>OZ010662.1:5692558-8092558 GCA_963932335.1 Andrena marginata | reverse complement strand
CCAAGTAAAATATTCACATATTCTGTATCTTGTGGCTCAGCTTGTATACATTTATTTTTATGAACACTTATCAAGTAAATATTCTTCTTTTATAGACTTTAAGCCTCGGATTGCTTCGTTCCGATTACATGTTACATGAGAATCATATTAAACAGGTCGAGCTAAATACTATCGCGAGCAGTTTTGGAGGAATAGCGACAATTATTTCTCAATATCACAAGTAAATTTTTATCATAAAACTGTTACCTCACTTCACAATATTTAAATATTGTCTCCATTGCACAATTTTTTCAGGTACATCTTACGGCAATTGGGTCACGCAAGCAAATTAGAAAATGTAGGTTTGTTTTATTTATTTGCACTTATATTCCATAAAACATTCAATTTTTAATAATTCAGTAATTTTCAGATTCCAGAAAATAATCCCATTACGGGTCTTGGCAAAGGCTTAACACATGCATGGAAATTATACAACAATAAAGAGTAATTAGCCTCCACTACATCTTAGATGTAAATACATGGCTAAGTATTCTTGCATAATTAATATTTTCAATTTTAGGGCTGTGATATTGTTTGTTGTTGAAAATATTACTTATAATATAAGCGATCAAAGATTCCATGAATTTGAAATACAAAAACTCAATCCTGATATTATGGTAATTAGAAAGAGCTTAACAGATTTAATAACCGAAGCAAAACTGGGACCTGATAAGGAATTAATAGTGTACGTAAATATAGTTATACATAATGAAATCTTTGGAAATTGTAGTTTTAGCTTACTATGCATTCAGGGTTTTAAGCATTAAACATTTTGGTCAGAGATGAATTGTACTGAACATAAACAAATAATTGCTGGCTTTCTAGATACGTTTAAATAAATATTTTCACGGAGTAATTACTTTAAATATTTTTAGTGGAAATCAAGTGGTCTCCGTAGTCTACTTCCGTTCTGGTTATGAAGTTGAAGCTTATCCTACAGAACGAGAATGGTCCGTGAGATTATTAATAGAACGTTCCCGAGCAATAAAATGTCCATCAATACACTACCATTTAGCTGGTACTAAGAAGGTATGCCTATGAAGTATGAATTAGCGGCAGTATTTTTCTATTCAGCAATAATAAACAAAGTATTGTTAAACTACGTGATAAATAGATATTTAGTAAAACACAGAGGAAGACTAGTAGCCCTGTTCGTAGACTTCAGGGCAATGTTTGATTTGGTGGACAGGGTGATTTTGCGAGAGGGTAGGGGAAACGTACAGAGAGACAAAGAGCAAGGTAACATTTGGCAGGGGTGTTCACTCATTGTCAGTTCACTGCTATTTAACATCTTGACGGGTGGAGAAGGGGGAGTGATGGTAACAGGGAAAAGGATTTGCTTTCTAATATATGCGGACGACGTATTGTTGTTGGCGGAAGATGAGAGAAACATGAGGGCAATGTTGAGGAAATTAGAAAGATAAATACAAATAAAAAAACCAAGGATTTTCTTATTTCTAGTATAATTACATTGTCGATGAACCTGAGACATTGATAAATAAATTGAATTGAATAACTGTTTTTCCATAAATAGTACGAAATATCTTGGGGCAGAATCATAAGTTTTTCTTTCAAGTCCCACCACTTTGCCAACTTTTAACTTTTCTTTCGTTTGTTAGGTTCATCGATGATGTAATTATACTAGAAACAAGAAAATCCTTGTTTTTTTATTTCAGGGAAGAAATGGAGCCACTGTTACAATCGCCAATTTGCAACTACCGGCGCGCCAGTCCTAACGAACGTGTTCATATATCTCCATTTCTACCGAACACTTTGTAACGTAAAAATTAATTTTTATTGTTTGAATGTGATCTAAAATACCCTGAAAGTTTGAAAAAGATCCGCTTAACAGTTTCTTAGAAAAAAATTCCCAAGAATCACCTTATTTCTAGCGTCTTAAATAGTACTCCCCTCTTAAGTAGATAACCCTCTAGGTACATACATACATAATAAACAAAATAATTCTTTGTCTCTAGGTACAACAATCCCTAGCATATCCTAACGCATTGAATACGTTTTTGAAAGAAGATGATGCGATAAAACGAATTCAAGAAGTTTTTGCTGGGCTTTATTCACTGGAATTCGTAAGTGTAGAAAATAATATAATGTATATGTAGCAATAAACTTGTATAATACTTATGGAATAGGTTTAATAAAATATTTGATGTATCTTCTAATAATAGTAATATACCGATTCAAAAATATTTGGTAAAAACAGAACAATGAAGGGGACGCAATAATCGAAAAGGCTATGTCAGAACCGAAAAGATTTGTCCTGAAGCCACAAAGGGAAGGAGGCGGAAACAATATTTACAATGACGATATAAAGCAGCATTTAGAATCTGTGAAAAGTTCAGAGGAAAGAACAGCTTGGATACTCATGGATCGGCTTTATCCTCCAGTACAAAAGAATTATATTGTACGTGCACAGAACGAGCCATTCGAAAACCACAGCCCTTATTTTTCTGATATCGTATCAGAGCTTGGTGTTTATGGCGTTGTCATTGGGTAATTAATTGAATACGCTTATTTTGCCCTTCACGTCTTAAAATACATTACATCAAAACGAATTATTCTCTTTCACAGAGACCAAGAAGATATCATATATAACGAAGAGGTGGGCCATATTTTGAGAAGTAAGCTATCATCTGAAAACGAAGTTGGTATAGCAGCAGGATTTGGCGCTATCGATAGTCCCTACCTTATTAGTTAACGCAAGAGGTATTTATATAATTGTAAATAATAATGCAATTGGAATATATGGAAGTGATATATTAAATAATTGAGATTCTTGGTAATTTATATTAACTTATTTACGCAATGATGTTAATAAAATATATTGCAATGTAAATTTTATGATAATCTAATCATCGACTAACACAAAGATAAATCACACTATCGGGTTCTTTAGAAAAGGGAAATGTATATCCATATCACTCGAAAGAATATATTCATGTGCAAACTTAATTCTTATTTATTACTTGGAAATAAATATCGTATATATTCTCTTTCATCGCAGAAATGTACATATTATTGCATAGTACATAGTACTATTAAATTAATTATTTACAATTAAATTGGTATTTTTCATTTCCTATGCGTAATGCATTTTACTTCGATAGTTTAAATTTCGTTTTGCTATATCAAGCGAGTGCTAAGCTTGTATCCCGATTCTTCAAATTCCTCGTTCAATTGGTCGGCATGTGTATCGCTTGCAATCGATTTCTCGTTTTTTTCTCTTACTTTTTCGTTCTGAAAAGTACAAATTAACGTATAATTTCTATAACTGAACACAACAAAATTACATTACCTTTGGCAAGTTAGTCACTGGATTCGTGTACTCGTGTTCCCCTGGAGGTAAACCAGCTATGCAATCGAGAACCGCAATTTCATTTCGTCGATCGTATGATGGATTTTGAAAACGCATACTATAAACGGGGAAAAATATTCTTGAAAAATTCTACAAATACAGCAGTTTGTATAAATTATGAAAATAGTTTACCAATTTACCTGAGATTATATTTCGTCGAAAATGCTGGTCTGACCTTTTGATAGTAAATATACACCGATATAATTACGAGGCAAAGTACTATCATTACAATAGTTCCAATTAATGCTCCACTTGGTCGATGAATGTCCTCGCCCCTTCGATAAACTATGCCCGAATTAAATTTCAATTTTGGACGCGTGTCTTGCACACAAGTGCCTTCGGAGTTCTGTGGGTGGCTAGTTTGGCAAATACACTTGGGACTGTTGTTTTCCACTATACACATGTACTCGCATTTGTGGTCCTCGCAAGTGTTTTTCGCTGCTCAATGAAAATAAGACACAAATCAACTGATTCACGAAGAAAAAGCGTAGGGTAAACCAACCAGTAATTGACCGCATGCCAATGAATTAGGAACATTAGGCAAAGAAATGCCAATTATAAATGTAAAAATATTATATATTTATAAACGGAGTGCAGTTGCACTTTTAATATCCCATATTTTTAGTTACGCGTATTAAGCAAACATTAATAAGTACAATTCTTATTAAAAGTATGCGGTCATTTACTGGGCTTCTACACGTTTTGCATTTTATAATCGCTTTTTTAAAAATTACGATAAGAATAAGTAATTATTTTTATAGAAATTTCAAGAAAAATAAATTTAAATGCAATTTCAACAGTAGTATGGTTGTTATACATAAATACATTCAAGTATTAATCTCAAAGGTCCATAAATTCAACAATTTAATCATTCACTGGTTGGTTTACCCTACTTTGATCTTTTTTTACATTACTTCTAATGACTATCTGCCACGATTAGTCCTTTATGTACCTACCAAAAGGTTGCCTCGAGGTGTGCATGATTGTAAAGTGCCTGTCGATGTTAGAGGTACCAATAGAGACCGCTGTGCACGATCTGTCACCATATAATTTGCATTTTTTTATGGTGCCAGTCACACCCATCAACCAATACAAGTTATCTTCGTATATGTTTATACTCGGAACATAATGGATCTAAAGTGGCATACGGGTAATAAAGGAATATTTGACACAATATTTTCCTCGCGTATACTGTGTACAAATACTTACATCCGTTTTCAAAAATATTGCACGATCAGAACCGTCAAAGTTTGAAGATTCGATAGTTTTTAAGAAATTATCCGCCCAGTATAATCTAGACCTCGCGTAATCAATCGCCAATGCATTGACAATGCCAATATTACGATAAACGATTGCTGTCACGTTAGAACCTGTTGTAGTAGACCGATATATTTTTCCCGTCGGTATATCTAAACGTATCCAACTGGTTTGACTCCAAAATAGCCAGCTGCATTATGATTTTGTACGATTACAAGGTATTCATAAATATGAAATATGAAAAAGTAACTTAAAGTAATTCTGAAGTTGAATCATACCCTTGTTTTGGATCGACAACAATGGACAGGGCTACATTTCGTTTCTCAATTGAAACCAAATCAGCGCACTTCTGTTGCTCTAGATTGCATACCTTTAAGTAGAAAGTCTTTCTCAGACTACGCTTGGTTGGATGTTAACTTTGTGTGAAGCGATTAATAAAAATGTAATACCTTAATGCTGTTTGTAAGATCATTGTCGTTAAAGTACACATTATCGGTGATCCAATCAACAGCTAGAGCATCTGGTCTCCCAAGGCCAGTAACGGTGTTTCGTGTTTTGCTCTTTATATGTATTTTACTTATCATACCTGAAATATCTGAGGGAAATAATATTTTCATTTAGTAGTATATTATTAGTGATGTTACCAAATTCAAAATGTATTCGTGCATGTGAATTAATCGAAGTTTAAGTATCATTTTAGAACGACAAGCAAGGAAACTTATCAAACTTTCATGGAACCTTTGCGAGAAGCGTTTATTAGAAAAATATTCGACAACAATAATTACAATAATGATTACTGTATGCGTAGTTTACTCCTATTCTTTTACGATATTTTGGATAATTACGCTATAGTATACAACGCTGGATTGTTTCTTAATTTAGGTAGTTGACCACAATTTTGTCAACTACCTGAATATTAAGGATTACAGAAAATATGTGTAATCAATTACACAATTTCATTTTAATCGTAATTTGTAATTGGATTACATTTTGCCAACCTCTGTCTCCTGAATAATTTTTAAGTATGGACTTACCACTGCTCCAATAAATAGCTCCCTCGTTGGCGTTTACGTCAATGCCAGTTATATCAGAGTTGAAATCTTCGTAGAGCATTTCAATGGAACTTAAGCTTGATTTCAGCTTTCTAATTTCATTTCCAGCGACCGTGATTATTTCCATTTGTGGTCCTATCATCACATTTCGTAATAAAAAATGGGTAATCATTAATCATTTAATTCCCTCCTTTATTCGAAGGTGCTGATGTCGAATGAGAACGATGGATGTTTGAAAAAATATGCATTTCGTACCCGCCACTTTACAAGAAATTTTATCGCTTCGGAGCACGTATCCCTCGTAACAAGAGCAAGCGAAAGATCCGTCGGTGTTGTGACAAGCTTGGGAACAGACGTTGTTTTCGCATTCATTTATATCCTCGCACGATTTTAAGTCGCTGCTCAGTTGAAATCCTTTTCGACAACCGCACACGGGACCCGAGGGTGACTTGTGGCAGATGTTTTCGCAGAAATTTTCCTTTGTACACGAGATTGCTACAAGAGTATTTCAAATACATATGTATTATAATCTATTTTATGGTACCATCATTAATTTGGCGAAAAAAATAATTAGGAGGGAAACGATATTATAATATCGAAATTACGATACAGTAATGTTTAGAAAAATCTTTTCTTTCTATTGCTTTTTTATTTATGTAATTTACGCAGGGTGTTAAAAAAGGGTTTGGGATCTATACGCTAGATATTACTCATCAAATTCAGTAAAGACACCTTAGGTAGTTTTCGACATATACATATATACTAATAAGGGAAGATTCCCAACCCGGAAATTAAAAAGATCATGGAACTTTGGGGATATATAGAAGATATATACGTATGTATTGCGCAATTTTTTTGTTGCTCAAAATCACTCTAAGGGTGTGAAATTCACCATTGAAAATCCGGCTATTTTTCAATTTTGTGTTATAATTCTCACGTATCACTTTTACCACAAAAAAGTAACTTTTGCCTGAATTTTTTATCACCAAAATCTGAAAATAACCAGATTTCCGGGAGCCAATTTCCCCCCCCCCCCCCTTAGAGTAAATTTGGGCAGAAAAAAGCGTAATATGATTTCCTTGGAAGATATTTTTATCAGTTTGCTAAGAATTATCATCTACCGGGTAGATTACACCCAATATAGATCCTGAAACATTTTTTTAAAAATATTTATTTGATCTAAAACACAGAATAACGAACAACAGAAAAATGAATGTTCACTTCTCAGGAGTAATCATGTCTCCACATTAATTTGGGTAATGGAGATTCTACTATAACAGAATATACATTTATTTATAACGTTACGGTTGCGTACCGCATTTTCCAGATTCGTCGCTTAGGTCCGAACAATCCGGTACTCCGTCGCATACTTTCTCAAAGGGGAGGCAGCCTCCGTTAGAACATTTGAATTCTTTGCACTTAGAGATGGTGCTGACGTTCATCCACCACGGATTAAGCCCGTCGCAATTTCTCTCATCGGATCCGTCGCCGCAGTCGTCGGACCTATCGCACACCCAGGCCTCATCGATGCAATTCTGATTGTCGCAAGCGTACTGTCCCTTTTGACATCGAACGCAATTACGTTCGTCATCGAGCTTTGGGCAATCCGGGATGCCATTACACCTGCGTAATAAAATTGGTTAAAAAAAGAAGGGAAAGGAAGAAGAGAAGAAACAAGTAGACTTCGTAGTGTCGTTATTAAGGGGTCAGAGCACTGTAACGCTCCGAAATGTAAGGGTGTTTTCGGGAATTTATTTCAACCAAACAACGCAAGTAAATCAATTTGTTGCTTGGTATAGTTCATAGTGTACATATCGAAGGGGAAGAAAATTTTTTTTCCCACCAAATTCATAAATCCGTTTCCTGTATGCTCTTCGTCAAAATGTGCGGTGAGGCAAAATCGTGCTTGTCGCGTTGACAGTGCCCAGGCCATATGGTTAATCCGAATTCAAAGAGACAAAAATATTTAGAAACTAGAAGTCTACCTATATAACGTGACGATCAAAAACAGTCAAAATCGCAAAAAATTACATGTTTTGAAAAAAAATCATGTTTTTGGGGTACAAAATTGGGGAAATGTTGATAAAAAAAATAGAAGCAGGTCGTTAATTGAAAAAAAATGGTCGTCACGTGATAGCGACGAGTTTTCCGTACAATAAATGCACTTGCTCATGTCAATTGGACGTATAGTTTTCTCTGTAGACTGTCAACGCGGTTGAAAAATGTCATTCTGAGGAGCATTCTTGAAACGTACGTCCTTCAGAAAATGTAAAAAAGGAAAAAACGAATTTGTCCGATTTTTTACAGTCGTCTGCATCCTTGGGGGCCGTCCTTAAATTACGTAAGGGAGATTTTAGCGAATTATTACCCCCTCCCTCCCCCAGTATAAGAATTCGTAAGATTTGATATTCCAACCCCCTGCTTACGTAATATTTTTACATTTAATTTTTTCAGTTATTAAAATTCTTTTAAAGGTTTATATAATTCATTTAACTCGCTTTAGGGAAATTTAAACTAAAACTACTTTTCTGGAAGGTTAATCATAGAATTTGTATTTATTGATAATTAGGTTAAAAATATTACGTAAGACGCTACCTGACTTCCCTCCCCCCTTGTAAGAAAACGTAAGAATTTCCTGACCCCCTCCTCCCCCAAAACCCTTACGTAATTTAAGGACGACCCCTTAAAGTTAACAGCAAGATGAGTGGAGGAAAAAGAAAATGATGAAAAATGGCTCACCTTAATCTTTTTGGAACGCACATATCTACATTATAGCATTTGTATTCATCTGCAGTGCAGTTGACAGAATTACCGTCGCCTATTCCCGTACAATATTGCTCGTCGCTGTTATCATCGCAGTCATCGACTTTGTTGCACTTTAATAACGAGTCTATGCAACGACCATTCTGACACGTAAACATTTCGGACGGGCAGGGTCTCTTCTGGCAAGTACTGCTCTCGTCGGATCTATCTGGACAGTCCACCTGAATTGGAGTAGAAAATTAAAAGATTGTACTGCATACTTGAATGTACATATGCTTTTTAATTAGATAACTGTACAGGGTGTATCAAAAGTGATGGGCACCGCTTTCAAATTAACGTTACAGTTTTTGTTACACTAACGCGTTCAATAAAACAAGAAGTCTGAAAGCCGTTTCGAGGCAAAAAATTAATATTTTTCCCTCGCAAGGGCTCCACCGATTTCAACTCAACCTCAGGTCCGAAAATATCACCGCGGGAAAAATAAAAGAACAATGAAAAGCACGCGTGTAATTTTCAATCTTATAAACAATTTTGCGGCAAGATTTTTTTTTACAAATCTCCACCGATTCAGAAACCCTTGAAAGCGGTGTCCATCACTTTTTTATCCACCCTGTATGCAGCGATCCATCCAACTTCACGAATTTAAATTGCATGGGAAATTTTTTTTATTTTTCAAAATTCACAGAGAATTACCGATGTTTACGCGTCAGTTCGTTGGCTATAATTAATAAAAAATGAATAAAACTTGATTTATCAGTCTCGTGACAACTGTTACCATTAGACACAATATGCTATGGCACTTTTTGGATACTTCTCTTCATTCTGAAACCAGATCCTGGATATTCTATTTAGAAAATCAATTATTGCGTTGAATGTCCTCCTGACACCATACAATTTATTTCTCAAAAATGTAAACCCGTCAAGTTGTTCCGTAATAGTGATCTTGCGTTAATTAAAATTATGGACTCACCTCGCCATCGCACGCCCATGTTTCAGGGATACACTTTCCATTGTCGCACGCGAAATCGTGAGTACCGCACGTATGCTTACCGCAATTACTTTCATCAGAAGCATCGCTACAGTCGTAATGTCCGTCGCACACTAGATATTTTGATATGCAAGCTCCTTCGTGACATTCAAACTCATCTGAAAGATATTAGAGGCACGGTGAATGATCGGTTGGTTTCTTAAGCATCGTTGAAGATTTATTCAGGCTAGCACGACATCGAACATCGTTTTCCGATGTGGATGCTTCGTGACAGTAGTATTATCCGTTCGGTTGTACGAATTTCGCGTTCGTTATCGCGAAAAATAAATCGGTTAATAGAACCGGAAAGAAACTTTAAATATAATTTTAATAAAACAGTCAAGTACTTCTATTGTCTGAATTTTGAAATTTATCTCTTTGAAATAAAAGCTTGGAAAGAATAAAAAATCGAAAAGTAGTAAGAATACGAAGAAATTGAATTTTATTCTACTCTATCAAGTAATTCTCAAATATCTACATATATTTTTACGTATGAAGTATTTTAACGAGTATGTTCAGCTACAAGTTTAATCGTAATTCTATTCACGTGTCGCAATTATTCAAGCACAACAACACTGGTTTTAAACAATGTGAATTTATTGAATGAGGTAGTATTCGAGCTTATAGTTATTATAACTACGAGCATCACTATCGAATAATAGTTTCAACCTCGATCGGATCTACATTATCGTTCGCTTATATACACAGTATATAATGTCTAATATAACTTTCTGTTAAATTCAAACGGTCTTATTGTTGTACACAATAAGGACATTGTAAATAAGATTTAGTAAATGTGTTGATTTACTAGAGTTGCATTCTTTCTTATCGCAGCCCTCCTCGTCCGATTGATCTGGACAGTCGTAGTGGGAATTGCAACGTTTCGTCTTGCTTATACATTTGCCGCTTTTACATGCGAATTGATTGGCCTTGTTGCACTTCGACCAGCGAAGTTCATCGCATATGCTTGATTCATCTTCTCCATTAGGGCAGTCCTGTACACCATCGCATCTGAAATTATAACGAAATACTGTTGTTTCAACCCTTTCGCTGTTTGCAAAAAAAATGACGTAATTTAAGGGTGTTTATTCTTTTAATTGTTTAAATTATTTATGCTCACAGACAAACATTCTAGTAATTAAAGCAGTTTATTATTTTCCGTCGTGCCTGGACGCAGTGCAGACTAAACAGTGAAATGGTTAATTTATAATAATCTTAATAATGTACCTCTGATTTAATTTTATGCATTTATGGTGTTCATTGCATTTTATTTCGCCTGGTTGGCACGCGGTTTGAGCACTGCACGTTCGATTATCTGCATTCAGCATCATATCGGGTGGGCACGCGCAAATCTGAAAATTTACATAAGAATTGAGAGTAAGAGTTATCTAGTTAGGACATTGCGTTAGGTATGTGGGAAGGTTTCCAGATCGTGATTCATTTATAGACTCAAATTATTTGATCGAAATTTTGCGAACTATTTTTTATCGTGTATGAAAATTTAGAATATTCTACAATGTTAGAACTAAAGTATAAACTAGTTCTAACATTAAAGTAATTGAAATTTTGTGCACCACTTTTTGTCGTGTATGAAATTTTAGAATATTCTACAATGTTAGAACTAAAGTATAAACTAATAGGAATTAAATATTCTACAATTTTAGAACTAATTCCAGAATTTTACGTTATCATTTTAGAAAATTCTCTACAAGAGTAAATTAAAAAATAAACAAAAATTCTCTAAAGTATAAACTAAAAGGAATTAAATATTCTACAATTTTGGAACTAATTCCAAAATTGTACGTTATGATTTTAGAAAATTCTCTACAACAGGCGTTAAATGCAACCACGCATTTCCCCATAGTTAAGTGAGAACACTCTAAAAATAGATATCAAGTTTGTAATTCTAATAGGGTAATGGATAAAAACGTTGCATTTAACAAGGGAAAACTTCCATCCTGAAAAATCCGATTTTCATACAACTTTGTGTGAATGTAGAGCATGACGCATTCTGTAATAAATAATTGGGCCTAGTTATGCAGAAAACTACCAACCCTCAAAATAACAAAAAATTCATTTTTACACAGTGCAGATCCTATAATTTTGTGATCTTTAATTTGCAAAAAATTAGCAACCCGTAGCATTCCGTTTTAGACTTAAAAAACAAAAAGTACAGAAAATTTAAAATAATATTAATTATACTACTCACTATTAAATAACCAATTAAAAAGCATTGTGAAACAGTAAGAAGAAATAAAATATACCCAATAGAAATATAACTATTTTTCTTTAACAATTACAATCTTCAAACTAAATTTTCTCAGTTTCAGATCATCGAGGGTAGGCCATCCCCCAAAGTTTTCGCTTTTTCACATTTTTCGCATATAACTTTATAATACAAAGTAGCACAAACTCATTTTATACAAAACATTTATGAATATCATTCCTCTAATCTCTTATTTGCACGAAACAATTCATAATGTTAAGAAACTTATTTTCTTTATAAACTAAAGTCTTCAAAAAACTTTTCTCCAGTAGTGTGATGCAGGGAATAAAACTGAACACCTCTTATATTTGAAGTTTCGTGTTACCTCATATTCTTAGTCAGTTATATCCAAAAATCGAAAAACCGATCACATTGTAAAATATACTATTCAATAAAGTTTTTAGTTTATCTAAAATTCACACTAGGTAGTTTATACTTTAAACTGTGCTCAATAAATCAGAGAAAGAGATCTCCCTGTTTCTTAGAGTCAAGTAAAATGTTGCATGCTCAAGGTGCCTGAGCTTGACCAAAGATCTAATATGAATCAGAGAGTTTAAGACTTACGTGCGAACGAAGATTAGATACCAGGCATACGTGAGAACAGTTCCCATTGTTTCTGTGACATTCGTGCTGGTTTACGTACGTTCCGTGTATACCTACTAGCTGCAATCTTTCCAACTCTGGTGGCGTGTCTAACGGAAAAGAATTACTTCGTTACGAACCGCTGCAAACAATTTCCGAATTCCCTTCATATATTCATTTCAGGGAACTCACGTAATGCAATGCGCTTCTGATAATGTTGCGTGCTACTCTTACTAGTCCAGAACAACTTGTCCGACTGGTACTGAGTCCAAAAGACATGATCACCGAGAACAGCAAGACTTACGGGTTCTGTCAATCCAGTGCGGAAGATATGGGTCTCGAAATCTTAAGAAACAGAATAATTATCATGTTTACCAGCCAACTTAGAACATACTTCATCGTTTTCTGAATACAAACCATTGATTGTGGTAATCCCAATACGGCCAGTGCCTTGATCACTCCAAAACAGTTGTTTCAGATCTTTGTCATAACACAACGATACCTCTGGTCCAAGCAATGAGTTCTTTTCCCCTTCAATTGGTACTCTACGGCCCACTCCGTTCATATTCACTAAATCTATGCGGTACTTATCATTCTTGCGGAAAACGACGAACATTATCCTGCAACATTATCATTAGTACAATATTGACTGCCAACAAAAGGCTCGTGTATTTTACTTGAAACTGTAATTTACAGACTAATTGGCTCTTTAAAGATTATCCTGAAAATTATTACCCTTCTTCCGGCACTAGCGCAATATCACGAGGCTCCTCTTCGAAGTAAAATACTGTTTTCTCGTTGGTACTCAAGCTGTGAACTTCTATAGTATCGTGTATCATATCCGAGAAATATAAATTGTTCCCGATGTAATCAAAATCCATCCCTCCCAATACTTTATTCCGAATAGACATCACGGGTTTCACGTCTCCAGTGTTCTTGTCGAAGTTGAAAATTTCTTCCGTCCTTTGATCACTCGCAAGCAAACCACCTGTGCCGATTTTTATACAGTATTAAGAGAAACATTTAATAAAATATACTGAATCAATAGTTCAATACTGAAGGTGCTATAAAATTAAAGTGAAGCCACGTTTCACACAATAGTGAGTAGCTTCGATAATAGTTTTATAACAATTAATCATTAAAATTCTACCTGTAAGAGGGTTGTAAGTAACATCGGTAACATGCTTTAGTGTAATACTCGGCATCATTTTTGGTTTTCCCAGCAATTCGTGATAATAGTCTATGAATGTATTTCCTGCTGCGATAATAAGATGCATCCTCTTCTTGATTGCTGAAATTTTTGCAACACGTTTAGTTAATTTGGGGAATTAATTTAATTGTACTTTACCTATATTCTTTTATGGAATCACAAATTATAAAGAGAGTATTTGAATCTTTTAAAAATAACGTGTTAGTACTTACCGCGACACGTATGTTGATCGGAATTTAATTCTTTGTCTACTGTGCAAGCACATGTATATCCATTCTCTGAATTTAATAGACACAATTGCGAACAAGGATTTGAATTGCATGGGTCAGGAATCTGTTATTATATCGCAACAATTTCAGTTATTAGTATTTTAATTTTACTATGAAACAGGAGAATTAAATAGACTTTAGTAAAAAAATATAAAATCTACCTTGGGTTTTAAAATGGAATGGTATATATGTATCCCATAAATGGTGCTATTTGCGTGTGCCAAAACTTTCCAGTCCTTTCCAGTGAATTTATCACATGATTGTATCGTATTAGATATCCAGTCGCTCCAGTATAACTTATTTTCGAAGACTGCTACTGAGAAGGGTTTCTTTGCTATTCCATGTAATATAGTCTGAAAAGATACAAAGTAAAAGTGGAAAAATAGTCCATCAATGTGTGAGATTATTATTTCAATAATTATTGTAGAGAAACGCATACCCTGCGGTCTGAACCATCTAACCGCATGGATTCGATTACTTTCAGTTTGCTATCTACCCAGTACAATCTATTGTTCGCGTAATCAATAGACAAACTGTTCGGCCATTCTAAGTTTTCTGTAATCAATGCGCTGCTATTTTTTCCATCCATTCCTCCCATTAATATACGCGCATTCGAGCCCCATTCAGTCCAATACATTATACTAAAAATACATAATCCTGTTATTCGTGTTGATTTTTAACCCTTCGCGGTCACACCTTCTTATAATCACAAATTGGTCACGCGGGGTTCACTGTACCCCAGCGTCATTTTTTGAGTTACCATTTTCGTATTTTTGAACATTTTAACTTTTCAGTGGTAATTCTACATTCGTAATACTTATACAGTCATGGTCTAATAGTCTTTTTCTAGAAATGTAAATTTTTATATGATAAAATTTGTAGTTGAAAATGAACGATTTTCCATCGTTGTGGGAAAATACCGATCTTTTAAAATTTTTGTTATTTTTTTTTGCGATAAATCCCCTTTGGAAGATGTAAAGGTGCGGCATTTCAAATAAAAAATTGCTCTTGGGATACAATACACCCCGTGTGACCACAAAGGGTTAACGTTACTTGAGATTGTACATATTTTAATTATGTGTTATAAAATATTAAATAAAATTGAGATCATGGAATAATGATTCAAATATTGTCCAACAAAAAATATTTCCAACTTTTAGAAAGATTGGAGAATTTATCAGTGATTTAGAAATAGGAAATAATTTTTCCTTCGGTCTATTTCATTCGTTATGCTTTACTCACCCTCTCGATGGTAACAAAGCAAGGCCCCTTGGCTTCTCATTTCGATCTTTAATTATAATGGTGCAATAAGTGGCATCTTCATTACAAACTCCAATATGCATATAACCACTGTCGGTGAAATATATATTGCCTGTTACCCAATCCACTGCTATCTCATCGGGACTATTTAAACCTTCAAAATATAAAACATGTAATATCTATCTAACAATATTGAAGAAATGAGTACTACAATCTATTTCGTATAATAGTGGTGTCAATTGAAATTAAAAAAAAAAAGAATTAATCGAATGTTGATTATAGTAATTAACCCTCCGTGGTCACACCTTATAATCAAAAATTGGTCACGTGGGGTTCACTGCACCCCAGCGTCATTTCTGAGTTACCATTTTCGTATTTTTAATCTTTTAACTTTTCAGTGATACTTGTACATTCGTAATACTTATACAATCATAGTCTAATAATCTTTTTCTAAAGATGTAAATTTTGATATGATAAAGTTTGTAATTGAAAATGAGCGATTTTCCACGGTTGTGGGAAAAAAGCGATTTCTTAATTTTTTTCATGATAAATCCCCTTTGGAAGTCGTAAAGGCGCGACGTTTTAACTCGAAAATTGCTCTTGGGGTGCGATACACCCCGCGTGACCACGAAGGGTTAAGTACGTATACACATATATGTAATTTACCTGTCGTAACAATGATTTCTTGTTGAGAACCATCTTCCAAACTCCTAAATATTGCTTCGTCTCCATCTTTAATGTCGGACCAGTATACGTAATTTGCATCTAAGGAGACTGCCACGGCATGTTGTAAATTTCGAGTTACTGAGTCATATACTTCAGAATCTAAGTAGATCGCACGGATTTCTGATTTTATTGAAAAGACCATCAATGCTTCACCACCTGTCGACATTCAATTGAAAATATAAACATTTTTAAAGTCCCACAAAATACAATAATTATGTTCAATTTCTTCCAGGCTACACTATTTTAATAAAGTTATTAATGAAGAAATTGAAAAAAAATTGTATTATCTAAAGAACGAGTATGTAACTTAAGGAATCGAATACCTTCGGCTTTACAAAAGTTTTTATCTTCATGTAAGGTGTAACCAGATTGACATGTACATATGTAGGACCCAGCAGTGTTCATGCATTTCTGATCACAGGTGCCGTAATTTTCGCACTCGTCCACATCTGAAACATGGCGAGCAAATTTTAAACATTAATCGAGATTTTCTCCCTAAATTAATTAAATCTTTCATTTCAAAGCTTTACCTGTGCATGTTCGATTGTCCGCCAATTTGTAACCGGATTTACACGAACATTGAGCACCTTCTGGTGTTTTCCTGCAATTGTGGTTGCATTTTGCTGTTTCTTTGCACGAGATGTCAGCTGGAATTTTAAATAATCAGAAATGTAATTATTATAACAAAATCGTCGCATCGGGTATTTATATCACATCTCAGGTGCATACGTACCCTTCTTACATTCCTCGACATTTTCGTCCGAATTATCGCCACAGTCGTCCTTCTCATTACAAGTTGCGTTCAAAAAGATGCATCTTTGATTATTGCACAGGTATCGATCGATTTCGTTGTTACATTCGTTGGCAGGCACCGTCTTGTTTCCTGCGAAATGTAAATCAAAATATCGATCGCAAAATTGACTAATCTAAAACTGATGACGTTACATAGTCGTGAAACGATTGCATGAAGTGAAATTACCGCAATTTTTTTCGTCGCTTTTATCAGGACAATCCGGAACACCGTCGCAGACCCATTCGTTTATTATGCAATGGCCATCTGTGCATCGAAATCCGTCACATTTTAGTATCTGTTAGGGATAAGAATTTAACGACGAGTTAGATTATGTTGTTTTGCAAAGAAATACATGTATAGGGTGATTCCCAATTTCATATAAATAATTCAAGAGATAGATCTCAAGCCAAAAATAAAGAATTATATATTGTATAAATATATATTATCCAAGCTTTGTTTCTTGAGTTATAATAAAAATAGATTGGATGCATGTTGCGAAGCGTATAATATTTTCAGTCAAAGTACAAGAGAAATAAAATTGTATGTATTTCTTCTATTTCTGTTTTCCTTTTCTTAACATTTCGGATATTAGTATTTTGAGTGTCGTCGACGTATTCTCGCTTGGTTCTTTTAACTCATTTTGTAGTGTCAATTTAATTAAAAAATTAAATCCGAAATTTAGAAATATTCACTTTTTTAGTATAAATTTAATAAAGACCAGTTTTGAAAAATAAGCAATTTTTTCTCAAAAATCAGGGAGCGCAACTGCCCCTTTTGCACACCCCTCTGGATACCCATGAACATAGTATTAATCTGTATAAGGCATGGAAAATGATTTTATGCGGAAAATTAAGAGCATTGGGTAAATGTCCCCATTAATGCCTTGCCCCCCTTTATAGCATCAACTGCTTCGATTTTTTTTATTAAAAGTGGCACATAAATAATTGAATAAAATATTAAAACAATAAAACTAACTTTTATAAGTTTACGACAAAGGTGCATTTTACGAGACGTTTTCAAAAATCGCGATACTTTTAAATAAAGATTTTAATGTGATATTTATGGAAGATATATAACATCTTCTGACGAATGAAAAATGCCTCATGCACTTCAGAAGAAAAATAAAAATAAAAAACAAGACGAAGTTGAACAAAACTGATTTAAACAGATCAATTTGACAACAATGAATAAAGAAGATAATGGGAATATAAAAAATAGATTAGTGGTAAAGCAGCCAAAAGCGAGGTCACAGTGTGTTTGTTACAAATATTACCATTATATTCCAAAATTAGCTTATTTAGAAGATTAAACGGATCAACATAGATAGCACACAGACGTCTTAAGGACGTTTATCCTAGACATTCAAGACGTGTAATAAAGTCCAAAAGACGTCTTAAGTGAAGAGCTTGGTGTAACGGGTCGAAAAAATCGATTTTTATTTTCTTGCATAAATCAATAGTTGGACATCGCAAAAATATGCTTTCAAAGCCGCAGAACGAAATTTGAAAAATTAAAGCGGCTATAACCAGTTTTCCTACGGGGGAGCAGATGACACAAAGGTTACCAGGAAACTTTAAACACGTTTTTCTCGAAGCGACAGTTTTACAATTGGCGGACAATGTAACTTCAAAAATATTCAACCGATCAACTCGGCCTTGCGCATGGATGTTTGTGAACATTTTCTTCATAGAACTTAGCTATTGGTATAATGATATTATTTAAATAAATAGCTATTTTTGCGCATTTAAAGCAAAATTTCGTTCGAAGGAAGTAAACTTTTTTTTCAAAAGACCACCATTTGTTCAATTTTGCATCATTTAAGTTACGAATAGCTAAGATTTGTGCGTGCACTCATAAACAAAACAATTTTCTTTTCATTTTTCGTTTTTAATGAATACACTAGACGCTACGTTACCCGCCGCGGAACAATTGCGTCGCCAACAAACTGGACCTAAACGCTTATAACTGTTATTTGCCATTCTTTTTTGCTAAAAAAAATTTTTTATTTACCCTAATCTGAAAATACAATATCCTGAAAATTCCAGGAACATCGATTAAATACTTTCTTTAAAAAAAGTCACGAAAATGCCTCGATTTCTAGCTAGTTGGATGAGGATTGCCCCTTTAAAGTCATCTTGAAGACGTTTTAGAGACGTATGGAAAAAAATTTTAATCTTGCTGGGAATCGAACCTATGTTTCCCTCTTATATAAAGCAATCCTTTCTCGAAACTACCCAAATACTTGTAAGGGCCATTTCACGCCAAAATTTGTTTATAATTTCCCATGTTTCAAAACTGATTCTTCAATTTGAAAAAATATTATTTAAATAGGTCAAACCTTCTAGATTAAAATGAAAGAAGAGTGAACTCAATACGATCAATAATTTCCAAGATAAAAATTCTTAAATACATCTCGGTTTCACAACAATAGTTAAAAATTACAAACTTTAAGGACCTATATTTTTTAAATAAATTCCAAACTAGCAAAATGATGACTTAAACACCCCCCCCCCCCCTCCCCCTCCCCAACTTCATCTGGTCTACATCATATTTCAGTTTAAATAGAATCCCTGATACCGACGGCAAGAGGCAGTCGCGTTTACGTTGAATGACCCGAATGACCCGTAAACTGTTTCAACTTTTAGGCACGTATTGATCTTAACTGTGTATAAAAAATGCGTATTGTTGCGAAATGTTTTGTAGAATGTCATCGTTCGACCTCTAGACTCATCCCACAAAGTTTCACAAGACAGTAGTCTTAAAGACGTCATTTTTGTGCGTCGTTAGGACGTCCAGATTATGGTCCTAAGACCTAAATTTTAACTTTAAATCATAATATTTTCGTACGATTGATAATTGGTCCATTTACCTAATTGAGAATCAAAGAACGGGAATTTAAATACGAACTTACTTCTTTCACGCAATCATCGTATTCGTCGCTTTCGTCGTAACAATCAGGCTTTGCATCGCAAAACTTTTCTTCGGGTATGCAAGAACGATCTGCACATTGGAATTCGTCTGTGGCACATCGGATCAGGGAAAGGGCACTCTGAAGGAAACGATGAAAAAACATGTGTGATTCGAAACATTATACATTTATCAAACATGTTTCAACGCAGTATTAAATATCTTAAAATATAGTTTAATACGTACATCAAAGTCATGGCAATCTTTTTCGTCCGAGTTGTCGCCGCAATCGTTCTCCCCGTCACATTGGTAGAAGTGTGAAACACAGTTATTATTCTCGCACAGGAAAAACTCTGGCGGTGGACAGCGTATCACTGTTGGCGCAAAAATAGGAAGAAAAGTTAGAATTCGTCGTTCGGAAATTAGAATCATAGACGTGTAAATTCGAACTTACCCGAAGAATCGATGCGCAAATAGAAGATATTCAGTAAGAGGAGCACGAATAAAGTGGGACGCATGATCTGAAACAATTTCGTTTAATTAATTCTCTTTATCTGAAATTACCGAGATTCCCAATCGCTCGAATTTCATTTGCTATCGACGAAATTCGGTCGCTTTCAAGTTCGTGCAACTGATTCAGATCGAATTATTCGAACGAGACAAATAATAGACGGTTGATGACCTTTAGGCCCTTCAACATCTTCGCCTCGATGAAAAATACGAAGTTGAACCGGAAATATGTTTATATAAAGAAAAAATATTATTAATTGTCCTTCTTTTTCGTGAGTTTAGTTTTCGATTTCTATATCCAAACAATTTCTACTTCATAGTTTTAATGGTTGTTTAATTATTCGGTAGTGCAGTTACGGAAACTATATTTAATTTTATATTTTCAATTAATATTACAAAATTGAAGTAAACGCTTGAGTTTTGGATAGAAATAAAGGAGAAATGTTTAATGCACTTACAAAGGGGTTTCCCAGCGTATGTTACCCGAGAGATAAATTAGTGTCTCTAAATTATTCCAACGGACTTTATGGTGTACTGGGTTTTTTTTTTTAAATGCCAGTTACTTGGTATCACTACGACTGTTATCAAGACACTAAAGGTCGCTACAGGAACCGTGCCGAAATTATAGAAGGAAGCGATCCTTTGTCTAAATCAGCGCTGTCCTGTGGTGGGGCCCCTCACGCGCCTGTTTCCCCTTCCAACCTCTCCGTCCGACCAAATTCGCGAGGAATATGTACCTAGTAGTAACAATAGTAACATTTATTCGCTGTGGCGATGTCTGTCACTCATAAACGCGTGCTCGACCTTCGACAGCCCTGAACTCTAAATGCAAACACAAGTTACATACCCTCGTTGATATATATTCGGTCATAACAGTATTTCTACAGCTACATTCATATATATACATGAATTGCTGAAGCAGTAGATCAATTTGTTTAATGTTACATGAAATTATTTATTCCAGTTTTTAAAGTCGTGTACAATTAAAGCCAGTAATAAAATCTAAACTCTTCCTTGTATTGTAATATTTTAATTTAAACCAGTTAGAAAACCAAGTAAACGATGATTTTAATATGTATATTTATTTAATAATTAATTTCGACCGTGCTGTCCAGAACTTGCTTCCAAACTCACTCTACATTTCGCCTACACTATCTTGCCTCTATATATTTAATGCTGTCTCTCCTATACTAGGGTGAATGTACCAGGAAATGAACACGTACCAGTGAACGGATATTTTTTATTAAAATTAGTAATATAAGTTATTAAAATAAGCAATTAATTAATTAGAGGCTTCTTTTAATTTCTTTCTTCATAACCAAATAATTTTTGCAGCACGTGGAATCAATCGTGCTGCAAACATAATTTTATAATAGTGTTCATTCATTAGAATTAGTGTTCATTTATTGGCGCGTTGGCCCGATCTGTTTTTCTGTTGAAACTAGTGTTAAAACTGTTATTGTTTGGTACCATTTTGCCCTCTTTCTTTCCTTATATTTTTCTTTCCTTCTTCCTTCTACGCCCCTTAGCCATTCCACCACTTTCTCTACCAAGTGTTTCTCTCTTGAAATATTTTTTTCACACTTATATTTATTCTTTCCACACCCGCACAGACTTTCACTAGATGTTTTAAAGGGATAATTTTTATATCACAATTATGTTTCGATATTCTACAAATATTAATGCCTTTTACGTTTCTTCTAAACTAAAAAGTGTTTTAATAAATGTTATGAATACTTGTCAGCTTGATTGCTTCGTTTCTGTTTATTTATCATTGTAATGTGAACATTATTTCTTCGTTTCACTTGAAACGTACATTACAATAAAATATTTCGATTGAACGAATTTCGATTAATCTAGCGTAGAAGAATGTGTAATTTTTTTAAATAATTATAAATAGACGATTATATTCAGCAACGAATGTAGAAATATTGTATTGTCTGAATATTGATAGAAATAACTATATATATATGTGTGTATCACAGAAACATTTATTTTTCTGAAATACGCAAGATAAGCAAGACAATATTCTTAATTATTTTTTATATAACAGTATTTAATATAATTATTTGAGTGCATCGAATGCATAAACAAAAATTCAAAAGAATTCTATATGTAACATACGTAGAAGAATTATAATCTCCATTCTTAATCACGGTACAAGCGGTGAATTCGCGGTACAAGCAGCGGTATATAAACGTATCATAAGAAATGTATACAAACCATGTATTTGCCCGTGTAACGTATCAGGCTCCAGTACGTTAGTTTGGAATTCGAATCTGCTTGACATTTATGAAATCAGGCGAAACCAAAGGAGAAGAGGTAGACTACTTAGGATATTATAATTATTACTCCATTATATTTACGAATTGTTTTATCCATTTATAATATGGCTTTCCCAGATTGTAAAATAATGTAATGTCTAATAGTAATACTGCCAACAAGGCTGAGATAGGTACAGTCGAACCTCGACAACTCGAAGGGTTAACCAACCAGTAATTGACCGCATACCAGTGAATGGCCATTATGCAAAGAAATGTCAATTATAAATTTAAAAATATTATATGTTTATAAATGGTATATAGTTGCACTTTTAATATCCCATATTTTTAGTTACGCGTATTCAGCAAACATTAGTGAGTACAATTCTTATTAAAAGTATGCGGTCATTTACTGAGCTTCTACGCGTTTTGTATTTTATAATCGTTTTTTTTTTAAATTACGACAAAAATAAGTACTTAATTATTTTTATAGAAATATCAAGTAAAATAAATTTTAAAGGTCCATAAATTCAACAATTCGGTCATTCTCTGGTTGGTTTACCTTCAGGTTTATGTGCTTAAATCAGTTGACACAATTTGAGGCCTCGGAATGTTTTCGGGGAAAAAGTGACAGCTTACTCACTCGTCCGTGTGCGATTGTATGTTTTTCGAATCGACTGAAAAGAGCGCCGACGCGACAGTCAGACTCGCGGGCTCTCGCACTCACGAGCGACCCAGCGACCGCAAGGGAAGTAACCCGAACCTTCTGTTTTTTGTTTAAGCTCTGTAGGAGAACTTCAATAGGAGTATTGAAGTGTTTTCACCCTGAAGAACCGAAAATGGGCACAAAGGAAAAATGTCAGGATACTTCCGGTATTGAAGTCTTCTGCAAACCTGCATAATTTTAAAAAAATCGGAATGTTCTGGCAACCGAACTACCCTTGTCGGAGGCAAACATACCTATAGCGCGCGATCTGTAATTAGCTAATTCACCTTATAAGGAAAATGAAGCCATTTTATTTGGTTAATTATATTTCGTTTTAGTGTTGAGCACAATTTCTTACGAATAACAATTAAATATTGGATATAAACTTGGATAACTTTTAAAATGTTGTCTCTCACAATTAGTTTTCATTTGTGTAAAAGTTTACTCCAGTAATTTTAGATTATATTACGGCCCGCTCGCTTACTTTTCAAGCCGCCCGGTTTCTTTCGGGCCGCTTGGAAAAATTCAAGTACTTGTTTCTATCCGAGCCGCTCGGTTCTTTCGGGTACCTGGCTCGGCTTGGAAACCGAGTCCCGGATTGGTTCGGATTTCAAGCTACCCGAATATTCAAGTACTCGTACAGCTCTACTGTTCACGAACAGTATGGGAATTGAATTTCCTAGGAATCGTCTATTCGCGAACTGTTCGCAAGTGAGGACGCACCTTTACACGAGCAATGGTTAGGGTGACTGTACCTAATATCGCCCATGGTCCTAATATCGCCTCCGTGTGTGATCAACAATTACAGAAAGGGAAGGATTTTAGAGAATCTTAATAGTGTACAAATTGATTGGACCACCACAATTTTACATCCCATTCGGAGAAGGCAATTCTAATAATTCCGTGAATACATCCACTAGAAATACCTAATTAATGATGTACTTATGGAGTGAAATCGATTCAAATATTTTCTGTGATGAAAAAAGTATTTTCTTTTAGCAGTATGGGTGTTCTTAATACCGCCTACCGGAGAACAATGGTCTCGATGTAATGTTTGTTCCGGGTGGGGTCACGAAATGTGCCGAGCAACCGAAATAAACTTTATTTGTCCAATATATACATCGGAACGTGAAAAATAAAATATTTTAAAAATCTATATTTTTAAATTTCTATATTTTTCTAATAAAAATACAATCAAAGATAGATAAAAATACATTTATAGTGCAAGAAATAATAAAAGCACACGTGAAAATGAGTTAAAAAAATTCATATATACGTGAATTAATCAATATTTCTTGAGTTGGCGATATTAGGTACATTTTTTTCAGGACCCGATTTTTGCGTGTCTTACGTTTTTCTGAGTCCTCATTAAAAATTTGTTGGTTTCAACGATTCTAACTTATGCTACACGAAAGATGAATAATTTCTCTTTATTTTGAAACGAACTGCATGCAAAAATATCAATTATTATTCAATTGACAGCGATTTAACTTTTGCCTGGCGATATTAGGTACGGTCACCCTATAAAAAGTTTGCGAACAACTTGTGCGCATTGTTTACGAACAGTGTTCGCGAACTGTTCGCTGGTGAGGACGCACCTTTACGAGCATCGGACAATTATTCCTCGGATGCATTATTCAATTATGATAACTTTTTTCGAACGATTATCTTAAATAAATATTTATTCGAAATTATTCAAATAACACCCAATTCTGTTTCCCGCTACACGCAGAACCTTCGATCGCTCTCCATACATAATTCTCCATAAAATTTTCCAATCCTTATCCTTCCCATTTTTCATCCTCCCGCGGCATTCCCCCTCCCAAAGTAATTAAATATCCGTATTCTCTCAAAGCTGCGGGAAAACATACGACAGTCATCGAGACCGAGTTGGACATTATTCGAATAAATTCTTATTCGAAGAAACTTCGAATAAAATGAAGTTATTCGAGAAAAACGACTAATTATGTATTATTAATATTTAATAATATTTATTATTATTAATCAATTTTTATTCGATTAAAAGACTGTATACTTCCGAATGGCCCCAGTAGCCGATCGACACGAGATTTGAGGAGAGGGGTGGGGACGGCGTGTGGACCCTAAATCCAAATTGTCGCTTCGGGAATTTATTAGTTTCCGAGATATTAATAAAAAACTTTTACTATTTCTGTTGACTTAATCCAACATAACCCATTCCACTTTCCAACTTGTTCTGCATAATACTATTGGTTGGGGCCAGATATGCGCGGGGCCCGCGCGCCCCCAGCTTGTGAGCCCGTAAATCGTGAGAGCAAACCGATATGAGTTTGGGGCACGCGGAGGTAAGGGAAACGTGTCCAACTGTCCATAGAACAAATTGGGGAGAGGGGGGTCGGGATGAATCCCCGTTAGGGCTACGTGTATGCAGTTCAAAAAAATAATTTGTTAAAAAAATAAACAATAATTTTGTATTAATATTTCGGAAACTAATAAATATCCGAAGCTACAATTTCATATTTAGGGTCCACACACCCTCCCCTCAAACCTCGTGTCGATCGGCCACTGGGGCCATTCGGAGGTATATCCATATTATTTATCATTATTAATAACTTTTTATTCAAATACAAATTTATTAATAATAGATCCCTATTCCTATGCGAATAATGCCCAACTCTGCATCAGGTCCACGTTTTATTTCTCGTCATTCCCGTGGGTGACTCTTTTATCGTTACGGTACTGGGACGGCAGATGACAAATGCCTGACGACCGTGTGACAGTGGTTTGCTCCATCGCTGTTGCAACGAGCTGCCGGCACTGTCTTATTTCGTTCCCTCTGCGAAACTGTGCTTGCTCGTTCCCAGCAGCAAAATGCCGCGATGTCTGATCAAATCGATGACGAGGTACGGGAAAACCGACAATTCCCCCGAAGGTAAGAAAACCAAGTTCCTTTCCGTTGCTGTCGAACACGAGGGTACAGTGTGTCAAGGGACGACAGTGAAACGTTCGCGTGGTTATGGACAAAGTATCGTACATACAATGTACGAACTGTATCGCGTTATCGTTGGTAATGCGAGTCGTATTCGTATCCAGTGTTCGATCTCCTTCCCTTCTTTAGACTCGTTCCATAACTATTTACGCTCGCACGGCCAAGGCCGAGTCCCCTCGGACCCAGGTTTCTTTGTGTTTCCTGAAGTTGCTACTTGATGCATGATAATTGACCTTTTGACTGGTACTAAGGACTAAGGAAATAATGTTCTCCATCATGGCAGGCCATTTTACGCGTTCGCTACTAGCGGGGAAAGTATCGTTCGATTAATCTATAACCTAGGGTTGCCAACTATTTTACTATATTTTAGTCTAGTGTACTAATATATACTGTTAGAAAAAGAAAGAGTACGTGGAAATGCTATATCGATAAAATACTACAAGTTTTACCTATTTTTTTTTATTCTATGGTAACATTACAACTTTCATTTGCCAGTTTCAACTTTACAACTTCTGAACGCGACTTAAAAAAATGTCGTCTATGAGTTCTCTGTCAGAATTTATATAAAATAATTGTGTACTTTGTCTTTATTCTCGCCACTTCAGCTTTCACAGAGAAGATTGTTTCTATAATGAATATGAAGTGCGGGAAGAGAGAATCAGAGCCAGTGTATCTCTCATAAAAAATGAGCACCTCGTATATGTTAATTTGGACTTTCGGTGCAATCAAACCGTTGACATATTTGTTAAAGATAATAAATTAATTAATAATACAAAATGCGAAAAATATACATTTAAAAAATTAGATGTACTTCCGTCCGAAAGGTACTATATTTTTTCACGATGCACTATACTTTTTTTCACATTAGGTCGTAAAGTTCTATATTTTCCTGAAAAAAGTTGGCAATCCTACTATAACCCCAGCCGCTGCTGCTAACTCAAAATCAGTTTCCATTTTTTTATACTTACTGCTGTTAATCATAAATCAGAATGCACCAACATTTTCGGTAAATAGGACTAGACTACAAATTCTCCTGCGTAAATCCTGATGAAATATACGCTGTAGTTAATCGTGGTGTCAAATATCCCAGAATTAAAAATTCAAGACAATACATACTTTCTCTGTTACCTCGGCGTGAAAAGACGCTGCTGCCAGGGAACTGAGAGAACACATCGAATAGTTTGTATGTAAAAACACGCCAATGCCAGTCAGAGTTCCGTGCCGAACCGATTTTGCTAGACTTTTCATTCAGGCCTTGTGATGTTTTGACTAAAGATTGATATATTATCACACAGTATTCCATTACATCATCAACTCATAAGTAATTAGCTTGTTTAGCGTAGTTATTACGTCTTGGAATTTGTTGCGTAAAAACGAGGGAAATAAAATATTTAACAGAAGAGATACAGGCAGAGAACTGTGTGCTAGCGGTGCCCTTTGAAGGCAGTTGTGTTTGGGCGCTGCGTAGCGGCGGTGCTTTTGGTGGCACGCCGGAGCTCCTCGAATTACATACAGTGGCGGACGAAAGAAAGTTTATAACTTTTAAAATCGCATAACTTTTTTAGAATTGGTCCAAACGACATGAGTTTTTTTTAGAAGGTAGAAGGATTACTTTGCTAAGTGACGTGTTTCGTAGTTTTGAAAAAAATGCAATTTGTCGGAATAGCAAAAAAACATAGAAAGGGCAGTTTTTTCAACTTTTTTTTCTGAGCCTGTAATGAAAATTCAAAAAACCCGTTTGTAAATTTAAGTAAGCTGTATACATGCTGAAAATTTCATCAAAATCGGTTAACGGTGCTCTGAGTTACAAACGTTTAAAGATCGCAGAATAAGGTCGAAAATCGCGAAATTCCCGAAATCAAGCGATTTTCGATATATCCTTCTACCTTCTAAAAAAAACTCATGTCGTTTGGACCAATTCTAAAAAAGTTATGCGATTTTAAAAGTTATAAACTTTCTTTCGTCCGCCACTGTATTTCAGCGTGTACCATCGATGGTACACGTGACCTGCATGGAACGTGTTAAAGTGAACGTATTATAAGGCGGTAAAGAGGCATATAACTTTTTTTGCCCGAAAATTAAACATTCTTTATGATTTTCTTTTCTATGTGAAATTGAAAAGCTGGAAGAATAGGGTTTGTTGCAAATGAAAGATCACTGTTTGAAAGTATTAAAAGAATTTTTATTAAAAAAAAGCACCCTCGCTATAGTCGCTCAAAATTGATCCCTCGCGGAATGAGTAGAATTGCGGTGCCATACATTCCGCCTTCTATGCTTATCTGAAATATAAAAACAAATCAAGACTTTAAAATTTATTACATTTTGTGGTCGTTGACCGAGCCGAATCTTAAATTTCGCATTTAAAACAAAATGTTTTTTTTTAATACAAATTCTTTTAATACTTTCAGTGATCTTTCATTTGTAACAAATCTCATCTTTCTAGTTTTTCAATTTCATATAGAAAAAAATTCATAAAGAATACTTAATTTTCGAACAAAAAATGTACTATGTCCCCTTAAATGTCTTCGGCGAATGTATCGTAAAAACCCAAGAACGCATCCACATTCATTTAAAACACAATAAATTCATTCCATTTTATTTTATTCCTCCATTTGTATGCGCTTTTATGGGGAAACATGCTACAGTATTTATAGCGCTAGGAAAATTCTAATGAGATTGTATTCGTCAGGGTATGGCTGAACAATACGTATAAATAAAAGTACACATGAATGAAAAAATTCTTCAGTGTTAAATTTTCATTAAATAGGTAAAATCTCTTGTACATATATGTGCAGAAAAGATAACTTTTATTATAAAATGTGAGGTTTCTATGTATTCAATATTATATACACTGTGCTGTTGTGTTATCTTCAAACCATCGTTTTTTCTGAATTTTATTACGCAATGCAGATGAAATATTTTTACGAACTGTATAGGAGGGCACACAGATATGTGGGCATAACTTTACGAGTGAATTCAACATACAGAAGTAATGAAGAATGGTCTGTTAGAAAGACCAATTATTATACATCAATAATATAATATATCTACTACCTTTACTACTCGGCTTCGCCGAAAATTTAGACTCTGAGTTGATAAACAAAATTTATTTTAGTTTTTTGGTGGAAATGGTCATATTTATCTGGATTAGTTAGGCATAATGAGCTGAGGCACATTTCGTGATCCCGGAGTTTATCATTCGAAAGTTTTTAGGCGACAGACAAATACACAAACATTTAGAAGCTTCCAGCTTCATATATTAAAATATTTTAGTAACGTTTCTATAAACAACACTGGTTGCAACTTAATCGTAAGCTATATCGAGCTGATGAAAGTATAAGAGAAGTAGATAAAATTGAGTACTTAAGTATAACTTTTAGGTCGTTTAACATCTTTGTCTAATTTAATGAACCTTAAATAAAAATTTCTTTTTGCTAATTTTAATGTTTGATTTCTTTAATTATGTCCAAATAATTTATTTTTCGTAGTTTCAAGTTTTATTTAACGCTTCACAGTCTCAGATACATAACCTCCTACAGAGTACACCGCAGAACAGAAATGGATCTATCGAAATATTCATTGGAAAATCCTTGGGGTTCTGAAAGTGGCGAGTTCTAGATGGTATAGTATATTTCGAGGGGAGAAAATGACCATAGCCTTTAGTGATCGGATGAGTAATTTGAACCTTGAAGTGGGAAGTGTGCTGATAAGAAAGTTATTTCTGATGGAATTGCTACAAAGTCCTTATCGAATAGATACTTAGGCTAACAGAATGCTAGGAGAGAGGGTCATCTCACAGTTCATATGAACATTTGACCTTGTTGAATTGCAAGTTAAAGGTATTTTTGTATTTTAATCGTTCTCGTTAGGAACTGTGCTAACGTAAGTGATTCTACTCATCTATTTACTATCAACGCTGTATACTTTATTTGCGACCTTACTGAAGGAACGTAACGTCTCAGCAGATCAATGAGAAGACGTTTAGAAGCTGGTAATGAAGCCCAAGGCTACTTCGAGCATTTCCCTTGAGAAAAGGAATTATCGAATTAGCAATCAGCAATTTAAATTTTTATTCGATTATGTTTTGTACATTCTTTCCTTTAAAGAATTTTGGAAAAAATCGTAATGATACGTTCTTTCACGTATCGAGGAATATATTTTTTAATTGTAAATAGATTTTTATGTAAAAAAGACTGCGTTTAGAAAACAGGGTCAAAATGGTCAAATGTTTAGAGTATGAGCTTTTTTCACTATTTTCTACTGACGAATTCGCCCCTGAAGTTATACCCACATGCTTTAATACGCCCTTACACATTTTTTATTCCATTATATACGTGAAAATAGGACTGTGTAACAGTGCCGTAATAAGATAGAGCTGAAAGAGGCAGCTGCCTCAGGGCTCCGGAGCTCAGGAGGCCCTTGAAAAATTGGAAAATTAAAAAATAGGGTTTTAAAAGCTAGGAAAAAATTGAAAATGGGCCCTTCAATTGTGAAAATAACGAAAAAAAGAAAATAGATATACAAAAATTTTGATTTTAAGATGGGGCCCATTTCTCGTGGAATGCTCCTCTCCTTTAATCTTATTTATTTAATTGTTTTAATACTTATTCACTTCGCGTGTTATTTTTGATTTTGTTTAATTTAAAATAATTTAAGGGGCCTCATATGGAGCTTGCCTCAGGGCCCCTGAAAACGATAAGACGGCACTGCACTGTATCAACAATCCTAATACTATCACGAATATGTCTCTGATGGGCGGGCAAACGAGTATAAGTGAGAATTATTACTTTTTCCAAAAAGACACTTGGAATATTTAAAGTTGTATGTAACATCAGATGTTAAATTTTGAACGTGAAAGTTGTTAACATATATGTTAAAAGAAGCTTTTACTTTTAACTTCGATTGACAAAGGAGAACAAAAGAGGAACTCTTTAAGCTTTGACCAAAATTTGACTTACACTTGCTTGCCCGCCCACCAGAGATTTGTTAAGCTTCCTCAAAGGAAAGAATTTACAAAATATAATGGAACAAAAATTTTGCATCGGTTATAAATGCCTCCTTGAACCATACGAAACCAGAAAACAAATCTTTCTTATACGCAGACACCGAATTACCGTGGACCCCGCCGTCAACAACCGATGCCAAACGAAAGCAGCAGGTCAAAGACAATTCCACGAAATGCAATAACATTTGGACCTCCTCGAAACTGCCGATCGTTACGCGGTACTGCTTCAACAAAGAAAACAACATGATATGGAGGAAGGAGCTGAACGGCGACATGGGTTTCCCCGAAATGGACAATCCTCTCTCATCAGCCGCTGGCAGTGTCCCCACTAACACTGGCCAGGTAGTCGTGGACGTAAAGGACGAGCAGAAGCTAGAGGAAGTGCAGATACCGTTGCAGATGAACGCGAAAAAGTTGAATTGCCCCCTGAATGTAACGAGCGACGAGATCAAGGTGGCCGTGAACTTGAACAGGACGTTCAACGGTGCCGAGAGCCAAGCGACGGCGCAAGCGATGTACTTAACCCCAAAAAAGAAGCCGATCGACCCCTCTCAGGGCCAGTATTTCAGCAGCAACTTAAAGGCGTCGAGTGTAGAGAACACCCAGAACTGGAAACGGAACAAGACCATGCATTATTGCCCTTACTGCCGCAAGAGCTTTGATCGGCCTTGGGTGCTCAAGGGCCACTTGCGCCTCCACACTGGCGAGCGACCTTTCGAATGCCCCGTGTGTCATAAGTCCTTCGCTGATCGGTACATATACTTTTTCGATTTTCACTTGAATTACGCGATCACCAGGGTCGACGGGGCAAATTTTTCTCGAGTGTGGAGTTGAGGAGGGAGGAGTATAAATTAAAAGGTCAAATACCAACAGCCTAAAAAACAGTAATACGCAAACAAAAAATAAAAAATGGTAAAATGCCCTCCGAAGTTCTGAATGTGGAATTCTACATACAGCAAAATCTTAAGTGTGGGATATATAATCCATATATTCCACACAACTCACGCCGCCCCTGGTGATTACATTTTTTTTTTGTTATTGTATTGGCGGGAAATGAAAAGGAATTTTCGCGATATGTTGATTTGTCTAATTTTCTATTTTAATTTATTTTAACGAATTGCCTAATTTATTCGATTTTTGGAATTGTGTAAGACCTTACACTGTTACTAAATGACTTTGTTTCACTTAAAGGCCGTGATGTAATGTATATGTTTTGCAGATCGAATTTACGTGCTCATCAAAGGACACGGAACCACCATCAGTGGCAATGGCGATGCGGAGAGTGTTTCAAAGCATTCTCTCAAAGGCGATATTTAGAACGACATTGTCCCGAGGCTTGCAGGAAATATAGAATATCTCAAAGAAGAGAACAAAATTGTACTTAGAACAAGGCTTTTGTTCTTTTAACGTATACATACTATTATTTATGTATAGTAGCGTGTAATATAATATATTAAATGTACTCTGTTCTCACGTATAGTGTAAAATTTGTATTCAAACTGTAGTCACATTATTGTTCTTATATACTTGCATATTATCCCATGTATAACAATTTCGACAAAAACAGATCGACAAACTAATTCAAAGCAAGTTCTAGGTCGGTATTCATAGTTGCTACTTATTCATAAGTAAATGCTTAAGAATAAGTAGCGACAGTAGGGACCGGTATTAGTTATTAATACCGGTCCCTAGTATTACTTTTTCATTCCCATGGAAAGCTACATTCAGTTGTGAAAAGTTTAAATCGTAGGAAAGGCAGGAGTACTAAATCAAATTTCATTCGCACGTTTTCTCCTCAATCGCGAAGATTTTTTGCCACGAGATAAATGAATTTCAAACTACTTTAACAGGAGAAGAAATACCTACAAGCTTCTTCTGTTCCATTAAAGTGGCAGTAATTTCAATTACAAACACCGAAGCAACGGTAGACACAAGAGTTAGTATTCGACCAATGCCAGAGGGGCTTGGAAATGCGCCTTGAAGTCTCGCACGCAATTGGACGCCACCTGTCCGTAGAGTGCGCGCGACGTCGTAACGGTTTTCTGGTCTGAGTGTCTTTACTCTTTCATGGCGCATGTCGCGTACGTTCAACGAGGAATAATTATCGCTCGCATTTGACGCAGTGCGTTAGTCTCATATTACAAACGGAAAAGAACGTGATATACTGAGTGCCGCGTATTACGCGATACGCTTTCCGAGCAAGTAATCCATGTTAAGTGCTCCTGCAAGGAAAGAACGCGGCGGTTAAGCACTGCAAAGAAAACTTGACATTGGAACGGCCATTTTGGCGTGTTGTTTCCTAATCGAGTGCTCAGCTTCAGCATCGATATCCATCCATTTCAAGGTAAGTAGCTTCGCGGCTGTGGACGTATCGGTAAACGAACGGTCGCGCATTGATAACGTTTTTGGATTCCGTTCCATCGCGTACGTTTATCGCTCGGTGGATTTTCGGGCCGTTTACATAGGGAGAGGAGAATCGACTTTGCGCAGATGGTTTTGCCCTGTGCTCTGTTTTCCGTCCCGTTCGCGAGTATGTCTGACGGCAGTGCCGCCGCGTATTGAAATCGTCCAGTAAGGGGGGCCTTATTAGTACGTTGAAAACTTACTCGCAATTTCTCTGCAATTAATGGGAATTTCAAATGAACGGTGCTTTCGTATCTCGCGTATACGCGATATTCGAAAATGTTGCCAATATCTGCGGCCAACTTTCCAAATAAGCATGTTACGGATCTTCTTACCGTAAATGTGGCATGTCTGACTTTAATTCGGAAATTTTCTTCATTTCAAAAGCAATGCTCGACGTTCGGAATTTCTGTTTCGATTAGAAATTACGTAAAGCTTACGAAATATATCGTAACAGTGTAGCATACAGTAAAATTATTTTATTGATTTGGATATTCATCCTTGCAACTTTTGTTTGGTAGGAATAAACGCATTTTTCTCTACCATATTTAAACATATTTCACGTGTGTCTTATTTCAGCACACGTACGTATATGTATCGTGAAACGAATTTTCAATCTCAAAGGAATGCGATCTTCGAAATTTAAATTTTTTTTATGAACAATGTAACCAATAGCAAGGAGAATTCTTATATTTCCGTGTAACACTGAAGTGTATAAAAACTAGTACTGTTCGAATAAGAGTGTATATCATGTTTACATTCCATTGTGATCTTTCCAATAGGTCACACTTGCTGTTTGCCTTTCGTCCTGTAGGTAGTCAACTGTTTAACCGATACCTCGTGATTACAAATTTAAATTTCTAATTCCTTGCTACTGGCGATCGAATACCTCGCAGAGTTTTTTTTATATAAATCTTACGATTGTAAATTGGTCGTACGCGTAAAATAAATTCTTTTACCCTGATCGCTACCTGGAAATTTGCGGAATATAAATTTTATCGTTTCCATTAATGTTTATAGTTGATTTACGAGGGAAAAATTTTGTTCCAGCAAGTAGATTTATTTCATCATTTCAAAAATGATGACAGAAACACACATAAATTCCAATCATGTCCTAAATTCTGGTTTGACTCCGAAATCAGAGATTGACAAAATGGACGATGTAGGTTGGAAAGCCAAATTAAAAATTCCACCAAAGGACATACGTATTAAAACTAGTGTAAGTATATAATGCGCGTCACGTCTATGAAATTTTTATTAACATCGAGCTTTTTTAATTAAAATTTAACGTAACGTATCATTTTATAAACGCTGTTGCGTTACTTATCCGTAATTATTTCAAATTAATAATTAAACGAATTGTAAAAATTATAGGATGTTACTGATACTCGTGGCAATGAATTTGAGGAGTTTTGCCTAAAACGAGAATTATTGATGGGGATCTTTGAGAAGGGCTGGGATAAGCCTTCCCCAATTCAAGAAGCCAGTATTCCCATTGCATTGTCTGGTAAAGACGTCTTAGCTCGTGCAAAGAACGGGACTGGCAAAACTGGGGCCTATTCGATTCCAGTGCTAGAACAGGTACGCATTCCGACGATGTCGGCCATTAACGCTTTATCCGTTACTCTCGTGTATGTTCACGACTTTCATTTATTATGACTTGTAGGTAGACAAATTTGATCTGTTTTATTTATCACTATTAAAAATCGTGTAATTGACAGTAGTAGTAAATAGATTTATTTTTTGCCTTTGGCCTCAAAATAGGGTTACATGTGTTACGTGTGTGAGTGTTTCTGGGACTGTTAACTCAAGATTGTGCTTTTGTTTTGACTTCCTCGTTCATTTTGGGCTTCTTTGCTTCTCCTGTTTTCCAGAACCATAGGTGTCCACTCCGCTCCTTCTTCTTCCTTAAGTATCCCTCTGTTCGTTGAATTTTCTCTTTTTAGCTCCTTACAGTCTTGTAGCATGTGACTCAGCATCTCCCTAGTCCCATTACATAGTTTTCATACTGTCTCTTTCTCTTCCTTCCAGTACTTGTTTCCCCGCTCTTCGTTCCCACATTTGAACCTTGCAATCGTGCTTTGGTCTCTGCCTCTGTAGTTTCCGTTTAAGTAATTTGCTCTCTGGTTATCCCTGATTTCTGTGTAATGTGCGTTGTATCTGCCTCCTAGTATTCTGTCGTATCGCCATTGAACCTGCTCAGCCCTGTCTCTTTGCGCTAGTTCCTCAGCAAACTCTCTTCCTCTCCGTCTCTCTATTTCCATTTCTTGGATATCCATCATTTTTGCCTGTAGTATGAATCTCTCATTTCCTCCCATTCTGACTTTTCCTCTGCTTGCTTCGCGTTTATTTCCTCCAGCATTCTTGTTCTATTTTATTCTTATTCAACCGTTTCGCTTTCTCCTCATATTTTATTGTTCTTTTCCCTGCTTCTATCCTTACTTTGTCAGTTTTTGTTTCCTTCAAAATTAGATATGCTGGTGTTATGTAATTTACAGATTTTCACCCTATTTTGAAGTTAAAGACTTTGAGAAATTGGTAGCAATCATAAGTTTGTCCCAAAATGTGTCGAATGCATTATTAATATTAAGATTATGCCTTTTGTAAATAGTTCTCTGTTTCATTAAAGTTTTCTCTTGTGATGCATTGCTTTAGGTGGATCCGCGAAAAGATGTGATCCAGGCGCTGGTAATTGTACCCACTAGGGAGTTAGCTCTTCAGACATCACAGATCTGTATTGAACTCGCTAAACACATGGACATAAAGGTAATGGTAACTACCGGAGGAACAAACTTACGAGATGACATTATGAGGATTTATCAGAAAGGTTTGTGTTAATATTTATTTATACGGGTGTATGAAATTATGAACTTAATTGGGTAATAGGATTCACGAAAACGAACAAAAAGCTCTTAGTAAACGTAGGTCTGTAAACTGACTGTTTTCAAAGTATGTAATTTTTTAGGGAATATTTGTTTTTTTAAATTTTCATGACAGAATTTAGTGTTTGTACATCCATACGTGAAATGAATATTCGAAACGTTTGCATTTGGGTAAGCAGAAAAAGATATGGAAGCGACTAAAAATTCGGAAGTGAATTTCAGTACAGTTTTGAACCTCGATAATTCGAATCTCAAGGGAAGAGAAATATCTTCGAATTATAGAGATTTCAGCATATCGAGTTTTCGAGTAACAGAGGTTCAACAAACGAAAATTTGACTTACAGAAGCTTTGTGCGATTGTTAATTTTTTGACTTGTGAAGATGTAAAGCAAGATAAATTCAAGTTTTAAAGGTCAATAGTTTATTGTGTACCCGTAATCAAATATACCTACAACTTGTCTACTACATATATACCCACATATGTAAAAATAATTATAAGACACATGTTATGCTTAAAATATTACTCTTTATTACATATAAAAAAATTGTGATTTTGATTTCTGCTAGTCTTTTAGTGTATTGTAAATCAATAGCATGTTTAATCGTGAATAATGCGGAGAAAACATTTTCCTCAATATTTTCAGATCTTTCTACGAAATTTCGTAATACATATGTGAAAGTAAAATTCGACTTGTAGAGGTCGGGGTTCTTTTAAATTCGAGTTGTAGAGGTGAAATACACAATTTAACGTCCAAAATATAGTTCGAGTTAAGGAAGTTTTATTTCGATTTGTAGAGGCGTTTACAGTGGAGCGGAAAAGAACGAAGAAAATTTTCGCCTTATAGAGATTTTCGAGTTATCGAGCTTCGACTGTATTAGTAAAAACTGTAAAAAAAATTAATTCCTAGCCAAGACTGTTATTTTGAGGTGATTGTATGTTTATAGGCTTATTTGCTTAAAATATAATTTAATCTGTAAGAAATGTAATTATATAATAGAAATTAGTTTGCAGACTTTTGTATATTGAAACTTAATTTTCTTCCGTAGGCTCCAGTAATTAGTTAAGTTTGTATTTACACTTCTGGAACTCCATGTGTAATTAATTATAACACTTCAGTCTAGGAAGTAGTTAAATATGTTATGTTTGTTTGTAGTGCAAGTAATAATAGCAACGCCAGGAAGGATTCTTGATCTGATGGACAAGAATGTTGCAAACATGGATCATTGTAAAATTCTAGTTTTGGATGAAGCAGATAAGCTTCTATCGCAAGATTTCAAAGGAATGTTGGATCATGTCATTTCTAGGTACGTTATACACTTAAACAAACTTTACCAGAAATAGAACTTTACGCTTTTACAAATACTTTCCTTTGTTACATTCACATTTAGATTACCACATGCACGTCAGATATTGCTGTACTCAGCCACATTTCCCCTCACGGTGAAACAATTTATGGAGAAACACTTGAGAGATCCATATGAGATTAATTTAATGGAGGAACTCACGTTAAAAGGTGTAACACAATATTACGCCTTTGTACAAGAACGACAGAAGGTTCATTGCCTTAATACGCTGTTCTCCAAGGTAAGATAATGTTGTATGCGAAAATTTCACTTAGCACGCGCTATAACTGTTTTCTATACCGTTTTCGTCTAATTATATAATTTCCCTTTCTTCCTTCAAGTTGCAAATAACGCAAAGCATAATATTCTGCAATTCAACGCAACGCGTTGAATTACTTGCAAAGAAAATAACAGATCTTGGATACTGCTGTTATTACATACACGCGAAAATGGCGCAGGCACACCGAAATCGCGTGTTTCATGATTTTCGAGCAGGGCTTTGTAGAAACTTGGTAAGTAATCACTCCGATAACATATAAATGATTTACTGTTTGAGAAAAAAAAAATATACATAAGTTTTCGAACTTCTCGTGCTTGAAAATTATAGCAATTGAATTTGTATTTACTTGTACACAGTTTAAGAGATTGCGTATCGATTATGTGACTTTTGTGCGTCCGTAGGTGAGCAGCGATCTCTTTACACGTGGTATTGATGTACAAGCAGTGAACGTCGTGATCAATTTTGACTTTCCAAAAATGGCAGAGACATACTTGCATCGTATCGGTCGGTCAGGACGATTCGGCCATTTAGGTATAGCAATTAACCTAATTACATACGAGGACCGTTTTAACTTGCATCGTATCGAGCAAGAGCTTGGAACAGAAATTAAGCCTATCCCGAAGGTGATAGATCCAAGTTTGTACGTAGCAAGACCAGAAGACAATAACAGTATGGAAGAGGGTAATGTCTCCAAGTAGTTTCAATACATGGTCATCGAGGAAGTTTTACATGCGCTCAAAGAGTTTAAAGTGTAAAAATATGGTGATTGTGTGGCTCGTACATGTAAGGCATACATCGTTATGCTTTGAACTCGCAGAGTGAAACTTCAGTTTGAAAAAAAAAAAGAATTGTCTGGTGTGTTTAACAGTGTATAAAGACGAAACAGTGCTATGAACATTTAGATAAAAAAAAAGTGGTCTATATAGAAAAAAAATTGAAAATTTCAATTATCGTCATAGTAAGCAACGGAAAACATGAATTACTTGTAAATATAAGGCATACTGAGCGTGAAGCAGTGGACTCAGTGAATGAAGTGATGTGAATGCCGGTGCGAGTCATTCTTTGTACATAGATACATATAAATGTACATAATCTAAAGTGCGCCAGAGTCAAGCCATTATCAAGAGCACAATATGTAAACGAATACATGAGTAACATAATAATCATTACATTTTACCGCAACTGTAAATACTACATGAAGATTATCCATCATTTTAATAGTAAATTTTTATACAATGGCTTCATACTTCCAAGACCGTTTTTTTTTGTTTTTTAAGGAAAATCGTGATGGCACGCGCGATTTAAAGGAGAAGCAACAGCGCGAGAACAGTCGTGCTTGAGCGCTGCCCTCGAGTATCCGAACACTGTATATTAATCCGCGTGCCCATTACTTTTGCATCACCATATCTGCATATAAAATTCTCCTTAAATATACAATCACAAATTCTAAATATCGTATTGATCTTAATATTTGATCATGGCTTGATTTTGCTACCTGTCAATGCTGTCATACAACTCTGAAATTCAAATCACTTTTCAAAATGCAAAAGATTGTTCTTTTCTTTCTGTGAAGCGATAATAGAAACTTTTTTTTTTTTTAAACTTAATCTGATTTTTTTTTTACGAAATTGTGATTGAGCGTCAGAGGTTGTAAAATTGACTAGTTTTATATAATTATTTTTTATAAATAACTGGCTGGTGGCATTTGTCAATGTTAGGGATTCGATGTATGATTTCTATTGATTATTCACGTGTCTGCTACACTTCGAAATCGATATAACAACCAACGTACGAGTAATGAAATTATCTAGCAAGGACGACTCTTTGTTACTCCTCGGACACGTTTTAGATGAACATGCAAAAGTAAAGTAAAATATAGACGATACAGGATAAGATGCCAGTTTCTGTGACAGATAAAATAACTGCCAAAACTATAATAGGACATCATGGAATCCCTTTTTATTTTTGGTTTTTCTCTTTGATATCCGTGTACATGCTAACCGTACGAGAAGCGAAAAAGCATAATGGCGTATATGAGAAATGATTTTCGATGAAATTTCTATTATATTGTTAATATTCTCCGTGAACAAAAAGTGCACCACCAGCCAAGACGACCTAGGTTTATGGAACGAAATGCGTATACATTAAAAATAGGCAATAGTAGAATATATCATATTTGAGGCAGAAAAATTTCAATGAGAGATATTAATGAAAGCGATGAAAAGCGGTTTGGAATGCATTTAGGCTTATAATATCAGTTTTAACGGATATTTTGCTTTGTCGGTGGAGGCAGCAGGAGAGATCCTCTTATGACGATGAAGATTGACTGCTGGAACGAAGAAGTGTGATCAATTTGAGATACTGCTATAGAATGGATGCGAAAACTGATCATGATTTCGAATGTCCGTGAAATGGAAAATGGATGGCTTTGCATGTGTGCATTCGCAAAGAGAAACGTTAAGCTTTCGAATCGAGTATAGTTCCACGCAATGTCACGTATAAAATACAATCGCTTGAAGGTTTTGACTTACTTAATATTCAAATATAGGTGACATATATTTAAGTGCAATCGCAAAGTATGATATTACAAACCATACATTGGTGAATTACGAATATTTAATACGAAACTTCTATATATACTGACTTCTATGCATATCAAAGATAGAACGAAAAAGTCCCCTCTTCGTTTCGTTACCGAGCAAATTATGAACACGTTTGTAGTAGACAGGCTAATATTATGTATCTTTTGCACAAATATTTTACAATCCTGCTCTACGAATGATATGCTTAAGCAATTATTAATTACTGACGTACGAATGATCTCTCTTGTGTCACCATTTGAGCATTAATGCTGTGATTTAGTATTATGGCGTTAAATGCATTAGAAACCGTTTTTCTGTGCTGAACAACAAATTATAATTTGATACATACGACGTTTCAAATATTCGGGATATCCCTGTCGCCGCGGGTAGCTGCGCGCGAAGGGTTGTTGCCCATCGATTTACACTTTTTTGCCAGTTCGAGAAAAAGAATGTGATTTGAGAACTCGTTAAATGTAGGAAATCTCAACGATTGATTGTAACACAAGCACGCATCGTATTGTTGCAACGGAGCAGGCATCATGATGTTTGGAGCGATAGGAGAAAGCCAATTAAAGTAGAGGATCAATGTGCGAAACATTCATTTGCACATTGGGATGTATATTTGAAAGTGAAAACAGGAAATAGTTACAAAAATTGGCAGTGATTTATCTAAATAATTACGTAAGCGTTGTATTTATAACAGTTTAGAGAAAAAGGACACTGCCCGGTGTTCTGTTTCTCTCCTTTTTTTTTGTGGCTCTATCTTTTATCGATTACGTTTTTTCCCCTCATATGCGATGTTACTGGCCAAACAAAAATTTTCACCAGTCAAATATACTTGAGATAAAGTAAAATCGCATATGACATTCTGTTCCAATGTAATATTGTAATCCTTTTTTCTCTCTCTCTTTCTCTCTCTCGCTATCTCTCTCTCTCTCTCTCATATTTTTTATTATTTCCTCGGTATGGGAACACGTAATTCAATAAGTCGAACAGTATTTCAGATGTGTCTGTTCTAAAAACAATACTCTCCTACATATTCACTGTAAAATTTTGCTTTTGTGTTATATGTTGTGAAGATTATTGCGGTTCTTTTTTGGCGAAGTTGTATAGACGAGGAAAGTAATACTCTTGGTCTTGCTGAATTATAATTTGAGACACCATTAGATCCGATATGGAATCTATTTTGTGAAGTATATTTTAATCAATCTTTAAAAGAGTCAAGCATGTGCCAACAGGTAAAAAGTAATTAACAGTTTAATCGATCTTCGTACACGCATTGCATGGATTTATTCCTAATGATTTAACGTATGTCTCGATAGCTTCGCGATGTTTCGCGTAGACGCACGCGTCGTTCATCCATCAGTTTTAAACGCCAGTATCTTCTCGGATCTTACATTCGTACAATGAAAAAGTGTCGTTATTGTATTCACCATCTTGACTCTTTTTAAAGAATGGTGTTCATGCGAGATAAAAGTATAAATCTCTAGTAGAAATTGGGTGATGAGAATTGCTGAATGCAATGCTATGCGCATAGACTGAAGGGATATATAGATATCTATCTGTTTGTTTTGTTTCACTGTTGAAATTGGTGAGTGAATCAATGAAATTTTAACCCGAAAGTTGTCATTCTCCATGTCGTACATGGAACTTGAATTCTTCTGAAATCTTCGGATACATATATACTCCTTTGAAGCGTCGAAGGTTGCTTACACACACAGGAAAAAAATGATCCGAGTAATTTTGTTCTTGAAACGCCTCGTAAGCATTCCCTCACGTCTGTCGCATAGATGTGTATCCAAGTGAAGTTCCTACGCCTCATCTTGGAGAAGAAGATTATTCTTGATGTGGAAACTATTTGTCAGTGCACCTTTATGGCATAAGAGTGCAATGTTGGAAGCGATGTGTCAACATCTGGATTTGGGTTTATGGAAAAACTCTTACGACCATCACGAAGAGTTGTATTAATAATTAAATATAATATACGATTGAATTCGTATAAAGTGAAGGGTAGAACATCTTTGCGTGACTGAAATTGTTCCATCAACAGTCTTGTACCTTCACTGCAATTCGCACTGGCACAGTCCAGTGCAACGAGCTGCACACTCTACAAATATTACACACTTTCACAGCATAAAATGGTAAATTGGTTTAAAGACAACATCACGAAATCATTTAATAGCTTGAGCAGCTCGTTTGAGATATTGGAACAAGATCTCCAATAATCCATGAAGAATCAATTAAAAAAAAAATATGAAAAATCACAAAAAAAAAGAAATTCTTTCAACTACAAGGAGTACCGTCACGTTAAATGTGTAACAATCACTGTAATTTATTTCTAAAGTTCCATTTTACTTCTACGTAATGATGTCATGTTGAAGCGTTTTATAGCGACGGTACATCGAAAATGTGTTTACAAGCGTACACCTTTTCGTACCAACAAATAATGCAGGAAATTCTTTATACGCTCGAACAAAATTGGTTTATACCCTGACACGAAAATCTGATAACGAATTATTGTGAATGCAAGTCGCGCATTACTGTGCACCGGTTTCTTTCCTTTTAAACGTTTTATATGCGAATACACGTGTGTGTACACTTTAAAGATCTTGCATTTCTGACACAACAAGTATCGTGTGCATTACAAAAAAAAAACATTCACGCAGTACTGGCCGACTTGCATGGAAGAAGAAGAAGAAGAAAAAAATTTGCAAGTAAGATAGCAGCGTATGTTTCCGGCGTGATCGTACGAGTTTTGGTACAGAATTCTTTTTACGTTCGAGAAACGTTGAGGAACTTTAACCACGTACGAGAAAAACCATTTTGAAAGATTGTCCGTTATTCCAGGAACGTAAATATGTTTATTTGTCGATTGTGAAGACAGGTTTGTGCCCCGATTACGAAACAGAACCTTTTTTATTTGTTTTTTTGATTTCTCCGAGCACAGACCCGATCTGTTGATGAAAAAGAAACGCATGTCAATGGATTTGTTTTCAAAAGGAACAAAATAGCAAAGCAAATTTGGTCCTTAAATAAAATTTCCGGTTCAGTATAACGACGCATATGTCTTCTTTCGTTCCACAATATCCTGTTAGCGTCGATTCTCGGGACGATTAGTCGCGGTTAATGGTACGGTAAACAAAGTGGGTAATGCATAATTAGAATATCATCTCTGCGCACGATATGGTGTGAGTAAATATTTCACCGTGTGCTCATTGTTAAAATTTAGATTAGAGCACTCTCAGCTTCTAGTATCAAAATTCATATAACGTAGCATTGTACAGGGTGTTCTTTAAAAATATGATCTGCGCGAGGAAGATTGAGGAGGTAGAATGAAGCAAAACAATTTACAAACATTGTGTTCGACACGTGTACTTAATGGTATGGATCCTGTGAAACAAATATCAAAGTCTAACGTACATAAGTTTACCTAATAGATTTATCACAAGAATTAATAGTAATTATTTTTTTTTTAACAACCTCGATCTTCAGATATTTTATTTTTCGAAATGTATTTTTAAATGGAATGCTGTATCAGCTGTAAATAGAAATGTCTGGCTAAATATATTCTAACAAATGCATCAGTCACTTTAACGGTGGGTTCGCCTTTGCGAACAGGAAAATGGTGCCCATAAACCAAATAATTGTAGCTCTGCCACGTTAGGGATATTAAGCTTTAACGCTATTTATTTTGTTAGATATTCTTTCTCCACGCTATGCTTATAGGACCTGTTTTATTTTGCGCTTCATACCACCTTTCTCAAAGAATCCATCTTCTTTAGAGACACCCTGTATTTTACTAAAAATTGTCTACCGCTTCGATGAACGGAGTAAGTTTAGGCTTTGATCAATTTGTGAAGCAAGAGAATTTATGATGTGTTGATAATTAAAATCGTTAAATCCAGAACTATAATCGTTGCTCTGTGGTTCTGTGACGAGTATTATCCAATACTCTGGAGAAATGAAATTTCTTCGCGGATAATACTTAATATATTATTCACTCATCCGTATGGTAGAATTGCAAACTTCAATCGCGTATGATTAATACAGAATACAACGAAATTTCTGGAACAACCAGTAAATTTATTGAAGTAGTTTGAAATAGAAGATTAATTATAATAATTTTGATATTTCCAATTTTTTAATATACAGGGTGTTTATCGTAATGGGTTCCACAATTTTTTAATCACTTATGGTAATTCGATAGAAAAAAGTTTTTCGACGTTAATGAGTTACAATGATTGAAATGTCCAATACTTTTTTTCATTAAAAGATTAGATCATTAAATGGGATCAGATTTTTTTTCGCATTGTATTATAACTATTACAAATATGAGCCCAATGACTTACAATATTATGACTTTGGGGTGACCTGTATCCTTAATATTTACAATGAAGGCGTATGTCTTCTGAATCTTTATCTTCTGTATTTTACTTAATGCAAGAAAATGCAGGGCGGCAGAATTTGACAAAAATTTACAGAAAATTCAGAGTATAAGGACTTATTCAGAATTAGAAAAAATAGATTTTTACTGGGTTTAATAACACGCTGAAGATTCAAAAATCACTGAAGATAACTCGTGTCAAAGGATACACGTTAGATAGAATATCAAGGGTAGCATTTACTCTGACATGAATATTAAGTTTAGAGGTCGTTTACTCCAGATTCTAATATTATAGGTCAATGAATTTGCCTTTGCAACCACTGTAAAACAGTACAAAAAAAAATATTGTGTATCACGTGAGAAATTCGGATTGATCTAATACGTAAAAACTGTGATTTTCAAAATAACTTTCATTTGTTTAATTATCGTAAGTGGTGCAACCATTGTGTAATTTACAAACGATAATAGTGGAATAGTATAACAGATTTTTTATTATATAAAATAAAAACAAATAAAAGACACAGTCGCTTACATTGAAAATCGTTCTCTACTCTTCTTTATGCCTTGATTTTCATAAAATGCAATATGGATTAATAAAGTACATTTATAAAAATGCAAACTTTTATGAAATAGTGACATAGGTACAATTTTTATAAATACTTACACATATATACATACACGTAATAGAAATCTAAAGTCACAAGTCATCTATTTATATTCACTTCAGAAATTCTAACGTTAATTGTGGACAAAAAATATAAATTCAATACATTTCTTAGCATTTATTTTACTAGTTTCTACTGCTTTGAGCTTATTGTTAATTGTTCTTACTCGTGAAAGTGTATCATCTATACTAATCGTTTGAAATATGCTTTCCACCTTTTTTGAGTTTTATTTGAAATACAATTTTCAACTTTGAATATTTTTAAACATATACGCCCCTGTAGTGTGACTTCTGTTTGTGACCTTTGCAATTTCACGCAGAAAATCTCCTCGACTATGATGCAGAATAATTGCTGCTCTTCCATTATTTTGCTCCTTTTGATCTTTCGCGCAATTAGAAACGCTGTGTAATGAAATAATACAATAAGATTCACCTAACTTGATGTTTAATAAATGAGAAATATAGAAAACGAATTAATTATAGATACTTTATAAAATTCATATAGATACTTTACTTCATAAATTAATCATTCAATCACAAAGTGGGTGATATTTAATGTGATGTATTTTTCTTAGGTATTATCATACATATTAATTCTTCATTAACGTTTCATAAAATTTTGCGATATCTTTTGCATTCAAACAACTAGTAATATATATTCTTACATTGATCCTAAAGGAATCATAACTACATATTATATTTTATGAACAGAAATGAAAAGTCAAATATGCTAGATGATTTTACGTGTAAGCCATTGTAGTCAGTTTCCAGTCATTGAGTGTCACAAAATTATTTGCACAGATTATATGATCTATGAAGAACAATGATTCAACGAATCAACTTGCTGTTTACTAATAGCATTGCGTAGTTGATTTTTGGGAAGTGAACAGTGAAATTTTACTGCGGAAATCCCTATTAAAAATAATAGAAACTGCATTACGCATTATCGTGGCTACCAAAGGCTAAGAAACAAGTTTTAAACTAAAAAGTATTGCAATTTCCTTTTGGATGAAAGGGAGCTGCAGCATCGTAAGGAACGTCGTAAAAGGTGCTAAACAGGATACTTATAACAAATAAGGGCAGAAGAAAGTTATTAGAGCGTAACGTTGTAAACTCAGAAGAACGTTTTGTAGTGTGTAAAGTGAAGGAAAATAGTATCTAAGTAATCATTGCATCGAATGTTTGAAGTCTTTTTGCAAAACTATTTTCTGTGAAACTACACAGACGCAGTACTAACGTTATTAAATTATCAGGTGGAAATAGTACGTGAATACTGATAATAAAAGGGTACTAGAATTTGCCAATAATATAAAGGGTGATCCAGAAATAAATGATCAAATTTACGAAGTTTATTTTACACGTGAGAAAAAAAGTTGTACATAAAATTAAATATGCGATTTTTTTTTTTGATCATAAAGAATACTGTTGTGACCTACTGTCATCTTGAAGAAAATGTCACCATGGAGTTACAATGACACTCGTATTTGTAGCATCATCAGGCGTGTTAGCGAAATTTTGCCACAGAATAAAACATTTGAAGGGTAGGTGGAAAACAGGGAATGTCACAAAACAGCGTTATCGAGAAAATTAAATTTTAATACTTTAGTCCATCAGTAAAGGAACAAAGTATAATGAATTTAATTTTCTTATATAATTTTCTTCTTAAATAATATCTTGTTCTGCGTTGACGACAGAAGCTTATGTTTAGGCGAAGAGTGGAGACATTCCGTATTTTGATCCAGTGCAGAGTGGATATTTCCCGCTTTTAACTAGTGGCAGATTTAAGGAAAAAGGTCCAGGTGGCAAACGTTCTGAGGGGCCCATTTTTCGGGAAAATGAAGAGGCAATTTACTAAAAACAGGCTAAGGGCAGTAGTACTGAAAAAATAGTTTGGATAAAATCGATTTTTTTAAGGATGGGTCCCTAGAGGGCCTTCTGAAAGGGCCCATTTTTTCCAGGAAAATGAAGAGTTAGTTTACTAAAAACGGTTTTAGTATAGTAGTACAAAAAATATAGTTTGGACAAATTCTAGGCGGGGCTCCAGGTGGCAACTGATCATCGGTCGTCATTATGGGGGTATTTGAACGTTAGAGCCTTTTGTGATGAGACAGTTCTATAGTCCCAGTTCCCACTAACAAAATACGAATGCCATAAATCGCAAAATCACGAAAAATTGACATTCCTCGTTTTTCCTCCTTACCCTTCATTTGTAACTCGAGAAATAAGTGTCATATGATTCTTTCGTTGGTTTTAATCCTCAGAATGAGCAGAACAGAATCCCCAAATCTGCCCACTTATTTCTGAGGCAGACTATACAAAATGTTTCAGAAAAAGGGTTATGAAATTTTACACCTTGTAGTGCACATCCAAACTAGTAAAGAATTCTTAATAAATATGTAGCTTAATAATAATAATACTCATAACCCTTTGCCTCTGCCCAGACGGCTCCCGTGGGTCCCATCTTCCAAAAAAATTATGATTTTATTCAAACACTATATTCCTTTTGTTTCCCATAATTTTCATACCACGCGTGCGTAAATTTATTTGTAATTCTGTTATGTATACAGGGTGTCTCGGAACGTTTGCCTCCTGGGTCTTTTCCCTTAAATTCGCCACTGGTAATGTTATCTCTATATCATGAGTTTTGTGATTCTCTCCCGTTTCAAAGCAAGTTTCAACTCTTCGCTGTAATGACATGCAAATGCAAATGTAAATAGCGTTTGTATACTTAAGAATGCATAGTTTTAGAATTACAGAACTGAACTATTGTGGTATGACTCGCAAACGTCCTATCTTCATCACCACGTATACCCAAACCACAAATACCTCTGGGATATAGGTACATGTGTTTATTAAGACCTCCCTCCTCGTTTCTAATTGCACTACGAGCTTTGAAAGTTTAGATCCAAATATTTTCAACGCAAGTTTAATAAAATCCATTTAAAGAATAAAATCGAATTCCCTTTTCTTTTTACAAAGCTCTCGAATTACTTCAGTCTTGGTTATATTAATTTCCTTCGTCTTTACAGGGTGCCAGGACCATTTGCTGCCCCGCCCCTGGGTGTGCTACTGTAAAGTAAATGTTAATAATCATATCTCGAAGGGTTACATAAAAATATAACATATGTCACCTGAGGAATTAAACTTATTAAACAATAGAAACCCGATAAATTATTTCGTGACCCACAGAGTACTTACAAGAGTATACAAACTTCTAATGACCGAGCACTTAATCTCCAAAGCGCACATGCCCCGCATCCTGTCCAGCGTACGAAGAGTTCGCCTCCCTACATACTTGGGCAAAGACAAGCTACAAGCACCCCATGCGCGAAGTATCGCAGCCAGCAGCATCGAGGCGCGGCACGCGTGTAGCGGGCGATTAATGGCCCGAGCAATTAGTGATAAGTTTTGCGCCCCTCGATCATACTTGTCCGCGCCGTAAATCTGCGAAACAATCGCGTAGGTGTTTATAACGCACGTACGTCGAGGCGCGTTACACCGCTAACCGGGCTGCTTGATAAAATGCGGCTAACCGGCCGGGTCGTGATAGCGGCGAACAGCGATTCGATGAACCCCTCGGAAAGAGTCCGGCCACGGGCGATCCGTACAGCCCTGTCGCGATATTTCTTCCGCTCTTCCCTTTGTCGCCCTCGCTCTCACCCTGCCAGCTTTGATCGTAGCGTACTCCGCGTCGAATGGACGGGGGCGGGTTCAAGTGTCGGGGTCGAAAAAAAGGCGGAGGAAGAGTTTGGGGATAAGAATTATACTATCGGGCTGTCGGCGCGGCATGAACGAGCGCTATTGATTTTAAGTAATCGCTTAAATAGCGTCAGTGGCCTGTGCAACGGAGTGCCATCGGCGGAGTGCAACCGACAGAGACGCGCGAAACTCGACGGGCGGGCGGAACTTTAAGCCGGCGAAACCGTCGCGGTTCTTACCGCTCGTCCCGTCTTGCCTCCTCGCCCGTTACCTTGGTTGTACCTCCTGCCCTTTCAACTTTCTTCACGACGGTCCCTCCGCCGGTGCCTCCGTAATTCCTCGGTATCGTAAATCGATAAATGCTCGAAAGCAGATCGCAAGGACGCGCGTGGAAATGGAAATGCACGCGCGGAGGGGGCTCGCCGAGGGGCGGCTGATGCGCTCTAGCATCCCTGTCGAGAGTGTGTAGCGAAATTCAGGGAACGCGTGTCGACCGGCGATCGAACCCACGGCGATGTTCTCATCACGAGGTTCTTTGATCGCGTAATCACGGCCGAAGGCCCCCGTGTCCATTAAGGGTGCATTACACGCGGCGTACGGCGGAGGCACGTGTATCGGTTCAGGCGAAATCAATTACCCTCGTAAAAGGCCCTTTCGAGGGAAATTCGCGCAACGGCGGCCGCCGCGTGTCGTCCGTCGCCTCCCCCGGCGTGTCGCAGTGTCACCTTTACTCTCGGCTGTAGGCAGATCCGCGGGGCCACCCCCTTTGACGCCGGGGGGTGGTCCTCGAGCGAACCTAACTTTCCTGTACGGAAGGAATACCCCCATTTTCCGCGTAATTTCCAGCGAGGAATGGCAGACGGGAAAAGGGGGTAGCTGGGGGAGGGCTGAAAAGAAGGCGCAGACTTGTTGAGAACGTAAACGCGGGAGCGAGGGCCGCGTCGGGGCCGAGCGGGGCGCGGAAGATGGAGAAGAAAAGGGAAAAGTGACTGTTCCAGAAACGACAGGAGTCCCTGGGAGTTGACGGTGGCGGATAGGCGACGATATCGTAACCGCCACCGTTGGGCATCGTTGGCGGCCTCCTTCCCCCGCGGATCCCCCGCACCCCGGTCACCGATGTCCCGTAATCTGGCAGTGCATTTAACCACTTTGTGAAATAGTCGTATATCTCGCCGCTGTGACGTAGCATTCGATACGTTGAAAAACGGAGGTTGGAGGGTTGAAGGTGGCAAGAGGAAGGAGCCAGGGGCGAGGTGAGGGCGAGGAGGAGGGGGCGGCGGTGAGGTCAGGCGACTCCGTAGGAAAACGCGCGGACGAGGGGCGGCGAGGGGGGCAGGTCGGGGAGAGAGGAGAGCCGGGAGCGAGTACTAGTGAATGTTGTGCGCGCGCCCGCCCGTCGTGTACCCCATTTAGAGGGGTGGAAAGCGCCGGCAACGAAGGTGGGGTTGCTCGTTCCGTGGGTAGGGAGTGGAAACGATCCCTACTGCTCCGACTCCGTTGTGTGGAAAGCGCACGAGCTGTCTGCTGGCTGGGGAGCGGCGGGGCGCTCGGGGAGGATTTGCAAGGGACAGGCCAGGCTAGAGACGAGGGAGGGGGTGAGGGATGCTGGTGGATGAGGCTGAGGGTGAGACGGGCGGGGGGGGGGGGGCGCGCGAGGGGCGTCGGGGAATCACGGTGGTGGTGTGTACACCCTCTCCGTGTATAGTCTGGCCGGAGTGGAAGAAGGGTGCGCCCTACTTCGCGTCGGCGTTTTCCCTCCTGGCGGTGTGCAACGACGTGCCGTGTGCGGGAGAGAGACGGAGAGCAGGGGGCGAGCGTATCTCTCGGGTTCAGTGCCGGGCTTTTCGTAGTCTCTCATTTCACGACGAGCGTCCGCGGCATCGGTTACGAGTGTTGTTTCGCGCGTTCCACGAAAATACAGGGAGGAAGAGGGGACGGGGAAAGTGGGGATCGCCGAGCACGGACAACGCCTCGGGCTAAGGCAGCGGGAGAGAACGCGGACGGCACACGTCTCGTCGCGCGAGATTTTCGGTTGTTCGCGTGGGTGTTGTTCGGGGTCCCGTGCTGGTACGACGATCAAACGGGGGTGTTACTCGTTGAACGTCGGTGGCGTGCCGGGGGTGCTTTCCGCCAGGGAAGTGCACGCGCTGGCCGACGCGTTTACGTAAGAACGGACGCTCGTACGTATGTATCTCAATGTGCGCGCGCGCGTGTGACAAGTACCGACAAATACGGGAGAGCCAGCCAGGAAAGAAGACGGTGGTGGTTTTCGTCGATTCGTGAGTTCGCCGAAAATAGCCGCCCTGGCCAGCGACGGAGGATACCGTTCACCCGGGGCGAGGAGTAGCCGCGCAGTCATCGAGTCAGGAGGATTCACGAATGGACGGCCTGAGACCACTTAATCCCGGCCCTCTCGTTTGCATAATTAGCCGTGGTATGCTGCAAGAACCACACGGGGAGGAGGGTTTGCGTAAACTCGGGTGCACGGGGTGAGGTGACAGTCGCGTCGAATACACGCGTGAAACGTATCGGGACGCGGAGAAAAAGAACGAGGGGGAAGGTAAAAGGCGAAGGACGAACGCGAAGACGCCTCATCGCCGAGGAGGAGAAAAAATGGGCGCAAGCTCATCCGCGGAGGATCTTCTCGGGAGAGAGGAAACATTTCTCGCGTATTGATGCGTCTGGTGAAGCTAGCGTCCTCGAGCAAGACAGTCGAGGCGGATAGTGTTTACCGAAGCCGGGACCATCGTTCGACAATAATAAACACGTTCGTCATGGAAATCTCGGTGTTCTTGCTTTACGTGACGACGTTGCTCGGTATCGCGACCAGTGACAAGTGTGCCGACGAGTGTTCCTGCAAGTGGAAGAGCGGGAAGCGTACGGTCGAGTGTATAAATCGCGCCCTGACCAGCATACCGGAGTGGGTCGATCCGGAGACGCAAGTGCTGGACACCAGCAACAACGACATTCGTTCCCTGCCGAGCAACATCTTCGTACGCGTACGCTTGACGAATCTACAGCGTCTCTACCTACGCGAGTGCCGTATCGACCGAATCGATAACAAAGCGCTGGCGGGCCTTACGAATCTGGTGGAGCTCGATCTCAGCCATAACCTATTAATTGTAGTCCCTAGTGCAAGTTTCTCGGACACACCGTTCCTCAGGGATCTGGTGCTGGCGAACAATCCCCTGAAGAGGATCCACTCTTATGCGTTCGACACCACACCGAACTTGGTCAAGTTGGACCTATCCCACACGCAGCTCGGGGAGATCGAGGTGAAAGGCTTTCAGGGGTTGGAGCTGCTGGAGAGTCTGAAATTGAACAACAATCAGTTGTCGAAACTTCATCCAGGCACTTTCGAGCCTCTAAACAAGCTTACCAGTATCGAGCTTCACGACAATCCTTGGCTCTGCGATTGTCACCTACGCGAGATGAAGATGTGGCTGGTGAAGCACAATTTGCCAACCCTTCAGGCGCCCGTCTGCCACGGACCTAAACAGTTACTCAATCGTACATTCACCGATCTGGGGATAGACGATTTCGCTTGTTGTCCGATACTTCTGATCGCCAGCCGATACGCCGAGGCTACGATAGGCGAGAATGCCAGTATCGTGTGTCGGGTTAGCGCGATACCGCCGGCTAAGGTGAAGTGGTATTGGAACGGTAGGATGCTGACCAATCACTCCGCGTTCAGCAGTTACCAAAAGATCTTAATCTTCGAGGAAGGTCAGTTCAGGAAACGGAGCACCCTGGTGCTCACTAATGCTCAGGAAGCGGACTCGAGTGAATTTTATTGCGTGGCTGAGAACCGCGCGGGCAGCGTCGAGGCGAATTTCACCCTTCACGTGTCCCTGAGAACCGCTGGCATGTCCACCCTTGGCTCTGGCCAGATCGCGGGCATCTCCGCCGCGCTGGTAGTCCTCATTCTCTTCATACTCCTCATCATTCTCGTGCTATTCATCCGTCTGAGACGAATGCCCTTGAAGGACGTGAAATCAGGAGTGCCCGCGGAGGGCGGTGTGTCCGGGGACGGTGGCGGTGGGAACAATGAAAATCCATCGTCCGCGACTTCTACCACACGCAGGAAGCACGAAGAGATCGAGACAACGTCGTTTGGCGTGGAGTCGAAGCCACCGGTGTCGCTGAGCCTGAGCTACGTACAGAGACCTCAGGCAGCGATGTTGCAGACGGAGAACGAGTACGGAACGATCGGTCGTTTCGACGACCAGAGCCAGCAGCCGTCGGTGATGGTAGCGCCGGGCGCCTGTTTCTCGTCGACCACGTCCTTGATGCCTATCGACAATCCCGATCTGATCAGGGACACGCGTCGCGGCTCCGCGGAGGACATTACGCCGTACGGCGGGGCTGATTACAGCCGCATGGAGGTGGTGGACGACGCGAAGATCCTCTACTCGACTTGCCTGTGGGAGGGTAGGGACGCGTGCAGGACATCGGTGCCAGTGAGCACGTACCCGTCGAAGGAGTCGCTGGCGGTGGTGGCGCCCATAGTTGAGCAGTTTCCACCGGGCGCGAAGCAGATACGAGTTTGGCAGAAGGGAGTGCCCGTTTTGCCACCTGTCTCGGCGCTCAAGCGTGTTCTGGGCTCGACGCGTAGCTCGCCCGACGAGGGCTATCAGGAAGGGACTGGCACCGACGTCTAGGTACCGCTGCTTCATTACTGCGACGCCCGGCACCGTTACCTGGAGCTACGTAGACGCCACCAGGATGACACCGACTGCTGAAAGACGTCCTGTCCAGTGCCGGACGAGTGGTAGTGAAAAACGATACGACAAGTTATTCGGAGGGGGAGACCGTCGCGTTGGCCGATGGACAGGGACGTTGACCTTGTCACGTGGATTGCGTATACATAAAAAAAAACATATAATATATATACATATACATAACACTCCTACCAACATATATAGAGAAAGAGAGAGAGAGAGAGAGAGAGAGAGTGATCGTTGAGAGAAAGAAGAGAAGAAAGCGGAAACAGTCGAGATTATGTTCCGTGTACGTGAATGTGGATTATACATACGAAACGTATGAGAATGGGAGGAAGTCGTCGTCGTCTAAGCCGACTGCCTGGGAAACGAACGCCCGACTGCTTGGGAAACGAACGTCCACTTGCCGCGGGATTTACGTGCGAGTGACCGATGAAACGGTCGGGGGATGTGTCTCGCGTGGTGACTAATGCACGGGGGTGAAACACGTAAAACGAAGAATCTGTCGAGGATCGATCGATGAGACCGAATCGCTATCCGCCCGCCCCGATGAATAACACTGGACGCGATCACACGGCGCGTCTCCCCCCATGAGCACGGCGAGTACGTTAAAGTTTTGGAGGATTCGGTGATCAAACGGGGCTGGAGCGATGACGCGCCACGGGTAGAGGAGCCACACGTCGTCGTTCGGTGGTGGCCTCCGCAGCACAATACTGACGGGTAATACTTTCTAGAACGGCCAAGGCGAACCTATGGTGGCGGCGAATACTATAAAGCTATAAAAAAATCGAGTACAAGGGTGAACGCCTTGCACCGTTGTAAAAGATACGTTTAAACAATGTTTCTTATGATAACGAACACGAAGACTGCAGTGCATGTTCCCAGAGAGATGTGTAGATAGACTGACGCGTGAGAATAATTTCTATCGCCGTGTTTGGCTGCCGTACTATTACTAAACGTGGATTTTCTAGTCAATTCGAGGATGTTAATTAGACGACATTAGATTGGACACGGTTTCGTTCGGGTCACCGTGCTGCCACGTATCCGCCAATGGTGCAAGAATAAAAAAAAAAGGAAGGAACGCGGTGACGACGGGTGGACTACGTGTAACGCCAGTTTTAACATCGTGTCTGCCAGTCACGGTGGTCGTTTTTCATTTGAATACGTGCGAATTACGGGCGCACCGTTCCGACATCGAGGTAAGACCGAGTGGAGGACCGATCCAACGGTAGATCGACGATAACGAACGAGCGCGACGTACGGGAGCCGATATTGTCACTTCGGATGGTTATTGACGTTCGTGTTCCAGACGAAAATTCACGGGAACGATAGAGCGTGAAATATGACGTCGGGTACACCTCTGGATCCGCCGTTGTTGCAATTCTCTTGACGGTAAATTGATTTACTTCTGCCGCGCGTTTAGACACCGTTCGGGGGTTACATCCGCGTACGTAACGACACTGCCTTTTTCGATATCGATTCGACGTCATCGAGGAGTTTAAAGCCCTTAAGTGTGTGTTCTTAAATAATAGACGTATCGTACATGCGTTTTACATATCGCCGCGTCGGTGTGAGGCAAATGTACCGAAAGCTGGTAGTTTGGGATAATTCAATCTTTTAAAGAGCGAACGTAGGTTAAAAATTTTCGAAATCAATGGCTGACGTATAAAGAATCTGTTTGTTACGAAAGTCGACACATCGGTGATTTTTAATCTGACCCTGTCACCTGGCAGCATAGTTTATTCATCTTTTTGGCACGCAGTGGTGGCTGCAGGAAAGCTTTAAAATGATATTCTTATTATGTGAATACGAGTAATTTTAACTTGTGGGGTTTACTTATCGCGCTGATATCACTTGTCTATCCTGGAAAACCCCATCGTTCCGTGTTTTATATTTGATATGGATACAATTTTTTTCGTGGTTCATCTTGAAAATTCTTTTTACAATTTTTTTATGAATATATAAAGTTTCTTGTAATTGGTGGCACAGCTGGTCGTGATTTTTTTTTATAACAGCTTTTAGTTTTAAGGACAATAACTTTGAACAGTTGTCATGTTGCACTTGATTATATCTTGATGCAGCTAATCCAACTTTAAATTATTCATTCTTTTTGTTTTTATTGTATTTGATACTCATTGGTTAAATTTATCGATTTAGAAATTGTTGAAAATATTACCACCATATGGACCTAACTTGAAAATCGTGTCACTGTATTTTTGACAGTTGCATGCAACTACTTCGATAGAATGATAGAAACTATAAAAATTCATGTAACAGTAATCTAAACGTGAGGTTAATTATTCGACAATAACATATCACGCGAAATTGTTCAAAATTTACTGTCATTTTCCTCGAAGTCCAAGCTACGCTTGCAAAAATTTTATTCTTTTTATTTTTTTAGGTAGAATCACCAACCTTTCATTTGTGCTACCACTTACTTTGTATATTTATTAATATTCCGAATTGAATTATTTTGAATATTTAACTCTGAAACTCTTAAGTGGCAAGTGTGATAAATTCGATTGAAATCGAAAGAATTACCTATTTAATTGAAAATTAACAGTTTATTTATAATATACAGTTCACTTTTGTAAAATTTACGTCTGACACGTTCTGTCAACGATTACAATAACATTGAAAATCGGTGCTCTAATAGCTAACGTCCACTGCCTTCATAACAACATCATGTTTTCATTTAGTGATTGACACCATAAAAAAAATTGTATCATTAACAGTACAAAATTTCTCATAAGAGTATGGAGCTAAAGATAAACAATTAAATGTACCTAACAAGGGAAAACCGCGGAACCTTACTCACTGATTGGAACGCAACTTCGTGGGTTTACAAAGTGATTCAAGACAAGAACAGCGGTATGTTTCATTCGTGTCCAATCGCCCTTTAAGGTTGTGAAAACTAACCTCAAAGTCAAATTGGCACTGCCACTTTTCCGCGTATAACTCCGAAAGTACAAGAGACAGAGAAAAAAATGTCAAACAAAAGTTTAATGGTATAATAAACGCCGGAAAATTGCGTTAAAATTTTGAAAACAGTTTAGAAAAAATAAATACCTGCAGAAAAAAACTTTTTTAAAAATTTTGTTAACGCAAGGTTGCAGTGCTTATTGCACCAATCAATTTTTGTTTGGAACATTTTTTTCTGTCTCTTGTACTTTAGGAGTTATATGCGAAACAGTGGGAGTGCGTATTTGATTTTGAGGTTAGTTTTCACATCCTTAAAGAGCGATTGGGCACGAATGAAATATACCGTTGATCTTTGTCTTTAAGTCATTCTATAAAAGTTGCGCTCCAATCGATAAGTGCGGGTTTGCGGTGTACCCTTGTAAGTGTTTCAATTAAAGCCACAGGATAGACTTGTCTGTATTGATATACACAGGCTCGGATTATGATTTTTGGGGCCTGGAAGTATCAAACCTTCCAGGGTCCCGTGTTTGAAAAGCGCGGGGGAAGGGGGTAATTTTTTTGTAATACATTTAATGAAATGCATATATCTTCCAAAATCGAAATTTATTGTACATAAAATTAAATAAAATTCAATCATAACGAAAAACAATGTTGCAAGACAAACATCGGAAAGATATTATAAAATCAACTTTTAGTCGAAATGTTTTTTTCGTGACTTTAATTTTGCAAAATTCTGGCCCCCTGGAAAGTTGGGCCCGAGGCTGCAGCCCCTAGCCCCCCTGTAATCCGAGCCTGGGTACAGATTCTGCCCAAAAAGACTGCAAATCCTGCTCCTACCAATGTGAAGTGTCGCCAGCGCACCAGTGACACCATAAACGTTCAAGAGCCTCGATCTGTCCACCAATTACTTTGCTATCTCAAATCGTTGTTTGAAATGTTCAGTCTTCGGTACAAGTTGCCTCGGTCACTGGCGTCGATCGTAGATCTCCGCGAGCGATACACACCGGAACGCTGCTCAACGAGAGAATGCCGGGATCCCAGAATGGTATCCGTCGTCGATCGATCTCTGTCATCCGTTTCGTTCCGTTTCATCCCCCCCTTTGTTTTTATATTAACCGGAGCCGATAGAATCAATTACATAAGACTGTATAGTAAGCACAGGAAGCCCGTAAGCCAATTGCAAGCGGGAACACATAAACTATATTGCTCAAACACTGAAAACGAGGAGCTTGCGATTGGTTGACCGGCTGATGCCTCGCGTTAGTGTCCTACGTAAGCGAGTCTGTGTAAGTTGATCCTGGACACTTGGCGGTAAGCGGTAAGCCGAAACGCCAATTGCGACTATCGGTCAGTTATCAGCCTGTGTCTTTGTGCGTCCATGCCTTGCGCGTATGCGTGTGTGTGTGTGTGTGTGCGCGTGTGTGTGCGTGCGCGTGCAGGCAAGTGGGTGCGTATTTGCCCAACCGGGTCGTACGTGTCTCGAGTGCCTGGTGTGGTCGAATATACGTTATGGAACGTCGTGTGTGATAATATGATTGAAAGGGTTGCGTGTCTGTGCATACGCGCGCGCGAGCGCGCCGGAGGAGAGATCGAGGGTGAGATGATAGCGCGGGGCAGCGCATCGCTCGCAGTTGCCACCGATTGGTTTATCGCCTATCGTTCGACTCGGCTGCTTTCCTCCGCTCGACGATCCCGGGAGCGTTTCGGTAGGGAAAAAATAGCCCAGCACCGCGTTACAGGTGAAGCCCAGTTGCGTTGGATTCGTATGCTTTGCGACGTGTTCTGGCGCGGAGGGGGGCTTGGGTGATCGATAATACGTGGGTACTGGGTGGAGAACACGAGACGGGACACGTTTCTGGCGGTCATTTTATTCGCCAACCAACGAGACCCCCCCCCCCCCCGGTTTATTGGTTGTTTCGCGGAGCGGTATTTCGAAGGAATTACGGTAATCGTGTCTGGAGGGGGGTACCTAGCACGTGACAGCGGAGGAGCACGAGGGGGGCGTTGAATGAAATCTCTCGCAAAAACGGCCCTTTTCCCCGCGGCCGTTGAACCACGCTCGCCTGGGTCACGATTCGTGAGCATCGGTAATTACGCTTCTCTGTTCATCGGCGATGGCCGACCCAACGGTTCCGTGTGACCTACAAACCGTACTCGAACGAACAATCCGAAGGGACTGGGGGGATTTTTCTCTCCAACGTCGCGCGGAACTAAATTACCCGCGCCCCAGACGTGAACGTAGAATGGCAGACCCGCTGCCCTCTTGCGCTGATGCACCGTTCACCTTCCTGCGGGATAATTTATGCTCTTTAACTGCTTGCGTGGCGCGGATATATTGGCACAGGGGGAGCGGCGTGATAGAGAAGCTTGAAGTGAGATCGTGGAATAGTAAGAGTAGATAACAGTTTTTTGGTTCTCTGATGTGACGAAGTTATTCGTACAGGGTGGGCTCATTGTGGACATGATTGACGTCTGAAAGCTTATTGTTAGGTGTAGTTTCTTTTTCGAGAGGATGATATTTGTATCGGCTTATGTATTCTCAAGAAATAAGGAGTGTTTTATTGAAGAAATCCGCGTTAGACGGGTGATGTACAAGAATTTGGTGGCATATGGTCCTCACGAAGTAAGGGAGTGTACTGTCAACATAAACCTATAAATCAATATTACTGGGCATGAGGCAAGCTCGAGGCAGATGTTTTGTTTCCAGTTAGACTTTTATTTCGATTTTTCAAGAATGATCTTCCTCGCAGAGTTGTCATGTTGGGAAATTGTATTCTTCTGTCGAATTACTTTAGGAGTAGTCTGCATTCCGCATTGTAAATCTTTTGTATCATTAATTCGAGACAAAGAAATTAAGGGGTTATGCCTAGTCAGATTTCGAAAAAGAATGCGATTTTCGGGAATTTTTTGTGGAATATCTACCGTATGTTTTTTTACAACTATTCGCTTATTTTAAAAGTACATATATGGACGAACTTTCAGTAATTTTATTATAGAAAAACATTAAAAAATAAACGAATAACAGCCACTCTGGCAGAAGCTGTTTTGATCAAGGCGCTGTGCGGTGAGCAAATTTCCTCTGAGTCGAATTATCTAAGATTAAAAATTCAACAACATTCTGTTAATATATAGTTGAATTCAGTAGATGAACGAAGGTTTTTGCAAAAAGTTGATTTTTAACAAAATGTTTGAATTGTTCGTTTTTCGTTATTTAAAAATAGAATTTTTGTTAAAATAAAAGATCCTTCGTTCATCTACTAATCTTTGGTATATAAAAGAAGTTTGCAAAAGTTTATGCCAATCCATACAGCGGTTTCCCAAATATCTTGCTCGCCGATATCAACACAGCTTCCGCGAGAATGGCTGTTATTCGTTCATTTTTTTTATTGTTTTTCTATAACAAAATTACTGGGAATTAAGAATAAGAATAGTTGTAAAAAAATATACAGTAGATACTCCACAAAAATTTCCGAATATCGCGTTCTTTTTCGAAAGCTGACTAGGCATAACTTCTTTAACGAGTTTATGTAAATTAAGTTGAGGTATAACGATAAAAAGTATAGACGAGCAACGGCGTATAGTAACTTCGTGTGCACTTGACTTCTACCAATAAAATAAAGTGCTCGTGTCTTCGTCGAGGTTGATTTGCGAACCTACGTTAACGGGATATTATTTAGCTCTTTTTATGTCACCAAATTCTTCAAATTTTCTTAAACGCCTCGCATAAACTGCAATACGTATTACCGTGACTAACAAAGATAATGAAAGTATAGAAGCCAGGAATATTATAATTTCTCATTGGAAAGGTAACAGGAATCGTAAAAAGAAATTGGGAAACTAGAAATTAGAAAAGAGCACCATAGATAGAATGTCTGTACAAAACAAATACTAATGCAGAAATAAGTTATCAAAGACACCAGGCAAACGTTTTGCAGTATGGGATCATGGGTAGTAATGTGAAGTAATAAACATACCGCGCAGCAGAATTTTACAAGAATTCAGAGAAGTTCCATAGAAGCTCGATATACCTAACTTCGACATATAAAATTTATTGATAGAAATATCAAGCTAACATATCTGTTCCCGAAAGGTGGTATTATTATTTGCTTGTACCACGAAGGAAATGGTAACTTATAGTATAATATTCTTACCTTTACCTTTATCAGATATTCCCGCAGAGTTTTACCATAGTCAAAAATATTTTTAACTTTATACAACTTGCAACTTTCCTACTACATATCAGGTAAACAATTGAAGAGTCCTGGTACAAAACACTGTAAGTGTCAAAAATCACTATTGGCACGTAGAACATTTTCCGATAAAAATGATGTTTTTTTTTAACAAGAACTCTTAAATTATGTTCTTTTGATTCGTTACAATTCTACTTTTCCCACGAGGTCCAGAATTGGCCATTTTCCAGCTTTATCTTTCAGCCACTTTCTTCTAAGGCACACTGCATCTGCTACGAAAGCAAAATTCATCTCAGGCTTATTGTTACCTCGATATCTGAAAATACACGAAAACCCAAACGGAGAGCTGAGAACCCCCAAAACGCATCTGTACCAATAAGCCTTTAACTTGCCCAAAACGTCAAAACTTGCGCGTTTATTATGAAAGCTTGCCATCCACCCATCTACAAATGCCTTCTGCGCCAAGTTTCGTTGACGTAGCCAGCCGCGCCCGCAGTTTCCAGCGAGCCCTCCATTCTCATCAATCTCCCGCAACATCGTGGCTGCTAAAATTTTCCTGCCTGCATACATTTTCTAAAAAGTCACGTCTATTTTTACGCGGTTGGCCTGAAAATGTTAATTAAGCTGACCTTGGCAGGTATTTCACGACAGAGTCACGCCACCGCGACATTTAGGGTGTTGTGGCGGTGCCTGGAATGGGATATTTACCGCGAATTATCCACCCCCGCTGCTCCTTATGCACCGTCGTCGACAGACGGTGCCTCGTTTCGATCGGAATCGTCACGGAAAAGGAAACAAGAGAGAGAAAATTTTTTCCTCGTCGGTTTCAACGGAGCGGAAGGGAAGCGAGCAGCAAGATGTCTCTTCTCGATGCCAGCAATGAATGGTAGTCCATTAAGGGTACGAGCTCCTCGCGCTTTATTGAGAGTAAGATTGGAAACTAAGATTGGAAGCGGTACAAAAACTCTTGTATCAATGAAACTGACGGCGCAGCGTCAATTATGGCGAATAATCAGACCATTCACCGGCAGACCTTCTTTCGCCCAGGCTCCGTTGAAACGAAGTAATAATATTGCCGTGGCGGAGGACGTTCGCAGATCGTACGGATATTACGCGATATTGATCCGCCGATTGATGCATTGGAGCAGCCCTGGTTCCTTACAAGGGGGATGTTGCCGACCCGAAAATTCTGATTTTAATGAAACTTCGTGCGAATGTAGAGCCTATCGGAGTATGCAATTAAGAATTTTTTCTGGGGAAATTCACTCTGAAGGGGTAAAATCAGCCCTTAAGGTTTTCGCGTGTTATCGTTTTCTTAATATGACTTTCTCTTTCTTTTGGGAGTTTGATAAACCATAAAAAGCTGAACAATTTTTATATTTAAGTTTTGTTGCATCTCGTACCGTTGCAAAGTTATATTAAACAATCGAAAAAACGCGATACCTTTAATAAATTTGCATCTTTCCCATCCCTTCGGAGTGAATTTATCGCAGAAAAAAGTTGCTTCTTGCATGCTCAAGTGTGATCTACATTCGCACGAGGTTTCATGGAAATCAGAATTTTCGAGTTTGTGAACGATTCCTTGTTAGTTACACACCTCTGATGTCAGGGCCCGACGCAATCCTAGCATTTTCATCGACAGTTGGTGTGAATGTTTCTTTTCTCGCGGTCGACATGATAATGTTTGCGCAGACGGGCACGACGGGGTTAATTAATTGTAAAATAATGATGCTCGCTTGACGCGCGATGAATATCGGTAGTGGGGCGGATACTGAATTGGATTTAATCCGGGACAGGCTGATTAACAAAGGTTTGCCTGGCGATACAGCGAACCTCTGTTATCTGAAATAATAGAGAGACGCCAGTGTTCGGATAGTGGGGAGTTTCGGATAGCGGAACAGTCGCTTTTCTGTCGTCCAGCATTGTAGGCTTTAAGCGAATGACGCAGCACGAGTAGCAGAAATGAAATAATTTTCTTTTGAATTTGGGGTTTTTTGTCTTTCTGCTTGATGAGTTGTGCAAGGTTTTATGATGTTCAAACTTGTGGGATAACATTTCTGTTGCGCTTCATATAATCAAACGATGTTATTACATTTTACAGTTAGAAGTTTCGTTATTAGCGTCTCACTAACATTAAAGTTTTCTAATAGAATTAGCCATTATAAAAGCAGCGTTAATTGTAGAATTGCATGCTACCTCAGATATCATGCAAGTGCGGATTATTTATGTTCTAAGGTTCTTTCATATTTGCAATGAACAAAGATTTTTTATGTCAGTCCTTTTGCAAATTACAGTGACTGGTGAAAACAGAAAAACGAATATAAATATTTTTTAAACTGCATCGTATATTAATAGTGGTGATGAGATCGAGTTTTTCTCTTCTGTTTATTATTTCTCTAGCAATAAACAATTTCACTAAAATAGGGGGTGACGTATTAAATAAGCTATACATATTTGTTACTTTGATTTATAATATGTAAACCATTGGTGATTGCAGATCGAATTTCTAAACTACATAATTTCTTGGATTGAATTTAAGGAAACTGTGTTTATAATATCCACCCATCAGACATTGTTACTTCAAATATATAAAATCGTATCAAACATTATGTTTAACTTTGTTAAGTGTTATTTTTTCTATAAGCCCAACAACACTTGCTATGAAAATATAAAATGAGGCTCTTGAGGATGTTTAACTAATAACTTTAATGTAGATTCATTTTATAATGGAGAGGGTACTTTGAAAATGTTTAATGTTAGTGGTAGTACCTTTTTTGATATCCATGTATTCTTGATAGATTTAAGACATTTCTATTATTTTACACATTTTTAATTCAGGTCAGGTTTCGTCTAAGGATATTGTTGTTTAAATATGAGAATAAGTGTGTATAAATTGTCGAGTACCTACCTTGGTGGTCATTTTAAGCCCCGAGTTGCATTTATTATCAAGTACTTCTAATATGAACTTTTACAATAAATCACATCGAGGCATCTGACCCCTTTATCAATCACTGTGTGCTTAGCACATATTTGATACTTCATTAATTAAATAGTTCTTTAATTCCATTTTCTTCCTTACTTCTGAGTTACTTTTTAAATAGCTCCACAGACTCTTGATATTATACGCAACGTCTTAAATAATACGCATTTATACTGCATCCTTGTTGGACCTAATGCAATAAATAACCACACCACATTATTTTCGTCACGACTATTAATGAATCTCATAATACATCAAGGCAGGAATAAAAAATTCTAAATTCCAATTTTTAACCGTTTCGCTTAATACATGTTTTTTGATTCCCTTCCATGGGAAATTCGGGAGAAAAGAAAAACAATTGGTTAATAAAAGGTTCATTCACCATTGAAATTATTTCATTCAATTCTACTCTACATAATTTATAATCGTTCGACTATTTGGCGTATTTTTCACAAATTCAGATCACTAAAATATAAAGTTTTAATTCAAGATAATTTATGAGAATTAAAATTTATTATTGGTATAATTTTTCAAAATTACTTATAAAAATTACTATTGGTATAATTCCTTAAATAATTCCAATTATATATTATTAATTTCATATAAAATTATTATGACTAAATAGAGTTAGTTTCAACAGCCACAGAAGAATGTTTCAAGGGGGGAGGGTGTATGTTCTATAAGGATATGCTCTGTTGAGATAACAGAGGGTTTGTGCATTAAAGTTCGTAGAATAGACGGTCCACAGTGTTTCGAAACGCAAACATCACGTAAAAATGCAGCAGACGCGCTCCGCTAATTCCTCAACGGCAATGACGTCACGTTTTCCAAAAGTTTCAAAACCGAGCGCCCGCGTTCTCCACTGCGATACGTATACACGTGTATATTCCACTCCAGATGACGCGAAAAAAGGTTTCCCTTCAGTTATTTTTTTTTACTTCTCCCCTTTGTATCCCCGCGTCGATGTGGAATTTTTAGGATAAAATTATGCCCCCCCCCCTTCACGTGATCTATGTCATCCCCTATTGAAAGGCTGAAAAAGAAATACGGCAACAAAACACGGACATATACGCGCACGTAGATAACAGGGGCAAGAGATTTGCGTATAAAAAGGCTTTCTACGGAAAATACGCGTTTAGAATCCTTTTTTTTTTTGGTTCGTCTATGCTTCGGTACGAATCTCAGACAGAATGGCGCACGGACACAGTGGTAGCTAATGAACATCCGCGATGCCAGCCCTCCCGATGCTACTGCCTACAATATTGCGATCCATTTCATTTGAGACTCACAAAAGCCGAGACAAACTGGCGTGTTTGACAATGAGTCGTACCGGAAAGATATCATGGGCAATTACCCGATACCTTATCCACCCAGGAGGTTGGGAGATATATTGCCTCTTCATAGGCAACTCGAGGAGCATTGCATTTTAATTTTCCAATCGGTTCACCTGTCTCGTTGTACACGTCCTTAAGGAGCTTTAAAAAAGACAAATTATTCAGGAACTATTTTGAGAAGAGGTAGGTGTACATGGAAATCACACCAAATTTTATTCTAGCGAATGGTACTTATTTATATGTATTTATTAATTAGGCTGTCTCAAGTTTCGAGTGAAAAATAATAACAGACAACTGAATCGAAAACAAAAATATGAATGGATTTTAAAAATATATTAAAAGTAAAGGTTTCTGACGGTCTCCCTGCGTGAAGATTTTTAAATAAAATTGTTTGAACAGTTTGTAAGTGGTGGGGAAGTGTGAGAAAAACGTAACAGGATCATTCTTAATCAATTTCTTAATGTGGAATCTGATGTTAGAGAAAATAATAATAGTAGGAGTTCTTCTTATTATATGTTTATATTCTTATTCCCTTTCCTATTTTTTAAAGGTAACTGTGTATTTCTGTTTTCTTTCAAATGGAATATTAGTTTTTGTTGCTTGAATATTAGGTTCTTTGTTATTTCATTATTGCGAATGTTTTCGACCTGGAATGCAGATATTAAAATATGCATTGCAGAATCTATTCCAAGTTTTTATGTACATCACTCAAATTCGATACTTATTGTATGCCGTTCGTTGAAGTTGTAATTGAATAACACTTCTATGATACAAAATAACAAATTTTCTGGAAGCAAAATTGGGGGTTATTTAAAAAGGAACTCACCTAGTAATAGTGAAAAATATTTTCTTCTGCATTAATATCAACGAAAATTTGAGGTTCAAAAGTTTGATGGACGTGGAGAAATAAGTTTATCGACACGTTTATAACGCGATTCTAAAAAGACTAAGTAGTACCTACTACAAAGAAATTTGAAATATTTAAATTTATCAAACAATAAAGATTGAATTCCAAAGTAATTGAAATACCAAGCAACTCAGTGTATTGATTCACTATTATTATTAAACCGAGCAGTCTTTTTTTCTCCAGCATCACAATAGTTTTTTAAGTTTACATAATAGTTCAAAATAACTATAAAAATACATAGACTGTCATGTTAATTAGAAAAAATTTCAATTATTTTAAGAAATTTATTATTAACTTCTACTTCAAATTTCATTTGTATTGCATTTCTCAGTGCTTTTAAGACCTTTGCAGATACGTACATGAATTTCGAGCAGGTGTTATATAGGCATATAGAAGAGTGAAGATAAAAATACAAAGTTTGTGAAAGGTGGTTCGGTGTTGACGATAACATATCGAGTCATAATCCACCCCCCCCCCCCCGGTCGTGGAACTTTGCTTTAGCACTATAAGTTATTGTCATTAATTCCACGCTGCAAACTTGCAACGCCCATGCGGGAAAGCTGCTCGAGCTAAAAATCTTGATATCGACTACTTGAGCTCCGAGTCAAGTATCTCGGACGTACGCCAGGAAAAATGTTGAATGAACCCTTCTCAGGCAGCTTTCTCTTAGTAGCACAGATTAATGCTGTCGATGGTAGTGCAAATCTGTGTAATTTACATGGAAGAATAATTCATACTAGAAAACAACGTACATGGCTGACGATATCTTGATATTGACTACTGAAGTTCAGATTTAACTATTTTGAGACGTCACAATTTACTTCTGGAATGCATATTTGTGTCGCTCTCGGGAGTAAATAATTGATAATAATAGGGAAGGTACATGGCTGGCTATATCTTGATATCCACTACTGGAGTTCTGATTTAAAGATCTCGAATGTGTTTCGGAAAAATTGAATTAACTCTCCTTTCATGTTAGTATTATTGATATTGGTTGTAGTGCAAATTTATGCATTTCGAATGAAAACATAATTTGTACTAGAAAAGGAACGCGGTTGAACATATCTTGATATCGACTACTGGAGTTCTGATTTAAAGATCTCGAACGTATTTCGGAAAAATTGAATTAACCCTTCTGGGGCAGTTTTTATGTTAGCATTATTGATATTGGTTGTAGTGCAAATTTATGTATTTCGAATGAAAAAATAATTTACGCTAGAAAAGGAACGCGGTTGAACATATCTTGATACCGACTACTGGAGTTTTGATTTAACTTTTCTGAGGTGTTTATCAGATCAAAATATGGGTCACAATTCACTACTGGAATGCAGATGTGTGTCATTTATAGGAGAAAGTAATAAGTAAAGTGGAAGTATAATAATAGAGAAGGAACATGGCTGATCGTATCGTGATATCGACTACTGGAGCCTTTACTACGTGTATGTTATTTCACTCACGATTCAGTTTACTTTTGATTCAATCCTTTTTTGCTCCTGCAACAATGCCGCGAACCATGCAAATTTATGCAAACATGCTAAATCTATGGATGTCAACATTGAGCCAAACAAATTTCATCGGACGGTAGTTTTCCGATTACACGAAGATCTCGATTTCACGAGCCCCTTAAAATCCATTCGGCCTCGGGGAATTTTTATTTCAACATCAATTCTTTTCGTAACTATTCCAAACAAACAGCTCTATGTATATTGCGCTGATTTTAGCGAGCAGATAAAATACCTTGGCATATGCACCGAGTAGGACATGTATATATCTTAGAAATGAGCACGTATTTTAATGGAAAAATTATTCAGACAATATTTTAACTAGGGAAAATGTACTGAGACAATTTTATAATGGAAAATAAAGGACTGTTTCAATTTTTTGAAGATACAAAATTGTCATCTATAGGGTAGCAACTTTTATACTTTACTAAATTTCTCATCTTTGAACATTTATATTGCTCTTTTAAGTAATCCCGCAAATATTGAATGGGCAGCATAGCAATTTATCATTTACCAACGTTTACATAATTTTTGGAAAAACATTTGCAACACATATAGCCGCAACAAATTGCTACATTTCTCTGGTAACAAAATTTGTGCAAAGAAGATAAAACAGCTGCTGAGATTGCTTAAAAATACCAATCTTTTTCAGGAGTTATGAATTTAGTTACTATAGATCAATTCGTTAATAGCCCAACTTAGAGGCTGATGCGACTTAAAATAATTAAATTAAAAAAAAAATAAAACACATTGTGCATAAAATACACGTCAATTCGTAAAATAGTACCTATGTTTGAAAAAGAGGGTTTGCCTTTATTTTAATATCGCTGAGAACATCGAGAGTCTGAAAACCAGTCCAAAAACGATGTTCTTGTCCAAAACCCGGAGAGATGAAAATCTATACGCGTGTTTCGCGAGGTTTTTCCAAGGTCAAATTAGCGTGTACAACGACATTACATTGTGGAAGCAGGTCTCTGCAAGACTCCGTACGCACGAGTAAACTTCCAAGCGAACACATCGGAGACAGCATTTAAACGGCAATAGAAAGCAATTAGCCAAAGTAATTACGCAAATCCCGTGTATATCGACCAGTTTGCAATAGAAACTACGTTAATTGCTCAACGTCTCTTTTCGTGCTTTCCTTCGATCGACTCTCGGTTCGAGTAGTAAATTCGATGAATTTAATTAGCACGCTATCGTGTCTCGTTTGATGTTCAAGCAACAACTTTGCTTCACTGGGTTAGTCGTACATAATACAATAATACGTTTTCTGTATCGAACAAACAGCGTCGTCAAAGGTCACGGCGAATATACCGGGTGTATCAGAAGTATAGGTACAATCTTAGCGGGGTAGTGGAACTTACGGAAACAAACGAAAGGGTTATGAAATTTGATAGCTGTATAGTTCCAGCTGGACTGCTGCTGTTGACAGCCGCGTTTTTACTAATAAAACTAACTAAAGACTCTAAAGCAGTTGTTTTTGTATAAAATGAAGCATTTATTTTTCTATTAATTACAAAAAAATAAATCGAAGCTGAGGCTTTGACGGAATGTTCATTAACATTATAAGCTTTAAAAAGAAATATGTTTGTTTCGCCAGAAATATGCATTATATGTAGATGACGCTACAGATGGATCATTAAAGAGGTTTTTTTAAAAAAGTTTCGTTTGTTTTGCAGCGATTTTGACGACACGAAACGAAATTCAGCGACCTGCTTGTAAATTCTACTTCGGAATGCCTCTGGTTCTGCACTGAACCTATAAAGGAAACAAAATTATGAAAATTACAGCTACGAAGTGGCGATTTTTCAAAAAAGTGCTTTTGTCGTTAGACACAGATGAGGTTTTAGTTTATTTTCATAAAGAATAACTGTTTTCATTAAGTTCAATTTAGTTCCTGGCCCAAAATTCACATTTTGTGAACACGCTCGAATTTGATTTGAATCTATTACAAAGTTTTTTCAAAAGCATCTTTATAATCTTTAATTATTCTTCTGTAGCGTCATCTATAATGTATATTTGTAACTAAATAAACATATCTTTAAAAGCTTATGATGTTAATAAACATTTTGTCCAAGAACAAGTTGCATCTTCAATTTATTTCTTTGTAATTAATTGAAAAATAAATGCCTCATTTTCGGCAAAAACGATTTAGTGCCCTTAATGTTTAAAGCTAAGTTTTATCGAAAATGCTAATATTATCATATTAGTGGCTACGATTCTAGGATTTGTTTATACACATCTTACTCAATATTTTTAGCCTAGTTCTCAATAGACATGGATCAGCAAACTAATCATTTTCTAGGTATTATGTTGGTCATTTTGGAAGCTAACAATGTGCTATTAAACATACCGTAAAGTGACGAGTATGTTGAACCTATTAATCGACGAAGTCCAGTTAATCCGTTACGTAAATCTGCCTTGGCTTTGGGTAACAAAAATGAATTAAGCCGAATTAACTCCAAAGACTTGATAATCACTCCTGCAAAACTTATTACGTTACCCTGTGCTTTCCTCATCCATCGTAACAAATAAATAACCGCTGACGCTTTGTCAACTCTTCAAGCCCTCAGTGTGGAGGTTTTGCTGCCCAAAACAGTACCTACCTGCGGGATGAATTCTATTGGTTGAAACCTTGACTCCCGCTGTTACGGCGTCACGGCTTAGGACACTCTCTTGAAGAGGCCCTCTTCACGGCGATATTTCCTTCCCAAGGCCTACACAATGTATATGAGAAAAGCACAGCACGCTTCTAATTCGGGTGTCCAATAGACCTTGGTCCCAAGCCCTACTCGCTACGCCTCGGTTTCATATCCCATGACGAGCGGTGCTCGTCATACCGCCGTTGCGGACAGTTTTCTCATGACGACTCCTGCTCGTCATACTACACTGAGTGGTTAAAAAGCGGCAAACCGAGTGCAAATCAATTTAAGGTACCTAAATGTCCAAATGATGACTATTCATTTAGATATATGCTTCAGTTTCTTTATAGGTATGTACATGAACGCAGTGGCGTACTCAGGATTTAACCTTGGGGAGGGGAGTCACGTTGAAAAAATAAAAATATTTTTAATGCAAATTCAATAAAATTCATCAGGTGATTATAAAAATTGATTTAAAGAATAAAATTCAGTTTTCTTTTCTTCTTACAATGCCTCTTCTTTAGAGGGTGCCACTGCCCCTTGCCCCCCCCCCCCCTCTTTGGGTGCGCCACTGCATGAACGTATATGTTTAAAAATTCCTGGATTTTCTTGCACTGGTTTGACAACCATTTTGAGTCTGCTGCATAAATTTGTCTAGATTATTAATGGGCATCGAGTAGACTAAACTTTCTAAATGACTCTAAAGGGAACTTTAATGAATTGTGACTTAGAAATCGAGACGGCCATTGTACGGTATACCTTAGCTTTTGGACAACTATTAGTTGGCAGATCTCCGTTCATTTAGACATTTTTGTTTGGTTTTCTGAGTTCGATTAACCAGCGAAATTTTTACCTATAGTTTCAGCACACCCTGTGTATACTCTGCTTTTCCACAAACTTCTGACAATTTAAATGCTCAGAAAATAGTATTTCCGCTAAACTCGTTTCTGATAAATGGCGTAGCGGCAGTTGTTGGTCGAGTTATAATTAAATGTTCAACTGGTTACAGTGAGCCACAAAATTTCTGGCACGGGCAGAAAGTTAATAAACAAATTTGAAGAAAAAAAAAATGGTTAATGGAAATAATTTTAAAGTACTTTATTTTAGGATGTATAGGTTCGATAGTTTATTAACAGACAAGTATATAGCAAACCACTAATGTTCTGTATAAAATCGAACTGAAAACGGAGTATAACAAATTCTGGTTACATCTCATAAAATAATTAGAGTGTACAAAATATTGATGATAATATAAGTGTCCTCGTAATATGTAAAATATTACTTGTAGACACTTTTAATATTTTCAAAGATGTAACTAAATAGTTTCAAATATTGGACTTTGAGGTATTTCTTTGCTACTGTTATATACATTGTTTAATAACTGTTGACATAATGTGACAAAGTGTGTAGCACCGAATTCAAAGGTCCAAGGGCGAAATTTCGAAAATGGAATATTTTTGTTTTTTCCTTTAAGTATATTATTGAATGCTTCCTTCGTTATTTCTTGTTAAGAAACGTGGCAGAATTTTTTAAATGGAGCAACAGAATATTTTACAATTCGAACATGATTTGCACCACTCACACAATCAATAAATACCAACAACATATTTCAAAATACATTCTTGTAATTCTGCTACTATTTCATAGATTATAACAAACGACGAAAAGTAAATTGAAATTGAAGGGGGACACTTCGGACCCCACGCTTCTTACTATATTATAGTAAGAAATAACTCTTTAAACAGTGGAGGTTAAAATTTGTTGTTAAAAGTAATATTCGCTGTACCGTGTTTGGCCGTGATTAACAAAAATCAAGAAAAAAAAAGTGGAAATTAATACGTATTGTCGAAAATAAGTATACCACATTATTTCTGATCCCAGTAACACTATTTAGAAGTTTGCAAATCTAAGGGTTTATTTATTGCAAGCATTCTAAAGAGGAGTGGTTAAAAATGCTGTAACTTTGTGGAAAGATTGTATGTCATACAAAGAAACTGGACAAATGATAGAAACATTAGACTAGAAGTACAGGACAAAAGCAGAAGATAATCCTAGTTGTTGGTATTATCGAGTGATTATATTCAGACCCAGCTCTTCTGCGAACTTTGCAAATTACGTTCTTTACTTATAATACATTTATTTGAGCTTTTTGATGACTTTAGGTACTCTGAATTTTGATTCGTAGCTTAAAACATTTATAGCACAACTTGGAATATTCCATTTAAAACTTTATTTTAAAAAACAGCCAGCAACGAAAAGACCATTTTGCGCTCCCTGCCAACCTCACGCCCTAGGCAACTGCCTATTTAATTTTGCCTCTAGGGACAAGCCGGGCGTGATTACACGCACAGTTTTTCAAACATTCTAAAAGCTGCCGTTGAAGACGTCCACAACAATACTGCAAGTCCTATAATCTAACGAAACGGCTGGCCCTGGCCGATGATGAAGTAACTGGCGTTAAACCGTAGGCACTTCGGTGCTATATAAAATTCTCGATGGCAGGGACACGAAGTTGCCATTTAATGGCCGTTTCGTCGCCGTCGCCCAAAGTGTCTCCCTCCTGTGCCATACGACCGAACCGAAGCTAAACCGGAGGAGACGGTTCACACGATTTAATGCTTTCGAAGCTATCGAGAAGCAAACACAACCCTCCTAAAGTTCAACAGTTCGCGAACTTCCTCACCGCCGTCTCCTTCGTCCCTCCCCCCGCTCCTTTCCTCTTCTTTTATTAAAGAACTTAATACTCAGACTTTTATTGCTCCCTTAGGAGGGATAAGTAATAGTCCTACCATCGCCCGCCGCGCGGCTTGATCTTCGTTACCGGCGCTTTCTGGAAAAGAAAGTTCTTCCTTCTGCGCCCATTCTACCTTTCATATTGTGGCGTTTACTCTCAGGCTTACGTTAGTTCGTGCACACATACAAACAACGTCTTACGACGCACAGAAAGGGAGGAAGGAGAAGACAATGGTTCCTCGTTTCAGCTGTATATCTCTTCGTGACGAGCGTTTCACACACACACACATATGTATATATGTATGAGCATTGAGCGCGCATGTGTGGTTGTATGTGTGTGTGTGTATATACTTGAAACGCTGCCAAAACGATTACAGAGGGGGAAGGGGCTACAAACAATCGCTACAGGGACAGGGGATGTTCCGTTGCTCTCTCCGCCTGTTTTTGGTCCCCTTCCACCTTCTTCTTTCTCTTCTTTTTTAATTAAAGAACATTGTCCGTTGAGAAGGGGTCTCGTTGTCTTGCGATCGCGAGGCACGTACCGATTATCCGGAATCTACACGGGCGTCCTGAAATTTACAGGCTTACGAGAACCACGGGACATCGACCGTTCCCATCGTTCAGATTACGATTAACGCATTGCCAACCGCTCGCGGGAAATCCCCTTGCTGCACGCTGCATCGCTGAACGACCGGGAGGGGAGATCCCCTCTTCTTTTTTACGCCACGCTGCATTGTGCTCAACGCAAACGCTACGGGGGCGACTGGAATAACTTTAAGTGGATACCTCGAAATCGGAATAACGTTCGCGTGAGAGCAGTTTTATGAAGTTTACGCGGAAGAAATATTAGGTAAACGATTGCAGCTCTCGTCAATTTTTCTGAAAATCATCACTCAATTTGTTAATTGAATCTTTCCGGCGATCTGAAACACCCGATGGTTACTTAAAAAATTATTTAACTCAAGGGGTTGCATAACCTTGACAGATCGAAAAAAGGTCATTTTTATGATTTTTCTTGTTTTATAGAGACACGTGATGTTTAAAAATCAAGACCTTGTTGTGGCGTAAATCCAAAACGTTTGTTTTGAGATTACGGATAATGAAATTATTAATGTTTGAAAGTCGTTGGTTTAATTTGTCTTTTTAGGGACATAGGTATGATTTTTTGAAAAATATAATTGCTAAGATGTGTATTATTAGTATCTAACTATGATTGTATGAATATTGGAGAATCGCATGAGTTGAATCAACAAATCATTTTGTTGATTTACATCATCATTTTGTTGATGAGGTAAATTAACAAAATGTTCAGTGCAAAAACACGTTTTTATGCTGCTATTTTATAGATGTTTTTGGAAAGTTGCTCAAGCCACTATAGGATTAAAATTTTTCTGTGTAAAAGATGGTTTAGGCTGAAATTTCGATCCATCCAAAATTTTGGGTTAGGCCACTATTACGCTGATAGCCTCAATTAATCTGCACGTAATCTCTGCAAAACGAATGCCATAGCAGCTCCTTCTCACAGCATTTGCGATACTAAAATACTAAAAATAATCTCGTTGATTACTGGACCGATTTGAATAAAATTTTGCACTAACATTCTCAAAATTATAATCTAGTACTTCTCGGCGCCGATTTTGAAGAAATATATTTTTTTCAAAAATGGCAGTTACTGAAAGTCAAGCGTGTGATTTTCGACCTAAGTTTTCAGCTTCTTTTGTTAATAAAAAACAAAACAAGAGACTAATAAAAAAATCGCCTGCAGATACCAAATTTATTTTTGAAGAGAATATAGCTTAATTTATACACACCAACGTGTATATCTTGATTTTTAAATATGGCGTTTCTTTATATGAAAAAAAATCATAAAAATCACCCTATTTTCCTTATCAAGGGAATGTAACCCCTTAAACTACTAAACGCGACATGCGGTATACTACTACTACCGTGTCTTCTATGTGAAGATAGAAAAAGGTACGGGGAAACATGGTGCTGAATATTTTTTCAATAAAATGCTCTGACGCACCTGCAAAATGTAACCGCACTGGTTTTTAAATGGAGCTGTATATTTTTCTACATGAATTAATCTGTTCCTGCTATTCTGCGTGTAAAAGTATTGGGTTGTACATATTAAAAAATGAATACTTGACGAGACACTTCACGTTTTAGGTCAAAAAATTTTGCATCTGGCTATTTTCGCCGCTCTCTCTGAACGGAGACGCAAGACGTAAAAGTAGAAGACGTGCTTGAGATTATTCACAGCTGATTCTGCTCCATTTAAAAGTTCCGTCGGGCCTAAATGAAGTACAGGTCGCGGATGTTTTAGTCTGCATATAAGCAAAGTAGCTTTTCATGATTCGTATAATTGGACAAAAACTATATTTATTCGAGCAGATATGCATACAAATATCCGAGAAGCGTTCCAACGTCTTCCCTGCATTTAAAGAATTTGGGTCGACTATTCACCGGATTTCGTAGGGGAGGGTAATGATGGCGAAAGTGTGGATATTCCAACGGATCACTGCATAAATATAATTATTTCCAATGTCACCGTATCGTGAAAAGTTACTAGCACACGAAAACGTATTAATATATCTCTATTACTTAAAGTTTAAATGGAACCACATTTACAAAAATATTCTACCACGCGAGTCTGATAAAAAGGCACATAAAATTTCAGATTTAACATTTGCTTCACGAATAATTTCCAAATTTCACTCGATTAGTCCAGCAGTCGAACATTATCGGGCAGTAGGGAAGTTTTGAGTTAGAGCATGCGATTTGAAACGGATCACGAAAGCTGTAGCAATGTCCGACGCAACGTCAGGCGATAACTCGTTCGGTCGGCAAAGTGTTAATACGTTCCGCACCGCATTTACCATTTACGAAACTTGCTTAACCGCGAGCAATAGACTTGTGTTTTGATTTAACACTTACACTTTGGAAAAATTGCTGCAAATGCAAATCTACTTCATTTTAATTGAAGCCGTATAACATGTCAATCTCCGATTACGTTAAATATGAACATTTGTTTTATTAGGTCGGTGCAAAAGTTCGTTCGATTTATCGAACCAAAGCTTTCATTACAAATAAAAATATTATACTTGGTTTTTTAATCAATGTATTTTTCTTGGATATATATGAACTCGTGGCATTCTTTTGGCACAAATACAAGCAGGGGTGGATTTTAAAGAAAAATATTTTAATTTAAAACAGTTGAGACAATTTCAATATTAATTCTATATGGCAACTAACATCTGAGTCATTTCTAATTCGTTATTTAAAGAAAAAGTGAATTCTTTTTAAAGTTGTCTCAAGCCTTTGTGTTTAAACCTTTTCTAATTTCTTTCGCTCAACATTTGTCGCTTCCCAAAATTTGTCGTTCCACAAAATTTGTTGCTCCAAAGAATTTGCCGCATTCCAACAGTTGTTGTTTCCCAAAATTTGTTACTCACCAAATTTTTCCGCCCCCCAAAATTTATCGCTCCCCAAAATTTGCCGTTCCACAAAATTTGATGCTCTCCAAAATTTGAGGTTCCACAAAATTAGATGTTCTCTAAAATTTGCGGCACCCGAACATTTCTCGCTTCCCAAAATTTGTCGCTCCCCAAAATTTGCCCCTTCCCAAAATTTGTCGCTTCCCAAAATTTGCATTTCCACAAAATTTGATGCTCTCCAAAATTGGAGGTTCCACAAAATTAGATGTTCTTCAAAATTTGCGGCACCCGAACATTTGTCGCTTCCCAAAATTTGTCGCTCCCCAAAATTTGCCCCTTCCCAAAATTTGTCGCTTCCCAAAATTTGCAGTTCCACAAAATTTGATGCTCTCCAAAATTGGAGGTTCCACAAAATTAGATGTTCTCCAAAATTTGCGGCACCCGAACATTTGTCGCTTCCCAAAATTTGTCGCTCCCCAAAATCTGCCCCTTCCCAAAATTTGTCGCTTCCCAAAATTTGCAGTTCCTCAAAATTTGTTGCTCCCCAAAACTTACCTCACCCCAACATTTGTCGCTTCCAAAACTTTGTCGCTCTCCAAAATTTGTCGCTCCCCAAACTTTGACGCACCCCAAAATTTGTCGCTTCCCAAAAGCCGCTCCCCTAAATTTGCCGCCCTACGCTGCAGCTTACTTGTTAGCTACACCAAAATCCGCCCCTAAGTAGAACTAGGTGCAGTGAAAGAAGACATTTCCATAACACCTTAGGTATATAACATCACCTAACAGTGAGCGAACAAATTTTTCCACTGACCTAATATTTTGCCTATACGTACAGTAAAACTAAGCAGAAAACACATAATTTCACGTGACCGGCGGTTAAGCGATAATGTGGAAGAAACGTATTTTCACGTGACCAGCGCGGCAGCAGAGTGTGTTAATTACACAGGCAAGGGTGCAATGTGTTTCGTGTCGATGTGTGAGCTTTGTTGTTCGCGCTACTTGAGGCCAGTCGACACTTCTTTCCGCAACGATTGTCAGCGATAATTGCTAACGTCGGTAGGGAGGTGTCACTGAACAATACGAACGTGGAGAGGCGGGAATATGACGCGTGCATATATACGGGGACGTGTGTGGGCATGTAACGAGTGCATGGTGCGTATCCTTAAGCGTTCGAGCGAAAAACGAGAGAAACGAACGTTATTTTTTGGTGTTCCGTAGCTTTTACATATATGATGCATGCGTGTGTGTGTGTGTGTGTGTTTTATTGGATGAACTTAGCGAATACTGATGCGTGGGGGAGCGAAGGGGGACGCTAACGACAAAGGACGTCGCCACGATGAAAATAAGGTATGGCCGTAACGTGGACGATAACCCTGTCACGCACACTCGACGATTCCATACCTAGGTGTTCTTAATGCGTTTCGAAGCTGTTTGTTGAACATGTCCGATAAGCGTGTTACATTAACCTGCCGAGCTTTGTCTACTCGTTTCACTTCGTGCAAATCATTAAACACTCGGATGGCGGACGGTTCGGGTTGATCACACGGAAGCCGACGCCTGGGTCACTTTGGACTCTGTATTAACTAACCTACTGAACGCGTTTCGAACAATCTTATTTTTCTTAGAGCAGTAGTAATGTGATTTTGTTCTCTAGTTTCTCATACTATTGGGTCCAAAAGGACCCAGCACCGTTGGCCGAGGGTCAAACACTCGTACGTCATGTTCTCCCTGTGGACGTTAGCGAGCGCAAGGCAATTTGTGCCATTTTTTTACTATCTTAATCCTGCCGGATACGGGGAGATGCATTTGCACGTGCAGTGCACACACACGTTCGTATCGATTCGAAAGAAAATTTGATGTTTAGTTGGCGTGGAAAGTACCGTGGCTAACGATGGACAAGGGGCGTAGCGATTTCGTTTCGACGATCAATTCTGACAATTCGAACGAGGCATTCTGTGAGCGAAGATAGTCGAGTTTTAATTGTAAATGAGTAACATTTGTGTTCGGCTGTGTGATTACTTTTAGTATGATGTAAAAGTAATTGAGTAATATATTATTTGATGGGAGTGGAAAGGAGAACGAGACTCTTGAATAAGTAACGTTTTTACTTATATAGGATCCCTTTTCGCCAAGATAATTTGGTGGCTCGCGACGGTTTTCTGAGAAATATTCATGAAATTCTATCTTCTATGCCTTCTTTACTGTTTCACAATGTGACGCAAGTGGTTTGTGCAGTTGTCAGTGTCTCAGTCACTACAGGGAAAAATCACTAGGTAGCCTAGTATAGCCTCTCCTGATCAGAAGCCAAACTGATCAATTCCACTTCCTGTACATTTCTCAATTATAGCACTTGTGTGCAGAATTAGTGCTTAACTTGTCAATGTTCTTACATCTTATTTTATAGAGTTAATCAGCTTGGCTTATGAGAGCCTTGTTCCAAAATAAAGTGGTTTGCCACTGAAGTTGCAAGACCTTTCTACACAATACTTTCTTGTGGCTTGCGACAGGTATTCTCTGGATATTCGATTGGTATAGATAGTTCTAGTTTAAAGAAGATAAAAAAGTAGAGAGAATGTCTGAAATACCAGTCTCCAGGCACAGATGTGTTTCATGTGAAAAGGTCCATGTTGCAATCAATACGAGCACTCAGGTAGAGCCACACAGTGTCTGGCGTCAGACCACTGTGTCTCACCGGTGGTTTCCCCTGATAAAGGCTGATTTACACGAATCAGTTTTGTGACAGTTCAGTGCCGTCAGTATGAGTGGTCTCTTTGTGTCGTTGTCAGTAAATGACACGGTCAATTGTGAACTTCTCCATTGCAAAATAGGGAAATGATATTCTGGAACTCGTACGTGTGAATCCGCCTTAAGAGTCGAAACATTGACGACTTTAACAAACCAATGCGTACCCACGGACGCGCAATGTAATCACGCGTTAATCCCTCAAGAGGATATTTTTGAAAGAGGGTTTTTATGTTCTTTCTTAAAGAATAGTACCATTGTTATTGGTATATGCTGAAGCGTACTTTTGTCCACTTTCGTAATTAAATAATGCGTTGAATGATGTCCATGGTACATGGAAATAGTAACATCATTCTATTCATCTTTTAATAAAACGTAAAAAAAATAGAATAATTTGTTTCCATTCATCTTTTAATAAAACGTAAAAAAAATAGAATAATTTGTTTCCAACCCTACACTCACAATTAAAAAGGATTAATTAGTGGCAACTTTAATAAAGAATTCGTTGACTTGTTGATAAAACTCATCAAGTAAATGCAAATTTAAAGTTCAATCTATTACAATAAATTAGGTAATAATTGAAAGCTATTGCAAAATACATAAGCTCCCCATATGGATTTTTATTAATTTACATATTGTTTTAAAAAACTTGGAAAGTAATTGCTTCCATTAATCCTTAAGGACTTGTGGGTGGAATGATTGACTTGGTCAGTTTTACCAAGTCAACGAATGATTTCTAATTGTCGACAATTAAAAATAGAAATTTCATAACTCTTACATTAAAGTATACATTTGCTAAATCTGACGCATTCGTAATTTATTTTATTCAATGATGCCCTTGTACCATCTTCTGGTGAGGATCTTTATTGTATGATATGTCTTTAATATGGTTATCATGTTGACTACCCAACAGCCGTTGTAGGTCCCATCGTCTACTCCACAGTAAATTTTTTTTATCATAAGCGCACAACGGTAAAATATTGTGTAATATGAATCTACTCAAAAACACTATTGAAAAGTCGCATGTCCATCACTAGTGACGTGTAGCCACCGTGTTAATCCACCAATGACACACTAAATTTTAGAAAAACGTTACAAAATTACAAATTTTTTTATATTTCTATTTTATTATATAAATTTTTGTCAACTGGGTTGAGACATTGCTTTTCGAAAAAGAAACGAAATTTATTTTTTATTCTTTCGAACGTAATATTACGGAGGTGGAATTTTGAGACTGTTTGCAAGAAACGTAATACAGTACGCACTCGTTATAAGCTCCTTTCTACCATGCGTTGTACGCGCCACCATTTCTTGGAATCCTTCGGACGATAGTGTGAGAACCCGAGAACGAGCGAGAGGCTCTTTCGTTTCCTCTCGCTCCCTCTTGGGTTTTCTCACTCGCGCCATTGACCGCGCGGAATAGTGTCCACAACGCGCCGTACGCACGCCGCCAGCCTCGTTCCTCGGGCTTATAACGAGTACGTACTTTATTACGGAGGTGGGTCTTAAGGGGTTAATTGAACCATTCAGAGGCTCAAACTGATCAACTCTGTGGAAAATAAAATAGAGAAAATTCATAAGCTTAAGTAGCACTAATCATATCTTGGAGTATTAGATACGAGAAGTTTTCAGAAAGTGGGGTTGCTCAGTTTGGCTTGAAAAATCAGTGCGAAGCCAGAAACTTTGCGGTCCGAATGTGTCTCATACTGTCTCACAGTAGTCGCCAGCCACCGAAGTGTCTCGCCAGAACACGTCCATAAGCGTTTTCTTACAACAAAAACAAGTTTCTTCGTTGTTCAGTCGATTTTCTTACAAAAAACCTACCGATCTCGCTACCAATAATGGTCACGATTTGCACTGCCTAATACGTGATATGATTGTTTCCAACGAACATTTCGAATGGGCGATTCGCCAGAAAGTATCCGCCGCGCTACCGCGGGCCAGAGTTGGGCATTACTCAAATGGCTTCGAATAAATATTTCCCTAAGATAACTATGCGAATAAATTCTATTTAGTCAAATATTTCATCTGGATAATTATTATTCGTTATTTGTAACATATTATTCTACCCATTTATTCGAATAATTTATTGTTATTTATTTGAATAAATTGATGTCCTCTTAGTTTTGTAAATGTGTGTTCATACAATCCATGCAACGAGCAAATAATTATCCACATCAGAATTACTTATGTTATCTAGATAAATTATTATTCGATTAAAAATTTTTCGGATAAGTTCCTATTCGACTAAAAGTCTATCTGTTTGTGAGGAATAGAAGTTTATTCGTTACTCGTCATCCGAATAAAATTTTGCCCATCTCTGTCGCGGACCTTGTTCCTGTTACGATACGTACTGTCCCGAGGAGCGAAAGAAGCGCCGCGTCGCGGTTCCGAGCGCAGTCTCCGAGGGAATGCACGCTTAGCGAGGTCCCGCGATCGGACATCTTGTATCTCGTCTCTAGGATCCGACTCATCCTCGATCCCTCCCGGAAATTCCCGAAGTATACATATACATTTGTGCATATCAACCGTGGCATGCATATCGAGTGCGATGTTTGTGTGATAGAGAAAACTTGGTCCAGAGGGATGACTGCTCTGGAAGTTGCAAGAGAGTCCCAAATTAATAAATCCCGGGCGAAGGAGATGCGAGCGCGAGTGAACGTGTGGCGATACGTGTATGCGCGCGTTCGCGAGCATATCTTGTAAAGGGGACTCGAAATATCCTAGTTTGTAAATGTTTAAGGTGAACTCGAGAAAAGTATAGTGGCGAAACTGAAAGAGAGCGAGGGGAGAGGGTTGGGGGGGAGAGGTGGTGCGAGCGAGAGGAAGAGAAAAAGGAGGGAAGGCTACTTTTATGGGATGTTAACGATGTACAAATGTGTAATTTAGTGTCGCAAGAGAAATCCGTCTACGGCGCGGTGAACACGATAGCGGAGAATACTAAACAGGAAAAGAAAAACACAAAAAATATTACTTTTATTTTACGAGAGCGAGAAGAACGCGCGTACAGGTGAACCTTTTAGAGAACCTAGGCGTACCTATATTTCCATGATTACACATTTTTTGAACGTATACATGACATAGAGAGAGAAAGAGAGAAAGAGAGAGAGAGAGAGAGAGAGAGAGAGCTGATTACGTACCACGAGCGAGGAAAGAGAGTGTCAAGATGGTTGGATGGCCCTCTCACACACTCACACGTACGGTAAATCATGTGCTATGACGACAGTTGTCGAGAATAAAATTCTTTTCGATCAAAACATCCTCGTGTGTGTGTTTCATTCAACCATACCCGATCGTTCAAGGAGTTCTGTTGTCTTCTTTTGTTTTCGTCTGCAGCCGCCGTTCGTATGGGATATGGGAAGCACTGACAATACGATTAAATCTGACGACAGAGAATGATTCTAGTATATGTTTTCTAAAACTTAAAGAAGGATAATAAAATAAATGCGAATGTGAACCCGCAGTTTTAAATTCTTCAATTTTCTGGCCTTTTCTATTTTATTACTGATTACGAGTCGGCTATCCTTCTCCTATGCAAGTAAAAACAGGCACACCAGCTTCAGACTGACAAGGATACGGACTATAGGCACGAGATGGAGTGCCTCCAAATAAACAGACGTTATGTTAAACTTAAACTTATATGTTCCTAGGTAACGAAGTAAACCCTGTAGTTTAATCTGAAATACACTAAAGCTGTAGGTATACTAAACGAAAGGTATAGATTTTAATCGAATAATGAAGAGCAGAGAGTTAAATTCCATTACCTAAACCCAAAATCCGTGGTTCCTAAAATTTCCAAACTTCGTTGTTTGTAATAATAATAAATAATCGATAATTAATTTGATTAATTAAATTAGTAAAATTATATTTGTATTTCAATGCGAAAACATGTAAAATTCAGAACTTTAAAGAATTAAAAATATAAATAAATATAATTTAATTAACAATTATAAATTTTAATATTAATATTTTGAAACAATATTTATTAATTCGTGGAATATATAAAAGAAATCTCAATTTTCGATATTCGAGGTGTGAGCCTAACAGCTTAATTAGATTATTTATATATTTAGGAATTAATATAGTAATAGTAAATTTATTACATATATGTCTATAGTATATTGTTTACCGTATTAGAATATTAAGCTTCGATAAGTAAAAAGCTATTGAATGGGTCTGAATATGGCACAGAATTCTAGAAAATACACATTTGTTATTTAAGGTTCACGATAAATGTCAATTTTTCTTTAACTGTGCTGCTTAGAACCGTGGTGCTCAAGCTTCTTGGTTTTTGTTTTGTAGTGTAAAGACACTAAAAATTTTTCACAAATCTCAACTAAGCCATTATTTATGTGTGGGTTACGCCTTCCAGCCTTTGTTTATGTTAGAATCGAACATTTTGTTAAAGTGTATGAAAATTATATTTCGTGTCAGCAATTATGAGTTATTTAGAAGACATTTTAATTGACTTTAGTTCTTTCTTCTTATTTGGACCTCGTGGGGCCTATAAAGAGATCTTATACTAGTCACGGATTTTAAAACTGTTATATGAGAAAATGTTGCGTATGCCTGAATAAGGTAAGAGGCTTAAACTTTGACTTTCTTACAATTTAGTTGGAATAAAATGAAGTGGTAACACAAATTTACTACTATCTGAATCATACGAGTCATAATTCTTATTGCGTTTTACCTTGGCCGACAAATTGATTTCTTTCTGGCTATATGAACCCCTCAACGACCAGCTCAGTATCTGGTGCGGACCCTAAGTGTTCCACTGATCGCCCATCTCCGTATCTCGTACGGACCCTGGTTTTCAAGCGGCTCCCGCGCCAGTACCAGATACTCTAGAGACTGTCTGTACAGTGATGTTTTAGTACCGAGGCCTCAGGTAGCAAAATGACGTTTTTCGTTTCAGAGGTCGGTCGTTGAGGGGTTAATAATCAAATTCGCTATTCTAAACGTCAGCATTTCGAAAAATCAATATGTAACGGCACAGAGTTTTTATTCGTGGTAATTTTATCCGTCGACGTTTAGGTACTGTACATGCTAAATTTAAATTAAAAGAAACCATTTCTGAGACTTTATCATTTATAGCTTCTTGTATTTTAAGAAGTGATCCCACTTCCAAAGATCTCCCATTAATTTCAGCTCTGCCTATCAATGTTCACTTCATTGGAATTGAGTTGAAAAAGTCGTTGACAAATGATTCAGAAATACGTTCAACTTACAAGGGGAGGACTATTGACTCTGGAACAATATTGCATGATGTCACCATCAAATGCTCCTTTCCAAACACTAAAACTTTTGCCCAAAACATTTTTTTTTAAAAACTTCATCCTCTCGACTTAAACCGGGATCTTGGTAGAAAAAGTGATTCGACCTTCAAATAACCCCTAGCGGTCTTTGACCCAATGTTATGATCACATATTTTAACGTAAAATTTTCCGTTCTTTTCATTTCTGGTGTTAAAAATAGTTGTTCGAAATTAAAAAATGAAGTTGACCTTGGAATGACCTCTAAATTTGACCGTTAGGTCATAGTCAAGGTCACCAGGTCAGATGCCTCTTCTTACACTCTAAAACTTTTGTCTGGAAACTTCATACTTCCGAGTTAATCCGGGGTTCCCATTTTTTTTGGTACACCCTGTACAGTTGTGTATTCGAAGGAATCTGTTAACATGGTACACAATTAGTATTTCGTAAATAGTAGGAGAAAATCATCTGTGCAAAATCGTATAGTTGAAGTTCTAGGTCTATAATTTTTTAATTTATAAAACAAATTTTGGAATTAACACTGTATTTATTAAATGATTTCCTAATCAACGTTAAACAACAAAAATACAATTCAAAGGTCCAATCATACTACTCAATTCAAAAACAAAACGAAACCTCTTCTTTTTCTGATTTTCCCCCCATAGGATGGGCACTGGACACAACTGTACAGATTCCGATATTGCGCTGGGTCTAAACTAACAATGGTAACATTGAAAATCATCGAGGGTGCCCATCTACCACACCTTGGGCATTGTACAAAATCTTCGAGCAAGCGGTTCACGCCATATTTTTCTCCACAATACACGCAAAAGTCATCAGCCTGTTTTTCCATGTTTTCCGAGTTCCAGTCTTGTCTGGCAGTTTCTCTTTAATAATTACCCAGCACCTGGCTGACATTTTTAAAAAAATATTGAAAGCTAGTTTACGAATAGTCATAAATGTCAGTTTTTCCCCGTACGATCGTGCCCCAAGCCGTATGCACTATGCAGTATGCACACAATCGCTCTTCGAAATATACTGTACATAGACACTGTTAATACGGTTCTCCATGTAACTTACTTATTGATTACCAAAACGCTACAAGTACACTTTTGGAATCAGTGGAAAATAACATAAAAATCTTTAAAAGCAAAAGAATACCGATTATTTACTGATAAAAATAATTGAAATGCAAATTCGATAAAATTCATTAGGTGATTGTAAAAATTTATTTAAAAAATAAAATCCAGCTTTATTTTCTTTTTACAAAACCTTTTTGGAGAGGGGAGGGTATGGAGCTTTGCCCCCTCCCCGCCTGGGTGCGCCTCTGTACTGGAGCGCATATGTTTCGTGGCAAGTTTCTATTGACAAACACTTCAACGTGGTAGAAACTAAATAGTGGCCCACGGGAATGTTTGAATTAGTTACGGAAATCCGTATGGTACACGGTTTTCTACAGGACTGTGAAACGACCATTTTGTACCTAAACGTACATCTTGAACTAAATTCCAAACGATAAGTATCCCAACATGGAATAGGCGTTGAATCCTATTCCGACGTTCACAAAACGCGGGAAATTCATTCGTTCGAGCGAGCCGTCTGACAGAGGGATTTAATATAACACGCTGAGCGATAATCGATGAGAACTGGCGAGCGTTCGGCGGGCTTTCATGCAGAACGACTGATCCACGTAGCGCGTGGATGTGGAGCGGCGAGGAAAAGTGACGCGTTTTCAAGGCGGGACGGACAAAACGCGGGCTCGTGACACTCGCGGCGAAGGGAAATCCGCCCATCCGTCATTACTGTAAGCGGCGTTTTATCAGCGGCAGGAGGGTCGGCCGACGTCAGATCGATCAGTCACGTTGGGGGTCTAAGTGAGAAATTACGATGAATCTGAAACGTCTGGCTGCGGGACAGCTGAATAAAAATCCAATTCCCAAGTATCTGTCGAGGTGTCGCGTGCTGCGAACGTATGGGCTGCGCGCCTTTATTCTGTTACGAATATCAAAATAGCTAGACGACGGGGGTGAATAGCGTGCGTTTCGGTTTAGCATACGGTTTCAGAAGGGGAAATCTTTTAATATGAGAAAGAAACTAGGTGTACGAAGGAAAGAGGATGGACGAAAGTCAAAGACAGGGAAAATGTGAAGTAAATTATTTTGTTTTTTATAATGTGAGGTGATAAGGAAGAAGGGTATCATTTGATGATAGAGGGGGCATGTTTAAATGTCGTTAGGAAGGTCGTTAGAAAGCGATGAAACTTTACTTGCTCTTATTTGGAATGCTACTAGAAACGTAAAATATCGCGAAGGAGTTGCATTTTTTTATTATTACTGTTGCGAAAAGAGGTGATGGACTTGAAAGAATTGGAGATATTTAGCGAATTCAATTATTTGATTTATGATGTTAATTATATCATTCAATTGAAGCTGAAATTATAGCAATTTATGAATAATTAATTGTTAATATCGCGAAATTTAATATTGATATCGTTCAGTTGAGCATTTATAATTAGCACTGGGTATTTAATTTCATCCCCTTCAAGTTTTCAAGCCGCGTTGAATAAATGTACGAACCAGTTGGAATATTGTTGGTGCTCAAATATATTTCCATTATTAGAGGAAATTATACGTAAAACGAATTTCTTCTTAGAAATTAAAAACTGTTCGTTAAAATGCCATTTATGTACTTTCGAATCAAATGTTTCTCTATCTCTCTTACAAACTGATGAACAAAGTATATATATCCCTATTCTTTCGTACTACAATTTCTCAATTTCCCAAAATTTTATTGGTACAGCTATTAAACAATTAGAATCCTTTGCTAAAAACTAAGTTTAAATTCGTGGATCACAATTGAAATTTTATTAACCATCATATTACAACGAGTATTGCAAATGCAAACTAATGCAGATATATTATTATTAAAAATTCCTATTGCGTCAAATGAACAAATACTATTTTATTAACAGTATTATAAGTAACAGACAAAACTTATACCTCAAATCTTTATTCCTTATTTTTATTTCAAACACAATTTACCCAGGCCTGCTAGTACAAAATTGCGCACGCTAAATGGTACAAGTATAAACAATCTGTGGCAGAAGGAGCACTTTCCGGGTGAAATCGATATTCACGTAATCGACGACAAGTTCGTGTTTTCGTAGAAAAGTCATCAGACGATCGCAGGCACTGCCCGTGATGTCGAGCAAGGGTAGACACAGCTGGTCGGAAAATTTCGTCGGTCGATCGGCGAGGCGGTCGGAGGGGGAGAAACGGCGAGTTTCGAAACTTCATAACCGACAATCGCGTTATCGCAACAATACCGTGATTGGCATCATTCTATACGTTTCGCTACTTTTCTACGGCTCTATTTCCGTCGAAAAAAAGGGGAGAAATTGATATCCGGGCGACGTTGCTTTCAATTCTAGGGAATTTCGTGTCAGGATTCGAGAAGCCTCTATTGTCACGACGTGACTCAAACATTATCGGCTGTTTTTGTCGGGAAAATTGGTAACGTTGCCACTCACGACATGGCATTCAGTCGTTTAGATACAGACATCGATAAACGTTGAAGAGGAGTACATTATTAATTCGTGCCTGTGCGATGTTATTTTCATTTCAGTGTCCTCTTCTTTTTTCAATGATAAAATGACAGTATTTTGGAAAATTAGAGAATGTCAAAGGGCTCACCGGTGTAAAGAGTGCTTATTGTTAGCACACGTGGAAGTATAATATTTAAAAAATAATCGGTAATCTAAGCTGAGGGATGGAGCTTGCAAGAGTTAGGAGCTGTCTTCGATTTCTTCATATGATTTTTAATAACTATTATCATGTTATAATTTGGTAATATCGTGAGAACGTGGATAGTATATTACTATAGGAAAGGTTCAATGGGAATTTTAAAAAAGTAAAGTTCGCAGAAACGAAAGGTGGAGAATAGTACATAGAACAATGTTTGTGGATACCAAAATAAGAATTTGGGAAGACTATCATGCATTTACCCGCTGTACACGATATATAAACAAGAAAGAAATCACAAGAAAATGAATATTTCTGTGAGCAATTTCTAAGGATAAGTCCTGAACTCTTTTTTCAACAGCCTCCATTTACTAGCTTTCTCGTGATTTTTCATTAAATGCTATTAATTCACCAATCATTAATAAAATGTCATAAATCTTATAATCTTCAATTTTTCATATATACAAGTCCAAATTTCAAATATCCAAATATACTACGTTGGTATTTAATTTAACGGAAATTTTACGAAATTGCATTAAGGGGTCACATACGTTTCTCGGCGCTAAAACGTGGCCAATGTTTGGGAGTAATTCAGGGATAAACTATTAGTCCGATTGGTTTAATTCTTTTTGTGTTTTATACGTATACGTTTGTAGATTATAAAACAGGTATGAGAATTGGAAAATTTGTACAAATGTAGCGACCGCGGACAGTGGCGTAGAACATGTTTTCTGGCGCCGCCCAAAACGGTGGGCATGATTCAGCTCGTACGAGTGGTCCGAAACAAAAACCACCGATTTTTTAACAATCTTTGGGATCAGAGTTATCGTCTGACGACGCCATTTAAAAAAAAAACTGCGGAAATGGTAACACTTTGAAGAAAAGGGTCGTGATTTTCGCTATAAAAGCCGTACGTTTTTGCTTGTTATTAAAAAATGGCTTAATTTAATTGAAAAAGCTCGACGTCACCCGATAACGAATCTCATGTAGAATATGTGTGTAAATAATGAAGTTAATCGGATAAACGGGGGGGCACTTATCATGCCCACCGTCTTGGAAATTGATGGTTCGAGAAAAACCCACATTTTTAAAAAATTTCCAATTCTCATACCCGAGGCATATAACCATAGGTATATAAACATATACCTATAAAAACACAAAAAGAATTAAACCAATCGGATTAAAAGTTTATCCCTGAATCAGTCGCAAACATTGACCACGATTTAGCGCTGAGAAACGTATATGATCCCTTAATCACCCTCCCACTCCCGAAGTAATAACACCCATTTGCATTTCAGCAAAGCATCCCGGTGAAACGTACTGGAATTAGAAATACAGTAATTCCTCGTTATAAACCCGACGAACGACTCGCTCGCGGCGGGCGTACGACGCGATGCGGACACTATTCCGTGCGGCCGATGCCGCGAGTGAGAATTCCGAAGAGCGAGCGAGAGGGAAAGAAACAGTTGACACGAAGTTGCCGTCGACTCTTTCGTTCTCTCACTCTCGACCGAAGGGTTCCAAGAAATAGTGGGGATAGTCACCGGGCGTACTACGCATGGTAGAGACGGGACAATAACGACGAATTACTGTAGTCAAAACGATTCACTTTTCATTTGTTTCATAGGACGTTTGAAATGCAAGCATTGCCGTAGTTTTCAACGATAGCGTATGTCTATTTCCACTGGCAGAATGTTTGCCGGAACGCGTTCGATTACTCGACTAGAGCAGCATTAAAGTGTCACGTCGATTGTTTGTGTATTGAAAATCCTTTTTCATTGCGGACAACAATCGACAGGGGTTTGATACGGAACTATTGATTTTACCGTGCAGATTTACATTCATATATATTTTAAACGAGTGGCACGGAATTGTTGTATAAATTTTACATTTCCGGCGTTTTTTTGTTGGGACACATCGGGGCTTACAATGATGGCAAACAATTTTTATTAACAACACAGAATTTTCGTTAAAACCGTGCATGGCATTGTTTGTTGAATTTCCAAACCGATTTGTCCTGGATTTCTTTCCAACCTTTTTTTAAACATTTTCATCTTAAAATTTAATATACTTATACAACGAGAAAGAAGGGGGGAGAAGCTTCGTAGAGATTAACATTCCTTTCTGTTTCCGAATTACGAATATTTTTCCATTAAATGACTCAAATTGTAATAATTGAATGTGTGTAATAGAAATCCATTTTATAAAATACGTAACCTTTTCGTTTGATGTATAAATAATTTCTAAGTACAATGTACAATGCCATGTGCAATTGAAACGTGTATGCATTGAAACTTGGTACACCTTGTCTTATTTTTCAAAATATTGAAATGCACCATGTTATTGTTATTCCTATTTATTATTCATGATTAATTCGTTATACAAATTATTTGTGCTGCTTATTATTCGTGATTCGGTACGTCAAGTGAAGTGTGTATTATAACATCACAGTGTACACAATGTAGCATCGTTATTAAATGAAAAAAAAGGGAACAAAATGTGTGAGGAGTGTAGGTCGGTTATCTGAACTGTATGAAAGTCCGCAAAACGATGGCTTGCGCGTTAAAAAAGCTAGAAATAGAGGCATGAAAATATGAAACCGAAAGAAAGCAACGGGAAACAAATCGCGGACACATTGTTCGAAGAAATATGCTATTCACGGAGGAAACAGCCATTGTGTGGATGGCAGAAGAAAATTCTGATATAAACGCAACGGTTAATGCAACATCAAAGACACAACCATGCGCTAGAACGATTTGAAAAAACCCTTCGGAATGGTGGAAATGTTGGTTCCGCGGCGAAGAGTGTTTAAAATCTTGAACAAAACCTGTGGAAAGGATCGATCGCGGTTTTCATCAGAAAAAGAAAAGGAGTACGAGAAAAACTGAAATATTCACTCTCAGCTCACGTGAAATGTTTGTTATTACAGAAACCTGCAGTGGTGAAAGAAAATTTAATAATACACACCGTTTAGGGAGTATTCACTTTAATATTCAACACGTTATCACTTTACTTAATATTGGTATTGGGGTAATATTATTTCGTTATATTGATAAAGTATTTAGTGTCTGATGTCTTCGCCAAATTAAGTTGGATACCAGATCCTTTATTATACAGTCATTCAGCTACATTAAGCTGTATATAAATTATGCACACTGCTGGGATTGGTGGGTGATAGAATAAATATGAGTAGTACTGTCTGCAGGCTGTTACGTAAATATTTAGTTAGAAGTCATGATGTCTAAAATGAAAGGAGGTATCGAATAAATATTTAGTTGAACTTTCATGATTGCAAGGGGCAATCGAAACTTTTACAGGTGAACTAACGTCTTAGGTGTCAAGATCATGTTTTTTTTTTAAATGAAACACTACACTTTTATTCCCACATTTTAGTAGATGACCTGACCTGACGAACTACCCGAATATATTAAAGAGAAAGTGAGTGATGGGTTAGGTTCGAAGGTAGAAATATGATCTTCATATTTATAAAGTTATTTCATTGTAAACATTTAGAATACCTCAGACACTGTGCCCCCTTGAACAATAAATGTTCCAATAAATATATTGTCGATATCTTAATTTGAATTGTAGTTTATATGTAATTCTTTCCTTTCTGTTTTCTTTATTTCTTATCGTTGTAAACTAAAGGGTAATATACCTGTTTTGAATCGACGAAATCAAGAACAACTTTCTATTAAGGACAATTCACGTCCACAACTGTGTACAGATATAATCTACACAGTGGTCAATAATTTACGGACCATAAAAAAGTCGAAAATCGATGCACAGAAATGAGGTTCGGAAGAAATTAAAGGATTATTCAACAGCCATGCACTTTTAAACTTGACTTTGAAGGTAATTTCATATTCCAGCGGAACAGCAATTTAAAGTGTGAGACAAGTTAGTCGGGGCAAGGACGTAACACGTGAAAATGTCTGGAAACGTTGTCCCATTTCCTTCATGTTACTTTAATAGAACATTTATGGGAATGTATGAAGTGTGACTGGCGAAAAATTCAAATTTCGCGCAATTCCTGCTTAATTAAATATTTAGAGAAAGAATGGGCTGTGGTAGATATATCCAGCTAGTTCCAATTTAAGTCAAGAAAGCAAGCTGTAGAAAATATTACGCGAGCATAAGACGACCGGAGTTTATTTTTGGACGTAATAACCAATTAAAGAAGAGTAGACATGTGCTATGCTGTATAACCTTTAAACAAAATATTTATTAATATTACAAACCCTCTTCTGCTATTGCTTAACTCAAATATTCGGCATTCTGTAACTTAATATGATCTATTTCGTACCTTTGAAACGATAAATTGACTATAACATAAAAAAATTAAAAACAAATTAAAATCGACTTCAACAAATAAAAATGCACTAAAAAGTAAAAAATAATTGTTTCCTTTATTTAATCTACAACTCTCATATTTTTTAAGTCAGCACCAGATTTACGCAGTGCAAATGAGGAGGCAAAAATATTTAAAAAAAACTTAAAACCGTCTTCAAAAAAATAAAAATTCAGTAAAAAGTACGACTCTCATATTTTTTAAGTCGGCGCCAGATTTACGCAATGCAAACGATGAGGCGCTGACTTAAAAATATGCTAGTCGTATTTGTTAGTGCATTTTTATTTTTTTGAAGATAGTTTTAATGTTTTTTTACTTTTCAATTTTATATATATTGACACAACATGCTGAGGGGATATACGCGTACGTACATAAAATAATAATAATTAAAATTGGCAAAATATTGGACCAATATTGATGCACTCTTTCGAATAAAGAAAATGATTCTCAAAATCGGTTTAAATGCTGAGGAGTTATGCGGGGACAAACATAAGAAGAAAAAAATACATACGGGTCGAATGTATAACTTCCTCCTTCTTGAAATCGGTTACAAATAGTTATGATAGATATGCATTTAATATTTGGTGAACTAATAACAATTAGTTACACCTTTTGTTCGACAGATTTTTTCTACTCCGATAGTCTTGAAAATATGGGATCTGTTAAATATTATTGGTTCAGTATGTACACGATACATATACTATTTTCTTTAATTTGTTATTATTACTCAGAAACTAAACTCCGAACAATGTTATCTTTTAATCCAACCCGTTTGCAGATCCACTTCTTAAAATATTGAAGAGGCATTAAGAATTACTCTCTTATATAGCCTGTAAATTTAAGAATGTTGTATAAAATCCCTAAACCACAGGGTATATGAAATTTTTGTTTTTAGGAACTGTTTAGTTTCGATTTTTCTCGATCTATATCGATTATGGATAGGTAATATAAATTTTTTCAGTGATATTGTACGTTTTCAAGAACCCTTGACATCCTGGACGAAAATGGTAATGGCCCCCTTCTGTAGCTTATTTTTTAACAAATGATATAACCACATAATACAAACATGGCTGTATAAAGAAAATAATCAATAGCTCAAGATCAATTTCTTTTTGAGCCATTTTCTTAAACTCGTTACAAGACCAGATGAGCAAGTAGAAACGCTCAGTATGTGGTCAGACATGGGTGAAGAATTCACACTTGACAGTGTTTTGCGTACATACATATACTAAATAAATTTCTGGTATAAACTTTGACAACAAATTGGCAAGTTCAGCAAGAGTTATGGGTAACATTAAAACCTACGTTCATTTATTAACATTTTAAGATACAAGAACGTGTGGACCGAACACTTTAGATTCTGGACTTTTGTCCATTACGCGAAACACTGTGGCTCTGGACGCGATACATTTACTTCAATTTGGACTAATTATATAACTAAGAAATTGATTAATTTTACCCTTTAAATTCGATAAAAGTTTTTCAGATATGTATCATTAACTCAGAAATATATACATAGAGTGAACTAATTTAGAAGAGCTAATTCAATGATAATAACAACACGCTGGCTTTCGAGTTTGGTAAGAAATTTGTAATGGTGCCTCTGCGCTACTATTTGAGTGTAAAGGGTTACATATTGTAGGAAATTTTATGTTTCGAAAATTGGTTGTTTTCTTAACGTGACAAGAATTAATTTTCTTGAATCGCTTTCTACTCACAATTTCCTCAGTATAACCATGCAAGTGTATGATATTTTTCTTCCACATTGATATGGTCTAATTTAAAAACACAAGCTGCCATTCAAACCGTTCCAAATGACTTTAGTAGAATCTACAAACTTCCACGTAAAACAAAAACTTAATCAGGTCACGATAGGCCCCCCTCACGACCAAATAATCCTTGAACGAACAAAAACATCATACCTCCGGTAATTTTAGAGCTATCAGCCTCCATCACATCTCCTTTCTCCATCACAAAAACCTTTTCAATCAAATACGTCAATATCCAATACAGCAGACTAACCAATTATTAAACCATTGCTGCTAATATATCCAACGCATCGATTAAATTTCGCGTTATTTATGAACGGAAGACACGAACTGGCGAAGACAGTGGTTTCCTCGAAACAGAATAGGGTTACTCCAAGTTCGACTAAACAACTAGCACTCCCTAGAAGCGTCCCGGAATGATCGATATCCGAGGAGAATCACTTCTCATCCCTCGCTTGAGCAACGAAATACCTCAGCTTAGCTATTCGCATACGTTATTCAGATCAGGTTAAACTACCATGCGAATCGCACCCCAGGGTTACCATCGCGTTGACGTCACGGGACGTCGATAAAGCTAACGCGACGGTTGCGTACGTTGATTGCGGGACTCGTCCCGAAGTCGCCGCGACAATTAAGGCACTCCACCGAATCCGTGTCCCTCGCCGCGCCGCTATTATTATTCATTCGGTCTCCCTGTATCAAAGGGAAGGAAAAACTCGGCTCTTTCCGTCCCTCGAAAAAGATCTCCGGGAAATGTAAAAAAAAAATAGGGTCTGCTTAAGGCCTCTAAAGCTTCAACCGGCGTCTCCGCCCACGTCCTCGTGGTTATATCTCCGATCCAATCCTGAGCTACCTAAGCTGAAACACGACTTGACCGTCACGACTTGGTCGCCTCTTTTCCTCCTCTCGAAGCCTGTCCTTCCATTTTCTTCTCGTTTTTTTCCTGCTTTTTTTTTCAGTCGACCTTCCAATCTCTTTCAACCACGGTGCCCTTGCCTCACGTTAATGAAGCAGGCGCGAATGGACTTCCTACTTCCTCCCTCTCGCTCTCGCCCACCCTTCCGCTCTCCCCCAAACGTGCCCCTCTGCGCCTTCTCCAGCCACCCTCAACCCCTCCCCCTTCGCCCGACATCACCCCATTCTTCTTGGCGTTTCTCTTATTTTTCTACGGCTGGTCTGTCGGTCGCGTCTCCGCGCCGTTCCTCATTCGCCTGGCTCTGTTTCCTTGCCTACCCCCTCGGGGCGCAATCGACGCTCGGCCCCTAGTAATTCCTGTCTCATATGACGTCGATGGACTCTCGAGCCTGTTCGTGCTCGAACGAAAAGTCATCCGCGTTCACGCGCACGCACCCCCGGTCTGCGTCTTTTACACGCCAGGGGGTTCACACACATCGCACCCACACTGGTCTATACACGCGCGTGCTCGCGCGTGATACCGGCTCGAGATGCTGGCAAACACATCCGCGCCCGTGCACCGCACGCACACTCGATCCGCGTAAATACCCGATGCACACACCGTGGAACAGAACAAACAGATATAGAGTTGCGGAGGTTGGCTGGCTTGGTACGAGGTTGGCTGCATCCGCATCAGGATGCGACGCATCATTTTTCAGCTGGAAAATGCGAATTCAGCCGCGGCCTGAAAATTCAGATCGAGGCCTCATAATGCATCCCCGCTGCCATCAACGACGAGCTGACAACTATCTCGACTTCTACCCCCTCCCTGCCCCCCTCCACTTTTACCTCTTCATTTTTCCTTCGCGTTCGCTGTTTCCCCCTTTTTTCTCTCGTTCCCTTTCTTTCTCCTTCCCCCCGCCCTGGTTGGTTCTCTATTCTCCACCTCGCTATTTCCCTTCGTGCAACTGTTTTACGGCTCGGGGTGTATGGGCTGTTTAATAATTGAGGCCGCAAGTTAGCCTTGGTCACGGCAATTAGAGGGTCGTGTCTTATCAGTAGCTCCTTGCATTTACAATTGGCCTTTTTATTTGGTAGGTACTTCGGTTGTTCGTTAGGGGATGTTAACATACCTCGCGACGAGTCTACTTATTTCGTTTTATATTTACTGCTGTTTTCCAAGTTGATTTTGATTGTGGAAATTTCGAGCTTATTTTCGAATATTGTCGTCTTCTAGGATTAAAAATGGAATCTTATGTCAGGAGGGTATAGGATCGTCGGGGGTGGATTTGGAGCTTTGGCGCCCAAGCATTTGACGCTCTTTCCGTGAAATTTCATAAAATATTTTAATCTGAAAGAGTTGAGACCATTTTAAAATTAATTCAATATCACAACTCACATATGAGTTATTGTTAATTTTCTACAATAAAAAACAGTGAATTGTTTTTAAAATTGTCTCAAGCATCTGTGTTTAAAGACCACTCGGCTAAAATAGCCAAAATAAAATACTGGTGCTTTCTATTAAATTATGTTTAATATTTTATTCGCATATTAAGCAAATAGCTATAGATACCTACATATAAGTTGCCTCCCTCCAAAATTTGCCGCTCTATGCTTGCCTACTTAGCCAATATACAAATCCGCCGCTGAGGATCGTTTTAGTTTATAGTAGTGCTGTCAATGGTTTAAATAATTTAGTAGCATAAACTGGTAATGAATACTCATCTCGTGTAAGTAGTCTGGTGAAACTGTTTCAACATCTGCTTTCCACATTCGAATGTCTAATTAGCGTACATTATACGATAGAAGAGGATTAGATATTGTTAGAATGTTTCGTCGATAGGTCTCAATATACCTATGGAGTTATTGCGGCGAAACATGATTTTCGTAATGGTTTTCAACCAAAATGTCGGAAACAGGTATTACGAAATTTAGAAAGGAATATTTCTCCATATATATTTCAGCTTAAAAAAATTGGGAGTTTCGGAAATTTTCATAAAATCGAGACGACTTATCAAGAATTCATCTTAAGAGGGTAGTGGACTATTGGATACATAAAGTCGTTAGTTTCTTTGACGCTAAATTACTTTGATACCAAACAATCATTATAGTCGTGCTTTTGACAATATATTGTGGGCACGTTTGCGAGTATTTACAAGAAAAAAATCGTCGGAATATATAAAATTGTCGCAGTTATTAATCGTTCAAGATAGCCCTGTACGTCGCGCCGCTGCAGGTGGTGTACATCGATTCAGGTGAACCAATCATCTGAAAGCAAAATGCTTTGTGGTGATTATTCTATACACCAATATCTACAGAGTGGAAATTTGCCGATGAATTTGAACAACAATTGTGGAATTACACACGAATCAATTTTGTCCCCACATTTTTACGGGAAAGAATCGTCTTTAATCACTTATAAAATGTTTTACAAACATCCAATATTGATGCGGCTATTCCACTCTTTAGAGGAAGAAATTCTATAGTTCCAGTAAAAATTTCAAGTGAAAATATTCATTGGTTCAAGAGTTATGATGTACACCGTTTCTGAACATGGTGTTTCGAGAAAACCGGCTTTAAAGTTAAGTCCCCTATGTCAATACCGCCCTGCGAGTCCGTTACTCGACGGTGCAATCAATTACGTTCGCTGCTACAACTTCGACAATTATTTGAATTTCTTCGTGAAATTTTGTTGAAAATGTGCACAAAGGATAAGAGTTGCAAAATCAGTAAAAAAAATTGATTTTCTGCAGCTGTAATAGTCCACTACCCCCCTAAGGGAACCTGAAAACCAGTTGCACAGACTCGTTGTCAGAGAGGGATTGACTCTACGAAAAAACTTATTTACGAAAAAAAGCACGCTAGGCGCCTTTTCACACGAGACACTTTTGTAGCTGATATTTGGTACTCTTGATATACACATGCTGTTCTTTTCTTTTACTATCTTTTTTAAACCGATGTTGTCTCCGTGATGTGAGTACCTATGTATGTCTGAAATAACAATCGTTTGACTCAAAAATGTCTGGTGTGAAAAGGTCCTAACATTAACTTTTTCAGAATTCAACCCCGAATTGACTCTCGCATAGAGAATACAAGATACATTTGGACCCATCTTATACAGGGTGTTCACTCTATTACTATTTATGATTTTTCTCGTAAATGGCAAATATATGGAAGGAAAATGCATTAAATGGTTAAAATAACTCTTTACTTACCAAAAGCTTAAACCCGAGTACCTACATATAATTTAGTCTAAAATGAGGTACAATGGTGAACAATATGTACGTAATGTACAGTCGGATAATACTTACAACGTTCGAATGGCAGAACGTTCGGATAGTAAAATGTTCGAATAACAAGTGTATAGACACTGGAGCTTCTACTGTATATTCTAATATACAGTAATAATTATATATAATCAAATACAAATAATCATAAATGGGCCAAGTTATGGAGAAACCTACCAATCCCAAAAATGAAAAATATTAATTAAACGCAGCACGTATCCCATAATGTTGTGATCTTATTTTGGAAAAATTACCAACTCATAGAAAAACTCTTACATTATAATTATTAAAACTACCAAGCCGTAGTTCTATTTTAGGCTTAAAAACAAAAACTACAAAAAATTTATTGAATAATCCATTAAAAAACATTATAAAACAATAACAAGAAATAAAATATACCCAATAAAAATAAAGCTACCTTTTGTAACAATTAATATCTTCAAACTAAATTTACTCCATTTCAGATCATTGAGGGTTGGTAACTTTCTGCATAACTTGGCCCAAGTGATTCTCCTAATAATTACATTAATTATATTACTACGATTTTTAAAAATGGATATTATAAGAATTACAAAAATTTAACTTCTATGCCTAATAAACCGTATAAGTATGTACATAAGTCTTATACATTTTTTTATTTTTAAGACATAGCAACACTTCTGTTCTGCAAATAACCACTTTTTATATCTTATAATACCCCTGATAATCGAATATACAGTTTGAGATTTTACGAGTAACTTGTTGCTTTTCAAGTAGCTCGAGGGGATTTGACTGATTATTTCAATATGCGTAGCTTGGATATAAGCCAGTCATTAACGCTTTCAAGTGGCTGAAATTGTTCGAGGAGACAGAATTTTTTCAAGCTTGCTTGAATAATTAAGCAACTTCGACATTCGGATACTTGGCTTGGTTCAATTGATTTGACTTGAGCTTAGCTTACCCTGTACTTTCAAACGAGTTAAATAGCTCTACTCAGGAATATTCTTTAGAAAATCAGACAATAGCTAAATTTCTTTGAGCATTTCTTTGATAGATAGTACTACCTAAAAATATATTAATCAAGGTTTATACCAATGTAAATTAAATGTAATTTAACGTTACATAACTAAGTAAAATATGTTATACGTATGGGGTAGACGGATACTTTTATGAGAAACTGTACCTCATGATTTTTCTTCACAACAACACAACTAAGACAGATAAGTTCATTGCATTCGTACCAGTCGAATGAATCGTTCATCACAGATTCATAGCTGATGTATCTATCCGCTGTAGCGAGGACAATTTTAGGTTGTGAATCAAATTTTAGTTCGTACATAAAGATAGGTGTAACATGTTATAAATATATTATCGTGAATAAATATAAGTGTATATAGGGAAGCGAGAAAGTTAAATAACCTGAAACCAGAGATGGGCATTATTTAAATAAAAAATTATTTAAAATTCACAAAATTTACCATAGCTCTGTCAATTTTAAAGATACGGCAACGAAATCGAGGGGGGCATATGTAGAAAAAGAGGAATCTAATTATGCGTTTTATGTAAAAAGAGTCTGACAAGGAAAGATCCCGAATCCGTAAATACAAAAAATTCTGACACTTTGTGAATATGTAAGGGATTCCCTTCTGATTACAAAGCAATTTTTGTTTACTGCCCAAATTCACTCTAGGGGGGTGAAATCGACCCTTTAAATTCCGACTATTTTCCGATTTTGAAAAATAGCCGAAAGTTTAGGGGTTAATTTCGCATCTTTAGAGTGAATTTGGGCAACAAACCAAAATTCCGTTGTAATCAGGAGGAAATCCCCTACAGATTCCGCTAATTTCCGGGTTCGGGATCTTCCCTTGTATGTGTCCTGAGACCGTTCTTGCATCCAACAGTACAATTGGAGATATTCGTATCAGTTGCACGCTCGAGGTATTGACGTTTCAGTACATTGATACAGGCGACGAGATCAGCTGATACCGATGCATCGATACTGAGACAATTAAACACATGTTGCGATTCGTATCGCGATACTGATAGTAAATAGCAACATGTATCGATACAGATCTCAGCGTGTTTAGAACCCTTTACCCGGAAATTCCATGAAACCATGATTTGAACTGAACTGGTGTCTTATGATTCCGTCTCAACGCGTATGGGTTGTTTGATAGGTACCTATTTGACACAAATCTTAGCCACATGTATCGATACAGATGTCAACGTGTTTGAGGCCCTTAACATACAGTGAAGTTCAAAGTCATAACGAACTTAGGTATAATATAAATAATTTGAATACTTTATAATATCTAATTCTCCACTGTCGGAATTAATAGGGAGATCGTTCGTATGAGGGAATTTTCGGATAGCAGAAGACTTACTTTGCTTATGGTGATTATTCTAAATTTCAGAAAGAATGATACAAGTAATGATACCGAAACTGAAAAGTAATATGAATGTACTGTCAGAGATGTTTCAAAGTTGCATATTTTAAATAACTTTGAGCTTTTCACTATTTTCTAGCTTCTGAAGTAAAGATCTTTCAATAAGGGCGCTCGATATTTAAAATTGAATAAAAAGAGGTGTATGTGAGGTATGACGGATATATTTATACCGGATTAAAGTACATTCAATACCATTACGTTTTAAAAATAATATCGTTCAAATGGCCTCCACGGCTTCGATTCTTTTCCTCATAAATCGGGCTGGATTTCAGCAATGGCTTGAATTCGTAAACAAAGAAATAAGTGGAAAATCTGTTTAAACGCCTTTTTTTTACACATCTTAAGTAGTTTCAAGCTATTTGTTTCATCTTTTTTTCCAAAATGGCACATTAGACACATTTTTCAAATTTTCTAGCAACACCATTTTAACAAATTTTATTTGTTTCATTTGAATTTTTTACAGTAGCTCCTAAACTATATTCTTCATCGAGATTTGAAGGTGACCGTCGATTTCTCAAATGGGAACATTGGTATGTTCTTTTTATAGCAGGATTGCAGTAAATTTCTTTTTGAACACAACCGTCTCAGCTCTTAAGAAGGTCTTAACCAGAGTTCGGACTATCGAGACCCTATTATATTATTCACTTTTTGCAATCAAATGAGGATACTTCAAATGCTTGTTGTTCTCCTTTGCATCTCCGTTTCCCATTGCAGGGGAGGAAAAACGGTTACATAAAATAAAGAACGCTTTTGTAGCCCCAGTCCCGTGAACAAAGGTGGCTCATTCATGGCACATAATACGCGATCATTGTTTCTACGGGCAAGCAAACACTCGTTTCCGTGGCTGCGGTAACTCGGCGGCGTTGCGTCAAATTTGCTTCGCTCAATTACCCGTGGTTGTGCTCCCCTGATGCTGTGCCAACCTTTCTGTTTTAATTTCGTCGTGGCGTCGCGCTCCTACAGCGAGGGAAGAGGGTACCTTTATGAAACGCGCGTCGTCTACACGAAAAAATAAAAAATAAAATTAATCCTTCGGACCTTATTATTTTCGATTCCGGGGCAACGAACGGCTTCGTTACCTTCGCGTGTCGCGAAACAGCCTCAGGCTTTCTATTGGGCAAGTGCAACATTTCTGTCCGTGTTTACACCGCTCAGTTTGCCGAGCCGGTGGGCAGTTGAACGACCAAAGATACGTTTCGTGAAACTTCAAGGAGAGTGTCACTTTCTGATCAATTTGGGGCCACAGTGGCAACGAAAGTTATAATTATTTAAGTAATTGAAATGCGATGGACAGTGGCGGGTTTAAGGAAAAAGATCCAGGCGGCAAACGTTCTCTCGGGCCCATTTTTTCGGGAAAATGAAGATGTACTTTATTAAAAACGGGCTAACAATAAGTGTAGTGGTACAGAAAAAAATACAGTGTTTCGATACAGTCATAATTTTGTTTCAACCCTTTCGCTACGGCGGTTCGCTCCACCGGAGCACCCTCACTGAACGGGACCTCGCGCCGAAAGTGAACACATTGCGCGTGGGCAGTCTTCGGCGTTCGGGTTTACGTCTTACGCCTGACCAACGCCACCTTGACATGCTTTTGGAAGAAAAGGGACTCTTCTTTGAACCAAGGTATTTATACTTTCTGCTTGAACGTATTTTCACTTGTTTAATGACACTCAGTTAACAATTATCCGCAGTAACTGAAGCTACAATAGCTCAACAATAGCTCTACAGTTCGATCTGAAAGTCTTATAACCATTATATTTTGTATTATTATTACTATTGCATTACTATGGATCGCGGAACGTCATTGAGTGTTGAGAGATTGAGAAAATAAAAGTTTGGTCGAGGGCGACCCTAGTCGCCCGTTATATGTACATGGGTCTTGTAGCGAGCGACTATAATTGCCCGTCGTGCGGTAAATTTTTTTGTCATATCACCGATCTAGAGGTGTAAAACCACCTATGTGAACCATGACATATCATTTTCTATTTATTTTCCACTGGAGTAGCAAATCGTCTAAAACTAACATTTCCCATTGATCGTTGTCAAATTGATTGCTATCAAGTAGTGGAAAATTATTAGTAGTATTCGAAGCATTGAAAACTGTCAAGGGGACTAATATTTCTTATACATGTATCGAATCATAAACCTACAGAATTCTTAAGGGCGCGTAACACAATGAGGTTTAGGTACGTAATTCCTCACGTACTCTTGGGACTTATCCTGTTTTGCTATATAAAGCCGTCTCGCTTTCTGGCGCTATAAATGGAGGCTTTATATCATCCCTTATGCAGCGCAATATGAAACGTGAAGTTAATAATGAAAACACAATTGTCTAACTATTCTCCAAAAAACTGAGAATTCAAATTGTCAACTAAGTAGACGACTAGTAAAAGCACGGGAAATATGATTAGATTTTGTCGCAGATTCACTGAATTCAGGTCGCTGAAGATTCTTCGCTGGGCTTCTTAAATGTATCCATAGAAACGTGCTCCAACGAACGTCGGTAGGAATGGAATTACTCTACTGGCGCGAGAAAAGCTTTACATTATATGTAGGAAGCGTTGCAAATAATTTTTGTACAACACTATCCGTATTTCATTTTGTACATTGAGTTTCCACTTTGCCTGTTTTTGCGGGCCAGGGTCAATTCGTTTTCATATTTGTTTACAGAAGGGAAGATTGCACTGTTCTATTTTATTGCACCTGTTAAGCCGGGGCCAGACCTGAATGCGTATACGCTGAGCAGGCTGAGCGCGCATGAATGACGCATGCGGAGGGGTCGAAAGTGCCATTGTATCTTTCTTCACCAACTTCTGTGCTTAACTTAGCCCACTCCGCAGTCGTAAAGATGGTGTGATACATAGTTAGCTAAATAAACATACAGCTCAACCCTCCGAGTCATCCCGTTTACCAATACAGAGTGATTGTCCACCGACGCGTGTCAAAGAGTTGCCACCTGGTACTCCGTGGCTAGGACAACCCCCTGCAGTGCCTCACCGAATTTGATGGGTTTCGATCCTTCAAACGGTTGGAATACCATTAAAAATTCAGAAATATTCAAGAGTTCCGCATTTCTCATCACATCTTTGCGAAAACGACGTCAATTTATTCCTTATGTTTCGCCGATGAAACTGACACCAAGAACAATGTAATTCAGACCATAATGAAGGAAATTTCAGGAAAAATTGTTTTATATCATTTCAAGCTGAATTCGTTAAAAATAGTCGGATTTATATGAAATTTGGAATGATTTTCATCGGAAAAATATAAGGAATCCATCGGCATCCCTTCCATATCCCGTAGGCGTAGGTACATTGGAAAGGTCTGTGGGACACTCTTCGTTTATTACCACCTTGTCTTGCTTCTTTAAACTACTTGACACCCCCAATTGTAAGGACGACAACAAGTCATGGTGGTGTGAGGGACAGGGATGCACCACTACAGTTGTTTACCCCATGTGGGTGAGCCATTCCTTTGATGGCCTGGGATTTCACCAACATCGGCTGTGAAGAGCCCGAACATCGCGTAGTCGAGGGTCCCGAGGTCCCTTCCTCGGTGTTATATGGCAGGCAATCCTTTCGTCTGCACTACTCCAAACACTCTCTGTCCTTCAATCTTTAGCTGTCGCGAACCACGAGACTCTGTCGAAACTGGCGAAGAAGATCGCTAGAAATATACGTTCCACACGTAGGAACGGGGGCATTAGGGAGTTTCAAGTGGCGTTCGGTTCGGGGTTCTATTCAGATCTGGACGCGGCCGAAAAGGAGGCTAATATTTCCACTATCTTTAGGTGGAATCAGACGGGTCGTAGCTCCGCGAGCCGGCACGCCTCGTCTAGCTCGTCAATTTTGCTGGGCGAGCCGAGCCGATCAGTCTCCAATTCGAAGGGAAGACGTCACAGGCGGGTTCACGCGCAGTGCAGCGGTCACCTCATTTTCTACCTGCGTCCCTCCACGAGGTTTATTGCTGCCCCCGCGAGTAATCTCATGTGATTTTTTAACACAGCAGCGAGTCGGCCTGGCTATATGAATTAAGAACAATGCAGGGTGTAGTGAAGAAAAGAAAGACAAATTATTCAGTACAATAGAGCTTTAAAGTCTATCATATGTTAATTGCATTATTATTATTATTCAAAATGTAATTTTTAAATTTTTGATTATCTGTTTATGTCAATATTAGCAATGGATTAAATTTATTTAGTCTATGCCTTCACTAATTTAAGACATTAAAATTAATTTTTGTAGGCGTTTCGTAAAAATCACCGAAAGCAGGAAACTTTGAAGATTTGTATTTTTTAAACAATTTCGAATCTGCAAAAATGAGGACTTAACCCTCCCTAATTTCATATGGGCTACCATATGTGTATTTCAATATCATGAAAATCCGAGATATCGAGGATTTTAGAAAAGTATCACATTCTGCCTCTATCTTCCACGCTGAACGCAATGCACTCCAAACTCCCTTTGATGTGCGGAAGAAAACCGACAACGGTCGGCTCAGGCCATGTGCCTTCGCCGGCATCCCCGAGTCGGGTCGAATGAGCCGAGTCACCACGAATGACCCGTCCACACTAGCATATGCGTTCACGCTCAGCCTTTCTGACGTAGAAGCATGCGGCCCTAGCTACCGTTTCACCCGTCCACATCAAAATATTCGTGCGCCGCTCAGCCTGCTCAGCGTATACTCATTCAGGTCTGGCCCCGGCTTTAAGGGCGCACTCGAGCGATTCTACTTTCCTGCAAACGTTGAAATAAGGGAAACAAGGTAATTACAAACTTTTCTACTAACTTCTGGTAAATTTCCTTCCGTACTCCGCGGACGAAGAAAATCGAAAGCCGTCGGGAACGCTGTTATTGCGGAATAAATATTCCTCGATATAGGAACGGAGCAAAAAAGATTCAATAAAACGCCGACCGTGGTATGTCGATTTTTTAGCTTATTGAACGCAGGAAGCGAAAATTTTCAATATTCTGGAAACACGTCTGCGAACATAATTATCGATAGTTTGTGTTTATACGGAATATTTTGAAATGGCACAACTGAAAAGCGACTATATTTTGTATAAAATTAAATCGTAACTGTGAAGCAAATTATTTTCATACAAAATTTTAATTTTGTTAATGTTAGTTTTGAATTTCTATCAAACATGTGTTTATTTATTGTTACAGAAAAGGAAAATAAAAATCGAAAAAATGTGCTTTAAATGATTCGTAATTCAAATTGTTTACTTCACTAGGTTGGCTTAAACTAGTTATTTAAGAAAGGGCCTCCATTGTGGGTCTAACTAATCTCTAAAAAACAGATTTATTTTTGTAGAAAGTTGTCTATTTTAATTTCTTTACTTTTAAGAAAGAAAGGAAACTGTTAAGTCTGCAGAGTGATTACTAGCCTGAAGGCGTGTAACGGTTTCTATGCACCATTGGAAAGGTCTGTTCAAGACTAACCGATCGATACCTCTTTAAACGATTTATGTAGGTATGTTTGGTGTATGGTTCAAATCTGGCAACTTAGTTTTTACCCACTTTCATCAATCCAATTGTTTTGAAACTTAGCATGCGTGCGTAGGTTGGATGACAATACAATTTAAAAAATGAAGTCAAAATTAAAAATATATAAAAAGAAATGTACAAAAAATCCACATACACTAAAAACCAGAAAGAAAATATAAAAAAATATTATTGCAAAAATATTATTAAACCTGTTGTTGCAGGTTCCAACAAAAGTTGCCGGTAGTGAAGTCCCATTTGGTCCGGGCACGATGTAAGTCGTAAGCGATACTCTCGCAGGATAAAGGCGGATTCACACTTAACGGTTCCGTGACGGTTCAACACCGTCAGTATGAGTGGGAAAAAATATCGTTTCCCTATTTTGCATTGGAGCAGCTCACACTTGTTCTTGTCAGTTATTGATACTGACACAAAGAGACCATTAAAAATCTGGAAACACATACCTACATATCAGTTCCGTCACGGAACTGACGGCACTGAACCGCCTCGAAACTGATATGCGTGAATCCGCCTTAAGGCGACGAATGTGACACATGAAAAATCCATCTAACCTTGAAATGATCTTAACCACTACATCTAGCAAGCATACACCTGCACATGTTAGTGTTCCCTCTACCTCCATTAACCTCCCTCTCCTCCCACACCGCGAAGCAGGTGTTTCAATTCAACACAGTTTTTGACACACGAGCATTTATAGGTTAAAAGGGTCACCCTGTACATATTAGGGTTTATCGGTATGAAGATCTCAAAATGTCCTCTGCACGTTGTTACCGTGTAAGAAAACAGTCGTGTTTTAATTAACGACCAGTAACAAATTTTATTTTAAATATGCTAACCCATTTTCATGGTTTGAAGCAGCGCGGTCGGCTCTACTGTGTGTGTGGGTCTGTACCTAGCGTGCCTCCTGCGTGTGCGTGTGAGCGCTCACTACTCCGCGCTCAGCTGTTTCGAATTTAAACTGCGCGTCTCGGAAATTGGACCGGTAATATTCAACTATTATTCACTCGATAACGCAGCCTCGGATCTCAAAACGGTAAAGGACTTTTCGATGTCTTTTTGTTCTGGGAAATCAATTTTGGGACAACCTGACTATAATCGAATGGTGGTTCTGTGTGCACTAGGAATTTCTGAAACTAATGATTCCGTGTGCGTAGGAAGTTTCTACAAATGTACTTGTTCTTAATATTACTTATTATAATCCTCCTACGTTGACCATCAGTTGTTGGTCGAGGAGGATAGAGTTGGGAGTTTCCAACCCTTTTTGGAGTAAAGCCAGGGAAGAAGTCACATCCTTGTTGACACAATCGAGGATCTTGTCTATAGGTAGTGGTGGGCTTCCTAACAACGTTTAATTTTTAGGTACATGAAAGTTTTTGATTCATGTTTTCCAAATCTGACCCGTTAGTTAAGTAAATTCGAATCTGACGATCACAGGTGCAAACTCCGCATAAATAAGATATCCTAACGATATAGTTTTACGAACTCGTCTCTTCCTGGTTATGCAACCATCATCGCTGCGCCGCGGAGTGGCGTATTTGCCCCCAAACCGGGCCAAATATCCAAACATAAAGATTTGAATTTGCTAAAGTAATTAATGTAATTAGTTTATGAACTATCTGCGCATAATTTCTTGTTAATTGAAAAATTTAAACTGCAGCCCTTTTGAAGATAGATATGCCAGGTCGATGTTGACGATTGAAATTTCTTTAAATAAAGAGATACTTTAATATTTATTTTCAGATTATCCAGTCTAGCTATCAGAATAAGTAAGTAGTATATATTATGATGTGGTATCACATGCATTATTTTTGTTTCAAATGCGGATTCTCTGAAAGCTGTTATAGATGAGTAACTGAAAACATACACTTTTGCCTATTGTTAAGCAAAATGTTGACAATAAAGCGAGATAAACCATCGCCTTGTTTTAAATTCAAGCTCAAGGTATGCACCGTTACAGTATTTTGCAACAATTTGCCTTTTTGGCAAAAATCATAATTTTTGTGCATACTCACATAAGTATAATTTCCGATTAGGTCAGTGTTTACATATGCGCGAGTGTTTCCAGGTTATACATATACCAATTCTTGAGGATGCTGATTTCAAATTCGTGGCGATTGTTGCAAAAACAGAAGCTGAGCTTTACGTAAGTAAACCCAATATTTCGAGATTTTCGCCATTCAGAATTTTGCTACAACGGCCACAATTTTGACATCAGCGCCCTCAAAAGCTCCTAAAATATCATTTTACTTTTAATCTACGTAACTAGTGACTATTTTTTGCATTCTTTGTAGGTTTAAAAACATCACTTTCTTTTACACTATTTAAACGGACGCAACTTCGCAAAATATAAATTTCCATTAGTATGGTTAATTTTACATTGAGTATATTTCTTTCATTTCAATTTCCACTTTGGCTTGTGTTAATACGATGACTGGTTCTTAAGTTATGAAGGAAAACGCTTACCCCGTGTCAGACACGGGTTCATCCGCCAGTTAAGAATTATAATTCTAATCACGACAAATTAAATATTTAACGTTAAAAAATTACATTTCTATATTCTTAGAGTCATATTATAATAAAATACTTAAATTTACCTTAGGATTTGAAATATTACTTTTGGTCAGGTTTTGGGGCAAATTCGCCGCTGTGCGCCATGTACGATGGTTCCAATTCTACTTGAAGCATTCGAACCGCATCGAGCAGCATAAACGTAGGGGCTGAAAGGACTGAGAGCACTTCTGCAAGGCTTGTTTCCTACGCGAGTTTAATTTACCTAATTGGGGTGTTTCGATTCTCCTGTCATCGATGTGCATTTTCCTTGGCGACGTGCTTTCTCGCCTGGGACGAAGACGCGGCAACAAAATTCCTACTCGTTGTACCGATTAATTTCCACGGAACATCTTACAAAAAGAAATACAAAAAAAAAAGAAGAAAGAATTCCGTCCGTAACGAGAGCTTGACGAACATTCTATCGAGTTACGATCGAGGTAGAATACCGTCCACTGGAGAGAAAAATCTATAAAGATTTCACGCCCCGTCACGAATCCCTTCAATTAATTCGAGGCTCGCGAGCACTGAAGAGCGCCCATCGTGTTACCGTCTCATTCGGAATGTAGCAACAGCAGCGGCTAATCGTTTCTTTCTCCGGGAAAGTACGATCGGCTCGATGCTTTAAGCGGGGAGGGAATTCTCTGAAGTTCTTCACCCTCGTTACACTTGTAGATTATATCTTCCTTACATTTTCTAGAGATTCTTTAATGGGGCGGCACAGTGCGCACCATCCACTTTATTGGTTTCAAGGCGTTGCACAATTTACAGAAGAATAATGCTTTTAGAGTAGCATCGTTGGTCTACTTGTTTTAAGTCTTCTTCAGGATCCTGCCGTTTTTTTTTCTTGGGGCGCTGTTCTTGCATTATTTAAACAATTCCTGCGTAATTTCTATTCGGAACTGAGCACATCGATGAGCACCTTCGTGCGTTTTATGAATTATGCACGAACTGTGTACTGTTCTGTTTAATAATTAGTTTTGTTTCATTCTGCGAACACCTGTTTTCTGAATGTTATACTCCACTATCCGAATGCTCTGCCATTCTATATGTCCTATATATTCCTTTTCGTGATTAGGTGTGTTGTATACACCCAGAGTAGTGGTCGAAGGAAAGTTTACACCGTGAAAGGTAAGAAAGCTGAGATATGTAGCTCCATTAAAAAGAATTACTGTTGAGCTTACCGAGATAATGCTCGGTCACTTCTCGATCACTTGTAGTTTGATCGAGCCGCGTTTAATAGATCCGCAGGTGATGTCAGTAAAGAAGATATTTGGTGTAATGTTGAGATTTATTATATAGGTATTAGTTTGCATTGGTCCGTCCCGCTCGAGTCTCAAGGACAATCTGTCTGGCCGGCGTGTCGACTGTCGAGTCGATCGCGCAGCGCTGCCGATTCGTGCAGCGTCGTATTTCGTCGGTCGCCAGCGCGCACTGTTGCCACGTAAGAGGCGACTTCCCTTCGGGCTACGCTTCCAAGAAGCGTACATTGTCGTAGGGACGCAACAATTACTAAATCTTAATTTCGCATTGTGTTGTTACGCCTAGAAGTAGGTAGCGAGAGAGTAACAAGCTCAAAGACAGGACGTTCACGGGTGTGCATTAAGATGCAAGGTGGTCGTTTTGAACATCTATTGTGAAGCTAATTGGTTGACAGAATACAAAACTTGTTACAAATGGCGAACAAAATGATCGGGACTGATCGGTATAACCGCAACCATTTGTGCAATTTGGGAGCCAAACCGGAAATAACATAACCTAAACATTCATTAAATCGTCTGCTTTCCAAGCTGATTGTTTATCTATCTGTTTCTATCCGTATTTCTGTCTCTTTCTTTCTTACGGTTTCTTTCTCTGTCTACTTCCGCTTTTGCTCCAAATCGCAGCAACCAATCAGCGACGATACACGGTGTTCCGATCACTCTCTAAAGGATCACTAATATAAACTTCCTTCTTTATTTGCGACTGTTCATTGTATTCCCCCACTGAATCCTATACAGGGTGATTCTCTCGCGAAGTTAGCTTCAAATTATGTAAATCAATTTTCCTCTAATTTTCTTCATTATGATCCGAATTACGTCGTTCTTGGTGTTATTTTCATCGGAGAAACATAAGGATTCGATTGGTGTCGTTTTCGCACAGATCTGATGAGAAATGCGGAACTTGAGATCTCTAACTTTTTCATGGATATTCCAGCCCCTTCGAGGGTTGAAAGCCATAACATTTTGAAGGCATCGCGGCGTGTTTTTTTCGCCATGAGGTACCGGGCGGCATCTCTTTGAGAAGTGTCGTGAGAGAATCACCCTGTATGGGAGCAAATTGACCCAGCATCCGCCAGATGAGGGTTAATCGTTAACCTCCAAGGCGCTAACGACGTGGCGGAAATACCCCAGTTCATTTACGCCCACCGCGCAGAATAGATGAATTGAAAGACACCTCGGGATGGAAGTTCTCGAGAATCAAGGCAGTGATTTACAAGCTCGGTCAGTGTAACTACTTTCTGGGACGTCATAGCCATAAAAGAGCCCATGAAATCCCCCGCGTGGAGGACCATTCACGGGTATACACTTCCAACGTTTTAATCATGTTGGTAATGATTCCTCGAATAACGCGTCAGCAGGGAACCGCGTTGCTCTTAAATCGCTATGATACACCTTTGCCTATAGTTCTGTATAAGCAGGAACTTGGCCCTTCTTTATCGCGAGCGGTCCGCGCGTTCGAATATCCGGGGCCATCCTCTATACGACAGTTAGTCGCAATATCCTATCGTATCACATCGGCGAACTTTCCTTACGGAACCAATTTAAGACGCGAAATTTATACAGGCCCCCGTTCGGAAACTCGTTCAAGTGCGTCGAGCCTCTCCTCCCTTGCCTCGTCGTCCTACCAGCGCGACACATCCAACGACCGCGCGAAATGGCTTCCCCGTGGCTGAACGAGTTTTTATAAGTTTCATACGCGTCCGTTACGCGCGATTTCTCCTTTGCCTCTGGGCTACGCTGCTCCTTTATACATCCTATTTACGGAGTTCCTGGAGATGGTTTAAAAAGTTCTCGGTTTCCAAGAGAATGTTGCTTCCTGTTTGGTATAGGCGAGGGACAACGTTGACGCGTTCTTCTTCCTTTCATTTTTCCTGTGCACGTAGCTGTAATGTAGCCGACTCTAATCTATGCGTGCCCGCCCATCTCGACAAATATTTTTCACTTTTCCAACTTTCTCTATACTGGTGAGCATCAGCACTGTGTCAACCGTGCCCCGCGAACGTTGAGTCGTCTTAGTCTCCGTGTTCTACAGAGAAATTTGATCAATCGTGTTTTCTTCTAGCATCAGCTGCTTCGTTCCACGAATTCTTGAAAGTCATCGAGTTTTATTAATTTTAATTTAGGTATTGTTCTGTTATAACACTGTCCAACAGGCATTTTGATCTGTAACATTCAATAGTCGTTTTTTATAGATTTTTGTGCGCTGAAAATGAGTAAGCAAACTGTTTGTGGCCATCACCATGAGTTTTCGAGAAATTCGATTTTGAAAAAAATGCAAATTTTCAAGTTTGAATATCTTTTGTGTTCAAACGGTAATAGTTATTCGGTTGCTTGTTCCGTCAAATTATTCTATGAACCCTCACGAACATAACGATATAAGTTATTATTGAATTATAAACATTTAAATATGTTTAAACACCGATCAAAGGGAAAAGGACACCTGAAATGCACCAATTTTTGCAGGTATCTGTCTATATATTTTGAAAACTAAGGGTGTAGGAAAAAATCTAACTACTCCACGTGATGCAGCAGACATTTACCCTCCGAAAACCATCAGCAGAAATGGTAAAACACCTTTTGTTTACGATACAGAAACGAAAGAGTTTGGCAAACCGTGCGGCGCCGACAGTGGTAGTCACAGAATTGCGTAACGCGCGCGTCGCGCGTAGTTGACAAAATTACGGTCAGCTACCTAAATTAACGTTTACAGAAAGTAATGTGTAATCAATTACACAATTACATTTTAATCGTAATTTGTAATTTGTAATTAAATTACATTTTGCCCAACTCTGGTTCAAAAGTATTTCCCCCCTTTTTTAGTATTACCTGATTTGCATATTCGAGGGGTGAAATGTGTCTTCAAGCTTAGGGATGAAATATCTATTTAGTTAAATTTTGCGGAAATGTGTGAATACACAGAATACTTGATATTCCATGAGCAATAACATGACATAAACAAACATATCGATGGTTTAGTGTACAAATATTGCATGTACACCTTTTAGTACAGCTTTTTATTTACAATAGACAGTTTTCAGCCAACAAAAATATGTTTTATAGAAATATTGATATAACGGCGACTGGTTGTACAGTTAGTCAGCAGCGAAGGCCAGTTCGAATCATTTGGGAGCCCAGGCTCCGTGATATTTACCATAGTCCCGCGGAAGGGGAGTTCGAAAGCCAATGATAACGTGGGCGCGCCACAGATAGGGAAAACTGTAAGAATGTAAGCCCGGGCTCCCAAATGTTAGTGTAATGCGATTATAATGCCATTACATTTCTTTAGGCCATGTTATCGTTTTTGAAAAATTGAATATTCTTGGTATTAAAATTTTTTTTCTATTTTAATTCCAGGAAGTAATTAGGTTTGTCATCCCCAAAGTTGTGTTCCGAAATCATCAGAAAATCAACCGATAATTAAAAACATGTGTGTAATACTTTTGAATACTCTACCCATGTGTCAAAACTTCATCATAATCGTAGATTGATTGGGCGATGTTCGCTGTGTAATCCATCAAGAACACTTTATCAAATCGCCGTCAAGTTAAGGTCGGTTTATACAGCCTCCGAGCCGTCCGAGCCTCTACAGTATGTTTATGGCGGCGAGGAGCTGCCGAACTCGGTGGAAACTCGGAGGCTCCTCGTTGCCCGCTGGCCCCGGACCTGGTGGCCACTCGTTGAGACGACTAGACGGACGGGCCGAGTCCGTGCCCTGTCGAAGTGCAACGCTGCTGGATTTTATGCTCCCAACACGTAGGGTAAATCCGAGAGACGCGGTCGACTTAATATAAAATGGCTATTAAAACTAATAAAGTAAAATTATTTATGAGTGAATACAACTACAGATTCATTGATATTTAATTTGTTTACGCTAAACAAGTAAAGAACACATGAAAGAAAAAGTGAACTACCTACTGGTGATTAGTAAGGCAAATGAATAAAAAAGTGAATAAATAAACTAAATAAACAAAAATAATAATAAAAAATAAAAAAATCATAACTCGCCTTCCTGCAGCGAGAAATGGTCTTCTCGTTAGCTTTCAGAGGAAGAGTTAATATGGCCAAATACTTTGGCTGCATGTGTCCCTCAATATATCTACTATCTTATTATCCCAAATATTAATCCAAACATTATCTCAAACATTAATCCAAACAGTATCCCCAAAATATTGGTCATTTTGAAATGACTGGGTCATTCCACGCCAACTTGAGGAGCCTCCGAGTTTCCACCGAGCTCGGCGGCTCCTCGCCGCCATAAGCATACTATAGAGCAGGTATGCACAGGACCCCCAATTCCGGGCGCGAGCTCAGATCCGAGCTCGAGCTGAGCTCGAGCTCGAGCTCCGAGCTCGTTCAGGTAGAAGCGAGTCCAGCAACGGAGTGGAGAGCGGCTGGAGTAGTGGGAGCGGAGCCTCACAGGCTGCCGCAGGGATTTCCAGAGTTTGACGCTCCGAAAATAAGGCACATTTTGGGGAATTTTTAAAAGAAAAGTATTGAGTATTATAATTCCAATCTCTGTACTTTTATTAATTGAATTTTAAAAAATGAGTTCAAATTTTCGTATGCAATAATAATACTTTGGTTCACATTTATAATGGTAGGGTATCCGAATACTTTTGTCGCCCACTCTATATGTATATATGTTATTAAATATCTTCAAATGAAAGTACTCAAATTTACGTATGCGAATTTGTTAAAAGTAACTTTCTGAATATAATATAAAATTCTGCACGTTTTCGTTTGGTCTTGTATGTATATCTATCGTCGGTATGCTTGTAGTTGTAACGGGCATACTGCCTTTGCAGTCATAGTGTACCCCACCACAAGACCTTATACCGAGGAGTGGGGGGTGAGCATTCCACGGTCGAGCTCGAGGGCGCACCGACTGCCCTAGGGCAAACTTAGTGTGCACCCCTGCTATAGAGGCTCGGACGGCTCGGAAGGTTTGGCTCGGAGGCTGTATAAACCGACCTTTATTCGTCAGTTATATGTCAAGTTATTAAACGAGTAAATTAAATAAAAACCTGTTGCATAAGTCCTTACCATGCGACCACCAGTCTCCTCTAACGTGAACAGAACCAATTGCAATGGAACCACTAATATCCGAATTAACAGTGAAGCACGACTGGATAAGGGAATTTTCGTATAATAGAACACACACATTTCTCATGATGAGTATTTTATATTTAAAATAGAATAATACAAGTAACGATACCAAAACTGAGAGTTTAGATAAATGCACTGTTTTTTCCAACAATTTGTGGGCTCTACGATATATTTTTTGATTACTAAAACACACAAGTTTCTTAACATGTTGAGTTGTACTGAATTACATACATTCTGTTAGTGCTTCGAATCATCTAACAATAAGTCCTTGTTACAAGCTTTTATTTAGCTTCACTTGTGAGTTTGTTCGTTAGTTAATTTGTGAGGATGAAGTATTGTACGCTAATTTTGACCCACTTCCACATGTCCGATCGACTTAAAATTTTGCACACATACGCAGTTCTGATGACAATACAAAAGCTTGAAAAAAAATTTTTTTTTTAGTTTGGTTTATATTGTATACATATCTATTTTGGAGTGAGAAGGCACATCTTTACTATCACTTTCAGTGCATTCGTCTACTATTTCAGCATGCGAATTTAAAATATTCGTGTCAGTTAAAGCTGAGCTTGTATTTTGGTTGGATTGAATTAAATTTATTTCTTCGTGTTACTACAGTGTTCGGAGATTGAAGATTTCACTGCATTTTGAGGAGGTTCAATACTTGAGACATAATCAAGGTTATACGATTATACATTCCTCACTGTTCCTACATTTCGACTTTATCTACCAGAGTCTTGCACGAGCAAATTTTGGTTTACCTTTTCAATTTCTTTTTTTTCATCAACAAATTTTTTGGCTCGATATATTACCTATTTGGATGAATATTTTGGAACCTGTTCGACCTTTGGGGAATAGATATTCTATAAAAATCCTATATTAAATATGCAGAGTGGGGCGTATAAAGTTTTATAACCTGTTTTCATGGAAACCATTAGGAACAGCGCAATCCTTATTTTATATTTAAGGGCACTCCTGGGTCCTCTATGTGATGTATGCATATGACAGCACTATCATCCCCGTGGGGTTTTCATCCCTTTCTTCAAATGGAATGACATATAAATTCTTACAATTTTTAGTAGTTTGTTAAAAATTAACTAACATTTATCTTGAGCACATTTCCATATTCTGGATACTTACAATTAGGGGAGCACGATGAAAAATATTCTTCAGTCGGAGGATCTCGAAATGGTGTGAAACACATTAAGTCAAACATTTTGCAAAACAGAAAACATTTTATTGAACATTTGAAGTAGTATTCCTGATCTTCCTTCATATATGGTTTAATCTCCAATGACTCTTGCTTACTTTGGACCCCTCTTCAGGCACGAGATTCTGTAATTGATTCGAATAGTAAAAACATTTGAGGATATCAAGTAAAATGGGAAGCGTGTAGTCTAAGAAGAGGTACAAGTATAGAAGTAGGGTAACAAATGAAAATTGAAAATTCGTTGAGTAAGAGTGTTCCCGATCCCGAGCCAGTTCCGGCGTCGAAACCAATCCTTTATTGTGAAGAAAAAATTTATGCTCAATTTTGAGTAATTTCAAACGAGATTTTGTGTCCAACAAAATCAAAATTTCACATGGAATCGATATACATAGAGCTAAGAACGCGCATAGTCGATGAATTTTCAACGGGCACTATTTGAAATCGTCCTAAATTACTCGAGGATGTTTTTCTGCAATTTTGCATATTAATGGGTCCATAGGAGAGACATCGGTTCCAGGTGTCAGTTTCTCTGCAGTCCTCCAGGGGCGAGAGGGGGAAGAGGTCAAAGTGCGAATTTCATTCGCCGAACGAGGTGCTCGAGGTTCGTAAAAGTGATTACTATACGGCACTCCGGCACACCTCGCATTGAACTTTTCAAACATTTCGAACGATTCGGGTTCAATAGTCTTAATAAACGTATTATTACAGCGCCTATCGCGCCATAAGCCTCTTATAGGTACCACGTGCAGTGTGAATTCCGACCATTCGAATGCCAACTACCGAGGTATTCCATAGCAAAATACCTCAAATATCATGGAAATTTACAACCTGTTTGATTATACGCACGGAACGACTCCATTCTGCACAGACTGCAATAAAGTCTCCAACTATAAAAACTCTTTTTATAATGCAAAAATGAAAATTCCACTTAACCGTATATTTACACGGGTATATGTATACATTTCACACACAACTGTACAGGGAAATGGATTTGACCAGAAAAATTAACAAAAATGTGATATTTTTAATGTATCATTTAAATAAAGGGAGATTTCTGGAATCTGTTCCGGTCTCGAGCCCATAAAAATAGGTGATATTTAGGAATTAATTAAAGGAAAATTATTACATATAATTTAATGGGACTTTTAGCATTGTATTAAGAATGTCTTAAGCTATAGAAATATACATATATTTTTATAATTAGGCATTGCAGACGGCACTGGAGAGTCGTTAAAATCAAGGCGTCAAAAAATTCATCGAAAACGGTGGAACCTGTAGCACCTAAACCGTTGGTCTGAAATAAAAAAGAATGACAAATTACTAAAGGGCATGAAACTCGCTAGTGGAGTTATCAGAAAAATGTCAAAAAATGACATTTTTTTTAGCAAATAACGAAACTTGAAGTTTGAAATCACTTTTTTTTCTATACTTTTCGTCCTTTCAATGCCTTTAAAAATTACAAGTTTTCAAGTTTTTTAAAATGTTAGTGGTTTCTACACTATTGGGAAACTTAGCGGAGGCGTGGCTTAGATTTCAGCGCTGTGGTGGTAAGTTGACAAACTATTGAAAGTTCGTCCGGATCCCACCAAACATTCCGAATAAGTATTTATTAATCGAATATGTAAAAATTTAGTGTTCAAAAAAATTTAAAAACACTCGTTTTTCACAACATGTCTGTTTAAACACTGATAATCATATCGTCGGTGATAGTGCAAAACCGCGTATGAGCAGTTTGTAAATACCACGGATCTGCATTTTACCGATTTTACAGGAGGAAAAAAACACTTAATATTTTAGCCACTTTAAGGGATTTATTTGACTGCACTTTTTTGAGACAGTTTTAGCACTCCTTATAATAAATACTAACATCAATGGTGTTACTTTTAAAAAAGTGAAACAGCGCATGGCAACCGTGGGTGCGAAATCTCAATTTTGCTACTTTTGCAGATCCGCGGTATTTACAAACTGTTTATACGCGGTTTTGCACTATCACCGACTATATCAACTTTGACGGATTTCGACCTACTCTCAGTAATTCAATTTTCTGTCACCAGTTGGCGTATAGAAATTCTTGGTTTCCCAATACAAAAGTATATTCTTCAAAATAAAAAAGCTTCAGTCGAATCGGATAATATCTATTTGAGATATTGGTTCCACCGATTTTAAGAACATTGTTTGGAGAAAAACCAAACCGGGTGTTACGCATGCGTTTGTCGCTACTCAAATGCTTATAACTTCGGGAATTTTACGAATTTCAAGAAATCCTTTCAAACACGTATCCTTAAAAGGTTGAAAATTCGAAAAATCAAATGGAAAAGAAATCGATTTTTAGACCGGAAGCTCCCCTTAAAATACACTATTTTGGTATATTCGCCGATCTTCTAGCTTTAGTAGTTTCCAAGATATTCGTCCAAATATGTTTTCTACCCTCAACTTTGAGGGTTGTTTTTACCCCTTCAATGAGAATGTCAGCCACTGATAAAAATACGTGTCAAATATTTTTGTGAGAACTACATTTCTCCGTAAATTTCATAAAAATTAGCGATTGTCACTTCAGTTCCCTTGCCAGAATCTAGAACTAATATTCCACCGGGAATCCAAAGTGTCGTTCATTCTTGAGGCCATAACTCGAAAACCCTCTCTGTAAAGAAGTCTCTCCAAGGTTTGGTAAATACCATCTGAAAGGGCACAGATTGAGCTACTTATATACAACGTTTTTTTTTTTGTTAAAATCAGGCGATAAGTTTTTGGGGGAATCGAAGGTTTTGTGAAGTTTCCCGACCTACGAATACCAAAAAAACACGCAAAACTTAAATTAAAACAAAATTAAAGTGCATGAAAGTATATATAGATAGAAAGCTTGATTTTTTATGATTTTTTGGTACGAGTTACGTTTCGATATCTTTTTGAGGTAAAAAGTTATGACCGCTGGTGTATTTCATGAAATTCTCACTTTCACCTCTTTCCCCTGCTATCCCTGGAGGGCTACAGAGAAACTGCCACCTGGAATCGATGTCTCGCTTACGGACCTATTAACGTGCAAAATTGGAGAAAATTCTCTTTCGGGTAATTTAGGTCGATTTTGAATAGAGTACTTTCGCTTATTTCCTTACATTCTTTCTTACATCATTTGTTTCCGATTTGAAATAAATCAAGTTCACACATATCCCTAAAAAATTAAATCTCTCATTTCATTGACAAGTAAGTCCCGTACAAAGAAATTGATTCTGTAATTGAAAAGTTCTTGTAAGAAACACTGTAAAGGCCGAAATTAATAAAACAAAATTTATCGGTTAATGTTCTACGTGCCAATTGTAATTTAGGTATTGAATTTGATTTTTGGCACTTACAGTGTTTTCTACAAGGGCTTTTCAATTTCGACTTCTTTCGTGACAGAATCACCTCTTTCCCAGTTGCACTGTAAATGGTAAAAATTGAATTTCTTGCAGGTCCATACTTGTCCACGCGATAAAACCGAAAATTTCGATTGTCTACCTCGTATTGTTGGTTTTCAGAAATGTTGAAATATTCTTGTGAAATATCGGTAATCCGTAAAACCGTGTGGATTAGTACAGGATATAAATCGGGGAAAGAATCACGTGCCCCAGCACTTTTTCCCATTTACTCGGGTTTCTTTGGCGAGGGAGGGTTTTAACGCAATCATATTTCCTTCTGTGCAAGTTTAACTTTTTATGAAGTTAATTTTCCCCACTGCGCGAGGGAATAGACGAACGGAACTGAGGAAAAGAATCAAAAACGCGATTGCAGTGTTCTGATTCATCCATTGAATTATCACTTCATCTGCCGCTGTCACGTATACGTGATTTCACGATTGCGAGCTTAACAATTCCAGTTGATTTCATACTTATCACCAACCAGCGGGAATTTGTTTCAAAATGCGTGGTTGGTTAATTATTAATATAGAATTGTCCGTTGTTGGTGGTACAATCAAAAGAGGTAATAACCTTTTCGATTTAGGGTTAAGTTTAATAAAAAATTATTAAAGAAATAAATCTGCATCTAACTAACAGTTGGCAAGGAGCAGGAGCAAATTCCACACCACTGCGGATAAAATGAATCTTTCTGAAAAAAATGAGACTGAATTGTAGAACAACTTTCTCTTGTACATGGGCTTTATTTCGAAGAAATTGCTTTGGAAAATGTGTCGGAAATTCTGTTTACAAAATCGATTTTCTCGGGGACAAAGCCTGGTTCGAAAGAAAGTTATCGTACAATTTATATTCAATCATTTTATCCACAGTTGCAGCATATTTACTTGAGACTCAAAATCGACTTCCCCACAAACGAAGCCCTAAATGGAAAAATATTTTACATTCTCGTCGTCTTTCGTATCGTACAACCGTCTCGTTCGATGTGACCGCGTGTTTTAAAATAAAGCCAGAGGCTCACTTTGAACTAAAAACTGAAAAAAATCGCTCAACTAAAACCAAAACACTATTTAAAGACTTTGGCATCATTTCTTTATACTTTGGCCATCTTATTATGACAACAAATAATAAATATATATATTTTCAGTCTGGGGTACATTTTGCCTCAATGCTACTTTTATACTTGCGGCAATATTTGGAAAATATTATCATTCAGTAATAAACAATATCATGCACACATTACTAAAGGAACATACAATCATAACATACTTGGCTGATACGCTTTTAAACTGTGGTTCACTTTGTACAAAACAATAAAGACGACGTATTTCTTTTAGTTTTCGATACATAAAATAACGAAGGCGTCGTGTAATTCGCACGGTCCTCCAGGAGCGATTGGCGACTCTGTGGTCAGCTCGGTTTCTTCTCGCCGTTCACATAGTACACTGCAAAACTCAATACATAGTTTAGGAATAGAGATTTGGAATTCGCAACTTTTAGCTCCACCCTACCCTATCAAATATTTCTGCATAATGCATCCCCCACTTTTGAAAACATCCTAAAATTGCAATTAGCCATTTCAGTAAAAGTATTGTGGGATGGGAATCCCATAAAAGGGAGCCTGAAATAAGAGACCTCGGAGGATCAGTTTTGGCGACATAGGTAAGGCGGCTGGTCAGTAGCGCAGAGAATCCGAAGTTCGTGGGTCCTCGAGCCCCATCTCCCGAGGGCCGCTTTTTCTCCGTAGCTCCCGAACATATAGGAATTACGAAACTTATTCCTACAGAATCATCCCTATTGTCACTCATTAATTTTTTCATGAAAGCACGTGCATTATTCAAACGAAAATAAAAGTGATTAATTACAAGTGATGAACTTGAAATGTTGAAAGTAAATAAATAATCAAAGTAGTAGTACAACAGACCTGTGATGGGGCAGAACCACCGTTTACGAAATGCTGCAGACATGTTCGCGACGAAAAATTCTAACCATATGAAGTGGGCTACAATCGAATGATTCCACGATTTTTCCACGAATAACGGACTACCCTCTATAAAAAAGGAAAGAGGTATGAAAAGATGGGAACGTTTCTGGGTGCCCCCGGAAAACGTCCAACTTTCCCCGAGTGTGTTTGCAATCAAACACGATTTAGAGAGCTATTCGCCCGTCTGAAATATTGATAACGCTTTTCGTCCGTGGGAACGGATCGGCAGGAAAGATTACAGATGCGGCGAATCCGCGACACTTGCAGGCGTCATTCTGGGTAGTCCGACAGCGGAAGATGATAAGTGGGTGCGAGAGAGGATGATGCTGGGTAAGGATGAAAAATTTCATTTTAAAGTGCGCCAGGACGAAGCCATTCCTGTAAATTAAACTTTAATCAAAAATTCCCTTGAGTGAAGGCTGTGCTAGAGCGAGTTTACGCTCTTGCGGTGAACCATGGCTCCTCTGAATCTACGCCAGAGGTGGAAAAAAAGGATCCCCTCCGCGAAGCGTCGTTCCAGAACAATGTTATTAAACGGGATTTTATTTATTCACGGCTGGCTGTTCACTGTGATTAATCCATTCGCGGCGTGCGTCGATCGAGATTCGTCGGTGACGTCTGTGCGTGAAGAGGGTTTATTGATTTGGCCTCACCGCCCTGCCGGGGTCTAATTGGCTTGGAATGATTTTCATTTAGATAGACCGCTGGAACCGTCGAAGAATTTTCAGGGAGTAAAACACGGTTGTTCTGTATTTTTCGTAAAGCAACGCGAATATGACTTGCAGAAATGAAATTTAATTTCTTGAGGATATTAATGAAAAGAATATTTCTGTGGTACCGCAAGTTTCTCGATGTAAATATTTTTCTACTTTGTGGGTACATCACAAAGTCGCGATGAAAATATTTTTCATGCCAGTCAACGTGACTTTGTCTTCACTTTAAATGTATTCTTATTAATTGAAGAATCTATGCTTCTGTGCTGATACTATATAATATCATGTATCAACATGTATACTCATTGGCAGTTTTATATTGCGTTACAGTAATCACCTCGCTGTATGCACGCGAGTGAGTTCGATCGATGTGCAGATAGAGAGTGACTTTTTGTATTGTCCTGAAAATCACTTTTAACTGTTACAAATGAAGTTTCAAATAACAAAGGTTCTATTCCACAAAAATAATTTCCTAGAATTTGAAGATCCAAAAAAGGAAAAAGCAAAATTTATTATGTAATAATAAGTTGAGTGATTGAAAAATTTGCTTAGAAGTAAGAATTAAAGGGAGTAAAGATTATTTATAAGTACATATAAAATAATCGTTTTCAAAGATTCTCGCTACTAAGATTATATAGAATATTATTTTTAATATTCAATAATATCAAAAGCAGAGTTTACCGTACAAGACTTTACTGAAGATTATTAATAATTGACCTAGAAATAAAGGCCAAATTTTGTTAAATTTTTGGCATCCGAGGGTCGGTTGTTACAGTAAATAAATCTCTAGTCAATTTTTAATATTTCATTTCGCATCCTATTCAGATCACAATGGTTAGCATTGTTATTATCAGGTTAAAATCTAAGATAACACTATTTGACTAATTAAAGAGTTTGAAAGAAGGTAATCCTACATTTTAACATTTTTCCTTCAATTCGTAAGTTTTTAAATCAACTTTTTGTTAGAATTTATTACTAAATTTATCTTCATGTTCTTTTCAACGTACGAGGAACGATAATATGTACGCTGTTACATTCGAAAGAGAATTTTAATAATCTTGACGACCGACGATTATTAAAATTGTGTTCACTGTGCTTACTACTAAAAGTCATCAAAATTTCGTCCTGAAATAATTTTTTCGATTTTTCAAATCGAATGAAATTACAAGACGTTACAAAAGTTACTGTGCGCTTTGGTATGTTGCGCAGTCTTAGGCTTCCATAGCCTATTCTTTCAACATAATTAGTTGCGATAAGATTGTGTCCTAATTGTTCTGTACGGATTTAGTAATCGTTTATACAAATCGGTGCATTGGGCGTGAAGGATCTACAAAGGCGAAACCTTCAGATTTAATTCCATTAGATTTCTTTGGTCGAGGTTTCATTAAATTAAAAGTGGTAACTGAGAAAGAGTTAAAAACAGAGTGTATACCATCTAATTTCGTCACTTGAGGTATTTTCTCTGCTGCCAGTGTTTAAAGAAATATTTTCTACAAAACTTGCGTGGTTTCATTTGGAGTATCATATGATAGGATTATTTTCATTCCACGTAAAGCCGTCAAACAGAAATGAAAAAGGTGTTATAATAGTCCTTTTTATACATATAATATGATATACTTTTTAAAGAGGACTAATCAGAAAAATTAACGACATGAAATTGAAAGTCGTTCAATTTTAAGATTTTTATGATGTGCAAAATGTGTGCCATTTTATCTTCAATTACTTTAAGCTTTTCCTTACTACTGTAACTGATCTCGATTACATACAGTGTAAAAAAGTTACGTCCAAACACTATGGTGTATTTTAGTGTGGTCCTTATATGTATGGTAAAAAATCAAAGTTTTTAAAAATTCCTTCTGACCCTCTCAGAAGCTTCCAATTAGTTTAAAAAAATTTCGTCTAAAATTTTGTCAAAATATATTAAGGAATATGGATCGCTCAATAGAAATAAAATATTACTATTTTGGTATAAATTGATAGAAATTTTTGCAATAAGGACAAAATAATTTTATTTACTTTTAAGTGAGAGTATAACATTAAAATTCGGGCACACATCGCATAGACGAAACGGGTTTATAACGAGTGTGTACCGTATTGTGTTGTGGCATAAGGCTTTATATGCACATTTAAATTTCTTTCATCAGCAGCTCTCGAATCAGATGCAGAGGAAAACTCTAACGTACATTCTATTCAGGTTGCTAAACGCATAGATAAAAGCATGGTTTCGGATGCTGCTATATAAATATGGGCCCCGTTTCATTAAAATTAATAAGTGACAATTATGGTAACAAACTTGTAATATTTTCTTTGTCGAATAGAAGATTTTAAGAGGGTCAGACAATACAAAATTTAAAGTTTAAAAATAAGGACCACCTTAGAGTTTATTTACTGAAAACAGCGAACTGAAAGATGTTCATGAGCAAAGACAACCGTGACCCTTTCATGTAGAATATGTTGGGACATATGTATTAATAATACGTACGATCTAATTACTTAAATGAAACGACATCTTCTATTAAGGGGTCTTCCTAGTGTGACAGCCTGAAAAGGTGATATTTGGGATTTTTTAAGAGGAAACCTTAAACTGTATTAATTAAAAACTATATGCCTCTATTTGTACATCTTAAGACGACGTTTTAAAATAAATTTAATTGAAAAAAACATTACTTGAAACTTACAAATAGAGGATGAAAATACTATGGATGAGTTTATTTTTTAATAACACTCGTTAACTTTGAATGGCTTTGGATTGTGAGTTCTTAAACTTGTCTTAGAAGTTATTACTAGATACCCTTAAAAATTGTGCTATTTTGTGTAAAAAAGTTAAGACGATTTGCATGTCTCATTGGCAATTAAACATCGAGTGAAAATAATTTTATAAAAGGTTGCGCTGAGTGGAACAATATAAATGTTTAGAAAAGATGTTTTTACATATTAAAAGAAAATAGTAAAAGTATGTCAGGTGATTAAATTAGATGGGCCATCCTGTGTATTTGAAAAATATGTAAATATACACAGCCAGTGATGCAACACAGCCAACAAAGTATAATAATAATAATAGGAACAATGTTTATCAATTCTAATACACACATAATAATTGTATATCCATTTTTATGATATTATACCACTTCGATGATTTCAATAAATACTACAGTTTGCCGATAAATAATTTACCTAGAAAATGATCAAATATCTCATATATTAATGCATTTATAGAGATTTACTGTGTGTATATGTGCACATTTGCAACAGACCACAATAAACATTTGTTCGAAATTTACCATATTTCAGCAGAATACACAATGACCTTTGGAATGTCCTATGTATGACTTTAACTCTTATACACCTGTATTACACTGGTGTGGTGGTAACTTTGTTACCTAACTGGTGAAGTGGATTCTGACATATCCCAATTTTTATTTTTAATACATAGTCAACTTTCGACCTTCTTTTCAGAATAAAGCATCCGAGTCTTTTCAGTAAGTGTATTAATACAAATAATCAGAATAAAATCTTTTTTGTACAGAACACAAAACACAATTAGTTGTTTTATACTCTAACGTGAAAAAAACGTCGAAATAAATAGGCATCTGATGGATAAATCGTATGAATTATACAGTAAGTTGAGTAAGTAGATCTTGAATCTATTTATAAACTAAAATCGTCTTAGCTTAGAGGAAACAAAGAGCTCAAAGGCAAAATAGAACAGGTATAATTCGAATCGGATTAAGTCTGTTAATGACGGAGGAGAATCACGATTGGAATATGTATATCGATATTCAATAATTAGATGAAGCGGCACAATCGTCATTCGGACGAAAGGGTATATACATATATATATATATATTTGCGTGTCTATTTCTGTGGTCCGAATCCGCAATAGTGGCATACAACGGTGCGGTTTCTTAAACCGTATTAACTAAAATAATTGACGTGTATAAATTTAATGTCAATTTTGCGTATCGTCCAGTCACTTTTGCATCGCTGCTGAATTTCACATATTAATTCCCCAGTGACTTTATTTATGGATACTGATTTCCTGTGTCTGTCAACAAGAACGAGCATACAAGTAATCATATTAATTGATGCGTTCGAAGTAGTTTCGTACTTATCACTTTATGAAATAAAATTCACTGTTTACATGATTATTACACGATTATTGACAAAAAAATTGCCGCATAATACGATATAGAAATGTCACGAGAGCTGGATCACTTAATAGGTATTGGAACCTAAAATATGTCCATCGGTTTTAATAATACGAGAAACAAATAATAAGATTATCAGCGCATTCTTTTTTGACATTTCGAAGACACTGGCATGCTTTGAGAGGAATTTAAGGGGTCGTCCTTAAATTGCGTACGGGTTTTTGAAGGAAACGCGGATTTCTTACGTTTTATTACAACGGGAGAGGGAGTTATGTAGCGTCTTACGTAATATTTTTTTCATCGTAACTTCCAATACGAGGAGCGTAACAAATGATGTTTTATGGGACATACGTTAGATAATTTTGTTTTAAATCGTGAAAAAAATTGCGGCTCAGAATTAATGAAGAACTTTAACCCTTATAGTATCATAGTCAGTTATAGTGTAACACCCGCGTTACACGAATTGAAAAAATTGTGCGCGCCTTTTGGGGGTTTTTACACGAACTTTAAAGCGTTACTTTACTATTACCATATGTAACAAGTGTTCTTAGGGCAGAAATATATCCGTAGAAATTCTACTGTGGCACATCGTCTCGTATTGTTGAATACAACTCTTAATTTCGCTATAATAATTGGTAAGTCCGGGTGAGTTCGACTACCGGGAGAGTCCGGCCAGTGTTGATATTTTAAGACTGACGCAAGATAGGTCACTGTGTGTCATTCACACAAAAGAAATGAAGAGGCTTGTTGTTTATCTCGTATTAACCATTGTCACAAATCCATATTTGAATTATAAGGTACAGTTAAGACTTTATGCGAGGCTGAAAGTTTTTAGACCAAGTCACAGTGGTGGTGATATTTGAAAAACAGGTAAGTTAATTTACACTCTTCCGATATTGGGGATATAATATGCATATAACTACGGTGTAACACCAACAATACGTATGTATTCGTTTTTAATTTTTTTTTATAAGGTGGTCGCTCGCTAACTTGATTACCCGTGGTGGGTGGACGGTCTAACCCCGACATGCGGGTGAGACGGACCAGTTGCAGTGCCAATGTCTTTCGTTGAAAATGAAAATAAATATTTGAAATTATCGCACACAATAATTTATATATACACAAAACGACAAAAATGTGAAAAACAACGATGCTACAACTTCTTTTCCAAAAAGTGGTCGAACTCTCCCGGACTGACAATATTGTAACATTCTGCAAAACCGAGCATTGGCTTATCATTATAATACATAGGACATAGGTACATTTATGCATGGTGTAGTACTGATCTTATAGCCATATTTCTTCATTTATATACAAATTTGTTACACTAGGAATTTCTTGCTTATTTTTACGATGAAGTGTGGATAAAAATGCACCGATAAAAATTGTTCTGAGGAAAATAAAAAAATCATGATACTAAGGGTTAAGTCCATATAATTCTAATTGTTATTATAATTAAAATGTTATTAATGTAATTAATATGTAAATTTACTCGAGTATTCAGAGATGTTCCTAAAAGGAATAAGTACAAATTCTATCATTAATGTTCCAGAAAAGTAGTTTCAGTTTAAACTTCCTTAAATTTAGTTTAAATTAATAGAATTTTAATAATTGAAAAATGGTGGGAATATAAAATTTTACAAATTTCTATACTGTGGGAGGGAGGGGGTAAAAAATCACCGAAATTACCCTTACATAATTTAAGGACGGCTCCTAATAACGTTTGATCAAAATAACTGTAATACATGGATTTATAACATCTTCCTAATTTAATACGTAACGGACAGGTTTGATGATTTAATATTACACTAGTAGCCTTTCTTCTCAAGCTTATTCTAATTACAATAATTTATCCATCATTTTAGAATGGACTATTTTTAACGACGGTTTGAAAATGTATTCGATAAATGAACGGCGTCCGTCTGATTGGAATTCGTTCAATATATTTTCACTGGAAATGTTAAAAAATAAAGTGCGGGGCCAATGCACCGTCTACACTTGAAGTTCTGCTTAAACGTATTATTAGATATCACCTGCAATATTTCAAATAATATGAAATAACCTTTATAACAGATAGTGGCTCGCTTATCTATTTATTACCTGCCTTTGCTCACCTTTTATCTTTCATTTGTTTAAAATATATCAATATTGAGTAAAGTCAGCCAGCTTGTCAGTTTAATTAAGACCGCTTCTGTTTAATATCTGCATTTAATCACGAAGAGATATTTTAATCATGCGAAGCTTCTCATTGAATACGAATCCCAATAAATTATTCCCTGAAATTCACAAACGGTGTGTAATAACTGATCTCTCAGCGGACACTGCGCGCAGCAGCATTCGGTATCTGTTCAGTATTTATGATATCAGGTAAAAATTAGGACGGTCACTCCATACATTCTCCGAGGTTCGAAACCGTGAGACAACTGAAGCAGAAGCCGCCTCTTTACAAGGCGTAAAGACAGCTGCGCTGCGTCACCCTGCGCTGAATGCGCGCCTACGCTTACACGAGTGACGTTTGTACGTGTTTATTCAAGCACATCAGCATATTAAAAATTCCACTGTTCGCGGTGCACGGATTTAAGCGCGGTTTTAATTTCACCGGGCGGTCAGTTTAAAGTACTCGTGTCCGTCCCGTACATACTTTCTTAAAAATATTTTCCTTTCGGTCCGGTATACACGGTTCTGCGGGTGGAGAAAGACAACGGGACCAGTCACAGTGGAAAATCTGAATACCTGGAATACCTATCTTTTATCTGAATACCTCGAGCGGTATTTATTTTCGCAATTCATTTCCACGCTCACCCCATACACTCAGTATTATTTTATTAATAAATCCCACGGAATATCGCGTTCCGTTTCTGACGAACTCCTCTGCCCCCGAATAGCCCCGTTGTCAGTCGCGCGTGTCACGTCGGTCTTTTAGCGTTTAAAATTGAATCATCGTGCATCGAACGCGCCAGTCAATCTCGCTCGTCAATTTCTAAGTGACTGAATTTCAGTATGCTGGATTATTCGGCTGAAATCCCGTCGACAGTTCTGGAGCACCTTAAATCGATGGCAGAAAAGTGTGAAACAGCCCTTAAACTCGAGAATCTGAAATTGCTCGTAGGGGGATATTTGGCAGTTTGTAATTGATAAAGGACACGAATACCTGACATATTTTCGCGGATAGGTAATTGAAATAATGATTTTCGTATGAGCCTGTGTGTTTTGATATCGTTAGCTGAAGGCTTAATAGAGCAGGATAGAACTTTAACCCTTCGTGGTCACATTTCTTATGAGCACAAATTTAATTTAACCTTTAGAGGGCCGGGCTGGCCACTATAGTGGCCACCTAAGAATTTTGATACTTTGCCGACCATTTTGATTGTATATATGCATAAATTTTAAGTAAATAAAGTTTACAATTTCAACGAAAAAATCCCGGCCCTCTAAAGGTTAATGTCTTTTATAAGCGAAAAATAATTATGATTAAGTAAGAGTAACATTACAAATAATAAATGAGTGAATACTTTTAAAGTGTATATATATATATACGTACAGGACAAAATAGTGACAAAACTAATTTTGCTTAGCTAGAATCGTATTTTAAACCACTGTGAACGTCATTTTTGATTTACCATTTTCGTATTTTTGAATCTATTACTTTTCAGTGATAATTGTACATTCATAATACTCGTATAATCACGTTCTAATAGCCCTTTTCTAGAAATGTAAATTTTGATATGATGAAATTTGTGTTTGAAAAAATAGTTGTGGAAAAGAGCGATTTGTTTTGTTAAAATTCATCAAATTTTTAAATTTTAATATTAAGATGTAAAAATTTACAGAAATACTGGCAAAGAAAGAAACATTGGCTGGCGTGGCCACGAGGGGTTAAATGAGTTCTTTGGAGAATAACGAGTGATGTATCAATTTTAGGGATTTAGTGGTTTTCGTTTGTTCTAAGATGAGGTTGTAGAGAAGGAGATCTAAATTATTTATGTTAAAAGGAATTTAAATTTTCTTTATCGTTTTGCATTCTGAAACTTCCTTTCAGAAGTAATGTATTATGTAACTTCAGAACGGTGACTTCTAGCGTGCGTTGTTTAAATGTATAATTGTAAATAGCAATTGAGTAGAATGCAGAGTGTCGGCTCGAAATCTAAAATACGTGAAAAATGCACTGTAAGCAGGTAATTGAAAAATTTAGAATCGTGCAATTGCCCAAGTCTAAAATTGAATTTTGCACATTTACTGTTCCGGTCATTATTACTGCTAAACTATAAACATTGCACAGACAATTCTTCTATAATCTATTATAGCCTTGAAATAATACATCATACTATATGGATTCATATTTCATACGCTAATGTACAAATGTTCCATTATCAGCCATTGTAACTTGGCAGTTACAGACCATAATTTTTCAATAAAATGTTTGTAACTGAAATTTATCAGTTAATTTATTTAGAATTTGAACATTTATCGATTCCCTAGTGTATAAATATTTCCTGAAACACAACAAAAATTTGGATCATATAGGATTAAGAGGAAAGTGGAAAGAGATTAGTTAAGATTAATTTAAAATTGTATGTTATCCCTGAATTCACAAAAAGTAGGTAGTTAATTTCTTAGATAATTTATCTTTTGTACGTATATGTGGATGACCGCAAAATTATAAATTGATTTTACGACAAAAATTCCAAAATCTCCAAAATTGCTATTCAGAAATAAATCAGAAATTACTGTACCTATTTAAGAACATGTTTGTTCATGTTACGGAGGACCGCATTTGGTAGCTAATTGCTTTCAAATCGAAAGAACATTTTGTAGGATAGAGTAGACAATATATTATCGTAACGAAACAAGCCAGGATAGCGAACTATGTTTCATAATACGTTTTCTTTGGTCTTTAACGATTTTATGGTTAAGACGTCTTCTATAGATAGCGCGCGTGATTTGCATTCTACACTATGTACTTTCGTATCGAAGACTGCTTAATGCACTTGATGAGCGTTAAGTAATGATACTAATTAAGAACCTTTCGATTGTTTATATTCACGTTCTAGTGGACTCGATCGATGAAGTCTGGTTATCGAAGTAGAACACCTGTTGATTTTTAATAGCAAGGAGTTTATTCTTCCTTAGAATAATAATTGCTATTAATATCGTTTCACGCATCTCTGACTTGAAATTAAAATTGTTTTGCACAAGAAAACTATATTTAAATGTTTCAGATTGAACTACCAAGATTAACAAAATGTATTAACTTTTATTGAACTTACTCATACACTAAAATCACTAAATTTCTGCAGTTTTTTAAATCTACTGAATCCACTTAACCTACTCAGTCTACTCGATTTACTCTTCCATTTAATTTGCTTTATCTGTGCATTCAGTCTGTCCAGTTTGTTCAAAGTGTTCAGTTTACTTTCTACTTAAACAACTTACTTTGCAAGTAAAGTTTCACTTTACTAACTTACTCGGCTTAATTAGCCTATTTAGTATATTAAATCTACTCAGTTCATTTAATCTACTAAATCTACTGTATTCACTTACTCTACTTAAGGGAGAATCCTATTCTTTGGGCTAAAAATATAGCAAAATTGGGGATTTTTTTAAGAAACTAGCGTTTTGATTCATGTGAAATTTGAACCATATTTTGCTGCATCTGTGAGGAGGCAATAGATTTGTCATGAATTTTTAATAACAAATATAGGAGTTATACATGTTCGACCAACACGCCGCGCAAAATTCGTCGTCCGCTGATGAGCATGATATTTATCTTCATGGTAATCTAAAACAGAAAAATGAAACGGCGTTTCACTGTAAACATATGTAGCCAAAATTTGATGAGCCAGGAAAAAATACAAAAATATTTTGATATGTGTGGAGAGTTTTCAAATTGAAAGCACTAAAACTTTAACTTTTGCTATGCAATTTCGCGCCAATTTTCTTACGTAATCAATGAAGTATATAACTTATCGGTATCCTGGTTCAACAAAATATAAACTAATGCTTGTTGGACATACAGGCCAAATTTGAAGGTAATCGGTTCAGTGGTTACAGAAATATTGTGCACCCCAGCAGACAACAGTGGGGTGATGGTCGATTATGCATAAATCCTATATTTATTATTAAAAATTAATTAAAAAAACAACTACAACTTCTTCCAAGATGCATAAAAACATGGTCCAAATTTCAGATTATTCGCATTGCTAATTTCTTATAAAAAAAAAAGAATAGGATTCTCCCCTTAATTTATTGAGTCCACTCACCCTATTCAATCTATCAATTTTACCGATTCTACTCAATATACTAACTGTACTGAATACACTCATTCAACGCAATTCGCTCAATCAGCAGAATCTACTAAACAATCAATTGAGTGTAGGTACTAAATCAATACAATCTACACAACCTGGGCAACTTTAACACTCTAAACAGGCTTCAAGACGAATAGACGAAAAACAAGCCTCCACTAACCACCCGAACATTTCTTCCACCCCTTATTCGTAGTTCATTCGTCTAACCTATCCAGAAACGCGAACCCCGAAATTGCCTTCAAAACTACAATTCCTCAGAGCGGGAAAAAATTACACGAACCGCGCGACGGTAACAGCTACTTCCATCGACAAAGATTTACTTCGCCAGCCCCCCCCCCCCTCCCTTCCTCTCTCCCTTGAAATAATAAATTACGAAACAGCTGTTACCACTCGAGGGGCCGTCGACTTTCTCGAAGCTCACACACTACACGGAGGAATCGGCACAATTATTTCACCCCTGGCGCGAGGTGTGGTGACGCGACGACCGCTGAAAAGTGCGCGACCGACTTTCCCTTTCGCGGCGACGCGACGCTTGAAAGACAGAAAGGAAGAAAAGGCTCTGGTGGCGCGCGGTAAAAGAATTAGAATTACTCGGCGAGGGGTGGCGCCCGCCCTCGGACCCTTCGCGTGTCTCGGGGAAACATAAGGGTGAGCCGCGCGTGTAGGTTAATGCAGACGTATGAATTACTGTCACGTAGCGGGAAGGTTTTCTGAACGGGATGCGTAATTTGTACTGCTGCCTGCAGCGCCGTGAGATGAATAAATCATCCGGCACTTATCGCGGGGAAAACTTTGAAACGAACGAGGGGTGCCGTGAATCCACGGGTCGCGGGAACACCTTGCGCCTCATATGCGCCGCGCCTGCTGTACTGACAGCGATGGGGCCAATTTGATAGTAGGTATATTCGTTTAGATTGTATGCCTAGAGGCTCGAACAAAAGACTGAAATTTCGGAATTGTTTCGGAAGTAAATAGTTTCTTTCGAAACTAGTTAATGCCCATGGATTTGCTCTTGTGTATATACAATGTGATATCTAATCCTTTTACTCTGATATTCGCCGTTATTTTCGCTATTGAAGTGACATATAACTTTATTAATGGTGTGATTTATAATCGTTGTTTTACACATAGATATAATGAGTGTATAATCTCAGAGATGTAATGGCGAGAAAAGCAAACGAATTTTATTGGCTATTGGTTACGAGTTACGATGATGGCCGATGCCAAAATGCGCAAAATTAAGTAAATAATATTACATCTCACAGTATAAGAGTAAATGTTACATAAAATGTACGAAGCAAACGAATTTCATTAGAAACGTTATTTATTCAGGGACTATTGGTCACGATAACAATTAATACTGAAATACACCAAATTGGGGCGATAATTTGACACAGAATAATTACAGTAATTATACATTGATATGCATCGTTGAATTTACGATATTAAAGAAGCTTCTATTCATTTGAGGAAGAATAAAAATTTCTGGAAAACGATGGGGGAAAAATTTAATTTTCGAAAAAATTAATTTTTTCAAATTTTATTCACACAATCCTTTTTTCGAAAATTCTTTATCAGCATATTGTAGGATATTGAAAAACATAACTTTGAATTAAACTTTTTTTCGATATCTTTTACAGTTTCGCAGATATTCGCGATAATCGGAAAAGGCTCACAATTTCTGTGAGAGGGTGTTTTCACCCCCAGGACTGTTCCATTCCCAGAACAAAAATTGTTACGTTATTGGCATCACTTGAACTATATTTCTGCAAAGTTTCAGAACACGATGGTCAATTTTGTATGGAAATTTGACCCATTTTGGACCCGGCTGATAACGAAAGTTTTTTACAGGATTTGTTTCTACAGGTCTTGAAGAATCCGAAATGTATAATTATTTACCCTGGAGGCGATAGAAAAGTTATTCTTCGTAGAATTCCGTAAAAAATAAAAAAATAAGAAAACTTGGACGTATTTGTAAACCGGTAACTCGGTAACCCTAATAAATTATAAATAATAAGCGAAAATTGAAAAAATTTGTTTTGAAAATTTTTTCCAGCCAATATATAAACCTTCTGGAATGGTATAACATTTACATAAATGTTTTGCGATATCTTTTGTAATTTACGAGTTATAAGCGCATACGCAAAAGGGGCGACTCGGATAAAAGGGGTGGTTTAAAGTGGCTGCCTTAAATTGCAAAAATAGTAAGTACTAACCAAATGCGGTAAAGTTGGTCCAACAAACACTGCATCAAAATCTGCGTGTCACTCACCGATTTTCCCTTGTAAGTGAGGAAAGAGAAATGCAACTTGAATCTGCACGCTGGTAAACTATGCCATTATTATCACATTACACAATAAAATATTAACTCAAACGGTGTTTCTTTAACATTATTATTATTTTTCTGGCAATTATTTCATTCGCGTATTGTTTATTATTGTGAATATGATGGTGTATGGGTAGTCAGGTGAATTTTAGTAACGACGACATTCAGAACTCAATGCTTATTATTTATAATTTTAGCTCATACTCATAATTATGCGCTTCTTCTTTACCAATCGCGATTATAAACACTTGACAGACGTAAATAGATTCAATGTGAATTTATTTTTTAGTTATAAGATTATTAATCACGTTATTAAGTGTCCCCAAATTTTACAAATTTTTAAATTACCTATATATTCCTCCTAGAAAACTTAGGTAGTGACTTCTATATATTGAGTATCATCGAACAGTAATGGGGAAATACAGTCCCCTTAATCGTTTGTGTATGAATGTTACCACAGTATGTAAACTATTCGATTTCTTCGACTACACATTTCATACATTTAGATCTAGAGTTATCAATCATATTTGTAACTAGCTGCTATTTTCTTTATTTTGGTTTTGTGTTTGTACCTTTATGAGCTTTCTGCTTCTACTTTATTTAAGTATTACTAATATAATTCTTTCTCTAATCTGCGCATCATTGATCAGTCTATAAATTATTGTTTCTTGTATTTATCAAATGGCTTCCATTTAACTAAATAAATAAATAATTTTCCCATCGTATCCAGAGTGAATAATGATGTATTTTGGATTCGTCATCATATCTTGTAAAAAACTTTCGTTATTAGCATGGTCCAAAATTGGCCAAATTCTATCATGCCCTTTTTTAAATTTTCAAGTTGTTATTCTGTTAGTTACGTGTTTCGTGACTACGCACGAGTGCATATGTATATGGAGGGTCTGGAAATGAAACTTTGAACTCGATTATCTCGGGAATTATTCACTACTTAGTAAATGATTTTGACAGATTATATCATACCTACGTGTTGTGCATGAAGTATGTGCGAAATTTAAACTAAATCGGTGGCCAAAACTTCCCTTACACCCCTCCTCAGCACCGTCACAACTGCCTGGCTTCCAGTACTTCGCGTCGGAAGTGTTCTTTTCGTTTCGCGTTTAGCCGTGGCCCCAGTTGCGGCTGAACCCGTCGAAGATGATTTATTCCCGTCAGAAAGCTTGCGACAGAATCCTGCCCCTGAATTATTGGTTATTTGACGTTCTGATCTTCTTCTCAAGGCGAGCTAGTTAAACGGAAAAACCACCCCGAGGAATGAATATTTATCAGCCTTTGGGCGGGATTAGTCGCGGTAATTCGTACGTGTCTGCACCTCTTCTGGTGGATTAAATAAATTTCGGTGGAATCCTCCTCTCCCTCTTTTTCCCCCTTTTTTGTTTTACTCGTAGGGATGTTGCGCGAGTATTCCCGCGAATTTGATATTTTTGAAACTGAAGTATCATGTTTAATGGGTGGAGCCAAATCGTACCTATTAACCAAAACATCATCCGGTGTATTAAATTATAGAACGGGTTTCATAGAATATTTTCGCAAAAGAAGGCTTGAAAATAAATTCCGCGATGTGTGTTTATGTGCTAGTTATTTATTTACATTAGTACGTTGGTGTCGGGACTTATTTTGTATGAAATATTCCGATGTGGAGTCGAGAAAGTTTGGGAAACAGTCGTACGTAAAAGGATAATATAGTCACAATCTTACATATTAAGTGTTTTTAACAGGTGTACGTAAACAGCATATAAATACATGTCATAGAATTTTCCTTATTTCGTTGTAGCTTTTAACCTTTAGGGCACCGGGAAAACCCCCCTTTGGAGCTTTCAGTAAACAACTACTTAAAAATGATTTATAGTATAAATACGCCTATGTGTGTTAGTGTTCGATTATGTTTGTATGCATGTTCGATTATAAAGTCGTTGTGTTCAAAAGAATATAAAAAAATACGATAGAATAAAATAATTCCTGAAACAACACAAAAATACCAAAAATAATAAATAAAAACATGGAAAAAAGAAAGAAGAAAAGACAATACAAAAAATTTCTACATCTAGGTACATCTTTAGCTTTGGGTAACGTTAAAAACAAGTTTTTTGAATTTTTGTATGTGTTCATTCGTTTAAGTCAGTAAAACTGCCATGTAGGTTAAATATTTCTATAATCCGTCTACAGATTCGTACTCAGCAGTTTCAAAACCCCGCAGATATACTGTATTTTTTAAATTAAAAAATGTTAAAATTTTTTTCACCGCTCCGGACCGGCAAAGCCCCTTTTGAAGCACTGTGCAAGCACAACATTTACGTAATATAATATATATATATGTAGATAATATATATCCATATGTAGATATATATAAACTTTTGGAAACTGAAAGCCACTATTTTTTTTTAAAAATAGCCGGTTCTTTAAAGGTTAAACATCAAAAAGACACATGGCTTTACATAAAGAAGTGGTAGGTATTTAATATCTACTTAGTTCTTAAAAAAAAATTAACCACATACTTTTTATCCATCACTATTTATATCCAATGGGAGAAAATGGCCGCAAAGTTGGAGGCGAAATGCATATTTGTTCCGATATCTCAAAAACTATTCGGTGTAGGACAAACGAAAAGTTTAAATGTGAAAATATAGCTTCTGTATTATGCAGCATTTCTTACAGAATTTTTTGTCCTTCACCCAGACTTTTCGAACATATTGAAAGTTGCACTGGTTAGGTACTGCCTGTACAACAGAAATGTCTGTCCTTTGACAAAACTTATGTTCACATCTTTGAATTTTCACGTACAAGACAGTTTAAGCAATTAAACGAAGATACATTTTGCGAAGCTTTGTGCTGAATGACGCGAGCCTTGAAGCTCGCCGTTGTCCTTCTTGTGCGCCTTCTGCCCTGATTCGCGGCCATTAGACGACCAATTTTCATTACAACTAATAACGATAAAAGCAGGAATACTATGCTGCTTAAGGCAGAACTCTGTTACGGAGGCGTATAGCTCAGTTTGACGACAGAAATAACTAAAGCTCGCGGCTCATTTTCATTTCGCCGACGAAACGGCAGCAACGGAAGGGAAGTTTTTGCAAGATCTCGCGTAAAACAACTTCCAGTTCTTTCGCGAGTTGCACTGTATTTTAAGAGAAAAGTCCGCCACTGACTTAGCCACCATTACTCCGCTGGACTTTCTTCCTTGCAATTAGTACGTTTGCTCGCCGACGAATTGTTTATATAATTAAATCGTGTTTGCTAAAGTGGTCGCGTTGTCTTCATGTTAATATTCCTTTTCAACGTAGCAAACTAACACGCAAAGAAATTATACACCAGCGAATGATTTCAGATAAACGTGGTTGACTTTTTTCGACTGTATAAATAGTTGCGTCACGGATATACCAGTTTTTATGCAGGCTATAATATTTTTATCGAATATTAAGTCTTAAGGTAGTTCCTAACCAACTATGCTAATCAAATTAGAGTTGAATAATAAACGATAAATATAAAGTAGTATGATACTATGGAAATAATAATAATAATTTTTAACATCATGCATATATATTTTAAAAAGTGCAATGTTAATATAAATAATTGTAATACGAAAATGGGATATTAAATTGGTTAGCGTAGTGTATTGGAGCAGCAGATCTGCCGACGTCGCATTCATTCGGAGCGTTTTTTATAACCAAAAATATCAGAACAAATGTTTATATGGATCTGAATCTTCGTTCTCTATTTAAATGTCTGAACATATCGATTGTGAAATTTTGGTACATTTATTAAATATGGTTTTCCCGTTTCAGAAGAAAAATTGAAACTATAACCATCTTTTTTTATTTCGCCATATGTCACTGTGTTAAAATGCATCAACTTTAATTAAAAATTTCTCGATAACTATATGGTAAATCGATTTTAAACTTTGTACAAGGGTTTCTTGTATTCCAAATTAGTTTTGTACGAAATTTGAAAGAATTCTGTAATTTAGTAGATTATTCAGGAACTACCTTAACAAGCACTACACGTTTTATTAGCTTTTTGATATCATTACCTTCTTGATTTTTTGATCTCGAAAAGAATTATAGAAATTAAAGAGTACGAGAGGAGATAATTTTATTTATACCACGTTCTGAGTCACGTTTTTTTCTTATATTTTAAGACTTACAATTTACGCTACTTGCAAGTGAGCCAATTAGCTGATTTTCTTCTGATAAATATTCACTGCTATAATATTTATAGAACAGGGGTGACTGGTCATTTTGGCTTTCAGAGTAGTTCACTGCTATTAGCAGAAAGGGTCTCCCTTAATTAAATCATTTTACACAAATTTGCGTATTTATAGTTGAAGCATATCTCTTTTGGAAACATATCTTGTTAAGGGGATCCTCGGATTAGAATTTTTAGAAAATAGATTTGTTTTATATATTTTTGTAGCATAAGATCACGAGAATATACGGTGACAGTTTCACATCAAAATTCGTAACGGTATAGATTCTACAGTCACCATAACTAATTCCAGCTCCGAATGCAGTCGTATGAGACAAGAACACTTGGAACACGTCTTTCTCGAAACATGATATTTCGAAACGGTAACCACGATTTCAGAGGAACTAATGGATCGATTAAAAAAAACCTTGAGGCATTTGATTCGTAATTGGATTCGCTGTCCCAGCATCCCATAACATATTTTTTGAATCACGGATTTTTTTATCTGCACATTTATGCGGAAAATTATTTGCTTTTTGCACTACTTCGTTCAAATGTGCACCAATCACCGTAGTTTTGGTATTTTTTGCCGCAACAACGGGTACAGCCGATAGCCATTGATATAAATTTTAAAAAATAGATTGAATATCTGATTTTTGACGATTCTGTGAGTAAATTTCGTGGTTAAGGTTTAGGCATTTGTTTTCAGCAGCGCAAAAAATGGCACCTGAAAGATGTTTCAAGACCGAAAACATAAAACAAATATTTTTTTGGTATCCTAACGAGTGTATCAATAAATGCCAAAAATATTTTTCTAGGATGTTTTATATCCTCTACTCGTAAAAAATTCATAAAGATCGCTTATTTTTCGAGCGTTTCGACCAGAAGACCTCCTTAAACACTTTAGTAAGGATTATATTTGAGTGATTAAAGTTTAAAGCATGCGTTTATGTAAATGGGTTCTGAAATAAATGATCTTATAATATTTAAATTTTTTATCAGCTGGAACCCCTACGAACTATTGCAAATTCCAGTTAAATAAAACTGATTGTATCGAATTTCGATGTTTCATCCTGTGTCGCTTGACGAATCGACAGATAATCATCTGAAACAAGCTTATGTTAGCTTTCTTTCAATTACTAGAACAGCTTCAGTTTGATTTTATACCAGTTTGATTCGATACAAGAGCAGCTCCAGTTTAGTTTAATACCAATTTAAATACCACCAAGAAAACAGAATTCAGTATTCTGCAATATCCAGGTAAAATGTGAAGCTTCTTCTCTATAGAAAAGCGAAAGGTACAAACGATAACCTGGCATCAGTTGCAATGCAGACTTGTAAACATGTTTACTGCAAAGCTTGCAAAAAACGTAAAGAAAACTGTAGGAATAAAAACACGATAACTGAAGAAGAACTTGACAGTAATATCGTTCAATCTCTACTCAACAATTTAAAAAACCAATAGACATAAAAAAATGTATAATGAGAAACAATGTTAATTAGTCACTGTAATGAGTCTGTTACCTTAACAATCTTTAACTACTGCGGAGTATATAAATTTTCTTTCTAAAAATACTTCAGTCTTCCTTTCACCTTTCTGAAGTTAAAGAGACCAAGTTACGCGATCAAATTTTACGCGAGCACTTTTAAACTGAAAATTTGCTTTTTCATGGTGATCACGTTTCTAATGAGGAGGAACAAAGATTCTGTCCGAATCGACGGACAATTTTTCACAGTTTAATGATTAACGCAAAAAGAATAATTATGTTAAAAAAATATGCAAAAGTATTTCCCACGGAATTCTTCTACGTAGAATGGCTGCAGGGTTTCTAAATTCTAATCATGCGAGAGGATATACACTTCAATGAAACTAGATAATAGATACAGTTTATAATGTAACAATAATTGTGTTTCAATTGTTTTTCATGTCAGATTATCGAATTTTCTTTCATCTTTTTCTGGTGTACGGAAGAAGCTTTTAACATTGCATAACATTCTATACTACTACTTTCTTGACAGTGTTCAGAATAATTTGAACTAAACATACGTATACATGTATTGTAGGGGTTGAATGAAACTGTTAAAACTTTAAATAAATTATGAAATAAATTATGCCATTGTATGACTATTATCTTTTATGTTCCGAGAAAACTGTTATACAAAGCAGTCTATTAACTGAACATTTTATTCCATACATATTTGTGTAAATAAGCAACTTTTACTTTCTTGAGTAGAAAAAGTAGAAAAAAAGTTCTAGTTAAATAGGATCATTTATTCTGTGCTGAAAAAGTTAGTTGTGACAAGCAGAATTTGTGAGAATGTTCTGGGATAGATAGATCTGAAGTTGAAACCTTGAAACGTTCAGTGAAAATAGTGACCTATATCAAAATCACAATGTGCTTTCCCTTCTATATTTATCCTGCTTCCACTTCCTTAAATAATACTAATTAAAAAAATATTCCTACCTTCTATATTTTACCCCGTACATATCTGTTAGAAAGTATATGATCCTCCGGAACTTTTATTAATCGAACATAGGATAACTGGTAAAACTGAACTCTTACAACGGTGTTAAAGTGTTAATGTACAAACTTGATATAAAACTGAAAAGAAGAGAAAATTTTAAAGTTAGAAGTTCGATAAATAACTTCTAATTATAAAAGTTAACAGTTTCATTCGAACCCTGATATATACTGTATTGCGAATATCAAAGTAAATTGTAATTTTCAGAATGGAATATCAGCTTTCATTCTTGTGTATTAAAATTATGTAATTTGCAGTGAAATTCATATGAAATAATATTTCACCGCGTATATAATTTATATTTATCCATCCGTCGACGGTGCCTGGGTCTTTTTGGACCGGTCGAGTGTAATATTGAATAGTACCTAATAGAGAAATTCCTCAGAAATCGAAAAAATGAATTACTGCAATAAAAAGAAAAGTGTTTAAAATCCGTGTATAGTATAGTTGGAGGGTGAATTAAGCAAAACTTATGTAAATTAACTTGTAGGTGGTGATGGTATTATGAAATTAACCTGTATCTAAATAAATTCCTAAAGTAACCTTCGGTTTGAATTACACTTAACATTTATATATTTTTTTATTTATTTAGTACAATCTCATATTCATTTATGAAAAAATTTTTAGAAATTACGAAAGGTTACTTATTTCTGAATACTGTATACTCTTGTGAAGCTTACTGTACTATTTATTCCTATATTATACCATAAAAATATTCTCCTTAAAAATTGATAGAATATTCAAATTAGGGAAAATCTCTTGATTCTTCTGTTTTTGTATTTAAATATAGAATATCATAATGGATACATTTTTCTATTTAATGCATATCTTTAGATATTAAAATTGTCAATATTCATTTGACAGAATCAGCTAGAAACTATCGTTCGTGAGGTAAAAACTTATCGATAAATAAATCACAGCATCCGTTATTGTTTATTCAAATACCAACTTACCAAAGTTATTTTAACTCTCTACAACTAGAATTTCTTCTCGTGTTTCAATTTTTTTTCTATAATAAGACATTATTAGGTATACATTAAATATTGTATATGGTATAAATTAACAGACATATTTCAATTCCATTTAATAAACATTTTATTTCGCCATTTCCACGAGACCGTGCTTTATAACAGACCATTTTATATTAGCATGTATAATATCAAACACAGATGCATGCTACTTTGTCTCCCAGTTAGAGGATATTATACCAAATTCGTGATACACACGAGTATAGGGCGACTCCTCGTGCAGTGACACGGTAAAATTTTAGAATAAATTTTTCCCGCACGAGACTTTATTTTGGAGAAAAATAATTTTGAAATTTTATTGAGTAGATACACGTGTGCTTATATACGCGGACTCAAGTTGTCTGGCTAAGGGTAAGAACACTTGTACTCGTGCTTGCACATAATGTACACACGCAAAGTTATAAAATGAAATTGTTTGAGAAAATTAAACAGATTCTTGAGTATTCACCCTGATCTTTTTACTAATTAAACAATTGCTGATTTTGAACCTATTCTGATGCATGTCAGCTTTTAATTGTCCAGCAGTTAATAACAATGTTTTCCTATAATTCGACAAGATTTAGGCTATTTTTAGTGTAAAGCAGAAACTTTGCATGATCCCATATGATACGACGGCTGTTCGGGTGAAATACGAACATAAGTAGAGGTCTACTCGTTCGTAGCCAGACAAGTGAAGCCAAAGTGCAGGCGTACTCGACGAAATTTCAAAGTCGTCATTCTCGAAAGTTCTGACTTATTTTTGCACGAGTGAGCAACCTATTTTCGCTTATATCTACCATGAATTTTATCTCACCCTGTAGAGAAGTAAGGGGTTATCCTCGTTTGGTGAATTAAAAAGAAATTGATCTTTGGATTATTGTATTTTCTTAAGGATTAGAGGTATGAAAATATGATCGTTAAGTATGTACATATTAAGACGAAGCTTGTAAAATTGGCAGAATTATAAATATTTAAATGTTATGCACCATCTTTCTCTGGCACAACTCACGAGAAGTTGGAAACATTTTCGTGAGAATTATTTAGTACGCTGTTGAACTCCAAACGAACCAGACATTTTACAAACGACAAATTGGACAGAGAGGGCAGAAAATAAAATCATGCTCATCCAGGGAAACAGAAGAAAAATAAATTCAAATAAAACTGATATATTGAGTCTAAGTAGTTTTGCAAGTATATCAGCAGAAAAGTGGAGGAGTTGGAAGAAGACGAGAGTCGTATTAGTAAACAATACAGATATCACATTCTGTTCTCAACTTCATATCTTTAAATTCTTCAAACGTCAGAAAGGTTTCCATTATCGCCCTGATATAGTAGATTAAGTGTAGGGGAGAATGAGACAATTGCGGTCAGAGGGCAATGATGGTGAGTATTTTTATTATAAAACAGCATGACTGAAATGTGCAATTTCTTTTCTTTACGTTCCACGACATCATTCGTCCACCTCGCTTTAATCGTAACTTCTATATTCATGATTAAAAATGAATAAAAAGAAAACTGCAACGTCGTCAAAGATGCATATAAACATGTTCCGAATTTCAGAAGAATCGAATCGAGGGTGCCTTGAAAAAAATCCCGAATTTCGCTATGTTTTCAGCTCTAAAAATAGGATTCCCCCTTAAAAAGCACTCGAGAAATATTATTGACAACGACCCACGATCTTTACATAATAAAATAAAATACCACTAGGGGCGTGTACAAAATGCCAGTGCCATTCAGTCATTTCACCACGATTAGCTTCCAAACATAACCTCAAAACTGCCCGCCTAAGCGAGAATCGAGCCCCTTAACTCAACTCCAGTGAAAATGCTTTTCGTGTTGCACTCCCGGGATGGACGGACCCGCGATCGAACGACGGACGTTGGTCCGCCATGAATCAGATCCGGCTGAACGCGCCAAGCGGACCCAGAAGTGCCAAGCGACCCCGGAGGATCCTTCCGCCGATGGATGTTCGCGGACGCGCCAAGGATCGCGAAAAATCTCTTCGATCTCGAAATCACCGTAGTTGACCCGAAGGAGCCCTCGCTCCTCGGTTTCGTTCCACGAGAATCATTGTTAGTTTACGAGCGTTTCGTAGGGTGGGGAGGGCAGGGGGGGGCGGTGTTCGGCCCCCTGGCGAGCGTTACTCTTCCGAGACGCGAGCGATTCCGAACTTCTTTCCCTCCGAACCGATGAGAAAGTGAAACGGCGAACGTCCGCGGCACGTGGCGGGCACGATGCTCCGTGACACGCGTAAATCACGCCGCCGGGGGAGTTTCGCAACTTCGACTGTCTTGCGAGCCCCGAAATCGCCGATATAGAGGGAGGAACGCCGGCAACTGAGCACCGTGGCGAGAAGGGTGTCGGAGGGCGACGGGGTGGGGGGAGGTGAACCGGGGGGGGTGAATCGCGGGGCCGTGCGGGAGATAGGGCGGCGATGTTGGCGTGTTATGTCGGTGGTGTTGGGCGAGGAAGGAAGGAAGGAAGGAAGGAAGGAGAAAGAAGGGGGGAGGGGAAAAAACGAGAATGTGCTGCACACGTGTGGCCCATTCGTTTCGGAGCGTTCCCCCTCTGCCGACGGGACCAGCGGTGGCGGGCTCACGGGGAGAAAGAAAAAGAGAAAAAAAAGGAGGGAACGCCGCCGCGGAGGGTAGTCACGCTTTAGGGGCATTTTTCAGGAGCCGCTTGTCGGCCAACGTGTCCCGGCATCCCTTCGTCTCTTCGCCACCCTTCTTCCCATCACGACGTCTCCCGGAAAAGCTCGATAGCTGCGTAGATGCCGAGTGTCGCAGCGCTCGCACCGCGCTAGGTCTGACGGATCGATTTTTAGATTCCTTTGGGCCTCTGCTCCTCCCCCCCCCCCCACACACACACCTTTATCCGCACTCCGTCACCCCGACCGCCCTTCGTCGTCCTCCTTTTTCCTACACCGTTCCTTCGCCCTCGTCGATATTACACGGGGATTTTGTACTCTTTGTTTTAAGCGGGACATTTGTCACGACGGGCGACGGGAGGGGCGGTCCTCTCGAAAAGCGCCGATACAATTGCGTGGGACACGGTGGCCGTAACCCCCCGAACGCGAAATCGATGTCCACTTTACCCTACGCCGTCCAGAGATTTTTGCGGCCATGCGCTGGCTATTTATTACGACGAACCTACGAGCGGCCCTAGGAATTTATTGGGTATCAATGGGGTGCCGTAGCGCAACCATGTCCCACGATGATCTGTGACCGCAAGATAGCCTCCTTAATCCTTGCAAGCGAAAGCTTCTATTTACTGGCGCGGCCATGGCTTATCGTCGGCCGTAAAAGGCCGGCCAATATCATTCCCCTTCCCCGCCCCTCCGGGGAAATATTTCGTATATAGTTAGCGGTGGTGCGCTTAAACGTGTTTACATGCGCGCCAAGTTTCCCTGTTCCTCGTCCCCGGTTCGCTAGTTTGTTCGTCTGCTTCTGCCGTCTCCTCTTTCTCCTCCCTTTACGACTCCTTTTTATAACTGCACGGTTTTTCTACGCGGCGGTGATTCTACGCCGCTGCTTCGATTCCGTCTCTGGCTTAGATATTTATCGAATCAAGCTTCCATCGCAGTATTTTACGGCAGCCGCTCGCGCGGAGAAATTGATTCTTCGTGTGTGTTTACGACGTCGCCGATGCGGGCGGAAGGATTTCTTATTTCTGTCAGATGGGGCACATTTCTCACCCAGCCACCCCCCCCCCCCCACCCGAGACGGATCGACGATTTAGGGCACGTGTTGGTGCTTATGAGAGTTCTTGCGGAATCGATGATAATTCTGGTTAGATTTATTGCTGGTGTATGATGCTTATCGATTCGAGATTAACGTCTCCGCAGTTAGTGGACCGTCTGTGCGTGATGAGCTAGAAGAAAAGCAGTAGGGGAGGCCGGGCCTGGTTGTTACATTTTTCCGGTTGTTATTTTTTATTTTCTTTGGCATTCCATATTCAATACTTTCCTCCATTGATGATCGTTATCGCATGTAATTAAACGAAGACTTTGAAAAAAGATATTTTGAAGGTCGAGACATGTTGTATCAAAGTGCCCCGAGTAGGGGATACTTCTGACAGGATTAAATTTTACGAAAAGAGACTAATTATGAATAATATGTAAAGTTCCAGGTTGGGAATCACTGATTTATTGATTCTCCTTTGGACTGTCATCATTTGACAGCGACTCGAGTCAATATCAATATTTTATTAAAAAAAAAATAAACATTTTTCGTTGCAGAGTTATCCTTGTGTTCAGAATAGTATCCTTAAACCTGTATGTACATGCTTAAGCTTACGAGAAAATAGGAAACCTGTACTTTCTGTCATCGGTCCTAGCTATGCATCATCATACACTTACCACAATAGCATACAAGACACATAGCAATTTCGTGAGTCGATTGGTAGTTTCCTACCAAGCACAGGAATTCATACATGCACATGTATAATAAGACTCGAGTTCCAAGATCCTGAAATTCGAGGATGTTTACGAAATTTCAAGTACCCAGAAGCATATTTTCAAACGGCCTACGCAAGTGCCTCGCGAGCGTATCAAAGGGAACACCAATTTCCATAAGCGCTACTCCATACGAGCGAAATGATACTTGTGCATCCAATTAATTTGAAGTCGCGGAGTACGGTATTGATGAGCATCGTTTCCAGCCGATAGCCCTGCTGGTCGTTTCAGCAAAAGCTGTTGTGGGTGGACTCGACACATCGAAATCTGAATCCCGAGGCTGAAACGTTTTTCCTTCGTCTTGACCGGTACGTACCCCACGGGGGACGCTGAATTATTGAGATGAACCGACTTTATATATTTATAGAAACGTTTCCGCGACGAGGTGAGCCTGTTCTTCGAATATTCGTTCGATAATTTACTTTTATTCTACCATTTCTCCCTTCCACCACGTTAACCGTTGTTCGAACCTTTGATGACATAACGTTCAGTCGTTGGTCGAATTTTAAATGGAGGGATGTTGAAACCACAGTTCAAATTACGATATATTAGATTTTGGATTTAAGGAAAGGATTACGTGGAACCTCGATTTTATAATTCTACAGGGTGTTTCAGAAGAAATTTTGCACACTTTAGTACAGGATAGTGGTCGTCGGAATAAGCACAAAGAATTGAATAAATACAGTACCTAGTGGAAATATTTATTGCATCAGTTGAATAAAGACGTTATCAATTATACCTTTTTTATTATTAACATTAGGAAAATATTATTGCGAAATTTATTTATCACATAAAGGTGTAGCTGATTTTATCAATCGTATGCTATGAAATTTGGGCGTAATACGTAAATTTAAGAGTGATGCAATAAATATTTGCAGCACTGTACATGTCCTAAAACTATTTTTTATTGACATATACATGTGATGATGGTGATGGGATGAATATCGGCGTCTTTACGAACGATACTACAACAGATTAGTTCTATCAGATTAATCCTAAAGATATGCCTTCTTAGAAAAAAAAAACTATTTACATTTGCATTTTGTTACAACCGAAAGTTGATTTTAATTAAAAAGGGGAGGGTGCACGTGAAATATCTGTTGTCCAAGAAATATAAAATACCTTTTACACTTGGATAAGTATTATTATATATATAAACACGTATTTTCAAAGAATTTGTCATCCGTTTAGGGGTGAATTGCAAGCCCTGAATGTTTGTAACGTTTTTTTAAACACCCTGTGTTTAGCATATTAATACATCATATAATTTTCCTGTAAGGTGTAATAATTTTCCTGGAATGTGGTTATTCTACGTAAAAAAAGCAAATTGAAAATGTAGAATAACATATTTTGATTTGGGGCTTGGTTTTCGCCAAAACTGTCATTCAATATTTGTTAAAGACGCATGCACGTGACGAAGAATTAACAGCATAATGCAACTGCAAATAAAATGAATCTTTGTGCAGAACTGAGTCAAAATAGTGGAACATTTTTTCTGAAACCAATCTTTCTTTTCCAGAGAATTTGATTTGTATATGTAACCGATTCTTATTCAAATGTAAACGTGCCCATCGAATTATCAAATTGGATTTTTGAAATTCTGAAACGAAGCCTCGTTAAAAGAAAATGCTATACCACCGTATGACCACATTTTTATTCAAGTCTTATTCGAGGTATTAGATTTGGATGTCAATTGTTGATCAGGAGGGACATGTGTAGTGCTGTGCCTTGCAGATTAACCTGGAACCCACTCAAGTGCTGTGTAAAGCGATACCCCCGAGGGTTCTAACCATGTGTTCTTCGTTATTATAGGGCTGAACTTACTTTGTCACATTCCTCCGCGCTTTCAGGCTTTGAAGTACCAATACCAAAAAAGTATGTTGAACACATCCCTAAGGTCTCTACATGTCTCTGCAAGACTCTCAGGGGCCCTACCAACTTCTCATCCTATTGCATTTACGACATCACTGTATCTCTTCAAGGTGTAGTGACTGCTCTGGGACCGGGGACCCACCGAAGTGGCGCGAAGAGGCACAAACCATCAAACGTGTTCTTCGTTTCCTATTACACAACTGAATTATTTGTTCACCTATCCCAGGGCCTTAAAGTAAATACTAATACCCAAAAAGTATGTTGAGGACATCCCTGGGGTCTCTACATGTCTCTGCCAGGCGTTGAAGGGTCCTACCCTCTTCGCCCCCTATTACTTTTACGACACCACTATAGCTCTGCAGAGGCAAAGTACTTCAAGTCCTTGGGGTGGATAGCAATGTGAGCAGATAAGTGCAGCCCTGTAATGAGTTGCGAGAAACACATTCAACTGTCGGATGTCGGATGGCGGAAGGTTCGGTCGTGAGACTAAGGGCGGAGCTGGGTCATTTCTGACCCACGATAAAATTTGTTTAGCCAGACACTAGAAAATGAACATTTTCAAAGCCTCATCCTAACAGACTAATGTGCATACATTTATGAAGTAAGAATGTCCACTTTAGTAAAAAATTGATGGCATATATTCAAGGACGGATTCAGACCTTTAGAGGCTTTTACGCACTTAAACGATTTTGAGGCCCCCTTATACAGGATTTCTTAGGTATTTCTGATAATTTGACTAAAAAGTGTTTCTAACCAAATTTAGATTTTAAAATTCAGAAACCTCCTTTCTCCTGATGCCCTAAGCACGTGCTTCTTTTGTGTATTGGTTAAGGGAGAATCCTATTCTTTGGGCTAAAAACATAGCAAAATTTAGGATTTTTTTTTAAGAAATCAGCGATTCGATGCACCTGAAATTTGGACCATGTTTTGATGCCTCTTTGAAGAAGCTGCAGGTTTTGTTTTATTAATTTTTAACCGTAAATATAGTAGTTATGCATGATCGACCATCACATCGCGCAAAATTCGTCGTCCGTTGGTGTGCATATTTATCTACCAGGTAATCTGAAACAGAAAAATGAAACGGCGTTTTATCTTATACATATGTAGCTAGAAAAAATATTGAGCGGTGTGCAGAGTTTTAAAACTGAGAGGTCTAAAACTTTTCATTTTTGCGAACCAATTTTGTGCCAATTTTCTTACGTAAAAAAAGAAGTAGATATAGAACTTAGCGGTATTCTGTTTCATCAAATTGAAGCTACATATAAACAAAGTGAAACGCCGTTTAATTTCTCTGTTTCACGTTACCTGGAATGTAAATATCATGCATACCAGCAAACAAGTTTTGCGCGGCGTGACGCATAACTCCTACATTTATTACTAAAACCGAATAAAGAAAAAGCTGCAACTTCTTCACGGATGCATAACAACATGGCCCAAATTTCAGATGAATCGAAATGCTAGATTTTTAAAAAAAAATCCTAAATTTTGCAATGTTATTAGCCCATAACTATTCCTCCCTTAATCCAGCAGTGCACATATTTATAAAAAGTAAAAACAATTTACAATTTACGCGTAACGTAAATCGTATGGGACGTGGAAATACATTCTACACACATATTCGTCGCATCCTATAAGTCGCCTACTAACGAAGCCGGAATACGGGTCCAGATTGACCCATCTCCACGGGGGACGGGGGGCAGTTAATGGCCTGCACCTCCGAGGATATCGCTTTACGCGCCACGTACATGAGTGGGTCTCGGGTCAGTCGCTGAATCTCTGAAAGGGAACAATGCGCGACGAGGCTTTCACAGTAACACGCCAGAAACGCGATATATATTTAAATAGGTATCATAGAGAAAGCTGGTGAAAAGTTTCGCGCCTATAAAGAGCATCGTTACAGGGACACGCGCGCACACGTACACACGCCCCTGCTCTCTGAGGTTCGTTCCTACCCCGGGCTAAGTCGCATGACAGAGTAATCATACGTTATTGCCATGCGGCGGAGCAGTAGCGGCCGAGACACTTTGAAAACCAGGCTATTGGCGTGGTAACGTAACCGACACTTGCATAAACAACAAGCTACCCAGGTGGAATCGATTGTGCCTGGTTGGGGGGGGGGGGGGAGGGGGTTAGCGGGAGAGGGGGAGGGGGAAGGCTTATCGGGCTGTACACCGGCCGTAATCGTAATCGCGTAAGTCTGTTTGCGGTGTGAAATCACGTATCGCCGTTTCACTTCGTCTCCTTTCACCGAATTTCCTGAGATCACGAGTCACGATATTCATTTCCGCCGCGTAAATCGCAAACTCCCCCGCTCCCCTCCTCGGCGACCGCCTTTGGGGGTTGAAGGGGACGGCGATGGAATTTTAAAAGAGCCACGAAACCGCCTGTTCGCCGTGCTCACTTTTAATTTCCGAGTAAATTATGGATATTACGGTTTCGCGCTTGTCCCTCTTTTCAGGCGAGCAACTTCGTCAGTAATGGCGAAAACGGTGGATAAAGGAACGTGTGTACGTAGACTGGTTTGTACAGGCTGGCTTAAATGTGGCGCGACACGGAACGAGGCGATTCCAGGTGGAATGATACATTGGGAATATGTGTGTTTGCTTTTGTTCTGTAGGAGTTTTTGGGTTTGGAGGAAAGTGATTTTGAAAATATGTGGAGGATGCACGGGACTGTTCGTTTCACGTGAACGATGCATAGGTGGGATACATATAATAATTTCCGTTTTTAATTGTTTTTCTACTTCTGTATTAGTGAGGGACAACTATAATAATACAGAAATGAAGCTTTGTCAAGTGTATTCATTCCAAGGGTTTCTAAAATTAATTTTACTCCAGAAATATTGGTTATTTTGAAAGGATTCAGAAACGCTAGAAACTCTCTGCATTCATACGATTTGGCAGGCCAGAAGAATTTAATACCTAAAGCGTGAAGCGAACGAGACAATTAATTTTCAATGAAATTTTTGATTCCTAAATACAATACTGCCTAATAAATAATTCTCCTCGTACTGAAAAGTAATTGCTTTATTATCCACTACGAAGGGTTAATGCACAGAACAAGTCAATTGTTCAAATCATAACACAAAATCCCGAAGTAATCGCAAATCTTGAAGAACCTGGTATGAGGACTAGGCCAGACAACCTTACCGTCTGAAATATTTCTCCCATTTGTATCAACAAAGTGAAACGTTTCGCATGCGGTTCGTACGGTTTCCGACGGGCCTATAAAACGAGCACGGCGCATTTTCTTTTATCGCGTGATTTTTCCCCATCCTTTTTTTCCAGAAGAAGGCAAAGGTCGCTTTTATTTTTTTTAAGTGGTACTACAGCCCCGCCTAGGCGGAATTGTAGCACAGACCGAGAGGGAAATAACTTGACGGGGTGGGTTGAAATCGTGGTGGAAGCAGGGACAGATTTTCTTCCTAAGGAAAATGAATCAAAAACCTTTTTTCACGAAGCTCCGTTTTCGAGATAAACGAGTTTGAAATTTGAAATTCAGTCGGGCACGTGCGGAAGCTCACCACTGGGAATTATCAGTTGCACGTGTGTCACGTGCTTAATGGCGAAGGTGTGATAAAATTAATTACTTCGTGAGTGACATGTCGTGCATCACTGCGTTATACAAAGAACTTATTTTAAAGATGTATACAGATCGGTGATTCGTAAATGTCAGTTTCATGTTTTGTTAGTTCTGCGCGAATGGCACGAAATGTATGCGCATAAATTAACTGGCCTAATTGAGTGTTTGGTACAAGTGGCAATTAAGGGTTAATGAAGCTGCCGGTTAATACATTTCGCTATAAACCGGTATCGCATTACGCGACGGCGCGTATATTTCTGGCATCTGGATTGATACGCGTATTGATCTCCCTTAGCTTTCATAAACAACATTACAATCGTCATTAACGAACCACTTCCAACTACACACCAGCAAAGAAGAATCCCGACAATAAAACGACAGTAGGTATCGGCAAGCCAATGCCTTATGAGACCACCTGCTGTTTACCGATGCGAATAAGAGTGTCTCCAGCAGCAACTGCAAAGTACATATATTGCAACGTAGAAACAGTTATCGATCAGGGAAATGAGTTTTCGATGACAACGGCACACACTCGATGTGCACATACAAGAAGTCCCACGACCCTGCTGGAGAGGCCTTCAGCGTAGAAACGAATGCCCCCCCTCTCGCCCCCGAAAGTAGCCAAAAGAAAACGTACACACGCCGACGAATAATAATGCCAATGCTCGGCGCTTTTCGCGTGGTGCACGCCACTCGAGGCTCCGTTAACCACGGTACACAAAATTCCTCCCAGTCAGATTTAGTTCTCAGCCGAGTGAAATAATCGTCTTACCCCGGCGCCCCCTCTCATATCGTCCCATACTTGCCCCGGGGGGGATAAAGCAACGGTCCCTGGAGGCGCTGCGCGGGGCAAAAACAAGCGGGTGAAAAGAAGGTGGGTGGGAAAAAAACAAGGAAAGGAAGGCAAGAAAAGGAGCAAGGGAGGGGCAGAGAAGAGGGGTGCATGGGAAAATCTGGCCCGTGGAACGAACACGTTTGGAATCGCGGGGTATGCGCGGATGCGCATTATCCCGCTGGCCTCATAGCCCGTGTTCGGTCGGAACGAAAATATGCGCGCATATATAGATCTCCTAGGGCGAACTACACCCCCCCCCCCCGTCGTTCCCCCGGCGAAGCCGATATGCGTGGAGGAAGAGGTGACCACCGCTGGTGGGCCCGATCGATTTTTTCATATTTCCGTGTGTATCGATACTGGCACCCTCCACCCTCCTACGTAAGTGGATTATCATCAAGTGGGCGAGGAGGGGTCGGGGCGGAGGGAGGGGGGGGGCGGTTGAAGGAGAGATTTCGAGCGTCAGGCTTTGACGTAACGAGAACGAGGAGGCGAAGCTGAAGGCAAGGCGCATGTCGATGCTCAAGGCAGCCAATGGACTGGTTGAAATATTAAACGGGAGCAAAGACCCTGTTCTCGTGCACCACGTAGCCCGTGGTTCAATTTCTGCGCCAGAGGCGGTCGAACCGCGGCCAGGGAAAGGGCAGGGGGTTGGCGAGGGGATTGAATGAAAATAGACGGGGACAGGGGGCGCGCGGGGGTGTCGGCGGAGTGGATGGTGGGGGGCGTGGGTTAGTATCTCCATGGCACTAGTAGCGACATCTACATTCCGCGACCAACTGCACCGGGGTGCAAAAAGAAAGTAGCGCCGCTTCCCCCTCTGCTCACCGTGGCAGGAAGCAACGCGTGCGCACCGATAAAATCTCGGCTCGTAATTCGTCTTGGACGGGGAAACTTTCGTGCCCCTTCGCACCTCGCGTTTGACGGATGCTGCCCATGGGCTTCGACCGTCAGATCGTTTCTTGATTGACGTCGATTGTCGTATAGCAACTTTAATGCGTCGAAGGAAAGGAATGCGCCGTGCTTGTTGATCGATAACACCTATGCATATGGTTTGTCATTTGGGAACGTGTCCATGATGATTACTAAATAAGGATGAGTAGGTACGTAGGAAACGTGGGGATGGTAGTTTAGTCCCTCTTGAGGTTGCACTTTTCTAGGGATTATAAGCACTTGTGTTAATTTGAATGGAAGGAGATGATAAAGTATTTTTATATTAGCGAATTGTTGAAAATTAAATTAATAATGTAACACCTGCTTAAGTGTTAGGTACATCTAATTAAAGAATATGATTCATCCCACGTGTGTGACTCGTCGTTAGAATTTAAGGCAAGGATAGCACTGCACATTTGTTTTTATATTCTAATCGATGAAACAACCACCTACTATTTTCAGCAATTTTATTTCAGTCGATATATTTCGAACAACTCACGCTCGTACAAAGCTCATACAACCTCTTTTAAATAACTTCTGGCGAAAGAGAAAGTACAATTGAAGTATTCTACAGCACTGCAATTATTACCCCATTTTAAATAACGATACCGATTTCCTAATAGCAACTATGTATATTCAGTACGCAGACTGATGTGTGTGAAGTTGGCTCCTCTTTTTTGAAAACTTGAAAAGTCTTTGTTGTACTAGTTTGCACTAGGTTTCTACCGCGTTGTACCTTTGAGAGTTTTCAAAAATTAGAAACCGCTTTCGAAAAAAATGTAAAGAAAAACAATATTCAGGCTAACCCCCCTTTTTGAAAGACATCGTTTTTCGCGACTGTACTGCATTGTACTAGTTGTACCGAACATTGTACCGTTAAGAGTTTTCAAAAATTTGAAACCGCTTTAAAAAAAAAATTGAAAAACCAATTGTCAGGCTAGCCCCCCCCCCCTTTTTGGAGCTAGCCTGAATATTTATTTTTTGATATTTTCATATAAACGGTTTCGAATTTTTGAAAACTCTCAACGGTACAATGTTCGGTACAACTAGTAAAATGCAGTACAATTACAAAACACGATGTTTTCAAAAAGGGGAGCCGGCCTGAAAATTGTTTTTTTCAATGTTTTTCACAAGCGTTTCGAATTTTTGAAAACTCATCAACGGTACAGCGCGGTACAAACCTAATACAAACTAGTACAACAAAAACTTGTTAAGTATTCAAAAAAGAGGGCCTAACATCACACACATCGCACAATGCCTGGAATTTCCGTTTTTAAGAGGGTTGATTAATTCCACTGCAACGGTGTACGGGCATTAAATTTATACCCGTTCACAAGTGCACGTACACTGAACTGAATTTAATCGTCGGCTGCCTTCAAAGCATAGCTTGTTTGCCAGAGATCTGTAGCAGTTTGCATTTTCTACACTCTACAGCCAATTCTAAAACGTATCGGGTTGCTGAACCGATTGCACGCGAAATAGAGTGCAGTAGATTGAGCAGAAGGCCCATCTTTTTATTTTTTTACTTCATTTTGTTGTTCCGCGTCTGGAACGACTCTGTACCGCGAGTTCTGGTGCGAAAACAACTGTTCCAGGCGCACGGGTTCGTTCTTGATCGCGCCCCTTTCCGGTCACGTATCGTCACGGATTTCCAAACGGCACGAGGTTCGTGTGAAATACTTTCGTCCAGCCCAGGGTTACTCGAACTTTTTTAGGCCACCGGCCCTCTTAGCCGTATCAAATTATTCCAACCACCCCATGCTATATACAGGGTGTCCCATTTTAATTTTTACACACGATTATCTCCCAAAGCTTAGGATTGTATCACCGCAACGCAACATTGTTTGCTGCGACTATTCCAAGCGTTCTAAAGTTGCAGTCAATTATTGTTGATATAATTGTTATATCTAAAAAATATTCTATCGATATAAGAGAATCTCCGTACACGTTTAGAATTTTACACTCTTAATGAACTTTGTTGGGTAATCATGTGCGATCGCATCTTATTAAAATCCTAATCGCTACCGCCTCCTCTATTGTCTAACGCTCCCAGGCCTCCCAGTTTATGCCTAACTGCTCCCCTAGATAATTCAAACGCCCCCAAGGGGACGCTGCGTCCGCTTTGAGAAACACTGGTCCAGGGGGGGCACAAACAAAGCGCGACGCGCGAGATAAATTTCGCAAACAGGTATTTCATATTATCCGCGGATACGGTAATCTCGTTGGGAATAATAAATAATAACCGGCGAAAACGTTTAAAGGACGATTTCACGCGACCCGGGCAGACACGCTTTTTTTATTGTTACCGCAAATACTCGCGCTGGAACGAGTAAATTGAGCTGGTGACTTTGACCAGGCGATTACCTATCGTATCCATGGGGTGTTTAAAAAAAAAAGGGTATACGACTTTAGGGAGTAAAAATCGAAGAGCACTCAAAATTTGTGCTTTCCGTGTAAAACGTAATTTTCTATTCCTGTAACAAATGCGAGTTTTTTTGTGACACGTTGCAATAATTTAAGGAATATAAGAAACAGGATTGTATCACATTGTCATTCACAAGATTGCTTGATAGACAAATACATTTCAGAAATCTTTAGCACTGATGCGCGGCTCACAAGAGAACTCACAACTTTGTGGGTTTATAGACTGACTCAAGACCAGAACAACGGTAGGCTTCATTCGTGCCCAATCGCCCTTTTAGAATGTGAAAGCTAACCTCAAAGTCAAATAGGCACTCCCATTTTGTCGCGTATCACTCGTAAAGTACGAGAGACAGAAAAAAATGTTCAAACAAAAGTTTCGCGCTGCAAACTTGCGTTAATAAAGCTTTAAAAGAGTTTAAACAAAATACCTAACAATTTTTTTTTTAAATTTTGTTAACCCAAGGTTGCAGAGCTCAATGAACCATTAAACTTTGTTCGAAACATTTTTTTCTGTCTCTTGTACTTTAGGACTTATACGTGAAAAAGAGGGAGTGACTAATAGACTTTGATGTTAGGTTTTACATTCGCAAAGAGCGATTGGACACGAATGAAACATATCGTTGTTCTTGTCTTGTGTCGCTGTATAAACCTCCAAAGTTCCTCAGTTCACTTGTCAGTGCGATTTATCTTTATACATATAAAAGAAAAAATCCTGACTGACTGACTCAGCTCAAATCGTTTAACCTAGGAACGTGAAATTTGGAACGTACGTTGTTTTTATGAAGTAGGCGCCCACTAAGGAAGGATTTTTGGAAATTCCATCCCTAAAGGGGAGATAACGGAGTACAATGTATTTTCTCGGACTTCTTAATATCTCTTAGGCCCGATTAGATGTCAACTTGGTTGTTACTTACACAAATACCTAAAAACAAATTTCAAGAGTTTGCCTTAATCAACCCCTAAGGAGTCAAAAGGGTTAAAATATATTTTCTCAGACTCCTTAATATCGCTTAGGCCCGATTAGATATTAACTTGGCTTTTACTTACAAAGGTTACCCACAGAAATACCTAAGGGGTGAAGATATGTAAAGTGTGTTTTCACGAATTCCTTAAAATCTCTTCAACCCGATTCGATATGGATACTTGGTTTCAGCCTAACAACACAAATGCCTAAAAAACAATTTTCCAATTTTGCCCTAATCAACCCTTAAAGGGTCAAATCTGGATCTGGTAACAAATTTTTCCTAACATGTCGTACTAAGTGTACATTGAATTGGGGCGTTTTAATTTTTGAATAGTAGGTATCAATGAACCTGTACATATATAAATCTTCGTTATACAAATATTACTTGATAGAATTACATAAAAAATTACTTCCAAAGACAGATATAAAAGTAGTTATTTTTAATTATTCTACCGTAGCGAAGCACGGGCAGTTTGCTAGTTATTTCTATTACACTTTGCTGGCAATATCCGACTATTCTGAGTTAAAAACGGCAGACCTGTATTTTTACGTATGTACAAGGACGGCGGAAAAATAAACCAGACGATAAAATATAAGGTAGCAATGTATCAAAATACACGTTGATCCATGACTCATAAATGTGTGTTATTTTCAAATGGAAGAAAAATACATTGGACACCTTTTGCAGGTGAAAATAAACTTTTGTATTCCAGATCAAGATTATTGATTTTGGAATCCGTGTTGATTAAACATTTTGTATGCCTATCGGTAAGTAATGTGCGTCGTTGAAGTCGTAGACTTTTTTTAAACACTCTGTATATGTATGCCAGGTGTGAAGTGTTGGAATTCAATTTTAGATGGATTTAATTTAAGAAACTAATTGTTTCAATATAGTGCCAGAATCACAGGAATTGCAAGTTCCATAATAGTCATGTCTATGGGATAGACAGGTGTCATTGAAAGGTAGATAGGCTATAGGTAATGGATGTTTAAAATCTGTAGCAAGTATAGCTTTGAAAATGATCAACGGATATCCATATTTAGAGCTAAATTCCGAATCAATCGTTACAAAGATGCATAATGCATCGAATTGATTGACTAGGCTCTAGTTGCGAACGAGACGATCGCTTTTTGGACGAAACCAGGTTCAAAATGTTGGAGATGATGAGTATAAATTAATTGTACAATATTTACCGCTAACGTTGTTTTTCTGTGAAAGATAGCTTCAAATATTAAAATTTTGAAGTCGTCCAATCGACTTCGTTCTACTTTTTAATTGAAGATATTTGAAATAAATAAAGAATCTAATGTATTAGTGCTCTAGCGTCAATCAAATATTACTAAATAGTTAGAAAATAGAGTTTACTCTTCTCGTTTGTTGTGTTAATGAATCTTTAGTATACATATTAATTAAATACAACAAAAAGAACATTACTAAATAAATGGAACAAATGCTGACATTACACAATGATTATCGCCTTTAAAGGAAGACCCTAAGTATGGATTTTCTCATTTAAACAAGCGAACTCAATTATAACTGGAAGTATGAACTTACACTGACTCACTACTGACTTACACTTTTGGCCAAAGCGAAGGATTTGAATCATTCTGTCATTTCGATGCCAGTATGTGTCTGTACAACTTAGTTAAATCTACAAATGGGATTTTCTTCGCTCTTCTAACCAGTTATTACAATTTTATTCCAAAATGCCGAAATACGTCAACTACTAAACTAATACTTCTAACTTCTCAAAAAAACTCAAGTCGTTTGGACCAATTTTAAAAAAATTATTCCATTTTAAACGGTGTCCCAATACTTTTGTCCGGCACTGTATCTACAGGGTGTAAAAAAAATGATATGTCGTGGTGCACACAGGTGATTCTCTACCTCTGAATGGATGGAGTTCTGTTAAAACAGTATATCGCAAAATTAATCTTGACCTTGAAATTTAGGGTCAATTTTTTTTAATGTACCGTATTTGACTTACTAAAATAAGAGAAAGTGTGAAAAGAACTAGGTATGTTCCAAACAATGCTTCCTGTAACACTTCTCAGCTTGCCAGTAAGTAGAACACATTAAAATAAAATAAAAAATTGATCCTGGATTTCGAGAGCAAGATCAATTTTGTGCCGCACTTTTTTAACAAATCTCCAAGAATCCAAAGATGCAGAATCACCTGTGCGAACTATGACATAATTTTTTTACACGGTGTGCATAAATTCTTCACATTTTTAAATTACTTACAATTAGTTTGAGTAATGGACACGTGACTCGTGACTCCGCAACTATCTTTGTAATCGATTGTTTCATTAGACATCTATCGTATCGCATCTACTCCATGTCGTCTGTTATTAATGTTTACGGTGTGATGGCCGAAACTGTCGTTAGTGGAGGGTAAGCAGTATTATTTGAATCCAGTTCGACCAGATTATTCGGTTTGATTAATCAACATACACAACGCCCGGTGTCTCAAAAGATAGCCATCCCGAGGAGTTATGCGCGCAGGGACAACCATGAGTTATTGCTGCCGCGCGTTACCGCGGCCTGTTGTTCCATTGTTTCTATTATTACATACGTCAAACCCGCGAATGAATTATGCACGGCTGGTAAACGCAGAAGTTGATTCGACGGAGCCAACAACATACGCTGCTGATCGCGAAGATTCGATTTTAACGTTCCACGTTCAGTGGATACAGAGGATAAGGAGAAATTCGTGGTAGAGTCGGGGGGGGGGGAGTGATTTCCTTGGCAAAAATCGGCAAACATTGCTGAATAAATGTTTTTCGTTCGAAACTTTGCTTTTGAGAAAATTAGTTTTACAAGTTTGTTGGTTACGCGTATACTGCATGTACTTACATATAAATCCCTTGGGGGCTTCACAAACTTTTGACTTTCCTGTATCATTATTGGATTAATGTGTTATGTTATTATTGTAATTATCCCAATCAAATTTGTAACAGAATTAACTATGCGAAATTATCGTTACCTCCTATCTGTCTCAAACAATATGGCGTCTGCACAAGATACGGGGGTCGCCGTTAAGGGGTTAATTCTGGAAGGACTTCTGAAGTCACGACTAACACACAGGGGTGGGGAAAATAGATTTTTGAAGTAGATAAATAGAAATAAATATGTTTATTTCTTCGAGTAATACGGGAACTGACAAATAAACTCTTCTTTGAAATTGTAGTTACATAAAGAAATAGGTGGTATTAAAAATATATATTCCCCTACAGCACACTTACTTGCAGGAACGTTGCAGAAACGTTGCTACATATTACAATGTTACCGTTTGGTTGCAGGTTGCACTGCAATATTACTGCAACATTGTAGAAGTATTACCATGGAATATTGCAATGAACACGTTTGTGCAATGTTTCTGGAATATTGCACACACATTGCCGTGGAATATTGCGCACATACTGCGGTACAATACTCCCGGAATATTGCACACACATTGCCGTGGAATATTGCAATGGCCACGTTTGTGCAATCTTTCTGGAATATTGCGCACACATTGCCATGGAATATTGCGCATATACTGCGGTACAATACTCCCGGAATATTGCGCACACATTGCCGCGGAATATTGCGCACATACTGCGGTACAATACTCCCGGAATATTGAACAGAAATTGCCGTGGAATATGGACTTACAAATTTTCACACCTCACCTACGCAAAGCGTTCCTGAAATGCAAACACAGGAAATACAGTCTTAAATACCACAGGAAAACTCCGGGGGAACATAGGCGAACATGGAAAGTATGTGATATAAATAATTAATAACATTACTTAATTATAACTATACGGTTGAAGTAAATTGTGAAACTGTAAACAGCGACCAAAGATATTTGAAAAAAAAGAAATATTAGATGTCCCAAGTACTGCCAGTGGCTCTACTATTGCCATTTAATATATTGTTCATAACAAAAACGTCCCGCGATGTCGAGAGTAAATTTAGAAGCCCGTATTATTTATGAATGTCGCAGGAACGACACCGTGTGCCGTTCAGGCAACATTCGTACATACTACGGATTGACGCGGAGCGTTTCTGAAATACAAACACACGGAATACAGTCTTAAATACCACAGGAAACCTCCGGGGGAACATAGGCGAACATGGAAAGTATGTGATCTAAATGATTAATAAAATTGCTTAATTATAACTATACGGTTCAAGGAAAGTGTGAAACTGTAAACAGCGACAAAAGATATTTGTAAAAAAATAATATTAGATGTCCTAAGTACCGCCAGTGTCTCTACTATTGCCATTTAATCTATTGTTCATAACAAAAACGTCCCGCGATGTCGAGTGTAAATTTCGAAGTCCGTATTATTGGCGGACGCTGCAGGAACGTCACAGTTCCGTTCAGGCAACATTCGTAAATAATACGGAATTACGCAGAGTGTTCCTGAAATGCGATCACACGGAATACAGTCTTAGATTCCACAGGTAACCTCCAAGGGAATATATGTGAACCTGGACAATATGTGATATAAGTAATTAATACAAATACTTAATTAACACTATAGGGTTTAAACAAACTCAGAAACTATATGCAGAAACAAAAGATATTTGTAAAGATGTGTGAGCTGTGCAAATGTAAAAAGCAAACAGTAAAATCTAGAAAATTAATAAACATATAAAAAAATTGTTAAACCATTGTATTGAAAATGCATTAAAAACTGAAGAAAAATCGTGTCTTATATTACACACGATATTTCACAACAGAATATGAATCAATTTAATATAGAATCAAGCGTCTAAATGAATTTTGTTGTGTGATATCTGGCTCCACGATTAGGGAGATGTAATGGGGTTGTCAAAATGAGCCTTCATTTTCTAATAATTTGAGTTTAAAGTTATGCACGATTGGGAAGTAAGTTCGAAAACGTAAGCAAAATTTTCAATCAACAGTTGTAGCTGCAGCAGTAAGGTATTCGTCTACGACGCTCGAGGTCCATAGGTTCGAATCTCACTTGGGGTAAAAGGATTTTCGATTTATTAAAGACACACGGATGTTATACTGATACGATTCTGCACACATTCGTGTAAGGTCGCGCGTCCCTCGCCGCACGGTATATAGTAATTTATAATACCAATATTTTTATTTTTGGCCTTACTGCCCGGAACGTTGCATAACCATTGCTGTGTAATATCTCCGAAACATTGCCCGACAATTGCTATAAAATCTCCGAAACGTTCCACGGAAAATTCCTCTAAGATCTCCGAAACGTTCCACGAAAAATTCCTGTAAGATCTCCGAAACGTTCTACGAAAAATTGCTGTAAAATTCCGGAACAATGTTCCAGAGATATCTCCTGCAATGTTACACAAGGCGGACATAGGAATTTTCTTGAAACGTTTCGGGAACATTTGGAGCAATGTTCCAAATGTTGCAGCGCGACGTCACTGAGACGTTCCTGCAACAAAGTGTGCTGTAGGGGTTGTGATACTAACTCATAGAAATACTATTGTCAAATGAGTATTTCAGTGAAATATAAAAAAATAGTATTTCAAATAATAGTACTTCAAATGATGACTGACTGACTGACAACACAAAGAATGTGTGTAAACATACATATTTGCGTTCAGAAATATTTGCAAGAAACATTTATTTTTATATTAAATATATCGAGTGAAATTTGGGAGATCTGTTTTGTTTTGAAATTTGTTTTTCCTATTTTCGATTCCCTATTCGTTGTATTCGAATCCGAGTGTAAATTGTAAATATGTAGTAATTATTTGCTCATGATTTAATGGAATAGTATTTTTAAATAGTATTTGATTTGAGCATTAAATGAAATACTATTTTTAAATAGTATTCGATTTAAGCATTAAATGAAATAGTATTTTCAAACAGTATTTTATTTAAGCATCAAATGATATAGTATTTTCAAACAGTATTTTATTTAAGCATCAAATGAAATAGTATTTTCAAACAGTACTTGCTTATGGAAATATTTCAATTTTTAATATTTTGTCTGAAACTATTTTAAATTGTCCTCAGCCCTGCTAACACCGCAGATTGTTGGATTATATTTAATAATAATACTAATGTCATTATTACACACTAATTAATAACGAGATACAAAACAGAAAATGATGGATAAAGAAACTAATATAAATTGAGAAAAGCGTGCAATGGATAAAGTACAGCGGAAAGAATATTCACTGTTCCTAACAGGATTCGTGACATATTTACAGAATTAGGACTATCTATATTTGAAACGATCGTCAGTAACTTGAAAAATCAATACTCAGCTTGATTTGTAAATTTCGGCCTCACGAAAATAGATTATCGGACGAAAAGAATTTACTTCATATTTTTTACTTGTTTCTTTATCTAGTTGTACCACGAATCTTTTCTCACCCTGTATTACGTAATGGCGAAATGGAGCATGGAACGTGCGATCGTTTCTTAAATGTGGACCATTGGAAGCGAACAAAAGATTCCTGGAAGTAGTGATCTAGTAGACGGAATTATCGAATCTCGATTCTCCATTGGGAGACTTCGGCTCCGAGGCAGATGAAACAGGGACAATCAGATAATGTTATTTAAGGTCAAAGCTATATTAGTAGGAGTTATTGGACGGAAGAATTTTGGACGTAAAAATGGAAACAGCATTTCTTTTTACCGTTTGTTGTAACTAGGATACACTTCTTAAATGTGTTATACCATTGAAAGTTCTAGATATTAATAAGAGAAATGTTTATAAATTTTAAAATCTAAAATTCTACTAATTTAAATTGAAATTATAAATTTTTAAGAAAAAATATATGCAAATGTTTTTGTGTTTCTGAGGCTACAATACTGCTAATATGTTAGGTATTAAGGTTCTCAATGCAACAGAAGGTTGTATTGCACTACATATTCAATTACCTAAAACCGACTTTAAAAAAAAAAAATACAAATGCGCTAGAAAGTAAAAAATAATTTTTTCCCTTATTTAATCTACGACTCCCATATTTTTTTGTCGGTGCCAGATTTACACAGTGCAAATAATGAGGCACCGACTTAAAAAATCTGAGGGTCCTAGATTAAATAAAGGAAAAAATTATTTCTTACTTTTTACTTTTTAGTGAAATTTTATTTTTTCGAAGTCGGTTTTAATTTTTTTTATATTTTTTTATCTTCGATTCGAACTTCATTTAGGGTAAATCTCGTAAGCCACTAATGCTTCACGTGGTACTCAACATGTTAAATATACAGCTTACTCTAATTAAAAAAGAGATGTCAACCTTTGATGTCCCAAATGTTTTTACTTCTGTAGAAATTTTATCCAGTGTTCAATATCCTTTTTTCCATACTTCTAACAATTTCGACGATACTCCTGTAAATCGATGAAAATACGACATCCTGTATGTTGCATTAAAATTTAGTTGAAAATGTTTCTTTCCATCATGGGAACTCATTAAAGCTGACTAAATAATCTGTTATTTTATTAAACAACATGTTATTGTGTTATAGAATTTGTCACATTTGGGCGCGGTGAATACACATTCGAGAATCGTTAGAGAACACATATTCCAACTTTCGAACGGTAGTGTGAGCACGAATATCGCGAAGTCATGACACGTCTGCGTGTAATAAGTCGATGTAATTATTTATTGGACGCATTTGTATTTTGGTTAATTACATTGTTACGCTGCTGGCCATTACTTCGTCGCGGGTGAGTTAATAGGACGATAATACACTTTCGGCAGCCTGCTCTGCCGCCATTCATTTTGCGCCTGAAACATACACGTGAACACATTTTCTAAACAGGAGTATCTTCATTGAAATTAAAAGCGACGAGGAGCACAGAGCATGTTAATCATGTTAAACGTATGTAAAGAAAGTTTGATAATTTGAAAATTTAAGGAATTTGAACATAGTAATATTGGTATGAGAAACATAAAAAACATGTAAGATGTTCACAGTGTGAGTGTATAGGGTGAGACACAATAACTTTGCATCTAAAGAACTCCTTAAACTTTCATGTTACAGAAAAATGTCTCTTGGGAGAAATAATATATTTGACATAATATATTAAATAATAAAAATAAACATATTATGTTTTATTCCATAGGGCCTATCGAGTAGTTGAATATAATTTTCTTTAAGTCTCATTGCCAGATGTTTTAAGATTTCGAGGTGATCTTCATATTTTTAAATGGAAAGTGGTATTCTTTGTTTCATAATATATTCTTTTATTGATTCAAAGGCAAACCAAATGATGCAGAATGTCACGAACCTGGGCTGACTTTGAACCTGAATATCCTGAATAAAATAATAAATGTGAGTTTGAAATCTTCAGAAACTTCAGAGTCTCAAAAAGTAGCTGTTTTGTATTAGAATGCACATAGCTGAATTATCTGTAGGCACACGAGATCATTTAAAATCAAGAAGTGGAAAATGACCACATTTTTAAAAAAAAAAAATAAAAAGAAGGATTTTATTCCATTTTTAATGTGTATTGTGCCTTCATTTGATTTTAGATTACACCGAAATTGTTAATAGTAACATTAGTATCAGCGTTAAAGTTATGTTACAGGCTTCGATTAATTTTCAATTAATGGAATATATCCACCTTGATCCGATCCCACTTAATACTGCAAGCAGTAAATTCAAAAGCAATCAATACACAGACGATAATTCAATTTAAAATCGATTGACAATACTATTATGAAGTATGAAACCCAATACAACACTTATTCTCAATTTTCTTAATAAATCGTTGGAGATCGTAATCCCGTTCGTTTCAGCTTCTCATTTCAAAATGATTCCAAGAGCTCGCAGTCAAGTTACGTACTTGTTGCGATCGAAATAAAGATACAAGCGGGCTGGATGTGATTCCTCAGGAAAAAATACATCAAAAGTGTAGAATAAGATTTTTTCACCCGATGCTTCTTTTTCGGGAAAACCGATTTCCAAAAATCGCTAAGTGTACATGCATCCGATCATAGAGGAATAAAATCGATCAGTGAACACAATACAACTGTGAGTTGAAGGAATCCTCGCGTACAAATAAATCGAAATTCTAGAACAACTTTCTTCAGATGGGATTTGATCTCGAAAAACTCGATTTGAACGTGGAACTGATTTTGAGATCTTCAAACTCGATATTTGTGAGAATTATTCGACAAAAGCTATTCGACAATTTCGACTTATGTTTGTCCAAGGATTCACTGCATTTTACCAATTTTCAGTCACGCACGTGTCCATAAAAATTTCGAAGTCGATTTTTCCGAAAACTAAGCCTCCACTGAAAAAATGTTATCCCACCCTTTTAATTTATTTTTGAATAAGAAATTACCACCTGTCCACTTGCACCATCGCTTCGGCCACACCCTGTATGCACGTAAGTACAACACCCCCCGTTGCAGGAATAGGAAACGGTCGACAATTTTCTTCCTCCAACTTACAGATCCCATCACTCCGTTTCGTTACCATAGCCTATTTGCGAACGTAATCAAGCTTATCAAGCGCAGCAGCGGAAATATTCCTGTATTTCCACGTTAATGCCTCGACTCCTCGCGCAGCCCTTCGAGTAATTGAAAGTTCAATAGACCCCCATCTCCGTGTTTCCTTATTATAGCGGAATCGCCATCGAGCGAAACAGGAAAAAAGAGGGTGAAGCACCTAAATAACAAACGGCATTCTTTCCATCAATACCGCGGTAATTCGTGCCCGGCGAAATGTAATTATAAATGTAATATCGTGCCACGTTGGTGCCCGCCCTCCATTCTCAGGCAGGAAAAGTTTCCAGACACTTTTTAGACCCGACGACGAGATACGCCCGTCGGAATCGCGATATATCTCAGAGCCGCGCGAACATCCGCGGGTTCATCCTAATTGATAAGATGGGAATCGCGCCCCTTTTTCGGTCGGGCCCGCATTTAATTGTTTTAATCTAATTTCGAGCAGTCGGTTGGCGGCCGCCGACCGTAGACTTCGTGATTATCGCGGTTGTAAAATCTCGCTTTTTCCTCCGGTGGGGTGGCTCGCTTCTTGCGATGAATTTCGTTTAACGGGGTGAATGGCGGAGTTAAGTTGTCACGCGACGTTTCTTCGCGCCCCCTCCAGCACCGGCCCCTTAACCCTCCAGCCTCCGCCGTTGAGTTGAATGAACATCATACGTCTCATCTGCGTGATATATGCTGTCTATTAGCGTGACCGCGCTTTGTTAAAAATGTGATGAACGCAGCCACGGAAGCTGGTGTAATTGTAAGAGGAACCCATTGTGAAGGGTACGGATGCTGGGGTACAGGGTGCTTCAAAATGGGTGTCGTTTGATTCTTTTGGATAACGGAACGACGAAGGATTCCTACATTTTTCGTGCAGGATTTATCTGACAAGGGGTGCACAATTCTCGGGTCAGCTATCTGGCTGAAATTCTGCGGGTAATTGGTGCATGGCATATGTGATATTAAATGCAGAATACATCACACAGGGCCGGTATCTATATATGTCATGGTAAAAGTATAAAATCGATAGATGTACACATTTTCCGTTATATGTACACATTTACCAGTGTGATAGGTAGATGTGAATGCAGTTTCTAAGAAGACCTTTTTATCTCTACATTTACCGGTAAATGTACAAATTTGCCAAAGTTAAATGTACACATTTGCCAAGTTAAATTTACACATTTACCAGAAATGAAGGGTAAATGTAAGTTGTACTCACTTTTACCAACCAAGCTCGTATATGTACCTATACATTTTCCTGTAAATGTGTACATTTATCTAAATATGTACACAATATAAAAGAAGAAGTACCGACTGACTGACTGATTGACTGACTGACTGACTGATCAACGCTCCGCTCAAACCGTTTAATCTAGGAATGTGAAATTTGGAAGATACATTGTTTTCATGACGTAGGCGCCCATTAAGGAAGAATTTTTGGAAATTCCGTCTCCAAGGGGAAGAAAAGGGGTAAAATGTATTTTCCCGGATTCCTTAATATCTTTTAGGCTCGATTAGATATCAACTTGATTTTCACTAGTGTTTCTTCTCGAGAATTCTTTCTCGAGACTTTCTCGAGAAATTTTATAATTTCTTATTTCTCATTTCTCGAGAAATTACAGTGTTTCTCGAGAATCTTCAGTGTTGGAACATTACTTTAAATCTCATTTGTCTCCAGAAATGAATTTTCAGTTAGTTCAAATTGTGTGTTAATCGTGAACGTATAAACACATCTACAATCAATAATAAATGTTAGTAATATATGCGAAGAATTGCGCGATTATTTATAAACTTTTCTCTTCGTATCGCCAATTAAACCAACATCCACTCGAACTGAAAGAAATTTTCTACAGCCGCAGATTTTGTCACAAAAAAAAAGAAGTAGATTAGCTGACGCGACATTAGACGCATCGCGCTTTTGAAAAAATTCAATCCTCGGCCTCGCAGCCGCCATTCTCATTGCCCTCAGCCTCGGCTCGTAGCAATGCACACAGAAATGTGTTAAATAAATATCCATATAAGAATAATACATTTACATTTCTATGGATATAGTCGCTAATTACATACAATTTCCAATTTTCTTCCTCAAAAATAAAAATATTTACGATATGACGTTCCTGATTTTTAATATATTTCGTATTCGAGAATCGTATAGTTTCAGATTGTGTTGTAAATTATGTCGATTTGTAAAAATTTCGACTTATGTTAATTCGTGTAGATATCATTGTAAGATATTTTATCTTCACTTTACTTCGATTATGTTCAATTCAAACAATAACCCTGGTTTAATTATTTTTTATGCCTGCAACTGCCCAGAATATCAGAGAAACGATTTTCAGTTCATTTTCATTAATTGCACGAAATACATATAGAATCTGGGCGTTCGGGTGTGCGTCAAACAAACTCCCCTGTCTGGTGGCGCTCTAGCGTACAACGTGCTAATTTATTAATTGATTGTGTAACACGAGCTTTTGCCGTTTTGCGTTGTTTGGGCACACTGAAATAATCTATTTTGGACTTTTAATTAAATTTCAGTTTGCAATTAAGTAAATTATACATGGTGTTTCGTATCTGGCGGTATAAGCGGAAGTATGGTGATTTTATAATATAAAATAAGTGAAAAATATCAACTAAAATTTGGTCAGAACTCGCTTAGTTTTCATTGTAAGCAAGAGCGCACAAAGCGGAAGCTTTTCCCGTAGCTCTGCGTGTCCCTCAGGGGTCCAAAACTGCACTTCGGTGCTTACGTATGTACCTGCCCGTAGGTTATTCAATTTTCTCGAACACGAAGCGAGATATGGAAATGTTTTATTCCGTATTTACCGTTTATTTTTTCACCCAGAGTGTAATTCAAAAATTTGGGGCACTCGTTATTAGCAAAGGAGTTTGCGAATTTTATAGGTAGGTACAATATGAGAATGGATTTTGTTTCATTGAATTCATATGATTTCGTTATGTTCGAAATATTTTTCTCCCTATTTAATGAGAATTTTAAAAAATACTGCTTGATTCGCAAGATCTGCTTAACGATGTTCTCTAGGTGAAATTTCAAACTTTTTGAAATTTAAATTACGAGGACTCTACATAATCTAAATTGTAACAATTAAAAAAACTCTAAATTTTAATTAGTTCAAATTTTTTAATATTAATTTAAGAAGTTTTATGAAACGTCGCATCCTAAAAATTTAAAATTCTAAGTACCAAGTTTTAAAAATTATAGTTTCCCAATTCTACATTCGAAATCTGCCATTGAGGAAATTCAACATTCTGATAATTCTAACTTCCATATCCGAAAGTCCAGAAAATCTAAATCCCAACTTCAAAATACTGAAATTTCAAAATTCCAATAATCTTAAATTGCAGTAATACTTTAAAAGATTTTTCACAACACCCATATGGCTATCAAAATTTTCTACTAACCCAGTAGAACTTGTTAATTCCATCATTTTACCACGAAATGTAAGAAACACGGCACCAAAATGTTCCGCAGCAACGTGCGTTCATATTAAACGATTGGAAGTAATGGAATAATTGATCTTTAATGCAATTAATTCTCCGCGAACGAATACGCAAGCGACATTACGAGAAATCGTGTGTAACTCTCCGCCTCGACATATTCATCGGATTATTAATTTCCATAGAAAGCGATTATTAGGAGGATACCGTTTCGCGGAAGAATAACTCGGCAATTTAAAGTGCCGGACGGTTTTAGCACGAGAAAATGGTTATTAATTTTTTAAAAGCCATGTACCTCCGGTTTCAGCAGCTTGTTGATACAATTCATTCTGCTGTTCAAGATCTCGAGCTCCAAATTTTCCTTGCAGAGCTGTCGAAATAAAGAACCCCGGTTAAGTTTATCGCGAGGACAGAGACATTTATTCCCTAGGGGACCCACCATTTTCTTCGTTTTCTCCTGGAACACGTCGGTCTGCCGCAGCTGGAAATCAGAAAGCAATTTTACCATTTACTCTAACCGCATTGTTGCAACGAAGCCGCAGCTATGACAAGCTCAAACTAAAACAACGGAATGCACTTTCGGCGGAGACGAAAGTCTCGGCGTTCGAGCTCAAACCGAACTTACGTGCTTATGAATGCAGTTGTAAGCTGGCCTAATGTCCGCCACGCTTTTCTTCCGTGGTATTTTCTGCAAATGAAGGATAATTCTTACTATTTTGACTCGGCAGTTCCTGCGGACTTTGTTGGACGCACCTTCTCCGCCTCCGTTTGCATTTTGAGAAAGTCCCCTTTGCTGGAAACGGTCGCTTTTTCGCTCTACGATAGACGTCGCATGGTAGATAAATTAATAAACGGAGAATGGCGAATGGATCGCGAAGGTGTACACACGGTCGTTTGCATCTCGTGTTCTTTTAAAACAAGCGAGCATCGAGGGCGAGTTAGGGAGCTCAGAAATAAAGGACACGTTGTTGAATCCGATAGAAACTGGGCGAAATAAAGCGCGACCTCTGATACACCGGTAACTTCGTGTCCAATTGAATCAACCTTTCTACTCGGTTAGACGTCAGTAAAACTTCCGATCTTGCAGTTAACCCGGAGTTCGGTGGGAAAGAAGAAGAAACAGAGGGAAGAACGATGCAAACGAGCGATTCCGATAACGATAAACTTTACGAGCGATGCTCTCTTAACTGGTAGGGCCCGTCCCGATGCCACTCGCTCGACAAATTAATCAGCCGACAAGTAACAGAGCAATTAACGCGACGATAAAGCGATAAATTACGGAGCATTTAACGAGAACGTGGAAATATAACAAATTAGGGCTTCGCGCGTCCAAGTTTTGTGGATAAGTTAAAAAGGGGGGGCAGGGTGGAAGTGAATCAGCGGGAGCCTTTTGGGGGGATGTACAGGAGGGGTGAGAGTGGAGGAGGATAGTTGGAAAGAGGAAAGGAAAGGGTTCTTTGGAGAAATAAGATATTGTGGAAGGGAAATAGAGAGATGGAGATAAATGGAAGAAGAAATTGGAAGTAAAACTTGTAATTTGAGGTTTGGGTAATTTCCAATTTTAACTTCAACTTTCAAGTAAAATATAGGCTAGTGGTCATTCTTTTACAAGTGTTTTTTTAATTTAAAGAATAGATAACATACGATAATAGGGGAAGTCGGGGCAAAGCGAAATGGTGAGGCAAAATGAAATATTATTTTGTACATGCTACTATAAGAGTAGTTTGGTACATGCTATTCTAGTAGGTATGTCAAAAAAGAAAGCCATTATCATTTGTGAGGCTGCTTGTTGGTGAAGTGAAGTGTTTAGGGTTTTAATAAAAATTTTTAAGTTTTGTACACGAAATTGTTATTCCTAAAGTTTGGTAAGTAATGTCTTATACAAATAAGTGTTATTCTTTTAGCTTATGGTTGAGATTATAGGTAAGTATGTTAAATTAGCTTTATATTAACTTCCTTTAGCTTTATATTAGCTTCATATTAACAATCACAGTTACAGGAATATAACCCATAAATTGTATGTATGTGAAATTCATATATTCTCTTCCACTGAACTCGGGGGAAGACTGAAAAGGGCAGAGTGAAATTTTCTCTCGAAACCGTCTATTTTTACTCAAAACTGACAAAATGATCAGGAACACATGTAATGCAACATAATAAATTATTTGGTGTTCTTTTCCTATAGTTTTGTCCAGTTTTTACCGTACTATTTCTTTTTGTATATTTCAAGTGTATTTTACTTTCTTTTCAATTTTCGATGTTCTGAAATTAGACTTTTTTCCTTTTTTTCACTAACCAGTTCTAATTTTTTAATAAAGATATTTGAGGTTCCTTGGCTTATTTAATTTGATTAATTTTTAAAAGTTTTAGGAGATGTTTTTGAACAAGTACTTTATCAAATTCTAAAATGGCAGTACTTTTGTATTATGGATTTTAGAAAACAAAAGTGTATAATAAAGTATGGTAAAAAAATATGCTTGTTTTTGTTATTTTTGTGTGTTATTAGATCTTAAGTATTTCATTTTGCCGCAGGTACCCCTACAAAAATTATACTTTGGAAACAATGTTATGTCAATTGCACCAGAAAGGAAGATGATAAAAAATTGACATTTTTGGTACATACAGCTCGGGAAAGACAGCTCCTTGCAGAATATTTAACAGTATGTATTAAGGAATCGGGACAGCATTGCATTTATCCGAAATGTGATGAGAAATTTATAAAAAACATATACGAATATGAAAATATCTTATTGATATAGTGACCCATATAGAAAATAATTAGACAGAAAATCTGACGGTAAATCAGTCGACGATTGGTATCCAGCAAAAGTTAAATACCATAGAATTTTTCATAAGAGCAACAACCAACAACGCATTCGAGGTCCATTTTTCATGAACCAAAAGGCTGTGATCATAGCAGATGTAGGGAAAATTCGGAAATTAGATGGATAGTTTTACATCATCCTTCGTATTCATCAAACTTGGGAACAGTAAATTTGTACCTACTTCGATCCTTGTTAAAACGTTTCAAACGGAACAAATTTTTCGAATGCGAATGACATTGATTCAGCAAGCGAATATTTTTCAATACAGCTATGAAACTTCTGCAGGAACGAAATTGGTAAATTCCCAGAGGAATGTCACGCTGTCATTAGAAATAGTGACAAATATCTTTTATATTGAGATCCTTTATACATATGCCGAATACAGAAACACATTTTAATCGAGAGACTGCAAATTACTTAAATCTCGACTTAATAGAACTGGAAGGATAAGGAAAGAAAAACAGATGCAAGAATCAAGATGTAATAGGGGATGAAGGGTGTACAGACACTTGAAGGCGACAGGAAAGAAGTTTAATAAGATTCGAAAACGAGATGAAGGCAGGAGGCAATTAAGAAAAGTGCGAAAAGAAAAATCGAAAGATTCATAGAAATGTGTAAAGATGAGGAAAAATCAGAAATATGTAGGGAGAAATTATATAGAGATGCACAGGATATCTTTGGAAAGGACTGCAGGAAGTAACCTGTTAAAACTAGGAAGACGAGTTAACTCGTCATTCAAATAGGTAATCCTGCGCATTGGATAGTCACCATGAAAATTTCAAAACTTCACTCGTACAAAAGGAATAAATGTCTTAGGTTATACATCGCATGTACTCTGGACGAAACGAGTTAATTCGCCTGTAATAATTATTAAAAATATAAGAAACGATCCCATTAACAGAGAAAGAAAAATGGCGGAAAAAGTTGAAGAAAAAAGCACAGGGGGAAGAAATAGATAATGTTGAAGGGGAAGAGTAAATAAACTGAGGATAAAATAGGACTAAGCAAAACAGCAATAAATAATAAAACTTGGGTAAGTTACACTCAGCTTGTAACGCAGAATATGTAAGGTAAACGTATATTCAGGGTTAGAAATAAGAATCAGACACATATTGAAATGTAAGCAAATACGTGTTCAAATATCGCAATCAGAAATATCATTGCAAGCCGAGAAGAACCACTAAGAAAGCATTACTGCTAGAACATTGGGGCAGGACTCACTGCGAGGGAGCAAACAAGGATGATGAGGACCATAACCCAAGTGAGGAACGTAACGATCCCGCAATGCGAGCCCAAATTAAGCGCGTGCCTCAATTTACTGTCGGCCAGCAGAAAATGATACATCTGAAAACAGAGAATGTTTCTTTCGCTTGAAAAGCAGCCCTCAGGCCAGTGCATCTAGAAACGCCGAAGAGAGGCGAAGTTCTACAGACCAGCCAACGGGGCCCAAAACTCTGGGGCCGATAATATCTGATCAGTCTTGTGTTCTCCATATTACGTCTCCCCTTTGTAATCTTGATAATTTGTCGCGACTAGCACGGGCATCACGTCAATTTGGTCATTTTTTCGGGGTGATATGAAAAAGGGTAAAACTGTCAGCCTGGCCAGATCGTTTGACAGAAAATGGCGTGGTTGGCACGTCTCTCGTTCACTGCCTCTCCCCCCTCCAAACGCCAAGCAGCCCCCTGTAGTGATCGATCACGAGCAACGATAACAGTAAACATCCGACGGTACAAATTGATGCGGCATATTCAAACAACGTTGCTGACGATGATGATAATCCGATCGGTTCGCCACGGTAAGAACGGATCCTCGTAACGACATTATCTTCGCCACCGATCGCGGTTCGATCATTCCGTTTTACTGCTCTCCACCCCCATGCTGCACCCCTTTTCCTTCGATATTTCCACGAACCTCGAACGGTGCTCGGGCTCAAACAAACTGTGAGTAGGGTTTATATAAAAACAGACTTTTGACAAAACCGGTTTTCGAATTCCACTATTCCCTAAAAACCGTTTAAACTGTCGGAGATAGAGCCACATGCATTGTGGACGCGCCGGCAGTCGTGGAAACGCTGCCTTGCTGTCGACCGACAGCGACCTCTCGTTCCGGCCAACTGCCTATCCGTCACGACACGCGTGTATTGTACCGTAAACTGGGGGAACATTGGCATGTTTTTGGAACATTTTGCTATATAATATAAAAATTAACATTTTTACATTTGCTTTAAGTATCCTATCATAACATTGCATCTTTTGTGAATGCACTACAAGTGTTAAAATGCATAAAATTTTTGTCCTTAACCTTTTTTATTACATGCTAAATATGTGCCAATGATAACATTGGCAAATCATATATAAATAGCACTAAAAAGTTAAAGTTTTACCACATCTGAACTTACATTCACACTTAAATTTGTTTCTTTTTATGTTCAGTGCATTCTATTTTATATTTTTTTAATTTATTCTTTTATTTTTTTAATTAACATTTTAAAATTTGGTTTAGGTATCCTATTATAACATTGCATCGTTTGTGATTGTGCTACATGTGTAAAAATGCATAATTTTTTTTTCCTTTCCCTTTTTAATAGATGTTAAGTAGATGCCAATGTTACCCCGTACTGCCAATGTTCCCCCAGTTTACGGTACGCTCCAATGTGTTACCCCCTTTTTTTACTATCATTTCATTCGATTATTACACACAGTGAAAGCTACACCGCGTAATATCCTCCTCACCGACCTGCATAACTCTAACATAAACCGGTTGTCGAATTTTCACAAAAAAATATAATTAAAATAGTAAATATATATTTGAAATCATTTTATAATTTGTCAGTTTTTTAATATTTATGGAATTACACAAATATAACAAAATTAAATATATTGTATCTATACAAAAGCAAATAAATAAAAAAAATTAAAATGAAATAGTAGTTTAATGTCCATAGAATTAATCTGAGAACAATCAAACTCGGCTGTATTATTTTTCGATTAGATTTCTTCTGTTCAGTGAAATTTGATTGATTTTAAAAATTGTTTAGGTGGTCAAATTTCATTGTTTATGGTATGGACTTATCTCCTCATTGAAATAAGTGATATCGAACAGGGAATTTAAGGAATTATGGGACTATAAATAGGGGTAGATATATAAAACATTTTATTTTACTTAGAACTGGAAAACCAATGCGAAGGAACTCAATACAAACAAACTCGAAATACAATAGAAAACCAATTTGAAAGATAATATCATACAGAGAAACAACAAAGTTACCTGCATCAAGAGATCGCGCATATAAAATATTTTATTATGTATGCAAAGGAACAGAACGTAAATACGTATCATTAATTCTTTAGGAGAAAATGGGTGTTTCATTTAGCAACTTTATAAATACAAAAAGACTTAGAGCAGTAAAAACACGTCACTCGCAGGCGGACCACTAGTTTAGTGAAATTAGGATTTGTCTGAGCAATCCCCGCAAGCTACGTTGTAAACAATATGTCAAATGGCCCCAGCTATCCGACATATGCTAACAATTTTGCAAAGGGTCAAGGGTAAAGGAAAACAGTTTCGCGTGAATATCTCGTTATTTATCGGTTCTACGATAAAAATAATTATTATAAAATTTGTAGCTCAGGAAATTGTCTACAAAGAAGTTTCTATGAGTTTTTTTCGTAGCAGTAACCATTTTCATGTATGCCGGCTTACCAAGTTTCAACCCTCATACTTTTAACAAGGGGAGATCCGAACCTCGAAAATTTAAAAATTTATGAAACTTTTTGAATATGTAGGGGATGCAGTCCTGAGTACAACGCAATTTGGTTTGCTGCCCAAATTCACTCTAAGGGGAAGAAATTAACCCCTGAAAATCCGACTATTTTCCAATTTTGTGTTATAACTCGCGAACGGTAAGAAATTTAAGTTACCAAATGGTAGTTATAATTAAAAAAAGTAACTTTTCCCTGAAAACTTTTTTCTATCTCTTACAGATCGCGAGTAATAACACAAACTCGGAACATTTTCAGGGGTGAATTTCGTCCTCTTAAAGTGAATATGGGCAGGAAACAAAATTGCGTTGTACTCAAGACGATATGCCCTACATATTCACAAAGTTTCATAATTTTCTTAATTTCTGGGTTCCGGATTTCTCCTTACTAAGAGTATGACGGTTGAAACATTGTAAGCCGTCATACATGAAAATTGTTACTTCTACGAAAAAAAACTCACGAACCTTTTTTATACAAAATATCCTAAGTTACAAATTTCATAATTACTATGTTTGCCGTAGACCCGATAAATAACGACATATTCACGAAAAACTATTTTTTTACCGTTGACACCCTGTAAAATTTTTAACAGAAGTGGAATCGATGGGGACTTTTAACATATTGTTTACAACAAGGAATCAAAAGCCCATACAAAATGTAACTTGCAGGGAATTATTCCCCAGGCTCGTCATATTTCCGTTCAATTTCACTGGACTACCCGAGGTTAATTGTAAGACAAAAATGAAATGACAATTAAAAATAGTTATACAAGAAACGTCGCGTGAGGGAGCCATCACATGCTCCCGAAACCTGCCATGGTGAATAAGGGAACGAGACGACTGGGCCGAGAATTGCCACTCCAACAAATTTTCCGTTTGGTTTCAAATGGAATAGAAACGTACAAGCTTACGTCGCCAGCGGCCTTTCAACAAGTTGCCGCGATTTTTCTGTCAAAGGGACACTCTGTGCAATCGTTGGCATCGCCAAAGTTAAAGGTCATGTTAATAATCCAGCGTGCAAGCGTGTGTCGATGTATGTATCGGAAACTTCAATTTATTGTAAGCCAGCTCCCATGACTGACGGTCAAGCCATCGCGATATCAACAACGGAAAATCGGAATGTAACAAATGAAAACGTTGAGACACAATTATTTGATGCAGCTGCGGGTAGACGCTTGCCTCGTTCTTTCGAACCGCGTGGCACCCTGTTCGAACGTTTGTAGGCCCCCTATTAAGGGGTCGTTCATAAATGACGTAAGGCTTTCTTGGGGGCAGGGGAGGGGGTCGCGAATTTTTATTTAAATAAAATTTCGAATAACGAATAAAAGTTAAAAAAATTATTCTTCGTATATCGCATAAATTGACTCGAGTTAACTTTATTATTCGGAATATAGATAATTTTTTTATTCATCGGAAAATTATTTGACTTCGAATAAAGTTAAAGTTAAAGTAGAAAAATTTATTCGACGCTGAAGTTGAAACCGTCGACGAATAAAAAAATTAATTTTATTCGTCAAGTAAGTTCTCGTCGAATAAAAAAATTAACTTTATTCGCCAAATAATCTAATGTTAAAGTAACTTTTATTTGACCAGTTATTTTAAATAATTTTTTATTCAGTTAATGCCCAACTCATGGTCAGTAGCGTCTTACGTAATATTTTTTAAACCTAATTTTCATCGCACACGCGGAACTGAGTTAAATGAATTATACGAACCTTTAAAAGAATGTTAATAACTGAAAAATATATTGTAAAAAATATTACGTAATGAAGAGAGGTAGAGGGTTGGAATACAAAATCTTCAGAATTCTTATACTGGGGGAGAGAGGGGGTAAGAAATCGCCAAAATTACTCTTACGTAATTTAAGAGTGGTCCCTAAGCTGATGGCGACGGAAATAGAATATCATGATCGTTTGTTGGGGATCTTCGGACGTTCGAATGAAAAGCAGGATATCGGCCGGGTATTGAGCCACGGGGTGCATCTGTATAAAAGACGTCTGATGTAAATTGTAGTGTAAATTGAAAATGGTTCGAAGAGACGGAACATTTGCTTTTCCCTGAGAGCGTTCCATTGGCACGGTTAACTCTTCGAATCCCTGCGAACTGTGCAGTTAATGGCGGGTTTCGAGACCACGTTTCGCCTTTTGTTTAGCCCGCGTCTGAGACAACCCGCGGAGAAAACGCCGGGATGGGTATGATAAATGGAAAGGGACGAAAATTTACCTGCTTTTTCGACGAGCGGTGTTGAAATGTCTGGGGGAACGCCATCTCGAGGAATTACATGCTTCGAGTGTTACATTCCTGCAAGAAATTTAAATATTTAGACACATTCATTTGCTTTACGATAGGGTAAATCCGGGAGAGTTGGTCGAATGGCTATATTCAGACTCTACATCTGTGTATATGTAAAAGTGTGTTAATGTTTAGAACAATTAATTCTCTAAGAACCAACTGTTTCGACCAACTCTCCAGCTCGACTGCGTCTCCCGGATTTACCCTACTATTTATTTACGATATTGATGCGGGATTAAATTTTAATCATTAAAATAAAAGTAGTTTGTATAAATTTGATGTTAATATCGCATAATGTTACATTAACGTTGTTGGTTCGAGCATTATGATCGATAATAATTATTCCGTCCCCTCCATTTCCAGTTTTCAAGCAGTTTCGGTAAATAAATGGTCGAATGCAGTTGAACGTTATTGGTACTTAAAAATAAATGCCGATTTTCTGGTGGAAGAATATATAGGGACCTTCGAACCGGATCGTTGCTGAATATAGTAACTTGCAGGAGCTTAATGTATTTGAAAAGTATTTTAACGACAATTTTAATGTGCAAAAGTTATTTTAAAATGAAATTAACGTTATGCAGTGATTAATATTCTTTTAACAACTCCCGGAAGAACTTTTATGTATTCTTCAGGAGCATCTATTTAGTTTGGAATAATAATGTGACGAGTCATTTTTTTAACAATACCAATTCTATCGCTTTTGTGCAAATCATATTAATTTTCTATGTATAAAGTTGAATTTAGATAAATTTGCGTTGATGGGAGAAAACTTGTAATGTTTATGACAAATATTGGTATTCCTTTGTTTATAATCAATTAAAGTATGGGAAGCGAAATAATTTTATGAATTGATATAAGAATTAATGAATTTAAAAACACGCAATATTTATGTTTAATTACTATATATAAACATATACATGTAGCGTTCATATTTGTCGCATTGTTTAAATATTTTTTAATGTTCTTTGCTTGAACAGGAAACGTTATCATTTCTTTTTATTGTCCCTTAGCAATTAATACAGCGGATTTATTACTACATCAGTTGAATTCATTCCAACGATCTTAACGGCACCAAAAGTAGGGGAGAGCGGGGACAAACGTAACGGCATCATGAAAGTAACACGCCTTCTCCCACCTCCCACAAAAGTTTCCAAAATGTTTGCTTTACATAGTTACGCGTGTTTAGTGTTACTTTTCTTTCACGGAGTGACGCTGAGCAATACAACGATTCGTATACCCTGGGCAAGCTGATTTCGTTATTTCGATCACTCAGGTAAGCGTCTCCTCTGTTGGTGTTTTTTGTTAACATTCATAATTAAACTATAGACATCGATCCAATTATTTGTTAGAGCGTTCTTAGATAATGGCTTTAAAAGTTCCTGTCTTTGATTTCAATAAGTCTTGTATAGTTTGTACGTTATAGCAGTTCTATGATGAAAAACATGGCTGGGGACAAAAGTAACACGTCACTACGGGGAGTAGTTGAATCCAATATTAACAATATTTTTTAAAAAAAAATCATAAATATTAGTTACCTTTGGGGCCGTTACACGAGATACCATATTAAATCAAATACACAGTATCAAAGAAATGTTTGAAGCTGGTTATACTTTTTTATCGTTACCTACATAAAATATGTTTATTTAAATGTTTGTTTCCACCGTTTCTGATACAGTATTGTCTCCCTATAGGCTCGCTGGTCGGGACAGGCGTTGAGGCTATATCGGGTACAGAGCCTTAATTCCGAGTGTTCGTTTCTCGCTTCTTTCTGGCCGAAGGGGGAGCGAGATGGAACGCTTTGCGTGCGCGGCGGGCGTGCGCGACGGGCACGGATGCAAAGGACGGAGTGTCAGGAGTCCGAAAGATGAAGCGAGACAAAATATCAACGCGTCGTCTGTCTCGTACCGTCCTCGCTCGCTTTCAATGGCTCTCGCTCGCTTTCGTTCCATCTCGCTCTCGCCTTCGCCGGACAAGAGTCAGACAGAAGTGGTGGGGATAGCGACAAGCCTATATCGGGTGCACCAAACCGAGCTTACAGGGAGACAATACTGTAATAAAAAATCCTATTTTGCTTGGGAAGAAGTGTTTTTGCTTAATTCTCCTCAATATAATTAGTATTACTTTCGTCCCCATGGTATGTTACTTTCGTCCTACCCCTGCAGGACAAAAGTAACAATGACAGTCGCTGCGGAAAATTTCCATAACTCTTTGACTACTTATCATGGAAGGCTGAATTTTTGGTAAAAAATAATAGACCAAGAAACACACTATCTTAAGGCATAATTTTCGTATTTATATCTGTAAGAGGTAATTAGTAGATAGGCCAAATGTAAAAAGTGTTACGTTTGTCCCCGCTCTCTCCTACTTGAACTCCAAGTAAAAAAATAAATTATTTATGTCCCGTTCCATGCAGATGTACCAAAAGCAAGAAAATCAATTTGAACATATACGTTTTTCTATCACATTTCGTACACTTCTATTTTTTTTTTAATTTTTTAACAAAACATTTCATTCACAAGTGGAATTACAAATGCCAGTGTTGGTCCCCGCAGTTTTGCTGCAGTTGAACAAAAACGGCGAAAATCTGTTCGGAATACGGACGTTTCGATCGCGTGACAGTTATTTCCTCTCGAAAAATCTTGACCAATGGGTGCAGTTAAATATTTTCACGGCGTGCAGTTAGCGCCGGAAACGGGATTTCATGGTTGTTCGCTATCGAAATGGCGACGTCGGAAGTCCGGCTCGTCGGATAAAATTCAAAACAAATTCGGAACGCCATAAATAAAGGGCTGCTAGGACGGAGGGGCAGCGACGGGGAAACAAAAATCGCGAAGAATGGATACTTCTTCTGTAGCGGTTGTTTTCTTTTTCTGATGGCCAACGATTTCCAATTTGAACAATGCACTCGGTGGGTTAGATAAATCCGCGCGTCGCCTTTTGTGTACTTCTAATTTCGAAACACATTGTCAGGTTAGGCCTGGATAGGAAATAAAATGAAAGGAAGGAGTGCACGTTACTGAGAATGCTTTCAAAATTTTGAAACATTCGGATTACCCGCAAACAATGGGAACGCGGAAATGTGAATATTCCGAGGTTATTAAAAAATGTGGATCAAACGTGGATGACATTCAATACGCTGAAATTTTTGTCGAGGGGGATGATTTTAAATACGCTTTATTCATTCGCTTTATGTATAGTATTCCATAAAAATTTCGCTTTGGGTATTGTGATACAGTTTTATTATTTATTTATATAATTTAGTTATTTTAAGTCGCATCAACCTCTAAGTTTAGGTATTAGCGACTCAATCTATAGTAACTATAGTTACAACTCCCGGAGAAGGTTGGTATTTTTAAGGAATCTCAGCAGCTGTGTTAGCTTATTTTGGTCGGTCAGATCTTTTCGTCTATAAAAGTCAATCTCGCAGTTTTTCCTTTCGGCTGAGAATTTGTTGCAGGAGAAAATAAGATGATCGATGGTTAATGTGGCGTTGCACGTGCCACAAATTGGGGTGTCTGCCATGCTCATTATATACGAATGGAATATTTTGGTATGGTCAATTCTGAAGCGTGATGTTGTTACTTGGTTTGCTCTTGCAAGATTACGGGCAGAGGGGTTCAAAGAAGTTGGTTTTTAGTAGGAGCTGTCGGGAAGGTGCGTTTAGTTTCCACTCCTTGTTCCAGCATTTATAATACAACCCCTGGCAATAACTTTGGATTCAAACGCAAAGATTCGAAAATAACGAGAAATACCAATATTTTTTACATATAAAATGCAACGGTACACATATGAAATGCGTGGTAATTTTAAATCGGTATATTTTAAAGTAAAAACAACAAAAATAATTAAATATTTCATTTATTATGCAAGAAAGGAATATAGAAGATACAAAATGTTTCTTGGAAATATGTAAGTTTGGAACATTATGAATTTGCAAGGAAATTAACAATAATTTATTTAATATTTTTGTTGAATATATGCACGAAGATGGCGTTGAAAAGCGGGCAGTTATACTAGAGTACCGTAAACTGGGGTGACTTTGCCCGCCCGGGGTGACATTGCCCACTTTTCGGAAAGACTTTATTTTATTTTATTGTGAAGTAATTAGAACATATGGTGCTTTGTAATCGATAGCAATAATTTCTCCAAGGGCAACCGCAAAAAAAAATAGCGAATTCAATCATATGGTAATTTTTCAGTCAGAGTAGAAAAGTGGGCAATGTCACCCCGGCGGGTAAAGTCACCCCAGTTTACGGTATTCCTTTAAGGGGGATTGCGCCTTTTTGGGCCGAAAAATTGGTAATTCTTTGTGAATTTTTTGCACAAAAACTGAACGACAAATTAATTTGAGGTTTAGCAGGCTATTTTACTGTATCTCGAACTATTGTTCTGAATTTTTGTGTGACAGTGAGAGAACATTGCAGATACTGAGAGAGCGTTGTAAAATAATCGGGTGTTCCTGGCGTTGACGAAAAGAACTGCAAGGGTTATCCGAAACACAAAAAGGAAAAGATATTCTTAAACTATATGAGCTAAGGGGACCCTGAGAAATTGGAAAATTAAAACAAAAATGACTGTAAAAGCTAGAAAAACAAATGGTAATGGACCCTCCGACTGTGGCGGAAAGTAAATAACGAATACACCAAAATTTAGATTTTAAAATGGTGCCCTTTTTTCGTGAAATGGGCCTCACGTTTAATCTTATTTATTTAATTGTTTTAATGCTTATTCACTTCGCATATTAGCGCGGTATTTTTGATTTTATTTAATTTAGAATAATTTAGAGGGACACATATGGAGCTCGTCTCAGGGCTCTCGAAAACGATAAGACGGCACTGAGGCATAGTGGCTTTGACTAATTTATTTAATAATGAAAAAAGGAACAACTAATGACCAGTAGCTTCAGCAGCTCACATTGTTTTAAAAGCCCACTTGCTTGTGACTCAATTGGATATATGTATTTGAAAATAATTTCTAGTCAAATAACTCAATAGAGTTTAGAGCATAGTAAACTGTTCAAAGGGACAAAAGAACGTTAGAAAAGAAATTCCTGTCCTAAACTGGTGGTCCACGACAACCACCTTCCAGCGACTCCCGGGGTTAGCCAGGCACAAGTTCGTCTGTAATTAACAAATTCTAAATTAAATTCTGATCCTCGGCTACGCAACTGCCCCCAATCCACGACCCGTAACAATTTTCTTCAAATTAAAATAAAATATGCTCAGTTTAGACGATCGGAATAGGATCTTATTATAGTCGTTAAATTTTTGCTTTTATTCTTTATGAGCATGTAGAAAAAATATAGGATTTCTTTGAAAAAAATACCGATGACCTTGAAATTTTTTAAAATCATTTTATTTGCCCCTTTGAACAGTTTGCTATGCTCTAAACAGTTTTCTTTTCGTATACCCATAAATACCGGAGATATTTAGGTGATCCAATTTATGTGGTCCACCCAGTACAATTTGAATAATCATTTCTAAAATATTCTATGAAAACGTTTATATGAGCTTCGTTATTTTTGTGTGATTTTACGTCTGAAATTATGCCCACATATCTGAAACACTTTGTATAATGCTGCATTTTTTTCTAGTTTCAAATATTGCTAATTATCCTGGGCGGATTATTAAAGCAAATCTTTTGGAGGGCACATGTACATTTATAGTCTTGAATAAATTTATGTTACGGTTAAAAGCTCAATATTTGCTGGCCTTTGTGTAGAGTAGCGTATTTAAACGGGTTTCAAGACACAGAAATGTGTGTACCTTCGTACGTAGCTTTATTACTGTTGGGACTTACAGCATTACGTACGATAATAATCTCGTAACGTACAGTACGTTCCACCTGTGCAGCAAATAAACCACGCAGGCTATATAGTTTTTTTCGGTCATGACGTAGGTGCATTTCACGTGTGCTCCTTAAATGTGAATGTTAAGCAATTCCTGTAAAAAAATAATGTTGGAGCCGTTGGAGATTAGTTTTAATCGTGGCTCTTGCGCCATAAGAAAATTTCGTGGTCTCCCATCAGCGTCGAAACATATGTGACACTGATATATGTATAGTTCTATTTTAATATATGAGACGTTATTATAAGCATATGGCTGATACAATTGATTTCAGGAAGGGATGATGTTTATTTATAATATAGAATGTTACATAATGAAAATATGATTATTACAATGTTACCTCTTAACAGTGTCTCCTGATGCGTACATGTCTCGGCAACCAAGTACCAAGGTGGGGATACCCCGGAAGGCCTTACACAATAAGGCGCGTCTTCATTGGTAAAAGAAGGAAACGCCATACGACTAATTTCCAACAAGGGATCGTTTAATTACTTTAATACATTGAACTGTTATAATCACATTCGTATTAAATAATTTTATTATTTCATACACTGTGAGACTTAAATTTATCTTAAATTTAGTCGAGCTTACGCGAATTCGAAGTGCACAAAAATTTGTGCTGGCATATGTACAACGAAAATTACATATCTTACAAAGGTATGCTTGAGTAATAACAATTTTTCTACTCAGGGATATTTAGAAATCGTACAGCTTTTCTCCATTCTAGTTAAAATATGGACACCAAAAATATATAATAATTCTTATAAAAAAAGCATCGATTGGATCCATAGGTATGTCAAAAAATATGACTATGTTAAACTTAAAAAAGCACCTTCTACCTAATTAAAGGTACTAAATTTCTAATTATAGGTACTCTAACCAATGTCTCTAGTTATTGTTAGTCACTTTTTTGAAAGGCAGAATTTCTTAGCGATTTCACACACGAAACATTTCTGTGTCTTAAGATCGGTATTTCGTATATGCAGTGCACGCTGAAACTCATGTTACAAACAGAATTGATTGATTCTATAACTGAAAATAAATAGAAAAAGAGGGATGAATTTTTTCGTACGTGGCTACCATTAAAAAAAAAATAACTGTAAATTTGTCGAGTGTTCATACATTTATGTATTGACAGAATGTAAACTAGTAAATATTGTACAACTGCGAATGGGATGAATCTCTGGGTAAAAATAAATCGAAATTGTACAATAACTTTTCGTTTCAAACGGGGCAGGCAAGAATTAAAACCAATTTTCTCGAAAAAGCAATGCCCCGATCAAAAGAAAACTATTCTACAATTTCAATTTATTTCTTCGCAATGGTTTATCTGATTCACAATTGAATTATATTTATTGTTGCAGTTTAGAGAATAAGTAATGGAAATTATAATAAAAGATACAACGCGATCAGAGAGGGCGCGAGACCAACATATTTACCAGCATATTGTGGTGTGAAAAATCAGACAATGATAGCAAGATTTAGATGCGGAAATAAGCAAAAAACTATCAGGTACTGGAACTGGAAGGGGAAAACAAATGCAGAGTTTTCAATAAAAAATTAGAAACGTATAGCATTTACTAGAGGAGTGTGCGGGCACAGGCAGAGAAAACGATACAAAATAAATATCAGCGAATTTGCAAAGGATAACAGAGAAGGATTACTCTGGATGCAGAAAATCTTAGATGCAAGGAAAGCAAGAAAGGACATAAATTAAGGGAGGACCCACCCTGAAGTCACTAATAAAAGACAAAGTTAGGGATTATTTGTTCGTATAAATTTTTATTTATACGAATATTTGTATGTAGGGCTTGGATATTTATTTAGTCTTAAAGCAATCTTTGATAGAATTTTTGTGTTTTATGAAAAATTGTACAAAATGGTTCCCCGGAGGACTGCAAAAAAACTGGCCCACACTCCCAGAAATGACTGGATTATCTCTGAAGAAAATACAAAAAATATATATAAACTGGAATATATTATATTCCATGCAACGTAGGATTTTCTCAAAATTCACATTATTTTGGAAATTATAGCAGTTTGAAGAATTGACTTTAATTTTTTACATAAAAATTTGTGTCGAAATCCTTGTAAAAAATGAATAATTGAAATATCAAAAAAATCCTACTCTACATGGAAAATAATATATTTCAGTTTGTATATCTTTTTGTATTTCCTTCTCAGATGATCCAGTGTGGGCCAGTTTTTTTGCAATGATCCGCGAAGCCATTTTGTTCGTCTCCATTTTATACAATTTTTCGTAAAAAAAGTTTCTCCTAAAATAAAGATTGCTTTAAAACTATATAAAAAATCCAAGCCTTCGTTTTTCGTTAGTTTCTTCATGGTGGGGTCCCCCTTCAATTCCAAACGGAACATACCTGACAAACTTATTATAAATTACACAATTGTAATTATCTCCATCTACGAAGCGCAATGTAGAACTTATGTATGCACATTTTCTAAGGCTGAAAGGCAAATAAATAAACGTTTACTACTACTACATTTATTGTTGCAACATTCAAAGTCATTTTTCTTGAAAACGAAGTGCCTAATCGAAACTTGTTTTCCTATGTTTTCATTTACATTCAGATATTTGAGTGTTGTACCACAATTTTGTTGGTACCACCACCCTGTATATCCGAAATACAAGCCACGAGCCACGAAAGTGTCTCCTATGGGAAGGATCTTATTCGTTCCCAAAAATTGATCCCTTTACGATGCCTCGAATCGTAAGACGCCCTGTTTGTATGTACTAAAACTACAGCTACTGGTTCGTTTGGACCTCACGTTCCCAACCGTCACGACGAAAGAGCCGTGGTTTATGTCGAAGCAACCACGGGTCCACGGTTACGATTTCCCCGGGACGGGAACTTGAAGGTAGCGGCCGAATACTTTTTCGTGACAAACGGGAAACGAGATTTCGCGGTCGCTCGGCGTCGAGACGGCTATGCCAGAAGCGTTGAGCGTCCGTCAAAATTCAGAATATTCACGTCGCCGTCGTGTAGGGCCCTTCTGGCGCATACCGTAAGCCTCAAGAGCGACTCGCACAAAAAATATGTGTAATTAAAACTCGACGCTCCGGGGGATCCTCCACGAACTCGCGCGGGAAGAGAAAACGAAAGGGGAGAAACGAAAGCGACTGAGGAACGATAGAGAGTCGTCCAGACGGCCATCGCCGTGCTCCGGAAGGTTAGCGGTGGAATAATCAGTAGCTGAGAATTAAAATAATAACTATTTTCTTACTCGATCTAGGGGGAACCGGGGCAAAGTTATTAAGGGGTACGTAAGATTTAAGAACACACAGAAACAGGCATAGTTTTCTAAAATCTATAATATAAGGCCATTTCTACTGTCACTTCAGAATTTGATCAAATATTTGTTAAGGACACCTTTTACAATTTTTAGAAATAAGTCAAAATAAATATGGCAGGGAAATTCAAGTATTTGTATTGAATACGAGCTTCTAAAAAATAGGTTACAACTGGTTTGTGAAAGAATATTTAAAAAAAAAATACTAATTTCAGAATATCCAAAATTGAAAAAATAAAATACACAAAAAGAAATAATACAGTAAAGAGTGATGGGAACACAAAACAATTTATTTATTGTATTACATGTGCTCTGATTGATTTCACTCTGTCCTTTTCACTTTGCCCACGGATTCAGTGGAAGAGAAATATATGAATCTGTATATCTACAATTTATAGGTTACAAATGGTTGCTAATAAATTGAAATAACACACCTTGAGTTTAACATATCTGAATCATAAGCTAAAAGAATAACACCTATACAAATAAGACATTACTTACCTGACTTTAGAAATAACAGTTTCTTGAATAAAATTTTAAAATTTTGAATGGAAACTCTAAGCAATTTATTTCACCAACAAGCCGTCTCCATAAATGATAATGGCTTCCTTTTGTGACATACCTACTAGAATAGCATGTGCAAAACAATATTTCTCTTTGGCCCCCACCATTTCGCTTTGCCCCGGTTTCCCCTACGTACGTTGCTCACAAAGTAGCCGTCTACAGTATACATGTGCATAAAATATGTTGTGAGGTCTAATTCACAGCAATTTTAAACTTTTTGCCAACAGTGTACGTCAATATTGTTAAATCATCTTTGAGAGTTCCAATCTTCACGAGAATCACGTAGTAATCTCGATCAGAATGAAAATATTTATCACGCATCATCCGTTTGCAGTAGATCATTGCATAAGTAATACGTTTCTTTGGTATACATGTTGGATGAAAATAAACGAATTTTTATGAACGTAACATATTTTTTGGAAATTTCTAAAAACTGAACAGGGGGCTGGATTCGCATTTAAAAAACTCACACGTAAAAAAAATGTGTTTTACGTCTGACAGTTCTAGAAATATTTCAGAAAATATGTCTTCGACCACTAACTTCAAAATCGGGGAGTGCAGGTTCGGTATATTCCCTTGTTAGAGCTATAGAGAAGTAGATAAATAGATAGATTTGTTACCCTTCCCCTCTTGGAATGCAGGTGACCATTCCAGAATTTGCAACGTACAATTCTTCTAATATTTCTCTTCCTTTCTATGCCCATTTTGTGTCTAACTTAACCTAGCCTTATCTCCACTTAATCCTAATTTAGTTTACCCAGCCTAGTCTTAAACCAACTTAACATCTAACTTAATCCACCGCTAAGAGTAGAGAAGTAATTTCTTCGATTTCTGAAGTTTTCCCTACTACCATTACACTTGGTAACGTTACATATTCTATTTTCTCTCAATTCTACTCAGGTCTCTACTCCCATTTTATAAAATTCTTCCGACTTCAAAAAGATACTTCAATCACATTCTCGACTTCCTCTCTTAAACTAAAAATAACACAGTTCGACAGCCATCTGTACTTGTAACATTTAATAGCCGTTTCTTATAGGTTTTCGTGTGCTGTTTTTCTCATCCTCAGTTTTTGAGAAATGCGATTTTGAAAAAAAAAACTGCAAATTTTCAACTTTGAATGTCTTTTGTGTCGAAACAGTAATTGTTATTCGATTGATTGTCCCGTCAAATTATTCTATGAACCCTCCCGAATACAACGATATAAGATATTAGTGCATTATGAACATTTAAATATGTTTAAATAACGATCAAAAGGAAAAGAACACCCGAAATGCACGCATTTTTACAATCTTTCAATTTATTTCTAAAACTAAAGATCTAGATGAAAATCTGACAGTTCCACGCGATGCAGCAGATATTTTTCCTTCGGGAACCATCAACAGAAGTGGTAAATCATGTTTTGTTTTCAATGCAGAAGCGAAATAGTTTGTCAAAATGTGCGGCGCCGACAGTGGTAAATCACGCGCGTTAAGGGTGCAGGTTATCCTCGATAGCCTTAAAACAGGCCTACATTCCGACGCAAATTGTAAATTGATAAATAACAGTAGAGAGAACATTTTTTTCTAGTTTTAATCGTTATTGTATGAGCTCTAACCCAAAGAAAGAAAAGTCTACATATCTGTATGTACATAAAAGTTGTGAGTAACAACGTAAAGACGTGTACGCAGTGCACCGTTTGATGGTGAACATAAAATCTCGAAAACCGCTCCAACGATTTGGATGAAAATTTAATGAGAGATGCAGAAAACCATTCTTAAATTTTTAAGAAAAAGATAAAAAAAATTTTTTATACAAGAAATCGATAAAATCGTAGTTTTCAACATAAAAATTGTATTACTTTTTTTTAGAAAATCTGCTCCCGAAACATCGTAGGGAATGGTTTTCTGCATCTCTCATTAAATTTTCATCCAAATCATTGGAGCGGTTTTCGAGATTTTATGTTCACCACCAAACGGTGCATCGCGTACACGTCTTTTCTTTTTTTGGTGTTAAAACTCATAGAATAACGATTAAAACTAAAAACCAAAACGTTCTCTCTACTGTTATTTATCACTTTACAATTTGCGTTTGAAAAGAGGCCTGTGTTAAGGCTATCGAAGGTAACCTACCCCCTTAAGGGGGTAGACACGGGTAATGCAGCGCGCTGTATACCGACACAATCTGGCCCAAAACATGGGTTTGGGAAATTACGTTGTTTGTCCTTATATGAGCAAATTTTGGGCTGGGCGAGGTCTCATTCGAAAGAGGAAGGTTCAATGCAGCCCGCTCTGGTCATGGCTCAACGAGATTGTGTTGATATCTGATAATATGAGTGTCCAAAGTAGAGAAAAAATTGACAAAATACACTCGCAGATTCCAAGTATTTGTAGGTCACTAAAAGAGTTTTATGACTCAAGCTATGACCAGAGCGGGCTGCATTGAACCTTCCTCTTTCGAATGAGACCTCGCCCAGCCCAAAATTTGCTCATACAAGGACAAACAACGTAATTTCCCAAACCCATGTTTTGGGCCAGATTGTGTCGGTATGCAGCGCGCTGCATTACCCGTGTCACGTGGGGTGTTTACCTCCTTAAGTATTTTTAGGTCACTAAAAGAGTTTTGTGACTCAGACGGTGAGCAGAGCGCTCCGCATTGAATCTTCCTCTTTCGAATGAGATCTCGCCCAGCCCAAAATCTGCTCATATAAGGACGAAAAACGAAAAATCAAAAACCCATGTTTTAGGTTAGATTGTCGGTATTACAGCGCGCTGCATTACCCGTGTCTATCCGTGTCACGTGACGTGTCTACCCCCTTAAGCGATTGTGTGGCGCTGAGCGGCAGTGGGCCGCGCCGCCGTTGACGGCGCCCATTTTGCCAAACTTTTTCGCTTCTGTATTGAAAACAAAACGTGACTTACCACTTCTGTTGATGCTTTCCGACAGAAAAATGTCTGCTGCATCGCGTGGATTAGTCAGATTTTCTCTTAGACCCTTAGTTTTGGAAATAAATTGAACGGTTTGCGGATTCGTTTTCAGCGCACGAAAACCTATAAGAATCGACTATTAAATGTGACAATTCCGAAAAAAGTCAAATGTTGTCGAACTTTGTAATCAACTGTTTCTCACCGCTAAATTCTCGTCGCTTTATCATTGCACCCACCTTAAACGTTTGTAATAAATAAAATGCCCTATCTACCCTTCTTCAAACTATTAATACATCATTATTAGAAACTCCCCGCGTAAGCCGATATTTATACCAAATGAACAAATAACGTTCGTGTCAAATACTAAATTCTCAGGGAGTGGCCATTGCTTGCAGGACGACCTACTAATTACCATTGAATGATAGTAATCCGAAAGAATTGGGTAGCGCTGAGAAAAATGTGCGACAAGCGTCTGTGCGCTTGCCAGAAGAAGAAGAAGGAGGCGGCGCAGCCCGGCTTCATGAATCCGAACGACGAGAGAGTGAAGGCCCTCGAGGAGGCCTACGCCAAGTTCGCGAAAGCCGATAGCACCTCTATGTTGAAGAAACACTTAACCCAGGAGATGTTCGACCAACTGAAGACACGTATGACCCGCAATGGCTCCACTTTGATGGACGTGATTCAGTCGGGTTTAATGAACCCGGACTCGAACGTGGGCTTGTACGCACCCGATCAAGAGGCGTACTCCGTTTTCTCTGCTCTCTTCGATCCTGTGATCGAGGAGTATCATGGTAATTTCACGGCGAACGACGTTCATCCGCAGCTGGACTGGGGGAATCCCGAGGAGCTCGGCGATGTCGATCCCGAGAGGAAGTACGTGGTCTCGACGAGGATTCGCTGCGCCAGGTCGATCGAGGGATATCCTTTAAATCCCACTATGACCGCGGATCACTATATCAGCCTCGAGAAAAAGGTATATAAAGATTTAAGGGCCGATTGTAATATGAACGGACTGCTTGATGCCATTGTCCGCTGCGGGGTGGGGGTTGCAGGAGGATAGAATTCGGGTTTAACGCTCGCCGCGGGTTGTCCAAAGAGAAAACTCCTGAATCGTTTTGGTAGCTGTGTTTTCTATTGTGAGGTATTCGCTTAAGTACTAGGCAGAGCTTATTTTCTTTTTATTATGTATCTACTGTACTCTGGTAACCCTCGTATTGCGGTTTAAGGTATTTCAGGAGAGAATGTTTAGTGATTGACGGGGTGCTGTCAAGTAGGTACTGGGCGGTGGTTTGATTTTGAAGCTTCTTTAAATTGCAGGGAATTAATGAGGTTACTAAATAGAAGGAGATTGGCGAGGGAGAAATAGATGCATGAGGGGTGAAGGGTTGATCTTGGGGTGTAGTGGCCGATGCTTTTGATGCATTTTTAACATTCTAGTGTCCGTTTTCGAAAGAAACATTTTACTACTTAGTACCGTTAAGGGATTTTATTTTTGTATTCTTATTGAGGAATGTGAAATTCTTTATTTGAGAATTTAAGGGGCCCCATGCCATTGTGTTGGAGAGATTTTTTAATAGAGGCGGTAATATAAGTAATACCTACGGAGTATCAAAAAATTAATAAAGCAAATTAAAGGAGGAGAGAAAATGTTAAAGGCGAAAAAGGTGAAGAGCCTGAATGGTGGATTATAAATTAAATACAGCACCGGATACTACGGGGATCGACGCTAAGGGGTGCTTAAGAAAGAAATCAACGAGCTTGTTTACATATACACTTTTCATTGTAGTAGTGGTGTACAGATTGCACGTTTGCTTTAACCATGTAATATCGTACATTTTTCGCATCGATGATTTTAGGGAAAAATTTAATGAAAATAATTTGAGCTGTCTTAGCTGATTAAAATATAAAAGGTAACTTGCAACAGACGATAAAACGAGTAGGAACTGATTTCTTATAATGGGATTATATAAAAGCACAGAGTAATGCTCTTTTTGCGTGAAGCCCTCCTTTCAAGAAAACTAATTGTAAAGGTACCCGCGTTTTGCTAGCGCAATTACAAAGAAATGTATCTTAATTCTTCAATTTCTTATTTTGCTGGTATTTCTAGATTTGGAAATCAGGTCAAATGGAAGATTTATTCTGTAAATTGTGTTTTTGATCTACAACTACATATATACGTTTTTTTTTAGATTACAGAAAATCCTAACAAAGAATTTTCTTTCCAGTGAAATTAACATAAATTTAGGGAGCGTTGAAAATAAGTAGCCAAGTAAGTTTTTGTTTTAGTAAGAAATGGTCTACGAGGTGAAATACATTCCGAAACTAGATCAACGGAGTTTTCTGCCTCAAAGTATTTACCCAATCAAAAAATGTTTGAATTAAAAATGCATTAAAAAAAATGCATGCTTAATAACGCTAATAAAATATGGATGAGAGTATTTTCAAAATTTTGAAAAATAAAAGTTTCTTTTCTATGATTGATTCGACATTCACAACTGAGTTACTTTTGTCTACAACATTTTTTAACTGAGGTTAATAGTAGAAATTTTATTTCAGTTTTAAGTGTAGGTAAATTTTTATAGGCACGTTTTATTCAAAACAAAAAAATTCTTGTCTAATTACTTTCAATGTTCCCAAAACTTATGTAGGATTTGATAAAAATTGTAATGCAAGTAGTCCTCAGTACTTATAATTTTTCTCAAAATTGTCAATTTAGTTTCCAAGTGCAAGTGCATTTTACTAACTTTCGGAAATCAGAGGTTTCGCGTTTGCTGTTATTGTAAGCTCTGCTCCAAGTATCTGCTTTCAATGGAAAAAATAGAGCAACAGATAAATAATCAGTTTCTTTTAAAGCCAGCAAAAGTCATTCACTCCAACTTACATACTTGTTGTCTCATAAAAAAATAACGTGCATTTCATAATAAGTTCTCTCGAATTTGATAAATTCCATGGTATAGCACCCAACTGACACAGGATTTTTTAAAAACTCTAGCAACAACATTCTCCGACTTCCATCTCCTTTTCCCCCGCGAAATTCAAACGTAAAACCGTGGTGGCTGAAAAAGAGCACCGAACAACTCCCGCCTAGAAATCTTTTTTTTCTTCCACGCAGCTATTATTACCGCGCGGGGAGAGGAGACACATAAAATTCTCGGGTTCGTTCGCGTCTGACTTAATTCGGAGCGCGTCAACGGCCGAAAAAGCAACTCGCAATGGCTGCGCGGGCCGCACGGCTCGTTTACCCGCGGAACTGTTTAAATCAGGGCACAATGTGCGCGTAGCTAATTGATTTCTGCCGGTAGAAAATTCACTGGCACCGCCAAGGAAAGATAATTGCCTTTTCTAATCGCGTTTTAGCCGCTTCGTTGTCGACGCTTACGCGCTCTCCGGGGCGATTCGGAAACAGAGAGAAAAATTTATAAATCCGACGACAAACTGCTGAAATGGCTTTTCTAATCTGCTTACGTCCGTGAATCTTCCGCGGTTGCAGGTGAAAGAGGCCCTAATGTCGTTGACGGGTGAGCTGAAAGGGACTTATCACGCGCTCACCACGATGGATAAACAGACGCAGCAGCAGCTCATAGACGATCACTTTCTATTCAAAGAAGGCGATCGATTTTTGGAGGCAGCCAACGCCAATAGGTTCTGGCCAACCGGTGAGTAATGATTCGCGTCTCTCTCTTTCGTCGCCAACTTTCCCCGAGCAACCTAGATGGATCGATGGGGCAGCGCCTTTAAAACTATTCGAAATCTATCATTCCACGGATTCTCCAGCGGATTGAAAGCGATTGAAATCGTTGCATCGACGTCGAATCGTCGCGGCGCATGTTTCATAAACTATAGCTTAAAGTCAACCGTGAATCCGAGAGAAACCTGTTCGCCAGCCGAGTACTTCAATCTGTGCCCCAAATCAGCTTTAAACTTGAAATTACTATAAAACGTGTATAATAATAACAATAATTCGTCTTCATTGCATCACAAAATTTTTCGTTGACTTAACCCTTTCGACCCTCTTGGGACACATATGTCCCAGTGAATGTTTATAATTATCTGTAGAACAATACGTGCCACATATGTGCGTTGTTTTATTCTCTTTTAGTTAATCTGACTATATACTACTATCTATGATTGGCAATCATGAGGAAAAGCAACGTAGTAACGTGCTAGATAAGTTTTATTTTGGCAGGGTGTGTGGCTGCAGGGTCGCATTTATAGAAATGTCGTGTTTTACACTCGTAATTGAGCAATTTTCTGATTTCTTTTTATGTAGCTTTTCAGTTTATATTATGATATCACTGTTTTGCTAAAAAGTTTTTACATTATTATGTTTTTACTTATCTTATTGAGCATATAGAAGTGCCTGTGCGTTTCCGGGACGCACATGTCCGATTAAGTATTTTCATACTTTGTTCTTGTTTCTTTATCACAAGCAGTAAGATGTAATAATCTTATATAATATATCTATATATAATAAAAATACATTATATAACATTCCGACAGAAAATCGGAAGTGTTTAACCCTGTTTAATTTTTCCGGGTCACATATGTCCCACTGAAAAAAAAACTATTGGGACACATGTGTCCCAATTTTGAAAATTAACATGCAACTGTCAAATTTGATCAGTACCTATCCGCCACTTAGTATAATCGATTTCTGCAAGAAAATATAATAAAATCCAGATAGGAAAATGTCTGGTCGAAAGGGTTAATTGAGTGACGAATAGGCGAGGTTCAGCTTTCTTGCTGTTTTGCAACCTAACCCCATTATGTTATATGTAACGTGCGAAAACAGCGGCTGTTATGAACGATCAGCTGTGATCCTTGTCACCAGGACTTTTTCTTTCTACGAAGTTCAACGTAGGATGGCTTCGGTAGCTGATGGCTACTGGAGTCGTTGGAGGAGCCTAGGGCACTTACAACGGAAGTTTGGCAACACAAAAATTAAAAAAATTCGAAATTGCAGAAATGTAGCTTAAGTAACGTTAAGGGGGCACATGGGTATTTCAGGGTCAAAAAATTGAAAAGAATTTCGACTATTTATGATAGCCACATAAAGTTCTACATTGTGGAGAAGAGTGTTTTTTAGGTTCAGTTAAAATTTCAACTAAAAATAATTATCCATTCTTGACTTATGATATTCACAGTTTTAACGCGTGCATTGCGCAGCGCCCACTTTGACACTTTGTAACTCCTTTAATTTTTAATATTTTTTCAATCCAACCCAAAAAGTACTGTTCATTTTAACCGTCTAATACCCTTTTGCCCCCTTAATAATGTAACTATTTTTTTATTCGGTAATAAAATGGTCCTAAGGGTGAAAATACCCGCTCAAAGAGTAAAAGATATCGAAAAAAGTTCAAATCAAAGTTGTATGGCTTTCGATATCCTACAACATGGTGATAAAGAGAAAGTAAGGGTGTTGGGGATGAAATTTGAAAAAATAATGTTTTTTCTAAATTCTTTTTCGCTGCTTTTTAGGACTTAAAAAACTACAGAATTTTGAAGTTGACTTCTTTTTTATATCTTTTACAGTTTCGCAGATATTCACGATAAAACTAAACACCCACCATTTTTTCGAAGGGATGCTTTCATCCTTAAGCCCGTTTTATTGCCGAATCAAAAAATTAATACGTTATTAGCATGCCTTGAGCTACATTTCTGCAAATTTTCAGATATTTTTTCATTTTCTAGTTGTCGAACCTCGCTGATTAAATTTTTCCTTGTTAAGTCTTGCATTAGACTCTTCAAACTTTTTTTATGAGTAATGCATGTCCTTAAAATATAGTCTGACCCTTTATCACCATCTGGTATGCAGAATGAAGTTATCACTTAAAACTATCACCTTGATTTACATCAATGTTAATATCTGTAGCGAAAAATGGGTTAAACTAAAGTTACATGGTTTTAAGGGGGTTATAAGATGGATAAAACGAGTCTTTCTAAGTTGAGGCACTTCAAAAATTTGAAGTTGATCTTTGTCTATTTAAATGGACACATATGTTTCTTTTAGAGCGGTATTGTGATAATTTTTTTCGAATCCAACCATTACAGAAAAATGTATAAAAAAATTTATGTTAAATGGTTTTATTAAAAACACGCGTAAAACTAGAAGATAACTCATTTCTTGTACTACAATTTCGATGGTGATATGCCACTTTAAGTAAAATCGTGGGCCACAACGTGCAATCAGAAGTTGAAGTATCGGTTGGCCAGTAGAATCATCAGCTATAGTTTATCAATTTTATGTCACATTACAATCTGTACCCCGCAATTAAAGTATTTTGTTTCATTAACGCGAATGAAAACTATCTCACAACAAATTCATTTCGACGTTTGCTTCTGTATTAAAGTGATTCATATCCTGCTATGAAATATACTGCCCCACGATTTTATTTAAAGTGACATATTACCATTGATATTGTAGTACAAGAAATGAGTTATTTTTTAGTGCAGTTTTAATAAAATCGTATAACATAATTTTTTTTTATATAATTTTTTATTTTCTAGTTTTTAATGTTTTTACAGATATTTTTTTAATTTTTAGTGCATTTTAAATGACATCGTTTAACCTCAAGTTTTTTAATATTTACTTTTTAATGCCTAAGTTTTATTTGTAGTAGTGGGTTATATTTATTAATGACTGGGTAATTTTTTAACCCTCCCGGGGGTTTAAAAGATTTTTTTCATAATTTTGTATTGTAATCCAAACTACGTACGCCTGCAAAGTTTCAAGTTTATTGAATAATTGGAAGTGGGTTAAAATTGAGTTTCTAGATTTGAACCAAACATACAAGAAACACGAAACGAACAGAGGAACGAAGCTGAATAAAATCGTTTAAAAATATGAACAAGGATTGAAATGCATTTATTGACTTACAATTAAACTTAGGACTTTGGAGAAAAAGGCAAAAATTTGAAGATAAACCAAAGTCTTTTAGATTTCTAATACATATAGGTACCTAATAAAGTACTTCAAAAATCCATTCACTTTGAAAATTGTATCTAGGTATCACATTTATATATATTCACATTGAGTATGTTTCATCTCTTCGTTTAATGAATGTTCATTTTATTCCTCCACTTGGTGATAACTTTTCAAACCTATTATAAAAATATAATAAGTACTATTGTTTTAACTAAGGATGGAGCGTGGTTTTACAATTCCGTTTGAAGGTTTTTCGTAGTACTCCCGTTCAATTTATTCGCCAATTCAACTTGATGTAATCGGTCGGAGCTCACGTAAAACATTCAATTACAATGCCTCGAGTTCCTTCAGCTCGTTTGAAAACATTAATCCTTGGTAAGCCGAACGGTCGAAATTGGGGGTTCAAGTTTAAACGAAGATTAAGCCGAAAGTTTCTAGGATTAAGGCACATTCGAGGAAGGACAGGTTAGTGAATTGGCGAGTTGACGAATGTTACGACTGGTGCCCGCAATTTCCCGATCTTTACCCTCCATTTTCTTCGCCGCATTTAATGTCAAAATGTTAACGACTTTTAAGTCGCTTTAAAGAAAGATAAGTATCCTTGAGAACCTAACACTTGTCATTCTGAGGAACAAAATTGTACGCGTACACTTCAGTGAAGAATTGCTTCGTATAAAATAAGTATTTTCTAAAAAAAAGGAACATAAAATAGATTTTCTATTATTATATCCTGTTTTTACAATAATGTTTAATTTTCATTGAACTATGTATCTTGAAAGTCACGATTAAAGTGTATTGCAGGAATGCAAGTCTGACTACTTAGTTTGCATATTTGTGTGTATAGTAATATTAGAATATTTAGTATTAAACTTTATGTACTGATTTCATAATGGCTGTTGTAATTTATTTTCGATTTAATAATATTTGATATCAATTTTCTGTGACTACAAATAATTTTCTATCATTCATTTATGATTAACATGTCTCAGATTCATACGCCAATGTAAATTTTAATATTTTGTACTTGTCATCAACAATTCTTAACTGACTAACTAATTGCTTTCAGTATTTTTTATCTATTACATTCAATGCAACTGTTTTCGTTTAGCAGCCGTACTATTAGTAATACAATATTTTAAAAACTTTGTAGCTTACTATAAAAAAAAACATTTAACGTATTTGATCCAGATTTAATAAACTCTGTGCTTATGTGTTAATACTAATTTTCGATTTCTAAAGTTAATTTTAATAAGTTACTCATACGACGTTTTTTTTTATCAGAATTATGCAAATATATACGATAATATAACTGATTTAGCCTGTCTAAAATTGAGGGGTCTAGTGGGAAACAAGCACATGTCACCGTTTTATGATTTTAAAGGAATTCAAGTTGAAGGAAAAATTATTTTCATAGGAAATGCGATACGAAATTGTAATTATTTTAAACGGTATTTGAATTAAATGGTAAATGACAAATTGACAACAACTACCTATTATCAAAGTTTAGCTGAAAAATGATTTACTTTTTATTTCGCGGTATATATTGTTTACCACTAATTCTTAATATTTTTCTTTCGTTATCTTCTAACTATCTAGCTTTCGTTATCTTTCCATTTATTCTCGTGACGAGAACGTGTTTTACCATTTATTTCTGTGTTTGCTTTGTATAAATGATTAATTTCTCTACATATCTGTTATCTGCATCTTGAAAAGAATGTAAAGTCTGTTACGTGTTCCCAAGGAGCCGAGTAAATCGAAACCCATACTCGAAAATGTTGTTACTATTGGTTGGCTTGTGGATCGTAGCATGTCAGAAAACTGGCTAAGGGTCTTCTGTTTAACTGAATTTGCATTAGTGATTTTCGTCATGATGGCCTTGGGAAATCTCTTTGCTGCTGAGATTAAATGGCTCAAAAGGGTTAAGGAATATTAAACAGCTTAGGGTATGTTTGAGGGAGAACCAGGCATTCGATGAGAGTTTTCAATGATAATTAAAATCATCCCTAGATTTTCAGCTCCTCCTAAACACCTCATCAATTATGAGATCTCAAATAAGGAATTCGGTACGTTTTAATCTCTATTCTTGTCTTCAATTACACGCGACATGGATACAATTAAAGCGGGTTTTAATATTCAACTTGTAGTAATGGCCATGCTACTTATAGTCACTGAAATATGCTTTATTTCACCCCTTAAGTTGTTCACTGGTTGCAGGATGGTATTATCTATTTCAATTACATATAGGTAAGCACGTCAGATGCCAAATTAACGCACTTTCTACAAATTTCTTAATTTTATATATTGGCATATAGGGTTTATACAAAAACCGACTTTTGAAAAAAACCGGTTTTCGAATTCCACTATTCCAAAAAAATAATTAAAAATATTACCAAAATATAATTAAAATAGAAAATAAATATCTGTACTTATTTTAGAAACTTTCAGTTATATTAATATGTATGGAATTACAAAATAAAATATACTGTATCTATACAAAACCAAATAAATAAAAAAAACTAAAGTAACTAAATTCCGTACAAAATATTAATTATAAATCTTCATTTCATTTAGTATTTTTCTTCCGAAAATATGAACTCGCGAAAATTAGTTTTACAGTATACTGTTATCTACTACAAAAGGCTTGTGTCCGACGCAATTTCAAGTCAAACTGTAAACGTTTTTAATTAAATAACTGAGTTATTTTTACGTTTTAATTCTCGTATATAAAACCGGGTTTTTTAAATTTAAAAATCGGTTTCGAATTTAATTAATTTATAAAAGAACAGACGGTTTTTAAAAACCGATAAACCCTACTAGCATACAATTACGTAACGTATTATTTTTTCGTACTTTTTATTTCACAGAGTTGAATAATTAAACTTCTGAGAGGTTCCTGTAATCTACTTTAAAAAGTTCTAGTTTATTATTTTATAGAGTGTTTCGTTTGCTAGCTTGCAAGTCTTTATGTCACAATGTAGTTTTCCTTTGTGCGAAACATACGAAAGCAAGAAGCACCACAGAAGGATATTTCCCATTAGTTAAATTATAAATTATGCATATATTTGCTTCATTTTGCGATGGAGTGTCCTATATTTTTCCTAATAGCATGTTGTTTGGAAGTCTTTTTTATATTTGAGCTCAAAGAATTTGTAAAGGCTCCAGTAGAATGTTATAAAGCTTTACACAGGTTTGTACAGTTTTTTAATAAACAATTGTTGCCTTAGCTTTGTTCAGAATTGCAATGTGCGAACATTATGTTTTCAGCGACCCATATGCTTATATTTTTAGATTTCATTTTTTAAGGAAGCGGTATACATGTGTGCTTCGTTTATAATTCGTACGTGTTATAACGACGGGACCTGATTATAGTGATCTGGTCTATAATAATCTCTCGTAAGAGGACTATTTTTTTTACAAACCATGTTTTATTGCTACTTTTGTAATGAAATTGGAAATAGTCTTTACGTTTCAGTTGGCCTTGGAAGATATTGCAGAATTTAGAGTAGAATAATGTTTACCGATTAATATTCTTGGCACATATTTCTTCCACATTATGGTAATTCTCAACGATTCTCTACCATGGTATTTTAACCACCTTGGGGTTTAACCCGAGCCTGACTCGGTGTAACGTTATCCTTCCTAACTTAAAAATCAGACATCCTATTAACATGAACTAAAGTGGAAATTAAAGCTAAAGAATTATACTTTTCAGTAATTAACATACCTACTAATGGTAAAATATTCTTTTTCACTAGTTACGTATATTAAAACCAAGAATGATATTGTAGCAGAGTCTGAGTGTGCTGATGTGAAAATTGTGGTCGTTGTAGCAAAATTTGAAATAGCGAACCTGGAAATTGTAAATCTCGAAATATTGGGTTTATTTGCGCGAAACTCAGCTTCTGTGTTTGCAACAACCGCCGCAAAAAACCTGGAAGTAAATTTTTACCTTTGCAGGAAAAATTAAACCATTTCGATACGGAATTCTGTCAGTAAACAGATGTCGGCACCGCGCGTTTTGCCAAGTTATTTCGCTACTGTATTGAAAAGAAAACGTGGCTTACCACTTCTGTTGATATTTTCGGAAGGAAATGTCTGACGCATCGATTTTCTTCTAAACCCTTAGTTTTGGAAATAAATTGAACGATATCTTCAAAAATGGGTGCATTTCGGGTGTTCTTTTTCTCTTTGATCGTTGTTTAAACATATTTAAATGTTCTTAATGCAATAATAATTTATATCATTGTATTCGAGAGGGTTTATAGGATAATTTGACGCAACGGGCAACCGAATAACTATTATCGTTTCTACACAAAAGATGTTCAAAGTTGAAAATTTGCAGTTATTTTCAAAATCGATTTTCTCAAAATCTGAAGGTGATGGCGCCAAACGGTTTGCGAAAACCTATAAGAAACGGCTATTGAATGTTACATGTCCGAAAAAAGTCAAATTTTGTCGAACTGTGTAGCCCTATAATAGGCGACTAGGAACATATTTGGTAGATGGTTCGTACCCTCAGAAATATTACTTTAGACCCCACTTAACCCTCGCCCGGTGGACGCAGGGAACACTTTGACCCAACCTAATTATTAAATTACACGTTTTACTTAGAATTAGTACATTAAGGGGAGATTCCTATTTTATAGACTAAAAACATAGCAAAATTTAGAATTTTTTTTTAAGAAACTAGCATTTCGATTTATCTAAAATTTGGACCTTGTTTTTATGCATCCTTGAAGAAGTTGCAGTTTTTTTTTAGTCATTTTTAATAATAAATATAGGAGTTATTCATCACGCCGCCCAAAACTCGTCGTCCGCTGGTGTGCATGATATTTACTTCCCAGGTAATCCGAAACAGAAAAATGAAAGGGCGTTTTACTTTATACATATGTAGCTTCAATTTGATGAACCAGAATACCGCTAAGCTCTGTACTTCTTTCGTTGCATAAGAAAATTGGCGCAAAATTAGATACCAACATTAAAGGTTCAGACCTTTCAGTTTGAAAACTATTCACACCGCTCAATAATTTTTTTGTTTTTTTAGTGGTTCATCAATTTCAAGTTACATGTGTATAAAATAAAATGCCGATTCATTTTTCTGTTTCAGATTACCTGGTAGGTAAATATCATGCACACCAACGGACGACGAATTTTGCCCGGTGTGATGGTCGATCATACATAAGTACTACTATATTTATGGTTAAAAATTAATAAAACAAAACCTACAGCTTCTTCAAAGATGCATCAAAACACGGTCCAAATTTGAGGTGAATCGAATCGCTGAATTCTTAAATAAAAAATCTCAAATTTTGCTATGATTTTAGCCCAAAGAATAAAATTTCCCCTTAAGGATTTTACATCATAACAAGATCAGATTCCAATATCAAAGCTTATTCTGGGGTGTGCATCAATGAAACTATGGGGTTATGTAATTGCAACGTTAAGTGGCTCCCAGATTGCTTAATCTATTTTTGAAAGTCACAATACCTGTTAGAAGCAGCAAACAAGTTGCAGACTATAGAAGTTGATTAAAAGTGGCCTAAATATGGCGCAGTTCCAATCAAACGTGATGAAGGTGTCAATTTTGACACAGAAGGAAATTGCATTTTATCATAGCCGATGGTCGGTGACACAATTGAATTCGATATGATGTTAAATTGGTAATCTTTTGAGCACTCGTTCTTCTAGCAATATAATCCCTTTTATTCCCTCCCACGTTTACCGATTCCCCTGAATCCGTGATTCTCTCTTTGAATGGTGCAATCTGTCCAGCATTCGTTTCGCAAGCACATAAAATAGTTATCCTAAAAGCTTTTCTATACAAATTCAAGCGGATATAATTGAACATTCCATTTTCCTCTTTCGATTGCCGTGTACGGGGTGGCTGTCGCTTTTGTTTCTTTGATCTTCTCTAATAACAGCTGGCTTTCGTTACTGGCCGCTGCCGTTGCTTGTTATTTACAAACAGTTGGTACCTTCGGGCGTTATTGTTCGATTTTCTTTTTTTTTCCCCCTTATTTTTCGACACTACGCTCCCAGAGAGAATCGAATTACGACGAGGCATGAACTTTGCTTCATGCGTTGCTGTTACGTCCCGTTAATCTCTCTCTCTGCCCGAGATTGATTTCAATCGAACCTTCCATCCCTTGGAACGTTTCAAGCGAGTGAATCTTCGCTGAGACTCGTTCGGGGGATTTTCCATCACAGAGTTCGGTTTTCTGTGATAGATTTTTAAGGCTTTCATTTCAAACTTCTTCACTCTAAGAGGTTTTTAATTATATTATCGCTTGTAAGTGTTCCTCCACTCGTAAAAGCAACGTTTAAGTACACGCAGAATATGTAAAATAAGAGAAACTGTAGAAGGAAGATCATATCTATTTGAGGGGAATATTTAATAAACGTGATCTCTTATATTTCAAATTTAGTTTCAGCTATGTTAGTGCCTCTGTTTTTGAAACGTTCTCGGCCATCGGTGTCACTCTCAAACCTTTCAACTTTTCCGTAGAATGCTTATAATAAGTCCACTCTTAGATTTGCTGGCTTCAGAATAATATTATTGTCATTCGAAAGAGATAGAATATTAAGTGTATCATTGGCCTACAAAATATTCTTACATTTGACGACACATATTTAAGTGAGAATGTAAATAAATGGAAAACATGACCCAACAATGAAGCAGACAATCTCTTAGTGATAGAAAAGTATGATTGTTTTAAAAGTAATTTCTTTATTTTTCTTATTGCTAGTTTTCATCATTTTAATCGATAAACAATTTAATTTAATTTGATTGGTAATTGTTTTAAGTGGAGGCAAATTGGATCAATGAAAATTAATAGTTTATTAAGAAAAATTCAAAACTAACATGTCTTTTAGCTGTACAGGTGTATGTAACCACTTAATTTCGTGGGATTTAATTAATTGCAGGTAGTTAGAATCGTTGAACAGTTGAGCTTCTTCTGAAATTTCTTGCAAGACATTTGCAAAATTGTACCAACGAGCTTCATCCGTCTTCAAATGCAAACTGTTGACTGCAAGCATTCGGGTTAACCATGGATTAATGTTTCTACGACCTGTTTGAGTTTACTGCAAAATAAAGACAATCTTAGCTTTAAGCTTGATAATTCATGAATATTTGCAAAAACATACACGAATTTACCTATACATAAACAGATACATATTATTAATCTTACTCAACCGATGCACTTAACGGAGGAGTACCGAAAATGGAATATATTCTAAGAAGTGAACGTTAAATTAAAACAAAATATTATTCATGAAAAATATTGAAATAGAACCAGCATTGATGCCGGAAGATATATTTTGCATATTGCATCCCAATCAAGTTAAGAGCTGAATGGATATATAAATATAGTATTAATATGCTAAAAACTGAGGAAGGTATGATATTTTCATTCCTCAACCATTGTTTGTTCTCGAGACAAATATCATGTAACTAACAAGGAAAGATCCTGAATTCGGAAATTCAAAAAATTCTGAGACTTTGTGAATATGTAGAGGATTTCCTTCTGATTACAATGCAATTTTTGTTTGCTGCCCAAATTCACTCTAAGGGGGTGAAATTGATCCCTTAAATTCCGGCTATTTTAGGATTTGGTGTCATAACTCGCGAACTATAAGAAATGTATGTTACCAAATAATAGTCCTAATTAAAAGAAGTAACTTTTGTTTTGAAACTTTTTTTCTATCTCTTGCAGATTGTGAGTTACAAAATAGAATCGGAAAATAGCTGAATTTTTAGGGGTTAATTTCACCGCCTTAGAGGAATTTGGGCAGCAAACAAAAATTACGTTATAATCAGGAGGGTATCCCCTAACATATTCAAAAAATTCCAGATATTTTAAAATTCCGGGTCCAGGATCTTCCCTTGTAAGCCAATTGTCTCTTAGGTAGACACCTGGATATTCCTAAGGCTATCCTGATTTTTAACACTCATCGTGTGTTTTGAAGTACATAGACGTGTTTTTACCCCATTTTTCGACGATTGAAATGACCATACAAAAGTCGAGGTTATAATAAAAAGCTAATGGAAAAAAAAATAGGAAGGGTTTGATTTTTATTGTAGAAATGGAGTCATGGAGTTTCCAAATAATAAATCTCCAATATTGTGTTTGATGTATAAATAGTTTATTTACAGATGGTAAATTTGTAGGACAATTGGAAATGTAATTAATGTTAGTCGCATTCGCGCGAAATATGATACCTAATACTGATACGTGTCTGACCACGAACTGGGCTTTTCTACTTGTTTGCTTTATAGTGTACAGAAAGTGTACGCTTTAAATTGAGTTACAAGTAAGCAATCATTAGTGAATAGCTGATTTTCAAATTGATCATAATGTAGGGAATAATTATTAAAATTCCTTGTCTTCTTTTCGTAATTAGAATGGAACGCTTTTCACCTTTACTCACAATCATTCGATTACGATTTGTTTAGTTGTCTTGAAATAGACTACGTAACCCGTCTTGTCCGTTCCCCCTCGTCTTGCCCCACTTTCCCCCACACACTTCAACACAATAGACTTAGCCCGAAAACGTGTCGATGCTTTTATCGCTTCAAAGCCATCAAGTTTCTGCCACGATGGAATCCGCATGTTGCCCGAAAGATGGAGAAAAGTGATTGGTAACAGTGGAGAATATTTTAACATTTCGGCTTATTACAATAATTTTAAAATGCATATCGAAATTTTCCAAAAAGAGCACAGAACTCTTTTTTTACACCTAATACCTACTTGCCATTCCACTCGATTAATTTGATGTTATGAATATGTATCAAGCTTGAATCTATTACGAATGGCTAGCATTATCGTTACGAGATTGAAAAACCAAGATATGCCGCGGAAGAACAGCGCCTCGTTTAAAGAAAACTTTCCAGACTTCCCTGGGTTACTTCGCTTCTACACAAGTTCCCTGTAAACAGCCGCGTGAAACCTAGTACACAAGTATACCCGTGTCACGGCCAGAATGGAACATTAATAATTCAATTCCGCGGTGCTCGAGGCGAATAGAAACAAGCGGCACGGTACGCAGTCGGTGAACCGCCCTTCGATTACATTTACATCGCTACGAGATTTCCCCTGTACCTATAGCATGCGTTCTCGGGCACTTTGTTACGTAACGTAGGCCAAGGAACCGAGGAAAGATGATCGACCGTGTCATCCCGTCCACGCGTGTTGCTCCCTCTCCCCCGTTCTTTCTTAACACGGGTTTCTAATCATTGTATGAACAAGGGAGGTGTGGAGGATTTATTTAATAAATCAAATTCAATCACAGTGGTAAGGGAATTTCTGGTTTAGATGGCCAACAAATGAGTATCTCTTGAGAATTTTTTTGAAAGCAAAGGCGTCCGGAGACGTTTTTCTAAGGTGACAACTTTGGGATGATGATAAAGAAAAATATACCCCTCTTGCTTTTTTTAAATTCATTTTGTAGTGCCAATTTAATTGAAAAATTAAAACCAAAAATCTAAAATATTCCCTTTTTTAGTATAAAATTAATAAAAATCAGTTTTGAAGAATAAGCGATTTTTTCTCAAAAGCCAGGGGGGCAACCGACCGTTTTGCACCCCCTCCGGACGCCCATGTTTGAAGGAATTAAAACAGATATCCATGTAGAGGTTTTTGCAACATATTTATTAACATTTGTAATATCAAATTATATTTTTGCTTATCAAGAAGCATTTAATGTCCGCTGTCTGGGCGAATTGACGGGAAAAATAATATTTTTGAAATATCTCTTAGCCAAGTAGGTCGATCGACTTGAGCTCTTTATTTTTAATCATTAGCTACACTGGCTAAATCTGCCTACACAACTAGGTATACCCGCGGGGTAGTATACATCAAATTTTGATAAGTGTTTTAACTGAATTGAAATTTAAACAGTTGGTGTTTCTATTGGTTGGATGTAAGAGTTAAACATTCTGAAGTTGAAAGATAATCATTTATTGCAAATATAAGAGAAGAATACATGAATCTTGTAAATTTTGTTCTTAGTTGTTAAGTTCATTATGGCACTTATGAAACGTTGAACTTTAATAATAACAAGAATAATGATAATAATAATATATATCTGCAGTATCACAAGTCTGTACAATGTAAGCTAAAAGTGGGATAAGGAAAAAGTTAACATGAAGTGTAAGTAAATAATGATATGGCAAATTCGGGGTAAAGATTTGCCATTAAACTTCTAAATCTGGATTATAATAAATATTCGTAGATAACGAATAAACATAAATAACACTGCACTGAAATCATATCTCGGCAACGGAATTGTAGAACTAATGAAGGAAGTGCACAAGGTTCGAGTTATCGATTTGGCTTAAATTCTGCATATACTTAGTGTAATACCACATTTAAACAATCAATTAAACGCAGAGGGCGCAGTATTCCATATTTCGCGAGAAAAGTGGGTTAAAAATTTTGTCTATTCCAGATCCTATATGGATCTATTCAAAAGAATGAAATATACTTCAATTTAATTATGGAGATAATTAAAAATTTGAATAATTGAATATTTACGCATAGAACAAAACAGTTATCTTAGTTGGCTTAAATTCTGGACATTTGGAATAGCAGTCGAGCCTAAGTAGTGCTACTGTAATTTATCTATGGTTTTATTCCCATGTATGGTTTACTTAGCACAAATCAAAACTTTGAATTCGATTTTCTCGCTACATTCTGAATAGTGCACCCACTGTTTCTAATACCTTATTATACATGGTGTGCACTAACTATGCACAATTTTATCGAAATCGGTGGCCCAAACATTATGCACTCCCTTCGCGAGTCCAGTATGCGCATTTAAAGGCACGTAGTGAATAATTGAATAAGAAATTCGCGATTATTTTCGACGTACATATACTTTGCTACTTTTACAGTACGACCATCAGAACTTTTTACATCGAGTTCTTTCAACAGAAACGCCATATAGGGTAAAGGACCCAATTACTGTCACCCTAAGCTGTTTTACGTAAAATAACGATTAAATCCTATAAAATGCTGCATAAATGAAATTTAGAATACAATTCAAACTGTTATTTATACGATACAAAAAACAGTACTTAATTTTTTCTTCGTTAATTTGAATAAAACGATAAAAAATTTTAAGCGAATATTAGGAGAATGGAAACGATGACTTCCTTACATGCGAAAAAGAAAACAAGGCATTAAAAAAAATGCTGTAATTGTAATATTTAAGCTATTAACATAATAAAATATGTTTTAAATAATATAAGCATCATAGAAAGTAATAAAGATTCGACTTCAACGATTCATTAAGTCTTTTTACTTATTAATTGTATTAGTGTCATAGCAGTATTTGCTCATGTACATGACACGACGTAACTTTAAAATGGCATAAACAGTATTAGGTTAGCTGGCAGTAACTGGGGTGTCAGTAATTCAGTCAAATACATTTGAAGAGTGTCAGTAATAGATCCCCAAATATATTTTTGAAATTGATGAATTTATACATAAAAATCGAAACATTAAGATCCACCAAACTTTTTTCATCAAGTAAACATATTAAACAATAATAAATAACAAGAGCAACATATACTTTTAGTCTATAAGTAAATAATTATAAGATAATGTCAGCGTCAACGCTTAATATGTTAGTAATTGATTCCTTTACCCTATTTCACTACGGAGCAATAAAACAAAAGAAGCTCTTTTTGAAATAAAGATAAATATAACACTTCCTCTTACCTAATATACAAAGATAGCTTTATTTCTAATTTCTCGATAACTATTAACGATAGCGGTCCCAAAATTCGTAACTGCGGCACGTGGAAGATTTCTCGATGCCTCACGGTTTGTAGGAGAATCTGCATCGTGTCTCTGAAAGTTTAACGGAGAGAAATAACCCTCCTCCCCCTCCCCTCCATTTCTTTCCCCCTTCTCTTCCTCCTCCCCTCCTGCCCTTTTGGCACAACTCTCCATTCCCCTCTGTCCCTTTATTGGTGTATTGGTTTTCTCAGGCAGAGGAATATTTTTTAACGAGGCCAAAACTTTTCTCGTCTGGTGCAACGAGGAGGATCACATGCGTCTGATATCGATGGAGAAGGGTGGGAACTTGACGTCCGTGTACTCGAGGCTTGTTAAAGCGGTTTCCGCGGTCCAGAAGAAAGTGGAATTCTCGCGACACCCGAGACTTGGTTACCTCACATTCTGCCCGACCAACCTGGGAACCACAATCCGGGCCTCCGTTCACATACGTCTGCCGAAAGTGAGCGCGGATTATGCGAGATTCGAACAAATCGCGGACATGTACAATCTTCAGGTGAGAAACAAAATTGTTCCCTTTCCTTATTCAGACTCGCCCGGCCACGAGATGAGCACACTCTGGTTATGCGCACACGGCGCCCCCTCCGAGTAACTTGCTCCCTCGGAACTGTTACCTTTTTACTGCACAGGGTGTCCCGTTAAGATCGACCTCCGCGAATACCTTCGAAACCGTAGATAGTAGTGGGGAAATATTTAAAATATAATTCGAGGGTCTTCGAGGGAGATATAATTCCATGTCAGTAGCTTTTTTGTAGGTGGACGCGTAGAAGACACGTGAGGCCAACTTTGTTTTCTTATGTGAAATGATATATACTTTATATGAAACTAGGTTAAAGTTCCAGGCGTTACCCCGGTTATGTATCTTTTTCCGGTGAAGGGGAGAGAGCTTTTAAAAAGATTCCTTAGCGAGCACCTATGGTCGAGGCCATATATATTGGCCGGTGAATTCGTTTTCGCGAGCGGCGACCGAGGAGAAATCAACCACCACCATCTGACGATCGCGGATTTGTCAGTTGGAGTTGCTTGGCCCTCGCAGGGTATGGTGGGGTAACGGGAATGCTGCTTCGGCTCTGCCTGAACCTAGCCGTTTGGCTGTTATTTATTCTTAGCGTAATAGCTGTGCGCGTTACGAAATTATGCGTAGACCAATACGAGATGAAGCTATCGAGAAAGTATCAATGTTCTAACCAATAAAGCTCCTGAATTTTTTCGTAGCTAACGCACACTTATTCTGATGTGTGTATTTCTACGCTGACAGCTCGGTTTGGTCTACACCCCAGAAGCTTGGCACTATCCCCACCACTTCTGGCTCACTCTTGTTTTTCGAAGGCGAGAGCGAGATGGAACGAGAGCGAGTCAGAAAACGTTGAGAAAAGTAGCAGCGAGGCATGCGAACTGTGTGGTGGGAGAATACCCCTCACGAAACTCACCGGCCAAGATATCTGGCCTCGACTTTAGGGGCTAAGAGGAATATATCTATCTTTCATGGTCATAGGTAGTGTTCCTGATTTCTCGATATTTTTGGTATTTCGAGAAATGAGAAATCAGATTATATTTCTCGAGAATTCTCGAGAATTCTCAAGAAATTAAAAAAATATTGCAAAATTTATATTTTTGGAATATTGTTGATAATATTTATCTAGATTTTTATTCGGGTCCAACTTAGACAAAACTTGTGTAAATGAAAAAAACAGATATTAAATATAATTGATCAATTTATTTATTTAATATAATATGTGAGCAAGGTGAAACATTACTTTGTTTTAAAATAGTATTTTCAAAAGCGCAATGCGTCTAATGTCCCATCAGCCAATCTACTTCTTTTTTTTTGTGACAAAATCTGCGGCTGTAGAAAATTTCTTTCATTTCGAGTGGATGTTGGTTTAATTGGCGATACGAAGAGAAAAGTTTATAAATAATAGCGCAATTCTTCTGATGTCAAGGAAGCGTGCAAAAGTGTTGTACCCACAGTGTTTAAGCAGTTTTATATTGAATTTAAATTTAATAGATAAGATAAATTAAAAATACTACAATGGAGTTTATTTCAACCAATTAGAGTTTTAGGGATAATGAATTGGCACTACAAACACCAAATCATGTTTAAGAATGAAAATCGCCCTTAAGGTTTGGAGATGGGAAAGATATTTAGTTTAATTTCTTGGAAATTATTGAAGATAGAGAAAAATTTGAAATATGAAAAATAGTATTTTATGGGAAATAACATGGCTTAGACAAAATTTGGATAAACAGGAGGCGCCACTATATCTTGCCTGATTGCAGTTTTAGGAATATTTATTATAAATCATAGCCTGTTCAGTACTAACATGAGTACTTTGTACTGCATGTGAATTTGAGCTTTGAAATGAAAATTATGATGATGATAAAAGTCCTTATCACGTGACACCTTAGTGAGTAACGAATGTTAATAAAAACTTGGCCATCCAACCCCCATTTCTTAATCATCCTATACACAGAAGCAAACTCTAAACTAAAGCATAATTTTTTTTACACGGGACCGTTTAAAATTCGTTTTCTAGAAAATAAATTATTAAAATTCGCCTGGTTCGCTAACAATTGGCAAAATGAAGTAATAAGCAAGACTTTGTATTACACTTAAAACTCGTAAGCGGTTATTCATGTGGCGGTTTTAATAGAAAAATAGAAACAATTGGCACATAAAAAGACTATGTTGCTACTAGGAAATTTTCCCAATAAAGCAGTATCTTTAAAGTTATTGACTGACAGAAAATATTAAACGCATTATAAATATAACAAGAAAACGGTTTTCAATTATTACGTCAATATCGTTAACTCCATTCTTATAAACTTGACGAAACGAACGCAACAAGTTTCAGAATCAGATAAACATTTCTATCCTATAGGTTATTGACGGAGCGCAACGATGATGCTGATACAAATCCTAAGTGTATACCTACAGCATATAAACTATAGTTAGTGAGAATCAAGCATATAAACAACCGACAATGAATATTCTGCTTACGAGGAAAATATTTGAACTGCATTTTCACTGCTTGCAGACAAACCGCGTGGAACTAAAATATACAATTTCAGTTCGCCCGTACACAAATTATCCTGTATTTTTCTTTTTTCATTCTGTGACCATGTTTTTACCGAATTCTACCACCGCTGAGTAGAAAAGTATAATGTGCTGTTAAATGTAACAGAATGTAGTTGACGCTCTGCAGCAAATACTGCAAGAGGGACGGTCTCGGGTCGAGTAATTTTCTTTTCACCACCTTTGAGGGAGCACGTTTATAGAATTTGCTCTTAAACGAAAATCGGTGGGATTTCATTTAAATCTATGTAATTAAATACTGCAATTAAATTAATTTAAAATCCACTTAGCGAATCTAATTTCAGTCAATGACAGCATTTTGGGTGTATAATAGAGAATACATATACATTAAGTAAACGTGTAAGGATCCATTAGTCTCTCTATATTACTCCAATGTTCTTGAGTAATTTTATAAATATCTGCAGTTAAGATTCTGATTTGAACATTGAATAAAAAATATATACAGTAGTGCTGAAAATCGACTAATTGTGTCGGCTTTTATTCACGTGGCAGCAATAGTTTATAAATAACTAGTATTTTTTTTCTAAATATTAAACTATTGAATATATTGATCATTTGAGAATTTCTGTTAGGCGTTTCAGTTTTTCCAATACCATAACTTGGAAGGGCAGTTTGGCAAGTTGGAAATTCAAAAAAATCTTAAACTTTGCAGAAATGTAGCTCAAGTGGTGCTATTAACGTAACATATTTTTTATGCGACTTTGAAAGAATTTGCGAAATACATTATTTTTTTCCACATTTGTCTTCTTCACCCTTTTTCCACAATTCTTTAGCACTCTATTGTAGGATATCAGAAGTCATAAAACTATGAATGAAACTTTTTTTCGATATCTTTTACGGTGTCGCAGGTATTCACGATAATATGACAACTCAGAGTTTCTTTGAGGGGCTGTTTTCACCCTTAGGGCCGTTTTATTACCGAATCAATAGATAGTTATTATACGTTATTAGCATCACTTAAGCTACATTTCTGCAAAATTATAGATTTTTTTCATTTTCGAGTTGCCGAACTTCACTTGTTAGTCGTATTTGAAAAAGAGACACGTATTTAGCACCTCGCAGATGTAAGGTGATTTACATTGTCCACGTTGCTTTGTTTATTTTTAAAATTATTATCTGACCATTGGTCACTAAATTTTCATTTTCCCCTTGAACAACAAAGCTGATGTTACAGAGGGAATGTGTAATTAGTACCGTTCGTTTATACGTTAACTGTTCAGTAAAGTGATAGAATTTCGTGGATTCAATTTCACTGTATTCAAATTTCGTGGAATTTTCAGCGAACTTCAATCAAGATAACGAAAACATTAAAATGAAACTCACAAGTGGCTGTCATTTAATTAGATGCCACAGAGAAATTCAATTCTTCAAAATAACTTGCATTCAAAACTATGTCGTGTATGCAGTAGAACTCCGATTACTTGAAGCAATTGGTATTTCAGAAACTACATAAAAGCTTAATAATTTTCTTGGGTCTAGATTCTAGTTTCTTACTTTTTTTTGGATTACCGCGCCCTAAATGCCTTTTAAAACTTCTGCTTAAGATGTAAACGTCTCAAAATTTGGTGGAAATATATTTTTTGAAACGTAACCATTCTCTTCGTCGCCTTGTTCTCTATTTACTTCATCGAATAAGAATCTGTGACAGTTAAACTGAAAGTGAATTGTAATGTCATCTAAAATCTTACACCGTAACGCTTACCAGATTATCGTTTGAAAAATATTCTTACTATGGATTTAAGATAAGGTTTTGTTTAGAAATAAGTAGATACACCAAGCCAAGTATTCTGCTGTTGCCGCGGAGAATGAGACAGACTGCGTAGGAGCGAGAGTAGCATCACAATCAGTCTTTCTCTCTCTCTCTCTCTCTCTCTCTTTCTCTCATTCTCCGCGATAAGGCAATACAGGCAAGTCGAGTAGGTTAATAAATTCCAACAATATTTATTATTATTATTATTATTTCATTATATGTTGTATTTATTTAAAAAAAAAATTTGAAGAATAGCTGAATCTTTCGTCCCGTCAAATTAGAATGGCCCCCTAACGGGGAATCCTATTCTTGGAGCTAAAAAAATAGCAAAATTTGGGATATTTTTTTTAAGAAACCAGCGATTCAATTCGCCTGAAATTTGGACCATGTTTTGATGCATCTTTGAAGAAGCTGTATGTTTTTTTAAATTAATTTTTAACCATAAATACAGTAGTTATGCATGATCGACCATCACGCCGTGCAAAATTCGTCGTTCGTTGGTGTGCATGATATTCGTCTACCAGGTAATCTGAAACAGCAAAATGAAACCGCGTTTTATTTTATACATATGTAGAATGAAATTGCTGAACCAGCAAAAATAAAAAAAATTATTGAGCGATGTGGACATTTTTCAAACTGAAAGGTCTGAACCTTTAATTTTTGCTGGCTAATTTTTTTACGTAACAAAATAAGTACAGTACTTAGTTGTATTCTGGTTCAACAAATTGAAGCTACATAAGTACAAAGTAAAACGTTGTTTCATTTTTCTGTTTCAGATTACCTGAAAGGTAAATATCGTGCATACCAGCGGCTCCTATATTTATAATTAAAAATGAATAAAAGAACTGCAACTTCTGCAAAAATGCGTAAAAACATGGTCCAAATTTCAGATGAATCGATATGCTAGGCTCTTAAAAAAAATTCCTAAATTCTGCTATGTTTTTAGCCCATAAAATAGTATTCCTCCCTTAACGAACGACATTACTTATGGAAAGACCTGATATTAGGTATAATGCAGGTTAATCACTATATATGCACAAACGGGGGCGTCTGCTGAACGGTACGTCTAAGAATAAGTAGAAAAAATTCGCAGCATCGTGAAAGATGAATGAACCTGATTAAACGATACGTAAAATATTCAGATAAGGGGGACCAGAGGCGAGCACAGCGAGAGCGTAGGAGGAGTTTACGATATCAGCAACAGACGACGGATGGGTTTGACCGAGCGGGAAGTGGTTTTCGAGATGAGGAACGGTGTAATCGAGCTGATCAAACAGGAGAAACAACTGGAGGGAAAGTAGTAATATCCGACATCGAGAGGTGGAAGTCGTTGAACGTCGATAGTCGCGAACGTTTCATCGATTTCATTCGATTCAATACCACCGTCCCTTGTAATTCTTGTAAATCGAAATATCTAAAACTTTATCGATTAATGTTTCTGTGTACCGCCCAACGTGTCCGACCTTTACGGGCGTACAGAGGGAACACGGTTTGTTTCGAAACGTAGTTATCGACAAGTTGGACTGACGGTGCTCGTCCATTCCGATACCCGGAGCGTCTACCACATTTTGCTCCCTCGAATTCACAGCGAAGAAATATCGATTCGTTATTATCCCTCGGATATCGTTGTTGCGGATTTCTCGATTTCCGATACTCGCCTGCGGAAGATAATCGTGTTCCCCACACGTTGCTGCCAATGTAATGTAATCAACTGAATAAAGTTTATTATAAATTTTGAATGAGAGTACAATTTCTTGTATCAAAAAATTTTACGCTAAAATTTATATTTTAGGTCACGTTCTAATTTTCTTGCGAAGACTATTAGACTAAACAAATACTTTAATTATAAGTACTGAATAATTATTATCTGTTTATTATTTTGAAATGTAACTGTTAAGTTTCTCGTGCAATAATATATTGCAGCAATTTTGCAATGCCCACTTTAGCGTTCTAGGTGTATTTCGGTCAGAGCACAGACTAAGGGGGTACCAGTTTATGGTTAAATTATCCAAAAGTTGATCGTAATGCGTGCGCCATTCGAAAGTTAACCGCAGCAACGGCCAAGGTGTATTCTTTCCTTTGTCTTCCCGCGGTTTCAAAGGCGAACTTTCAAGAACCACGTACCATTTTTCCTTCCTCTTTTTACCTTCAAAGATACACTTCCGGACCGGAACTTCCATGTTATTTAACTCCGCGAAGCTGGTGCTCTCGACACCATAAGAATGTCAAGAGATAGCACGCGCGCAAGTGTATCTTTGTGCAATGACAATAATGTAAAGCGTGACGTTAAGCATGTTTTGTGCTTCAGAAGCAGACGGTTAGAAGAATCGGATGAGTTAATTCGTTGGGAGTTACAATAAGTGTGTGCAGTCGGATGATAAAAATATTTGGTATTTGACGGAAATAATTCTTGTTAAGTGTAATTTAAATACAAAATAATATATGATAAATCTGCCGCTGATTATGAAAGTGGTGTAAGTCATGTCTTTTTTGTTTCGAGTTATTTAGACTTACGTTTCGGCGTATTAAAAAATGTTTTGCAATTATTGAAGAAAATGTTTCACAACATGCTCTTCTAATGTCAAACTTGTTTATCGTTGTAAAATTTGATGAGTAACTTGTCCGAAAATGTGATTTTACACTTGTGAATGACTTGCACCATTTTCAAAATTAATAGTATATCCTTGTTGGTGACTGAAGGTAATAAATAATAATGAATTCTATGAGGAAAACAAGTTAAAAACAAACATGTTTATTTGTGTATATTATAATTGTAATTTATTTTGCTCAATTAATTTATATTAATATTCTTTTTCAATAACAGAATGTTTAGTTTTTGATATTTTTAAGGTTTAATATAATATACAAACATAGGATTCTTTTTTATGATTTAGCACTGGGATTGTTTTGTAGAATTTTCTTTTTTGTTCGAATATGCGAGGAGTTCCAGTATCCGAAGTGCAAATAATGTGAGTGCCTGAGGATTCGGATTATATTTCATAGTTTGAGTACTTGAATGTAGTTATATTTCGAATGTAATATTCGAATACTACTTTAACTCGAATGCAATATTCAGAGACTACCCCAATTCGAGCTTAATTCTGAAACATTGCTTTAACTCGGGTTAAATAGTTGATTTCTCTCCAAATTCCAGTGTAATAATTGAATATTGTCCTAATTCCAATTTGATATTTAAATACTGCCTTAATTCGAATACTACAATATTCGAGGAGTATTTGTAACCAGAGCTTTGGAGCGGAACTCGGACCTGAAGCGCGGAGCAGTGGAGCAACTGGGTTTTGCCCGGAGCAGGAGCGGAGCCGGAGCGCGGAAAATTTTCACTGCTCCACTGCTCTAATTCTTTTTTATCATTTGAATTTTCTTTCATTTTATAAAAACAGACGAATGAAATGTTTTTAATAGTTACCAATTCTCAATTTTTCTTCATTGAAAACATATTAGGTATATCGTAGAGCCGGTGTGAAGGAGGCATAATAGTTTCTTTCCTTGAAAATGAAGTATTATTTATGAATTTTTTTCTATATGAAAATGAAAATCTAGAAAAATGGGATTGTTGCAAATGAAAGATCACTGTTTGAAAGTATTAAAAGAATTTGTATATAAACCAAAGCAGCTGGAGCGGAGCAGGAGAAGAGCTGGAACAATTATTTTGATGTCGGAGCAGAACAAAAAAAAAATTGGTCTGTTCCAATCCCCTGCTTGTAACAGCCGAGTAATTACAAAATATGCGAATAGTCTTCATCCTGATATAAGCTAAGAAGGTAAAGTACCTAAGTAGGTAAGTAAAATATAAAATCAGAGAAGAAACCATGCATGTAAATGAACCAGTTGATTTGACGTGGAATAATTTACATGGTATGGTGTGTGTTTTCTAGGCCTCGATTTTACCTAGACTTGTTCTATTCTCGACGTTCTTCCGCCTTTTGACCGAGAAGAAGCACAGGGGAACTAATTCACTCGGTAAACAATAATTCCTTAGGGATGCGCAAACACTTGACACTTCCAATTAAGGCAAGGTAATTGCACGTGGCCGTCGACTACTTTATATCCGGGCAACGTTCAATGTACATACTCTGTTTCAGCTATTCGCGGAAAATAAGCAACGTTAGGTTGAACGTCGTGTCTCACGACGATAAACGATTCTCCGTATTGACTTGCGATAATCTCCGCCATTTGATGAAGTTCTTTTTCCAAGCGAAAAATAGTAGAGGATATTCAAAAAGTCACAGTGCACTTTGGTGAAGTGATATAAACTTCCTAATTGTATAGGAATTGTATATTTTATTATTAAGTACGTAATATTGATATAGTTTTATATAGAATACAAGTATCTACTAAATTGCAAACAGATTCAAAGAAAACTAAGTTTAGAATTGAATAATTTAAATTTCAAATTGGTCAGTTTGTTTGTGATGTACGTTTATATTTTAGGAATTATTTTATGAACTGACATATTAATGTAATTACAACGATTTGATATATGAGCCTTTGAGAAACCAAACTGATTAACTCCATAAAATAAAAACTAGGGAAACTTGATAAGTGAAGTACTAAGATGTGCTTAGGTAATAAAATTGAGAAATTTAAAGAAAGTGGAGTTGACCAGTTTGGGTTCTGAGAGGCTCATATTCAAATTTTCAAAACGTCTATTTTTTAAAAAATTCTATACCTCCTTCGTGTTTCGCGTATACGACAGTTATTATCAAAACAAATCCAGTTGGACATGTTTAACATTCTATGACCTTTAAGTTGTATGGTTAATCTTTCTGTGGGTGCAGATTTTTCGAGGAACAAAATACAAATCTGTAACACCACATAATAACAATTATGAAATAGGCTTTCCTTACAATTAATTGATTTTAAACTTTTAATTCACATCCGATTGATCACTATATTTTCCTGATTTGCACCTCAGATTTTGGTAAAATGGAAAAATACAACTCTTGAAAAATTAGGAAGGATGTAAATAATCATGTTAAACAATACAAAGCATTGAAATTTGCAATTTTCACCTTGTTTTCACAAAAACAGGCTCTACAAAATAATATCCATCTCTAAAATGATCGATTCTACAGAATTCGTTTATTTTTCATTTTAGTCGAGAAGAATCAACGTTTCTAAATAAATGTTTACATCAAAGAATCCTTTTTGAAATATATACATTCGTTCACTTACAATTAGTATTACTATCACCGATTTTTTACTGTCAATATTTGTTACATCACAAATTCCGTACACCACACTTACCTGATCCCATTCACATGTTCCAAAAATTAATACGCCGCCTTTTCGAAATCATACATAACTAAGAAAAAGACGAGAAAGAAGACTAGAAAGGAATGAAGGGCGAATGAGGTGAACAATTTCGTTGGATTTGGAGGACTCCAAAAAAAAAATCGACCCGAGAAATTGTTTAATGTGACGAGAAACGAATATCGGACTAATATTACTTATCACTTGAAACGTCGCGGAATAATTTAATGAGAACTGGCTGCCCTTCTTTCACGAAATGATCTGCCTCCTAGTTCACGATGCTTATTCCAAATTGGAACTCGACCGCAAGAAGGAGATTCCCATTGCTGGCATATGCTAAATCATCTCATTGTCCACTGATGATTTCGCCACGTAGGATATTCTCGACTGAACTGTTACATATTAAAAAAATTCAGTATAAAAGAGAACATGGTAGAATGGGAGAAAGGAGAAAACGTGTTAAAAATGTGTCATACTTTATGCCAGGAGCACGGTTAATCCATATAATTTCATTATAACATGTAACGTTTGCTATAAAACCTTTTTAATAATTTTTTACTCCATAATGATGCACGTTCATTCCCAATAGAATATTCATTTTACATTGTAATTAATTTGCAGAGATTGCAGTTCTGTCTCTACGCGACATGAAGATGACAAGTATTTTTATGTCTATATAGCTGCAATTAAAATATTACTAATGCTATTATTATACAATGTTACAATTATGCAAACTCTTGAAGACGAAGAAAGCAATCAGTATAAGAAGAAAGGTTTGTAATATTGACATGTATTTAAAAGTAATGTAGTTAAATATACTTGACTTAAAAAGAGATATTATTAAGTTTACTCTGAAATGAATTATCTTCATTGGAAGAAAATACAATAAAAAATAGAAATAATACAGTATACAAAAGGAGAGCTTCGTTAAGGTCCGTATGAGTTTTTCAGAACTATTCAATACATATTCATCTTTTGATGTTAAATTTGAGATGATGAGTTTTAAGAAATTAAACGCACAGAGAAGCTATACCAAGTTGAATCTCAGGGAAAGACACTTTGTCTTCATTTCCAAACTGTTCCGACGCACTTACTGCGCAATAAACCTCTCATGAAGTTACGAAAGTTTCAGTCATTGGTCCGTCTGTTTTGAAATAACTGAAACCGCGTAATTTGCAGCTCAGCAACACGAAAATACCATTTCGTACTACCTACTTTTCGCTAAACGCATTTCGTTCATTCATTGCCATTTGTTATAGAATTTAAAAGAAAAACACTTTAAGTATCTGAGTGAATAATATGTAGAGTGTTCTATGAATTCGGTTACAAAGATTATTCACAAATGCATCAGGATCATTCCACGCCAAATCGATCATTTTTGCGAGAAATGCATGGGATTTTCATACAACTATAATATAATGTACTACACGCGAAATTAGGGAGAGGCAAGGCATCAAAAAAATTGTTTAAAAGATACAGGGCTTCGAAGTTTGCAATTTTTGTTCTTTTTTGCGAAAATTATATTTCAGGGTCATCAATATCCTAGGCATCGACCGAAAAAAGTAATGGATTTGGTGTGGAATGATCCATTTACAATATTCGATCGACTGTTCCTTAGATTGCACCATGTAAATAAATATTTTGTTAAATCTAAAAGATTAAAAAAAAATTTTTTCTTTCTGTGGTATATAAAATGCTTTCTTACATAATCACTGGGTATAACTTGTGACTAATACGTAAACTTTCTGATATTGGTATTTGTACACCTGTATAAAGCTCATGTTAATTTAAGCAGCTTCCTTCGTGGAAGCAATTTTCAAAATAATGCACATATTAAACGACAAGCACAGCAAGATACACAAAGGTATGATTTATCTGAACTCCTAGAACATGACAGAAGTGTGAGAGATCAAGGGAAGACGGATCGTCTATGGTCAGATGCAATTTGCAAACTAACTTGGGTGAAGCTATGTGTCTCTGTAATTTTTCATATGCACGCGTTGTCTGAAAAATTCTTTCGAGCAGAAATTATCGAAATCGGTAAAAAGATCAGGATTTTTTATAAATTGCAGAAATTTCTTTTAAATGCCTAGTTTTACCTTTTAACTATTTTACTCGTACATCCTACTCATAAATAAATAATTTTTAGTATTCGAAAAAGTACAAAATAGTAATTTGGATAATAGTAGGTGACAATTTCTATTTATTGATATTGATAGACATTATGACAGTTGTTTCTATATTAGAAACATGTAGAAAAGTAGTAATTCTATTTGTGATTCTCGTGTTATATGTAATTGCCGCCACAATATAGTTTCAAATATCTATATTTGTTTTAAAATATTTTCTATATTTACACTGGTGTGATGCCTTTTTAAATTTCATCAACTTGCCTACTCTGTTACCATAATTTAGTTTAGTTGAACAAACCAAATAATTTAATACCCTCTTTTGAAAGTATAGAATTTTCAAACAGATACCTGTGATCACGTGAGACAATTGGAAATTATAATTTATATATTATAATTAATAGACACACATATATATATGAGTATCAGCCATGTTTTATGCTTATTTATACTTTCATTGGGATCATATCTTATTATGTAATACGTAACATGACTTTTTTAGTTGGAGATACCTACATAAACAGAATCTGAAGGTGATATCTGTAATGCAATATTTTAACGAAACTTTTATAGAGAGTTGGTGAAATATGCTGTAAACTTCTGACCTAACTTTCATGGAATAAAAAGTATTCCATTTCATTAATTTTGATGGAAGGCATTCGAAATGTTTTATCCCCTTAGCATACTATTCATATTATAATGTACTTAACTAACTTAGCTGTTTAATTAGATTTGTTGGTATAATTAGGTTTATTGAACTAAGAAGAAATAAGTATATTAAAATATTTAAGCATTCTTGCATAACAAATTCACCAAATTCTGGTTAGCAGAGCAAATAGGTTATAGGTACTGCTTAGAATGTCCCAGTTTACATATTTTTTCCTTGAGATCTGACTCAAATATCATGTGACAATGAACAGTAAATGAAAATGAATTTTATCATGCTAAGCTTACCTTTATAAATTACTCAAGCATAATTCATCTTCATAAGTATTACGCTTATCTCGAATCCTTGATCTTCTTGTTCTTAACATAATACATAGACATCCCTTTCCATGCATTTATCTTAAGAATTAAGATTTTCTACTAATCGTTACAAGAAAGGAAAATAAATAATTAATCAACTTGTTACTTCCCGAAGTTTCATTACCCATACTACATTGCTCGATTACCTACAGTGAAAATTGCTTTTCACTCTGACGCAGCTGTTTATAAACAAGTGTTAACTAAACATCTTTTGCACTATTCAACGACTACGTGTTTTCCTATAATTTCAAAATCTACTGTTTTCTGTAATACGCTGTTTACACAGCAAATCATAAATAAGTTCGAGACGATCAGTTAGTGAACTGGAAGCGAATTGTTTCATTGAAGTGCAGTAATTGCTACTATGGGGTGCCTTGTTTCATTTAGGAAGGAAATTTTCGGTTACATAATTTATTTACTGAGATAGTGCCTCTGCCTTAATTCTGCTGAAGCAATTACCCTTAGCTATTGAGCAGTGTACATTAAACTGTTAATTTTTTTCATTAAATCTTCCTGCAAGCTTGTATTATATTCCTTTTGTTTCTTACTTGTTGGAATATAGTTCTCATTACCTACTGGTATTTCATTATCATACAATATATGTATATATCTATATTATTTACGTTTAAAAGGAGATAATGAAATACCAGTAGGTAATGAGAACAATATTCCAACAAGTAAGAAACAAAAGGAATATATATATATATGAGCCTCTAAGAAATTAGCCAAATTATCTGTAAATATTTCGATTTTAGTAGTTAAGGAGGGACTCCCGTGTAACAGCCCCAAATGTAACTGACATTTATGATTTTTTGGGGAAAAAACTATTGATAATATTGGATTAAGTTCTTTCGAGATATAAGGAGGCTTCTTTAGACTAGCAGATTTTTTTCTGGTGATCTTTCTTATTATTCATTAATTATTGTTGAATCATATTAACCTCTTCGACGATATAACTCCTGTTGGCGTGACGTGTAACACCTGTCACAGTCATCTGATTGCAAAAGAAATAAAAATTTCTAAAAAGAATTAATAAAAAGTAAAAAAGATTAAAATAGAAAAAATTTATAGCGTTTGAAAGAAAAAGTAAATTTTTCCTTAGATAAATTTACTTTATATGGATGGAAAAAGTATTATAAATAAAAAATTAAAATTTTAGTTATCAGTTTGGCTTCTGAGAAGCTCATATATGTAGATGGAGGTCGAGTGCATATGAATAAATAATGCTTGTAGGCATAGAAAGCATCAAGAGTAGAAAATCAGTGATTTGAAACAGATATGTTCAGTCAATAATTGATCAATTACCCCCGTTAGATGTAGAACCCATCTTTAGTTTCGAAAAAAAGCCATTTGCTTTCTTCTGTTTATTACATACAACGTATAAACAAATGAAAATATTTTTATATTTTCACTTTGATATCTGTGAAAATATACTAAATATAAGTATTCTTCCATTTCCCCGCTCGTTTCACGTAATCGTATTACAGGATTGTATCCCCTTAGTAAAACCTCCCCAGTCTGTACTTGACAGTTATTTTCTACTCGGCGAAGCAAATAAATCTTTCTTTCCATAATACTATAATATTATAATTCAGTAATAACTCCAAATTATAATATTAACCAAACATAATCATTAATTACACTTACTTAATTTATAATATTTTACATTTAAATCATACATTACATATTAAAATAAATATCTTCTTTAACCCCAACAGGGTTTATTTTACGACCTCTCTTGATCAAGCATTTTTCATTTGCTGTAGCGAGAATTGTAAGCGTTTATTGATAATTTCAGCTCTTCCCTATATTTCAGATATAACAATTAAGAATTCGTCCACAAACTTTATAGTTATAGGGACGGCCGAGAATCATAGTGGTGCAATTCGCATTATAAAGAATAAATGTTTTCATTAATTTAAAATTGAGAAAATATCCGAAACTACACATTTTGTGAACATGCTCGAACTTGATTTGAATCGATTGGAACCTCCATTTTTGAGTAATCACTGCAAAACGAAAGAAATATTTTTAAAAAAAACCTCTTTAATAATCCATCTGTAGCATCATATATAATGCATACCTTTGACTAAACAAACATGTTTTTTAAAGCTTATGATATTACTAAACTTCATGTCAAAGAACAAATCTGAGTTTCAAATTGTTTCTTTGTAATTAATTGAAACAGAAAGCTTCATTTTAGACAGGAACGACTGCTTAGTACCCTTAAGACATAAAAACTGTTATTAACTCAAATTATCGTACACCATTATGATTCTCACCCATATACAGCTTGGTAAACACTAAAATCAACTCTGTTAGAGTAGAAGGGATCTTTATTTTCGGTAGCGCCAGTAATTTGTTTACCGTCACCGCATCAACAGAAACATAAAATTACGCGACAAATAAATATAATAATTAATAATCGTACGTAGTTAATGTTACAATCGATAATTACTACTGCATTGCAACGCGCGAAATGTGCGTACCGCAGCAAGTAATACGCCCTTGCTTCGAGTAGAAAATGACTGTCAAGCACAGACCAGGAATTTCTGATTTGAGGTTAATGTTACGCAGAGAATTCACGGGTTTGTACAAGTTTAATATTCAGTGATCGATACATCTACAGTATTCCGTGCGTTTAATCTTGCCATACATTTACGTCGCTCAATCTGTCGCCGGTGGAAAGAAACGCAAATCGCGTTCGACCGTGCGTTATTCATCGGCTGAAAAGTCGTCGACAGTCGATGCCCGTCGACCGACCCAACGATGTTTCGTAACACAGAGACGAGGAAACGCGTTACGAGCGTTTTCATATTGCGCAAACAAGAAAATAACATCGGGGGCCGACTGTTTGCTCTGCAAAACGTCGATTTCCTCGTACACACGACATCCTCGACCGCGACACGTTCTTCTCGCTCCTCCGTCCCCGACCCCTCGGGCTTCACGAGCCACCCCCCTTTCCGCCTCGTAATTCTTCCCGGATCCCCGCTGAAATATTCATCAACCGTCTCGCTCGATTCCCTTTCGGCTTGTCTGTTTCAATTATCGCCCGACCTGTCGGCCATTTCTTCTCCTTTTTTTCTTTCTGTCCGTTTCGTCACGGCCACTTAATTGCACGATCAGATCCTTACAGCTGACAGAAACTAGTGGGCCAGGGAATCGACCCAGCGGAAATCAACGGCACAGCGACACACGAGTGCTGTGGATCCTACGTTCTCACTTTTAACGAGCTGCCCCACTCGATGTTAAACAGCGATAACTACGGAAAGAACAGCCGGCAATTGATAACGTAACCGGAAACTCTACGTTTGTTTATTGAGAATGTAGGCTGGCAGACAACTGGGTCGATGGATCGGGAGGCATGTTATAATAATTATAATGACAGCAGGTTTTATTATATACTAGCTTAAAGTACCCGGCGCTGTCAGGGTAAAACTTCGATTATCACAGAGTGTCAAGAGGGTGAAAAAGGGGGTGGGATGTCCAGATTGCATGGTAGCTTATATTTTATGCAGGGTTCTGGAGAGTAATTATGCAAAATTTGGTCCAGGTCGGTTACAAAAATCGGGATAAAAAGTATCTTATATGTTATTCCTGGTCTTAGCCTACGTATATACAAAATCTCAGAAAGATCCGTTGCGTAGTTGCGACGTGATTGAGTAACAAACATTCAAACACTCTTTCGCTTTTATTATATTAATAATTATAGGAAGGATGAGAGTGGTGTAAAGCCCAGCTTACCTGCTTCTATCCATTTCACTGGACGGGCGTTTCCAGCTTGTGACGTTCGGACATCCCGCTCCACAATGTAAGAATGCTTAATGACGTTACATTTTTAATGAAAGATTGGTGTATAAGGAAATATCGTTTGATTATGCGTGTAATTTATGTAGGTATAATGAATGCCGATCGCTGCATTGCGTGGAATAGCTGAGAGATAATTACATTTGCAGACATTAAAGATTACATATAATTTAATTGATACATTTCAATTTCGTTTCATAAAGATTTTATGGTAAAATAAATGTTAGCTGATTCCTATGTTACAAATAAGTGTTATAGGTATTTACAATTGTTTCTGCGTGTTTTCTAATGAAGTATTTAGTAAGGGCTGATTCATTTGGTTAGTTTTTCATACCAATGTGCGTTAATTATAAATTGAAATTGTAATTTAGAATTTATTTTTGAATTTATTTATTTAATGTCGCTTCGGCTTGGAACTATTACCAACCACTATTACATTACATTATTGGACGGTGTTGAAACGCGTATTGACTTGTTGTAATTAACATTCTGTGTCTTAAAACCTAATACTATTTTAGCTAATTTAGATACCTAATTAAATATTTAATTTTGATAATTTACTAATTTAATTACAACTGTTATTTCTGGCAGCAGATAATCCCATGGGATTAACGACAGATTTATTTTGCTTCTATTAGAAGCATTACTTTTCAATTGTGATAATAATTTTATTTTCTCTCACTGTAAACTCGAAAATTGTAAGTTCGTTTTTGGAGCTTGCTTTGAGATCAGTAAAATAATCTATTCCCTAGAAAATGATCGGAGTTTGTAAATGAAACTCTGCAACTTTCTAAAATTGTCACTAAGAAGATAGACTCTTTAGAAAAATTACAATAATGCAAATTCGAATGAATATTCTTCGCGTATATTGGATGTACATCAATTATTCATTTATAAATTAAGTAGTGTATCGAATTACTTCGAATATATGTTTTTAGTCAAACTTTTTCAATTTTTATCAAAGAGCTACATCGAACCCCTGAAATGTGTATGTGTTATGTCTGTGTTCCACAGATTCAGTGGCAATTTGTAAATTTCTTTGACAACCATTGATAACAGCAGCCTTTTCAACAGTAGTGTGTTTACTTCCAACAGGATTGCTCTATTCCAGTGGAAATGATACACAAGCATCAAATTAATTCGAATTCCTGAATGCGTATTGAATCAGCCAACTCGTCATTATCGCGAATATTTCTAAGGTAGAATGGAGTCCGGTATGGACTTCTATTTTTCACACAAGGGGAGGAAATGAAATACCTGTTCATTAATGAATCGACACAGCTAACGAGCATTATGTCAGATAATAAACATTTTGAACGAGGTGATTGCACACGTTGTATATTTACGAGCGTAATTATTAGCTGCGACCAAATGATTTCATCAAATACAACGATTTTAATCATTTTAATCTAACCAGATTATTTTCCTGTATAACGAAGAAAATCGTTGTAGCCACATTTAATCCCTTCCCTTACAATTTTCTTACAAGTTTCATTCACCAAAAGCAGTTAAGAGAAGATGCGGGATTAGGAAGTTAAGTAAAAAGCGAACAAAAATTTTGTTGAGTCTTTTAGGTGTGTAAAATATACCTGTACAAAGTTGTTTTGGAGTTTGAAAAATGCACAAGTTGTGAGCTGCTGAATGAAGTGGCGCGTGACCGCAAAACCACGTTTCTCAACCTCAAGCATTTATTTTTTAAAAATAAATAAATACATAAACATTTAGCTAGCTTTAAGATTATTAAATTTTCGCTCGATGAAATACATAAGTAGTCGGCGAACTTTCTTTCCCTTTATAAGTTACTTTATTTACTTAATTTATATTTTAAAAACTTTAATGCAATCGTAGAAATTCATAATGGAAATTTCCACATAATTGCGTTCTAGTCAATGCATAGTAGCAGTTAGTACAGTTGCGTGTTTCCAGCTAAAATAAATTGTATGCTGAGAGCTGGGTGGTGCAGGTTGTGCAGGTTGTGCTTGGTTCGTGTTTACATTCGCTCATCAGATTCGCAGAACGAATTATGTTATTTTTTTTACGCATTGACTGTAACATATACATACATATTGTGTAGACTATGGACGGTATTCACAGTCGTTACTTATTTTCAAGATGCCCCCTAGATTCATAGTTGCCTTGAGATAATCTTGAGGTCGTGCTTAAGCATTTGCTTATTGGAGAGTGAACCCAAATTCCTTATAAAGTTCCCAAATTTAATACATTCCCTGTCATAATAAAGTGAATAAATGCAAGCAAAAGAATATCTGTAACTTTGAAATGCCATAGTTTATTTCATTTTCAATTTCTGGTGCTGAATTTAGTTCAATCATGAATAAAAACGATCTATTCTTGAAATATTCGTTCCTACAATTTCAAGTGTAAATACTATGAAACAAAGCTAGTTAGAAATTTACCGAATCGATGGGAATTAAATTTTTCTTCGCAAACAAAAATATAATTTAACTAATCGGCTTTCCGACAATCTAAACCCAAAAATCTTCCTCAAATGAACAAGAAACGGTAGATCAACTAATTACTAATTAATGAATTAGTAAAAACGAAATTAACCATTCTTTAAAAATTGTCTAATTGCTACTTTTTTTATTGAATTCAGGCACGTAACGATGTCTGATCCAGTGTAGAGAACATAATCTACGCCACTGTGTGACTTATTATAATATAGAAGGCAAAAAGTTAAATACAATTTTATTTTATACAAGTTACATCCAATCTGTGAATGAGAAACAATGAAAAAACGATTTATCTCAATTACACGAGCTTTATTGATAGCGCTGTATCAGGTAACATTTAACGGTGATGCACGATAAGTGGCGTTCATGTTGACAGGCATCCTAGTAATAATAACACCGTCTGAACAAGATAAACTGCGCGTTTAATCGGGTACGTGCCGCTGGTTATTGTCTGCCGGCTATGTTCTTTTCTGCTCACTTGAGACCTTCGATGCACCTTCTGCGACACCAAGTCGTGATACCTCTCTAACAGAACATATTTTTCTTGTGGGGTTAAAGTGTGATTTTCCCTCTGACCGAATGCACCAGCATCGATCTCGAATATTTAGGTGACTCTTTGAAAATTTGACCCCCTTTTTTACCAATAATGAAGGGTATAGAAACAAAATTTAATTAAACATAGAATAGTGACAGATGAAAATTAAAGTATCGATGATTGGGCTGCAAATTTTTCAACTATGACCACAATTTTTATTATAGATAAATAGTAACAGTTTTAACATTGCGATCAAAGCTGAGAAAATTGCAGCGGAAATAGCCGACAGAAAATATTTATTTAAATAAACGAAACAAGAAATATGAATAAAACTCTTGATATTTCTAACATTTCGCATTTACGCTTATAGTCTCTCCTTTGTTCAATTAAATTTCTTTCTATAATGTCATCGATTGTTCGAAGATGCATGCCAAAAAATTTGGGACCTCATCTAAATTTTAAACATTTTTCTCTCTCCTGTCAAATATTCTCACACCTCTACACCTTCATAATGAAGTCATACACGCAGCCTCCAAATATTTCCAGTTAAAAATATGAAAACTTTTATTTATACCACTCTTTACACTCTGTTTTCTCGTCTTTATACCAAATCTGCTTACATACAAAATAATAATAACGCGGTAATGGAACAATCGAGGCCGCGCTAATGATCGGGCTCGCTTAACTATTGAAATTAGGCGGTCGTTTCTCAAATAATTACATATTCTTGAAAAAGAAAGAAAACCAAAATTTCCGCGAAACGGTCACCAAGTTCTGGCGGATAAAATGAATCCATTCATCATCCTAGGTGGTTTCTTACCGCCCCAAACATGTACGCGTCGCTTGGCAGGCAAAAGAATTATGTAAGCCCGCGCAGATGCTGATTTGATAAGATCTATCCGCGTTCCCACGTTAATGAATCAATATACCCCACTAATAATTAAACTTTGACTGCTGGTTTCACCGCTTCCGACAAAAGATGAATTCCTTTCTCGATATTCATTTTCTGTTTTCATTCTGAAGGTTGAGAAAATGACTGTTACATTCGTCAGATTCGTGATTAATATCTCTTTATAAACTTGTAGATAAATCTCGTGGATTAAGGGTGACTATTGGCAACATATCAAGTTAGAGGTTTCCCTTTAGCACGATAGCTAATGAAATGTTCCTATTGTTTTCATAAGAAACTATTGGAAGTCAAACACTTCATCGAAATTTTATCAAGTAAGAAATAAATGTTTGTCAAGTATGCGCGTTCTTTCCGAACGACTGACATTTTGTTGATAAGGTTTCTTAACGTTCATTCTTATTCTTATGTCTGCATCAAAGCCTGTTGCAATTTAAAGTGGTTACGTTTTAATAGCGAGAAATTTGTTAGTGGAAAATTTGAATTATAAGTATCACTGCGAGATTGATAAACGTATTATCAATTAATCAGTATCTATAATTCATAACTAACAACGCTACATTATTGCTGATATTCAGTTCAAACCGATCAAACAAAATGTTACGAATTTAGTATAATATTTCAGATAGAAACAGTTGAATTTTTGGGTCTTTTTGGAAATTAAAGTTTTAAGTAAAGTTTTAACCATCCGTGGTTACACCTTCTTATAATTAAAAATTGGTCACATGGAGTTCATTGCACCACAGCTTTATTTTTGAGTTACCATTTTCATATTGATTAATTTTTAAATTTTTGAGTGATAATTGTACATTCGCAATACTAATGCAATCATGGTCTAATAGTGATTTTCTAGAAATGTAAATTTTGATATGTTTCAATTTATATTTGAAGAAATAGTTGTGAATAAATACGATTCTTTTGGTAAAATTCGCCAAATTTTAAAAATCTTATTATTAAGGTCTAAAAATTTAGAGAAACATGAGGCGAGTATCGAATCCGCAAGGAAAGAAGCTAATTTAGAAAAGAAAAAATTGATTTGGAAGACAGCTTGCTGCAAAAAATCGAAGAAACTAATACTTACTTAAAACATTATATTTTTGTATTGTTTTTGAGCTTCATTTTGTATTTTTTACTTAAGCAAGGTATAAAAAATGTGTAACGAAGTAAGGAAACAAAATTATATTTAAATAACTAAACAAAGAAGCAGTTTTGTTACGATTTTACCACATTTATGGAAGAAGGGCACATAACCCACTTTCTTGAAACTTTTAAATAAAGACACATATTATTTTCAAATTATGACTTCTTTTTATCATTTCTGAAAAAATGGATTTAATTACATTACTTTTTATTCACTTATACTATAATGAAAACTTCGGAAGCGATTTTCTTGAAATGGCATTTTGGCGTATGTGCCCCTTTTTCATCAAATGCCTCAATTGTAAAAGTTTCAAATATATCTTCGTCAGTTGCAAATTTAGCAGGGCGGCTGATGAGCAGTGCCGCCCAGGCCCCTATACAGAAGGCCCCCACAAGACCCCTTGTTCTTAGGGTTATGTCAGGATTAGGGTTCGTAGGGTTGCCACCCTTCGGGTGAGGGGAAATATAGTATTTTTGTGGAATCTTGAAAAAATATAATATTCTCGGGGAAATTTGAGAAAACAAAAGGTACAGATTTATTTTATGATTTTACGTATTTTTCCAAATATATTTGTTGTTAGTTTGTGCTTTTAGTATCAAGGAATCATTTTTTAAAAAGTATCTAACTATAATTGAGTCCCGGCATCTATCTTCATGTTAATATAAAGTAACAGCTCATTTTTTATTAATTTAATTGTAGATTTACCTCTTTCTTCTCGCCATTTAATATTCATATAAGAATAGCTAAGGGTGCGTTCTGAGCTCATAATTTAGTTAGCTTGATAATTAAGGTTTTTTTAAAAAACTGTGAAACGAAAATATAGTGTTTTGCGAACTATATTTTGTTTCAACAGTATATAGTAGAATTTACCGAAATATAGTACAATACAATAATATACATATTACGGGTGGCAACCCTACTTGTCCCTTGCACTGCAAGAGAGGACCCCGCACGCTGCACGGATTCTTCAGGCGATAGGCGTCCCGTAAAAATCAATTTGCGCGACTTGCCAGGCACTGTAATAACAGTGGCTCGGCTCTCGCGAGACAAGCAATTCGAGCGGGCGTTGAAAACGATCCTCGCGTCGCTCGTACCTGAAATTCGTCGTTGTTAACTGCTCCGCGTGACTGGGTGGAAACGGTAACGACCGACTGCCTAGGAAGCGACGACAATCGCGCGCTAGTCGAACACACCCTAGCATATAGGCGCATAGACACTTAGCCACATAGACAGACGCACACCTAGGCGCCAGGCACACAGACACCATAGACACAGAGCATATGGGGAAGACGGGAGGGAAACACTTACGACAGAGAGCTTCGTATCGCGGACTACGAACCGTCCCCTGTGGACAAAGAGCCGACACACCGTCTTCGTAGAGTTCCCTCGGTGTCTTCTGATCGAGAGGCCCGTAATTGCACACAAGGGTCTCGACTCGATCCCCGAACCCGAAGGGCATTGTATTCGCAGCGGCCGTCGCGAGAACCCACAGCGACTCGTCTGGCAGCGCCGTGTAAATTGCTCGGCCGCAACCTACGTTGCTAATTGTTGCCGAAGCGAACGCGATGTAAGCTAGGTTCCCTCGCGCGGTGTAGTTCAGAAATCTGCAACGGAAAGAATTAAGGTGCGAGGTAGGTACAGTCGGTGCAACCTTCGTAGAGTTTCTGTTTTTGTAAGTTTGGTGGTGGAGGAAGAAAAATTGCGAAGGTATAATCTTCTTGGGTAGAATATTATAACTAACAATAAGACGAATTCTATTTATTGGGCGGATACGCGTTTCAATCAGGGCCGGCAAGAGACGGGTTTAGCAAATTCCACGGAGCTCGGCCCCGCGCTTTAAAAAGGCCCCCCAAGTTCACGAAAAGCCCCCTCGTAAATTTTGCGGGGCTCTATGCGCTGATGTTAATTATTATATAATTTCTTTAAAAGGCTCCGTGAACCAGGAAAAGCTTATCGTAAATTTTTCGGGGTCCTTTGCACAAATGTTTATTATTATAAAATTTGGAGCTCGGCTCTGGATTCAATATTATTTGCAAACTATTTATTTGCTTTCATTAGTAGTTGACCCTGGATTATTATTGTTTTTCGGTATGCGCTTATCACTAACGGTATGTAAAATTTTTGTAGGTAAATAGCTTGCAATGTGTAGTTTATGAATTAATTGTATATTTATTTTATTTTTTATCGGTATTTTAAAAATTTATTTCGTCCACAATTGTGTTTCTTTTTTATTCTTAATGTACAATTCAAAATTATATAGGCCTGACAAATTTTATTCAGTAAAAAACACCGGTGGTAGCATTGTTGGTCGGGTAAAGGAGTCGGGGTATGTTAGCCCTTCGTTGACACCTCTCTTTTTTCGATCAACTTTGATATACTGGATCGCTCACACCCACAGCAATTTTTTAACAACTGCTATTTTCATCTAAAGAATCCAATCGTTATGAAAAAAATCATGGGCCAATGTCACGGCTCTAGAATGTATTCCAATAGTTTTTTACTGAAATTTTACAACATTTTTTGTAAAAAAAATCTAGACTACCATATGCCAAGAAAAAGAAAAAAAATCATCAAAAAATTGTAACTTTTACAAATTTCAATATTAGAAGCTAAAAGTCTACAGCGTTGTTGTTCAGATATAATATTTCCAGAATAGAAATAGTTTGTAAGTCGGAGTTGGAAAAAAACTATTTATTTTGCAAATAGAAGGTAGGCTATTTCTGCAGTTGAAAAAACAGAAATATTCCACGAATATCCACGATATTCTACGTATTGGAAAAGGTACAGCGTATGTGTGGGTCACACCCAGAGTATCAACGAAGAGTTAATATATCTTCAATATTTTTCGGAATTTCGGTCCCAATTTTTTGGAAACATTCATGACACATCAAACCCTTAAAATAAAGAAAAAATTTTTTTTCCGCATATTTTGGTATATGCCTCCCTTTAAATGTTTAAAAAATAGTCCTCGAAAATAAAAGTTCCATTTGTTTTCCACGCCTTCACAAATAAGAAGTGTTCGAGAAGCATTTAAATTTTCAAAATTTGAGAAAAACATAAGTTTTTTCGATTTTTGTCGAAAACTGTTTGTCGCCTGAGAAAAGTATAATGGAACATAAAATATGTTCTTTGTCCGGTTCTTAAACTTTTGTTTGATATATTTTTTTATATAATCAATAACTTGGAGGATATTATATAAAGTTTTTGAACTGTTAAATAATTATTTAAATGTTTAAGGGCCCAGGGGCACCTTTTCCCATTATCCTTTTTCTTTTCATTATTTAGAACTATTCTGGAGAGTGTCTCGAAGAAAATTACAAAGTCGAAAATAAGAGCCAGCCTAGTACACGCGGATTCCAGCGTCGAATCCATTAATCGTAATATTTCTGGTATCTGTTTTAATACTCACGTTACATGACTCTGAATTTTAGAAACTAACTGAAAACGCGTTCCTTTCATGACAACTGTTACTCGATGAAATAAGAAAAACTCAGAAGGTGAGAAATCAAGCAATAGAAATGGGGAAGGTGCTCCACCGTTGTGATCGATTTTGAGGTTAAAAACTCTTTCACGAGAATGACTGAATGTGTGTCCTATTTTCCACGTAACACAGAACTCAAACACGCCTTTTAGAGAACAACTGGCACAATGACTAGAACGATTGACAATGTTTACCTTTCGCATGCACATAGAGGGGTGATCAAGCAATACAGAGGGGTAGAGGGCGCAACTGTTTGCATTGTTGCCACTTTTACGGAAACAAAATTATTCTCAACACTTTGCTGTCACACCTCGTATGTTAAAAATTGAGGAAATGGAAATGTGAATACTTCTATGTATTATATAAATATAAGCAATCTGTATGTCAGAGTAATAATGCATTAATGCAAATGCTACGATTATCAGATTAATTTTGCTGCTCCTGGGTAATCTTACAGAAACACTTTTCACTTCATTGATGCAGTATTAGTTGAGTGAAGTAGATGGACGCTTATTGCGCGGTCATTCGATCATTAATTAGGACTTTCAAATGCTACGTCATGTATCACAAACGAAAAGTATCAATTTTTTTTAATACAGAATTATTTTTCTTTTCAGTTAACTTGTGTATTCCATAATTTCATTTAATTCGAAACTGCTAAAATGTAATGTCCTCGAAAGCGGCTCAAATAATAAAAGGCATAAGTCATCTCTTGGTTAACAATTTTTGGGGGGAAGCAAGGTTCATTTACAGCAAACATCTAATACAAAGTGAGTCACTATGCGTTAAGGCTTTAAAAATCTCCGTTTTCTTAAGAGCTACTTTTAATGATTTCATTGATTAAAAATTAGTGTTTTTGAAGGTAATATATTTGGAAACAGAGGTCATCGATGATAAATATTTTTCTGGACAAAATTTATGGCCCAGGAATGTAATGGTTCAAATTGATATTGTGGAGCATACCGTTCAATTTGTAGGCATTAGTAACCTTCCATCTTGCTTACTAATACAGTAACAGGTCTATCAATAATCGCGATGATGAACAGTTATGTAGCTACGTGTTATCCAAGTGACGACCACCGTGGAATTCTGATCTGAATATTGATTCTGGCTTAGAAGTGTTTTACGTGATGTAAACACAAGGTCGTTTGAAGATTGTGCTAGTTTAGATTGTTAACTTCGTCTCAATGCCAGCTACAACACAATATATGTACAAAATAAAAAATACATGCATGACCCGAATTTTTAGAAACATGACCTTGAAAAAATGATCTGCCAATTATAACATCTAAATAAAAAAGAACATCTCGAAAGCAAGTACATATGTAAACTCTTTTTCAGACATCTTTTCGTATCGCCAAAGAAATGGAGATTTTTAGGCTGATATTAATAAGTGATTCACCCTGTATAGAATAAAACTGACGAACGGAGCTGGCGGCGAGCGTACGCCGCACAGTGGGGCAAAGTGATGAAGTTTGTGTCAAAATTCAAGAACTTTTAATAGAAATGAGATAGAGCGATGATTTTTTTAGGTTAAAGCTAAAATATTGCAGAATAAGGGAAAATTAGAGAGATTATGGTACGAACGTTTTTTAACTTTGAAAATCTGTGTTAAAATTGAAATCGTTTTTTTCCAAAATCCTGAGGTAGTAGACAAATTTTGCGAACAGATTTGAAATCAGCGTGACAAAATCTACAGGAAATGATGTACAACATGTCAAGAAAAAAATCTAACCGCACATGGTATTGAATAAATCACAATTTTGTTGTAATATTTCAAGTTTAACACAGATTTTCAAAGTTAAAAATCGTTCGTACCATAATCTCTCTAATTTTCACTTATTCTGCAATATTTCAGCTTTAACCTAAAAAAAATCATCGCTCTATCTCATTTCTATTAAAAGTTCTTGTATTTTGACACAAACGTCGTCACTTTGCCTCACTGTACGGCGCATTGTGAAGTCTATTCCGCGCGGCCAGTGGCGCGAGTGAGAAAACCCAAGAGTGAGCGAGAGGAAACGAAAGAGCCTCTCGCTCGTTCTCGGGTTCTCTCACTCTCGTCGGAAGGATTGCAGGAAATGGTGGGGATAGTCGCCGGGCGTACAACGTATGGTAGAAACGGGCTTATAACGAGTGCCTACTGCATCTCTGAAAATAAAGGAAACATCAAACTTTTTGCTTCTTAAGGTAGATAGAGGAGTGATAATATGGCCACAGTTTTATATTTCTTCCTAAAATCTGATTCATAATTTAAACTGTTTTAAACTTTTCTTCAAAATAAAATTCAGGTAAACTAATATTGTTATGTGTGATAAAAGGTGGAAATTCTGAAAGGTTAAACTAGACACACTACACCTCGAAAACTTGCCTGAATTTTAGTACTTTTTCAATGAGAATCATTGATAAACACAATGCCAAGAAAATACGTGTAAGCAACAAATTAACAGAAAAGAAAATGCGTGACAATATAAGTCGAATGCATATAAAGCTGATAGTAAGAAACTAATTAAAGTGTCATAGAAGCTGAAAATTGTGTTGGCGTAAATGAAGTTACAAAGACCAAACAGTCTGTTAAACTTCGGTGTAGGCAGAGAGATAGGGCGAGCCATCCAGAAGTAATCTACCAAGCGAGTACGTGCAATGAGGATCGAAATTTTCAGTCTGCCATGGAAGTAGGATTGTCATTAACACAAGATCTCATCGTGATCAGTCTGTCTTTAACGGTTTACCTCGAGCAGCTGAATCGCTCTGTTGACACTCGTCTGTCGTGTAGACGGGTAGAATGGTGGCAGAGAGTATCGCCGAAGGAAAGAACTGGGCGGATAGAGAAAGGGGGATACTGTAAACCCTTTCCCTAAATTCGGAGGCGAGTTAGCAGTGCCTATACACGACGGATCGAACAGAGTCCCATTCACAGAGTGAAAGCCTCGCCACATAAGAGCCCGTTTCGATCAATTCAACTTAAGGTATCGCATGCAGCACGGAATGACAATAGCCTGCGGATTTTCTCCCGTACCCGCACAGGCGTGCGAGATATTTGACTGGAAAGCTCGCACTGAAAGATCTTGTACTCTTTAACGCCTTTTGAGCCCGCGCCATTTGTCGCCACCTTCTGATAAGTGGGAACAATTGAACAACATCGTTTCCTTGCTAGTGTTTATTAATCGATCTTCGTTAGGTCTTTGTAACGTTCAAGCTTGACGTGGAAATCGTGGCTGTTACACCAGGTAATGTGTGGTAATTAGTAACACGTAAATAAGTTTGTGACAAGCGTTTCATTCACATGGTACGATTGCAATGAACTTGTCAGCTGTCTTGCTGCGGAGAAAAATCATTAGGTACAGTTACTCACAAAAGTAACCGTCTACCCCGTATGTGTAGCTCAGGCTCACTGGAGCTGCCAATATTAATTGTGACCTCTACCGAGACCTCGATAAAACTCTGGGTCAAATGCCGTAAACTGAGGGAACTTTGGCAGTACGGGGTTGCACTGACAGTTACTCAAAAGAAGGAAAAGGATATATTTTTATGCATTTTTACACTCATAAACGATGCGACGCTATAATAAGATACTTAAAGCAAACGCAAAAAGTTAATTAAAAAATAATAAAATAAGAAAAGTATAAAAGAGAGTGCATTGAACATAAAAAAAACAAATTAAAGTGTCGTAAAACGTCAGCTGTTAATGCTATTTTATGTATATAATATGCCAATTTCACTCTGGTTACGGGGTAATATTAGCCGTTAATTAACCAGGGGTGGATTTTGGTGTAGACTAAGTAGATTGCATACTACGGCGGAAAATTGTGGAGTGCGACAAATTTTGAGGTGCGGCAAATTTTGGGGAGCGCCACATTTTGGGAAGCAGCAAATTTTGAAGGGAGACATGCGAAAGAAATTGGAAGGGGTTTAAAGTCAGAGGCTTGACCCAACTTCTAAAACAATTCACTTCTTTTCATGTAGCGAATTAGCCATGACTCAGATGTGAGTTGCCATATTGAATTAATTTTGAAATTATCTCGACACTTTTAAATTAAAATATTTGATGTTATTTCGCGGAAAGGGCGGCTGACGCTTGTTAGCCTAGGAGCGCAATACCTTCAAATCCGCCCCTGTAATTAACATATATTAAAGAAGAAATAGGATAAAAAATTTATGCATTTTGACACATGTAGTACGATGACAAAGGAGGCGATGTTACAATAGGATACTTAAAGAAAATATAAAAATGTTAATTTTTATATCATATAATGAAATGTTGCAAAAACATGCCAATGTTCCCTCAGGGTACGGTAGTAACGCTTAATTTAACAGACGAATTTTCAAGCATTATTAACCACATTTCACAGTATATTGTAAGTACATACATACAAATGTGCATTTCATTGTGAACCAATTCTGGTATACGTTACCTCGGAGAGCAGATATACCATGTACCATATCTGCTACAAAAATCATGTTACGGAAAAACCAACCAAGCACCCCTGGCAGTCAATCTGTTAAAATCGATCGAAGAATTTTCATTATAAACCACTTGTTGAATACGAGACGTTCACTGTCATTTAGACTTTGCATTATACTGAATACATTCAGGAATAAATGATTTTACTCTTTCAAAGTTTGTTTAAAAATTCTATTATCGGGGTGACATACATAAATTGTAGCGACGCGGTGGCATATATAAAACCCTGCATTGTGTATATTTTAATCTCAGCACACATCAGTCAATGTTGCTGAAAGATCCGTACACAGATGGCTGCGGAAATAATGTAACAGCTTTGTTTGTAAATATAAAATAGGAGAGCGAAATAATATGATTTACTGCAACGTTACGAGTCATCAAATAAAAGTAAAAAGATAGAAAATACATATTTTCAATTATTTCAACAATTTACAAGCAAATATCATATTGCAATTGGCAGAAATGTCATAAAGCAACGTTTATTTTATATCCTGTCTGTATACTATAATATATCGCTAATATAAATACAGATCTATTGCGAGATAAAATTTACTGACGTTATGAATATTTATTAACTTTTTACTTTGCTTTTCTGAGGACGGTTTTTGATTAAATTTTCCTCTCTCCTTTAAATCTGCTTTAAATCATGACTTCAAAAGCGAATCGCCTTTGACTGCGAATATACATATTTTACTTGTTTGCGAACACCCAAAAGCGTAAATATAAAATGTTCATTTCAAATATACCTTAATGAAAAAAAGTTGATCTAATGTACAGTTTAAAAATTAAAATTTCAAACTGCTTCAAACACGTCGGTAATACGTTACGTTAATCCCAGATATTTATAAATTCAAAGAAGAAAATAATAATTTAACAAAATTGTTATTTGTAACGCTAGTCTTTTCATTATCAGCACCATCATATTCCAAATCGTGAATTTACTATACATACAAAATTGATGAAATATGGACGCTTTTATACCTGTATAATTCTCTTTTTAATATGAATTTCATTTTCAAATCATAGGGGAAACGCACCAATAAATGAACACTTAATGCTAATGAATGAACACTATTATAAAATTATGTTTGCAGCGCGATTGATTTAACGTGCTGCAAATATTGTTTTGATATGAAGCAAGAAATTATAAAAGAAGTCCCTAATTAATTAGTTGCTTATTTTAATAACTTATTTTACTCATTTTAATAAAAAATATCCATTCACTGGTATGTGTTCATTTACTGGTACATTCACCCTATTTCAGAAATCAATTGCACGAGCAAATGAAACATTATTACTCACTAGTTTTCAACCCTGTCTTCACCAGACATTATTATTCTACTTAATAAGATGCCTAAGGTAAACATAATTTTTTTTTGGAAACCCCCTTAGAAACAATTTTTTTCTGACAGCGGTTATCGCATATGAACTTTGTTTCATTTGAGTAAAGTATAAAGCGAAGATGAAAAGTATGTTTTAGAGTCCTCGTCTATCGCTATATTTATCTATTTTGTAAAACATTTTCATGTTTATTCAATTGCTTTATACAATTCGTAGCCGGTGATTGTAAATTGAGGACAAGAAGTGGCTTTCTCCTCATGAAAATATCAATGACCCCGAAAGTGAAAGCGACAAGTATAATATTTTGCTTAAGCTTAAATTTTTTCACTGCAGTGTCATTTTCCTCAAAACACAAGAATCGTGAGAAATATTTCTAAAAATCATTCTTGTACCTGCAACAGTTTTCAAAATAGCACTAAAGAGGTGATATTTTGGAAGATAATTTCAACCCTCAAACTTGAGTTAAAACAGATAAGTTCCCAACAACTTCCACTACAAACAGTGAATCGTTTGGACCGTAACTTCACTCTCAAACATAACCCATAGCTAGTGTTCCTTCTCGAGAATTCTTTCTTGAGAACTTCTCGAGAAATTTTATAATTTCTTATTTCTCATTTCTCGAGAAATTACAGTGTTTCTCGAGAATCTTCAGTGTAGAAAAATTACTTTAAATCCCATTTGTTTCCAGAAATGAATTTTCAGTTAGTTCAAATTGTGTTTTAATCGTGAACGTATAAACACATCTACAATCAATAATAAATGTTAGTAATATATACGAAGAATTGCGCGATTATTTATAAACTTTTCTCCTTGTATCGCCAATTAAACCAACATCCACTCGAAATGAAAGAAATTTTCTATAGCCGCAGATTTTTTCACAAAAAAAAAATGTAGATTGGCTGACGCAACATTAGACGCATTGCGCTTTTGAAAAAACTATTTTAAAACAAAAAAGTAATGTTTCACCTTGCTTACATATTATATTTAATAAATAAATAAATTTATCAATTATATTTAATATCTGTTTTTTTCATTTATACAAGTTTTGTCTAGATTGGACGCTAATAAAAATTTAGATAAATATTATCAACAATATTCCAAATACATAAATTTTTCAATATTTTTTTAATTTCTTGAGAATTCTCGAGAATCCTCGAGAATATTATCTGATTTCTCATTTCTCGAGATGCGAAAAATATCGAGAAATCAGGAATATTACCCACAGCAGCAAGAATAAGATATCTCTGCATTTACCTATTCTAAAAACCAGCAATGTTTCAGCAAAACCACCTTCGTACTCAGCGCCGCGCCGGCGGAAGATACAGACAATAGCGCGGGGCTCCAATTCGACAGGGCGCCAAAATAAAAAATTATTTTTTATTTCGTTATTATTTGTTTTGTTTTTTAATACTTCTGTTATTATAGAAACAAAAAACGATGGGTTATCAAAGCAACCATAGCAAATTATACATACTATACGTCATTTCTTTAAAAATATTAGCTACTGTAAATTGCTGTAAGATCACCAGATTTTGTTCGTTGTAAGCTCAACCGCCCTCCCCCTAATAGGGGTGATCCTCCTTGGAACCAATCAAGAGTAAAACGCGACTTTCATTCTTTCCCACTTGCTCTTACTCTTTCTTCCTCGCTCTTATTTTTTTCGACTATCGACTATCGCTATCAAAATGGGGACCCAATCGCGTACACTGTTCACGACGTAAGATTGTGCTAAGTCCCGAGTGGTGATCTTGCAACGAGAATTTACTCTATGTAATAAATACAGTATACTCCCGTTATAGACTCGCGCTCGGGGCTAGCGGCGACCGCTTAATGCATAGCGTCGACGATTCCGAGTTGCCGCCGATGGCACAAGAGGGAGAGAGAGAGAGAGAGAGAGAGTGGGACAGAGCGTAGGCATGTGAAAAACGAAGCGAGACAAAGTATCATGCTTTCTCTCTTTCGTAGACGACGGTAACTGTCGCGTCGACTTTTTCGTCCCCTATCGCTTGCTCTCGAGTTCTCTCACTCTCGATCGAAGGATTCCAAGAAGTGGTGGGAAGAGCGACGAACGCTTAACGCATAGTTGAGGCGAGCCCATAGCGAGAGCTTGTTTACTGTATGCTTTACATTATCTATATTTCGTCCGCTATGCAACCTACTGGTAATTTACAGATTTTCCCAGGGGAAATCCACAGAATTCCACGGAATTTTCAGTTATTCTTAGAAACTTTTAAATATCTAAGGTGGCAACACTAATAAGGGAAAGACACGAATCGTCCGATTTCTATTTTGACGTGCTTTTGCAGAATGGTAGCAGGCAGATGCCTAATGATACGAGTAAAGTAGTAGGTGTAGATATTCAATAATTTGTAAGATATAAACAATTAAAGTTTTGTCAACTGTAAACTTCTCGGTAGTTCGACTGACTGATTCTGATATAACTCACACTACCACAAGAAAGAATAATGATAACATATGAGATCATACCAAAATATTTCTATTCGCAAAAAGAAGTGTACATTGAATTTTCGTTATAAGCGTATATCAACTATGCATTATATGCGCGGTCGCTGTTCCCACCATTTTTTGGAATCATTCGGTCAAGCGTGAGAACCTAAGAACTAGTCAGAGAATGTCGTCAGTAGGGCTGGGACTATTCGAATAATTTAATATTCGAATATTTTATAAGTATTCGAATGCTACGAATAAACTTCGAATATTTTATAAGTATTCGAATGCTACGAATAAACTTCGAATATTTTATAAGTATTCGAATGCTACGAATAAACTTCGAATATTTGAGTATTCGAATGTTATTATTCGAATAGTATGGTATGAAGTGGGTCAAAATTAGCTTACAAGATTTCACCCTGGCAAATGAACCTAAAGAACTTGATTCATAATTCACACCATACTATTCGAATACGGCAGTATTCGAATACTTAAATATTCGAATGGTATTCGAATACTTGGATATTCGAATTATATTCGAATACTTGGATATTCGAATTATATTCGAATACTTGGATATTCGAATTATATTCGCCAAATAATTGAGCACCTGAAGTATTCGAATATTCGAATACCGAAAAATTCGACAAATAGTCCCAGCCCTAGTCATCAGACCCGATCGTCCCTATAGGCAAACTTAGGCAGCTGCCTAGGGCGTAAAGTTGACAAGTGGCGCAAAAAGTGGTATTTACATTGTTGGCATTTTTTAAAATAATTTTTTGAATAAAATATTATAAGTTATACTAAAAATGCTTGAAACTACGAATAAAAAATCAGAGTAAGGCCATCGGAAAGCTCAAATAAATATATTAAAAATAAAGGGCGCAAAAAAAGGCTCGAGCCGGGCGAGCTCGTAACCCTCGTGGATGCTTCATGGTTCCATTAAAACCATCCCCGTATGCTTCTCCATTCGCCGGTCAAAAACCTTGCGCGTACCGCGTCGTCAATCTAGCACACGCACATATTCGCCTCCGTCCCTCGACGGCAAATATTTTAAGAGTTAAACTGGTCACTCTTTCCCCGTCGTGGGACTTCATATTTTGACTGCGAGGGGTCGAACAAATCCCGGTATTAAGCTAATCCTCGCACGATCGCGAAAAGAGAGAAAGAAAAAGTGGTGACGAACCTGAAAAATGGCGCGGGCTTGAAAGCACGCGCGAAAGTGTGTACAGTGGGCTTACCCGAATTCCGTGGAATCGAAGTCTTCTACTTCGTCGTACCATGATTGAATATGAAAGTGAATTCTCGCGGTGGACGTGCTGTTTCCCACGCTGTTCACATCCAGCACGTGCACGTTCTGCCATACCCCGAATCGTTCTACAAAGAACACACACAGATACGTACAGAGGGGATCGTTTGGCTCGCAGACGACTGGCTCGTACATTGCTTTACACATAGAGACCGATTAAATTCATCGGTTAGAACGATCGATTCGTTTCACGTGGAGCTAAAACTAGACCATCGAAACGGTGGCTAGAACGTTCTACCGCGATTTTACGCGGGAATATCGATCCGCTTCGAATCGAGATAGGTACGGTGCTGGCCTGTAGACGAAAATTCTGATTGCACTGGTACGTTTTCGAAAGTTTGAAACACACCGAAGGAAGGATCACACATTTACCTCGTGGACGACGGATGCAGGATCTGTTCTGATATGTAGTAGAATTTAGATTGGTCAATTCTCAAAGTAAGCTTGCACAATAGATCTTGAATTTGAGTAGCCTAAAATTGTACTGTTGGATGCAAGAACGGCCTCAGGACACTCAGGCCCTTTTTGCATAAAACGCATAATTAGATTCCTCATTCTTTTCTACAGATGCCCTCTAAATTTCATTGCCAGATCTTTAAAAATGTTCAGAGCTATGGTAAATTTTGTGAATCGATGTTCACCAACTGACTCTAACTCGCATTCAAGACAAACATACATCAACCTGAATATGACACGATCTATGACTATTTTTATTATTATATTTGTTCAATATTCTATATGTTTTCAAACATTATATAAATAATAAAAAATAATGTTAAAAATAGGTACATGAGCGTTTTGGTTCAAAATGACTAGTCACACATTCTCAAAGAATTTCTTCATTACTCCGTAGAGCGCCAGGCATATGTCTTTTTGTAATAGAATAGGAGCATAGTACCTGTTTGATCAAATAAAAAATGACAGTTTAATGGAACGCAGTTTATTCAATGATGGGGAAACTTTTCACACCTGTGGCAAGGTCAATCGACGTAACTGTCGCATTTTGGCTGATGAGGAATGAACTGAGCTCTCTGAATGGGAAAGAGATTGTGCCGAAGTAAATGTGTGGCTTCAATTGAAGAAGTTACTAGTTTTTTAGTTTCACTTATTGCAGCAGATAAAGTCTTAATATGATTTAACGTTGTTTTGTACTCCAACTTCTTCAATATTAAATTGACGCTGTAATTTTCCAGCTGGATGTGATATTCTGCTACTATGCTTAAGTCGTTTGGGAATACCTCAACAATAATATTCTATTCAGTAGATAGTGCGTTAAATCAGAGGTGTATGACGAAGGAAGGAAAGATAAACCGAAGAGGGCAGTTAAAAATATGAATCTTGAAATGCTACCAACTTAGCTGACTGATTTAAAATATATTATTCTTATATTTTTCATATGATAATGTTAAAAGTTATAAGTACATGTTATCTGATATTTAAATCTGATGTTTTCTGATTTAGAAACACAAACTGCTATTTGACACGAGGGTAAGAATTTATAATGCTGCTGCACAACTTTCTTCGTGTATGTCTTGTTGAACAGAAACAAACTTAATTTCTTAAAATTTTACTTTAAAAATAGTTATTACTATTTAGTATTATGACATCATAAAATATACCTAATAGAAGATTAAATGTTTATTAAAATTTAAAATAAAATTTAGAGTCAGATTTGATGAGTGCGTTTAAAAATTTACATTCTCCCCTATATTTATTGACGAATATAGAATTTACGCGGTAACTTAATATATAAATATTAGTATTATAACTTAATAACAATTTCGTATTATAGTATTATTTTTATTTTATGTAATAAAACATCATAACAAATACAATTCTCTTGAAACTGTACCATTCTTTGTTTCACTAGGTCAGTATTATTTGAGAAAGTTGATATTATGCTTCACAGACCTCCTAAAATATGTGTTGTTTAATAGTTACGTTTCAAATTGGGTGAATGCCATTTCTACCAAGGCGTCCTAAATTGTCTCATATTTTTACTTCATTTAGAATGTGTAACAGTAGTTCAAATACGATCGAGTAAATCTTTTTATCCTTTTCTGCCTTTTATTTTTATTTTTCAATCTACCCCCAGGGTGTAAATAAAAAGTAAGGAAATTAGGATAAATAAGAAATGGAGGATGCAAGATTTTTATTAATTACAACAATTAATGGGGTAGCAAACGCTTCATATTAAAGTTAAAATCTTTTAATGTTCCGTATGAAAATGGACAGAATTTCCGTGCCATTGTAGCGCCCAACGACTACAGTTACAGACATTTCGCGGAGGTGTCGTCAGATGTGACCTCCAGTTCATTTCTAGACTCACACCCGAGATTATTTTAATAAAAAGTATCCTGGTCATTGAATCGGTAGAGGAGGGCCAACTGCCTGACCCACATGCTCTCTGAAGTTCACCCTTTTTGGTTCTTTTTCAACTACAATGCCTCCAACCAATTTGTTCGTGAAAAGAAACTAGTCATTCGTTAATTTAGGGGATCTTGGCGGTAGATAATGGTTATGTAGTTTAGGATATTCCAAATTCTTTGAATATGTTAGGCAAACTATGAAATAATATTTCAAAGTTATAAACTCAAATGAACACACTGGCATTTTGAAAATTTCGCCTAATTCGTAAACACAAAGCAATTAGAACTCGTACTCTTTCCAAACACGTATGAATAAAATTAGTACTTCTGACTTTTCAGATGAGTTTAGCTCGACAGTTCAATAGCATTCTCAGAATTTATTTTAATATTCCTCAGAGTATTAAAAAAACATTTATAGAACTGTATGTGATCTGATTTCCTTAATAAAAGAAGGTTTCAAATTTATTGTCACTGTAATTTACTGCTACCTATTCACAATTTATTTTTATTAGATTGTGGCAAATGTTTTAAGAAATTTCTGTACGAATATCACGAAAACCTGTTTTGCTCAATCAACAACATTAAAAGATTCACGGAAGTACAATTAAATAAAAATTTGTCTCTCTGTGACTTGTATAATGAGTGACACAATGTTTGAAGAAATACCTCTTTAAGTCTATCAGGCCTTTGCTTTCCAAGTGATCGCTTCTTTCACGAATTTTGTCCAACTTGTCCTGACGCTTTGAACTTTAAACACATACCGATGCTAATGACAATTTAAATTTCTATAGTCTCCCTTAAATCTCCACGATAGTACCAGCAATGGATAGGCGAGGCTTTTCCGATGAAACTGAGCTTTAATACGATCTTATTCGCGCTATTTCTAATTTATCTATAATTCCTTTTGAATTTCGTAGACCAACGCTTCCCAACTAAATTTAGCCACGAATCCCTTCCACACTCGCTAAAATTTAGCGGAACCCCCAACCTCAACAGTTTTCTTTTGTATACAAAGGGTTGTAACATCTAAATGAATCATTTATAAATAAAACAAGAAACTTAAGAATTTTATTATAAGATAACTTTTCGTGGAACCCTAAGACCATCTGTATGCTATATATAATTAAAAATAGTTCAAATGCAGGGGAGTTTAGACTCATTTTCATCAGAACACTTTCACGAAGATCTAATACAGAATGCAGAAATTACAATTTTCCTTCCCAAATGACTCATCATGGACACGACTGCGCCGCGAGCGAAAGGTCTGTGACGACAAAGTATTGTAAAAACTACGAGCTTGGTTTGCTTTCACAGTAAACAGTCGGAGACTCTCGGATAATATTGTCGATGATTTCCAAAAAATATCCACGCAAATGCACGCCGAAACCATGCACAGGATGAAATTCCCAAGACGTGAACACACACTGAGGCCACTCAAAGTGTTAAAATATCGTTGGCTTGTTGGTAAAACTGACCAAGTCCATTCTTCTATCCTAAAATCTTTCAGGAATAATGAAGGAAATTACTTTCTAAGCTTCTTACAACAATAGATTAATAAAAATTTAAAATCCATGCGGGTGAAAAACTTAAATATTTTGCAACAGACATCTTTCATTTACTACGTGATTTATTCTGACAGATTTTTAAATTTGCACTTACCGAAAATTCAGAAGCATGGAATTGATCAGTTTCATCAACAAGCCAACAATATGCGTACTTAATTATCGATGGAATTGAATGGACACTAATTATTAATCTCCAACGGTGGCCATGTTCTTCGCGCTTTCCGTTTATAAAGCTGGGCATGGCAAAGTCAAATACAAATAAACAATAGGATACAGGAGAAGAAGAGAGACAGAGAGAGGGCTGAAACGTGCAGACATCGCTCAGTTTCCCCGTGCAACCCCACGGGTGGAACAATCTCACGTTTCGACCGTATACGCTAGATATTGAAAAATGATAGGGACGAATAAGGGTAGTGAGAAATGGTATATATCCAGGGAAGTTACTTGCCAACGTCTCGGCACTGATCTTTCTCGACGAGGTTGCACTGCAACGCCCATCGTCTGGCAATATGAGCGAGTTCGTCATCCCAGATCTGTCGAAACAAATATCGCCGTCAGATTCGACTGGAAGCGAATGATTAAATATCTCCAGCGTGCCCGATCCCATGGAAAATCGTACCATCTCCATCATGTGTTTTGCAGGCTGCTGCGGGCCAGGCTTTCCCCCATGTTCCTCTCCGTTGGCCATTAGGTTGCGATAAATATTGTGCCAATCGAGGATCGCCTCGATGTCCTTCTCATCCAGGTCATCCTGCTCGAGGTTCGTGCATCTGACACCTTCCGTATCGAACTGCAAAGAAATGTTTTCATGGTAGCTATGATGTGGACAGTCATGTCACGAGTCTCCGAGTGCTTCAACAAATAATTTCTTGCTTACGTGTAGAATAGCCGTTTGGGTCTCTTAACCAGAAAACGTCACACCTGTGTGCTATTTTCATTTACATCAGTCAGTTCATATTTGGTTTTTAACATTATCACTCTCGAGCAAAGCAGATCAAACAAGGATCGATATTTCGAGCTTCATAACATCGAATATTAAATCGGCGCACAGGTTTTGTTGTATTTGTTAAGAATAAAGGGAACCTCCGTTCGAAGAAGAGTTATTCTACCATTTCGACCAATGTTTGCATTAGGATTCATTTCATCCGTTGCTGTGCAATTTAACAGATATTCAAAGCCATCTTTTCCTAAAAGCAAAGCCCCAAATGGAAAAATTTGTTCTATATTCTCGACTCATTTGCACATAAGGATTCATTTCGTCCACTGTTGTACCATGTTTGCCTCTCAATGATGTGAATTTATAGTTGTACGGTTATTTAACAGATATTCGCAGTAATTTTTTTCTGAAGACAAAGCTTCAAACGAGGAAATATTTTTCTACATTTTTGACATGCCCTTGCGTGAAGAATCATCCCTTATCCGGTTGTACTACGAATATCGAACATATTTTTAATGAAGAAATTTTTTCCTTCTTCTACGTACTTTACACAATATAATAGACGTTTGATAAAATAATCTGCTACAGTACTTATTTATGCTATTTACTTCCTAAGTGCGGACAGCAGACACTTCGCTTTCACGGAGACGTAAAGTGATTTGAAGATCTCTTTAGTGATTTCAACTAATATTTTCTGAAAAATTCATAATATAAATTCACCATTCCTAAAAGAATAAAGAAAAATAAAATGGTAGATGAGAAGAAGCTGAAACGCAGTTTCGATGAATCTATAGTGGTGATCAAAAGAAAGTTTAGAACTCATATTTTTACATGTTTGAATAATTAACTTAATACTACGCTTTAAGCATTTTGTTCGTATCACTAGTTTATTCCGGGCATCTCCACAATCTATACTCTTATTTCTGTTATCGTTAACAATTTAAACTTTTTTTTACCTGTACTTATACCTGAGATCAATACTGACAAGTTTAGTGTCCTGGAAGAACAGTTGAAACTAACAATAAAAAGTATGAAAACATTTCAAATGTAACAGTATCTAATCGTTTTCAACATTTAGTAGATAATTTCATTATTATACACAATGAAAAATTTAAGCTTGAATTTCAATGTCAAAGGCAATTTTACGACATAATTTTGTGCGGTCTTCGTGTATTGTTACTAATAGGTTTCGGCGGTGTGTGCAGTTTGATTGTGTGTAAATGGAGAATAGCCTGGATAGGGTTACAAACAATAATTGAAATCGAAGATGGAAGAATGGGAAAATCGAAAATTCGCTGCACGTTAAAATGTATGTAATATTAGCTTACGTCGGTGATGCCTCGAAATTGGCGAAATAGAAATGAAACCTGTTAAAACGTTTGGTAATTCGAGGATTCGTCGATCTCGCCGCGTTTGTTTGTTCAATTTATAGAATACAATTTACTCCTTCGATGAACGACGAATGTAAAACGCGATCGTTTTCGGTTTGTTCGCGTTTTGTTTTGGCACGTGAATTTTACATTTCCTCTATTCTGTGTCAACGTTGTTCGAGATTTTTATAATAATACCTGATTTGAAATTAGTTTTTCGTATTTACACTTTTATTTCTATCGATTCATTGGCAGTGTTTCTCAAGGACACGACGAATTGATTTTTTATAAAGTTGATTTACTATCGTGCTGTAGTATACAGTACCTACCAATATCAGACTTGTAAATATAGTCACATCTAAATAAATTTCTTTTAATGATATTGTATAAGAAAAATTGATATAAAATACGAATTATTGAGAAGCTTGGACTTCTTAGTTATTTTGTAAATTAAATTAGTTTTTATACGAAACATGAAATTTTTCTATCCCTTCTATTAAAATAATTATATTTATTAAGGATCAACGCATGTCTGCATAATTGTTTAATTGCAGTAGTATTTGTTCGTATTATTGATTTTTAATACATTACTCGATAGCCCGACAGACTTTTAATAATAAATACACAGACGTGAATGATATAATGGTTATTCTGTATTATAATCTGTCTCATCTCTTGCCAATTAATAACCTCACGGGCTTATATTTATTAAAACTGTCAATGAGTTCCACAATATATGAAGTCATAAGAAAATTAATAGGAAAAATACTCTGAAGCTCTTTTTATTTTTCACATTTAATGTTCCTTTCCCATATGAAATTTTTCAAATTTCAGTCTTATGAATGCTAATATAGTAATACTATCGTAGCTTGGATCTACCTATATAGCTTGATTTTGAAAATATCATTAATAACTTATCTCACGTTGATTCATATTCATCTTCTGATGCCAGTCAGATTTTTCCAAATCCGTATTATTATTTTTTTAATTTTTTACATTCGTATTATCAATTACAAATGTTTGAAATTTCTATCATCGTGTTGCGAAGTTTCCAAATTCCTAGAATTTATTCGTGAATTTTTTAAATTACTAGCAGCGTGTTACGAATTTTTTAAATTCCTGTACTCAGTACGCAAATTTCTCGAATTCCTTTCATCGCGATACTAAGGTTTAGAATTTCAGTGAATGTCTTGCAAATTTGTAAGTTCGCATTACTGGTTTCTGAATTATTTAAATTTCTACCATCATCTTTCGCATTTTTCAGATTTCTAGTATCCTTTTATGATTTGTACAAATTTCTATTATCGTTATATGATTTTTTCAAATTTACGTCATCGTTTTACGAATCACGGTTCCGATAAAAATACCACCTTTAGGGTTTTCGTAACAAGGGCTTCCGAATTTAACGGAAAGGTACTTGAAGCGGGCACCTTCTTTGCAGAGCTTTGACGTGCTGCTTCATCGAATTTACTTTGATGTGCAGCAGAGGAAGTAGCACTTTTCCAAAGTCTACCAGAGATTCGTGGGCTATATTTTTTAAAAGCAGGTGACAAATTCTGGCTTCTTGACTAAATCATAGACTCGATTTCCCAGTGTATGTTCGCGACATAACTATTTGTTACTCTTGTGCAACGAGATCCTATGAATAATGTTTCTATTCTTTTTCTCTCTCAACTTTTCATAGTAGACAGAAGATTAAGGTTCACAGTCTGTTTCAAATTCAATATTGCTAAAGTTCATTATCCCAATGAAAGTATTAATACAATTTATAGATATGTGTATTAAACGTTATATGTTTCGCATAATGCAAGGAAGAATTGATTGAGATTTTCAAGATTAATTTGACTCATTAATCTAAGAAAGAATCGAATTTAAACCTAGAAAATTTAGAGGAGATCTGAGTGGAAGACACTTCAAATAATGATTTGATTAGTTTATAGTTCTTATTGCAAAATAATTAAGAATCAACTAAATTATTTCAAAAGAATTTCCATCTTACACACAGCAGTGCAGAATCAATAACTCCGAAACGTGACACTAAGCGAGCAGTCATTATTATTAAGTTATTCAAGCACAGCGGAGTATTCGAGGATGCTCTTCTCCTTGCCTGATTTAATTAAGTGTATTTTATTATTAAAGTTATTTGATTAAAACAAACGTGTAATCAGTGAAGCCAAGGGCTTCCACTTCACTTCATCTCGTAACACAACCAATAATTTTAGCTCCATTCCGCCACTACTTGAAGGTTCTCCTTTTCATGAAAGTTTTGCAATGAATTTCAATAAATGATAATCTAATGGTCTGATGGATGTGGAAGGAGAATAAGCACGTCCAATGTAGTTTGGCAGCTCTTTTTAACATTTTCTGCGTCAACAATGACGTGCACAGGCGAACATTATCAGATGGAAAACAATTCCGTGTCTATTCCCTAGCTTAGGTATTTTTTAAGCAATTGCTGCCTTCAAATTGTCCAGTCGTCGACAATACTACACACTGTCTATTGTTTTGGATCCTCCAAGCTGCTCAGAACAGACTATTCTCCTGTAGTCTGGCTGCACGCGTTGCATTAACGGTTTCGAATGCAATTCAGCCTTGGAGGCAACGAGGGTATCTCATTGAAACCAATACCTACCTTTGTTTTTGGAATTTATTGTAATACGCCTACTTTTCATCCCCTCATTATGAGTCGCTGAAAAAAGCCTGTATGGCATTGTCAATCGTGAAATATAATGTAAATGTAACGTGAGTTTATGTGAAATCTACACTGTTTCATTTGATATTTTTATCTCCAACTTTTACAACGATGAACAAACAGAGTCGACTACAAAACGTTGCAAATATACGGATCGAATTAGTTTCTCAATTTTCTCGCATTACACTGTTTATAAATAGTAGTGATTACACATCAAAGTCAAGGTATGAAATATAGTCGAATAAAATTTGTTCATAGGATACTTCTTTTTTGAGAAAATGAATTTTGAAAACTCTTCTGATTAAAATTACTTGATTAAAATTAGCAGAATTTATTACTATCTAAATATAGTTTAACGAATGAACTAAATCTGTCTGCAGAAATTTTTCTCAAATGAAGTTTTATTTTGAGGAAAATCGATCGAAGTTGGGATCGTTTTTTAATAAAGTGCACGCGTACCTACTCGATGGGTTTTCAAACTCAATTTTCTCCCCCCCCCCCCCCAAAAAAAATATTCTACAAATTTAAGTGCAGAAAGATTAATATCATTTTCAATTGTGCCATATTTACTGATAAATTCTCGCTTGTATTTTGGCAAAAACCGATGTATTCAAAAAAATTGCGCGCGTAGGAAACAAATTTTTCACATTTCCTATTTTCTTTCTCCTGTAGAATCACTATTCTTTCTGTTCTACCACTTATCACGAATCACTATGTATAATCCTAAATGTGTTGATTCGAGTGATCGATGCAAAATAGATTTAAAAGAAAGCGTATTGACGGGTTCGGCAACACGGAATTCAGAAAATGATCGGTCTGCGAAATTACAGAGAACTTTAAAACCCATACGAAAGCTCGGATTAAAGGGAAATTAACGATAACGACAGAGGACGATTGACCTAATGGCATTTAATCGAAAGGTTTCTTCTCACCGGCCGCCTGCATTAGCGTTGATCGAGTGACTGAAAAAAAGAGAGGAACGGTGCACACGCCAATCACGCAATCCGCTTTAGACCAGACACTGAATATTCATTTTGTATCCTTTCATTTTTGCGCGCTTTGAAATCATTTTAAAAGCAAGGCTTATGTCGTTCACTCATCCAGCTGAAATATAAATGGCTTGTCACGAACCACATCTCGACAAGTTGGTGGAACGAATTCCAATGACAATCATGAGGAAGTATAATAAAGAATGCTCCGTACTAAATAAAGTAAATAATTTAAACTGCGGTTGTAGTTAGTGTTCCTGATTTCTCGATATTTTTCGCATCAAGAAATTAAAAAAATATTGCAAAATTTATATTTTTGGAATATTGTTGATAATATTTATCTAAATTTGTATTCGTGTCCAACTTAGACAAAACTTGTGTAAATGAAAAAACAGATATTAAATATAATTGATAAATTTATTTATTTAATATAATATGTGAGCAAGGTGAAACATTACTTTTTTGTTTTAAAATAGTTTTTTCAAAAGCGCAATGCGTCTAATGTGCCGTCAGCCAATCTACTTCTTTTTTTGTGACAAAATCTGCGGCTGTAGAAAATTTCTTTCATTTCGAGTGGATGTTGGTTTAATTGGCGATACGAAGAGAAAAGTTTACAAATAATCGCGCAATTCTTCGTATATATTACTAACATTTATTATTGATTGTAGATGTGTTTATACGTTCACGATTAACACACAATGTGAACTAACTGAAAATTCAATTCTGGAAACAAATGGGATTTAAAGTAATTTTCCTACACTGAAGATTCTTGAGAAACACTGTAATTTCTCGAGAAATGAGAAATAAGAAATTATAAAATTTCTCGAGAAGGAACACTAGTGTGGTAAAGGGCGTTACGTGTAAAAATCAGGGGCAAAATAATAGTGGTATCTGTAAAAGAAAGAAACATTATCTTTGGAAAAATGAAGAAGAATAATATTAAATAAGGAGACATGACAATTTGTCGTATTTTATCTGATTTAACGTTGGCGAGTTTAAAACAGGCAGAACAAGTTCGACCCCATGAAAAAAAGAGAAACGGGGTGGAATGACCTATTTTTACTAAATTCTTATCCAGAATAGAGCAGACAGCCGCGTAGCTTTATTTGACTCGGCCCATATGTCATCCTGGAATTCTGATTCGTTTCACAAAATTCATGCCACCTATGAAATCTCGACTTTAGCGCTTTCATACTATTCTTCGTGTATCACAATTCCCTCTCTCTGGCAATACGTGTACGGAGAATAGACGCGTCCCGCGCGTGACACCGAAACGACAATAACGAGCAGCGTCGTCATTTCGAATTTCCTGTTGTGCAAAATTCACACCTGCAATAGATTTTTATGTTCACGATTCGCTGATCCCTGACCACCTTTATTATTGCCGCAGCCCGCTTTCCAACCTTATTCGTCGATACCCTGAACGAAATAAATTAATTGCTAATAAATATGTACGTGACAAAAGTAAGGGTGTTTCGTAATGAGTGATACAACATAAATGATACTAATTCTACGCGAATAAATAAGTAGAAAATGTGCAACAAAATTTGTTCATTGGGGTTTTTTTTCTTTAAGAAAAGGTTTCGAAAATGTGCCTCGCATACGTGCACCTAGACATAAAGAAGCAGAATTTATCAGTAAATGTGGTATAACTGTAAATTAAATGAATCCTTGTGTAGAAATAAGTCGAAATTGTAGAATAAAATTTTCTCGAATAGGGCTTTCGTTTCGAGAATATTAATTTCGTAACCTCCGCCTTGTAATTTATCAGTAAATATGGTGCAAGTGCGTATGGAATTAATCCGTATGCAAAAGTAAGTCGAAATTGTAGAATGCCTTTTTTCGAATGGGACTTTCTTTCCAAAAACAGTAATTTGAAGGTGAAACAGATTTTTAATCAAGAGTACATGTAGGTACTCGACAAATTTTTATATTCAATTTTCTCCAAAAGAAAGCCACGCTCGAAGAAAAGGTTACAAGAAAATTTCTTGAAGAAATGCAAGACTTTTTTTAGGTTGGGTTTAGTAACAACCAAATTTGTCTTATTGTTAATCGAGTCTCGTTTTTGACACTACGGTATCTGCTTTCGTCTTTGTTTTTCCGTTTTTTTATTTTCGTTGACTTACTTCTGCTTTGATCTTATTTTTTGTATATTGTACTTCTTATGTCATGTAATAAAGTCGTATTAATTTTTTTTTTCTCTCACTGCTTCATCCAATTATACACAAGATGGGGAAACGAACTGTATATTTGAATATCTGCATTATATTCGAAAATACGAAAAGTGAATATAAAAATGGTGATTACGTTGAAAGTTGGAAACATGATCATTTGAAGATAATTTTTCTCGTGGTCACGGTTTTCAAATTTCTTAAATTATCTATATTTTTTTAACTGGATTATATACAGTGTGTGCCACTTAAAATATAAGAAATTTCTGTCTCTGTGACTATATAGTAAAAAAATATAGTGACAAATTCTTTATCCGATTTAGATGTTCGATCTGACCTCTTTAACATATTAAACAGTGTGCTGTTACTGAATTTCTCCCCTCTGGTGGCACAGAAACGTTACAGAAGGAGGGCGAATTTTAAAATGAAACAACACATCCTTTTTTTTATTTCTGGGCAACCCTCTTCAATTTGAACATTTAGCTAATATATGAATTTTATTCATTTAGTCAAATTATTTATATGAACTACAATTATTTTTAATTATATGTATACGCGAATCAAATTGCTTCTCTACTAACTAGTTATATTAAAAAAGAATTTTTCGCCTAGATCAAACAGTAAGGCTTGTCAGTATTAAAATGAATGGAAGAAATGAAATTCATTAGATCGCATTTTACATTCATAATTTGGAAACCGTATCTATTTCTTTTTATTAAAATCCTATAACCTGCAAATACCAATGAAATTATTGATAGATATTTTTAATCGCATTTTAATGAAACTCGTGCAATGAATGATTAACTATCAGTTCTATCTTCCTCAACGATCGCCGACCTATTTGATCAATTAATGGAATTGCTCAAATTATCGCGGCTGTGTAGACCGATTGGCCCTTTCACAGATTGCCTTCGTTAACTAAAAACTTTATCAATCAATATGCATCCCTGACATATCCTGTAAATAAAAAAATTACGGTAGTAAAAATTTTAAGTCCTTTTTAAACGAAATCGTGCTTCGTTTACAGACTGAAATTAGTATTTCGCTGGAGACTGTTATACTAACTCAGAATTATTCTTTCGCGATCTCTCGAGACAGATTTTAAATGAAAGTAAAATATTAAGTAAAATATTATCTTTTCAGACTTTAATTAAGTTCAAATGGAATCAAGATATTCAGATGGAAAAAAGAAACATAATTTTTGTAAAACCATTTAATACTGGCTTTAAATGAAGCGGAGGTTAAAAACAAAAATTTCAAACGTGCATTGAAATTCCACAGTGATTACCTCTGCTTCGGTAAAAGTAACTTCGTTACTTTGAGATAATAATTTCGTTTCTAGTTCTTGAAAAACAATCGCATGTGTCTTTTATTTAAAAAATTAAAAAATGTAAAAAGAAAACTTATTTTCTAAAGCAGTCACACAATTTCAACAAATTCTGGGCCTTTGGGAAATATAAATGTACGTGTAAAGTAAATGTCGCTTTTATATATATGTTATCTGAATCGCATTTCATATCAAAAGCCTATCAAGCTGTAAAGTAATCCGTCAGGATTAACCAAAACAGCGGAAATACGAACTTGAGCGAGGATGTAACTTAATTGGTACGAGGGGAAATCAATCAGTGAGGTTTCCTGTTATTTATTTTTAATATACTGTAGTTACATTGAATTTTTTATACCACTGAATGTAAACACATTCCTGGTTTACCGTTTTACCATCCCTATTCAGGCACTTATTTAAGGGGGTATTCTCGCCTAGAAGGCCAATGTTTTTTGCCTTTCTTTAGGGACAACGCACAAAAGAACTACACAGTTTTCACCGATGAGCATTATCCACACGTATTTATTATCATTACATTTAGTTGTAAAAAAATTTCAGCCATATAGGTATAATAATAATTAATGAAGATATGGGTCATTTTGTAAAACGGGTGCAAAAAAAGTTTATTAAAAGTTTATTACCATGGCTGTTCCGCTGATCCGAAACAAAAAAAACCAAAAGGATTCTTAATTAGTAAAGAGTGTGTCTATAGCCGGTAGAAGATTTATGAAGAAAAAAATAAAATTTACAAAATGGCGGGAATTTGAATTTAAACTCATATTTTCCCTGTGTTTTTCGTCATTAAACGGCCTTGAACTTGTAAAAAAAACTATTTCGACTTGATTCTGTTAGCAGCTAGAATTACATGTTTTCTGAAGGTGTTCGAAAAAGATGGACCAGATTGGCTCACTAAAATTTGAGATATCCTGTGCACCATCATGAAAAACATCGTTGTAAGAAAAAACCGTATCTCCATTAATTATTATTATATATGGCTGATTTTTTTTACAACTTACTGAAATGTTAGTGAATACGTGTGGATAATGTTTATCGGTAAAAATTGCGTGGTTTTCTGTGGGTCGTCCGTAAAGAGAATAGAGGATCTCGCCCCTCTAGACGAGAATACACCCTTAAGAGCTACAGAAATCCACGAAAATGATCCATAAGAATAACTTAGGGGGCCTCCTGTTTATGCCTCCCTCTAGTGATAAACGTACGTATAATCAGTTTAGGGAATAAAATATGAAATATTCTTTTCAATATTTTCGTTGTAAAATTGCATGTTAGGTGTAATATAATAGCCTTCTCCATAATTCATACTTAATGTTAATTATTTGTATACACAAACAAAAAATACTCATTTCTAAACGATTATATTCTAACACGTCCAGTAATAAGAACACTTACAATATATAAGTACTTTTCCTTCCTATCAATTACCACACGTACATATATGCAAGCAAGCAAATTAGAAAATTAGAATTTCAAAATAGCAGTCATCGAATTGAAAAAGGGTCGTAGTGTACTACATCACTTAAGACCTATAGTGGCAATTGCCGACAAAAAGAGTGTTCTGTGCCCTTATAAGGGGCGTTTAAGAAAAAGACTAACAAACTTTTAGATAGTACTCATTCGAATAAGTCTAAAAATTTTAACACTTTGAGTGACGCCGGTGCGTTTTTACGTAGAGGAATTTCCACATTGTCCACGGGGTTTGGTGTGTTGTCACATGGATATCTTTTCGATAGCGTTGAAAGTATTGTCCCAGAAAATCTCGGAGATTGTTTTGCACTTCACCATCTCAGCGGTCTTTCGGCCACTCGACAGTCAAGCCTACAATAAATTATCTACTAATAAAAATCTAAATTTCTATACTTCCCAGTACTCCCACTATTTTCATTCACATGTGGTGTACAATAAATTGGCCTACATGATTCAGAAATGATTGGAATTCCGAATAATTAAAAACCTATTAGACCTATTTTCATCTAAAAAAAACCTTGCGGTTTTATTAGTAATATTCTCAGGAAGAACTAACAGAAAACATAGAAATTAAACTCTCATTAGTGCCTGCATAGGATATTCAAAGCACATTGCGAGTTGGCCAATACTTTCTCAGCAGAAGCGATCACTCAAAAAGGTCTGACTATCTTGAAATGAAATTTGTCGAACACTGTGACTGGAAGTATTAATAATTACGCAAGGTGTTCGGTTATTCACTGAGCTCTTTAAAGTAGATGATTAGGGAGATAAAATGAAGAAAACAATGTTTTATAAACATGGTGCCAAAAATGATACTTTATGAGATATGTAGTATAAATCTTCAAAGAAGTGACCAGAGATGTCAACGCGTAGCGTTACCCATGAGTTTCAGAACCGTGATGAACTATGGAATGGAATATTAGTTGCAAGTGAAAATATCACGTTAAATACGTTAATCACTGTTACGTCGCATCTATTATAACTTTTCTCCTTATGTAAGTAGTGTCAATCATTGAAAACGCACACCGCATTAAGTGTTCTTTTTTAACACAATGTTTATAGAACACTTCTCTGGTGGGCGGGCAAACGAGTATAAGTCCAATTTTAGTCTAAACGAGATAAGTACGCTAACATTATCTTGATTGCTGTCATTTGTTTCCGGTTTCAGTAGGACCAGTCAACATTACTTTTTTCCTGCTTTTTTATTGGAGATCGTAATAGTATATGACTAAATGTCAAAAATACAGTATAACGACGGGAAAAAACAGTATAGGTTGAATAATGTCAATGAATACGATGAAGAAAATAACAGGTATCTCGCCTCAAGCTACACAGCTTCTGTTTCGTTAATTTTTTTATGAATCGGAGTTGAAAGTAAAATTGAGGACCTTGCAGCAAGAGAGGCGCAGCTCCATCTTTACCAACTTCAAGTAACTTAGGAAAGACTGTTCATTAAATTATTGCTTTCACTCAACATCAAAAACAGAATACTAATTGAAATATATATATATTTTCACAGGATAAGTAGTAGGTATTGAGTTGATAAGTTTTTATTTCTATTTTTAGCAAATTTTTCAAATCTCGAGCATTCGTATTGCGCAAAACAGTAGGTAATGGGTGCAGATTCAAAATTTGCAATAAATCGGTCATTTGTTATCAGATTTGCATCAAACGTTCACCAAACGATGTACAATTTTTTCCCACATATATTGCACATCATAACTCAAAAACTGTAAAAAAAATCCTTTGCCCAATTTGTAATTGAATTCAAATTTTTTAATTTCCTTTCGAATATCCTCGTATGTAAAACAGAAAGGTTCTATATGTTTGTGTGTTTGTCTGTCGCCTACAAACTTTCTAACGATAAACTCTGGCAAAATAGCTTGTTTTTAGTGTTTTAAATTGACCGAACTAGTGCGCCGAAATCATATATATTGATAAACTTTGGGATCACGAAATGACTAATTCAGAGGAACGTGACCATTTTCGTAAGAAAATAACTAAAAAATTTTTTTTATGAAATCAGAGAAGTATAGTGAAGTATATTTTGAAATTCCAATGGGACTAACACCTGATCTTACAAAGCACTTTAAATATTCTAAGTGTCTTCCTGCAAAGCAAAGGTTTCTGATTTTTACTGGTTTGCTCGCTCACCACCTTTAAGGGGACCCGTGAATGACAGAATACCCGGTATTAGTTGTACATGAAAGTGTTAATAGGTTAATTCGTGGATCATGACTGTAGAATACAGACCGGAAATCGGCACATGGTGTGATCGGTGCAAATGTGGCAGTAACGAGTGCCGTCGAGATGGAGAGCCGGTGATATTGTCCCTCGTAGCGTGCAATCGCAGCAGCCCGTTAAGAACAATAAGAGGTAGAACGAGATATGACCTGTCATTTTTGCCGGCTTTCGTGGACTTTTCAACGGTCGAAAGTCTGTCGCGACATTTTATCTTTTGCGTTTCACTGCTGTCGGGTAATCTCGCCGCTACCTTCACCCCGGGGCAATGTTTTCGAGATCGATTTTCCAATGAAACACCGACAAACCCAGCGCGTTCAGGGATAACATTTTTCTACTGCGAGCAAAGTAGGTTCGTTAAAGGGAATTTGCACGCGGGGTTATTAACAAATATTGTTCAATTTGTTTGTTTGCCAGCTGCGGTTGCGCTGAGTTAAGGTTACAGGAGGATCAAATGTACAGACTACAGAGGCATTGAAAGCAGTTATAGTAAACATGGCATTATTAATTCCATAACAAATATTCTTTTAAAATATTTTTGAGGATCTTCTATATTTGAAATACAATTTTATACTGATACTTCTTTAATAACGAACTACGTAGGGTAATCTTGCCTAGATCGTACCCCTTAAGGACAAATGCATATTACATGAAAAACGTAAATAAAAAAAATTTTTATGTTAAACGATTTTATTAAAAACGCACTAAAAACTAAAGAATAATTATTTTCTTGTACTACAATTTTGATGGTGTTAATATCACTTTAAATAATGCGCTTTAAATAAAATCGTGGGACACGATATTTCTTAACAGGATATGAATCACTTTAGTATTAAAGTAGTATTAAGAAATATCGTGCCCTAAAGTTTAGTATTAAGAAATATCGTGCCCCACGATTTTATTTAAAGCGCATTATTTAAAGTGATATTAACACCATAAAAATTGTAGTACAAGAAAAGAATTATTCTTTAGTTTTTAGTGCATTTTTACAAGAAGCAAACATCGAAATGAATTTGTTGTTAGAAAGTTATCATTCGCATTAATGAAACCAAATATTTTAATCGCGGGATACAAATTGTAATGTGACATAAAATTGATAAACTGTAATATTGATGATGTTCCCCCTGCCAATCGATACTTCAACATTGGGTTGCACATATATGGTGCCCCACGATTTTATTCAAAGTGATATTAACACCATCAAAATTGTAGTTCAAGAAAATAATTATTGTTTAGATTTTAGTGCATTTTAATTAAAATCGTGCAACATAATTTTTTTTTATATATTTTCTATTTTCTACATTTTAGTGTTTGTGGATTTATATTTCACAGCTCAGACTTCTTTACAAATATCCTAGCTCCTATTTGGTACTCTCAAACCAGCGTAACGTAAATTAATTAACGTGTTTTACAATAACGGTGGCGTTGAAAGTGAAAGTACAGCAGAAACTAATAGTGCAAGAAGGACACGCAATGCGGCAGACTTCGAAGACTATAACTTTGATAATATTCAGAAATGTTAACAAACATATGAATTGTCCAAGTTATCTCTCTTTTGCTTATGTCAGAATGTATTCACTCAAAAGAACGATACGAAACAAGAATCCACTCTGTCAAAAACATCGTAGACCGAAGTGCATTGGAAGTTGCAATGAAATGTGTGTGAATGCACTAAAAAAATATATATACCATGTAATTATTCGTTCTGCATGGAATAAATACAATGTTTACACGTGCGACAGAATCCCCAATTATATTAACACATTACTGTACTAATTTTCATAATGTGTTTCAATAATACTCAACATTTTTCTAACATTCACTGAAAATATTCTTTCAATACTCCTTCATTTCATTATTCGGGAATTCAGGCACAAAAGAACGCTTCGCCGTTTTATTATTTCACACAATGGACTTGAAAACACATGGCGCTAAATCTCCACACCCTTGTCCCATGTCCCACAAACTTCAATCGCTGTTAAAATCTCAAACCCGACGAACTTCGAACGGTCTCTTATCGTAAAAGGGCCATATCTGCTCGCATTTGCCTGTTACAGCCACTTGTTTGCATTTTTCACGCCCCACGCCAGTGGCAATGACGTTTCACACCCCTCAAGGGAGTGCGTATAACCCCCGTTTCGAAACACTGGTCCCTAGGAACAATGTTGCGAGCAACTTGGTTAAAAGCTGCACCTCCTCCCAGCCAGACTTTCCCAGCGAAATTTACGTATTTACGAGCGTTTAGGCGGGCCAATCATCCGGCGTTTAATTTTTATTTCGACAAGCCGGAAGTTTGTTCGCACGCTGTTAGCGCCGCCACCTCATCCCTCCCATCCCCCCAGCGGCAGCGCTATAACGCGTAAACGGAGCCGACAACTCCGGCAACTTGGACGATTCTTAGATGTTCAGCACGTGTTTTCATTTCGTTATCCCAGCAGCACCTTCCCATATCATTACTGTTTCAATACGCGCGGGAGGCGGAAAGTTTCCGTGGCGGTGAACCCCGTGGAGCGTATCTCCGCGCTCGTTCCCTTTCTTTGTAACCGCGGTTGCGTTGGAATAGGGAAGGCGACTGGCAAAGTACGAAAGAACTCTTTGGGAAGCGCCGGTAACCGAAATTTTATATTTCACCAGAGCCCGGCTCCCACCGTTCCGAATTTTACGCAGAAATGGTATGAAAAGAACAGGTGGAAGGGAATCGTTGAGAAGCAACAGTAAAGCAATTCAAAATCAATTTATTCGAAATCAATCTTTTATTCGAAATCAATTTTTTATTTGAAATAATTTTTTGCCCATCTCTGCTCAGAAGCTACCTACTTAGTTATTTATAATTAAATATAAAGGGCGGCAAAAATCATTTTTGTCCAAAGCGGCGGAAGAGGAAGATCGGGCCCTGGTTTAATACTGATTAAGGCACTATGACAATACTGCCACAAAAAATTGTGTTAGGTACACGTGAATCTCTCCATATAAATATGTGTAGATAGGTGCTACTACAGTCCGACTGCGAAATGACGCATGCCGCTCGGGGTCCTAATTCATACAAGGGGCGTTGAAAGACCTGTTTCAAAGTTTTCATATCTTTCTACAGATAAAAACTAACAAAAAAAGGTCTAACAAAGATAGCTCCTGAATTCATTTGCTTATGAGATGCAGCTATATTTTTAGTTGAAGCGTGAGGATCTTTTCACGTGAGCAGCTTCTGTGGCTTGGAACTGGAATTTCTTGGCTGAGATAGCGCGCAATTAAAAAAATATAGAAAGAGATATAAGGTATGTGAATTCATCCGAAATACCTGTGCTGAGCTACAAAAGGAGTCTCGCGTGAAAAGGCTTTTACTCGCAGCAAATGTTCCAGGTGGTTACCAGTGCCAGCGATACACGTGTTGCTGCGTCGTGTGCACTATCGATTGCTACAATATTAGTTATTACAATTCTCAAACATTTCGCACTGGTGCACGGTACACGGGAGAAAGTTAAATAAAATTGGCGTCAAAATTCCCTCGAAGCCTGTTAACGCGGGACACTCACGTAGCTCACGACTGATACTTCGGATATATTCATGTGACAGGGATAGTGCTTTTTTAACACATTTCGCGACACATCTACTACGTATAAAGCTTGCTTAACCGCCAGAAAAAATTGTTGTATTTCAATTTAGAGTCACACTACACAAAAATTTTTGTAACTGAAAATGTGCTGAATATTTTGGTATACAATTTTAATTGAAGACACATAACGTGGCAATATCTGATTACGCTCAATATTAATATTTATGTTATTTTTAGTAGTAAAAGTATTCAAAGAAAACGGTGTTGATGACTTTGTAGCACGAAAGCCGTTCCAAATATATTAACTTTTGGAAAATTAATAAAATCGGTGCTAATAAAATATTCTTAGACATATATGCAAAGTATTTCACCTACTTATGATTTAGATATTACAACAGCATTTAGCACTATTAATAAACAAAAATATATTTTCCGTATGATAAATTTTCAAAATTGGAGGCTGCCCCCCTTTGCACGATATTGTAAAAAAATCTACTTACCTCGGGGAAATAATTACATTAAACAGCATTATTATGTTATATAAGATATATGTATTAGTACATGGAAATGTATCAGAAAACATCAATCTACACACTTTTAAACAAATTATACTAAAATATGCTTACTAAATCGTGAAGCAGTCTGAAAGTTCATCTGCTTGATCATCGCTATTTTTACCAGAAACTACAGAACCATTTCACCTTTAGTTAATTCACAATTAAGGATGTATCGGACCTATCTTCGAAATATTACCAAGTTGATGAAAAATTGTGAGATTGTTCTTATTAATTTTCCTAATATGCTCCAAAAATTTTAAACGAATTCACTAAACGGTTGCTGAGTTATAAAGATTTTAATTTTCACTGATTTTACGCATACTCTTGTGGAAGGAGACGATCTTGACAGACAAAATAGCTGAAAAAATGTTGAAGAAATGGTACCAATGGTTTCAATTTTTTTGTACATGTAGTATATGGATGGATGAAAATATCTGCCGAATTTCAATTGTTTTCACTACACCGCTTTAAAGAAGTAAAATATAACTTGAGAAAATTGTGATGTCAGGGCATTTTCACTGGCAAAAGTTTAGCAAATAATGCTTGAAAAAGCATTTGTAAAGTGAAAAATACCTTTCTAGGAGTAAAAATAAGGCTTCAACTGTCGTTCGAGTTCCTTACATCTAGATTTATTATGCGTAAGACATAGATATTCGAGCATTTGAAATTTCATATAATTTTGTCTAATATTGTATGTCCGATACATCCTTAATTGCCTTTTAAATTCAATGCTACCTATAACTCAATTTCAGCAAATTGTGGAGCTGCCTCCAGCACAGTCTTCAATTGTATGTTCCTGACCGCTGGTTAAATGATATTATAAAAAAAAACGTATTTTCACGTGACATATGCAAAAAATGTTGAAAAAGATACACGAATATGGAAAATATTTAAATATATCCGAAATGCTAATCATGAGGAAAAAGAGTCCATAATACGTAAAAGCCTCTAACGCTAAAAGCACCTCCTATACCAATTTCGAAGCTTCGTATATCATCCACCCTATAATAGTAAACTATACCTCACAAATATATGGTTTTAGAGTCCAGGTTTTATAGAATAAAATACCTCTGCAAATTTTTTGATGAAACTTATTCGGATTAACCTGCATATTAACTTTATGGTGGATTAATGATGACGTACATTAGGGTGGCCCTTATTTTCAACCTGAGATTTCTTTTGCTCTCACCCCCCAATATTGTTCAATTTCATAAAAATTAGTCCCTGAGAAAGATTATTGCAATCGGACAACAGAAAAGGGTTCCGATCAGGCATTAAAGTCTAGAATTCATCAATGCTTGTAATTTGAAGAATTTCTCAAAAATGATTAACCTATCGAAATTTTGTTCAAATAATATTAAAAGAGTATTTAATTTTCTACAATTAGTGTATATAAAATTTTTTCGCGCTTCCAACCATTTTTTAGATAATAGCGTTTGAATATAGAGAGGTCCGCAGTTCGCGCTTCCCACCTGTACGACTTGACATATTGTCTATATGCGCGTAGTGCGGATCCCTCTATATTGAAAAAATATATATACAGTAATTGTAGGAAATTGAATGCTCTTTTAATAATATTTAAATAAAATTTCGATAGGGCTCACCATTTTTGAGAAATTCTTTAAATCCATGCTATTGATGAATTCTAAACTTTAAGACCCGGTCGGCACGGCACCCTTTTCTGTTGTCCGATTGCAATAAACTTTTTCAGGGACTATTTCTTTATTAAATGGCACCGTTCTGGGAGGTGAGAGCAAAGAAATACAAAAAAAAAATTCGATACCGTAAACTGGGGTGACTTTGCCCGCCCGGGGTGACATTGCCCACTTTTCAGAAAGACTTTATTTTATTGTGAAGTAATTAGAACATATGGTGCTTTGTAATCGATAGCAATAATTTCTCCAAGGGCAACCGTAAAAAAAATAGCGAATTCAATCATATGGTAATTTTTCAGTCAGAGTAAAAAAGTGGGCAATGTCACCCCGGCGGGTAAAGTCACCCCAGTTTACAGTACGTATAAAAAGGGGCCACCCTAGTGTCTGGCGTTAAATTTTTGCACGAATAGTGTCAACTTACGTCGGTCGATATCTGGTGGGTTATTTACACGTACACGCAATCCGGTACAATTACCAATCGACGCGCTGCGCGAGCGTCGGGTACAGAGGTGTGTCGTAGCGTCCAACGGAATATAGGATTCCCACTAACTATTTCTCAAATCTAATGTGTTTCAGTTGTGAGTCGGCGATAACTCGCTGTGCCTTGTTCCGCCGAGTGGTAACTTGTGTCCACTGCTACTGAACTTGCCTTTCCGCAACTGCAACACAGTGCTGAAGAAGCTGCGGCATTACTCCAGCGGAGGCCGAAATGTTCACCGCTGAACGTGGAGTTTTCGTCACTGCAACGATTGACCATCTTGTGAATCTGCAGGGTGAGTAATAAAAAGGAGTACGCCCAAATATAGGTATCCTTCGAATTTAAAAGTACAAAACAAATGCGCAGGACATAATTTAGATTTAGATGAATCCAAAGGATGAGTGTGACGGATATAACTTTTTTCTCGAGATTATTCTCCTCAAAGTTAGGAAGGTCCATTCTACTTTGCCGGTCGAAAAACAGGCCTATATTTACGAATTTTTTTCAAAAATTAATTTACGGATTTGAATGTTTCTTTATTGTTAAATGTATGTTATTCCTTGCTGTGTCGAATCGCATTTTTGCGGATTTAAATTGAAATGTTCGTGACTCAGTGAGAACACAGGCTCCATGCGGAAATCCTCCTCGGTCTGTTATCAGGTAGTCTTAAACTGATAAAAATAGAATTATTATGTCTTATAGTGGTGTACGGATAAAGTGGACTAGAATCATCCTGGTATCAAAAATAGTTTTTGTTCTTTCAACAAAAAGCATCGAAATATAGGCAGAAAATCCAGAACTTTCTCTTTACAAGGTCGCTATTTTGGAACCACTGTTGATAAATCAGTAAGTATAATCCAATTTATGCGCACACCCCTATAGGACACAATCATTCTATTTTCATCATTTCAGAACCACTTTAACGCCGAGGGAGACTTGCGCAGTGTTCTCACTGAGGCACAAACATTGCGACTTAAATCCACACATTTGTAATTATATTTTAGAAATATGAAAAATACAATTCTATACAGCAAGGAATAATAAATATTTAACAAAAACAAAACATCAAAATCCGTAGAATAGTTCCTGAAAAAAAAATTCATGAGAATAGTCCTCTTGGTCCACCGGAAACATATAATAGCCCCTTAAACTACATATATTGCATTGGGGCTTTGAAGATATCTACAACTTAATGTCTAGTACGCAGAATTTAATTAATTTGTGTTAGCAGAAATATGATAGCGATGTGGGAAAGAGCAAAAATTACATTCTCGGCGTCTATTCTTTTAAACTGTCCAAATTGTATTCTACATATGTAAACATTTTTTCCAATGGAAATGCGTAAATGCTGTTTCATTTGTGTATAATAGCTGAGGTTAAGCCGGAACATAACATTGCACTTAGAAATTTAGAATTAACCCTTGAAAACGATAAAATTGAAGATGTTGAAACCTGTGAGTACGTATAAGGTATAGGCAGGGGAGACATGGGCTAGTTGACTAATTTTTTACATTTCTAATTTTTATAAATAGACCATTAGTATTTTGTTGATTCACTGCCTCCCAGAGTTTCCAAATTTCATTAGGTATACAGGCATAATTTTGACAATCGTTTTAAATGAGTCTAGGTTGTAGTTTTTATTGTATTTAGAGTAGTGAGACGAATACGTCAACAGATCCCGGCTACGGGGTTAGTTGACAATTATGATGGGGTCAGTTGACTTGACATTTACTTTTCAGTTTTAACCCTTTGCCTGGGAAAGGTGTATATATACGCTGCCAATTCCATCAATATAGTATACGAAACGCGTACATATGTATGCTACGACCAATAAATTTTTTTATTTTTTTTCACTCCTTCACAGTGTTATTTTTTTTATTAATTATCATGGTCTAAGATACTGTAATTATTTTATATTGGTTTGTTATGGTCTATTTGGAAAGCCTGAGAGTTTGAAGGGAGGATAGGATGTAAAATCAGTAGGGGTGAGTTTGGAAGGATTTGTGGTGGGGTATGTGGACTTGAGCAGCTAAACTCTTTGCCTCGACTGCATCTTGAGGATAAAAAATGCAATTATTAGTAGTATTCCTATGCTTAGTCAAGTAACCCCGTCCGACATTGTTAACATGTTAAGGGTCATACGTACAAAACCTCCACGCAGCGGATAAAATAAAATACCGTAAATTATAGTCAAGGTATCACGTTTGCACAAAATATTCATGAAATAACATCAAGCAGTACTTAGTGGACAAAAATTCATAAATAGTCGAAACGAAAATATTTACTTCCAGCCGACCTTTTTAGATTTTTCATTCTCACCGACGGAACACGCAACTTTTGCCACGGCGACACATTAAATGGCAAGCTGGTCATTCATATGCTCCAATATTGCGAATCGCAGCATAATTTATTCCACAATACAAGAATTAAAGGGAATTAGTCAACTAACCCCGTTAGTCAACTGGCCCCGGTCTCCCCTGCTACATATCTTCTAAGAAATCCTAACAAATTGTATTTATCTCAACTAGTCACACAATATTTACCTTACCTACCACAGGTAGAAGCAAAACCCTCTCTCCGGCCTGCAAGAACTCACAAACAATGTTCAGAAAGATGAAGAAAAAGGTACGAGGTCTAAAAGAAGGTATTTGCCACTCTTCTGACAAATGGATCTACATCAGGGTCTGCAGGAGATTTAAAAAACAAATGTACGACAAAATTCATCTTGTCCTTGAAATTCAGATGAACCTTGCCGCAGATTTCTTTACCAACTCCAACGATTTATACTCGTCAAGCCTTCTTCAAACCCCGTAGCACATGCTATTTCACACCTCCGAACGAAGAATTTGGAATGGCCCCATAAGAAACGTACGCAAAGGTGGCTTAATAATAGTTTATTCATGTATCATTGCTAACTATTCAGCTACAGTTACAAATCCATTCCTCGGTAGAAATGGAGCAATCTGCACAAGATCCTCTTTGTTTGTTCTTACTTTCCCTGTACAGTGCCCGCAATAAATCCGCTCGACGGGTTAAGGATACGCCGCAACCTGCGTTACTCTAAACACGCTAAAAATATGGCAGTAACATAGTTTATTAATGAAATTGCTCCGATAAGGAGACTAATTGCTGTTGCATGCTGCGGCGGGCGGTCGCTCCGCGCCAGGCCGCGCGCCGTTTCACGCGCACGCGCCCGTGCACGCACGTAAGCGTTCTTGAGTGCTTAATTGGCGGACTTTCTTTAACGTGTTGAAATATCTTCCGCGCGAGTTGCTTTAATTGCGAGCGCACCGCACCGCGGGGAACGAGAGTTGCTACAGTCGATCCCGAAACGAATTAATCCCCCCGCCTTGCATTTGGCTGCACGAGCGGCGCGCACACGCGAGGAAAGATCATTTGGTCCCTGATAAAGTTTAGCTAACAAGCACGATGCGCGCGAAAGCGCCCAGGGTCGCCACTCCCTTAATCGCTAACGCGTCCGTCGACAATGAAAGTATTTAGCAATCGAAACGAGTGATCACCTACTGGCGAACGTTTGGATTAAGCCCCGCTTAACGGCAATTGCACTCGTTCTGCTGGATACCGGGCAATTTTAGACTGAGTTTAGCGTTGTCTCTACCTGGTGGTTACGATACCGCACTATAGTGGTGCTTGGAAATTTAGAGGTGAACCGTCCTATATTGGAATTAACAAGGGATATTCGCGAAATGTCTCGCGTCAATTGTAGGTAGGTAAATTTTCTGTTTTGTAGAGCAGCCAAAAATGTGGGATGTGTAGCTTTTTTTGGATGGTGACTTGAGCGTTTGAGACGAAAGAACTTTTCAGCGTTTCATTGCGTTGTTGGTATCCTACACTGTCTAACACGATTTTTAGTCTGCAATATCCGCTGGTTGATTCTTGTAGAACTTTTCGCCCCGAACACGAATCCTCAAGCAGAATTGATCTATCATCCTCAGTTTTCGAGAAATTCGATTTTGAAAAAAAAATGCAAATTTTCAACTTTGAACATATTTTGTATTCAAACAGTAGTAGTTATTCGGTTGCTTGTTCCGTCAAATTATTCTATGAACCCTCGCGAACACTACGATATCAGTTACTATTGAATAATAAACATTTAAATATGTTTAAACAACGATAAAATGGAAAAGGACACCAGAAATGTACCAATTTTGCAGATATCTCTCTATATATTTCAAAAACTATGGCACCCGTACGTGCTTAACAACTAAATTTTTGTCATTTAGAAGGTTGGTAGCTATCTGCATAACTAGGCCCAATTGTAAGTACTTTCGACGAATATATTTATGGTTCCTGGTGAAAAGAAATTCGAATAAAAAATTTGTCATCCTAATTTTCGAGTGTATCAAGATTTTCATAAAGACGAAAAATATAGATATTGTTATGCGAAGTTCACGATGAGCTGTAATTATTTTTATTTTATTGAAATTTATTTAAATTTTGTTAATAATTATAAGATAGCTAAACTTGATATGTTGCTTTGAATGGTTCGAACTGTAATAAGCATTTGAAAACATACAGTTGCAGAAAAATCTGTCATTCCTAAAATACCCTTGAAACACTCAAACGAGGTAGTAGGTATTTTAAAAACAACTCAGAATGAAAATGCATCTTAGTTCTGCCGTTTTCCTCGATTTTTATTTCTGTACTTCTAGGTACAAAATTAATAAAAAAAACATTTCCGTCACTTTCTAACTTTATCCTCTTGTTATTAATATCAATTTCAAAAATTTCTTAGAGTATTTTGCATTTCTGTGTCTACGAGCAAAGGTAAATCAATGTATACGAAAGAAATGCGAAGAATGCAAACGTGTTAAATGTATTCTGCATGGCACGTTGCACATGTGAGAACGGGGCTTCAAGTTTGTTTCGTCCCGCCAAATCTATCTGCATGAGTAATGGAACGTATTTGCGAAGCTTGACTAAATATTTTAGCGACAGCCTGTGTGCAGAAACTATATGTAGAAAGCTGTTCCGTGAAATATCAGTGAAAATGGCAGGAAGATAGCCTTAACAGTTAAGGACGATGGCTTTCCAAACAAATTCTTCGCGCTACATTTAGATCACTAACTAACCAAATAGGTATGATAGACATCAGAACCATTCCTATAATATTCAAAGACGTGAACTTTGTGAAAATCAAAAATTTGTACCGTAAGCACGAATGACTTTGCAACAGTTTTTTTTATGTTTTTCAAATATCACACGAAAATTATTTTAATATATAAAACAGAAAAGTTTATTGTTTATGTGTCGTCTGTCGCCTAAAAACTTTCCAAAGGTAATCTCTTAGATCACGAAATGTGCCTCGGCTCATTACGCCTGGCTAATTTAGATGAATGTGACTACTTTCACAAAAAAAAACAACTAAAAATAATTTTTTAAAAGCGGAATGTTAATTCCTGTCGAAACCGCGCAGTAAAGCTGTTTAGTACATTATATTCCCGAGCCGATACACTAGTTTAAGACAAATCAATGATGACTTTTATAGTTAGGTGAGAAAAAAATTCAAGTTGTCACAAAATCAACCCCGGATTCGGTACATATAAATTCGTTAGACGTCCATTCACCTTACAAATACATTGCTGCTTTGTTTTTGTTTTAGGCGTAATTAATTCAGTCACAGAACCGGAAACACGAATTTAAAAAAAAATGTGATATTAATGAAAAATAGGTACGAAAGAAAAAATTCATGACACGCCAAAATTAATATAATATCCACCATGTATGTAATAAATATTCCTCTCGTTCGATAGCTATTTCTTGTATAGTTCCATATTAGTCATAGTTAATTTTTTTTATAGTATTCAAATTTTTTTATAGTACAGAAAAATCTAATCGGGGTCATAATACCTTACAATTAGTATTTATTTTTACACAAGATGAAGTTGTATCGACGTTCCAGAGGTATTTAAAGACCACATTGAGTGCATGAATCTTTCACGTCCATTGTTATTTAGATCTTCTTAAGCTGTCGCAAAAAATTTAACAACTTAAAAATTTAAAAATTTAACAGATTTCGTTTATAGATCTTCCATTTATAGAGTACAGAAATACATACATTCCTCTCAGGTTACAATTGATCGTGCACACCTTAAATATTCGACGAGGAATTTCGTAAAAAATTCATAGCTACGTTCGAGAGAGATTCAGCGATAGATACAGGTGTCTTCGACGTACAATAAGTGGTACATCACATTTTAAGCAGTGCACAATTATTATTCACTGATGGTTCATTAATACGATACTAGAGTGAAGACTGCGTAGCTTTTATTTCTGAGTTAGTTTCGAATCCTCGAAGAACACATCGTAGCTCTGTTCGAGCGGAAGAATTTCGAGTTACATATATTTTGATAAAGTAATAGTGAAGTCGTAAATGAGGCAAAGTGACAGACAGAAGCAGGTCTAAATGTTTTTGCATCACGTAGAACAAGGGAAATTAATTTACAACGAGGATACTTTATTGAGTGCTGAGGAAGCTCTAAAAAAGAGGCCACATGAAATGCTTTCCACCGATTTTAATGAAATTTGGCAAGTAGATAGGGAATCAAAAAATATTTATCTCATGTTTGTTTTTTTGCTTAAACTTTCAATAGTTTGCGAGCTATTTAACGATAAAGATCAAGTAATAAAAGTTACAGATAAAACTCTATGAATACTTACTTTCTTCATTTACCTTCTAAGTGATCAAAGAGTCATTTGAAAATCGAAATGGAATTCGAAATGGAAGTAGGTGTAGATATATAGTTCGGCTAAGGGAATTTCGATATAATAAATATTTTTTTGTATCTACTACAGTTTTCACAATATAAAGGAACAAAGGAAAGTGTACAATAATCTTGTAAGGGGTGTATTTACCCCGAAGAACTTAAAAGTAGCAGAAAATAAAATTTGTCTGATGCCTCAATTAATGTGTCTTACAAGCCTGCAAAGTTGAAAAAAAATCGAAATTTTGGGGTTACCGAAGTTCCCTTGTGAGTTACCGACACTCAAAAAGTACGAAAGCGTTTCCATCTCCTGCTGGACTCGACTCGCACTCTCAACACGCATCCACCAATAACATGTTACCATAGCCACCTCCACCGGGAACCTCAGTTACGGAGGGGGAAAACAATATTTTTTTTAAGACAAGAAACACCAAAGATAGTCGGTGTGAATCCAAAAATCAAACAGCTCAAAACAGAATCACAATCCAATATTTGTACCAGTAAATATAGTTAAATTTTGAGTTAATGCAGTATTATTTCGTCACCGTCACCACGCGTCACACTCACCAACGCAGTAAACTATAACCAGCTCTTGCAACATTAATTTATTGATGCTGTGTCACGAGGAAAGACAACTTGAAAGAATGAGCATAGATGAAATATTTTTTCCTTCTCTATGTACAGGTTTGCTCCGTTATAAGTTCCGGTCCCCTGTTTCGTTAGAAGTGCAGTTCTATCCCCACTACTTCTTTTGTACTCGCCGCGGCGAGTGCGAGAAATTGAGAATAAGTGTGAGGGTTCCATAATTTGTAGCTTGTTGCTATCGCGTGTCGTCTCGCTCATTTTTAAACCCTGGGCAGGCTAGCGGTTTGCGGCACTTTTCCGCCGCGGTAATTTGCGCAGAGTACATATGCTCGCTGGTATACGGGAACCTTTAGTCTCTCGCAACTCAACTAGAGGTTGGGCCTGACTAGAGCACTAAAGAGGTGAGTTTGTTCATCCGCCATATTTGGTCCTCTGGAAAGAGAGAGTATTGAGCATCCGCCTTTTTAAGTATGGTCAAATTCACTTTATAAACGGAATATAGCCGGGAATCCACCGAGAAGCTAAGCTACGCTATGCTATGCAATGCTTTGTTGTAGCTTAGCTTTTGGTGGAAACGGTTCCATAAGAATGTATTGAAGCTTATTTTTTTAAAACGTAGCATGGCATAGCATAGCATTGCATAGCTTAGCTTAGCTTCCCGGAGGATTCCCGGCTTATGTGTTGTTAATAATACCACGCCACATTATTCGAGTATTGTAGTACAATGAAGTTTGCATTCTGTTTATAAAGTGAATTTGACAATACTCAAAAAGGCGGGTACTCAATACTCTTCTCTCTCCAGAGGACGAAATATCCCTAGTAGCACAACATATTGGTTAAATATTTTTTCCAAATATTAAAAAAATATTTTTTTAGCCACACTTTTTAATATGAAAAAAAAATGTTGATTCCAAATATTATATACACATACTGAAAATGTGAAATAAAGGTTTAGAAATTAAAATATTCGGAATAAAATGTTTTCTTTCTACCATTCAATAAATATTTACTTTATATTTGAAAAAGAATGTTTTTTTCATAATATAAAATGAATATTTCCCGAACATTCGGAAAAAATGTTTTGTTTCAAACAGTAAATAAATATTTACTTTATATTTGAAAAAAGAATATTTTTTCATAATATAAAATCAATATTTCCAGCATATTTGGAAAATATATTTGCTTCTTAATCTAGAATAAATATTGTATGTATGTTTAAATATCAAAAAGATATTGAACCTCTTTTTAATATTGGATGTATGCGCATTCAATATTTTGTGCTACTAGGGATGTATGGCGGATTCGCATACTCACCTCTTTAGTGTTCTAACCTGACCCCCGAAAGTCGAACTTATAACGAGACAAAATTGTAGGGTAAATCCGGGAGACGCGGTCGACCTAATATAAAGTGGCTATTAAAACTAATATAGAAATTACTTATTTTATCAGAACAAACTTATATCTTTGGAATTTTATACTGATTCAGAAAAACTGGTCGATATTTGCTGTAAAACAATATTTACTGTAAATCGGGTTGAAAACTGAAGTCATGACATCTGACCACCTCTCCGGAGGTACCGGGAGAAATGGTTTTCGTCGGTGGCAGAGACCACTCACATAATAATTCACGGAAAATTAACAAAGGATAAAGCAAAATTATTTATGAGTGAATAAAACTAGAGGTTCATTGATATTTAATTTGTTTACGCTAAACAACTAAAGAACACATCAAAGAATAAGTAAACTACCTACTGGCGATTAGCAAGGCAAATGAATACAAACGTGAATAAATAAATTAAATAAACAAAAATAATAATAAAATAATAATAAAAAATAAAAAATAAACGAAAATAATAAAAAAATCATAACTCGACCACTTCTCCTTTCTTCAGCGAGAGATGGTCTTCTTGTTAGCTTTGAGAGGAAGAGTTATTATGGCCAAATACTTTGGCTTCATTGTCCCTCGATATCTCTACTATCTTATTATCCCAAACATTAAACGAAAATAAACTTAGAAGTATATTTAAAATAGGACTCTGTATAACCGCTGTTTGACAAAAGAGGTTAAATGTAACCTCGATTTACCTTTTAAAGCCTATAAATCCAGAAAAACACAGAAGGAAGCGAAATGACGCTATTCCTTCAACTGTTTGGCTTCGGGGGAAGTAATTGGTCCGAACTTTAACGCATTTTTACGTCCAGTGCCTGAAATATAGCGACTCGACCAACTCTCCGGCCCGACCGCGTCTCCCGGATTTACCCTATTTATAAACTTACATTGAAATCTGTGTATAACACTTCTTAGGATACCTGTCCCCCTTGTCCTTCTTCTCAACCGTTTGCTTGAACAATGAAAACATGCTTCTGTTTATGAATCTATTAAATTTACGACTTGACTATTCCGGTGCTATCGAATACGTTCCGTGCCACGGGAGACACCGGCGCCGCGCCATTTCATTTCATTCAATTGGATGTTGAAATAAAATAGGAGCAAGTAAGAAGCTGAAATCGGGAAAAATAGGTAATCACAATTTTTCTGAGATTGGCAAGGGAACATATCGAAACCACACACGCCGATTTTGATGAAACTCTGCAGATTTGCAGAATAGTGAAAAATATTTGACAAGTATTTTTTGTTATCGGCAATTGACTATGTTGCAGGGGTGAAAACAGCCCCTAAAGTTGGGGGTCGAAAACATTTTCTGGAATATCTCTAGAACTATTAGGCGTAAGACAAATTTTCTTTAAGTGTGAATTTTTTAATGACGAATCCAGCCCCTCTTAAGTTTTTAAATAATTTCAAAAAATAGGTTTTCGACCCCCGTCTTATAGAAAACGGTGTTTGCGGGTTCGATACGTTCCCTTGTGAGTATCACTGGGCAATGTTTTTATCGCGTCTGAAGGAGGTATTCTCGTCTAGGCGGGCAGTTTTAAGGTCATTTTTGGAATTCAATAATAGAAAAATGAATGAAGTTGTAATATTAGTATTCTGCGCATACCCTTACTGATACTTTATCTGATGCAACAAAACCTTGTGCCCCTTATCAAAAATATTTGAGGAGTTGGGGACCATCGCGCGCTTCATCTGTGAAAAATTCCTTTCAAACGGCAGCACTAATTGGACCCTTCGTGGTAATGAGAAATAATTAATTTAAAATTTTCATTTAATCTTTTTGAATGCGGCTGTCGTCCCGAACAAAAGAAATAACATAAAATAATGTTTGACAAAATGCCGCCCGTTAGAGTAGTCATATTCGAATTTTCGCGGAAATTCTACTAGTTCCGCGAACTGTGAAAGGAAAGGGGTTAAAGTGTTGACTCAGAAGTACGAATCGAATAAATTATTCGTATTCGAAATTATTCGAATATTTACAGCCATACTGGCAACCCCTCATCACTTCTGAGTTACGTATAATTTATTCGATTACGAATAATTAATTTGAATATACGAATATTTCTGAACATTCGAAAAATTCGGAGTAATTATTCAAAGAATTCATACTGTTCGAAATTCGGATTGTATTTTGGTATTTTTTCACACTGTATTGTGCTATTCTTTTCATATTCGCCTGCACAAATATTTGTTTTTCAAATGTTAAATTTGAAACTTTATTAATCTTTGGTTAAGTAAATTTTGAAACGAAAGTTATAAATTCTATTTAAGTTTAGAGACGTATTTGAATGTTGAATCATAATGCTCATTAATAGTAATAATAATAATTTTATTCTTCTTAATCATACCAACACCTGTTTTAATGAAGGAAAACATAAACACTAAGGTTCTCTGGTGCAAGGTAGCATTCGAATAATGACGTGGCATTTAAACCTTCGCAACTCCGTCGATTTTACGAATTTCACTTTAATACTTTACTAGCAGATTTTCAAAATTCTAATCTTTAAAAAAATATGGCAATTAAAAAATCGATTCGTTGAACTTTCTAAATGAGAATACCCTCCTTTAAGTCCCACCTGATACCTGAAATTCCACGGTGGTACGTAACGCGTTAACACGTTCTCAGATTCCAGCTTTTGCAAAAACAACTTTCCTTTTTGCCAATTCAGTGGCGGTGGAGGGACGGGGGCGCTTGATATCGTAAAGCCCCGTTAAGGACTGTCCGGCACATTTTCCTCCCAAGCCAATATCGTGTTCATGTCCTTAATGTCACGTGTGCTCCATGGCTCGAGCGGATCCGTGGGCGACGTCACTGGCGAAACCGCCTTATTCCGCTCAATCGATTCTCTCCTCCGCTGTGCAGGCTCCTCCAGTTCCTTCGGCGATACCCTGTGCATGCATCGTGCAGAACAAGAACCATTAAACTAACGCTCAATCGGACAACTGTCTCCCCCTCGATCGAAAGGGATGATGGCACAACCAGCTATGATACAAAGATAAATTCCGACCGGGAATAGGTAAACAGCTACTTCTGGTTACCTGGTTCACTGGGTGCAAGGTACATACAGTTGATAAGGTTTTTCTGAGGAACAGTTGAACCCCTCAGAAGCTAAACGAATCAACCGCATGTTTGTAAATGTATCTAGTTTAATAGATACCTAATTTACAGCACGCAATGTTTATACGATCAATTCTTTTTTATTACGCGGAGTTACATTGATTTTTGACAAAGCTCGTCATGACTTGGGCAACAACCATTTTCAAAAATATGAAAAATCATATTTTTCAGTACCCACGCCATTTGTTGCAGTTCTTAATTTTATATAAGACGGTAGTTAGATATTTATGCAAAAGGTTGCTTGTTTAAAATATATTTTATGTAAAAATTTGTAACACAGTGTACATTGTAATTATGAATTATTTGAGCATGAAAATTAGTTGCCCTCAAATGGCACGCGTGGATGGCTCGTGACAGGTTGATTACCCCCCTCCCCCCCACACACACATACACATACTTCTTGTGACTGTCAGGTGACTTCCAAGCTAAAGCTGTGGAACTAAATTATTCACAAAAATTTGTTTTAGCCTTGAAATATTACAATTATCTTTGACAGATATCATAGCGCACGAAATAAATCATAATGTTCAATCGTGTCGCGTGTATTGTATCAAACTGCCAAAAACCAGCATCGCATAAGTTATTTAGGCATCACGATTAAAATTATGGCCTGATATGAAAAAACTTTTTTCAACGTTTTAGCTGTTTTTAATATATTGTTGGCTGCTGGATTCGAAAAACACAATAAACATTTCATGCCACATTTCATTTTTCACTACTAATTTTATTCAATCGCATATTCTAACATAAAAGCGTGAAAGCAAGTTGCGATAATACTGTACGTGACCGAGCAAATCTCAGTTTACTTTTGCAATTTAGAACTCCAAATTTCTATAAAATAGTATGCATTTTAAAAATAGTTTTTAGGACCTCGAATTTTGCAGCTCTGTGTTATTAATCATCCATGATGTTCTTTTATCTTGAAACCATCAGACTAAATATACCTATATATCAGTTTGTTCCCCTATTACGAAATTTTTTAAATAGAAAAAAATTCAATAGTCACGAGATGATCTCAAATGTAGTAAACACCGAATATTTTCAATTGACTGAAAAATATATTTTATCCAATAGATTAACTTTGCATTCGTCCGCGTATCGAGAAATATATAAGTACACGTATCGAGAAATATCCAACGAAAATACAGCTGTACACTTTTGTATCGCTGAAGATATGCCAAAAAATATACCGCAGAACTGATCTTATCCTCGAAATTCAAGATTGATATATTTTTATCCCAACGTGTTCCACTCACTGGGAGAATAAAAATGTCCATGGAACCATTTTTTTGGTTCATTACTTGGAGCATTGTAGCTTCGACACTTTTCATCCTCTATAAAACACTTTACAATAACAAAAAATTTGACGCTAAATTTTCAGATCAAGGTCCACTTTGCGTTCCATTCTTTAACAGACCTCTATCAATCCAAATATGTAGAATCATTTGTGAAAGTCGTGATAAATAATTTTTTGTATGCCCTGTGCAATGAACACGAGCTACGCAAGTGATTCCAGTGAAATAAAAGAACTAAACAAATTTTAAACTTTCATCTTCAATGGCAAAAGTTGAAATTTTTTATTCAAATTAAAAACACGATCGTTTAAACCGTAAAGTGTTGTACTTACAAAAAACCGACGCATGGCTAACTCTGCATAGTTTTATATAATATGCCCCAAAAATGTCGAGTGAATTTGTGAAACGTTAGTAGGTATTCTAGGTATCGTGCCCATAGGCTAGAAAAGCTGGATTTTGGGAAAACTGCGATTCTACATTCAGTGGAATATACTTCTGAAGTATCTAAATGACCAGAAATGTGTAGTAATAATAACTTATTTAAACGAAATCAAAATATTCGGTGAAATTTGATATCAAAGAATGGGGAAAACAATTATTAGATTTAAGTGTAAAATCTGTAAACAGTATAAGAAGTGTATGTAATATACCCATACATAGGTAATGTAGTCCATTGTAAGTTTAAATAAATAAATAAATAAATAAAAAAAAATTTATCTCAAACAGTTTCACTGGATATTATTATTAGATTGTTAACAATATAGTAAAATTTTTTTATATTAACTGGAAGCATGCAAATAATTATTTTTAACACAACGAGACTGTGGACTTCAAATATAAGACATTCCTCAGGACTAGCGCTACATTAATATGCATTTTAATAGGGAATAATTGAATATATCTTTAGGTTTTGATATATACCTTACAAAACTTACGAGATTTTCTTTACTTTATAAGAAATTTGACTTAAACATACGTTTTAAGTGTTTTTATTAACACTTTGAGGTTCAAATTCTAAGTTTTTTTACTATTACATCTTTAATAACAAGCACTCTGATTTTTTATTTCGATTTATTAATTTTTAACGCATCAATTCAAATATAATTTTCTTTTCCTTATTTGTGGGCTCAACATGACATAATGTATGAACAAGCAGGTAGTTTCTAGCATACACAGTACAAATTATATAAATAACATGTGCCTTTTCAATACCATTAAATACAGTTTCCTATTATCGATTGAAAAACAATATGTAAGTTTCGATTGTAAGGCGCTAACGTATTAAAGTTGGCACTAAAGGTGAACTTTAATGGGAAGTAGGTAGGTAAGTAGATTTAGTGTTTTACTTGTCGAAACTTCTAAGCTATTTGGATTGTTTTCTGCAATAAAGTTAAACTTCGACGAAAAATTTATTTCTTCAAATTATTCTTCTGCAATGAAAAGTTCTGATATTCTCGTTAAATTATCGTGACTCCAGATAATAGTTTATAATTTTTTACTAAGATTCTGTGACAAATTTCTACACCCGTTAAAAATGTAATTGTAGTTATCATTATCAATAGAAATATAATACAATTATCGATGTAGAATCACAAAACAACGTTTTCTTTCTTTTTGGCAAACAGAATGCTTTTCACAGAGAGCCTCCAATTTTTATGTCAACACTCCGGCGGAAAAGGATATTACGCAATTATTTAGCATTACCAATTTAAGGGCTCAACACTGTGAATTTAAATTTTAATTAACAAAATTTGTTCTTCTAAAGTGTACTATGTTTGTTCGCTGGCATACCTTATTGTTATTTAATTTCATGTTTTAAGCTTTCGATTCTTCATTTTTTCACTACCTCGCTAACACCTATAAAGAGAAACCTTTCCATAGAAAACTTTGTTCATTGTGTTGTTCATAAATGTGCGACAGTTGGTTAAATTATATAGTATCCACGTTATGTCCTGCATCGGCCATTGTGACTCAATTCTACCTTGTACAAGAACTAGCTTCAAGGTATTCCACTTGCAAAGAAGTATCCGAAAGAATTACACTCGCCGCTAGTGGCTTCCAACGAGCCAGAGATTCCAATTTACTTTTGAATAACTGTTACCATTATTGATTGCTTCCTGCTATTTAAATTTCTTCGTCCGTGATCAATGTCGCATTTGTTGCCTCGAATAAACATAGGTACCTAACAATAAGTACAACACGGTTCAATTATCGACGTCAATTTAATCACACCGTATCATTAATCTGAAGAAGTTGTATCGACAAGAAATCGAGCTCTTTAATTGGAAAGCAAAGTAAGACCCCTTTTTTCACATTTATGGAAAATAAACTTTCGTGTAGTAGTTTATAATAAATTGGTTACAGAATGTAGCTTTATTGTAGCAAAATATACTGTAGGAACAGTAATTATGATAAATCATATTGAAACAAAGACTTTGTATCAATAGTCGATTAACGGTAATTTGACAAATAATCAGGCATTATTATGGCACTAAATTGTAATATTAGTTTCTTGTAGAAAAGAGACCAGGGGTCGAATGAAACTTTTTTATAAATAAAAGTTATTTGTCGAACTTGTAACTTTTAAATCATTTCTTTTCGCCAAGTATTTGACAGGCCGCGGACATCTTTTTTTGCCTTTTATTGTGTTACACAGTGTCGCCTTTGTACGCTGCGGGAAAGCACCTTTATGTACTTGCGGCTCAAATTGATTTCACACCTTTTTTTATAATGTATATTTTCTTCTTTTTTTTGTGATTTACTCCTTCCCGTCCTCGATTTTATCATGTACTTGGCGTATTTTTTAATTTTTTGAAGTTTTTTTTATGGGGATAAAGGAACAAATGAAACACATTCCCCTTTTTCATTAATATAAAACAAATTATGCACATATTACTCGAGCAACAGAAACAAGTAGGTAACCTTAATACTTATTACTTTTATAATAAATTCATTTTTCGTAATTCTGGACTCGCGCCACTTATGATTTTAAAGGGCACAATGGATACCTCATTATTTCGTCAAACTTTATGAAATAATTGCGCAGCTAACAACAGTTTAAAAATTCCGCAAATAACAGCGACTGATGCACCGTGGATCTCGACGGGCTGGAAAAAATTTCATCTCCGTGCACTCTAATTTGCATTACTTGTTTCGAGTGCTATTCATCATTTCGTTAGGCGGTTCCATCATCTTTAGAGTAAAAAATCGTGTGACAAGTTGGTGATGGAGCGGTTAACGCACTTCGTACAGGCAAGTATCAGTCTGAATTAAAAATTCCTTCTCATTTTATGTTATACTACTTAAATGCTCATCTGTCATATTTCTCAATTGGAAGCACTACAGTAACGACGAAAAGGTAGCTACATGCAAATTTTAAAGAGATCTACAATGAAAAGTTAAATATGAATTATTATTATTTAAGTTATTATACTACCAGCTGAGTATTGAAGAGGTCTAACGCCCCAAAAATCGCCGAACTATGAAACCGTTTTTTGTCACAAAAAAGCTCCTACTAAATCGAAATTCCCCCTGCCAAACATATCGATACGCGCCTTGAGAATACAAAAAATCCGCCCCACACTTTTCCAAAGTCCTCCCTCGCTAAAATAGGTGGGTGCAAGATGCGCCTTAAAAAAACTCCTCGATTGCGCGATCGATTTTGAACCAGGAAAGAACCAAAAAGATTCGCAATCAGCATGACCGTCGCTATGGCTCGGACTATGATTAATTGGATTGAAGGAGAAGAAACAGAATGGCGGACGTCCAAAGTTGCAATATCAAAATTAGCTAAATTTTTTAATCATTTTGCAACGTAAAAGATAAGGAAAAAGCAACGAAAATATGTGATCCTACTTCGGGTCATAGCGATAATCATACTGATTACAAACCTCCCTGATTTCCCCGCCCCAGATACATGGCTCCTTTAAAACCGATCCCGCAATCGAGGCGCTTTGTCCTTCAAAGCGCATATTGCACTCACCCACTGCAGGGAAAGAAAGCAGTAAAAAAAAAATGAAAAAACTCCCTTTGCAGTCCCAAAACTCGTCTTAACATACAGAATACACCTGGACGCAGCAAAACCCTTCTTTTTGTGAGAAAAAAACAGTTCCAAAGAACGGCAATTCCCTGGGGCGTTACAGTGGAAAGACCCCTGAAATTACAGAAAATCGAAAGGAATATGTGATGATCGTATTCAAACTATAAATATGTTTCGACTATATCATGATTGGTAATGGAATAAAACGAAGTGATTGTTCATAACAAAATACATCGAAAACGTAGAATACAAAATTCTCTTTCGAGGTTCTGTATCTAAAACCAACGACTATAAGTCGTTGTGACATTCGAGAAATATCGTTCAGTGGTTCTCCGAAACTCCAAACTAAGTTTCTTATGTACATACATGCTTCAACGTGTATTACGTTATGTTAACGAAAGAAATTTAATGTGCTCTCATTTGTAAATGTAGTCCAGAAGTTTGTTTGTTTTGATAATATACATATAAACATATTCATTTATAAATGTATTCCAGAGTTTTCCTGCATTGGTAGTACCATTCATTTGTTAACTAATTCTTTGAGTACTTTTATGCATATTTGTGTATTAAAATTCTGACATTTTTAAAGGAAGGTACAATTTTCTGTACACGAAGGAATGCAGTGAAAACAATTTATTCAATTAAGACAGTAACTTACGCGAGCATTAACTGCCACATTGATAAACGTGAGCATACCTGGGCTCTTGAGAAACATTACTTCAAAAACGATATTTAATTTTTTAAACGCATTTCTGTTATCTCATATTAAGAAATTATTAGACGTAGAACAAATTTTTCTTTAAAATGTGTGGTTTTTAAAGATAAATCCAGCCCCTTGCTCAGTTTTTAGAAAAATTTCAGGAAATATGGTTTTGACCCCAACTTTAGAGGCTGTTTTCAGTCCTTCAACATGGACGAATGCCGATAACAAAAAATACGTGCAGAGTCTCGTCAAAATCGGCGCGTAGGTTTTTTTGTTTTGTGTTAAGGGGTTATTCTACTTTGATCAGCCGAAAAATGAAGTTATTTTTTAAGATTTTTTCCCCAGCAAATACAACATATAATGAAGTAAATCTTTTTGGAATTTATTAAGCTACTCTTATATTATACAAAAAAAAAGTTAAGATGTTTTACAATTTGTTTCATATGTTTTTTTATAGCGTGAATCTGACACCTACAAAAAGATGGTGTAGGCGATTACCCGGCTGAGGCTTATCTAAAATAAAAAAATCGAAAAGAGTCTTATTTTGTGTGGCTATCGCCCGTAGCTCAATTAACAATTTTTATTGAAAAATAACCGAGATTTTTCTCGGGGAACATTCAAGGAAATACTCTTTTGGGTATTTTTTTCTTTCAAACGGGCGCCATTTTGTTATTCCTCAACAAAAATTGTTTATTGAGTTACGAGCGATAACCACACTCAAAGTGATTAAGAATCTTTCCGAATTTTTTATTTCAGAAGAGTCTGAGCCGGGAGATCACCTACACCATACCTCCTTTTTGTAGGTGTCACATTGACGCAATAAAATAACATATGAAACAAATTAAAAATCTTTCTAAATTTTTCTGTATAATATAAGGGTAGTTTAATAAATTCCAAAAATATTTATTTCATTATATACTGTATTTATCGCGAATTAAGTCTTTAAATATAGCTTCATTTTTCGGCCGACCAAAGTAGAATTACCCTTAAATCAAAATCACTCATGCACATCGCACAAAGAGAATTTAATTCTTTCTAGACAGTGTTAAACCAAAATCGTGCATAATAGGGTAGATGCACCATTTGTGGCCACTTTAAGGATTTCCGTACCATTCACAGATACATAACTTACAAAAGAATACGAACACAAAAGTAAAGAATATATAAGTGTAATCCAAAATATACAGATAATTGAAATATTCTACGTTGAACAATGTTTTAAACATAATTATTTAAAAAATCATTATATTATCGTGTCAGACAGTTTTGCACCATTTGTGGCCACTAGAGTACCATTTTTGGCCAGCCGGCTTTCCATTTGTGGCCACTTATAGAATTGGTAATACGAAAGACCCACAGTAAGAATTGTAGTTTTTAATTTATTACAAATGTTCATTACTGAACAAATAATACAATACTTGCTGCACAAAAATAATATTAACTGCCAATATCCTTTTTACTTTTTCTTTTGGTAGCGACAGGTTTTGCTTTTTCTGTTTTTTTTTTCTTATTCCTTTCTTCTAACTTATGGCCTTAATCTTTTTATTTTCTTCATTGAAATTGTTTTTGTAGAATTTCTCTTTCTACGTCCCATTATTATCTATGGCAGCTAAAAGTAGTGGGTATTTTTCAGAAAAAATTGAATTCAACTTTAGAAGAATTTTTTCGCTAACTATTGTATAATAATTTTACAATAATTAGGTATTGTACGATAAGTTGCTAATGAGAATGCCTACTGACCAGAAATGGTTGTACCGTGGACTGTTTATGGCCATTACGTGGCCACGAATGGTACAATGCCATTTTCGATGTACCATTTTTGGTCAGTGCCTAATTCCAGTAGAGTTTAGGTTATATCGTTGAAATTCTTTTTTAAATCTCAAAAATATTTGTTTTTTAATATAAATATGTATAAAACTTCATCCATACTCTTGTTAAATACAGTAACTAATTGTTTTCTTACCAGTCGTATGCTAAGCACCATTTGCAAGGATGTGGAAAGTTATCAAAGATTTGTACATTTACGTATGATTATTAAATAAAACGGGACAACAAAACAGTAGAAAGTAGTAGAAATGGTGCCAAGATAACCCACCCTTAGACAGCTTCATTCATTGTAATGAAAGTAAACTAAGAATACTTAATATATCGGAATAAATAAGACAGTGGGCACAAATGGTGCAGTGGCCACAAATGGTACATCTACCCTACCTATTTTTCTTATTATATTTCTATTTCGCCAGTAAACTGAGAAATACCTTGTTTCTTTGAATGAAATTTTCACTTCAACCAAATATTAAGTGGCGCGGAACGTGTTAAGGGGTTAAAACCGTGATCACGAGCGTTTGCATGCAGTGCACTTCTCTGGTTCACGACTAGCATTTCAGTCGTATTTATTTGGCGTAGACGGCGTTGTTTTGAAAAAGATAAAAAAAATTGTATGAGCACCTACGTTCAAAATACTACTCGCCAGCCACAGTGCCGCGTGAAAAAGATCTGTCCTTAACGATGAAACTGACGTGTTAGTCAGATCGCGTAATCCTAGCCGGAGCGAGCAGAATTCGAATGATCCAAACGTGAGTCCTCTTAATTCCGCCCTCGGAGGGAATTCCGATGAAAGAAAGTACGTGCTTGCGAAAGTTGCCCGACTTGGAACGGGAAAATACGGCGGAAAAACATCGACAAATCTAAATAGGAAATCTATGTCTCGATATTGCGTGTTCCTGAGTCGAGGCATGTCGACACAATCGATTCTTGATACATAGTGCAGCAGTGATTGTGTGCCAGAGTCTGTGTGCCGCCGTGACTTACCACGAACAACACCTTGCAACTCGACTATTATGTTGTAATTACTTTTCCAATCCAGATACAGCAGACTGTGTATGTGTAGGGGTGGAAAAAGCTGTCTTCGTGCAAGAATAAAACGAATATTTGTGATAAACTATTTTTGTGCAGGCCTTTGTGTTAACATCTTTATATGTTGATAGCAGGACTCCTGATAGGTACTAGGCAGTCGTTTTCGTCGAAAATGAAGCATTCCTTTTTCATTTAATTGCAAAGAAACAAATTGAAGGCGAGACTTGTTCTTTAATACAAAATTTACTAACAACATTAGCTTTACAAAAACGTGTTTGTTTGGTCAAAAATATGAATTATAAATGACGCTACAGATGGATAATTAAAGAGGCTTTTTAATAAAATTTCTTTGTTTGCAGCGATAACTCAAAAACGGAGATCCCAATCGATTCAAATCAAATTCGGGCATGTTCACAAACTGTGTAGTTTCCGCCCGAACCTAAATTGAAGTTAATAAAAACTTTTATTCTTTATGAAATGAAACTAAAACCGCATCCTTTACCTACCGAAAAACACACATTTTTGAAAAATCGCAATTACGTAACTGTTCGTAATTTCACTTCTTCTATAGGTTCAGTGCAGAACCAGAGGTATTCTGAATTAGAATTTACAAGCAGGTAGCCGAATTCCGCTCCGTTTCGTCAAAATCGTTGCAGTACAAAAGAAACTTTTTTAAAAAGCCCCTTTAATGATCCAACTGTATCGTCATCTACAATGCACATTTTTAATAATCTTGCCTTTTTATGCAATAAAAAAGAAACTATGAATCAAATACGAAATTCGCCTTGTCAAAAACAGCATAATAGTGTATCATATAGCCATGAAAAATTGGAGTTAAATCGGTTGAATAGTTATTGAGTAATCGTGGGTACCGTGTTTGAAAATCTGATTTCGAGGAAAATGCATTTGAAGTTCTCATCACCGTATGACAACAGATGAAAATACTCCACTTCTAATGTAAATATCTTCGATATTTCTGCGAATTTCGATCCCAAATTTTGGAAAAACATTTTTGACATATTAAACACTGAAAATATATAAAGAAATCGACCTTTTCAACATATGTAGATAAGTATGTGTCCCAGAATTGTGCCCTCTTAAGTTATTGTACCTTTTGCGAATGATAGTGTTAGTATACTAACATACACGTTAGTATACATTGAAAATATATATTCCACAGCAACAATAATGGGCCGAAAACTGTGTGGTCTGTTTCGCGTAAATTGCACGGTCAAGGAGAGGCGAGAATCGCATTCACATGATTCCTTGGGGCCCCATTAATGTACGAGCTTCTATGGGATGAAAGCATCTCGCTGAAGTGGTATCAAGAAACGCTATCATATAATAAATAAAAATGTAAATGATTCCATTGAAAAAATTTAGTTGACCTTGAACTATCCACCGCTACAGAGAAAATATATACACCACGGAATATCGCCCTCTGTACCAAAAATCTTTTGTAGGAACAATTTTTTCATTTCTTTACTCGTTTATGAAATATTTAATTCTCACGTTCTCGCAGTTAACTCAGATACACTGTACCTACAATTTATAAGAATTTAATATTGTAACTGCGAGATGGGCATAAAAGTAACTAACACGGGAAGATCCCGAACCCGGAAATTAAAAAAATTCTGAAACTTTGAATATGTAGGGGATTTCCTCCAGACTACAACGCAATTTTTGTTTGCTGCCCAAATTCAATCTAAGGGGGTTGACGAGTTTGAATTTGTAGGGAAAAAATGGATTATGCTGTTTCATAATTATTTAAACCATCAAATCATATTTCACGTGTAAAACAGAATTTTAGAAAACATTAGTAATATTTTTGTTTATATCTTCTTTCTAATTGTTTAAACAATTGATAAAACTTTTACCATTTGATAGACCTAATTAAAAGGAGGTAATCAGGAGGAAATCCCCTACATATTCACAAAGGTTTAGAATTTCTTAAAGTTACGAGTTCTCTTTTCTCTTTGCACAATGTGATAAAGACGTTATTATTATTATAATGAAGCGCGGTGTTTACGGTAGACTGGCTGCATCTCTCAGAGACATCGGAACAACACCCTTGTGGGATACAGCACGGTTGTTTAGTCGACAACCAACAGTTGCCAATCTACATTCATTCGTCCATAATGTAGAATAACGTTCATAGTAACAAACATAATTACTTCATTATTGCAACACAATCGATACTTCCATGGGATCGTGTTCCACATTTCTTACGTAGTTTTGTGAAAATGTTTGACATGCAGTACGAGGAGATAAGCGTGATTGCTTGTGTAAAAATAGGTCAAAATTTTAATATAAATTTTTTTCACTAGTGGATTTTTTTGAGGGAATCAACTATGCCATTTCAATTAATATATGTGCATTGTGCACTTATCCTCGGTTCGATATGTTTAGATAAGTAGATTACTACCAGTTAGTGCTTATAGACAATGTGTATGTATACAAGAAAAGGGAATAAATTGTTGAGTCTCTAATTCCTTTATTTTAGTAATTAGAAAAATGAAAATTTATTGAAAATGTTGATCTCCCTTTTAAAAGTACAGCTGCTCCCTTCGAATTACTGGTAAAACAAATGCTACAATATTTTTATCTTTTAATTGTGCACTCCTAGGTTAAAATACGGTTGATGCTGTTAGGATGGATGAAACATACGCATTGTGAGTAGTGGAAATATATTTGTCTATAATCAGACATAGCGAGCTGAGGTAAGTAAATACAGTTACTCACAAAAGTATACCATCTCCACACACGAATAACATATTTTATTTATTTAAGTAATGTTGAATTCAGAATTACCCATTATAATCCATATGTGTATAGACCTTGATTTATACATATATTTTTAGTTAGTACCATCTACCAAAGAAATACTCAAAGAAATTTTGCTAGAAGAATGGAACAAAATAACCCGGTATTCACAAAAAATTAGGTGGATATTAACTTACTGTAATTACGTTTGTATAAATTAAATAACGAATTTGGGCGAATATTTTTTACACTTTCTTTGCTACTTCCGCGGATACTTTCTTAAACAAATTATGTACAATTTTTCAGTTGAATGCATCCAGAATAAAAGTATTTTAATCAAGGTTTATATTCATGTGAATTAGATTGCGAATTCTTACTTTAAAGTCGATTTAGCATGTCAAATATATTACATATAAGGTGGACGGATCCTTTTGTGAGTAATTGTGTGTGCTCGATGAAATTTCAAAATTCATTCTCTCGAAAAAGGAACCTTGCATGAGAAGAACTTATACCACATTTTTGGCATATTATTACACTTCGTTGCAGTGTATGCTAGACGTACATATATCAATCACTATTTACAACAGAGATGTTTTGCCAAGAATCATCTTTTTCACAAAACCACGGAATAATATCGTTTGAATATAGAGAGGTTCACACTTCGCGCGTCCCACCTGTACAACGTGATTTAGGAGAGACCGGGGCAAGTTGATACGTTTTTCAGTTTTCTATTTTTTTCATTTTTGTTTGAATTAATTACTTAATAACAAATATGCTAAAATATACTTTGGTCCTTCCTCTTTAATATATAGTAAATAAAATGTTGACAATATACATACAAAATGAATGAGAAAATGTTATTTGGACGAAGGTAAAATGTATCAACTTACCCCACTGCGGGGCAAATTGATACTGCTCTGGGGCATGTTGATACCTCTGTAAAATATCCGTTTAATGAGTAAAGGATGGATGTCTGGAATATCCCACTTTAACGTGAGGTGCTTGCTTCTTTTTATTAATGTATCTTAATGAAGCTATTTTATCTATTCCGTATATTCTCGCGCTTTGACGTAACGACATTCACTCCTTTTCTACACCAACACTCGCTTTTTGAAAAATATTTTGTGGTATTTTTCCGCGATTCGTTTTTCTGGCATAATTTCGTACCGTTTTCCTAGAAATAAAAGGAAAAGTCCAATTAAAAGTAGTCGGGAAAAATTGATGCACTCCCCATGAGTATCAACATGCCCCAGAGAAAACGTATCAACTTACCCCGCAGGAAGTCATTATGTACAAACATCTCCATAAAATAATGTGGAGCATATAAACAAAATATCAAAACGTAATTACCTTACCTTCAAAGGACTCAATGTGACGCCCAATTAATTTGAGTGATAAAATTCTCTATCCCGTCTCAAGACGGATTGGAAAGTGAACACGACTATTTACTTTTTCTCTATAGCAACGAAAACAGTTAAAAATGGGTTGCTAAAGTCAAGGTACCCTATTGTACGAAAATAAAACGAAATACAGCTACACAATTCTGTCCTCCTTAGTTAAACTGTCCTATCTAGCATTTTTTCATTTTTTGAGATATGTTGAAATATTTGAAGTTCCACACGTCTTTTACCTTTTCAGTAAAGTTAGAAAACTCTACGTGCTTCGTAAAGATTTATAAACGGTCTAACGTATTTAATCTAACTTCTTTCCAAATGGTTAAAATATCCTATCTAAATCAATTAATTAATTGGTACGTTAATAATACGTTACCTACCGGTATACCTATTACAAAAAATTATATTAGGCTGTTACGGAATAATGACAACATGTTTTAATTTGAATATTGGGAAGTAATACAAAGTAACTGATCAAATTTCAATTTTCACGTTTGTTTCAAAATGCTAGATAGAACATTTTAACTAAACAGGGCAGAATTCCAACCTGGTGACTCTACGTCGATTGACAATTAACTGACAATCAGTTAAGTCGAGTACCACAACTCAACACTGAAATTCGCACAGTGCGAACTTTTACCCGCCGCGAACTTTTACCTTACTCTACTCTACGTGTGCAGTTTCCACCATAAATTATGCTGCCCCAAGGTCCTAACAGGTATATGTACACTGTACTCAATAATGATCTGAGATTTCGTCCGAGCTCAAATTCACTTACTGACTGAAATATCCGTTCGGTTTTTGTGAAACGGTAAGCAGTATACGAGGACGTGCTGCTAAATCGTACATAGTACATAAAATAGATGGCTTCTATTGAAGTTTCATCTGTTTCGTGTACTGAAGTTATCTTTTTAACATGAAATGGGAAATATCCACTGAAGCATTCGTTGCTCCACGCAATGCATGTATTTAATACAGGATAATAAAAGGAATAAATTTATTTTTAAAAAATGGTGATGGAAACACAGATGTATTAATCATATAAAAATATAATTGAAGCAGGATGGATCTTAAGGGGATATTCTGCTCTCTCGGTTGAAAAATCCGCCACTTTTCGGTGATGGTTTTTATAATGAAATAAACACTTAAAGTTTTCAAAATTTGGGGGTATATTGTACCACTCTTGAAATACAGGAAAAAATCTTTGTTGTTTGTTGATTTCACTTGGTTATTTGAATATTTCGCAGTAAAGTTGACGTTTTTAAAATTTCAGATGACTGAATCATCTAAAATAAAAAACGAAACATATTTTTAATTTGCAGGAGTATGGCTATCCGGCTTACCGCGAATATGTTAAATTGTTTAATATTTTCCCACTTTTTTATATCGGTTAAATAGAATAGAAATTCTATTTCTGGCACTTGAAACTTTGATCGACCGCAATTTTAAAAATTTTTGTCCAAAATTGTTCTTTCGCGGTACACCATATAACCATACTGCTGGGAATTAGAAATATGTTTTGTTTTTTTATTTCCCATGATCCTGTCGCCCGAAATTGCAACCGCCAGCAAGAGATCAAATTCTGAAGATGCCAACTTCACTGCGAAATATTTATGTAAAAATATGTCATAAACAAACAACAAAGATAGTTTCTTATATTTCAGGAGTGATAGAATATACCCCCAAAAATTCGAAAACGTTAAGTGTTTATTTCATTATAAACACCATGACTGAAAATTGACCGATTTTTCGGCCGATATAGTAGAATGTCCCCTTAATAAATGGCACGTTTTCAACGTTCAAATTTTTTCCTGCTTTTGCTAACGTGAGAAATACAACTTGTCTTAATTTCCAGGTTTCTAGAATCACCCTATATAGTCGATGGAAAAGGAGCTAGCAAGGAGTATTTATTTTTCATTTATTTATAGCAATTAAACTTAACGTAATTAACTTGATGTTGCTTTACGATCATTTAATTCCTCGAAACTTAATTTTTTCATAATAACCATCACCATTGCTTAAATAGCACCAATCTCCTGATCAAAATAAAGATAAATAAATACATAGTAAATGAGTCACAAGGAATAAATATTCTACGTGAAAAAATAAGTGAGAAATGTGGAATAATATATGTTCATAGAAGGCTTTCTTTCCGAGAAAATTGAGCTGGAAAACTCATCTGGTGCGCGCGCACCTGACTAAAAATCTGAAAAACTTTGTTTACAATGTCGTTTTATTTGAGCGTGAGGAATCATGTAATTCGCAGTGCCGCCACATTCACTGATAAATTCTGCTAATTCATAATCAGATGCACGCGTACCGTACCAGTTTTGGAAATTTATTTTCTCTACGATAAAGCCTCTCAGAACCAAATTTTATTCCACATTTCCTGCTCACTTGTATCATGCGAAATTATTATTTTTTTGGTTGTACCATCCACTACATAACACCCAATGTAAAAGTACTCAAAAAGTCTCAAAAATCAAAGACAAAAAGAGTATTAATTTTCTTATTCATAATGGAATATTACTGTACCCTGATCGAATCGTGTTAAGTAAAACTGTGAGAGAAAATCAATGCGAAAAGAGGAGCAGAGTGTGTTCATTCCAGACAGTTGTCACGCCTAATGAGTTAAAAGAGGACGCAGACGCCCCTTTGAAAGTCCGCAGGCAGAAGGGACAAGGAAATTACACCGGGACGATTAAACGAAGTTAAGTGTAATTTGTCGAGTATTTCTACCTGTTTCTGGCCGTTTTCGGGCGACGTTTTCGGATCTTGCCCCTCGACGGCTCGCAATTTCCATTCTGCTTTGGTGGCGACTTAATTGTTTCGATGGATCTCTCCCGACTTTCAATTTGACGGTTCGACGGGTTCTCTTCAGGATCGTTGAACAATGGCTGATATTGAGGATTCCTCTCGACGGACGTGGAGGACGACGTCGACATGTCGTCGTCGTGACGCGAGTGTCTTCGCGTGCTGATAAATCTGCTGTTCGCTGATCTTATTCTGCGTAAGCGAGCCTCCGTTCCAAGCAGATTGTCACCTAAGAGCGAGCAATCGATTCCTTTAACCACATCGCAAAAGCTTCGACATATTCGTAAAAGGGGGTTGAAAACTGTATTTATTTCAAGCACTATGCGCAAACTTTCCCAGGGATAAATGATGCTCGAGATGCTTGTTTATTTACCGTTTCTCCACATGAGGATAAAAAGACAAGTACATAATCGTAGTTTTATACTTTGCACAAATAAGATTTTATTTATAACACTTCTATTGATATAGGGGGGAAGGTGTAAATGTGGACCAGGTGCTTATTTCTCTGTTAAGTGCTGCGTTATGTCGGGAACTGAAATGCACACAACAAGTAGCGTCTTGTGCATAACAAAAATGTGTCTGTGTTTGTTCGTGCAAATAGTTTTTCATGGTGAGATTAATTAATTTTTTTCTCATACTAATTGACAAATGTAATATGTTAATTATACAGGCATAGTTACTCATAAGGATGAGCTTCGAACTGCTATATTTAGTTATTTGAGAATATCTTCCCCACGCCGCGATTTTTACGTTATTATGAAAAAAGGCGGGAGACGACGATATGGACCGCGGTGACCCATATTACATCCAGGAATTACTTCATCAAGTAATTCTTCAGTGCACTGGATGCGAATATGGTGTTTTTTTTTTAATTTTGTATTAAATGTCAAATTTACATTAAATTTCATTAACAAACCGTTCTTTTTATTTAAAAAGTGCATACAATTATTTATTTTCTCTTCTCATTTTCAAACATTTTTGATTTTATTTTCTATTTTCAAATTTGTTTAATTTTTTGGGCCTATATAATTTTATATATAATTATTACACACGTGAAAAAACTTGTTTTAATGTTAAATTACAAAATCTGTATAAAATAAACTACATATTTCTTACATGTTTTTTACCTTTTCAACTGTGATTCATACTACCACTCGAATTTCTATAACCATGTTTCTAACAAAATTTTGTAAAACTGGCATAGCTTTAAAACAGTTGTATTTAAACGGTAAAAATTTCTACATATACATTATCTTACATCTATGATCTATCATTTTCACCTTTAGTTTATGCAATTATTAAATTTTTAATGTGATTTCCTTGGATCAAAAAGGATGGTCCATATTTACACCTTCGCCTCTACTTACTGAAGACACCAATACTTTGTTCCAAAGACAAAGTCAAAATTTTACTGTGTAAATTGGAATAAATATTGGGCTACGTCAGACCCCATATCACCAGTTAGTAACTTCCTACCTCACCAGTTAAAGGTTAAGAACTTGGCACGGTGATTGGGTTTTCGACGCGAAGGAAACCGCTACGATATTTTTGAGGTGAAGAAATTCGACGATAGAATTGCTACGACAGTAAAATTTCGTGACCATAAACAAGAACAAACTATAAATTGCCATTAGGACGTGAAAATGTTGGGATCTCGTTAGCGATTGACGCATCATAAATCCCCTCGGCATTAAGATATTATTTTTTTGAAAGATTAGAAATATTTTTTGCCATTTTGATTTGAGGTTCGTAATAAGAGACCTCGAAAACTCTGAGGATACCAAGTTTAAACCAAATCTGATGTTGTTCTGATATACGCGTCCACCATATTGGATCCGTCATTTAGTTTTTTGAAATTTCGACCTCAGATTCGCAATTAGCGACCTTCAAAACCTTAGTATACACATTTTTGTACGAATCAAAGGTCACTTTCATCCCCTGATCAGGTGTAGGGTAAACGCGGCTTAGTTCGTGATAATGGTTACTCCGTGATACTTTTTCATTCGTCTGTAACTCGAATTTGCCAGACCAAATTTAGTTAAAAAAAAAAAACTAATAGGTGGACAGCGTTGATCTTTTAGTTCAGGGTTGACTAACTGGTGGCTCGCGAGCCACCGGGGGCCCCTCCACCTTGCTGCCAAGCTGAACAGCCTCCCTCCATACCGACTAGACTCTGACGATCGCAGACGATTCCTGCTACTTTCCTTCTCTTTTCGACTGCGATTGTCACAGTCTAGTAGGTATGGAGGGGGCCGTTCAGCGTGGTAGCAAGGCGGAGGGGCCCTCGATGGCTCGCGAGCCATCAGTTAGTCAACCCTGTTCCAGTTTACGACGCGGTAAAAGAATCAGTCAATTGAAGTTAGTGTGATAGATTGAGAGCATTTTTATTCTAGCAGCGCATTATTTGGGAAATTTTTCGCGCTAATTGTGGACGGTCGCTTGCTTATGTATTATATGTGCTTTAGAAGATAAATAGAAAATTAAAACGGCAGGTAAATGATGGTAAGGTGACACTTTAAGAAGACTTACTATTGAAATTATCATACAGTAAGGCATCACTGCTATTTTTGCTTATGAAAATACCTAAAGTCTTATATTTCCTGGGACTGCGTTTCTGAATGCACTGTTTGAGAAATTCTGATGGTCAATACCAGAAACACTGTTTTCTTACGTCTCAGACATCTAACGATCATGAAACGATTGATTATACACAATTTAACAATAATATAAAATAATATAAAATAATGTAAAATAATGTAAAATAATGTAAAATAAGGTAAAATAATGAAACATAATGTAAAATCATATAAAATAATATAAACAAGTATATCGCGGAATTGCCAGAACTATCACGAAGTAACCAGAGTATTTCGCGAAAATTTAATTTTGTATATTTTCAATTAAATATACTTAGTAATTTCTGGTAACCTATTCTTTGTTTGTATGATGTCTGCCCCATCATTATATCCTAGGCTCACTTTCAGAAAATGTGAATATTAGCAGTTAATAGAAAAATTCTAAAACCATGACGGCCTTGCCCGAGTTTACCCTACTTAATTTTCAATCACTGTGTCCTGAGTTGGTTCCCAAAATTATGACTATATCTGCATCGTTCTCCCAAGGTGGACGGAATTGCAAAAGTCGAAAAACCATGCCAAACTGTCACCTTAGGTCTACCCACACATAGTTCCGTGTTAGTTAAGGGCCATAAATGTCAGTAGTAAAAAATATTGTTTCCGTGTTTTGGAATGGAGTGGTTCACACTTGTCCGTGTCAGTTACTGATATTGACACCAAAAAACCTTTGACACTGACAACACTGAACCGTCACGGAACTGATATGTGTGCGTAGACTTTTATGCTTACGTTTTCGCGCGATTTCACGCCGATAATTTTTTAAAAGCGTCACAAAGATTGCTCGAGGCTCCCATAATGTTCGGTTTGGAAACCAGACGAGCTTGAAGTTTGCTTTGTACAATACATACTTATTGTTAACTGCCTCGAGCGCTGCAGTCGAGCGCGATGACGCCTGTGCACGGACATCGTCGACTAACAGAGCTTAAAACTTATATACATCTCATTAAATATGAATGAAAGTATTAGCCAATGGCTTGGCGAGAATCTCCTGATGAAAATGAGTCCAAACTCGATCTCATTTGGACGATGATTATGAAAGTGGCATAAGTCAAAAAACCAAAAAATTAAGATTTCACTTATTTTATGTTATAGTGATTGATATTTCAATATTCTAAAAGAATTGTTGCAGAATAGCCGTAAAGTAAGTGATAGATAATGAAATGATAGTGCCACATTCACAATGAGCTGCGACAGTTTCACGTTCATTTCAATTGTGGTGTAAGTAATTTATTCTCTGTAAATAATTTGTGAGAAACAAAGTGATTATATATTTTTGTATTATGTATTAACCTTGGATGTGGGGCAAGAAAAGAAAATATCAAAAAATTAGGAGAAATAGTGGTAAAGAATACATTACCAAAAGTGGTAAAGTTGTTACTGACAAAGTATTTGTAAAAAATTGCTTTTATTCGAAAAAAATTTAATTTATTAAGTTGTGTTTACGTTCGAGTTCTTTTGGAATTTGTGAGACATTCAAGAGCTTAAAAAACATTTTCGTACAAGTTACTCATAAAATTTTAAAATGATAAGCTTGAGATTAGAAGAGCATGTATGTTGCGCAACATTTTGTATAATAATGAAAAAATATTTTTTAATACGTCCAAATGCAACGGTCTAAATATCTAGAAACAAAAAATACATGACTTACATGTCTACAGAATTCAAAAAGTGATTCGAATGATATATAATTAAGTAAGGCCATATTTGCACTCATATTCATTGAGAAAACCTCGCCTATTCATTTGTAATACTCTCGTGCATATGTATTGGACAATACAGTGGTTTAAAGTTCTAGTATTATTATCAGCTCATGGACAAAACTTTCCCTGCAAAAGCGACTGAAAGTTCTAACAGTCTTGAAGGGGCAGTTTTCAAAATCTCACGCTGGTCAAAGTGTTAACCAACTGATTGGTTGGTCTTAATACTCCCATTCTGAACCAGCCACTACCAAGAACCTCTGGAGAAGTTCCCTGACCATGCAACCGCGAGCCTTGCAGTTTCAGTGACGGCTATATTAGATGACCAGGGACTTTCTCAGCCTTTGTAACGACCATTGATATTAATTATATTGTTAATAGTATTATTAACGCCTTAAATGGCGTACGATTTGGAGAAATAACCCAGCAAGTCGGTCAGGCTTTTCCAAGCGATTGAGTCCGCTGGGAAAGCTTCGTTCAGTTCCACCCGCACTTTCAATATATATCGACACTTTTGAAAATTTGCTAGCCGCTAACCTGCGATTCGCGTTGACCTGATTAGTTGGTGTCTCACTAATTTACGACCTTCTACATTTTATTACATTGAATGACTTTATACATAACGTTGAACTTGTCTTAATTATTCCACTTAATAAAATTAAATTCACCTTGAAACGCCTCTACAATTTCATATACAAAAAATATTTACACGTCATAATGTGTCCCCTTCCGTACTAAACAATATTTTCATATTTTCAACGGCCTATGAGATATTCCAGCGTTTTCTGTTAAAACAGACACCCTATGTGTAATAATTCTCCATAGCGATGCTATGAATGGATAGGTGAGGTCTTTCCAATGAATGAGTCCAAATATAACCTTATTCGAGCTGTTTGTAATTGTCCATAATTGGAATCCCAATTCTGTGGACTCGTTTTCATCAGGAGAATTTATTTTCAAACTGAACATTTTGGGATCTTAGACAGCTCTTTCAATGTATTCCAGAAAATATCGACGCGAGAACACGCGAATACCGTGTGCAGAATGAAAATCTTTCGTTATAAAATCGAGGGTTCTTATATCGAATCAACGTCGCCTATCAACTAAAAAGTTCGTTCTAAACATCAATACAAATTGAAAGTTTAATCTATTAACTGGGTAATGGTTAGGCTGGAACCGTTTTTTAATAAAATTCTCAAAACAGAATTAACTCCTCTTGACGACATTAAATGCTAATTATAGATGTGTAATCATTCAGGGGGACGGCCTACCTAGAAATTTTCGTAAAATCGATTATATTTTCTTGAAGTAGGTACAACATGTTGAAAATATTCCCTGAAAGTGTCAGTCAATCCGACCAAAATTTACAAAATTATACACGTGTAAGTATTGGGAAACCAAGAATTTCGATACGCCAACTAGTGACAGAAAATTAAACTACTGTGAGTAGTTTTGTGAAAAACGACTATTTTTAAATATTTTTGAACACTAAATTCTTACTTCTTTGATTAATAAATACTTATTCGGACTGTCTGGTGGGGTCCGGGCCTACTTTCAATAGTTTGCCAACTCACCACCACGGCGCTGAAATCTAAGCCACGCCTCCATTTGGTTTCCCAATGTACGTGTTCCTCAGTGTAGCGCTCAGACCCAAAACTTTAAACGCGTTTTCCTCAAAATCATGTTTTCAAAGTCGGTAAAACGCATAACTCAAAAATTAATGAACTGATTTACTCGAGGCTTTGCAGGCTTATTTTAGGGTTAAAAATCAAAGTGCTATCAGGAGCTTTTCCATTTGTTTGCCTAGATTTTTTTACACTCGAAAAACGAGCGATTTTTTGCCGAATATCGATGCTTCCAGTTTGTACAGCCGCCATTTTGTCTCAAAATAATTTTTCCAAAATCGGGCCCGATAGCGCCTAGATAATTTCATATATTATATAAAAAAAATTGAATTTTCAAATTTGGATGATTCTACACCGAGTTACGGTTGTCACCGCAAATCGCCTAAAAAAGGACGTTAGGCATCGCCTATAACTCACAAGCCTTTCAATACTTTTTACCACAAAAATACTGAAATATCCGTAAGAAGTATTCTTTCCAATACAGTAATGTTTAATAATAAATATTTATCGGTTTTTCTAGAAAAAATTCCCAAAGAAGCATGTTGTTTTGACCGCTCTAGGTAGGCCTCCCCTCTTAAAATTTCACGAAGCGTTAAACTGATTTATCCAAAGTCAAGGTATTTTTCCCAGTTAACAGATCATAGATTTCAAAATTTTTTCCAAAAAATCTTCAGTGAAAGAAGATAATTGGTTAATATTCACTTTGTATTTAATCGAAAGCAAAGTGACCGAAGATGAGTGCTATTACCACCAAAGTCGTTGTCGCTGGATTCAACAAAGTATTGTTTCTTGACGATCGTGACTGGTTCCTCCACTGGTACCTTGGTCATTGTGAATTGCTCCAAAATTTGAAGATTTAATTTCGGCTTTACTAGCACTTCGGAACTACTCGCAGCTGCAGCTTGCGCCGCTTTCATCAACGTTTCATGATCAGTCGTATACTCGGAGGCGATCACTAAATCCAAAAATGGATCCTGGCTATGTTCAGGTACGGTCGAATCTGGAACAAATATATTAAACATTGCACATTTCTCGTGTAATGGAAAAGGCTAGTTGAAACAAAGCATAATCTCTGGCACACGGAACTGCAGGATGAATAAAAATTTATGACCTCCTATTTCAGGTTTTACACAATTCGTTAACACATTGCTTTTTAGGGTAGTGATGAAGCCTATATATAAATGTTCTTTATTGTAACACGACTGAAAGTGCAGCAATCAGAGAGGCAAATGTATTCCTGAATTAATATAAAATAAAGCTATTATTTCGGAAATTAGGTTTACGTATACATGAAGAAAGTAAGCATCCATTTGGATTAATCCTTTATTCGAGAATAGCAGTGGTTTCAATTATATTAATTTCTTTAATTTTTACTCATTCCAAAGATGAAAATAACGATGAATAATACTTATAATTTCATTAAGTGCCTATCTCTTTTTAAATTAATTGAATTCTTCTTGCCACCTTATCATTTATATAATTACCTATTCAAATTGCATTATATGAAGTATGAAGATGAATTCTATTGATCCAAAAAGGATTTAATCTTAGGGGCAGTTATTTCACGAATATCTCAATAACAATTAACTTGTTGCCTCGTATATTTCAGTACCTTTTTAATCAGCGTTGTATATTCTTCCGATTTAACTATTTAACGGTTAAACATATGTCGATTAAGGATATACCTCTCTCTCATTCGATGTATATATTATACAAAGAAAAAGAATTTAAATAGAAGAAAACAAAATAGGTATAAGAGCTAGAGTTAAGAACCGTAGCATAAGGGGAAAGGTAAGGGTAATTTTAAGAAAGGATGTAAAGCTAATTGTAACTGTACAGGAAAGAAACGAAATGGAAGACTTCGTAATCCCAAGGGGAACAATAAAATACCACATACATACATATTCTTCCGACTTCTAGAGTAAAATGGTAAGTAATCTATTGAACAAAAGAATCGAAAGTGACATGTCTGAATAAAAAATACTCTATTTGCAGAAAAACAATTATTGCGTTACATATCACTTTCAATACAATACAATCTTCGCTTCAAATATTTTTTCATTGCACGAATAATTTATGAGTAACTAAAAGTTACCATGTTGAATTACTCATCCTGACCATTCTTCCCCATTGTATTCAAAAGACAAAGTCCAGTTAAACAAATAAAGGGTAACAATAGTGGCAGGTGATTTTCAACAAATCGTATTCATTTTTATTACATTCTCCAGATTACGCAAGTAACAAATTTGAAAATTATAATGAATTATAAGAAAACAGATGATTACGTTCCTACCATAAATCTGAACATGAAAATGATTGCTCAACGAGAATAATTGTTATAGGACCCAAATATTAAAATACATGCCACCGCGATATTTAGTTTTGCACAAAATCTCGAGCAGCACGAATAGACTTGTCATCTGCATTTTAATTTATAGCGATTTCACTAATTTTTATTAATGCCCAGCACACAAAGGTACGATGTAATAAAAGTTAGGAAAGTCACGTTAAATTCTGATGAATGGGAATCGTTTCGGGCTCAAAATGGAAAATGTTTGTTGCATGTCTATATCTTTAATGGCATACCGAGACTGTATACGTGCATCGCAGATATTTTCACAATCTAATAGGAAATATTCTATGAGTACTTTGAACAGTATTACACAGTTTACTTTTAACAGACATTTGTTTCCAGTAAAAGTGCTGATTTGCATTGGTTTGAAAGTTCGTTGTGGAAACTTGAAATGATCTCAAACTAAAGACATTGCCTTTTGGATTTAATAATTAGGTGAAGAATGTACGACGGTTTCTATAAACCGGGGATCAGCTGTACAATTTGCAAGATTGGATTTAACAAACTGCGACTGCTAAATTTATTGAAATTTAATATGAGTTATTTATTATTTCCGAATTCTAATCATAATTATTCTAAAATTTGGAACTATTGTTGGAACGGGATAACTGATTAGTGGCCTTGAGGTACCAACACATTTCATTCTGACTATAATTAAATTCACGAGAAATAATATTGACCCCGTCCCTTGTAACACGAAGTCACGCTCGTTGCACGCATTATGTTTCCAATATTGGAATTTAGGCGTCGTTACGTGGTTGAATTCAACAAACGATAAAATCATTTAAGGTATTAACAGTTTTGAACGGTCCATAGGTTCACTCCGAATTAATTGTAAATGTAAACTAAATCTCCAATTAAAAATTAATATAATTTATATCAAAATGTAATTTACATTTACTGCATACATTTTTTTCTTTCATTTCAGTTAGCTGCAACGCTTGCAACCTATATTAAAATTGTAAGGCTGAGGTAATAATACATCTGTTTTCACAAATATCATAATATAACCTCGAGTATATGAGCATTGTTTAACTGAATTTATCACAGAGAATATAATAAGTAATAATTGTATTGAAATCTACAGTTTTAGCGGTAGAAATGAAACCCGAAACAATAATAACTGGGAAAATAGTGAAGAAATCAACATTTAAGGAAATTAATGACTACAGCAGAATTGTGAGTAGATCGCCATTTGTAGTAGGGCCATGAAGAGGTACCTAATGCTTAATAAAAAGAATTAAAACTACAAAATAAAGTTCTTGCAAGTAGCTTTTTGTTGCTGAGAAAAGAATTTCGACTATTCATCAAGGATGTGTACAAAGTTCAAAATTGATTGTAGCAAATGTACTTCATCTTCTTACAAACCATATTTTGTTTGCTTATGTTTACAAATAATACCAATATTGTCATTATTAAACACACATATATTAGAAAGAGGCTACGACAATGTCGATAATTTAGTTTCTTGAGGACATTTGCGTGTACAATGACATAAATACCCGTTTTAAATATTCCAGCGTTAATACAGGGTGATCCAAAATAACTGGCAATTTAAAATTGTCGCGTTTTATGTTACCAAATGTAATCGTTAAATGATTTTATTTGCTTCCTTGCATAATTTGCACGCAGCTTCTGAAAGTTTGGTAGTATCTTGTTTGATTTAAAGGAGAATGCCACCCCCGAGGCAGTTAAATGTAGCGTATAGCATAATTGACAGAAGGATGGTTTAAAATCCTACAACAAAATGATCATTATATCGAATACTAGAATTTATTTTATGACTTTTTATATAGTTGTAGTCAAACGAAAGCTAAACCTGCGAACGGTAACAAAAAGAAGATATTTTCATTAGGAAGAATTATACAGAGCTGCTAAATCGAGAATCACAAAATCATTTTTATAAATATATGCTGGCTCTCGAGGGATTTGCAATTCTAAATGCAAAAATAATCGCAGATTTGTTCAAACGCGTAGAGTTTTTTAACCGACTTCAAAATGAAAGAGGTTCTCAGTTCAATATATACAGTTAGTAAAAAAAGTATTTGTACACTTTTAAAAATCGCATAACTTTCGTAGAATTGGTTCAAACGACGTGAGTTTTTTGGAGAAACTAGAGGGATTAGTTTGCTAAATGATGTGTTTCGTCGTTTTGAAAAAATGTACTTGATCGGAACAGCAAAAAAAAAATAGTAAAGGTCGTTTTTTAAGCTTTTTTTGTGAGCCTGTAATGAAAATTCAAAAAACTCGTTTGTAGATTTAAGTAAGTTATATACGTGCCTAAAATTTCATCAAAATCGGTTAACGTTGCTCTGAGCTATGAACGCTTAAAGATCGCAGAATAAGGTCGAAAATCGCTGATTTCGGGAATTTCCGCGATTTTCGACCTTATTCTACGATAAATTCTAACATTTACTTGCACCAACCGTTAAAGAAACCCTAAAGCCTAATCATAACAACCCTTAAACATAATCTGTTAAGCCTATTATTAAGTTCGTTGAGCAGATATATGAAAATATGAGTTTTACCATTTATTTTGACCACCACTGTAGAACAAATACACTTCACGCATAAACTGGCTTAAAAATTAGGACACTTTCCGTAGTAGAATATTATTCTGACGAGGGTTCACGTGATGACGGTTCTGGTGTACAATTTCTGATTTATAGATATAATATTATATTAGTAGGATGATTGATCTTTGCGTTAAAACATAATCATTCAATTACATACCCCAAATATTCGATCTACCAAGTTAGTCCAGATAAAATGGAGGTTTTACTAAATTTAAATACACCAATACGTGAGTAGTTAATTGACCCATTTAAGTAGGCTGCAGCCTAGGCTGTAAATTCTGGGCGGAGGAAATAAAATTGGGACACAACTTTAAACGGAATTCACTTTCTTTTCATGTAGCAAATTAGCAATAACTCATATGTGAGTTGCCACATTAAATTAATTTTAAAATTGTCTCAACTCTTTTCAATTAAAATATTTGATGATATTTTTCGCATAAAGGGCGACAAACCCTTGTTAGCCTAGGGGCGCCAAATCTTCAAAACCGCCCCTGCATTTATTAGCGTATACTTTAAACGTGGTCCCGTCACAATTCGAAACAATACTATTTTCAGAGTTGCCTCTACTTACGGCTGGCGTTCTTCAAATTCATTTCATGTACATTCACTGGCTCGCTCGTCTTTGTCTTCTGATCACTTTGCCCATTTTGTTGTTTGTCCACGAGCGCAGTGGGTGGCTCTCCCTGTAATTGAAGCTTCGCTGATACTTTCTCCTGGTTGGCCTGCGTCGACTTCGTTTGATCGTTACTGGGAGCCTTCGACTTCGATTGTTTTGCGTCGATACTGGTGGGAATTCCTTCCGTGGCAGTGGACAGGTCGAGATCATGGGCGAAAGCCATCATGTCCAAAGCTGTAGTCAGTGCGCCACCGAAACCAGCGGTCACTGCTGAGACTTGGGGTAGTTCTACGTTTGGACTGTGCAAACATTGACTGTCATTAATTCGGCTTTGAAATTTCTACGTAGGTGAAGTAGGTCTTCAGTTATTGTATTTAAATTGAATGAGTATACGACTTAATTTAATATACAGGTAATAATTATTATTGAGATACATAGAGAAGCGTTGTAAATATTGGAATATCCAAGTAACATTATAGAATGCCAAAGAACTAGGGAACATGAAGTACTGTTTGAGAGAACCAAATCATTTTTTAAGAGATCCTGGGTACTCTTAAACTACTTGTCTAAAAAGAATAAAAATATCTATTCAAATGAGATGAGCTGAAACTATTGCAGCTATTATAGTAATAACATCAAAAGGATAGGCTGTCTATAATAAGAAGTAGTACGACATCAAAGGCTACGGAACGCACAATAATATTGTAATGAAGTAAATAGATCTCCAAAAACTTCCAATTTGTGTCCAATTACTTTCCAACAAAATATTAATTTTAAGTCTCTTGGAAATATAGGAACCACGATTTTAATAACATCGTTAGAAACAGTAATTATAACAAAACCTGAAATACTTTTGGCATTTATAATGAGGGAACTGATCTATTCGCAAATTTAAGGGTCCTATTTTTCGTACAGATAATATCCTTTAATGTGTGTATGTCATATAGGTATAATAATGAGATTATCCAATTCGAAATAATACAAGATTAAAACAACAGGTTTGCTATAAATGTGAAAGAAATTTTACTTTTATTTCAATTACGTAATTCAGTTATAAATAAACCTTTATTTATTCCTTAGTTATAAATTAATTAATTAATGTTTAAAACGTATTGAATAGGGAAAAGGAAAACAGAAAAAAGAAAACAGAAGACAATAAATACAGTGGAGCCTAGATAATCCAAGACAATTGGATTTATCAAGCTGAAGTCGGTTTATCGGGACCTGAGTCATCGAAGCTACACTGTACAGAACTTCTGCTCAGCTGCTCTCAGTAGCATTAATTTCTCAGTAAGAAGTCATATAAAAATAATTGACTAGAAATTGTAGTTGATAATCCACGATCTACAGTACAATGATGGATAAATAATAAGTAGACTGCGAAAGTTTTTATAAGAAAGGACTACACAAGTATGACTTTGCCAGAAATATATATCGTCATTGCATATTGCATACATTTGGTATATTTCGCATATTCCTAGCATAGGTATACAAAAATTGCTTACGAATTAGCAATTTATTTGAATTCAATTACCAGGCAATTAATAAAATTAATCAATCTTTTGACTCCAGGAATACTACTTCACTTGCATCGGTACAGGAAGTTTAAAAAAATTAGATCCTCCCTTCGGACTTCGTATATGCAGGCTGTGTCACCTTAATTTATCACCTGAAATATTTCTGTTATATTTAAAACTTCATAAAAATATTTCTTACAAAAGTTACATAGTTTTATGGAAGTTGGTATACAGTAATAATAGTTTTATTCTGTTGGAAGGCGTTAACGAGATGAAACATGGTTCCTTTTAGTTTTTTCGAGGACGTTTAGTGACGTTGAAATACTTATTGTTATAGGTCGTTGAATTCGTATTTAAAGTGGCTATCCGGTACCGACAAAGAAAATATAGGTACCATTCCACTTAAAAAACAAAATTGACCATCGGATCTCAGTAACCCTTCCCAAGAAAATAAAACTGTTGTTACTACACGCCGGTCCCCACAAAGCTATGCAACTTTGTAGGAAATAATTCTATGAAATTTTAAATATAGCAGAAATATTTCAGGTGATAATGTTAAGTGAAACTTCCTTTATGTATAAAAGCGAATTTTGGAGCCTTAGCCTTGATGATTGAAAAACTAGAGACGTGAATTGGAAACGAGGGATGGATTTAGTAACTGAATTGAGAGACTCCGACGATTGCGGGCGAAACTGACAAAAGAGTATCTTTTGTATCTAATTGTAAGAGTATCTAAGAAACAAAGACTTCGCAACAGTTTTAAGAATTTCACCAATTTTAAGCGAACTATTAACAGTACATACAGATGAGATCCCAAAATGCTATTGGAGTAAATTTATAAATATGCTCCAGTAATATAAATTTATATTTTCTGACAAACGCCACCCAATTCTCCCTCAATAATTTAGATAAAACGATTACTGTTTATTATAATTTGAACTGCATTTATCTGAAATGTGATACGTATAATTGTACCTATAGAATTATAATATGTAGTTTGTACAATGCAGATATAAATATGTATATTTATTAAACAAAATTGTATGAATTTCTTGGTTCCTATGATTCTCCATATTTACTGTAGATATATTTCGTGCATATACTTTGCATGTTTACGGCTAATCATACTTGCATAAATCTCCACGGTCTCATAAGGGGCCGTCCTTAAATTACGTAAGAATACTTTTGACGATTTCTTACCTCCTCCCTTCCCCAATATAAGAAATCGTAAGATTTTATATTCCACCCCCACCCCTTCATTACGTAGGTAATATTGTTACCTTGCTTTTTTTCCGCTATTAAAATGCTTTTAAAGGTTTATAGGTAGGTATAATTCGTTTAACTCGATTTCGTGTGTGCAATGAAACATCGTTTTTGGGCTACCTGTCTCCTTTTCTCCCTCTCCTCCCTTTGTAAGAAAACGTTAGAAATTCGCGCCCCCCCCCCCCCCAAAAAAAAGACTTAAGTAATTTAAAGACGACTCCTAATGAGCAATTATTTCTCAGGAAATACGCCTTACCAGAAGCATTTAGCAGTTCGTAGGAAATCAAGTAAAAAATTCAAATGCAACTAGTAATTTTGACAAATTTTAACAAACATATGTATCTCATAACACAATTGTTTATCTGCCTTCAAAAACTCTTCTCTTCAGTTTGTAGCGGTACAAACATTGAAAGATACTCATTTGTCAGTGTCGAAGAATAACAAGGTACGCATAACAAGGCTTTAATAAATAATACTGTTTAAACAATTATGAGTTATCGATATGCGTTAGCATGTGGGCGTTACGTAACCGATCACGTCGATCTATCGGAGCAAAGTTCAGCTTCCGTTGGTCTGCAGTTTCTTTGCATTTCGGGCAAAGTTTCCAGACCACCCGTGACATTAATGTTGCTAGAAGTGCAAATGGCAAATCGAGCTCGAGGCAATTACGCAGTGATAAAAAGCCTTATCCTGGTGCGCTGTGAATCATCCGTGCAAGGTCGACGATTGGAAATTTATGCGCGCAGTGTTCATGGGCAGGTGGACTTTACGATTAGGGATGGGATTAAGAGCATCGCAAACAAAGTCAAACAAATAAGAAACAAAGAAGCTCGAGTTTTTTTTATGAATATTTGGGTAAGTATAAAAATTGTTTACTGGGAGAATTCAAGTTTAACGAAATGAAGATTAATTTTAAATGAAAAGCACGATACGTGATAACATTCCTTTTAAATAAAATCGTAAACCTCGTACAGTTGAACACTGTGTAGTTGCAATTATGTATTACATCTCAATTTAATTTGAAATTTAAATTAGTTATTTTTATCGTGGAAGTATAGGTAATTAAAACCATTGAAAAATATCGAGTTTCAGATCTATAAATGATAAGATTTTTATGAGAAATTTAGGAAATTTAAACATACTGCGAGTTATAGAAATTTGAAATAAAAGATTAATGAAGGTATTTTCAAGATTTATTAGTTCAATAGATTTAGAATGTATTAAAATATATTACTGTATACTGAAAACATGAGAATACCTAATATCTTATATAACAAGTAAATACAATAGAATATAAATATAAAAAAAGGAAGTGAGAAAATCAGGAACGTTAAAGCTTACCCCTAGAAAAGTTACAAACCATGTTTAGAAATTAGAAAAACAAACAAATAAGCAGAGGATCGAAGCTGAATAAAATCGTTTAATAACAATTAGGGGAAAACCGTAGAAAATAAATACGTCCACAACAGAATGAAATATGCATCAGGAAAAAAACATTGTAATGTGAACAGTGAAAGGAAGTTTTAAACCAGTGCTTCCAAATTTATTGCAATATTTTGATAATTCCCCAAAAATTTCACAAAGGTGATAAAGTACAAACAGTGCTCTGGAATGAAAAATAATTAGTTTGCTAAAAAAATACGTTCCAAAGTCACATAAAAGCTACCATATTATATTTAACAATGAAAGCGAATTTAATATCCTGAGACCAAAATAATTAAGTGGCACTGGAAAATGCAGAAGTGAGATTTCGTACAGAAATATTATTGGCAGATAATACAGATAATAAATAGAAAGAAAATATTGGTAGATAATGTATAGAGTAGGACAAAATCTGTGATGCAACCATGAAGAGAGTGATTCTACATCTCAAAATAATTCCAAATAATGAAATAAATTATTTTTGTGCGGGTCTTGAATCCCGAGAAAAACTATTTTGGAAATTACCCAGATACGTGTACAATTAAATATTGGCCAAATACATTAGCAACCACGACTAAATAAATTCTTGTACAAAAATAAGTTTGAAATGTAGAATATGTACTTTTCCATCAAAGTTTGCATTTTCGAGGAAATCGATTTTGAAGATTTCTCGAGTACACGGGCATATACTTGACACAAATCGAGTCCACCTTCAAAACCAATTTTCTCGCAGACGGAAAAACGATGTTCTATAATTTCGATTTACTTCTGCCTGAAGATTAATTTCCGTGTTCTTATATGTACTTCTAATCGACTAATTTTCAAAGTCATCTTTCTTGAAAACGAAGCCTTGTGTGAAAAATAGTTGTTTCACATTTTCGACTAATTTCGGGGTGTAGAAATCACCCCAATGCATTGAGCCTATCACCCTACATAATAATAAAACAAAACAAATAAATGATGGTAATATAGTGACTCAATGACGAGGGGTGGAAAGAATAGATAAGGGTTGATGGAGAATAGATAAGAAGAGTATAGGAATAAGAACATAAGAATAGACTAATTAAACTGGAATTAGACGTAATGGACGATGGAACAGAGAGAAAAGGTTAGAATAAATTTTAGAAGTACCTTCATAAGTTAATCTAATAAACAAAAGAAAGTGCAAGATTGAATGGGTGACATATGTAAACAGAAAGATACCTATGTAACAATTAATTTATAAGAGTTGTTTTCGTGAAACTGGGAAAAACTTGCAAACTCTGACAACTACATTCGAAATCAACAAAATAATGGTTTAATCTGCATCCCCTTAATGTCACGTAGACCATACGTCATGTTTCAATTTCATCAAAATACCAGACATCGACCACGAAAAGTGATCGGTTGGGCGTGGAATGGCCCAAATGCAAGTTTAACAAGGTAAGGTGGTATAAGAACGAATACAATAGAAATATTGTGAATTGTAAAGAATTCATTAAAATTGTCACATGTACGTACTGTAATATTGGCCCCACTGCATGCATAATTTATGTAAGTACGTATGGAAAGTAACGGGTGGTAGAAAGCATTTATAACGAATGCAAATCATGGATATTGTCGATTCTCATCAATTCCTTGATGATTTCCTTGATTATTTTTTATTCGATACAGAGAATCTTACCTTATTCGGACTGGCGTAGAGAAAGACGCTCGTCCCCACATTATTCGTCGCAGCTCCTCGCCGGTCATGCCGCGTTTTCTTAATTCAGTTATTGTGACTTTGCCAACGCGCTGTAAGTATAAATCACGCGGTACAGAAATTTGAGAGCTGAGGTGTCATCGGGGAATACAAGCTAAATTGCAGTCGTTACTGCCACAAGCCTGTCAACAAATTAAATTCGTACCACTGAGAGCAATATAATTACTTGAACCTAACGAATCGTTGTAAATATAAAGTAATAAAGAGGGATTAAACAAAACAGGTGATGTGTGTGTCCTTTTAAAAAGGAAAACGCTCGCACTGACAGGATAAACAAAGATACGTAATTATTAAATTAATTATATTCGATATAAACACGTAGGTATAGCAATAAGCAAACACGATTACGGTTAATTATAATTGCCCATGTGCATAATGTAAAAACCCTGAAGGTGTGGATAATTATCAAACCAGCCATCATGTTCGTGCTGAGAGAGCTCATACATAAATAATTGGTAACGGTATATTAACTGAAATTTAGAACCTCTGCCGTTGCATTAGATACATACTTAACGTTTCCATAGCAACGACTTTTTAATAAGCGGGATCTAATATTTGCGACCAAAATTCGAATCACTAGAACGCGAATTCGCTGTAATTAATACGTGAAACGTTTATACGAGGAATATATCGCTGTGAATTGAGTTGGTCACCATTAATCCATAACGTATAGCACATAGAATGTAATAAAGAAAGAAGCGCAAAAATTGTGAAATATCACCTTCCAATTAGCCACGGCGCCTTTGCGTTGCTTCGCCTTGGTCTTTGATTTACTTTTAATAACTAGAACTCCTCGTTGCTCGGAAGCAGGGTTGTTAGGGTCATCTCCAGGCCCAAGCTTGATACTATACTCTTGCAAGTAATTCTGTGCGTGTTTCTGTGACACCGCACGCTCCAGTGAGACCACGATTTTCGCCCACTGAAAGTAGGGGAACGCTCCAATGTATAGTAGAATCAAGAAATGTGGCGAAGTAGATGTGCGTTGCTGAGAAGATGTCTAGCGGGGCGGCACAGGGGCAAGTCTCTTCGACACGCGATGCTATATGGTCTGATTCGTCGGTGTTATTACGTCGGCCAATAAAAGATAACACTACGAACACTATGGGGATATATAAGCTATCGGGCCCACATTCCTCCCGCTTGCCATCTTCTCAGCAACGCACAGTACGTAGGACGTAGGTACTTGGAGTGCAGTGCAGTACAGTGTGTTGTGGAAATATAAATATTGATGTAAAAACAGTGAGGGCAAAGTCTATAGCGCCCTTGAGTGAAGGTAGAATTCAGGGATATATTCAGCATACACTTTAGACATTGGTATTTTGGTATTTTAATTTTTATTTGAAGAATTTTTAGGATTTTTAGGCCCGACGTGTATGGGAATGTGACCAAATAAGTGGTTTGTAACCTCAGGGATATCGTAGGAATAGGTTTCGTAATATCTGTGTGTTCGGGATCCACGGAAGAAGAGGGACTCGGGTGATGGGACTCGAACCCACGATCTTGGAGATCATCTGGCGTACTGACCAGCAGCTTAACCAACTCCACCAACTCGAGGTCTCCCGTTTCGGGTTTTCTCTTATGGGGGTTCCTGGTCCCATAATATCGTTTATCGCGAATATCTTAAACAGGTCCCATATTACACGGCGATTTTCAATTAAAGGTCACCCTACTTTGACCGACGAAAAATTATGCGAACTTTGGGAATTTTTTAAAACCAAACCATTAAATATATTTGTTTTTCAGCTTTGTGACTTTATTTATCAATCTTTAGAGAATATGAAAAAAAAAATTGTATGCTAAAATCGTAGTTATATCCGGAGCTCTAGCTTTACAAAAATCATATGCGCATGGTTAACATAAAAACAGTCGTTGTAGTTGTCTGAAATGGAAGAGTTGAACAATTGTGTAATCTGTACGAGTGTGACTATTGTCTGAACTAAATTAAATGAGAAAGTCTAAAACAGGAAATTTCGATCTTTGCAAAAAAATCGCTGGTTTTTTAAGGCGCAAAAGACCAATTTTGCAAAATTCGACTTAGTTTCAGAAACAACGAGAATGGGACATCTATTAAATATATGTACAGTTTGCAGTAAATCGGGTGATTGGTTTTTCAGATATCATGCCAATCATTTCGAGAAACATCGTTTTGAGAAAAACGCGTCTAAAGTTTTAGGTAAAGTTTTTGTTTTAATTAAATTTTTTAACAAGTTTTCTAAATATGTACAAATATAAGAATAAAGTTTACAATTAATATAATTCGAAGGTTTCTCTTTGAAAAATTCCAAATATCGCGCTCCTTTCCAGGCCGTCACACTAGGGAGACCCCTTAAGTCCCAATCGCAATCGGCAGAGTGAAGGAACGCAAAATGGCTTACAGTGGCTAGTTGATTTTATTCCGACTATAAGATTCAATTTTACCGCGCCAGTGTAATGCTGCCATGTATCTCCGAAATCGTTTACGATTCAAGTATACGAATATAGATATTATTTTTCTGACTATTATACAGGGTGTCCCAGAATTGAGGGAAAATCCGGAATATGCACTATCCTGATGCAAGAAGACATGGAAAAGTCCTGTACCGTTTTAGGATCCGAGGCTTAATAAAATAAAATTGTCTTATACACTATACAACCACGCTTCATTAATCTTTAATATTATTCATAAATAATACTGCTACAAAACTGTGAACAGGCGACATTTAGTCCTATCCATGTCGTTTACGAACGGTACACCAACTAAAGGTCCGCCAACAGCGTACACACGTTAATCTCAAGAATCACGAGTTAATTACGCCATTACAGCAAATATTTACTTGCTTCACCCACTCCTTCTCGCTCTGCTCGATGACGTGCGCATAAGTGTTTCCCATCATGGCGATCAACATGTTCAACAACAGTATAGGCACCAGCACCATGAAAATAGCGAACACCGTTTTCGCTAGGTTAGGATAGGTCGTGTAGCCCAGGTCCGTATACTGAAACCGAAAATCGTCTGCTTATCATCAGCGTTTATTCATTGGCCAAGCAGCGTAACGATAAGCCGCGCGGCGACGCGAAAGATCAGCAGAAGAAGAAAGAAAAAAAAAGACAGGAAGAGCAAAATAATCGTATCAGTAGCAAGTGCACGAACACGTAATCATCCGAACGGATTTTCGGCCGGAAATCCGTGTTTCCCGATGCGTTGGTCCACTTTTTAATTCGAGAGGCGCATTTGAGCGAACTGCTCGACGAGCTGTGAAACCGAGCAATGATTTTTACCGGGCCTGCGAGTGTTTTATGAAACCGATGTCGGCGTACAGCCAAGCACGCGGACGTTACGCGCTAAATCTTTAATTTCCCCGCTACAAAAATAAACAAAAAGCGGACAGAAACGGAGGGAGGGGTGTAATGCCGCTCGCGCGAAGCAGGGTGCCGACAATCCGTGATTGAAATGCAAGATTCACGCGCGCGAGCCCAGCGTTCGATACGCGAGAAAAAAAAGTGGCTCGCCTGGAAAATTTACGCTTACCATTACCGGGATTTTATTCAACAATTATAACAGGCTTGTGAAACGGGCGTGAATTTATCGTCTGAACGATATTTACGTACTGCGCGGACGCGCAAACATCAGGGGTAGAAACATCCGCGCCCTTTAAACTCATCTACCGTCGCACTGATCGTTCCAAGTATTTTTAAACCTGTTTTTTCTTTTATTAAAACTGCAAGGTGCCCTGTGACTGATAGCACGACTAGGTTGTCGATGATTGTACATGAAGTAATGAGTCGGCAGCGTGGAATAAACTTTGTTCGTACTTGGCTCCAGTTTGAGAAATATCGCTTGTGCGTTTATAGGTAATGCCTACTTTTCCGATTCGCGTTGACGTAGAACTGCGTCTTTCCTCGCACCAGATACGCAACGGGTATGGGGGGGTAAATTTGAGAATTGGATGTCTCGAAAAAGCGCAACCCCCTTTCGCCGATACTGCTTGCAAACGGAAAGCGATAGATAGACGATTTATATAGCGTTATGTAGAGGAAGGAACTCGAGAATTGAAACCATGTGAACCGTTATCATCAGTTAAATTTCAGCGAGTTGCCAACGTCGCGAAAATTAATGAGATTAACATTTTTGTATTTTCTTATGTTTAACGTAGCATTACAAATTATATAATGATAACTCAATTAGTATTATAAAAATGGTTAAAAGAAATTGTCCAACGTCAGGAGTTGTAATTCTTTGGAAAGTATTTCGTGGTATGACACACACACAAATGTACCGAAATAAGATAAAAATTGAAATACAAGTAACGCTGAGTGAGTGATAACACTAGATGGTGGTTGAAGTGTTAGTTTATTGCAGCTATAGATGATCTAATCGGACAACGAGGTTTGTCGTTGGTGTATTAGCACGTAACTGTCCTCTACGAGATTTGGAACGTGACTGTTCTCTTCGTAGTTTGCGACGTGACTGGCTTTTTCTTCGGAATTTATCCGGAAGTTTCCGGTGGCCAAGGTACAAGCCGTGACTGATAAGGAACATCACCCAACTGTTACAATATTAAATTCATGTTTAAGGGAAAAAATTACCCTTCAAAGTTGGGGGTTGGAAAACTATTGTAACGTGTAACAGTTGGGTGATGTTCCTTGTGATTAGTTCAGATTAGTGTTACTCAAATTTTTTCAGGCTACCGCGGCCTTAATTCTATCAAATTATTCCAAATGTCTCCTACCATATACAGAGTGTTCCATTTTAATCTTCCCAACCGATTAGGATTTTCAGTATCTCTTCTAAAATACACGCCTTTTGTGGGATATTTATAGTTTATAGTGGCAGATAACTTCATTGGGGAAATACCGATTTTCGAAATTTGAGGGGCTGTTGCATCCTTCAAAATTGAGATTGGGCAAAAATAAAAAAATACGTGTCTCTCAGATTTTTAAGCTTAACAAAATCGAGGTCAAACACCTCGATAGTGTCCTTGTAAAAAGGCTATACTCAACCGATTTATAAATTTAATTTTCTCTATGACAAAGAGGGAAAAAGATTTATTCCACACTGGCGACTTATTTTTGTGTAATGTATCGCCCCTCTTTCGGTTGTGCTACGAATTTGTCCATACGCTGCATACTATTCCACGATATACATATGTACGTACTGCATCGCTGAATGTAATTCAATTACCAGTGGAATCACGCGTTCTGAAATGTTTTGATATGTCATGGGCGGGATTCAATTAATTAAAACATGTGAAAATCGGGTTGCCAGCGCCCAGCGTGATATTGCCTGCGCATGCTGCCTCAATTTGCAATCTATCTGTACCGAAAAACCTACTCTAGTCAGTCCACAGTACGAGCCTTTGTCTGTGCAGAAGAATTTTTGTTCTGTACGTTTTTAACGAAGATAAAGAACGATTTTCAGGGTTTGTCGGTATGATTCTTTTAACAATTAATTGGAGGCTTTTTAATCAGGAAATACATTATCCTGTTATTGTTAGTTTCGATGATAGAAAAAATTCCCTATTTGGAGTTTGAATAACTTTATAGGACAAATGTGATACCCACAAAATAAAGTTTGTTTACCGGGTAATTTTTCTTCTAAGTCATTGCAGATTCTTCAAGTAGAAAAATACATTTTAAGAACTCGCATATTATGGGTGATATGAAAATTTAAGTTTAATTTAAAGTTTAATGATTCAATACAATTCATATTTTTATACTGTATTATTTTATCATGTTATCATTTTATCATATTTATGATGTATTTTGGAGAGGCATTCACCTTGAACATTTAACAAAAACTGGTTTTTAATTCTCACTACGATCGAAGGGTACTGTTTAAAAATGACTTTAAATACAAAAGAAAACAAATTGAAGAACTAAAAATAACGAAATTCTAAAATATCTAAACTAAAAATATCGAAATTCGCACTTCAGGCTGTTAACATATTTGTAATCTGTGTATCGATATGGAAGTGATACCGATGGATTTCTTATGTTTTTCCAATGAAAATTATACCAAATTTCATGTAAATCAGACTATTTTTAACGAAGTTAGTGTAAAATTATATAAAGCGATTTTTCATTTAAGTTCCTTCATTATGCTCTGAATTACGTCGTTATTGGTGTTAAGTTCACCGGCGAAACATAAGGAATCGATTTGCGTTGGTTTCGCAAAGATCTGATGAGAAATGCAGAACTGAAAAATTTCTTTCTTCTTAATGGGTATTACAACCATTTCGAGGGTCGAAAGTCGCAACACTCCGTGAGTTATCGCCCGGGGGGGAAGGGGGGTTGTCCTCGCCATCTGGCATCTCGTCGAACCCCAACGCAGTCGAGCTTAAAGGACCGAGAGTTTGTAGGTATCATTTGGGAAACGATTCTTTCCAAGTACTCATTTCTGTTTCGATTCCTATGGCATGCTAGTTTCGGGTTCGAATAGTATCGATACCAAGTCCAGCCAAGATGATGATACCTACAAAGCATCGAACCTTTTGAGTAGGCATCATTTAGGTATCGATACCTTTTGATACCTACGGTACTCATACGTGCTTGAGATACTATGATACTTCACCGCTAGGTATCGATACTACTTGAGCGGTATCATTCCCATCACTACCTGCATCTTCAGCGTTTCTCAATGGACATGGATACCTTAAAACTAAACACTTCAATGTCCCAATACTACACTACAAACCTGCAAAGTTTCATATGAATCGGAACATTCGGGTTACTGAAGTTCCTTTGTAAGATACTACGTATATCGTCGTGAGCCATAGTAATGTGTCGTATGGAAAGGCCTTAAGGGACTTCAGTGTCTGTTTGTCGCTGATGGTATACTCTACGAAGTACAGAAGATGGAGGTCACGTTTGCGGATTGCCACACTCCACCGTGGAAACAATATTCCATATCCCTGCGGGGAGAAACTATAAATTGTAGAACTAAATGAAGTACTAAGGATAATACTTAAAAAAAATACTGAGAATAAAACTCATGTAACTACAAACGACGGTTACTTATTAGTACTTAACACGAAAGTGCGAAGAACTTGGAAGAAAGTATTCGGCAAAGTACTCAGGACAATGCTAATAAGGGTAATACAACTGAAGATGATACTACATAACAGAAGAATTACAATAGTATTTATAATACTGCCCGACGCTGAGGAAATTCGGAAGCTACTTGACACTGACTTTCTACTGAATGCTGGGCTCGTCATAAACATACCACAACAATGGCCAGCCTTCGTGGGCCAGCCACGCCGCCACTTTCTGCGTCAAGAGGAACTAACGACGATTCCCCTCCAACCAGCTAAAACAACGGAGATTAACTCCTATGCCGATTTTCAAGCCCTCGAATGTATTACAATTTTTAAGTTAAAAACATTTTTATTGATATGTGCTTCTATATGAACCTGTTATTGGAAACATTTTTCCTCTATTTCACGAATCTCTTTTTTAATTTACTTTTGTATTTTTGTGCCACTGAGTGAAAAATACTGAAAATTAAAAACCAATTTTTGTCTTCAATATTATCAGATTCTCTATAAAAAGTGAAGAATAGCCTTCTCTTTCTATCTCCCACTATTTAACAAATATCTAAAATTGTACTTATTGACAGATATTATGTCTACGCATGTGTTTGCGTTTTCTGTTTCACATCTTCCCAAATTCTTTTCTGTTACAGATCATAAGAATATTTATTAATGAGATATTCATTGTTGGTATATTTTTTAGCATAATAATTACCACCATTTTACAGTAAGATACCGACAAAATCAATTTTCATGTTCACAGACGTTCTTTCAATAGTAACGCAGTGCGGGTGTGTTAGTAGAGTGCACAATTTAAATTAGAAAAAGTAAAAATAACTGAAATAAATGTGCCAGACTTCAAAGTAGAATAAGTGGGACACTATATTTATAAAGAACAGCAACTCGTGTTTTTGTTTAAAAAAGAACTTTAACGTTTTAGTAGGTCTTGGGAAATCACGTTTAACTAAAGAAACTAAAAGAGGGAAACAACAAGTATCCTGATTAAAATTGATTTACGAGCAGCGTCTACATCCTTAATTCTTTCCTGGAAACCGCAACGAAACAGCCGCACTGCTAATGCCGTTGGGAGTTGAAGTTTCATCGGCAAGCTGCACAATTCACAGAAGTAACCGACATTCGACCTTCTTGACAAAGAGAATCTACTACTTTTCGTTGCCTTATCAATACTTTTTTCTGTATTGCGACTTTCTATCTGTTTTCTCGCAAACTAAGCCGCGACTGAAGAAATTTTATTCTACACTTTGGATTTATTTCTGCATAAGAAGCACCTCCTCCCTGCTTGTACCATTCTTTCGGCCGTACCCTGTATACTATGACTATCAATATACATACCGTAAACTGGAGGAAGATTGGCAGATTTTTTTAAATATCTTTTTATACCTATAACTTAAAAATTAACATTTATACATTTGATCTAATTGTAAGTAGGTATTATAACATTGCATTTCTTGTGATTCTACTATAAGGTTGAAAGTATATAGAATTTTTGTCCTTTTTCTTCATTAATACGTGTTAATTAACTTGCCAATGTCCCCCTAGTTTACGGTACTAAATATAATATTATAGTACATTAACACATTTTCTCATTTGCAAATAGAATTGCAGAAACCAGCACTGTGAATTGAATTTGCGAAAACAAGCTCGTTTTCGTATTGTTCATGTGAGTAACAGAAATACTGTGACATTTAATAACAGGTGACTCAACCTGTACATTCTTCTTTCTCTTACGCAAAGTCGGCGTCACATTGTCACTATACATAATAATAACACAAATACATAATAAAACAATGCTCGGGAGGACAAACTCCACGGTTGACGGATGTAGCCCATTGACGCACCGCTTTCATTTTCTCCCACCGATAAATCTGCCGTGTTACACGCAGTAACAAAAGTCGGTATAAAAAGAAGAAATAAGCTTGCGTGCAAGCAAGTGCAATTGCGAGAGTATGGTGCCGTGCAGAGATATATGTAGTGGTGTGTGAAAGTAACGGGAGGAGGGTAAAGTCGGTAGCACCTTCGAGTGTCTTCCCTCAAATCAAGACCTCGGGGACGTATGCACTCGCCATATTTTTCCGATATTATTATTATAAGGCACCCAGTGTTTGTAAAACTATAATTGATAACGAAAAACAAATTGGATAGTTCGTTCCCACAGATGTATTACTTTACATACCAAACTTAAGCGTTTCACTAACCGGGTGCTTAGGGTATGCGATATTTTTTCAGTGGGAAATCGGTTTACATATAGAAATATAGATTGACTAATCGTGAGTGTGAAATCTCCGAAATCATAGAAGTAAGAGAAAAATCGCTCGTAACAGAGTTCATTTGCGGAAAAATCGTTATGAGCATACAATGACAACTTTTATGCCAAACAACTTTTATTCGAAAAGTAACTATCATTCCTGCAGTTAAATGTTTTCTAATGATATTCAAAGTTACTTTTACAGTAATTTCAATAAATACATACATTAAAAATATATCATTGGAATTAATCCTATATTCTGTGATACTAGAATACAGGCAGATAAATACATATTTCTATTAAGTTCTTATACAAAACATTTTTCGCGTAAATATTCTCCTGTTACATTGTGAACATTACATATTCTAAAACAAAACATATTACAAGTATTTTTGTTGATTCTTTATTTAAAACTAAATCACATGTCTGCATGTAGGTATCTATAATTTCTTGAATTTGATACAGTGCACGCCACATTGTTCATTCATAGAATGAAACAAACCCGTGTCTTTGATATAACAACTGCCGAATAAAGTGCTGGTAAAGTCGAAGGTAAAGAGCGGCTAATGGGACGGGTACAAGCGGATAACGGCGCGACTACGGTTGAGTCAAGTAAGTACGCGTCGCAATAGCTTCGGGCGTGTATGGGCAACTAGAAATCGACGCTGACCCGTCCAGCCCGGCAGCGGGTACGGGTAAGTCAGGTGAATTGAAAAGGTCAAGTTTCACGACGCTGTGGGAACGCTTATGGCTCTCCGACTCACGCTCGCCCAAGCCGACTCGCCGAGCCGACGCGGCGAGCCTGGGCGAACTGAGTCTGATCACCGAGCTTGGGTGAGCCTGGGCGAGCTGAGTCTACTCACCGAGCTTGGGTGAGCCTGGGCGAGCTGAGTCCACTCACCGAGCTTGGGTGAGCCGGACCGATTCACCGAGTCCGGCGCCGTGGAATTGCTCATGACTCGACGACTCGCCAAACCTGGGCGAGCCGAGCCGACTCAACGAGCTTGGACGAGCCGAGCCGACTCACCGAGTCCCGGGTCGTGGAATTGCTCATAGCTCCCCGACTCGCCAAACCTGGGCGAGTCTGGGCGCGCAGAGCCGACTCGGCGAGCCACGCGCCGTGGAACTTCACCTAAAGACAGATGGGTTGTCCCGCGATATATCCACCCCTTGCAGGTTTCTGTAAGTATATACTCTCTTGACGATCTAATACACAATACAGAAGTTTAAATTGTCATCATTGCCGGCATACGTTGAAAGCGTAAGGCGAGCTGAACAAAAAAAGGCTTGACCGACTTGAAGGGACATTTTTCAAAACGATGCGCCACTCAAAGTGCTAATCACTATATCTCTGCGAGGCACAGCGCACGCGTGGTAGAAGCGCAAGGCAGGAGCAGCCAGTGCAGGACAATAAAACGGTGATTTATAGAGGGGCTTACGTTATAATCGCCGAGGGTTATCTGAAACAGTGCCATCCAGGTGGAGTGATAGGAACCGTAGAGGGACGACTTCACCCCGGGGAAGCCTTTATACAAAAAGTAGAAGGACTGGCAGAAACCAAACAGCACCACCATGTAGATTATCCCGAAGGTCAACATGTCCCCTGTTATCATGCTGTAGACCATGGTGACGAACGGCCCGGTCAGCCGGATAGCGCTGTTAAAACAATCGAACGATACACAATGCCCCCGACCCGATAATGACGCATTAAAACGCGTCAACGATCAGATACCGCGGCAGCGTGATCGTGTTCGTGTGCAACGGGCTTTAATCGCGTCCGCCTCTGTGCACACGTGTCGCGAGAGAAACGCGGACAGTCGCTTGCAGCGATTTTGAAATAATGCCACGATCGATTCGCCGCGGTATCCGTCGCGGATAGATGCGCGGATATTAAAATGCGAGGGTTACAAGTTCGCCAGCCCGTGAAAAACACGAATTTCTCGCTTTTAATCGCTACGTCACGCGAATATTTTTTCCCCCTTTTGTTTTTAACCTAGTGCTTTGTCAGTGTCGATTTTTCGGGGGTCCCCTTGCTCTTTGGCATGGCGTGGCCTGAACAATGGCGGAGCGTCACTGCCACAGCGGTATCGATGAAGTATCGTGTTGCTTTCACAGGTATCCGTGCGTCGTGCAACAGATATCGATCCTTCGTGTTTACTGTCAGCGGACGCAGCCGTATTATGGACACGCTTGGCGTCAGTTTGCGGACAATAAGCTAATGATCGGGGCTTCAGATTCCTAGATCTTCGGAGGCATTAATCGCCCGACGTTGATTGTTCGGGTGTCAAGTTGGTTCGGACTGTCAAATGTAGGACGATCGTTCTCCTTTGTTGATCTTTTGTTCAGAAAACAGAACTGCAATGTGACCTCACCTTGATTGGCAATATTCTTTGGCGGGCTAGTGTTTATGTATCTCAAAATGTAGTCTCCTCAAAATGATATATAGGTACTAAAACGTAGTTTGTAAATAATTTAAATAATTCAATGTGGATTTCAGAAATTTCGTAGTAGAGATACAAATCTCGAAGAAGAGAAAACAATCATCAAACAACGGTGTTAAAACTTGCAATACAGCTTGAAAAATTACATAAATCCTACACGAATTCTTTAATACTATTCCTACGCAATAAGAATTATTCTTTCCTTCTGTCAAATTACATAGGCCTGCTGTAGAAACTAACTTTTCTCAATATTTTAGCTATTTTCAATAAATTTTTGGGTGCTGAATTCAAAAAACACAATAAAAATTTCATATCGCATTGATTACAGACGGCTTCTAGAAATTTCTAGGAGACTAAATATAAATGACTAGCAAAATACCTCGCGCGTTGCTTCGGGTCTAAGAGATATTAAGGACTCCATAAAAACACATTTCACTCCTTTTCACCACCCCCTTAGGGGTTAGTTGGGGACAAATCTTGAAATTGATTTTTTGGCATTTGTGTGGGTAATCTTTGCGAGTAACAACCAAGATGATATCTAATCAGGCCTAAGAGATATTAGGGAGTCCAAGAAAATACATTTCACCCCTTTTCACCCCTTTGAGGATAGAATTTCCAAAAATCTTTCCTTAGTGGGCGCCTACGTCATGAAAACAATGTACCTTCCAAATGTCACGTTCCTAAGTTGATGAATCAGTTACTCAGGACTTCTTCTTTTATATAATGTTGGGATTGGCAGACGTGACGTCACCTAACGATGGCGACCTACTCTGACAGGTTCTAATTTTCGCCACCCGGTAGCGTATCGCAGCTTAGCCAATCCCAATTGGGATGCCAATATTGGGATTGGATAAGCTGCGATACGCTACCTGGTGGCGACCTACTCTGTCAGGTTCTGATTTTCGCCACCAGGTAGCGTATCGCAGCTTAGCCATTCCCAAAAGATTGTACTGGGTCGCGAAGCTACATCAGTTCCTTGTGAGTGCAATAATTTTTATCTACTAATTTCATACATAAAACGTTAAAGCAAGTTGTGAAAAAAACTGTGCGTGATGGAGCAAATCTGAGGTTATTTTTGCATTTGGAAGTCAAAATTTCCATAAAAAGAGAAGGAAATTTAACCAGTATGCAATGTAAAAAAACGTTTTTATGACACTCAAATTCGCAGCTTTGTGGTGTTATTGCACAGGGTTAGATATAAGTACGTACATGTGCCGAGCAATATTGAGCAGAAGGTGGAAAAGTGGAGTAGTTCTAACATGTATTTCACTGGACAACGCATATTCTTTGGAAATGGAGGCTATTATTGGTTGATTGGATGATCAAAAGCCTTTCTTCACTGCCTGCTTTATTTGTTACCCCCTCCTCTTAACTTTCTCGGCAAACATCACTACTATTACTCCGTATAATTATAAACACTGTATCACTGTTTTTCCAAAGCTGCATTTCTGATTGCAACCCAACTGAAGTCAGTCCTTATCAACCAGTCTTTCAGCGTCCTGTTATCATTTTATGTTGTGTTTGTTTTTACTGTTTTCCTGTGTTTAAATAGGATAGCTTTTAAAACTTATCGCTTATATTGCGCAAGGCGAACTATAGTCACACATTCATCTTTCTTCCCCTTCTCTTGTTTCTTTAAGTCCCAGCAGCAAGCGGCGCACAAGAAGAAAAGTTGTGTGTTGCTCGGTCACCCATCATCTTTCCCCAGTTCACCATCCCGTGATGCTTAACTTCGGTGATCTAACGAGAACCGATGTTTCCATCACGCCCACCGCCGCTGGTAATCATTTTATATATCCTTCTCTTGAGAATGCTGTTGCAAGCTGCAGTACATGGGAAACCAGTGAGAACTGCAGCGTAACGATGAACATGATTCGATCAGGCAGAACGCCATGGAAATTAAACTCTTTTCAAATTCTCCCTTTCAAACATCGGACGTTTGCTGGTCATCGTCCTAGAGGACGACTAAACGATGAATATATAATTTTCTACTACTAAACATGGATATAGAAAATTTGATATTAATAGATTTCGTGGCCTTCATAAAACTAACAAACTATAAAGGAGAATCAAAACTGCTTAGGGTAAATCCGGGAGACGCTGTCGGCCCGGAGAGTTGGTCGAGTCGCTATATTTCAGACTCTGTACGTAAAAATGCGTTAAAGCGCAGACCAATTCCTTCTCTAGAAGCCAAACAGTAGAATGAATAGCGTCATTTCGCTTCCTTCTGTGTTTTTCTGAATTTATAGGCTTTAAAATGAAAATTGAGGTTACATTTAACCTCTTTTGTCAAACAGCGGCTGTACAGAATCGTATTTAAAACATACTTCTAAGATTTGGCCATATTAACTCTTCCTCTCAAAGCTAACGAGAAGACTATCTCTCGTTGCAGAAAGGAAAGATGATCGAGTTATGATTTTTTTATTATTTTCGTTTATTTTTTTTTCATTATTATTATTATTTTATTATTATTTTTGTTTATTTAATTTATTTATTCACTTTTGTATTCATTTGCCTTGCTAATCACCAGTAGGTAGTTCACTTTTCCTTTTATGCGTTTTTTACTTGTTTAGCGTAAAGAAATTAAATATCAATGAATCTTTAGTTGTATTCACTCATAAATAATTTTGCTTTATCCCTTGTTAATTTTCCATGGATAATTATGTGAATGGCCTCTGCTACCGACGAAAACCATTTCTCCCGGCACCTCGGGAGAGGTGGTCATATGACATGACTTCAGTTTTCAACCCGATTTACAGTAAATATTGTCTTAAAGCAAATATCGACCAGTTTTTCTGAATCAGCATAAAATTCTGAACATATAGGTTTGTTCTGATAAAATAAGTAATTTCTATATTAGTTTTAATAGCCATTTTATATTAGGTCGACCGCGTCTCCCGGATTTACCCTATCCACTTTCAAAAATGTAATACTTCTTGAATACAACTTTTACCTGAAACCTTTATATTTCAGAATAGCTACAGCACATACCGAACACACTGCATAGGTACACAAAGCTTTTCGAATGATGAAATGAAATCCTGTATGAAGAGAGTTTACGTTCTATTTTTAATATAACATTTCAAGCTCTGTTTATGTAACATTCTTTTTTCTTTTTGTACATAAAACACATTCGCACGATCTAAGTTAGCGTTTCTCAATGTTATTGCCGCGTGACCCAACATATATTTGTTTGTAATTGTACCGCGACTCAAATATCTGTAATATAAAATTTTCAAAAACTTGGTAGACTGGAGTCACTGTATATTATATAAATAAATAAAAATATGCATATGTGAAAATAATTTCTACATGTGAAAAGTAACAGTCGATACATTTTTACTGACAATCAGAGCTGTTCAGACGAATTTCAATTTATAACAAACAGCTGAGCCCGGAGCAGTGACTGCTCGCACGAAAACGTAAGGTGTAGATACAGACCCACACACACAGTGGATCCAACCACGCTGGTTCATTTTCACGGTTGGACGAGCAAGGTCGGCTCTACTGTGTGTGTGAACCTGTATCTACACACGTCTCCTAGGTGTGCGTGCGAGCGTACTGTACCGCGCGCTCAGCTGACTTGGCTTTAAACTACGCGCCCTGGACTTGGACCGTTAATATTTAACTGTTAATATCTCGAGAACAAAGCCTCTGATCCGAAAACGGTAAAAGACTTTTCGGTGCCGTTTTGCATCAGCATATTGCATGTACAGGATTGTCCCTCAATTCTGGAACACCATATATCTAATACGACTTGACAAAGTTGACAAAGTTTTACTCGTGTAAGTAGTTAGGTGTTCCTTAATGTAGCGCTCAGACCCAAAACTTTAAACGTGATTTCCTCAAAATCATGTTTTCAAAGTCGGTGATACCACGGCGATACCAACTAAAAAATGATCGAACCGATTTACTCGCAGCTTGGCAGGCTTATTTTAGGGTTAAAAATAAAAGCGCTATCGGGAGCTTTTCCTATTTTTGCCTAGATTTTTTTTTACGCGCTGGTATGGGTATATCTGATTAGAAATTGGCAAACTGTAACAGTGAATATGGTATCAAACACAGATGAAATGAATTCTTGTGCAAACTTAAGTGGAAATTGTACAATAACTTCTTTTTGGAACGATTTGCAGGAAATCAAGTTTAAAAATCTGTTGAGAATTCGTGCATTTGACTATATAATAAAAAAACTAGAATTGTTTTCCTTGAAAGAAATGCCTCGATCGATAAATGCGTCGATCTATTTTACAATTTCAATTTATTTTTCTACGATAATCACGTCACTTGCAATTTATTGTAAAAAATATTTCAATAGGGTGAAAGCGGATGTTCAATGCAACGAGCGTCAATGCAACCTCTAAAATATAAGTTTTCTACAAGATACATATGTATTGTCAGATATGTAGTACATAAAACGCGCAGGACTTCCTTGATAGTAACCAGCGCAGTGTGTCCAAAAGACCGCACGTGAGTCTCCGACTCCCCGCGTCCTAGCAACGACGTCCTGCCGTCTCTCCTGCGACGTTGCCATCAGCCTGATGGCATCAGGTCGGGATTTCCCCCGACTTCTCCCCCCCACCCCGCCTCCCTAGACGGCCGTGGCGTTTGTTGCTGGCCTTCCGAATGGTAGGCCAATGTTCAGGGACGTTATCGTAAGTACTCGAATGCATTAAGTCGCATATATTGGATTTTCTAACATAATTGTATCATATTTATTATTGTATTCTGCAAATTCTTAGTCAGATATATGTGTAAACATATTTAATAAACATTTAAAATCATTTTTCTTGGAAACGAGGATCCAAATCAAGCCGAACCACAAAATGTTTTTCAATAATTGCGACTGATATTTTCATGCACAATCACAATCCTCTGAGTTGTACCTCAGTCAGCGACACCCTGTGGGTTATATTGTTAAATAATGGTCGCTGTATGCCATTTCCCACCTGGGTTTCCCGTGCATACCAAACTTCAAATTTATTTTACATGCTGATACCGCCAGACTTTACAAAATAATTATTCATTTTGCAAACATCACCACTTGAAATATTTTCAGGTTTACGGGTACCCAAAAACTCTTAAGTTATGATAGAGACGATTTTCTGTTAAACAAGAAAATCTGCTCCCGAATCACAAATCGGGTTCCGCAATTTCGGGTACTCGCACACCCCTAGTGGTGTCCTTTGTAAGTTGAAGTGCAAAAGTGTTAACCCTGTAACACTCTCCTATTAGCCATTTAAGGAAAGGACATTCTACGCCAACGCGATCACTTTTGTATCTCGATGTCAGGGATTTTCATGATATTAAAAAATATTGTGGTCCATATGAAATTAGGGAGGGTTTATGTCATAGTTTTCCTAGATTTCAAAATTGTTTAAGAAATAGAGACCCTCAATGTTCACAGTTTTTGATGATTTCTACAGAAACTGCCTTCATAAATGAAGTTTTATCTTCGAAACTGTTAAGCGTAGATAGGTAGGTATTTCGTATGTCATTTATTTTAATCGGAAAAGATAAACCCTTCCCGTTAAATCTGTTTTTTTGTGCCGATTGTTATTTTTGCAACATAAGGATAATGAAAAATATTTTCTTTTCAACTTCATTCTCAGAGTCATGTTTTTAAAATTTTGAAAAAGTTATGTCCTTATTTGTGGTCCTTCCCCTATCTATCAAACTTTTCTAATCGGCGGACAGTCTAAAATTGTAGTCAGGCCACGACGAGAAATGCCGCGGCGCGCCCGATTCAGGTAGACAGCGCGGCAAGAGACGTCAGCCAGAATGTAATGAGAAATGTCGTAAACTGTGATTTCTTTTTGGATGGACATATTGTTGTTTTATGTGATGTTAAAATTCCCTTCAGATGAAAATAGGTTGAGCTTGTTACTCTAGATATGTAGAACAATATACTAATTACGTCACCATAGGGGCTATTAACTTGCAACTCTGATAACTAATTTCGAAACTACAGTAATGAAGACTTAAGGCCCCTCTAATTTCATATGGAGTACGACCACAATAGATTTCGATATCATCAGAATCCTTGACATCGACAATATTGAGATACAAAAGCGATTATGTGACGTAAAATGGCCCGTAACCCCTACAGCACACTTTGTTGCAGAAATGTCTCAGTTACGTTGCGGTTTAATATTTGGAACATTGCACGGAATGTTGCCGAAACGTTACAAACAAATTGCTGTGTCCGCCCCTCTGCAACATTGCAGGAGATATTTCTGCAACATTGCTTCAGAATTTGACAGCAATGGTCTCGCAACTTTTCTGAGATTTTACAGCAATGGTTGCGCAACATTTCGGAGGTTTTACAGCAATGTTCGCGCAACGTTTCGGAGATTTTACAGCAATGTTCGCGCAACGTTTCGGGCAGTAGGGCCTAAAATAAAAATACGGGTCTTATTTTATATAGGTACAATGTATTTAGTTTATAGACAATGACGTGCCTGTGAAGGGGACCCGACGACATGAATGTGTGCAGAATCGTGGTAGTGTAGTAACGCACGCGTGTATCTTTTTCTCATTGAAAATTCTTTTACCAGAGGGAGATTCGAACCCGCGATCTGTAAGCACCGTAGATGAACACTTTACCGCTGCAACTACAAACGTTGATTAAGAAGATTGCTTACGTATTCGAACTTATACTCCTACCGTGCAAAACTTTAAACACACTTTTAAAAAATGAAGACTCGTTTTGACAAACCCCATTACATCTCCCTAATCATGGAGCCGGATATCTCACAGCAAATTCATTTCGACGCTTGATGCTATTTTAAATTGATTCATATTCTGTTATAAAATATCTTGCTTAGTACAAGAAAATACCTAATGTTTTTTTTTAATTCTTAGCGCATTTTTAATACAATCGTTTAAAATAATTTTTTTTAACATATTTTTTTATTTTCTAGTTTTTAGTATTTGTGGACTTGGATTTCACAGTATTTATCAGTTTGCTTATAACTTATAGTGCTAATTAACTAATTGTATTAATTACTTATATCAGATATTGTCCAGGTTCGCATTTATTACCTAAGTGGTTGCCTGTGGGATCTTAGACTGTATTCTGTGTGTCGACATTTCGGGAACGTTCCACGTAATTCCGTATTCAGTGCGGAACGGTACAGGAATGGCGCTCATAGGCTATGATTGTAACGTAACACGGTATTTTGTGGTCGACGTTGCAGGAACGTTCCACGTGGGTTGTACCGCAATATATGCGCAATATTTCACGGCAATGTGTGCGCAAAATTCCCGAAACATTGCTCAAACATGGCCATTACAATATTACATGGCAATGTGTGCGCAATATTCCAAGAACATTGCACAAATGTGTTCAATGCAATATTCCACGGCAATGTTTCCACAATGTTGCAGTAAAATTGCAATGCAACCTGTAACCAAACGGCAACATTGCAATGTGCTGCAACGGTTATGCAACGTTCCTGCAACAAAGTGTGCTGTAGGGGAATTGATGCTCGCGCAACCAATAATCGTCCTCCTGTACTTGGACTTTAGTATTTCCCGCCGTGACTGTACCTTCCCTTGAACTTACACCAGGAAAAACCGAAGATTTATGACTGTCGGTAACCCTTGACAAGATAAGGTCACCGATCGATTAACGGAAGCGAGGAGGGACAGAGCTGTCGTTCGACCTAATGGCAGCTCGATCGATGCTTCTTCAGCCGTGTCATTTCTCGATTGGTCTCAGAGACGATTCTCCCGTCGCTGCGCTCTTCAATCTCATTCCTGAAACTGACACGTGTAGGAAAATAAAAAAGAGGGGAGCTCCTAGCGCGCACGATTAAAAATGTCCCTGTTCGCCAGCACGAAAAATCGTTTTTAATCGGCATGTCGATGTTCAGGGAACGCGGGCATCATCGTGCTGCCACGATCGATAGGTCGGGCGAGATTTAGATTCGAATTCAGCGCTGCTTCAATCCCATTCAACGACGATCCTCGTTGGTAGCGTCGACGAGAACAATGGAAAACACGATAGCCGTGGTAATAGAAGTAACTATATTGCGTTACCTGTCGTTTTGTTTTGAACTTTCTCACCAACCTGATGATCCGTAGACTAATATAACAGAGAAGATGCAATAATCTATTTTATTGCACGATTTGGGTACACTGTGAACCAGGCAACACATATTCTTCGTAATTAAATTGTTGCTGTTTCATACCTGCCGCCTTTTGCAGGATTAACATGTCGCCCAGAAAATTGACTGTTTTGGAATTCAAGTAATTTCTTCCATCTATTTCTGACTGATTAGAATCGGTTTTGAATATTGTAGTATTGAACAGTTTGTGCTCGTGACATTTCAGTATGTAACTAACGCAAACACGTACATATTTATATTAAGTGTAATGATATCGTTGGCTTGTTGGTCCAACTGACCATGTCCATCATTCCATCCTGAATTTCTGAGCAATTAATGGAAGCAATTATATCCTAAGTTTCCTACAACGATAGATTAATAAAAATCCATATGGAGAGAAACTTGTGAACTTTGCAGAAACTTTAAATTACTACCTGGTTTTTTGTAATACAAGGAATTTTAAATTTGGATTTACTGAAAATTAAGAAATAAGGATTTCGTCAGTTTTACCAATAAGTCAACGATATTAGTACAGAGTGGTTTATTATAGTTTATAGTTTGTAAGTTTTATGATTATTTTTGTTATCGTTTTAAGTTTTAACACTCAGATGGTGAGGTGGGGTTTCGTAGACCTGGGATTGCCACCTTTTTAGGAGGGAAATATAATATTTTTCTGGAATCTCGCAAAAATATAGTATTTTCAGGGGAATTTAGGAAAATAAAATGTACAGATATATTTTTTTAATTAACTTATTTTTCCAAGTATATTTTTTGTTGGTTTCTGATTTTAGTATCAAGGAATTGTTTTTTATAAAGTAACAATAAGAGTTCCAGCATTCTATGTTCATATTAATATAAATTAAGAGCTTACTTTTTATTAATTTAATTGTAGCTTTATTTCTGTCTTCTCGCCATTTAATATTCTTATATGCAAGAACAACTTAGACATTGACAACTAACCTAAGCTGGCCATGCATAGTGTCGCGTGATGTTAATAGCTGATAGCTAAACACCCTTGCGTTCTGAGCACTGAGACTCGCTGCAATTAGAGTAGTTTAGTTTGATTATTACATTTTTTTAATTAACTATGAACTGAAAATATAGTACTTTGCGTAGTATATTTTGTTTCAACAGTATAATACAATACAATTTACCAAAATATACTACAATACTGCATGTATAATACAGTGCGGGTGGCAAATCTACATGAACCCCATGATTATGTTTGAGATGATTGTTTATTTCGACGTTTTCTCACGTGAAAATACAAAGCAACTACTTGTGTTTATATATTCTTGAAAAAAATAAGATTTTATTCGTAGGTATCCCTTGTATTAAGATACATATTGAAAAAAATTGAATGCTTTGTCCCAAAGAAAATGTCAGAATTTTTCTGTGTAACTAAAAATAAATATTCGGGCATATCAAACTCCATCTCACCGGTTAGGTAACAAAGCCTCCACTGCACCAGTTGAGAGTTAAGTCTGAATGAACATGAAGCTTCGAGGAGAATAATATTCTAATTGAATAAAAATTGCACTTCTAGTTTTCCGTTTGTAATGGAAGTAGAGTACGAAGAATACATTTCTAGTTAGTATTTTATTGAACAAAACAAGGCGAATCAAAAATTCTGCTCATCGCTGCTGCTTGGTAACTGTGCGACGTAAAATAATAAAGAAGGGGCATTGAAAGAGTGATGAAGTGCTGTAAACATGAGGACGTGATTAATTTATCATTCTTATTAAGCATTTGTAATTCATTAAACTGTTAAATTGTTTAATCATTAAATATAATCCCCTGAAAAAACCTGTTGATATTAATGCATTACTATATTTATTGTCAACATTCCGGGTATTATCGAAGAAAATGGCCCCCAACTGAAGGCTGATAATACTTGCGATCGTACGAAAAAGTGCTGATCATGGCCAGAAAAAGATCGTGAAGAAGCTGAGAGGGATGAAATGCTCGTTTCTGGTCGCGGGTTTGATGCATGACTCTGCATAAAATAGACTTTATTTCACTTTTTGACTGCGCGGCTAGAACAGCAAGCGAACCCACCCCCTCTGCACGAGTTCCGAGTAGTCGAGCTTCAGAAAAACAGGAATGATTCCGTAGAATTTGGTATGCAGTCGACGACAATTATTTTTCAATTTACTGTCCCTACAGCATTTTGAGAAACGATGTTTTCGTGAAAATGTACACTAACGCGCAGGCTTCACCTGCTTCTGCTTTATTTCACGCCCCCTTCGCGATTTATGTGCGCGCCCTGTCTGGGTACCGCCCGCGCCATTTCTGTTGTTTAATGATTCCATAGGCCATAGAAGATAGACAATACGACTCGGCCATAATCTACTCCCCACTCTAACGAACGATTTTAGTTAATATTTTATTCCAATTAATACCTCCCGGTAATACGAGATTGGATTTTAATAAATCTGGTTTCGCACAGGTATTAGTCCTACAGAGACCGGATAATTCCTATTCATTCCTAAGCATTTGATAGGCTTACTGCTTCTGGAACATGTTGCAGATTCATTCCGCGTTTCTTGAAATTAGATACTACATATATGTATACTTATACTCCTTTGGGGCTGATTTCTTTTAGCATGTAAACTTGTGATATTTGGGAAAGATATGTTCAACGTTGAAACACAGTGAAAAATAATTTATGTATACCAATGCTTCATTAAATTTTCTTTAAATTTGCTTTCATACTGGGGACCATTCCCGAAAACCCGATTGTAACAAAATCTGAGGATAAAGTTTCGCATTGCAGCTCCGAATCTATGGTCTGCACCAAAAATCAAATTACACCACTCGATAGCCAAAGGATCAAAGAATTTGTTGCGCTAAGTGAGGATCGTGACGCATTGCACGCGGCGGAGAGTGGCGCGCCAACATTTTGGGTTCGTTTTGCCGTGTCTGGAAACTTCCGCGCAGTATAACCTTTCACTCGGTAAAACTACGACGCTCGTTTTGGTTTCAATCGACAGCTATCTTCGATCTCATATAAAACCTCCTCCCCCCTTACGTAATATTTTTTACATTGGATTTTTCGAGTTATTAAAATTCTTTAAAGATTTCTATAATGCGTTTAACTTGGTTTCGTGTGTGCGGCGAGGCATCGATTTTAGGCTACTCATATTGACAATTAGGTTAAGAAAATATTACGCAAGACGATATCTGACTCCCTCTCTATCTTTCTAAGAAAACGTAAGATATTCGCGATCCCCTGCCACCCCAAAAAGCCTTACGTAATTTAAGGACGCCCCCATTTCCCAGGAAAATTAGGATTTGCCTTCGGAATAAATCTCAGCAAGCTAAATTTTGGTGTGTACCTTTATTTGGTCGTTTCAAACAGTATATCAAAAGTTCCCATCGATCCGACCGCCGCTAAAAATTTTACAGAGGGTCGAAAAAAATAAATTTTTATCGCGAATACCTCGTTATCTAGCACAGATACACATAAGAAGCTCGGGCAACGCCGGGTACTTTAAGCTAGTCATCAATCAAATTATAACAGAGTAGTTATTTGTTTGTTTGATTTCCTTCCTGATCCCGGCCGCAAGAAAACATTCTCTTGCGGGAGAATATAAACGTATTCACGTGATCCGTCCGTATGTTTGTAAGTTGCAGCCATTTTTATGCCTTACAGCAACTTGGTATCAAGGTACCTGTATAATGCGATACGTTCAGATCCTCATAAAAGTATCTGGCCACCCTAGAGATAACAAATTTTACATATTAAATCGACTTCAAAATAAGAATTTACACTTCTAATGGTACGTTTATGTTGGAGCTGGGATGGAAACTGTAAACGTGGGCATACCCGCCCATAGGCGGGCAGCGTTGAACTGACGCGTATCAAAATTTGATGCAAAAATAGGCAACAGCTTCAGTGATTTATTTATCTATTTATTTATTTCACGGGATACGATACGAGTAATTCTTCATAATTAATAAATGTACGAAATCTATTCTACTGATAATTACCTACTTCAGTAATGTGCTTTCGGAGAAGAGAATACAAAATTACAATTTGCACAGAATAAAAATTATTAACAGGTTGATATACCCTTTGGTATGCAAGATACAATAGTGTACAGGTAGTAAACTAAAGAGCAAAATGAGCGCGCAAAATAAAAGAGACAGGCGAGGCGATTAAACACTACGCATTAACAGTTTCAAAGAAACGCTTAAGAGCCGATGGCTGCTGCCAAAAAAAAGTGTAAAAAATTCATCGGTCTTATTTTAAATTGCCTCATACAAGTGCCCTTGAAAGTATTCACTGGCGCTTTTAACTTCCTCTTTGCGTCGACATGCCTTGAACGCAAATTGAATGCGTTCCCGGTCTGAATCGCTGCAAATTAAGCGATGTCGCCGCACGATTCAATCGTACGATACGGAACGCGTTTAGGTCTAGCGCCGGTTTAAACGGGTTCATACAGAATCGGTTTAGTTCCACCAATTGCTGGACAGGGTTTGCGTGAGGCCAGGTACAGTCTACAGATCTGAATTAGGTTCTTGGTTGGTAGACAGGCGATTCATACTTGGCTCTGGCTCCCTCTAAGGATTATACAGTTCGTTCTGCTTGTGAATCTAAACTATGCGGGATAGAGCGACATCTCGAAGCCAGATGAGCGCCACAATTATGCTCGCCACGTGTATACAGACCCACAATTAGAACTTTGATCACGATGCTCTTGTTTCGACGTACGTTGTTCGAAATTACTATCCATTCCCGATAATTGTTTTGTACTTGCATGTTGTTGGATAAAAATAGACAGGTATATGTATACGAGGAATGTGTCGTCGAAACAGATCAATAAAATAGGCTTGGCTGCGAATAGTCGCCTGTTAGAAAATTAGAATAATATATTCATTATCTTTAGCTTACTTTACCTACACGCATTTTTTGTTGTTAAGCTCTCACTTCTGTTTTAGCAGTACGGTAATATCTGTAAATATTACATTAAACGAAATATCGACCACTTTATGGCTTGAATCTGAAGCTCCAATGAAATTCTTTCATAGAAGATGACCACGTGTAAGAAGTCGATATCGTTTTATACTTATTGGTTTTTATTATGTAGTTATACATGTGAAATTGAATGAGCAAGGAAATAGAAAAGCATAAAGGCTAGATGTGGGTTTAAAACTGTTATAAGAACCTAGCTTTGATTTAAGGATTAATTTAAAATTCTAAGACAACTTACATACATCTCCAGAAGAATTCATCCGGACTTTAGGCATTTATTACCTACCCATCGAGCACACGAACATATTCGTTTCAGAAACTGTGGCAAATATTTAATCGGAATTCAGTCGGTCGCGTGACATGTCTGAGAAGGGTTTCTGTTTTATTAAATATTAACTCCAAATTGTATGATTCAGTGAAACTCAATCAGACCCAAACACATTAGTATAGACCAGAACTACTAATTCCTGTATTCAAGAAAATATATTTTCGACCCGCAACTTTGAGAACAGTTTGCACCTCTTCAAATATTTTCACGAGAACTATAATCAAAATCACCGATTGACATTGCGTTACTGTCTCTTTTCAGTTTATATTAACGTCAAATAATATTTCGGTAATTCATACTTTAACATTGATTAAATACATATCGTAATTGTAAGTCAATTATTCCTGATACACTCTCGAAAATTATGTCGTTTTTACGAATTTTAAAATAAAACTTTAAAGACATTCTTAAATGGTTAAACTATAAAGAAAAGTGCGAAAAGAGAAATTTCAAATTTTCAACGCCCAGTAGTGGGCTATACATATCTCTTGACATGTAATTCAATAAATAACGACAGTGGTCATAGTTGTACAAAGTGGTAACGAAATACATAGAGGGAGTTATACGCAGAAATAACGCGAAATGAAGCATTTGAAAGGCGGCCGCATCGATCATCCGGTTAAAATTCGTGGGAAATTAATCTCAGGCGCAAGGCGGTGGCTTATTGCCAAGTCAACGGCAGCAGTTATGGAGGACAAGGAATCGGGTAGCGAGTGTTCGAAAGCCTTTGAGGAATTACGGTCCTATACGAGTGCTTAAACAGAAGCGGGAGACAAAAGGCCGTCCTGATGGACAGTAATTACACGCCGGAATGCAGACGCTTTTACGTTATATTGTTCCAATAAAGAAAATACGTTTCCAACGCGGTACATGCACAGTATGTCGCAACTCCTTTCAGCCCTGCTTCGTACTGAATTAAATCTACACTTCTAAATAGCATTACGCTTCTCCTATTACGTACAGAGTGGTACTAAATTGCGAGTATTTTATAAATAGATAAAAGATAAATGCTGTGATTACAGATGTCATCTGTTCCTATGAAACAATTGCTTTTGCCTGTCTTTTAACTTTTAAATGGCAGATGGTTTAGTAGTGGAGTGCATGACGACTATGGGGTCCATCTCGACCTATAATGTAATTTTAATTTCATTTAAACATATACAGGATTAGATTTTATATTCGGTTTTGATCTCGTGACCTGGAATTATAAACTTCTTTCTCTTTAACACGTTGGCTGCCATCATGGACACGATAATTGCTGTTCAAAAACCCAAAACATTTAAACTACTTAAGAATTGTAAATTTACCGACTTTTTCAATTACCGGTAATTCGGTAAAATTTCCAATCAAAACTGATTTACCGGTATTTTGTTAAGGTATTGAAAATATAAGAGTAAATATTCCAAAAAAAATTTCTTTAAATCTAATCGACATAACAAATATATGCGAATGAAACTATTCTGAACATAAAATATAAAATGATGTGACACAAAGTATATATATACATATATTAGCAAACTATTCTGCCCTCCTTAGTTAAACTGTCCTATATAGCATTTTTTCATTTCTTGAGATACGTTGAAATATTTGAAGTTCCACGCGTCTTTTAACTGTTAAGTAAAGTTAGAAAACTCTACGTATTTCGTAAAGATTTATAAACAGTTTAATGTATTTAACCTAACTTTTTTTAAAATTGTTAAAATATCTTATCTAAAACAATTAATTAATTGGCTCGTTAATAAAACATTCACTACCGGTACACCTATTACAAAAAATTATATTAGGCTATTACAAAATAATGACAACATGTTTTAATTTGAACGAAGGAAAATAAGTATGGTACAAAGTAAACGATAAAACCTCAGTTTTCCCGGTTGTTTCAAAATTCTAGATAGGACGTTTTAACTAAAGAGGGCAGTATTGACAATCGTAATATATAATTTGTCTAGTACCTAATTACTTAGTTTGTCTGCCATCTAAAAACTTTTGAACGGTAAAATCTTGGATCACAGAACATGCCTCAGCTCATTATGCCTGGCTAATTCAGATGAATGTTATCTTACATACATAATTAAATATTTTTTATTGATCAACTCTTTTTAACAAATAAGCACGTCAAAATCATAATTTGTTTAAACTTTAGTTTCCTAATTGCGGCCCAATTTTTGTATAAAATAATCTAGCCGCAGGAAAGACTAGCACAGATTTTGGTCGGGTAGGCATTGGGAAATCATATGCTATTTGTATATATTTTCCCCTTACGTTTTCTTCTTAAAAATACATCGATTCTTTTTTCATGACTGATTCATATTTTTAGTTTTATTTTGGATCAGAGTTGGTTCTTCATATTATATGAGATACTTGGGCTTTCGTCTATATTAGTAATTGAAGCTTTTTCATTGATAACGTAGTATATGTCAAAGGAATTATTGAAGGCATACACGTGCTATATTGTTATATGTAATTTATCAAATTACCAGTAAAAAAATGTCGATTTACCGATAAAAATGTGCGGGTATTTCTCGCGATTTACGGGTAAACCGGTTGACTGGTATTACAATCCCCAGTTTAAACCACTTTATTTTATAGGTTTTGTTCAGTATTCAATATTTTGGTGGACTTGACCAGAGATGGGCAAAATTTTTATTTAAATAAAATTTCGAATAACGAATAGAAGTTAAAAAATACATATGTAATCGAACTTGTTGTAACAATAATATCACTATTCAGAATAATACTATATTAAAATTGGATACTGTTAAAAGTAGTGTCATTCACGTCCTGCTGAGGCTTATTTTCCCCAGAATGACTTCAACAATCCATTGGTGCTATTTTCAAAAATGTAGGACCAAAATTATGAAGATTTAAATTTTCGTCGTCGTACCTACTATATTGTAACACGTGCGTCAGGCCTCAACGCCTCAACGCCCTGATCCTCGGCGATTCAAACGCTCGCCATAAAATTATTCACAGCTGGATATACCGTGAAATAAAGTACAAGTTAAAAAATTTATTCGACGCTGAAGTTGAAACTCTTGACGAATAAAAAAAATAATTTTAATCGTCGAATAGTCTAAAGTATAAGTAACTTTTATTTCATCATCATTTAAATAATTTTTTATTTACTTAATGCACAACTCTAGTCTTGACATTGATGACTCTTGCGTTTTTGCGAAAACACAAATGTTGTGTTTTATGTGCCGGTATTCTTTATTTTTATGCCAATCATTTGTAATAAAATTTAAAGCTTCTGCTTCTTACCGCCAATACATTGTCATATGAACTATCTACAGACGCCTATTTAGCATGTTCGTTTTCATTGCATATGCCACGAGAAGCGTCGCAGAGGGCGACAAACAGAAACCTCCTAATTGTAAGTATGTATATGTATGTATACGCGATAACTCGTAGTGGGTTTCTACTTGCACTACTTGCAGCTTCCAAACAGCTGAGTTAACTCGTATTAGGCATTCAAGGTATTACGGAGTGATAGTAATAGTTAATAGGTATAGAATAGTAACTTTTAAACTAAAGTTTATATTGCACTAGCATTCCTACAGCCACGAAGAAAATGATGCCATGAAAGGGTAGTCCTCATTATGATGTTTAATTATTCCCTGCATCAATTTCATTCACGCAGAAATGTGTCACAGCTTGTCCCAGTATCTACAACCACCCTGCACAGTGTACACTTTGACAGGGTGGGTCCTTACAAACTCAGTAATCACCAGGAGAGGTTAAAAGCGACATATAAATAGGAATATTCAGACGTGGACCATACCTATTTACATATGTTTTAAGCCGTCAGATCAAGAAGAAAAATATCTAACTTTTAATTCTAAAATACATTCTGAAGTCCGTTTTCATTTCACGTTGTTCCGTTATGTTTTTCAGCAAAACAAGTGTCAATCTTTTTGTAAAACTTTTACATTCTCGACATTATCGAATATTTTACATCCTTCTACCAAAATCTATTTATTTTTGCATGAAAGTGAAATTTTTTACCTTAATTGGTGTATCCAATAAAACCGATATGTTACCCAAATGGACGTAAATTATTAAAATGAAATTCGGTTTTGTTTAAGGAGTTGTCGAAATAATCCAATATTTATAGGTACACACTTGTTCTTTCACTGCAAAGGGTTTTCAATATTATATGTAACGCCTTCGATAGGTCTACCAAAGGGGTCAAAATGACTTGTTCTGTCATTTCTTATAATTATTACTTATTTTCAGTTCTTATCTCTTATTTTCTCAATTTTTTCAAAACTTTTATTGAAATATATAAATGATTAATTTTGTAAAATATATATATATATATATATATATATATATATATTAATTTTATAAAAAAAACAAGCAAAAAAAACTAATTTACAAAATTAATCATTTATATATTTCAATAAAAGTTTTGAATATATCTATATATATATAGTGTAGATATATATTTCGAGACGGGTGATTTTGACCCCTCGCGGAACGCTGGCAAACTTTTGATTTCAGACGATTCTCATAATATTTCCGTATAGTTCAAATACTTCTTTAGAAAACTAAAAAGGTACATTTCACTACATATACCTTGTACAAAAAAAATGCCAAACAATACTTGTGTATTATGTTTGCTCAGTTTTTGCGATCTTCTTTTACTTTTTTCATATATTTCGCTGGTTCCAAAAGCAAATTGGAAAAATTGTAATTCGGAATTGCATTTTCGATCGTGATCTGTAAAAAAAAATTACGCATTAAATTACCTAGGAATTGTGGAAAGACATTCACGAAGTGTGATATTATTGAAAAAATAAATAATTTGGGCGAAAAATTTTCTGGCACTGGCCGTGATGAAAATGAATCATCAGATACTGACAGTGAAAATAAAGATTTCGTCGTTTACAAAACGTTCTTGAACGTTTTGTAAAGGAGAAAGTGTGACGTGTTCTTTTCAAAAACAAGTCATTTTGACCCTTCCGGTAGAAGTAGGTAGGTACACGCCAATCGTTGGTAGTTCTAGTATTAAAGAAAACTGATCAAAAACATACTTTTTTATTTCTCATTACCATAACATTTCGCATATTCTAACGATGTTTAATAGTTTGCAGCTACTAAATGATTAACGAAATCTTAACTACCACAAAAGAAACTTTAAGAAAAGACAAAGTAATTGATACACTACATGAACGTACATAAATTTATATAAATCTATAAAAAGCGAGATAGGTATATCCATAACGCTGCCATTCAATTTCTTTGATAATGAAATAGTATCACACAACGTGTGTCAGCATTGTAAACCATATAAAAATTCGCAATTCGTACTTACAATTAGCATTATTTAACATTAATGTATAATACGATTGATCAGTCATTGATATTTTTAATAAACACATTTGTGATACTTGTGAAACCAAAATAGTGTATTTTTTGTTAGTTTTCGAAACCCAACCCTGTGATTTCGCATAACACTAAACTGTTTAAGAATCTGACCACCGTATTATACGATGGTCGTTTGTATTTCAAGCGCTTAAAACAATATGCTCCCCAATTATTGGAGTCGATCCACAAAGCGAAATTGAACTGCTTCCACGCAAAGCCAAATCGAGGAGCACGCGGAACGATTTTTGGCACAAGCGCAACGATAGTTCCCCAGCGCCTGAATGGAAACCGCTCAAATAAAAAAAAATCTCGAAGGATTTCTCGGGAACCCGGCGAAAAAATAAGAACGAGAAAAGGAGAATCAGAAGAACCGACAACGCCGTTGTGCCCCTTTTCGAGCACGTCCTCGATCAAAGCTAGAGATGTTCATCAAAGTGACGTTAAGCCGCGCGAGTCAAAGAGCGTTGTTCGCGTTAGCTCGAAGCTGTGGAGGCGACAGAAACGAGTCGTCGCCGGGCGAAAGATAGGGTGGAAGAGCGGAGCTGAAAGTTCTGCAGTAATACCTGCAGGAAAGTGGCCGCGAAAAGGACGCTGCACCGAGAAAAACGATTGCCAAGAGAGGCGTATATGGTAATGCGAAATAGCCGGCATTATCTCGTCGTAAATCACGTAAAAAGAGGTTTGAAATCTGGAGGCACTATCTTCCGGGCGATTACAAATGCCTTTCTTCTCGTCGCTCCATTCACTAAAGCGCTCCCAGCGTCGCGTGAGAATTATTCGAAATTCCAGTTTCGTTTTTCATTAACGTAAATAACATTAATCACGGCCGGGTAGATAAAACGCGGCCGAAATCTGCACGGTGCACTTGAACGCCTCTGAAAGTGATTTCAATTCCTTACCCCAGCGTTAATAATATTTGAATTGAATCTTAGAAATTAAGAATTGCATTTAGATTTGAGAATAGATTTGGCATTGGATTTAATTTATTTCTTTCGTTTAATTGATAAGGGATTTGGTGGAGTTTTTTGAGGCCAGTGGGATATTTAAATGTGGGTAGGTACTGGAGGGATAAAATATCGTCGCTGGCATTTTCAGGAGAAAGTGTAACTGTGGTGTTGCATGACCAGGGGACGTAACACTTATCGAGCATTCTTTTATCATTCTTCATGAATATTTCTGCCGTAAGTTTACAAGCTACGAGCGGAATTTTCACTGCAAACCTCTGATTCTACACAGTCATTATGTCCCTGTATTATTAATAGAAACTGATGGTTTAACAATTCATATTCTATTAATGAAACCTCGCGTAGTAGTGTGTTAGATAAATCTGCTTTTATAAACGCCCCTCGAGTAATAGAATAATCGCTTCAACTTATTAAGCTTCATATTTATCATACACCGTGCATATAATATTAAACTGACAAAAGATTCACTTCAATTATAATCCAACTAATAAATATGAATAAATAAATTACTAGCTGCATACGAGAGAGATATTCACAGGAATAAACTAGGGAACACTGTTTTATGGCATCCCTTTCTATCTAAGGATGTTTCGTAATAAATGTTAGAACAAACAAGATTGTGTTTCTGTATGAAAAAATAAGTAGGAAATGTGGAACAAATTTGTTCATGCGAGGCCCTTTTCCAAGGGAATTCAAATTAGCAGGAATTAGAAATAAAAATTAGCAGCATTGAAAAATTAAAAAATAATTTGAAAGTTTGCAGAAATGTAGTTTAATTCACACTAAGAAAATTTTAATATTCTATGATATGGTGTTAAATAATTTTCGAAAAACTAATTTTTTTAAAATTCATCCCCATCATCATTTTTTCGAAAATTCTTTATCGTCATATTGTAGGATATTAAAACCCAAACAGTTTTGAATTAAACTTTTTTCGATATCTTTTACGATTTCGCAGATATTGACGATAATATGGAAAGCCACAATATCTTTGAGGGAGTTTTTTCATTCCTAAGACCGTTTCATTACCGAAACCATAAAATATTTCGGTAAAGTTTCAAATTTTTTGGATTTTTAAGTCGCGAGCAGTTCTGACTTCGTATTGACTGAATGACGATAATCGAAAGTCTTAATACTCGTATGACTTACCCAGCGAAAAACATGAGCAGGAACCAGGAGCCAGGGACAGCGACCACCAGTATCGCATCCTCCGCGTGTCTGTTACCAGCCAGACGGCACGGAATGCACGCGAGTATGAGGAGGTTGCTGATCACGAATATGAGCTTGGCGGGCTCGTGGCTCTGAAAGGAAAATTTACAGGCGAAACGTCAAAGCTGCCAGTTATTCTTGCACCCTTCGCAAAAGTTCCGCAAAGGAATCGATATCCACAGTGTTTCGTAACATGTGAGCATTAGTTCAGGGATAAAGGTGCAAAGGTGTACAGAAAAGAAGTTTATGTAAAATTTTCCCCTTTTTTTTCAGCTGACCTTGCTCCCAGTTTAGAAGCACTTCTGTGTCCCAATTATTTCTATTTGCAACTGAGAAAGTAGAATTGATTTTAGAACTGAGAACTACTGAGTAGGAAGATGTGGAAGGGTTATAGAAAATGTGGGAAAATATATCGTTCATCATTAACAAGAAATTGTTTGCTCTCGCCTAATATGTGTAGCGAAAAGAACACGTTGCTTATGGAATGACCTAAATACTCGAGATCGAGGTCGGATAGTACAAATGTATACAGGGTGTTAGGCGACAAATGAGGCAGTCAGAGCAACAACGGACCACCCCACATTAATAAAATATTTTTTCCTATTTTATATGGTTAGTAGAGCCTATTGGAATACGTTATTGCTACTAATTCAATTTTGAAAAAAAATGTGGGTTAGTCCGTTGTTGCTCTGACTGCCTCAGATATAGTAGAAAATAAAATGGTCGATTCTACGTGAGAAAAGAGACAAAGATTGTGAGTAACAAAATTGCGGTGGAGATTTCGTGTTTTGGTTATTAATATTTAACGCTCGACCGATCCTCGAAAGCATTCTCGGTGGGTCCCAGAATGTTTAATCGAGGCGAGTTGAGCAAAACTTTCTCGGGACTAGCGATTGTTCGGGGAGACCTCATCAATTTGAAGGGGCATTTTTCAAAATTGTGCGCCCCTCAAAGTGTTAAGGAGAAAGAAACAGAGTACTTTACTTCTCCGTTAAGTAGCATATATTTTATTATTGTCAGCTTAAAGACTCGCACGGCTATCGACCAAAAAATTACGCGACAACCATCGGTGGGTTGTTTTAGACCCACATCTTATGATCGTAATATTTATGTAAAAATGTTAATGTGGTTTAATAATCTTCAATGTTTACTTCATATATCTCTTAAAATACACAACAATGTTAAATTTTTATTCAAAATTTTCCATTCTTATTGTAGAAAAACTAGTTTTACGAATCATAAGCAAATTTTGTACATTCTACTCTCTCTGTTATGCTAGAATGCAATTTATATACAAATTGTTTGTATTTTATACATTTTTCAAAATGTTTCGTGTCTACATATGTACATAACCGTATAGACATAGGTCGACAGTATAGGTGCGTATCGCACGACAAAGACAGTAGGTAGCTTCTTTTTCTATTTCTTCACTTTTTTATCTTTTGCCATTTTTAACATATATGTTTAGTAAATTAAAATGAAAATTCATCTCTTTACTAATAATACTGTCCGAGTAAATTCTTTATTTATTTATCGGCGAACATTTCTGTCTTTAATTTTATCATTCTATTTGTATCTGAAATAACACTAGACAATAAGATATATTTAATAATAAGACATATTCATATTATAACAATAAGACATATTCATACCTGCTACGGGCAAGACAAGGTAACTCGTTTTTTGTCTTCTTTTGAAAAAGGTGCCAGTTAACAGGTTAAGGGGTGAGGCCTATCTAGAAATTTTCGAAATTTTTTGAAGTACAACATCTCAAAAATATTCCAGAAAAGTGTCAAGTTAATTCGACCAAAATTGACAAAGTTGTACGCGTGTAAGTAGGTAGGTGCTCCTTGGTGTAGCGCTCAGACCCAAAACTTTAAACACGTTTCCCTCAAAATCATGTTTTCAAAGTTGGTGAACAACCTAACTAAAAAATTAATAAACTGATTGACTCGAGGTTTTGCAGGCTTATTTTAGGGTTAAATATCTAAGCGCTATCGGGAGTTTTTCCCTTTTTTGCCCAGATTTTTTTACACTAGAAAAACGAGTGATTTTTTGTCAAATATCGCCGCTTCAACTTTGGGTCCGATAGCGCCTAGATAATTTCATATATTATTATCTAAAAAAATTTGAATTTTCAATTTTAGATGATTCTGCACCGAGCTACGATTGTTACCGCAAAGGGCTTAAAAAAGGACGTCTCGGGCATCACCTATAACTCAAAACCCTTTCAATACGTGTTACCACTAAAAAAACTGAAATATCCGTAAAACGTACTCTTGCCAATAAACTAATGTTTAATAATAAAAGTTTATCGATTCTTCTAGAGAAAATTCCCACAGAAACATGTTATTTTGACAGTTCTAGGTAGGCCTCCCCTCTTAAGCATGCATATTCTGTAACAATTTTACTTTTTCACGGAACGCGGTACTAGATAACAAAGAAATTATGGCTGTCAGTGGACCTGCATAACGGTGCAACTTCGGCGAACGGACAGGCATTTACAAGCATCATTTATCATTACTTAAATAATTATGCTTTCTGTACTCATTAAGTACAAATGCATGCCCTGCACAAATTCTTCTGTTCTATTGTGGCCCGAGTCGATCAAAAAATGACATTTTCCTTTACCATTTCCCTCGTCTCGCCAGTTGTGACATTTACAGCGTTTGCAATTTACAGAGTAGTCAATACCTTTTAAGTAGCCATAACTCATATACGTTTTATCGGGGTAGTGTACGCGGCGCGGAATTTCGGTTCCACAGGAACGTGTCGCGTCAACTGACAATACGATTTACTTAATTGGCCACCCGATGTCTTTCGCGTGACATCGTTTTTAATTACTCCACACGCGCTGGGCGGCGAACTCCATCGCCGTCGGTTACGGTGAATGCAATCCCGCTTAATAACTCACAGTATATACATACGTAAATTACGTTGTCCTAATTATATCGTACACTCGATGTCTGCACTATCGACCGAACTCTGTGGGGAGGGACGGGAGGGGTAATTACGAATTATGGATTCTCTCTTACGAGAATGCTCAACGTGTACAATGATTTACGAGCAATTCTCTCGTTACTGGCAAATTAATTCCCGGACAATGAAACCCTTAAAGATGAACGGTATGGAGAGCGTTGTGTGTATTTCAGTATTTAACGTTAAAACGATGCAAATAATGGTCCGTACCGAATTTTGATTCCAATTGCTGGCGAAACATATTGCGGTAGAATGTTGGGGATAAAAAATTCTCGTTGTACACTTCAGTGGTGGGGGGGCACATAAACAAGGAGAGAAAAAAAATTCGTTCAAACATGCGCTCTATTTGAACTTGTTTCCGAGTTACCTATAGCTATTTCTGTGTTCCAATAAAATTCTCAATGGCAAACAGAAATAGTATAACTGATTCTATTAAATGTTTATATAGCTATTTGTAATCGGGCTTGTCCTTCGTAATGGGATATTAACAGGTTTATTTTCTATATATTTCTTAAGAGGTTATACCTAGTCGGGCGGCCGAAAAGTCGCGAATGTTTGTGAATTTTTTTGGATAAAGCATATGTTTTTACAGAACTTTTTGCACTTAATAAAGCAATATTTAAAGATCATCACAAAATCACGCGAAAAATCAGGACTTCAACTTTGAATAGCCGTCACTTTGTTTTAAATTAATATTTCGGAAATTCTCTCAGTTAATCAAAGGATACATTAACACAATAACAAATTCTTTTTTGTTTTTTGATTTTAGATAATCTGGTTCTGCACGGCAGTCCTCACCGCAAAACCAAATTTTTAAAAAGATTTCTTGAACGTCAGTTGTTACTTTATTATAATCTTAAATAGTTTTCTACGAAAAAATTACAAAATGTTTCTTAAATGTTTAACCGCAAAAAATTCTGTATAAATATATGCTTCCACTTTTTCAAAGAAAAAATCACAAACATTCGCGTCTTTTCGGCCACCTGACTAGCTATAACCCCTTCAGCAATCAATTGAGTGACCTTAGTGTGAAAAGCCTCACACTATGCGAGACGATGCATTACCACAATTTAGTCACATTTAATATATTTTTTTTAGAAAATCTGTAATGCAACGACTGCAGGCTTGGAATCAGCGTGAAGATGGCCATTTCGAACACTTCAAAAATGGGGATAAATCGAGAACAAGGTCAATATTAAAGCATATGTTTATATAAACTTTTTTCATTATTTTTGTCTCTTACATCCACCACTAAAGTGATTCCTACATGACAAGAAACACACTGTATATGGCTGATACTTGGACGAATTAGTATCTGAGGGCTAATTGAAGGGGATGTCAAATAATAAATAGTAAGTGTAAGTAAAACACAGTTGAATGGTGAATACCTATATAAATGTCACAGTAATTTTGTAGTCTGTAATTTAAACGCAATTTCCTTTTGCATTTTTCTTTTTCTCGCGTGTTGTGCACAGGTCGACTGTCGAAGGTAGAAATATTCTTATAATATCAGCGCAAGTTGTTTCTGCACAAGCAGCGTGTTCTGCGTGGTAGCAGATTTTGTGCTCCTCTTCCATGAATCGCCCTAGGATTTTTCGAAATTAGAGAGGAGTAAGTAACGGGTTAAGGGATCCTTAATCAAGCAAATGTGGTATACGATTGTGCAAGTGTCCCAGTTTATGATGTAGACCGCAGTAAATTAATTTCCGAGGTGCTAAGTCCCCCATGGCCCCGCACGCTTAACCCAATTGTACTTTGTGTCTTACGTTATACTCCACCCTCGTGAATCTTGATAGAAAATTTGCTTTCAACGAATGCGCGTCAACTCTAAACATTTATTAGACACGGGTGTTAAAAAAAAAGGTTTCGATACCTATGGGGTAGATGGAACTATTTAAGGCTTAAATAGTAAAGTTAAAATTTTAAGCTGAAGCTGAAAACCAAAGAACTAGCTTTGGAAGAGATAGAAATGATTTTCTAGTTTGGTAATGTAATCGATTTGAATACTTCTGTTTGTCGCGTGGAAAATGAAAACAACTGATTAGCTTTGCCATATTCTTAGTTTTATGTGTAAAATAACGTCCCTTCCATTTCCACAGATTTATATTTCATAACAAAGGATTATCTTACCATTTTACTTTGATACAGAAGTTAGCTAGTCACTCGCCTTCACTCGCCTTAAGGGGGTAGACACGGGTAATGCAGCGCGCTGTATACCGACACAATCTGGCCCAAAACATGGGTTTGGGAAATTACGTTGTTTGTCCTTATATGAGCAAATTTTGGGCTGGGCGAGGTCTCATTCGAAAGAGGAAGGTTCAATGCAGCCCGCTCTGGTCATGGCTCAACGAGATTGTGTTGATATCTGATAATATGAGTGTCCAAAGTAGAGAAAAAATTGACAAAATACACTCGCAGATTCCAAGTATTTGTAGGTCACTAAAAGAGTTTTATGACTCAAACTATGACCAGAGCGGGCTGCATTGAACCTTCCTCTTTCGAATGAGACCTCGCCCAGCCCAAAATTTGCTCATATAAGGACAAACAACGTAATTTCCCAAACCCATGTTTTGGGCCAGATTGTGTCGGTATACAGCGCGCTGCATTACCCGTGTCTACCCCCTTAAACCTCCGTTTTTTCACTGTCCTTTGTCGTTCCTTTACACTGTTCGAAAACATCAAGATGGGTACTGTCGTGACAGGATAATTCGTTGTTTTCTTCTCGCGATAAACAGAAGCAAGCAATTCGTTTATAGCAATTTACCAAAACAGAAAGTCTCTTCTAACTAAGTCTGGCAGTAGTTAAGCAATTGTACACACTTCACTGACAATGAGTACTATTTATAGTATAATAAGTATTGAATCCTTTTTTTAACACACTTAGGTTGTTAGGAAAGTTCTGTTGCGCGACGTTGTACATAAACAGAGAAGTATGTGCATTTGCCAAACTGTAGAAGGATCCTTATACAGCGTGTTTATAAAAATGTGGGACATTTTTTCAGGTTTGGTTCTACATGCGTGTACAAACTTTTTTTTATTATTCTCGTAAGTAGAATCGATCCTGAAAAAATGCTCCACATTTTTAGAAACTCCTTGTATAGAAATCAAACTTCATTTAATAAAATTAAGAAAATTTCATCTATGTCGAGATGTTATTATTGATTATCTTTTACAAGCTTCAGGCTTGGCAATTTCAGAAAATGTTGATACTGAGTGTACGTGAAGGTCTTCACTCGGACATTAATTTCTCAAAGCTGTAAGACGCGCTTCTCAGCCAAATTCGAGATCGGGCTTAAACATTGCACAGATTTTTTTTGTATATATAGTGTGCACAACTTTCAATGCCGCATGATTACTAAAGTGGTAGTATCTACTTGTCCCAACAGTCAGTCGCTTTATGTCCCAACAGTCACGTAATAATATTTGCCCGACGCTAATATTAGATGAGGCCTAAGTAGGTAACAACATATTCTATATTGAAGTAGTGCAGTAAATATTGGGAGTGCAATACTGAAAAGATAATTGAACTACGAGTACTGTCGTTAAATTCATCAAAATCTTGGTGCATGCACTTCGTACAATACCTCCAGACATAACTGAATTAATTTGCGCAGCAGCAGACTTCGAAACCCTGGCGTTGCTTAATTCCGTAGCGTAATCGGAGTTTCGTGCAGCCCGCACAGGAAAAAAAAGCCCATCCGATCCAGGAACACGGTGTTTTCGTGCCGAAAGATCGCGTTCCTTCGTTACCACTCGTGATCATTCGTTACAGTTCACTAGCCGCCGGTTTTGCTCAACCGCTGGTGCTCGTGCCACGATTCAAAAGATTCGAAATTGCTCCCGTCTTTCCCTCTCTGTCAGCGTGGCCAGATATCGGCCAGCCATCGTGAGCCGCGGAACAACGGGGAATTTCGCGATCGTACCCTGCACGGGCGGGCCGATAGAATAGAGACGTGCAGTATGAAACAAGATCCGAACGTACCAGCTGTTTCAGAAACGATAGAAAGCCGATGTTGATGATTTCGCCGCCTAGTTGCGCCAGAATATAACCCAGCACGCCTATCACGGTGATGCACTCCGATATCGTGCGGCCAACTTCCGTGATCTCTTCCGGCCATTTCAGGAGAACTGCGTCCACGTTGGCGGGCCTCAGGTACACGGCCAGCGACAGTGACGTCAGGTGAAACACCAGGATGATCAGTCGCTTTAAGAACTGTAACTTTCATGGGGAAAACAACAGAGTCTTCTTAACCCTTCGACGACGAGCGACGTATGCACATAGCACGCGGCCTAATCACTTCGCGAGTCGCCGTCAGGCGTATATACCGCGGGCAAAAAATCGTGAGATGATGTAGTTTCTATGGCTCCAAATGGGTCGGAATCATAGAATAAATTTTTGTCGTGCGAAGCTCTATAGTTCAGAGAAATGACTTTAAAAATGTATCGAGTACGCATGGCACGGAGTTGGGTATTAACAAAATTAAAAATTATTTAAATAAGGATCAAATAAAAGTTACTTTAACTTTAGATTATTCGAAGAATAAAGTTAATTTTTTTATTCGACGAACAAAGTTCATTTTTTTATTCGGCGAACAAAGGTAATTTTTTTATTCGACGAATAAAGTTGACTCAGCGTTGAATACATTTTTTAACTTTATTCGACGGTGTATTTGGTGTCGAATAATTTGCTTATTCAACACATGACGAATAATTTAAGGGGACATTCTACTCTCTCGGTCGAAAAATCCGCCACTTTCTGGTCATGTTTTTTATACTGAAATACACACTTAAGGTTTTCGAATTTTGGGGGTATATTGTACCATTCTTGAAATACAAGAAAATATCTTTGTTGTTTGTTTATTTTACTTGTTTACTTAAATATTTCGCAGCGAAGTTGGCGTTTTCAGAATTGGACCCCTTGCTGGCGGTTGAAATTTCGGTCGACTGAATCACCGGAAATAAAAAAAACCAAACATATTTTTAATTTGCAGATGTATGGCTATCTCGCTAACCAAAAATATCTTAAGATTTTTAATATTTTCCCACATTTTATATCAATTAAATGTAGAAAAGAAGTGTCACTTTCGGTACTTTCAACTTTGATCGACCGGCATTTTAATAATTTTGGTCCAAAATTGTTATTTCGTGGAAAGGAAGATAGCCATACACCTGCGAATTAGAAATATGTTTGGTTTTTTATTTCCGAGGATCCAGTCGTCCGAAATTTAAACCGCCTGCAAGGGATCAAATTCTGAAGCCGCCAAGTTCACTGCAAAATATTTGTGTAAACAAAGGAAATAAACAAACAACAAAGATTTTTTCTTATATTTCAAGAGTGGTAGAATATACCCCCAGAAATTTGTAAACGTTAAGTGTAACACCGAAAAGTGGCCGATTCCTCGGCAGAGAGAGTAGAATGTCCCCTTAAGGAACAGACAACAAGCTTCCTACCGATACGATTTTCATCTGCCCCAATTTTCCCACCTTTAAAATCTCGGAGGAGAAAGTTTTAAATAATTTCACTCCAAAAATGTTTTCGTCCGTACAGTGCGCCCATAGGTGGAAGTCCTTCACCGTTGAAGGGTCAATTAAGTGGTAATAGATCTACAAGGTGTATCACTAAAACATGGTGTATCAATTTCTCTCAAAACGCAACAGGGTTGGGACCGAAGTATCGCATTTTGTGGAGCACTAGCGTGTTTTCTTATCTGTATTTGTTCGAGCTCGGATCCCATGTTTCTTTCCATGGTCGAAAGGGGCAGACAATGAGAGCTACTTGACTCTTCAGCGCTGAACTGAAATTTGTATAGTTTTTATTTCGTGCAAAACTTGTTAATGGATTGCAAATACAAACACGGCTCAAGTTGGACTGTTGTTAGGATTATTGATAGCTGAATAGAAATGTATTCTACCGCCGTAAACAATCCTGACAGTATTTCGATTTATGTCGTGTTTGGACTCATTTTAATGAGAAAGACCTCGTCCATCAATTAAGAGTTCTTTAGCTGCGGTAAAACAAAAATTATACAAATTCAATTTTTCATAGACCAGTAGGTAACGACTCAGCGTTTGTTGAACAGACTACCGAGTCTTACGCGCCGATCACAAGCCGCAAACTTTAAGTAAAAAAATAACCACTTTTACTTTATGCTAAAAAAACATACAAATTTAGAAATAAAGAATTTCTGTACTAAATTAAGTAATTTATTGTATTTAATATATTTATTATATTTATTATATTTATTATATTTATTATATTTATTATATTTATTATATTTATTATATTTATTATATTTATTATATTTATTATATTTATTATATTTATTATATTTATTATATTTATTATATTTATTATATTTATTATATTTATTATATTTATTATATTATATTTATTATATTTATTATATTTATTATATTTATTATATTTATTATATTTATTATATTTATTATATTTATCTATGTCATGTAAGTACATTAATTTAAAATACTTTAAATTCAGTTTTTATTAGAAAGTTTTTAGTACAAAAAACCGTACCTATTGACTTACTGTGTTTTACCAGTAAACCCACGAAATACTGTGTCTCTGAAATCGTGAAGGGTAGAAACTTGAAACTTTTTGTGCTTTATTTAATACGAAAGGGCTCTCCTTATTTTCCACACAGTGTCTTCTTTAAAACTATACTAGAGCGGAGAAATAAAGGTCACCTGCAAAATTTTAAGTACGAATTTTAAATAATAATAGGTAGTATGGGATAATCTCAATCCTGGTACCTTTTTTTCATTTACACAAGTTTTCAAGATAATGTAACCTGTGAAAATTATGACTGACTAAAGTGCTATTCAAATCAATTTTCTCTTAGAAGCATAATGTGGCACATGCCAAAGTCATATTCATGTTTTGAAGTGGCAAAGAATGGAATTGAACATTCGTGGATAATGTCATAGCGATTAAGACATTGTCTGTTTGACGAAGGTTCTGCTTGTGATGAGTATTATGGCAAGAAGCTTATATTAATGCCATTGATACTATCGTATAAATGAGTTTCATATTCTTTTGAAAGTCCCTTAGCTCGTATTATCCGACTACCATCTTCTTCTACTAGCTGTCGTGAATCTGCTAAATCACTGTGCATGAGTACACTCGACTTTCCCAATATCCTTGCAAGAAAAAGTCTATAATATATGACTCTGGAGACCCTTTCATACACAAAATACAACGGATAGAAGAAAGTAATTTACTTATATTAATGCGACAAAAATTTGCACTTTACCTGCATAAAATTGATCTATATACCCATTTCTTATTTGTTTTAGTATGCTAATAAATTCTTCGTCGATTCTTCTTGTTCATCTGTAAAGCTGTAAAATTTAAATTCCAGTAAAGGATGCATGCAATCTATTAAGACAATTTTCAAAATAAATGAAACTTCTAGATGATGATATGTAATATTTTATCCACTCAGCACAATGGGTACCACTTCTCTCAAAATAACACCTTTTAAATTCGTAATCTTTACATCCCAGAAATTATTGAGCAGATCTATGTAAAATTTTGGCTATTTTTGGTCGATAACAGAAAATAACTTAATATATTAAAAACTTTTTCTATAATGCAAAGAGAAATTGGAAAAGTTTTACAATAGTGAAAGTACCTATCACTTTTATTTCCAATGCTGCCATTTTAGACATGTAGCTTTTATGAATTCATATTAACAAAAATTGACGTTTCAATCCTTCAATATAATAATTTGTTTCCTTTTTGTTTTTTATTACCGTGCGAGGTCCGGCAGTGATCTCCAATTACAATATCACCTTTTGATACAGCATCTGGGCATTATTATCATAAAACATATCTCGTTTAGTACTGGTGTAAATTAGTTAAAAAAAATCACGACACTTCCTCACAAGTGTAATAATTAACACACGAAATTTCAGTGCAATGCATCGTATACTTCCCTTGAAAAAAATCACAAAGCATAAATCATTTTTAACTCAAAACATAAATTTATGGTATGTTCTTATATTTTACAATCTTAGAAATTTCTCAAAAAAATATTAAGCCACAGATCGAAGAATAAACAAAGTTATGAAAATTTGAAGGAGACGGAAAATAATTATATCATCCCCCACAGGAAAAAATAAATCGTCACAGAAATGTTTCTTTCTTAAAATAAATATAGCAAGGTGTCCTCGTAATATTTATATTACCTTTTAAAGCTTGTATGCCTACACATTGGGAGATAAAATTCAGTTCGTTGAACACAGTTCCTTGCGAAACAACAATATACATTAAAATACAAATATAATTAAATTGTAAAGTTAGAAACGACTTAAATTTGTTTGTGTCTAGGTACATAAATCTTGTATTGCATCTTATATCTTACATAATCTCAATGCACAATGCAATAATTGTTAATTTGTAAAGTCGCTCATAATAATAGTTGCTAATGCGGCTTAAATAAAAAAAAGACGTAAGCTTTCGTTAATCATTCAGAGAATTCTAAATCTTTGAGTCCTCTCAAACCAAAAGCCAACATTTTCAAAGAGCAATATTAAATTTGTGGACTGATTACTGACCAGAGAGCGTGCAGCGATTTCTACATATACCTACGGCATTTGAACCATCTCGCACAAGACGAATCGATTGATACTATTTTTAACTTTGATGGAACCACCTCGAAAAATGACCTTGGAGTTTGAGATTTTGTGGTTTTTAATAGAAGAATCCAGTAATAAAATCCTATCTTGGTCAAGGATGATAAGCTTTAACACTCACGATCTCGACCTGCTACTACTAAACCGCTTTCATTTAATATTTATCACCGCCAAAACTACACCATTCAAAGACTTTTGTCTTATTTACCACACCTACGCTGTTTCCGCGGTTTCCAAAAAGCAATAAATAGTTGGAACATTTGAAAAAGATTGTCAGTGAGTGTAAGTTTGATTAAAAAATTGCGGCCGCCAAAGTACATATCAAGGTGCCAAATCTATGTCACGACCCTTATTTCAGGACCATAATAGCTTGACACAATTTTGCATAATTTTTGGAGTGTAGGAAAGGGGCCTCTACAGCAAGGTGGGCAAGCATTGCAGGCCAATGTGCCCCTGAAATGACAGTCGTGAGGCATATTTGGCACCTTAACCAGCGGAAGTATCCCTGCACCATCCTCGATCCAGATGGGATTTAACTACCAGCTTATTTTGTTCAAAACTGCAACATCTCGAACTTTGAGGCCATTATTCGAGGTGGTCCCATCTGATTCCGAAGTTAAAAATGATATCAATCGATTCGTCTTGTGCGAGATCTTTCAGGTTAGTAATCATACTACAGACTTAACATTGTCCTTTCCTTACGCACTCATAAACTGAGCAGAGGAATATCGTTTACCTGTTTGTATCGCGAGGAATTAGAGCTGACCGTTTGCATCGTAATTCACAGAACAGCCTTTGTAAAATGGTAATTACTGTTTTAAGTGTTTCATATTCTCGACTATCTACAGAACTGTCCTAATGATGTGCTCCCGTCGAATGGGCTCCGTGATTAATTATACTAAAACCGTGCTAATCTCTGTGTACAATATCACAGCGTAATTGGTAATTTGACGCTTGTATGCGGTTTAAACGTTGTCGTGATTAGAGCTATAAGTGGGATATGTCATGGATACTCTGCTATTATTATGATCGCATGTACTACGCGAATACGTATAGGAAGTTCCAGCGACCATGCTACTCATTTTTTTTTCGAGTACATTGACATTCGAAGCATCGTTGCACTATCTGCAGTTTGAGTTTAAAACGGAACGGGGAAAAAAATTAAAGCTCCCTTAAAGGGATATTCTGTTAAAGGGATTTTCTATAAACTGATATTTATGAATTCTTTTTGAAACGAACTATTGTCAATATTGGATTAAACTTTCTTGGGAAAGAAGGAGGCATCTTTAAAATAGCAAAATTTTTTATGTCTATCCTTCTTATTATTTATTAATTATTAATTTTTCAATTTTACATTTTTTCCTTTAAATTAGGTTAAAAGTTAAAGTAAATTAGGTAAAAAAAATTATAAATTAGTTTTAGAGCTGTTACACGAGAATCAGCCCTTGAGAAAAATGAAATAAAAAAGTGTACCTATGTCAATAGGTCGAAATAGATATAAATAAATTTGCTGAAATCTGTGCTACAATTGTGTCCAACAAATTCCCATGCTCTCATTAATCTTAATACCTCGATTTTGATGCTGAAACAATTTTAAAAATAGCAGACAAATAAAACATTACAGAGAGATATCGTTTCTTCCTATTTTGGATGAAAAATGCACTTGGCAGTAGCCTCACCCCCATCTCTCTATTAAGGGGTCATTCTACTTTGCTCGGCCGACAAAATTAAGCTATTTTTGTCTCCGTAAATACAACATATAATGACATAAATCTTTGTGGAATTTATTAATCTACTCTTATATTGTGCAAAAAAATTTAAAAAGATTTCTTTAATTTGTTTCAATTGTTTTTTATAGCGCCAATACAGCACATAAAAAAGAGGTATGTTCGTAGCGCAGGTGATTTCCCGGCTCAGGCTTATTTGAAACAAAACATTCAAAAAAATTCTTAATCTGTATGAGTGTCGGTATCACCCGTAGCTAAATTAGCAATTTTGGTTGAAAAGTAACAAAATAGCGGTGATTTGAAAAAAAACGTTTGACAAAACACCCAAAAGGATGGTTTCTCAGATGTTCCCAGAGAAAAATCTCGGTTTTTTTTCAAAGAAAATTGTTAAGGGGTTAGACTAGGTACTGTAAAACTGTCGAAAAATCGTAATATAACCGAAAAATTCCGGTTTAAATAATCAGCTGATTAGTTTCTCTATAATTTGCATCAGAATATTACGTATCTTTTTTCACAGTAGTCTACCACAATAATTGAGTTACGGGCGATAGCGACACTCATATAGATTGAGAATCTTCTCGATTTTTTTGTTTCACATAAGCCTGAGCCGGAAATTCACCTAACCTAGTAATATTTAATCATATTATCAATATCTTTGTAAACATACACTAGTCATGCATAAAATGCTTCGCGATATACATGGTGTTTCCCATTTAAATGGTAAAACTGCACCAATATGTTCTATGGATAGAAATAAGGAAGAAACATTTTATACACATAATAAATAAAAAAATATATTATTTTATTCACCAATTGAAAATGACCGCTGCCGTTGGTAATGCTAAGTAACTTCATATCAATGAGAAATCGAATATTCTACGAATTTTGTACTGATTATGTCTTAACCAGATTTCTTTTTAAATGAAACATGTAACGCATTACCTGCAAATGTTTAGTATTACAAACAAAAATTGAATACTAGATTAGATTACTTAGAAAGTAAATAGTATATCATCTGATTCGTGGGATTGGTATAAATTATCAGTTATTAGTTAGAAGAAGATGACGTATTATTTCAAATTTAAGAATCAGTGAACAAGTAACCATTCAAGGAGACAAACCTTATTGTCAAAAAGGGGATCACAATAAATTAGCCCTCGTTTATAAGTTCTTTAATGTTGTATGTAAATTTCGTGTATCCAAATTTTTAAGAAGATTGTACCTACATGCTCTTCCTTGGGCACTTATTTTTCACTGAATGTATATTTTCATAATTCCAAATCATAATTCGGCAAAAAGTAGTGTCGAGCAGTATAACATTCGAATAAAACAGTTTTGACCTTCTGTTTGTATAAATTTTTTTCTCAATTTAATTCATGGAACATATTCATGTAGTTTCACCGTTTTAATATAAAATACCTCATATATTAGGTAATATTTCAAAAAACGTTAGATAATGCAAACAAAACACACTTCACCGATTTGAACGAGAAACAAATCAAAATAAAAAAAATTTCACGAATCCTTTTTTTCAATAAAAAGACTAAAGTTGTTCTAAGTATTCTGTAAGTAAACTGTATAACTTTTTTACAACATCGTTGGAAGTATTAAGATAAATGTTACGAGCGCGAGGAGTACCACTTTCATTCGTGTTTATGTAATGCCTTCGTTTAATTTTAATACAAAATTTACGTTATTACTTAAGATTGCGTTACTGAAGCTATACTCTGCTGAAATCACTCATTGCCAGTTGACTGTGAAGTATTAAAGTTTTGGTAAATTTTGAAAGCAACGTAAACACGAGTATCACATAATTATAGAGGTATTTGTAGCATAATATCTACTGAAATAAATTTTGTTTATTGCTTTTTGAATGTTCACTGTGTAATAACTTCTAGTAACAGTGGATTGCTATATTTATCTCCGATTAATTCCCGTTTGTGAGGATATCTGCTGGTCACTGTGTATTGAACACGAGCGGAGAACATTTACAATCCTGAAAAATAAATAACTACAACTTTCAGAACAATACATTTGAACAGTCTGATAGTTAATATTCATCACATTGTAGTTAAGAAAATACAAATTTGTGTTGTAGAAGAATATGCAATTCGAGCAGTCACCTACACAAACTATTTTCTTTTTTCACTCTTATGTAAAAAAGTGGCACTTTCGGTAGTTGTTGAATTTACCTCGATATTGTTTATAAAAATATAGAAGAAAAATCATATAATCCACTTCCAAAAAGTCAAAGAAAAATTCATTTTTTCACGTAGAAGCAGTGTAAGTAATCAAAAGTTTTGTTATTTTACTATTATATGTGGTTTGTTCGAAATAAATGAAGTTTTAGTTATAACATCCCTTTTATTATGTTATATCGAATCCCTAAAAGGTCGAAATGGCCACCGTTGACTTCAATGCAAGCCTGCAGTCGTGTTGTTAAAAAAATATAAAAACTGTAGGTGCACTGTCATAGATAAAAAATGTACGACGTATGACATCGCGTGGAAGTTTTTCAAATAGTTCGCTTAATTGATTACTTAAGAAATTCATATAAATTGGTGCTGTTAACTAGAGCTGTGAATATTCGAATAATTCTAATAATTTCGAATACGAATATTCTTTTAGAATAATTAGGAGTAGTCGAATACTTCGAATATTCGAATAATTAGGAGTATTCGAATATTGGAATGCTTAGAATATTTGAATACTCAGAATATTCAAATACTTAGAATATTCGAATAGTTAGAATATTCAAATACTTAAAATATTCGAATACTTAGAATATTCATATACTTACAATATTCGATTACTTAGAATATTCAAATACTTACAATATTCGAGCATTCGCAACAACCCTACTCTGAACCTCCTACTAAGAAAAACAAGTTCCAATTACAAGCAGATATATAAACAGTTTGCTAGAATCAATTACACCATCTCTGTTTGCCATTACTAAATATTGAAATACGAAAATGGCTACAACGAGGTAAAATGGGACACATGTTTATACGACCTGTTTTCACTGTTTCTGTGTTCTCCGTCCACCATTCAAGTGGATCCCACATATTATGATACCCCCTGTATAGATGCTCTAGAAAAGGACAAGCATTGAACCCGATTTCCTCTCCAGTTTTTCAGCAAAAGTAGAACGAAATAGGTGACCAGAGTCTCTTTACCTCGCACAATATGTGATTTTTAAAATAAATGAATGGTACATTCAAAACCACCTCCAATAAGTTTCGGTCATTGACTCGCCTGGAAGGCTCTCGGACGCGCTCTCGCAATTGCAATCAATTCGAGCAAACACGACATCGACGGCCATCGTTCTCAGATCATTCAGAGATCACCGATACCGCGGCGCATATCGATGTAAATCGAAATAAATCGCCGGTTTATTCAGGCTCGCGGGGAACCCCTATCGTCGCCACTCGATCGTCCAAGAGTGACGCTCGACGACAATCGCTCCAAGTCACTCAAGGTCTACTCGACGTCACTCAGTAATCACAGGAATAATTTGAAATGCGCGCGCATTGATAAGCATTGCGCGATCATGTTTTTTTTTCGTCTGCCCCCTTACCCAACGGCTCGCGAACAATTAGGACGGCTGACGTATGTCAATTATTATTACACGCGTATATACTTGATATTTTCGACGCAAGAAAAATAGTCAATGCACGAGGCTGTGTACGTTGAGTACATATTCGATATTTGTTCATTGGGCTTGGCTTAACGCAGATTGCTTCCCACTGATTGAGTCGCATTGGCCAACGTGACTCGCTTTGTCACGTCACCCGAGGTAACGAAATGATGGCTCACGATGATTATTATGTTATTGGGGATATCTTTTGTGTCGGATTTTGTATTGCTTAAGGAGCTCTAAAGATAATTCTTACCGCGAAATAATTTTAACTTATAAAATTATGCATAAAATTAGTGGGTTCATTGGAAACTGGAGAGCTAATAATTTCGTTCCACATTAATTGGAAAAAATTACGTAAGTCGATTCTGTATAGTGAGCAATACTGTATATTTTGAATTTAAATCATTTGTCCTTATCAATATAATAAACGTCGCATCACGAATTTTTATGCTGAATTTAGAATTATACAGAATTATTGCCAGAAGCAGATATTTCGAGCTGAAGACTTTTGTTTATGTTTTTATGCAGTCGTGTGATCCGTAGAATTCAATTTTATTGCAAAATATAATATTATAATAAATGTTAATAGCATTTTTAGGGTATCCTTTTTTTTGGCAAGCTCTAACACTCTATCTGTTTATTTCTGTTAACAGTATTTATGGTTTCCGTCTCGCGACGCCGCTATTATCATGATGCCGGCTAAGCACTCTTTGTGGTATTTCATAAGGAATGGTTTCTTTACAAAAGTGTTCAAGTATCGTATTCAGTTCAACAGCGCTGATTCTATGACTTTTTTACTTTCCGAGCTAAGAGACGTTCTTTTGATGCATTCAATGGCTTTTTTGCCGCAAATGCATTTGTTGTCGACAGCCCTACTATTCTAATATCTTTTTATGATGTTTTTTGGGGTTCTAAAGAGCCTTTTTGTCGTTTTCACAATTTCTCTATCATAAGCGCCACTCGGAAAATTACAGTAATTGCATACGAAAGATATTTTAAACTTTCATACTTGTTTCTTCGGTGTATATTACCGTTAATACTGAATTTTGCAATAGAACTTTACTCTTCAATACTGAATAATGTAATGACGGTGTATTCGCTCGAGAATACGTGGAAAAGGGTCAGATTTTATGATTTTTGTCCTTCCAAAGTAAACGTTCTACATAGTCCTGGCTCTGCATATTTGTTTGCTAATATCTTACTAACACTTTCTCGCCGTTACATTAAAAACTGACAGATATTTACTATGTTAGAGATGTTCGTGTGCCATCACTTTAAAAAATTCCTTTCACGTTTGACACGATTGCGCCCGTCGTATTTATCTGAAATAAAAAAAATCAATCCTTTTCAGTAAACTTGCCTTTATCGCCTTTACTTCAGTCATTCAGTAATATCGAAGAAAGAAAATGGCGACCCATTGAAGGAGAAAGTTTCATTCAACCAAGTTTTTTTTTACTTTTATCTGTTATAAAATATGGAAATATTGTTGATACTCTTCGATATTAATAAATGACCGAGGTAAGGACGATAAAGGTAAGTTTACCGTATAGAATAAAAGTAATTTTTTTATTTCAGATGAATGTAACGGGCGCAATCATTTTAACCGTGAAGAGGGAATATGTGAAAGTGACCGCTCATGACCACGTCTAAAATAGAAAATATTTGTCATTTTTTAATGTAACAACGTGAAAGTAATAGTAAAATATTAAAAAACAAATGTATAAAATTAGAACTATGTAGAACGTTTATCGTGGAAGAGAAAAAATCATAAAAACTACCCATTTTTCACACCTTGGCGAAACCCTCAATGGATTTGAGAAGGATTTGGGGAATTTTTTATGCTAGTATAGTGATGGGAATGCAAAATCTGTTTGAAGGCATTTATTGTACATACCTCGAAGTATGATCGCAATTTTTAAAAAAATTTTTTAATATAAATTGGCTGCGCCACAGCTCAACAGATGAGGCTTTTTCTGAAAAACAGTGTTTCGCGGCCGGAAAGATTTCTCGTTCAATTTTTGAGCTAGAACAAAAAACCTATAATTTTTTAGTTCTGTATAAGATTATCTCAGAACATACATTAGGAAATTAAAAATTCTGTTTTTTATAAGAATGGTGCGCGATTGAACAAGACGTTTCAACAATTTCGAGGCTGTGGCAGTACCGTGTTTTGTTCAATTACGTACCATTCTTTCAAAAATCAGTAATTTTGAATTCTCTCGTGTACTTCCCGAGATAATCTCATATAGGGTAAATCCGGGAGACGCGGTCGGGTCGGAGAGATGGTCGACTCGCTATGTTTCAGACTCTGTAAAAAAAAAATTAAAAAAAATTGCGATCACACTTCAACGTATGTACAATAAAGGCCTTCAATCAGATTTTGTATTCTCTTCACTATACTCCCATAAAATATTCTCAAAATCAGGCTGCCTTTCCGAGCTCTACAGTGGCATTAAGGAGTATAAAGTCTTCACAATATTAAAGGACATGTTACCAGCACACTAACAAATTCCGATCTGCAGTAATAATTTTGTAAAATCCAAAGGGCTGAAAAGTATTAAATTCCATCTATGTCGTTTTTAATTTACCTCTTACATAAAACAATCTCATTTTAGTCTACTATTCTATGAGCACAGTATATAAACAATGTGTTCCAGAAACCAAAATTTGGAAAATAAATTGTTTTCAAATTGCTTCACGAAGTTTTTACTTAAATCCCTAATTTAGCGACTCGCTATATCGTTCCTAAAATTTTGTCGCAACTTGCGAAGATTCCAGACATCTTTCCCCCAAGAAAATAATCTTCTTTCATTTCTTCGCTTCGTCCTTTCTCATCTTCCTCCCCCGTAATCGCAGGAACAAACATGGGATATCGAGCAAGAAGCTACCAAAAACATTTTACAATAACAGCGAGGCGATAGCAGCACCACCTGTGTCAGCCAGTGATCTACAGTACGGCGAAGTCCATTGCACATGCTAATTATGTATGAGGTACTGATATCGCAGAACACTCCGTCATAATATGCCTGCTAATCTGCCGGAACGGAAAGTCCTCCGTGAGTCACAGATTCATCCACGCCCCATGCATTATTTGTCGTTCGAACAGGCAAGCCGGGGTTCAAATTTTAACGGGAACGGGATACTCCAACATTTTCAGGCGGACGGAGAGCGCGGCTCCACGACTGAGGTAAAGCCGTGAAAAATGTCCCGTGAAGAAACGAGCGAGAATATTGTCACGTGGACGCACTTACCCGCGCGAAGGTCTTCCATTTTTCCTCGAGTAATCGCTGAATAATACCACCGTCCAGCATGTCCAAGTGCTCCTCCTTCGTACCGTTCAGAATGATAAATAGCGCGGAGTTCCAGTCTGAAATAGAAATTCGGAGAGGACCATTTGCGGTTAATGGAACATCACTTTAGGGTTCTCTCGGCCGCGATAATTATGGGTTTTGCATTAGCGCCCGTGTGCGTGTATATATGTACACACATATATCAGATGCACCAGCTCCTGCACCCATCCCTACCCCGGAGCCTGGTTTTTCTGCAGCCGCGCCACGTGCGGTGCTAAACTTTCCTGCATGTAAAGATAAAAGTTTACGTTACTTTCGCGCGCGAAGAATTCAACCGGCACTCGTTAATCTCGCGGCCGAACTTGCAGGCTGAGCTTCCGAAAGTCAGCTAATGGTAGTTCGATGCCGCGTTTGAATTTCAGCGCGCCCATAAATGCGAGTACCAGAGGCTGTTAGAAAGTGTAAGTAATGTATAAGCTGGGTGGAACTTGGAGAGTTGTGCCTTGCTTTCGCGTAGAGGACAATTACACCAGTTAAAGAGATGAACGCCGCGTGAGCGTGTGCGTGTGTGCGATGTGGTGCTTTCCGTCCACTCCTAACGCTTTAGAAAATAATTTAGTCTGCGAGAGTGCTCTGTCGTTTTTCTTATGCATTCGTTATGGCGCAGTAACGCGAACAAATAGTGATATAATATCGCTTTATCTGGCATTGCTTGTCATTCCGTGGACAGTTAATCTATGTTATTTATATACAAGGTAAACCGCGTAACGTGACCAACTTCATTACATTTGTTGCTAGTGGATCCATGAAAATTTCGTTTCTGTTATAGATAACATTGTTTCGAAGAACCTTCAAGGTGATGACATTAGATTTTTCCATGGTTTTTTAAATAATTTTCCAAGGGCACCTTCAACTTTTCCATGTATAGTGATCCTGTACCTGTTTTGCATATAAGTTAATGAGCATCGAGATAAATGCAACGAAATTATTAAAAAAAAATTTTATCTAGCGAAATGATATGGGGATAAAAAGATTTAGGTGGAAGGTGATATATTTCGCCCGAAATAGTAAAGTTATATAAGAAATTATTAAACCTCAGTTTTCTCGGATGTTTCTAAATGCTAGATAGGACATTTTAACTAATGAGGGCAGTATTATTCTTGATTTTTTGGGGAGTTGTTTGTGAAAACCACACCCCAAAAATAATTTTTTTCTACTCGTAATAATTGTGATACAGTTAGGGGGAAAATATATAAAGTACAGCTAGTATGTAGCTATTTTGTCACTTTTATTTCATTTAATTAAGTAACTAATAACCGAGAAGAAACATGATAAAGCTGAGGGCATTTACCTCCATGTTATCCTTAAACGGGAGGTGTAGAGATCTGAAACTTCACAGAATGGTGTTTCAGGTGAAGAGCATTGTTTAGCAAACAATAACAACAAAATTTGTCACGGGGCCCCTTGCACATGCTTACCTTGCTAGACTCTTTATACTGTTCATGCGTTGTGCTGATAAGATCAACACGATGTGCTGATAAGAGCAGCACGTGCTCTTGTTAGTTGAGCGCTAAAGAAAAATATCCTTATTTCTCAGTCAAGAATGAAGTTATAACTTAATTCACTATGAAAGTAAACAAATGGAGCTTTTAAGCCTCAAAATCTGTTATTAACTCATATTATCAAAATTTGGACTTACACACCACTGTGATTCTCAGCCCTCCATATATGAGACTTTGACACAAACCAAGTTTTGTTCGAAAAAAAAAGTTATTTCATAACATTCTATACGTGTATTTGAGCACAGAGATGCATTTCGTCCGCAGTTGTACCATATCTACTGCGTCTCCAAAACCAAGGTTTGTAGGAAAACATATTATTCATACAGAATCACTATCATTTCCATGATGCCTGTTACGAAACACCCAGTAGAAATATTCTTCTGTCCCTGCTCTCTAAATTCTGCGCCCCGCGAATGACATCGGTAATGCATGGCTAACTCTACATCAACTCCAAATGAAGTAATGTCTGGTTGATTCATCGTGATTTCATTCGCGTCTATTTACACACTGCTTAAAACAATTGGCGCGTCATATATTGCAGCCGTTGTGATTTTTTTTTGTAAAAACCAAGCTCGGTTTTGAAAGCACAAGTTTATGTGAACAAAAGGGGGAAAACAAGGAATGTCACAAAACAGTTTTATTGAGAAAATCAAGTCTTAATACTTTAGTCCATCAATAAAGAAACAAGGTTCAATGAACTTAACTGTACTGTTCATGATATGACCAATTTCTACTTTAATTAGACATCAGGAAAGAACTGAGCAGAAAGATTATTTAATATTTTTTAAATGGAATACTTGAGGATACCGCAACAAAATAAATGTTCACTTCTATTATTATCAAAACGATGATACGTGCATAGTGACGTCCGAGTACTTCTGATGTATTCCAAGCTTACACTAATCAGAAATACATAGTACAAGTATGAAGACTGGGGACATTTCTTGATTTATTGTAGTGGAGCAAATGCTTAACATTGCCTTATGTGGCCATTTCTACTTTATAACCCTTTGTGATTCGACAGTTCTGTGGCCACTAGGGTTTATACAAAAATCGACTTTTGAAAAAACCGGTTTTCAAATTCCAATATACCCAGAAAACCGGTTAAAGCGGTTCTCAAATTTTCATAAAAAAATACAGTTAAAGTAGTAAATATATATTTGTACTTGTTTTAAAAAATTTCAATTTCCTTAATATTCTGCAAATACAAAAATATAACAAAATAAAACATACTCTATCTATACAAATACAAATAAAAAACAATTAAACTAACTAAAATACGTACCAATACGTACAATTTTTTAGTTCATTTAATATTTATGGATCTACAAAAATATAATACAATAAAATAGACTGCATACAAAATCAAACGAAAAACACTAAAATAACTAAAACCCGTACAAAATATAAATCTTTTAAAAGATGATACCAAATCATAAATCTTTATTCCATTTAGTATTTTTTTTCCCTGAAAATATGAACTCATGAAGATTAGTTTTACAGTAAACTGTTCCCTACTACAATATGCTTGTGTCCGAGGCGATGCCAAGTCAAAATGTTAACGTTTTTAATTAAATAATTAATTAATTTCTGACTTTTACAAATTTATAAATAAAACTCAGTTTTTAACCCCAGTTTTTAAAAACAGACAAACCCTAATGGCTCCAGTTACCGCCAACAAAATACGTTATACATCGCAGAATCACTAAAAATGGACGTTCCCCGTTGTTCCCCTTACCCTTCAGTTCTGATTTTTTCCTGTTTCACTGTGATTTTTATATCCACTTCCTGCTCCTGTACATTTTGATTAATGATTACCTCAAACTCAATCTTTTTCACAGTATCACACGAATATCGTGTCGATCTATCAAGCCTATAGCACGTTTTTCCTCGCTTTCACAGTAGCGGCCCTCTAATTGTTTGAGCATTATGCTCGTTCGTGGCATAACAGAAGCTTCTGTCGCATAGAGTACAACGGTTTGGAAATTTTGGGGTAGGTGACAAATATCGCACAACGGACCAATGAACCTTAAACCGTGTCACCGGTATTGATTATCGAAGTTTGTTCAGCTGGCTTCGCCGTGAAATATTAAGGGTTCGTTTGGAAAGTTTCTGGAAGTTGCGACATGCATCGATCGATTCTCTTTTTGCGAGGCCTGCAGACCCTGCCGCGTCAAATTCCTAGCGACGGTCCACGGGGCCGATCACGTTCTCAGACTCTTTAATTACTCGACGACCTAAGGCAAGCTGCTTTCACGGCAGCTTAAAGCGTCAGGGAAGTTCCGAGTTCCATTGGATGTTTTCAAGGAAACGTTTTAACGGTCGGTGCGTCTCTTGTCAATCTCCGCCCTTCTCTCTTCGGTCTGCGGCGCCATTGATAGGAAACCCTGGCCCCTCTCTCTCTCTCTCTCTCTCTCTCTCTGACAGCTCTCGGCCGGGAAATTGAATTTCAGATGTGCAAGCAAAATTGCAACGAATATCCGCGTTCTCGTCGAACCATCGAAACTTCCATTCAGTCTGCATATACCTTCTCGAACGACCGAACCGTTGACCGAAGCTTTCCCATCGAATTCAACGTAATTATTTAGCGAGACATCGAAACGCCAATTATTATGCTCAATGAATAGGATATTTAATGCGTAGCGATACCGTGCATATTAATTTGATAGCCACTTTGATGTTCGGCGGGATAGTCTGAAGGCTATTGCGAAAGCGATCAATTCGATATGTTTTGCTTCTGTCAAATTCAATGGTCATTTGTGGCTGGTATTAATAATTATATTAACGCCCACACAAGTGTCAAGGGGAAATAAAACGTTCCATGTACGTGGGAGCATGTATATTGTATAGAGTAGGTGTGCATGAAGCAGAAGAGGAATAGGGGAGAGAATGAGGGAAATTTGTATGGATGGGTGAAAAGGAGGTGGATGGAGAGAGGAGAGAAGAGTGGGGATAAGGGGTGAGACAGAACAGGTAGATTTAAAATAGGAAGAGGAAAAGGAGGGGACGAAATGGAGAAGGGTAGACGTAGAAAGATTTAGATATTTATATGGAAGGGTAGTAAAGGGATAGAAACTAATAGTGAGTAGAAGATAGCAAATAAGATAGAGTAAAAGTATAGAATAATAGGCATAGCATAGACTATACATAGAGCAGGGTTCGAAAGAGTTTTGGAAATTTTCGATAGGTTCTATTTGAAACATGGACCGTGGAATTCTTTTTAAAAATGTTCTCACATTATAAGTTTCCATGAGAACTGATAAAGTAAAAGTTCTTGAAAATAAAAGATCTAGTTGGAATAGAACTTATAAAATATAAAAATAAAAATTTTCCTATAACAGGAACGGATAATTTGTACATTAATATTAAAAATGTTCTCAATCAGTGTAACAAATACTGAATATAATAAATAATTGCTATAGTTAAATTGATATTCTGAATGAGTTATTTATTTGTAGGTAATATTTACCAACGTAGATAATTTCTACGTAGAAATTATAGACTTTTTCTGTGTGTTGGTCCATGTAAGTTATAAAAAAATGTTATTTAGGTATTATTCTTGACAAGTTCTCTTTTCTGTTCAATATTTCTAATGAAACTATTAATTACTTATGTTATGATTTTCATACCTTTATTAAATAAACACGAAGAAAATGATATTATGTTGATAAATAAAACTAGTACCTAATAGTTTAGTACTTTTCTTTATCTTATGAAACTTTTTTTAATAAATGTTCTAATATAACTGTTTCCATGGAACTTTTATTATATAGGTTCTAAAATATTTGTTCCATGAGAACACCTTCTAAAGAAGTTTCTAAGAAGTTCTGTCAATAAAAATTCCACAGGAACAGATATTCTTTCAAACGAAACATATAAGTGCTAACAGAATTTTTTTAGAAATAAGAGGTCCAGAAGCTTTTCGATCCCTGCTATAGAGGAATGCACATATGGTAGAGAGAGAAGGCTGTAATTCGTAAGAAACAACGAAGATGTTTATATTTCTGCTTTGCATTGCTATAGTGGCATAAATTAAAACATGTAATTTTTTAATTTTTTTGCACAAATAGACTCCACAAGTCAAACCGCAGATTTCTAACTTCATTAGTTTCACACCAGACAGCACATATGTCGTTATCAAGTTAGCTATGTTTTTTCAACATATGCCAAGTTTGAAGAACGTGTGGTTTGTAAGTACTCCCTCCAAAAAAATACTCAGACTTCACCCATGTTTCGAGGGCGCTAAAGTAGAATAGAGAGAATTACTTACAATTAGAGCTTTGGCGCATTCGCAACAATTTGTTGTGCGATAGTTTAGTCGCTGTCGATCGCGTAAAGTAGCGAAACAGTTCTGTCGCCGTGCCCAAGCGTACTTGGCGACAGAACTTTTTGTTTCCAACTCAGTCTGGCAATGGGGTTTCGAAGAGGCTGCTGTGATCTATATCCTCGGAATGCGAGAAAGGAAGCAAAGACGAAAGAACCGATATTGGATACATCCACTATGAGTGAAAGATTATACAGAACTGCAAAATTGAACGCCGTGAACTGTTTTTGAAAAATACATGCTGGTTTTACAGAACTGTTGACTTCTAAATGCACAAGTAGCTGGGTTAAAATAACCTCAGATTTTGCTCCATCACGCACAATTTTTTCGCAACTTGCTTCGACGTTTGTAATGTAATATGCGATTGAATAAAAAATTCGTGAAAAATTACCGAACTTACAAGTAACTGATGTGGCTTGGCGAGCCAATATTTATGGTCTCCCAGAAACTTCTAGTAAGTTCTAATATTTGTTGTAATGATAAGTAGAATACGATATAAGATCTAATGATAAAAACAATTAAATTGTCTTCTTGCCCACCAAAATATGGGCGAAAAATAATTATATGGTTCCATTTAAAAAACTAAAGGTGGCCTTGGAAATTTTGGAATAAATCACCTAGAAAGAATATACTGCAGTGTAAATTTTTGTTTAATTGGTCGAGTAGTAAGGGATGTAATTAAGGTGATCAAATTATGATACACACTTGATCTTTTCTGTACTTCGTCAACTGAAAGTTTAATTCCGTTTGCTGCAATCGCCATTTTTTTTATTGGAGTTTTACTAAAGTAGTCAAATTAACAATATAGACAATATAATTAACGAAGCACTTGTACTATACATAGAATTACGTAATGACGAATTATAAGAGAACAAGTAAATTATCGCGTTGAAAAATTGGATTACATTCTGAATGTTTTTAATTAACTGCCATTGTGTACGTTTCAATGCACGGAATGATAGTTTTATTGCTAGTACATACGCGTACGGTCATTATTATTGTTAGAAGATCAGAAACTATAAAGAGATTGATCAAGCGGTATTCTATTGTTAAACTTCCAAAACGAAAACGTCACTGTACAGACGAGTCATTAAATGTGCATGCTTCCATAAATGCCAATGCATTTCTCGTGAACAACTAAACTGCCGTTCAACAAATTGTCGCCAGTGCCAAAGGACTCTTATTAGTATCGTTTCTAAAAGAAAATAAAGATTTTCGATTATACCAAAATGAGAAGCAAATTTAATATTTCATTCTGCAATGTGCATGAATTTAATTACCCTACATCTGCCATTGGGTTAATTGCTAAATCATTCGCCTAAGTCTGAAAACTAATGTTTTCTGAGAGAAGAAAGCGTTTCTTAATTGGTGGAATATTACTCTGATAAGTCAGCGTTTTCAGAGAACTGTTTAAATAGCCAGATGTTTCTAGAAGTACCTGCAATGGTTAGAGAAATCTGAACTTTTTAAATAACGAGAAATGGAGCAATCGGAGGGTTGGGCATAAAAGGAAACGCGATGATTACTCGGGGAAATGATCTGGAAATGGAAGAGATGGATAAACCACAAGTACCAGGGGATATGTAAACAAAGCAGATCCGTAACAAGAAATATCCATCTACCTATTAGTTGTTGGCATGCTGATTCGCGAAACGTAAGTTATTGTACACTGTTGTTTTATCGTATAAAGAACTCTTGGCTTAGCAAGGAAAGGCCACTATCTCTGGAATAGTTAACTTTCTGATATACGTTCATTGTAAACCTATTTTCCTGCTTCATAAGCTAGATTTAAATGTATATTGATAGTGAATATCTATTAAGCATGTGCATAGAATTGTGAAGCATCCTCTTTACGCGCATTTCAGCAGAATACAGTAAATTTTATCATTGTATTTTAATTTTTGTATATGTTCGTATTAACTTTTTTCTATTTATTTTTTTTTTTTATTTGAGTTCAGAGAAACTTTCAATAGAAAGTAATAAAGCTTTACACAGAGTTTTAAAATTTGTAATAACCATTTGTTGTCATAACTTTGTTCAGTAATGTAAGGTGGGTACATGATGTTTTCAGCGGCGTTGGTTATGTGTGCTTATATTTTTAGATTACATTTTTTACGGAAGTGCTATGTACAAGCTTCGATATTCGGTTGACTGAGAAGTAATTTATATTTATATAAATATTATAGATTATATTTATTTAATTTTTTAATTATATTCTTTGAGTATCTGCCGGTCGAACAGGGAGCATTACCAAACTATATGATTTAAATTCTGTTTTTAGTTACAATTGCATTTTGCTTCATTTATTATACGTACCCGTTGTGACAATGAAGCGAAGTTTTCTATTTCACTTTGTTTCGTTAAAGGGTAAAATTGGAGGTTGTTTTGAAACACTCTGTAATACCGCCCTCTTAAACAGCGTGGTACTTGTTGCCCCAATCTCATTTCTTATTTCTTTTTATAAGTTCCATTAATCACTTAAACCTGTATTTTTAATTGTGGAACGATCTGTGGATACTCGTCTGAATGCAATAGGATACGTTTGCTTGTCTGATTTTTAAGGGGGAATATCACTGTGACGGCTGGAAAAGTAAGCCGCTTTTAAGAATTTTTTTTCAGGAATAATTTACAGTTTTTATAGAAAATTTTTATTACCTACATTTAGTATAATATCTTAAGAGACTATACAAAATAAATAGGAAAACGGGCATAAATTTTAATATATTAATTAATCTTCTAGACCCCCCACGTGCGTGAGTCCAACGTGTAACTATGGAACAACAGTTCCGAAATCAAATTTCATTTTTTTTTATAAACTATATGAGTGTAGTTTCCGTAGCACGTACAGATTCTTTGATTAAAAACAAATTTTTTGAAATACGCTCGAAAAACTGTCCATCTTATTCGCAGATTTTCGAAAGTTTTCTTCTAAAGCGCACCATTTATGCAAAAATTTTTTTTTTAAGAAATCTGTGTTTCCGTACAATGGAAACTACACTTATATAGTTTATAAAGACTAGAGCGCGTGGAGAGCCTAGAAGATTAATTAATATATTAAAATTTATCCATGTTTATCTATTTATTTTGATTTATAGTCTATTAAGACATTGTACTACAGTTTTCTATCAAAACTGTAAATTATTCCTGAAAAAATTCTTAAAAACAGCTTACTTTTCCGGCCGTCACAGTGGTGTTCCACTTAATTTCATGTACTTTAGTAAATCTATTTTATTACCTTATATGTGATCCATTAAGTCCGATCTACTCTTTTTTAAACAAGCAGCATCACATTTCATTGTATGAGTCTTTCCTGTTCATAAACTCTATGAAATATTGAAATTACCAATTTTAATTTTGCAGCACTCTGTATAGAGATTTGAACACAAAATTACACTACATTCGTCCATCTGATCTTCAATTTTCCATACCATTACTAAACTCCTTCTACCTTTCCTTCCGCGTTTTTGAAATTTTACTTAGAATTTTGAAACGCCCTATACAATCGCATTCAGAAATATTGTTTCACCTCTATGATCTTCAATCTTCCACAACATTAATAAGCCTTTTCATTCTCTTTAAGCGTTCCGTTTAGTTGAACCTGCTCTTGTACAGGCTGTATAAAAAGTAATGGGCACTGCTTTTACAGATGAATCTACACCTACAAAATTTATAAATAATATTTATCGAATTACTGATGTGTCGGGCAGTTTCTAACGGGGAAAAAAATTAATAGAAAATGAGTAATTACAGAATTTTTTGAGACAAGTTTAAAAATTAACATGGAATTTCATAAGAATAAACTCATAACTTGACATACATATTGTCGTATAGAATTCAATATTAATTATTTATTAATGACATTTTTGCTGTTGTACATTGGATGCAAATGTTTTATATCATAACAAAATCCTGCGAGTGATTGACGACATTTTTAGATTAATATATAGATATTAATGATATCACCTATAAATCAATGACGTGCCAGTAAAATTCTCGTGCGTGCCATAGGTTCGCCACCCCTGACCTACAAAACTGAATCGGTGGACATTTGTCAAAAAACTTGCATTTGCGCCGCGCAGTTTCATTTGAACTTTTCTTCTCCTCATTGAAGTACAGCGCGTTGATGTGAAAAAAATTTAGCATTAATTTTCAATGTTACAAACAACTTTGTCCCAAGTTCTTCTAACAAATATCCACCGAACCAAAGGAGTAGATTGATTCCTGAATGCAGTAACCATTACTTTTCAAACATCATGCACATTTGAGACATCCTGTAGTCATAAGATTCCGAATTGTAAAAAGAATGCACCCAGGAATACCTGGCCACGTTCGACCGGCCGATTTCCGATTTCACGTGACAAAATCCCAGGCCTGGATGACAGGGATCCCGAAGTTCACGCACACGACAGACTTACCTGTGCATGGTCGTTGCCGCAACTCGTAATTATATCTAACTCTAGAGGGCAGACCTCCGAGAAGTTTTCCCTGATGGCCCGTTGTTGTCCCCTTCCCACCCCTCGGCCTGGATCGACGCGACGACAGATCAGTACGCAAAAACGGACGTTGAACCGAGAAGTTGAATAACGATTTCGCCTTTGCCGCTCCGCTGCCCCGTTATCGCTGATAATCATCCCTAAGTGCTCTGCTCAGATAATTATTAACGTTTTAGTGGAGGCAGGCGGCCGCCCGTGTCCTCGTAATCGATTTAAGCTATCTTTCCGAGCTTAATCCCATCAGGGAACATCAAAAGTCGATAGGCAGTGATGTAATAGAGCTGCAGATTATATCAGAGACCTCTGTCGTCAACCATAAACGCGCGGGCTCGATGGATCTCCACCGAATCCCGATACAAAGGGGTGGCGTCAGAAATTTTATCGGACCAATTTCGCGTCGCCACGCAGCCAGCATCCGCATTTTTTCTTCAGCGACAGCTAACCCGTGAAATACTATTCTCCCATTAGACCAGCCTCTTATCCTTCCCTCCCGTTGTTTCTTCGAATTCCCTCAGAAATTTCACCCTGCAACCGTTCTGGAAGTACATATAACGCTTCCTTGAAAGGGGGACGAAGACGAGACACGGGTGAGGGGCGCAAAAACCTATCTCGACTGGGGGATCCAGGGGTGAGAATAAAGCGCAAGGAAGAGTGGCAGAGGGAGGCGAAAAACCTCGAAAGATTCTACGGGTGGAATTATACCGTTCCTCAAAACGGAATCGCTCAGCGCCGAGTCTTCCCTGATCCCCTTTTCTCCTCCCGCTTCCTTTCTCCCTCTTTTTTTATATATTTTCGCCGTCTCTAACGATGAAAAAGGTGGAGCAGTCGAGGGGGGGGGGGGGGTAGAAGACAGTGAATGGAGAAAAAGAGAGGAGCGAGTCTTGACACGGCGGGGTAGCCGACTGGTTTACTCACTGGCGAACTGGTTGGCTAACTAACTGACGGACCCTGGGTGGCTGGCCTTGGCTTAGAGTAATTAAGCGTGCCCGTAGGAAGGAGTAAGCTGAAAGTTCACCCCTTCTGATATACTGGCGGCACCGGGTTACCCCTCGTCCCACCGGTTACTTCGTTCGTCTCGTCTCTCAGCCGTCGTTGGAGCCCATCGGATGACATTCGCGTAGCGGCAAAGACGCCCGTGGTAGGGAAACGAGGGTGGCGGCGCGGGGGGCAGGGGAGAGGACAGCAAGGAGAGGGATGGCTGAAGGGATAATGGATTCCGAAACTAAATGAAACGCGAGCACCCAACTCCGCGTCCGCGGCTAATCTCGAAACTTCGTTAAATGGCCGTAATTGCATCCTGCAACGACCCCCTTTTCCCTTGTCTTCCTTCTTACGCCCTCCCCTCCGCTTCCACCGCCACCCTCTCTGGCCCGCCAACCCCGCGGACCGTCTTCCACGGCAGGATGGTGGAACCCCTGGCCCTATGAATCACCCCGAACGTCTAGAAAATTCGTCGATGGTGCATACAGATCCACTTTACACTGGTTCGAAAGCGGCGGAAACTTCGATACAATTTGGCACAAGTCCGATTGCCTGGGCGCTCTTTAAATGCAGAACGGCTTGGCGAGGGCGCGATCGCCTCCACGCGAGACGAATTTCATGGAAATTAGACGGGAGATATTGAGTTCCCGTTCGATTACGTAGGAAATATGATTGTTCCTTGGGTCGAGCGAAATGGGGAGTAACACTGGCTGCTATTAATATCTGGTTGGTGTGAAAGGATTGTCATGTCTGTCGGGTATGCGAAGCCCCACTTTAAATAGAGTTGTAAGGTTCCAGTGGATAAAAAAATGGATGAATGTAGGGAACCACAGATCACTGCACGATGCAGTCAAGCAGAAATTTATTGAAAAACAACCCTCCCTAATCGACGGAAAATTAGTTCGTCTGCCTGATACTGCTCGGTCACGCATAAATGATTCATGAACTTTTAGAGATTAAAGTTGAGACATTGCATTCACCGTACCCCACTGATCTTTCCACTTTGATGTTCCTTTATTTATTAGAATCTGGATCAGCTTTTACGTCGCGAAAGGTTAATGAGCGGAGGACATTGGCAATGGTATTCTGGACTTTATACATTCTCAGAGGCTGGAGAATAATTTAAAAGGGATTGGAAAATTTTCTTGTGGATAGGAAATATAATTGGATTAATTATTAAAAATTACGACTAAACTACGTAATTTCTTCGTCAATAAATCCGATAAATGTTTTACGCAGAACTAATATTTTGATACCATAAGGCTTTGTATAGTAGTGTTGTGTTCAGCTGCTTGTTATAATCTTAAAGAATTAGAATTAATATTGTCATTACCCACTTCATTCCCTTTATTAATCATTTGTTTCTTTATGTTAATTAAACGCGACAAATAAATAAATGTGTTGAACAGAATCGTACAATGTGAATGACATTATATTTATTAACATATTCTTAATATAAATCTTCTTAATATATGTATGCTTAATAAAAAAATTTTGACATTACTTACTATAAGAAAATTGTATTTTAATAATATAGGTTTGGGAATATATGTGTAGTTTTTTGGGTGTTGTATTGAATAACAAAAAAATCTGTCGAGTAATGAAGTTTGAAGGCTTGTTAAATTAGTAACTAGATAGGAAAGAATATCATTTTTGCTCAAAAGTTTCAAAAAATTGTAATCTTAGGATTCTTCTAATAAGTGGACTTTTTTTTATAAATATTGTTTTCAAAAATACCTACTAGCAGAATGATTTTAATGCCAGACTTTGCAGGCGTTCGCTATTATTAATATTCTTATATATGTTGAATGACACTTATTAAAACTTTAAGGAAAAAGAGAAAAATGAAGAACCTGTTGATGTCGAAAAAGAAGGGAAAGAAGAATATCAAATATTTACACGCAAAAGGAAGCGGAAGAAAAGGGAAAGAAATCTTTATCTGCCCAAAGGCAGAAAGGTGGAGACTTAAAGGGAAAGTCAACGAAATCCTGCGCAAAGGACAGAAAAGAAGGAATATAACATAAAAAATATTATGAAATGTACTTTTATGAAGATTTAATATACACAGCCAATTTTTCCCACAATTACATTACATGATAATTTAAAAAAGTAAATGGTAATGGATGCCTAATCTGGCTAGCAGTAACTATACACAAAGAGGTTGATTAGAGAGAGAATGTCCTTGTAGTAAATTTTCATGTTAGTCCGATTTAATTAAAAAAGTGGAAGGATCAATATACGTAATTTTCTTGAACTGTTTTTAACGTGCTAAAACGTTCATTCTAGTTAGGGGAGAGTGGGGTAATCACGAACGCGATGCTTACGGGGTTTTAATAAATAAAAACTGCTGTTTTTATGCCGGGCAGAAATTAATAAATACAAAACACTCATACTAGTCAAGATAAACACAATTAATTATTTTCATCATGTTTCAAGTAATATTTCGTACATTTTCAATTGCATATAATTACTGTTCAATAAATGATACTATTGGGATTTTTTAAGTTGAAATAAAGCACTTTTTTACCAACATTTTGTAACCAAGACGTGGCTTGAATCATGATTCTAACTCCCGAAATAAATTCCTTTTTATCTTTTGATGTCGTGGCGTAATGACGAACATATACATATTTAAACGCTTTGTAGCTCAGAGCAACGTTAATCGATTTTGATGAAATTTTCAGCATGTATAAAACTTATTTAAATGTACCAAAGGGATTTTTAAATTTTCATTAAACGCTCAAAAAAAAACCTTAAAAAACGGCCTTTACTATGTTTTTTCGATATTCCGACAAATTGCAATTTTTTTCTACCGCACATGAAGAGGAGTTTGATAAATACTTTAGGTATATGTTGTAGCAACGTTTTTTATTGGTTGACCATTGAAATCGCGCTTTCTGTGCGTCTGCTGTGATATTTAACACTCTGTTCGTGATTACCCCACAGCAGTCGGCTAATTACAAACAACAAAGGTTTTTCTTTTTTACTATAAAATTGATTTTTATTATAATTTCTCAAAAATTCGTCGCAGTACTTTATAGCTGAATAGTTTAAGTATGTTTGTAAATAAAAAACAAATTCATTTCTCGCATAGTTTTCGTTTTGTTTGCTTTTTTGCTTAGGTGTTCGCCATTATCCCACTCTCCCCTACTACAAAAAAATTTTAAGTGAATAATTTTGGATTCGGACTTCTAACGAATCATTGTGTCCCTATGAATAAAATATTATTGCATAAAACTGTATCATACCTACCAACATTTGTAGAAAGGATAAATCTATATTGTACATACATTTGAATTTAAAAAATTGGTAACATGCAACAGCAGCGTCGATACGTAATATTGTTGGAGCTCCAATGAAGGAATAATGTTACACAAACTGCAGCATAAAATTTATATCGTATTCGGGAGAGGCACAATTACTGATTGGCAATGCAGAAATTGATTTAAAAAATTTCGTGCTGGTTTCGTGTACCAATATCAAAAGTGAAGCTCAGTAAAGCTGCACAATTAATTTCGGTGATGCTACATCGAAACCAACAGTCGAAAATAATCCACGTGTAACATTCAGAAAATTGGCAATGAAATTTAGTGTATCACAATCGGCAACAATCTGCTATTTACATAACATTGGACATGCTGACAAATTGTCAATACGAGTACTGCAAATTCTTTCAAAACGAAACAACACAAAACGTGGAAGTATTTTATCATAATTATTCTGCCGATTTAACATTAAACTTTTCTCGTATGCAATTATGCGGCGCGATAAAAAATGTGATAATTACAAAAAGTTCTCATCCAAGTTTACATGGAGCAAGATTTTGTTGGGGCTTCTGAGGAATTATTGCGGTACCATCCATTATTGTTAAATAGCAACGAAACTGACGCTGCAGACGTTTATATGCGACAGCTCGACCATTGAAAAAAAATTAATACAAAGAGAAATGTTTTGATGCATCAGAAATATGTAATTGTATTATGGCATTAACATCAAATGGTGAAAGGGCATAAAGGAAATTTGTAACTTGGCTCTTCTGTGTTAATTTACTCTCTATATTCGCCAACTTTGGTACTCACAGATCTTCACCTGTTTAAATTCTTGCAAAATTTTTTATACCAAAAGAATCCTTCAAATAATAATAACTCGACACTTAAATCTTTAAACAACCCCGGTAGGTTTCCCCCCAAAATGACAACACTGCTGTTCATAAATGTTAGGACACCTAACCTATGTGAAATAATTGTGAAAAACATTATTGAAGAACTCTAAAAAATAAATTTTTCTTCGTTTAATATTTTAAATTAAAGCCAGAAAATAAAAGCAATGAAAAGTATTCAATCTATACCACATCACAATTTGTCCAACTACAGCAGGTGTCTTAAATACTTATAAACAACAATGTATATGTATGAAGAAGCATCAACAACGTCACACTGAACTACTTCACAGGTATAAAAGGTAACAAAACTGCACCTTAACCACGAAATAAAATAATCCTTATTTGTCAGCCACACACTCTCCAAGCATTTTCTTTTTCCCCTGCAACGGTCGCGCAAGTCTTAGCAGGTACTCGCATTTACTTTGTTCTCCTCGTTTCTCCCACCACGCCTCTCAATAAAGTATCGTCGTGTGACAGACGAGGAAGAATAAGAAAGCAGTTCGTAACGTGGAGAATTTATCAAGAAACGCCGATCTAGATCAGAGGAGGGTAGGGTCGGTTATATTGCATTAGGAGGGCTACTTGACAGCTACTTGAGGACGACTCGCCCTTGGGCCCTGACAATTATACGAAGGCACGTCACAAAGTGAGTGGCTACTTCAGCATCCTCCCGAACGACGAACTCCGGGGACGACGATTCTCAAAACCGTGTAATTCGATTAGCATTACGACGTACTTGTTCTGCCGTCAGGTAACAGCGTGTCGAGTGCATTGAGGGGGTACGCCGAGCAGGTGATATTACTGTAGCGCCAGAATTCCCGTGCAGACAGTTCCAGCATCTCCCGAAAGACCTCCGCGCGACCCAGCTGGCAAGCGAGCGTCAATGGGGTCAGTCCGGCCGCGTTCACGATCCCATTGCGTGCAGGAAGCTTCGGATGACGAAGAGCATACCCGAACATGTCCTACGTTATACAGCCGCGCGTTTGTACTCGATTTAGTGAGGATGTGGACGTGTTTCAGGAAAAATCGACTAAACCAGGTCACCATGCTCCTGTTTAATCCTCAGCTGACGGATCCAGGGTCCGTTTCAACCCGCTCAATAGTGATAATGTTACTCATCGCTTGTTAGTGTCACTGGTCTAAGTAAATAAGAATTTTAGATAGTGGTAGGTTCGAGAGCCACTGCGAAAGGTTATTCTGATGAAAATGTGAAGGAAATTCTACTGCAGGTCGAAAATCAAAATGGACTCCGTCTCTGTCGTCTAAGGATTAACCCTAAAATGGATTCAATAGCGTTTGATTTTATGTATAATATTTGAGGTACTTCGGGGGCTCAGAGCTTGAATGAGCTAAGTGTAGACGAAAATAATGCTGTATTCTAAGAAATATTTATATTTTTTTATGGTACGGGAGGTGTTAAGTGGGGATTGGTTCAGAGGGAACACCACTGTGACGGCCGGAAAAGTAAGCCATTTTTAAGAATTTTTTTTTTTCAGAAATAATTTGCAGTTATTATAGAACAATATTTTATTACCTACCTTTAGTTTGCTGTCTTAAAAGACTATACAAAAGGATATAAATAGAAAAACATCTATAAATTTGAATATATTAATTAATCTTCTAGACTCTCCCTCTCCTCACGCGAGCTAGTCGAATGTGTGACTATGAAACAGCAAATCCGAAATCAAATTTCATTTTTTCTTTATAAACTATATGAGTGCAGTTTCCGTTGTAGTTGTCTATTTATTTTTTGCATAGTCTCTTACTAAAGTTAGGTAATAAATATTTTCTATGAAAACTGTAAATTATTCCTGAAAAAAGGTTCTTAAAAATGGCTTACTTCTCCTGCTGTCACAGTGGTGTTCTTCCTTAAATGGCTAAATGGCCTCATCAAGATGCTTGATTACGTTACTTAACTAATGCTGCAACAATGAATTGGCAAGTACATATTTCTACAATACCTACTAGCGTTTAGAGCAATGGTTTATTATTTAAATATACCTCGAATGTTTTCTATAATTTTACGATCAGCAAAGTTGAAAAATAATGCGATAATATACTATAAAGGTATTATAAAGCTACATTTGGAAGTTTCTTACATAATGTGATCGTATGTCCATTAGGGTGGCCCTTATTTATACCTGTCGAAATTTGTTTTTTGTATTTCTTTGCTCTCACCCCCTAGATCGGTGCCATTTGATAAAAAATAGCCCCTGAAAAAGTTTATTGCTAACAGATAACAGGAAAGTGTGCCGACTAGGCCTTAAAGTTTAGAAATCATTAATAGTTTGGATTTAAAGGATTTCTCAAAAATGGTAAGCCCTATCCAAATTTTGTTCAAATAATATTAAAAGAGCATTCTATTTTCTACAAATATTGTATATATAATTTGTTCGTGCTTTCAACTATTTTTTTAGATAATAGCGTTTGAATATAGAGAGGTCCTCACTACGCGCATCCCATCTGTACAGCGTGACGTATTGTCTACTAAAGGTACGCGCGTAGTGCGGACGTCTCTATATTCAAAGGCTATTATCTGAAAAATTGTTGGAAGCACGAAAAAATTGTATATACAGTAATTGTAGAAAATTGAATGCTCTTTTAATATTATTTGAATAAAATTTCGCTAGGGCTTACCATTTTTGAGAAATTCTCCAAATTCAAATCATTGGTGAATTCTAAACTTTAAAGCCTTTTTCAGGGACTATTTTTTATGGAGTGGAACCATACCTATTAGGGGGTGAGAGCAAAAGAAATCGCAGGTTGAAAATAAAGGCCACCCTAATCTCCATGCTTACTTTCACCACTGTACTAAAAGTACATAAGATGTACCAAATGTCATTACACTCCGAAAAGCTTGGCGTTAAATGTTTTAAGAATTTACAGAAGAATATTTTCGAAAAATATTTACAAAATAGACAAAATAACCTTGTGTCATGTCGAATAATGTAGGTCAGAGTTTTTGTCTTTCCTGAAAGAATGCGTAATTCCATTCAGAAAATATAAAGTGGCTTTCACAAATCTGAAATCCCTTTGTCTGTAAAGAACGTATTGTGCTATATATAATATCCCTTTCGAAAATTTTTAATATTCATGCCGAATCATTTATTGTATCAGTAGTCATACTGAGATTACGCTTTGCTTTGCAAAATTGAAATTAAAATATTTTTTAGACACAAGTTTCTTGATACTATTTCGCGGAGAATAGAGAAAAAAGGCTGCATATATCGTTGGTGCCCTGAAAAATATAGGGTTCTGTTAAAAAACAAATTGCAATTACGCTTCGCAACTGCGCGTATGCACGTAAATTCATAACAGGAATGTCGGAATGTACACAGAGAATCCAAACCCATTCAATTTCACCTCATGAAATTTTCCTCTACCTTCAACCGTTTCACAGCTTGGCATAGCTACGTGAGGCAGCTTCTATAATTTATAACACGTTAAATGAACGGTTCTCCCTGTTAATTCTAACAAAAAGTGAAGTTTCCATTCTGCTAATTACATAATTATTTTGATATGACCCATGAGGAGAAGTCAATGAAATTTGCTCGTTAACTATTTATCATCAAAACCTAACGTAATTCATTACTTGAAATTTCCAATCATTTCAACAACATTGCCTAACATCCTCACTACATAATATAACCCATTGTATATGACTTAGCATAACTCAAAGTATCTCGAATCATTTTGAAACTGCACCTCCACGTTATAACAGAGTTGGGCAAAATTTAATCTAACTACTAATTACTAATTACTTTCTCTAATCGTTAATTTTTACTGATCTCAATTACCATTATAATAGCCACATATAATTGCAGGACAATTGCAATGGTATATAATTGAAATTGCTCTACACAATTACATTTGGCAATTACAATTGTAATTGAGGTCAGTAGTAATTAATCATCACAGAAAGTAATTTCTAATTAAATTAACAATTCCACTTCACCTTCATTATTACTTAGTAATTAGCTTCTACTTTGTCCAAACTCTAAAGTTATACATATGCGTGGAACGCTGTGGGTATTGTAAAAAATGTACAACGTGTATTACCCACTGCAAATACTCCACAGTGCGGTACAAAAAAGCTGATCATCGTCCAAAGGCAATTAAAAGGAAAGAAACGCACCAATTTATCGCCAACCACCACCATATGTAGAATCATGTTCCCGAACGAGTCCTGCTCATCAGGATCCGCGCCGGAATCGAGGAGCAGGTTATAGACGCTTTCGTTCGCGCAGCAGGCCGCCCAGGCTAGTGGGTACTCTCCTAAATAAGCTAATCCCTCGTAATCCGTATTCTTCGCCGGGTTGGTTCTCTGTTGGTCCCTGGGAAGGAAAAAGCTGCCGGTGGCCCGCTGAGAAATAATCGCGCCCGCCTCCACGAGATCTTGCACCAGCTCGTTGTTATTGTAGGCGATCGCTAGATGGAGGGCACTAGCTCCTAGGTATTCCTCGCCCTCGACAACGTCAATAGCCAGCCGTGGAAAGCACTTGAGCAGGATACGCGCTACTCGCGTGTGTACCCTGGTATCGCATATAATCAGAACATGGAGGAGGGTCTCCCCGAGCGAGCCCCTGTATTGCATCTGCCAGCATGCCTCGTGATCGTTCCATTGTGCCAAAGGATCGAACCGTGACAGGGAGGCCTCGATCGGCAGCACAACCTGCTCGAGATCACGGAATTTCCACCGTAGGTATTCGGCCCGATTAATCACCTGGCCCTTCCCGTCGCCGTACATCAGCACCCCGAATTGTTCCCTGATCAACTTTTCCACCTCCGCCTGGCCGCCTTTGCCGTACGACTCTATCAGCTCGCCGCCCTTCTTGTAATTGGCGAGGCGGTACAGCAGGCATTGGTCCTCGTCGCTCGCTTGGCTGATCACACGGTCAAGGATCGAGCCGGCGTTGACCTGGCTGCCGCGACCTCGACACGAACAGACACCACCCATTCAGACATCCCTCTTCGAGCCTCTTCCGGGTCCTCGAATCGCCTTTCTGACGTTTGTCCACTCCAACTGATCACGATCACTCTCCCCTATCAGCGAGACGGCCGGTTCTCTCGGCTTGTCAACCGACACCCGAGTGGACTCTTTGTCGACTGTTTTCAGGCGTCCTCGAGGACAAGGGTTTTCCCATTTTTCCCAGCACTCAATCAGGACAGGGGACACGGGGGGGCAGCTCGCCGCGTGGCTAACCGCGATCGACTCCGTTGATACAGCCCTCGAGATTTCTGCGGGCCAACGGAAGGTGGCACACAGGTGGAAAGCTTGTCCGCGAACTATAGCAACCGCGTCGAGCACGCCAAGCAATCTATAAACAGTGCCTGGCTCCGCTAGACACGGTAGGGTCACTAGGTGACGGCTCTAACTTTCGGCTTCGTGGCAAAAATTGATTTCTGCTTCATGCATACTAAACGACGCTATCGCGCAATTTGTTTTGCTGGTGGCTCGTTGTAGAAAGGGCGAGCTATAGGTCTTGTCTATGCGAAGATACGTGGATAGAAGGAAAAGATGAATGTGATGATGAGGATTGCGGTTTCATGAAATGCAAGTATCTATAAGTTATACTCTGTTATAAATTGAACCTTAGTCTTTTCGCGCGATTGTTCACTAACAAGGAAACATATCGAACCCGAAAATTCCGATTTTAATGAAACTCCCTACGATTGTAGAGCATGTCGGAGTATGTAAGAAACGATTTTTTTTTCCGCGGGAAAAACACTCTGAGGGGGTGAAATCAGCCCCCAAATTTTCAGCGATTTTTCGTTTTTCGAGTATAACTTTGTAACGGTGCGAGGTAGAAGAAAACCGTAAATTGACAAAATGTTCAGCGTTTGATGCCGTATAACGCGCTGCAAAGGAAATGTTTGTAAGTCCAACAATTTATAAATAAATTAAAATTTTCGTTATTTTACAAACGTTATTTTATCAATCATGAGGATTGTTTCATAGGATGTGGATTTCGAGCTGATGCAATAAATGTTTCCAGTACTGTGTATCCCCATAAAAAATTTCAAAAAAGTAAAAAAATTACGCCAAGTACATGAAACAGTCGAGGACGGAAAAGAGTAAATCACAAAAATATACAATACAAAAAATATGTGAAATCAAAGTGAGCTGCAAGTACATAAACGTGCTTTTCACCTGCGCTTAAGGTGACAACTACGTATACACAGCTAAAATGCTGTGTTCATACATTCTACTACTTACATTCTACGACATTTTAATAATGTGAAGATAAAATGTAACATTTAGACATTTGCCTAGATGTCCGCGGCCTGGAAGTCAAATGCTTGGAGGTCAATACTTTTCATTTGAGGTGAAAAGGTTTTTCGGACAAAAACGCGGCGTTTTGTAAAAAGGCTGATATTACAATTGTTATACAAAATGCTGTGAAGAATCAATTTATGTGAGAAAAGAAACAGTGCTTCTATCTACAAAAAGGGACAAGTGCGTAGTGCTCTTATACCGTGGCAAACAAAAAAATTATATAACGAAAAATTGGTCCTTATCATAATATTCGACTTTCTACCACAGTGATTCCCAACCGGTGGGTCGCAAAGTGTTTTCTGTGGGGTCGCCACGGTTTGGGGGTATTTTTTTTAATAGGTATTAAGTTAGAATTTTAATCTGAAATACCTATTTTTAATGTGTTTTCTGTACCTTATTAAATTTACCTTACCTTATATGGTAGGGGGGCGGGGCAGATTATTTGAATATTATAAAAGGGGGTAGCGACTCAGAAAAGGTTGGGAAACACTGTTTTACTCTATCCCGGTTTGTAGAATCACCCTGTGGAAAATGAGGTATATGTAGGTAACTTTAAATTATATTTCTTAACATCATCGTTATATTTGAAATTATAAAAAAATCATTTGCATGCCAACTGCCCAGTTTGGAGGGGAGTATACACATACCTATATTATTTAAAAGAACATTTTTCTGATGGTCATTATGCCTGAATGTTCGAAATCAATATTCTTATTTTAAAAAGAATTATGTTAAATGCTAGTACTAACGGGTAATTAAGAATATGATGGTATGAAAATAAATCATTCTATTCTTATGTAAAAATATTTGAGTGAGGTGCTGACCGTATAGAACGCGTGCCTTTTTCATTTTTTCATTTAAGTGAAGTTTTAAATGTAACTTTGATATTTAATGTGAAATTACATTGATAAACACATTCACTCTGCTTTCCAATTTATCGATTGACTTGTGTGTAATGACTTTTACCTTTGCCCATCCATTATCGATCATCTTTTTAAGTTATTAAATAAATTGCGTAAGTTTTTTTATAGACAAGGCTTTCTCAATGTAATGGTAGATATAATAAAATTAACTGTTTCTATACATTTTTCGTAAAAATATGTTTCATAACCTTTTCGCCAGTGTCCTGTTTTCAACTTTCTTCCATAAACGTTTTCGCTTCTGGTCTTCAATTTTATTATTTCGCTCTTCAGCAGCTGAGGTTTTCTGTTTCCGTTTCTTTCCTTCTTTCTCATTTACATGATAACCTCCTTTACTTTTCTTTTCTTCGACTTTAGCTTATTTTTCCTTCCTTATTTTTCACAAGATACTACTATATGGTAGCTTCTACGAATATAATTACTAATAATTATAATTATTTCGGAAATCAAATGTAAATTATATATATATATATATATATAATTGACAAGAAATATTAGTATTTTTATATATAATATTTTGAATAAGTACCAAAGTTAGAGAATAGTAAAAAGGTTATTCAACAGTATGTACTTACATAATAATATGTATCCACCGTTAATTTAAACACATTTAAACACACGTACATTTTTTTGAAATCTTTGAATGAACTTGCCTTTCTGGTATTTATTTCCTTTTGTTTCATATTAAAATTTTTCATGTACAATATTATTCGATATGTATGAATAAATATGATCATGAACGCATTATATATCGTTACATTTTTCTTTTGTTCCTCTTCAACGAAACTGTTAAATGAAGATATGGTTGCACAAAAGAAATATGTACTAATGGAAACAGTAGTTTTAAGTAGTAATTCTAAACATTACAAAGGTATTCGATGTACCTATACTTTTACTTAAATGCTGTACTGTGTATCACTCATCGATTGATCGCTATTTTAACTCACTTATCCATAAAATTTTTGTATGTTTTACTCTTCGAGAATGACGAATAAGTATTCCACATTTCATTCCTCCGACCTTAACGCAGTTCGTAATGTCTGAGTATGCTGATAATTCTCGAGACTGATTAGAATTGCATGTGACGCGAGAATACAGGTATGACACGTGAAAAATATCGCTAAAGATACATAAAATTATAAAAATACATAAAATTATTGAAATGATAGGTCGTTTTTGTGTTTCATTCTTTATTCAAAAGTACTTGTAACAGAAGTTGTTTCGACGCTGACAGATATCTCGTGAGAATGGCGAATAAAATTTCGTATGGCCTTGTGTCAGGGATGGTCTAGTAAAATTATTAATACCACTGTTCTAGGAAACGCAAGACAATAGCATAAATGCGATTTTTTCGCGGAAGGGAATGAGCAAGTGGTGCAAACGTCATTCAACGTTGTAGCTAGGTCGTGTGATTGTGAAACGACGTATTGTCGTTCGTTGAATAGCGCCCGGAAAACACCTTTCCAAATTGACGTCCACCAGATGAATAAGAGCAGATCGGTCACGTGCATGCTCGTCATTTGTTACAAACATAATATACAGGGTGTCACCATACAAAAGGACAGGCTCTTGATTTCATTAATACCCACAGTAAAGTTTAATCCGTTTATCAACTCATGCAATTACATAATATTTACACAGCGTTTACTCTATATACAAATGTTCAATGATATACGCTATAGTTATTAAATTATAATAAATTATATCATAATTTAAATTAAATAATATAACCACCTTAGAAAATGGTAGTTCTAAAAGTTTGGGAAGTGTTAGAAAAAAATACAATATCACGTTAATTGTATGTTTGTTTTTATTGCGTGTTTAAGGACAAATTGCACCTTCTAAGGTTATTAGTGACCAATAGAGTGGCTCTTATTTACTTTTGGTAAATTTTTTTTCAAGATCTTCTTCGGGGCACCCTCCAGAATAGTTCCAAATAATTAAAAAAAAATCTGTGTAAAGTTTGAGCTCGATCGGATAATGGAAAAGGTGTCCCTGGACCCTTAATTATTTAACAGCTCACAAAGTCAGTTTTATATAATATCCTCCTTATTGATTAAATAAAAAAAATATGTCAAATAAAAGTTGTAGATCCGGACAAGGAGCATCTTTTATGTTGTAGAGTGATAAGTCTTAAATTCGTCAATTCGTCGTTCCAAGATTCTGCTGTAGCTTTTATAAAGTACTTTTGAAGATGCTTACAGAATACAGGTCCCAGAATTGTAGTGGATGCGCTCGGGTTGGAGTTTGCTTGCTTTGCTGCTGCGTCGGCTTCTTCATTTGCCTTGATGCCAACGTGTCAGGAGATCCAAGAATACAGAATATTTTTTTGGCACGCATGAGTCTTGAAGTCATTTCAATGATGTTCTGGATTATTTTGCATTTGTATGTTTGTTCAATGTATCTTTGTATAAATATCAAAAAACAAAAAACATTTTTCAGTATAAAACTTTAAAACAAAGCAGAACTATGTCCCAAAGTGATAGATCCACTTTAATGAACCTTATAAAATTAATTAATCTTATTATGTATTAAATTATTAATAGCTTATGAAACCTTAAATCCTAAATCTATACATAATATTTACCTACTTATCCTAAACTAAATACTTACCATGTATCTATTTATATAAATTCAGTTACCTAAATTTATTTGTTATCTACATGTTTATTTGCAATTCGATACTTACATACCTATTCCTATTTTAGTATGACTTCTTTTATGCCTGCAATAGATCTGACTCTTTCTACGCTTACTCTAATTCAAATTTCTACCTGACCGGGACCTATTTTTCCTAATTATTGTTATCAAACATTACAGTACTAAAATATATATTGTAAAAATAAATGGCTCCGAGAAGACGCTGCTGTGAATTGATCACAGGATTAAAAAAGAAGGCTCTTGAGATCTGATAGGAAATGTAATTCCGAGTAAAAAGAATCCAGTAAACATAGGCTCGTAAATCTTTCCTTCCGCTGCGTCTGTTGCAATAAGAGACATAATACATATATCTACATTATACTTCCTGTATCACAATTTTGTGGTGTAGCAACGAGCCTGTAATATCAATCTTCTTTAATGATTCTTGTGCGGTTATAATAGTAATGGCATATAATACTTGCTGATTTTTTAAAATATTGTATGAGACAAATGAGTCCTACATCGCATAGAGTTGTCTCCTGAAACAAAAATGTTAGAAGCTTATTAGCGATCATCTTTGAAAACCGTACTTCTTGAATATTACGTGGATTGTCATAAGATTAAATTCTTCAAACTGCTATAATTTCCAAAATAATTCTAATTTTAAGAAAATCCTAGCTAAGTGGAAGATAATGTATTCGAGATTTATATATCTTTTTCAATTTTCTTCTCAGATGATCCAGTCATTGCCAGAAGTGTGGGCACCGGCCACACCTCCACACCAAAAACTGTTTTTTACAGTCCTCCGGGAAACCATTTTGTCCGACGCCATTTTGTACAATTTTTCATAACAAAAAAATGTTTTCTACCAAATAAAGGTTACTTAAAAACTATATAAAATAATCCCGGCCCTATATTTTTATTTGTAGGAACAAAAAACCCTAACTTTTTCTTTTGTTAGCGGCTTCAAGGTGGGGTCGCCCCTTAATTTTTTGCCACAACTCCAAAGTTCCATTCCATTTATCCAAATGAACATTATCATAGTTTTATAGAGTAATAATTTATTCTATAGTGACAACTGTGCCCTCTAATCTAGCAACCAAAGTAATTTTCTCATTTTGATATTAAGTTATTTTCCTTTATTAATAAGCTGATTTTTCTGAGCCTTTTATTTAGATACATACGTAAACACCAACTTCACTTTCTGTCAGCAAGAACGTGCCTATTTTGTGACATATTTTGAGAAAGCATTCAGTACCATATGTTCACTTAACATTCTTATTCAGAATTAAATTCTCTTGAGGTGCCAAGTATATGATACTTTGTTTGGGAACACCCTGTAGACGTGAAATAGCGAAACACGCATGTATGTAAATACGCGTGTGTAGTGGAGGGGGGACAGTACACGTGTATTTATGTTTTTCAGGCCAAATAATACGTCCTTTACAGGAACGCGTACTTGTAGCAATGCGAATTCACGCATTCAACCCATATCGTGAACGCGCAAAATCAATCAAACCGTCGTGGAACAGTTTCACACGATGCAGTTACCCGCAGCATACGTGTTTGTCATGTATTTTATTAGTTGTAACACAGTGTTTAAAATGTCGCTTACACACCTTTCTTCAGGCTGCCTGAATTAAGGAAGACTTAGACCTTCGTCGTCCAAGTACGATTGCATTAGAAGTCAGCTTAATTATTAAAATTATACAGATAAGCTAGAAAAGACATTCATAAGAAAACAAATAACTTCACAGTGGACTTGCGCACTGCGCATATAACGTTCTGTGAAATTTACTTGTTCATGATTATTTCCCTTTTGAAGTATACAGGTACAGTAATACTACTTAATTTCAAGGAGTAATTTCGAAGATGATAATTGCCTATTTGAAATAATAATATTAATATTAATATTAATATTTACATGCTAATAAGTAAATTGTATCTACTAGTTCTTAAAAATTAGAGACAATGCCAAAAAACCTCCGCACTTTCTAATTACAAATTATAGCATGGCTATTAAAGCGGCGCGAATTATTTGTGTACAAAAATAATGATAATTTCATAAATCATTAAATTTGTCTTAATTTAAAATGTAAAAAGAAAGTACCATAACTATTAATGTTTCACTAATATTTAAAATGAAACATGATGAAGGAGATTTATTCTCTGAACCCCCTATTAATTCAAATACATCGACGTTGCGTTGAATTTCAACTAACATTGTGATTAAAATACAGAAATATTTTCTGAAATAAAATGATTCCTCGGAAATCCCATCATCTGCTTCCAAAATTGTTATTTCAAGATCGTTTTAAGATTATACAGAGCGTCCCAGTATTAACGGTACAACTGAGGAGAGGTTGATTCTATATGAAAAAATAAGTCGAAACTATAGAATGAATTTTTTTCATTTGAGGCTTTGTGTTTTAGAAAATCATCAATGTCCAGTACGCACTCGTTACCAGCCCGTTTCTACCATGCGTTGTACGCCCGGCGACTATCCCCACCATTTCTTGGAATCCTTGGAACGAAAGTGGGGGAACCTGGGAAGGAGCGAGAAGCTCTTTCATTTCCTCTCGCTCGCTCTTGGGTTTTATCACTCGCGCCATTGGCCGCGCGGAATAGTATCCATAACGCGCTACGAGTCCGCCGCCAGCCCCGTTCGTCGGGCTGTTAACGAGTGCGTACTGTATATTGTTCACTTAACACGTGCACTTAACGTGTCGCTTACAACTAGCTTTAATATGATACATAATGTTGATTCCTTATCAATATTATTTGCTATTATCTATCTTTGTCTGCTTAGAGTGGGCTTATAAGTGAAAATAAGACATTAAAGCCTAAAAAAAATAAAGCCCCAAATGAAAAGAAATTTCTTCTATATTTTAGACTTTAGAAAAAATTTCTCAATATAATCAAATAAACTTAACAATATAATAAACTTAAATGTACAAGAAATACGAGTAATTGTATTTTCATTAGAAACTGGTCCACTAATGATCTCGGTAATTCAGAAAAGGTAGCTCGTGCAAAAATATATGTTCAATTTTTCACCACGCTCATCCTTCAGGCTCGTTCGAATTATAGTAATTCGAAAAAAATTCTGTATCCAATAATTCACAAAGGATATGTGTTACATTTTCCACTGTCTGCGAGAAAAGTTATAACAAACGGCAGAATTCAAAGAAAACGAATAGAAATCGTTCCCCAGCGCATTGTTTCGTTTCCTTCCGCGAGCAAATCACGCAGTTCAAACTCAATTCTCCGGGACACGTCAGCGTTCAGTGGCAGAACGTAGTCGTCCAAAGGAAAAAGTCGAGTTGTTATATATGGCCTATATAATTACGATATTTCCAGCCGCGATGATTCAACATTTGCGTCGCACAATTGTTCTGGTGCCAGTCTCAGCAAAGCGCGCTTAACTGTCATTGCACCATTAACAGATAACGAGAAGGCCGACGACACATTAACCGTGGAGTACTGGGCTGACATTTCGTTACGCGGTCGTCGTACCTTACGTTATCAATGATCACGTGTAAATGCCTTCGGCAATAAAGCTATAGAACAATAAATAAAACTTGACCTTTTATTTCTTACGCGTGCAGTGCAATTTTACTTTTTACATTTTAAACTCTAACACGAAGAGTGCATAAATTTCGAGTCATCGATTAGGCTAAAAATTTGCACACAGTGCACAGTTAGTCCATGTCATGTATTTATATATAGTATGTTAAATGCATAAGGCGTACTACACCAAATCTTGTGAGAAAATGAGGTTTAAAATTTTGTCTTTTCCAAATCCTGTATCTGTGTCTGAATCCGTATGTAAGAATGTATATTAGGTCGATTTCAGTTACGTTGGTTAAGCTCATCACTGTCAATTATTTAATTATAGTTAAGGTTTTTATTATGGGTGAGCGTCTGAAAAAGGTAAAATTTTAAACACGATTGTCTCGAAAAGTGTTGAGTGTTGCACCCTACGCGTTTAAAACATTGTTCTCTATGTTTTTAGCCCAAAGAATAGGATTCTCCCCTTAATGGATTTTCACTTTTTTGACCTCCCATATTTCAGAAACTAATTGTCATCTCTACTTAAAAATTTCGTGTGATTGGTGTCTCATCATAAGGTATCGTTTAGCACAAAATTCAGTTCCAAAATCGTGGGACCAAAACGAGGCGATTTTTTGGGTCGCCCTTTCATGTTTCCATTAAAACCTTGACCCTTATCCGGTTCTCATTTCACAAACTAAATCTGTCCCTCGGTGTCAAATTGATACAGTGGTACAAGTTCGATGAAATGGGAAGATAAACAGTTATTTTTCGATACCTTTTTATTCAAATTGATGAGTTAACATTTAGATTTTAGATTCTTCACATCTTTCGCATAAAATAAAACGATGTGCAGGGCATGCTGCTTCTTTAGAATAATGACAAATAATAGAACAGTATAACTTATTACGGGAGAACTGTGTCAAATTGACACGAGAGACGAATGTGGGTTAAAAAGTAATAACAAACTGAACTGCAATATTCGATTATAACAAAATACCAATTATGAGAAGACTTTCACATTCCCAGTCTCCCTCCCACCTGTTATTTCGATATCCTATTAAGAAATACGCTTGTTTGTCCAATAAACATTTAATTTTTGATAAATATCGTATATTATCAGTGACCCACTTATCACGAAACATGATAAATCCCTGCTGTGTAAGGAATTGCGTGTTTGAGTAGTGATCACCACGAGTGTCCCGAGCCTAGCGTGTAAATTCAAACTCCGCACAACAGTAATCTCGCAAAAGCGAGCATCGAGCGACGGAACTCATTCTCTCTTTCCACGAAGCGTCGCAATTGAAATGATCCTAGACATTTACTTCCTCTTTTTACCTGTGTAACCACGTCAATGCAATTCATTTAATCTTTGTTCCACAGTTGGACGGTTTAGTACATGAGACATTAAAATGCCGTCCTGTTACCTTAACCTGCTACATTCGTTTCTATGAATCACGCCACTGATAAAATACGAACAAGTGTTTGCTCCGCAAGATTAAGTTGAGAAAAAAATATGGCCGTATTGTTCCAATGAGATCATAGGGTGAAGTTATTCGCTTGTCCGGATCATGATATGGACGTACCATCCACGGCGGCTTTATGGTGCGTCGATAAAACACCGGAAATCCCTGTACAGTCGGACGCGAGCCGCTTGTTGTTTACGAGACATCGAATTAACGCCTGCGCCTAGTCTTCCGCGCGAAATAAATCCACAGCAACTGATGATCGGCCCGATTTATTCTACGGCTGAATTTCACGGTTTCAACGAGCCCCCACAAAATGACGTACACGAGAAAGTGAATTGTTCGCGCGTTATTACAGGATATTTCAGAATTGATGTCTGCGCCCTGTCGTGAAATGATTTTATTTCAGTTTCCGGCGCGTCCAACATGCCGACACCATGCTGTCTTCACATCTCTCCCAAAAAAAGGGTGAGATGCCTCAGTGATGATTAGGATAACTGCTCTAATAATAATAATAGGATTGTAGTTTGCTTTAGTTTAATAATAATAATTGTAATGTGAAGCATGTGTTTCATCGCCCTGTATTCCAATTTTGTTTGACTTATTTTTAATGTCTTAGTTACTTACAATATTAATATCAGATTTAATTGTATTTAAATTTTAGTTGCAGCAGCATTAGCTCATAAATCATTTTCATTTCCTTTGTTATTTTTTTGTTTGAATAATTATGTTGGGCATCTCTCACAACAACCTGGGAGAGATGTTTAGATAACAGCACTTCAGTTTTCAACCCGATTTTCAACAAAGATTGCCTTAAAGGAAATATTGGCCACTTTTTTTTAATCGTCATAAAATTTTATACATTTTAGGTTTATTCTGATAAAATAAGTAAGATCAGGATTAGTTTTAATTTAACAGCGATCTGATGTCAGGGGGGGCAACTGTCCCGGAATTATCTTAATTGAATTTCGCAATTTAATTTTCTCATCACTTTGTATGTGGCACGGAACGTGTTTAAGTGGTATTTTCGCCTAGATGGGTAGTTTTAAGGTCATATTTAAAAATTATTAGGGGAAGGTTGAATGAAGCTACAACATTAGCAATTTGTACACACCCTTAGCGGGATAATCCTATTTTATAGGGATAACAACATATTAAAATTTAGGATTTTTCTTTTAAGAAACTAGCATTTCGATTCATCTGAACTTTGGATCATGTTTTGATGTATCCTTGAAGAAGATGCAGTATTTTTTTATTCATTTTTAATAATAAATAATGGAGTTATGAGTCACGCCGCGCACAAATCGTCGTCCGCTGGTGTGAATGATATTTACCTTTTATGTAATCTAAAACAGAAAAATGAAACGGCGTTTTACTTTGTACATATCTAACATCAATTTGATGAACCAGAATACTGCTAAGTTCGTTTGTTACATAAGAAAATTGGCGCAAAATTAGATCGCACAAATTAAAGGTCCAAAACTTTCAATTTGGAAACTCTCCACACTGCTCAATAAATTTTTTTGCCTTTTGCTGGTTTATCAATTTCAAGCTACATATGTATAAAATAAAACGCCGTTTCATTTTTTTGTTTCAGATTACCTAGTAGATAAGTATCATACACACCAGTAGCCGGCGAATTCTGTGCGGCGTCATGGTCGACCATATATAACTACTACATTTATGGTTAAAAGTTAATAAAAAAAAAACTGCAACTACCTTAAAGATTCATCAAACGATGGTCCAAATTTCAGATGAATCGAATCGCTGGTTTCTTGAAAAAGAAATTCGAAATTTTGCTATTTTTTTAGTCCAAAGAATAGGATTCCCCCCTTAACGATACTTTAACTAATGAAACAAAAATTTTAGCTCTTTATCAATATCATATTACGAGTTAGAAAACCATCGCATGCTTCATATATGAAAGATTCGTTCCAAATTACAAGACTAATTGAGCTTTTCCTAGTTACGAGAAACTAAAAATTCGAAATTTATTTTAATCCGTATGACTGTAGTTACCGTCTCTACCAAAAGGAATGACATAAAATAATGTGTGACAGCTGGACGTAAGTATTTTCAGCATGTATCAAAGCGGAAATCAATTTGTTCAACAGTTAATCAAATATCTGTGCTGCCAAATTGAAAAACGTCATTTTGAAAAAAAGGCATTGGGAATTTGTCGTGCAATTTCATAGCGGATGACAACCGATTTATAGCACTTACCCTTAAACTGTCATGTCACGGCAATAACGGGGACGTTACTCATCTTCGAAGAATGTGAAAAGAAAGGTGAGAATAGAATACCTGTGTTCTTTACTATATAATACGAATCTCGTCATCTTTCGTCTTTCTCAACTTTTCTGCTGAAATACGTAGTTGCAAAACTAGTCTCAGTATGCAATATCAGTTTCTTTTCAATTTTCTTTTCTTCTGTTTCCCTGGACGAGAATGATTTTATTTTCTACCCCTTCCACCCATTCCCACGTTTGGAAATTTTTCGCAAAATATATGTCTGTTCCGTTTGGAATTCCGAGAGCATACGAAACAATTCCTATAAAAATGTTTTTAATTTCTTATAGAATATATCATACACACAGGGTGCAAATTATAAAGGAAGGAACCACGATTATATTATTATATGAAGGGTTCAGAAACATATGTATAGTGAATCGAAATGAGGGTTGAAGGGACCGTTATATAAATATTATGTATTAAATAACTTCACGCGGTAACTTCAATTCATTTGAACGGCATGGCATTACACTGGAGCTGTAAATATTCAAATAGACGAAGTGTTCGAATAATTTGAATAATTCGGAGTATTGCAAGAAAATTCAGTGTTAGAATTTTTTATTGTACCGAATACCTACGAATCTAAACGTGAAATATTTTTTCACACATTATTACGCTTTACTTTTCATATTGACCTTTACAATTATTTGATTTCCAAATATTAAATTTGAAATTTTATTAATCTTTGGCACCCTTATAAATTTTGAGACGAAAAGTAAATTCTATTTAAATTTAAGGACCTAATGTATTTAAATGTTGAATCATAACGCTCATTAGTAGTATTTAGTCTTATTATTCGTACCAAAACGTGTTTTGGTAGAGAGAAAGAAAAATATTAACGTTTTCTGCTGCAAGGTAGCTTCTCTTTGTCGTTACAATATTACTGCTGTCGAGAACGTTCGTTCTGGTGCAGAACTCGTAATTATTTGAATGATGTTTGAATATTCATAACAGCCCTTTAAACCTTTATAACTATCATTTTAAGAGTTTCGTCGTAATACTCTTATAATACATTTTTAAAATTCTAATGTTCAAAAACATACAACAATCCAAAAGCAGGTGTTTTGAACCTCCTAAACGAGAATATTTTTTTTTGCGTCACACTGAAAATATACGACTGGGGAGGACGTTAAATTCATGGAGGAATATTTAATGCTACTGCGGAGAATGCAGCAAGAGAGTGTCTTTTAACAGAGAGTGTTGCATTAATGAGTTACAATTAAGGTGGTTACTCTCAGGCTTGATTTATACAGTCACGATGTCAGGTCTTCCGCGTTGTAAGTTGTAACGGTACGTGCAACCACAAAGGTCAGAGGAAATGAGCATGGTGACTAAAAACAATACGATTTGCTTCACAGTAAATTGGTGGGGTACTACATTTTTGCATAATATTGTGTTGTTGACATGACGGGATTCCTTATATAACTTTTAACGTCTACAGTTCTAGTGAAAATGATATTTATTAATCATGATCAAGTAAATAAATTCAGTACATTTTGAATATCATCATTACAATTGGACCTATTTTTATATTATGTCTGACCTCACCAATGTTGGACCTCTTAATTAAACGACGAACCTCTTTATGTAATCTTTTGTTTGCTAAATTTCGCTTATTACATAATGATAAGTAAGGCTTGGGTAATATTAAAATATTATATCACAATCCCAATTGTAACAATATTTTAATTAAAACATAATAGATACTCTATTTTGAGTATACCTATCTGTATTATAAACGCACAATAAAATATTGAAAATTGCCGCTCACAATCAGTACTATCTGAAAAAATGTATCTAAAGTTGTGTATGTAAAAAATATTTTCAAAAAATTAAAACCTACCTCAAAAAATAAAAATAAAAATGCGCTAAAGTGTAAAAAATAATTTTGTTCTTTATTTAATCTACGGGTCCCAATTTTTTTTTTATGTCGGCGCACTATGTAAATCTGGCACCAACTTAAAAAAATTATGAGTCGTAGATTAAATAAGGAACAAATATATTTGTTACTTTTTAGCGCATTTTTATTTTTATTTTTTGAAGTAGTTTTTTAATTTTTTTATTTTTTACTTTTTAGTTATTTAACTTATATAACTACATTTATTTAAATAATGAAATCGGTTAATGAAACCGATTTCTTATTTTTGGTGTAACTTCAAAACTACTTAACCGATTTTGATGATTCTTTCTCCTTGATTTAAGTTGATTGAAGCTAAACTAAATGCAATAAGTTTCACGAAAATCAGTCCAGTAGTTACGGAGAAATTCGCGGAGAAACGTAATACGTACTAACATACATACATACATACATACTCTTTCTTTTTGAAGTCGGTTAAAAAGTACTTCCACAACTGTCTCTGTAGTACTTAATGCTTGGAAGAACGGAAAAACAATAAATGCAGTTTCTAATCTTCTAATATTTCGAAAACATGTGAAAAACAAGTAAACATCAAATAAAAATGAGTAAACTTCATCTTTCCCCTACATAATGGGAAAACATATAAAGTCAACAACAGTTGCTGATCCTTTCAGCCCAATTGCCCCCTAAATTCTGATGATTCAAAGTTTTCAATCCAAAAATAAATTTTTTTATGCTACCATCTACTTCGCATTTGCTAAATCGTTTGCTATTCTTTGAACAAACATTGCATCTGGAAAATTCACTGACGGCACACAAATGTATAGAAGGTTCATGCAAACACGTGCTCGCGCGCGCATTAATGTAACTGCATATTTGTATTCCACGGTCGTATATGATCGCTTAGTGTGCAACGTAACGGCTCACATACACAGCTGTGAGCGTTGGGTATTTGCTTCTACGACTACTTAAAAACATTGATATGATCGACGACCCGTATAACTAATCTGTGTTATTAACAATGGCAGACCACACCTGACGATAAATCGATAAATTATATTCCTTGCAAATCAGCGAGTCTTAGGAGCCTTTTATACGTAACACTTGGTTTATGAACCTAGTGCTATATTTTCTAACAAGGAGAGGTTCCCAGGTGTCCGCCTCCGATTGCTTTGGTTTTCGGATATGTTTTACGGGACCGAAAAATAAGAAATGCCTGTCTTTCTACTTTGGTCCATTTGCATGTTTAGGGTGTTAAACCACCCCTCAAAGTTCATAGGGAGTACAAAATTGTGTTGAGTAAAACTTGATATAAATTTAATTTGCGTTACAACTTGCTATATGGATGATGTTCTTGTCGCCAGTCACCGTTATTAGGGGGTAAACTACCCAAGGGGTGGTTCACCTCTTATTGTCAGTAGCGATGGGAGGTCATAATATCTACCACTGATGTGTCATCGTGGTAGATATTAAATCGCGAAAATTCCAGAAATCAGCGATTTTCGACCTTATTCTGCGATCTTTAAGCGTTTATAGCTCAGAGCAACGTTAACCGATTTTGATGAAATTTTAGGCACGTATATAACTTACTTAAATCTACAAACGGGTTTTTTGAATTTTCATAGCAGGCTCAGAAAACAGTTGAAAAAACCGACCTTTACTATTTTTTTCGCTATTCCGACCAATTGCATTTTTTTTTTCAAAACGACGAAACACATCATTTAGCAAACTAATCCCTCTAGCTTCTCAAAAAAACTCACGTCGTTTGGACCAATTCTACGAAAGTTATGCGATTTTAAAAAGTGTACAAATACTTTTTTTACTAACTGTATATATTACAAATATACTTCTAATCTTGCGTAATAAAGACGATAATAATGATGCATATTGAGCCACAAAAATGCCTCGTGTGAAAGGGCTTTTACTTTTAACCGATTTGAAACACGTTATCGAACGTCTGAAATTAGTGTCTCTGCTGCAAATCCACGAACACACGAGTTGGATACGACACGCAGATAGCTACACATGTTTCGTTTGGAACGCGGTTGAAAGTATACTCACGCGTCTAACGATTATAACTAATTATTACGTATTCTAATATTATCGTTGCGTGTACAGTTACTACTTGCTGCGAGCTTACGAAATGATCAGTTGCGTTGCGAGCGTCTTATTAACGCGTATCTTTCGCGTGACTACGGGATTTGTAAAAATCAATTTGAAAAAATCACGGTGGTTAGTCTGTCAGGGGGAAAAACGTACACGAAGTATACATGTACATGATTTTGTAGAAAATGATTTACAGGGTTCAACACAATTACCAGCACTAATGTAATCAGCAGAAATGTATCAAAATTATTCAATTTGATTAGTTTTGTTACTTTTAATATTTATTCTTAGTAAGATTTTTGTGTAATCCATCTTTGAAACCATTTGAACTGATTAATAGGCGGATTGGTTAAATGCATGCTTATCTTTACTAATATGTAGACACAGTAGGATTGTTTGTTTGTATCCTCGCAGTAATCTCGAAATCTACTGGTGTTCCTATCGACAGACCCGTGAAATCTAGTTTGTTTCTTTCGGGGTTGTAGGGCCCGATTCATCTTCGTGGTACGCGTGATGTCGCCTGACGACTTTAGCACCCACCAAATTAATATTAGGTGACTATATAATTGATTAAATCGCGACGGTAGTATAACTTCCAAGTAATGATTATAACGAATTAGACCCTGATTCGAATGATGATCGGGATAGTGAGAACTTGTGTATGAAAACTTGGGCTGCTCGTGTTTGTGGTCCGAACGATGACCAGATCAAGCAAACGACCTTGCTCGAAGGCGTTGATTGAGTTCTTTCCTCGTCCACCTTCGGACGTCGAAGGCAGACGAGAAATCAGAATTTTGAGAAGCGCCAAAATTCCTTATTGACCAAACTCCGAGGAGGTTCCGAGGAGGAACCTGTGCGATTTCGGCGGTGGATGAGGAAACCTCTCCATCTTGGTAACGTAGAAGAGGAAAAACCGGACGTCTGGCTACCAAACCTAGCCAGGTTAATTAACCAGAGCGTCTCGCCAGGTTCGCGGTTTATTACCGCGAATAGGGAATTAAGTCCCGAGATCGTAATCCCGTGATCCCCGCTGTTTTTTGGATTCAGTTTTTATATTTTTCAGTTGCTCATGAAGTAATTCACGTTTTTAGTTAGTTGTATCAAATCCCGGGATTTTTGGAATCCAAAAAACAGCCGGGATCCTGGGATAGTATTCCCGTACACGCGAGTCAGCGGTGGATGACGGTATGCGCCGGTCCGAGGTCAGCGTGTACCATCCGCTAACAGAGCAATCAACGGATTAACTCAAAGCGAAGACAGTCGAAGTGTCTAAAAAAACGGCGCGATGTCGAATGCTCCCTATCTGGCAGGCTAATGTTTCCCCAATGTTTCGAAAGCAGCAATTGCCTAGCTGTAGAAGACTGAATGAATTTTATTTCAAGAAATTCGAAATTGCCCGCTGTAAGCGACCAACGAATTTTGCGCCTCGCTCTGAGGACGCTTTTGTTCCGTAAGACGGAACAACAGGACCGAGTTTGATCGAATTTGTATAGATATGTTCCTTATAATCTGGCGAGGGACATAGGCTTTGTTTTATTACTCTATCACATCAGGAAGCTTATTGACAAACACAAATTGAAATTACTTCGCCCCGGTGTAAGTACTTGCGATAGAAATTAGAGAGAAAATACGAAACGGGAGCGGGCAAGTTTATACACGCAAAGAGTCGTCAGCAGAGATGGGCAAAATGTAATCTAATTACAAATTACAAATTACGATTAAAATGTTATTGTGTAATTGATTACACAATTCACTGACCACAATTTTGGGAACTACCTACATTAACGATTACAGAAAATAATATGTCACCAATTACACAATTACATTTTAATCGTAATGTAATTTGAAATTACATACATGTAATTTGTAATGTTAATTGTAATTTGAAATTACATACATGTAATTTGTAATGTTAATTGTAATTTGTAATTACATTACAGTTTGCCCAACTCTGGCCATCAGTAGCGTATTATATACGATCGGTATCCCGGTCATCCAGTTCGTAGATTTAAGTAAGTTGTATACATGCTGAAAAATTAATCGAAATCGGTCAACGTAGCTATGAGCGACAAACAGTTACACGTGGTGGAAATCACAGTTTTCGGTCTATGACTATAATAAACCTAAAAATTCTTACATATTTCAATGCAAGTCCCTTGTTTTTGCATCAACCGATTTCGATGAAGTTTTCAGCATGTATATAACTTACTTAAATCTACAAACTGGATTTTTAAATTTTCATAACAGGATCAAATAAAAAAACTGAAAAAGCGACCTTCACTATTCTCCTCGCTATTCCAACCAATTGCATTTTTTTTTTTCAAAACATCGAAACACTCCACCTAGTAAACTAATCGTTCTAGCTTCTCAAAAGGAAAAGTCGTTTAGGCCAATTTTAAAAATATTATTCTGTTTTAAAAGGTGTCTAAATAGTTTCGTGGCCCACTGTATTAGTTATAATGTACTCTCCTTTGGAATTATGCATGCTTGCAAGACCGCATCACTCTTGGTTGCGAATACTATGTCACCTAGACTATTTTTCCAGCTAGCCTTTACAACCCCAAAACATTTTTCACCAACTCTCAGAATCTGTCAGGAAGTCAACCTTGTTACTTATTCGCTGTAAAGTTCAGGACGTTGTATGTTCTTACTAATAAATCTCTTCTTTAAAACGAAATTCCTCGTGTCAGTTACATACAACATGTTCGGTCGCGAGTAAAATTATTTCCATTCGGGAAATTACCAATGTGATCTGCTAACCAATATCAGAAATCCACTTACGTCTGCTCATAAACAAAATGACACGAAGTATTCCGTGAACGTACTAGGCATCTAACGTAATACGTTTCCTGATTCATTTTGCTTCTGTACTGTGTGCACTTCCTAGGCACTTAACGGTAACAAGAAGTATGTTTGTGCGCGTGGAAACATGTTCAGGCGGAAGTACCGAAACCAATTACACGCTCCATTCTACGGCAATCAGTGAGGTGCTATGATTACCGGCTCGTTTAATAATTGTTTCAGCGCGTTGCGAGACTTTTACTGATGAATAAGACACCTAATGCAAATTAACCTGCGCCGATGTGATTTCTACGAGGAACCCGATAATAATGAGTTTCTACCGTTTGAGATAATTAAGGGGTCATGTTTCTGGAAGATTAAGGGAAATGAACCAAATATTGCAGGTAAAACAATGTTATTCGGCATAATAATATTCGTACTGCATAAATTACTGTATAATGAATTTATAATTTATAATACCATGTATTTGATTTTATAATGTTTATCGTAGAACACCGTGATAGGTATGCAATTGTTGCTTAGATTATAAAATGGATTGCATAAAGTATATCAAATATTTTCGACAAGGAGCCACGCGATGTTTTTGATATCTTGGGGATCGAGTGATTTTTGTTATGCGATATATGATATAATGTTAGTAGAGCACCTTCGAAAGAAAGGGTGTGAACTGAAATGATGTTTAAATATTGGCAATCCTGTTTACAGTTTTTGACAGAGGACTTGTCTTTCAAAAAATATTCACGTATCTTATATAGGTACTTATGCAAAGATAACGAAAATATCTATGGTTAGAAGAATCTGTAAGGATAGTAAGTACATATATTAAAATAAATGTTGAGTTAAAAATAATTTGATTGAATATCTGAAATAGCGTCTATATTCTTTTACAAACCTCATTTAAAAGATATGATAACAGACTTCGCCTTGTAAGCCTTCCATTTTTCACGTTTTCTTTTACCTGCATCATTTTTGTTATACGAGGTATGGAAAACTATTTAATGTAAATTTTATTTATTCTCTAGTAAGTGATTAAAAAATTTGTAAAATTTTCATACCAGTTTGTTTAGAACAATATTAGAAGGCTGTACTTTTATTTGTATTTTACTTTACCTTAAATATTATCGTGTTCCAAATAACAACCATTCGACATTGATTTGGGAATTAAAATTATTTCTACTGTATTCGTTCTGGTGTGTTTACCTTATAAACAGTTATAATGAAGGATATTTGTCGTTATAAATAAATTAAAAAATACAAATTCCATGTCAGAATAACATTCGAAATACAAAATAAGTTTCGAATGAAAATTACTAAACTTCAAGGGGAATAACTACAAATACGAAAATGTAAATGTTCTGTTATAAGAATCTATACCTAGGGGTGTTACTATTCTCGCCCCTGGGGGTGGTGCGACAATGGTCGGTGATAATCGTTATTCTTAGTCGTTACCGAGAAACTAAAACTACTGTGAGGTTCAACCGAAAGTCTTAAGTGTGAACCGTATCCAAATATTATTCTTTAACAAGAAAGAACTGTAAACTGCGTCCCGAACGTTCTACGTCAATTTTGAAGATTCCTAGGATGTTCGTAAGACTTAAATTTCGGATGTTCTGGGAACGTCCGTCTCGTTAATCTTATAAATGTTCGAATGGACTTTTCGGATGTTCCAGAAACATCTATCTTATAAGTCTCGTGGTTGTTTTGCAACGACTACATTTCGAATGTTCCGAGAACATTCGTCTGGCAAGTGTCGTGAAAGTTTAGAAGAAATAAATTTCAGATGTTCTAAAAACCACCGTCTTGCAGGTTTTACAAATGATTAAGGTTAGGTTGCGAAATAGTTTTCCGACTGAACCTCGTGCTTGCGCCATTTATTTATTTCTCTTTCCTTCTTATTCCTACTTTTGTATTGTGCAATAAAGACACTTAATTCAACGTTAAGACGTCGTTAAAACATCGTTAAAATATCTGTCTTAAGTCGAATGTGAAATTTTAAGGAATAAGTCTCGAAGTTGAACGATTCGATATTCTGTAGAATATTTCGTGTTAATACGTATATCTTATAAACAATTCTACTTTGCTCGGCCAAAAAATTAAGCTATTTGTAACGATTTTTTTCTCAGTAAATGCGACATATAATGAAATAAATATTTTTGGTATTTATTAAGCTACTCTTATATTATAGAAAAAGAATAAAAAGAATTTTCTTAATTTCTTTTAATTACACCTAAAAAAATGTGGTATGTTTCAAAGCTGCCAAGTTCCTTCAAATCGGTTATTGAATTTAGTGGGAACTGTCTGTTTCAAGATTCTACAAGGTACCAACAATTTCAATGTCAAGACTTTACTTACTCCAAAACGATGTACTGAGGCGATAATCTTGTAATCGAAACAATAGCCATTGAATCCTATTGGTATACTAGTCCCTATGATGTTTCGATATGGCTTCAAGTATATACATACATACTATAAACTATGAACACGAAACGTGTAACGGGTTTCTACATCTTGTACAGCACATAACGCAGCTGCAACTATGTACATTCATTCCTCTTAGAAACTGTTATTTACTCCATAACCGTAGCTACTAGTTGTATCCAGTCATCAAAGACAAAGTCGCCGCCTCGTCATTCAAGGAACAATGAAAAACTCATTATACTAACTCTGTTATACTAACGGCATTGTTCGATTAATTAATGGACTGTCAAGACATTTATATTAAAATTTTAAAGTACTTCATCATATTGGTAAATAGCGCTGAATGAAATAGTTTTAAATTATACTGTTATTTGTGTTGGATATCATATCCATTTAGATGTTACTGTGACATTTAAGTAATTTTACTAGCATAAATAGTCAAATGACAAGGTTCATTAAATACAAATGAGCAAGAAGTAATGCAATTTTAATATAATAATACCATTATAACAGTAATATGCAATACAAATCCTATCGTACTATAATAATAATTCAAATAAGATAAATGTACAATTTGTAATTATTGATACTACTAACAAAAATCTATGTATATCAATTATATAAAACTAGCAAAATACCCCGCGCTTCGCTTCTGGCCTAAAAGATATTAAGTACTCCATGAAAACACAGTTTACCCGTTTTCACCCCCTTAGGGGTTGATTAGTGGAAAATCCTGAAATTGATTTTTAGGGATTTGTGTGAGTAATCTTTGTATGCAAAAGCCGGGTTGATATCTAATCGGGCCTAAAAGATATTGAAAACTCCGTGAAAACGCATTTTACCTCTTTCCACCCCCTTACGGGTTGATTATGACAAAGTCCTGAAAATCATTTTTAAGGATTTGTGTGGGTAACCTTTCAAAGTAAAAACCAAGGTGATATCTAATCGGGCCTAAGATATTTTAAGGAATCCATGAAAATACATTTCGCCCTTTTTCACACCCTTAGGGGTTGGTTAGGGAAAAATCCCGAAATTTATTTTTAAACATTTGTGTGGGTAATCTTTGTGAGTAAGAACCAAATTGATATCTAATCGGATCTAACAGATATTAAGGAGGCCGTGAAAACACATATTTCCCCTTTTCACCCCCTTGGGGGATGAAATTTCCAAAAATCCTTCCTTAGTGGGTGCCTACGTTATGAAAACAATGTATCTTCCAAATTTCACGTCCTTAGGTTAAACAGTTTGAGCTGGGCATTGATGAGTCAGTCAGTCATTCAGCCAGGACTTCTTCTTTTATATATATAGATAATAATTTAAAGTGCCCTACGTTATGACCACTTCTTATATTATTTAAAATATCAGCACTGATATTTTACGCAATACTTACTTGATTAATAACGCAACAAATTTAAATTATCATAAAGTGTCAAGGGGATGAAATCGAGTGGAGGGGATGGGGTGTCAAGGTTTCAGGATAGCCTATATTTTCCGTAGGATCCTAGAGAGTATGCAAAATTTGGTCGAAATCGATCAAAGGAGTTTGACGTTAATATACAGACATACAATTATCCACAGATATATAGATATACATTAATACTGCATTATTTCGCAATGAAAGTTTCATCGGAAGCTACGATAGTGTCTACTCCAAAATCAACCCCGTCAGCCACACGTGACTACATAAATCGACAATCAAGCAGTAAATTCCCTATCATTAATATCATCTACGTGCAATCCTCGAGGAATTCATCATGGGAGCGATGGTCGTGGCAATTACACTGCGTGTGATTGTTAAGCATCGACTACAAAGCATTAAGAGATCAGGAATACCGGGAAAAGACGTGGCATGACTCAAGCGGCGCGCCGCCGGGTCACGTGACCCGGTGGCCACGTGACAGCCGGAGGAAGCATTGCGATTGGCCGAGCGGCGAACGAACGAGTGCATATATACTGGCAGGCACATGTAGAGACAAAAGTCGCGGTGTAAAGCGTCAAGCGAGTTTCAGGTGAGCTGGTTCTGTGAGTGACCTTGATCCCCTCGCGAGTTCTGTGACAGTCCCGTTCGCAGAGGCCCGAACCCGCCAGTAGTAACCGAGTCATCGGCGCAGAGACTTAACTGAACGGCTTTCCAGCAGCGCAACCAAACAGTACCGTGCTAGAGAGAGAAAGAATGAAGACCCTCGCTGGTGTACTGCTCGTCGCGGCGTGTTTCGTCGCGTGCACGCACAGCTTCCCCGGTGAGTACACAAAACCCTTCCCAGTGATCAGTTGTGTTTGTTTTTTTCTTTGTTTAGCGGAACGTTTTGGTATGAGATGCGCGTGACGGGCAAAGGGACAGTTCGTTGGGAAAGTAATTAGAGCGGACGCAGGAGCGCGGTCACGTTCGATGGTCGGTCGTTATCGTTGTTTGCGTTGGGGAATTCCGTTTGAAATTAGTTTTTTCTCCGCTCGACACGTACGTATGAAGTTCGTTGCGCGCGCGCGCGCTCGAATTCGAGGCCGTCTCGTGTGCGAAACTTTTTTTAACGATCGAGCATTTTACGGAGGCAGACCGAGCGTGAAATGCTCGAGAGCAATTCCTTGGCAATTGCTAAGGTCATATTCGTGATCTTGTCGCGTGACAACGGAATCAACGGCCTGCTCCGAGCGAAAGGAGCATGCGTGCACGGAGTACGTGCGGGGGCGAGAAATATAGAAGGGGTCATAGGGTGCTCGAAAAGTTGTGTTCGTTAATCACATTGTTTGTGTGGGAAAGTTCGATTTGAAAAGGCGACGTTCTCCTTTGTTTCTTTGGTTGATTATTTATTCGAAATCTCGAGTGCGATTATAAAGAAGTATTTTAATATGAATCTTAAGGAAATTTTCGAGTCCCGATATCTATGTACTAGGAATTTCTGCCTAAACGAATCGACTCTAAGGTCGAGTAGTTCATCACAACAATCGGAACTGGCTCGTATTTCAAAACAAACATTTGGTCCAATAGTATCAAAGGCAACCTATTATATCTGTTGTGTAGAATATACCTATGTCAAAATCAAACTTATGATCAAACTCTAACGAATGCTTGGTTAAAGCAGTGTGTTGAAAGGGGGACACACTGCTTTAACCAAGCATTCGTTAGAGTTTGATCATAAGTTTGATTTTGACAATGTTAAGATTGTAGATAATGAAATCAATGTAAATCAGAGAATTCTTTTGGAGACAATTCACATGATTAAACAGCCTAGCGTAAATCTTAGGTATGAAACACCTAAAATACAAGAATATTACGCAACATCACTTCAAAAGTAGTGTCTTATGATAGTTTTGCTCCATAGAAATTTATATGATCGAACTATTATTTTTTCTACATATCTGCTTTATTGATATGTAATTTTTTATTTGCTCGTTAACACCTTTTGAGTGTACAACACACCATATGAGCAACAATACATGGTTACTGCAAACGGTATTTCCTTTAATTTTGAAATTTCAGGGAGTTTTAATATGTTTTGAAATGTTAACGGCTTTTACCTTGTGTTCACCTTCCACAGTCAGATGTTTTGCTCGCTGTATACGTTAGTCTTATTCCAACCGACTCGCAGGTCACACATAGTGCCAGAGCACTGTGACTCAATTAATAGCATAAGCAATAATTTATATTTTTTCTAAAACTTTTCCTGAAGATGATCTAAACCTAGATTGAAACGTTGAAAGCTTATATAATTAAAATTGCTAAATAGCTTATTTTTATTTTGTTTAATTGACCGAACCAGTGCGCCGAAATCACTTTTATTAATTATTACGGTCGAAATAAAATTTTTAATTTTTTAGAAATGTTTATAAAACACAAAATACGTAGTACGAGGAACAGATAATACCAGTGAATATGTATAGCGACGTCGAAGGGGGAGACTCGCTTTAGTCATATGTAGTAAATGGTCGGTGAGTTTTCTACGCGTTGGATCTATTAATCTCCTTGTTTCTGGATACCTTAGGCGCGTATATTTGTAAACGAGCTTAACTTCTCCCGTACAAAAGGGGGTATTCTCATGCCAGGGCAGAACCATCTTGCTATAAAACTTCGCAAATCAAGAGCTGCTGCCTGGTTACCGTTGTTTTATGCAGTTTTATGCAGAAAGTTGTACGCGGGATGGGTCGTATGCGCAAGTGCCACTTCCTCTTGTCCGTGCTAAGTAAGCGGGAAAATTGCCAATTGGCATATGCCTGCTTTATTTCCACTGCGGTATAATTCCCGCGCGCGGCATCTTAATATGGCGTATAAAGTTGAACGCTTTAAATCTTTGCTGATATTGTTATGGCTTCCTCGTACGGCGTGACCATAAGATTATCACAAGACGGTGCGCAGATTTTTTTTGTAACATAATGTTACTGATTTTTAATTGGAAAGAGATTGGAAATCAACATGGAAAGCTGCATTATTCAAAATGGAGAATTACCCACTTAAGTGACTAAATAGTTCAATTTACCGAATACTTTAAATGCCCAAGCTGTAATATAGGGTGGATGACATTATTCAGTAAAAATATTCTAGTTTACTCTGTAATAAGAATTTGAACAGTTTAATTTATTCCATGGTGAAATTTAAACGAGTTAAGCCACGTTCACACGAGTGTAACACGCGACGTTCAAGCACCTCTGAATTATTGCGTCTCAAGTGTCCATTCTGTGCGCAGTTCGTTACTCATCCGTGAACGTGAACGTGACCTTAGACTAATTATGTGAATTACGTGTTCTCAAGTCTAGTAAAAAATATTTATATAAATTCGTAATTCATATCTCGGAGTATTGCATAGTACATTTTTTTAACCTACTTCTTTTACACATACGTACACAATTTAAACCAAGTTGCTCGTTAAAAATATTTCAAATTATTCTATAATGAAAATTACATTGAACTAATTTATTCCACGGTATTTAAGCACATTAAATATTTTAGAATTTAATGAGTGAGAAATATGAATATTTTTATATTCTACTCTGTAATAGAATATTCCAATTTACTCCATAACAAGAACTTAATTTGTGATCTACGGTATTAATTGTACATCACAAATTATTATCTAAGTTACAGTAAAACTAGTTAACAAAAATATCAGTATATTAAAAACTCTAGGAATACTTTAAACAGTACAGAAGAAGTATGAACTTCATCCGGGTAATTCTACAATTCTAGTTCCATTACTGCTAAATTAACTCGCTGGAAAATTATAAACTCTAAAATCAATGCAACGGGAAGCTAAGCTAAGCTATGCCATGCGATGCTATGTTTTAACATAGCTTTTGGTGGAAACGGTTCCATAAGAATGTATTGAAGCTAATTTTTATTTAAAACGTAGCATGGCATAGCATAGCATTGCTTAGTTTCCTGGTGGATTCCCGGCTTAGAACAATAAACAAAGTCACTGCAATCGTTTAGATCACTCTACAAAATTCTAAATAAATAAAGCTTACAATCAGTCAAAGTGGAACACTGAAAATACCAGTCTTATGCAACAATTCACCTCAGAATGCAAACCATTTACCGCTAATTATCAAACAACTAGTTTTAAAAAAAACGTGGCTAAGAGGAACAAGACTCCAAAAACAGATCAAACCTGTCCTTAAACGTTGACCATCGGTTTCATTTAAACGGATTATTTCACGATGCTCTACGAAAGACCGTTGCTCTTCGCGTGCCTTGCATCTCCTCATCGATTGCGCGTAAGAATTGCGCCATACGCGGAAGCCATTAGTCCAAATATCATTGAAACGTGCTCCGCGGATATCGTGCCACGTTGAAAATTTCGGAATGCTGCGTCGAAAGCACTCGGATCGTTTATGAAGATAGTTGCTGGAGCATCCCATGGATTCGGCACGAAATTTATTCGTAGCGTGGGCTTTGCTAATTAGTACCGAAGTCGCGTTTTTGCGTGTCGCCTGGGAGGGGTGCAGAGTGGTTGGGGGTGGGGCGGGGGCTCGCCTGACTTGGCGCCATGTCGTAGCTGATGGATAATTGTTCTGACAAATTTCCGTCCAACTATCACGCAGTTTTCATCCAAGTTCTCTCTGCTAGCGAAGATTTGTTGCGCGTGCTTCAGCTTCCTGGAATTCCCCCGATTATTCCGCAAATATAGGTCGTACTGTTGCCAACGACCGACGGCGATAAAGATTCGTGTAGCTCTGGGAACGACGTGGTACGCCGCGATAACTATTATGGCAACCGCGAAGTGTGTCTAAAGATTTAGCTCTGCTGTCCCGTTTTGTTTGACTTCCAGCGAATTTTCCTTTATTTGTCGAGCTGAAAAAGGGTTCGGGATGTTCGGAGGGCGCGGGCGAGCAACCAGTTAGGAGAATAAAAGTATTGGAAGCTTAGAATGTTTGCTTTGTGCGTGTTGGAAGGGAATGAAAATGAGGTCGCTAAAAGTAGTTAGGTTAATATTCTGCAACGTTGAACGTTTGTAAAGGATACATTGCCGGATTTATATGAATTTTTCAATTGGTTCAACTAATTAAATTGCATAGAATAATTGCGGATTTTACTATAGGTATAAATTCTGTTTGAGCATGAGATAATGTATTAAACAACAAGTTTTAGTGAGGCAACTGCTTTTATTTATAATTATTGCTTTGAGTGAATTAGATAAGAACAGAATCATGTTTTCTTTCTTCGCTTATTTTACGAGGTAGTTTAGGAATTACTAGAAAAATTTATGATTCTTTATTAATATATTTAGAGTTTAAGTCAAGAGGTAATATTTCTGGATTTTTGAACATCTGTGTCTGATATAAATTTCGTAAAAATAATAGGTTAAAGGTTCCTGACCTTTCAGAAGTTCAACCAGAACCTCACATACTGCTAAGAACAATAGAAAACATTTTCAAATAGACGCACCTGGCATTTATTCTGAATACTGTGAAATTTTGAATGGAACTTCTAATACATCTGTTTACATAGTAGTACCTGTGCGTCCTGAAATTGTTCATATACATATGCAAATATGTATACAGTAACATTTATGGAACAGTGAAAATTGGCAAATGAAAAAAAGGAAAACTGTTATGTGTCATATATGTATGTAGTACAAAGAAGTGAAATAATTAACAGAATGAAACCAATTGTACTGGTTTCTGTTAAGTATAAAACATTAATGTTTATATTAACATTGCAAAATTCAACTTACCTATCATTTATCAATGATTCAGTTCACTCAAAATTCAATTGCAAACAAAAACTTCAAAACAACAGTCATTTTAGGACTTTAAACATTATTGACAACTAATCCTACGTTCTTTAATCCACTAAAAAAGTATTTACATTTATGGATCATTTTATTAATCAGGGAAAACTGCTTACGGTTTCCTCATAGACTGATAGCGATAAAAAAGACGTTGAACACGAGATATGGAGATGTATATTAAACATATATTAAAAATCGTTAGAGATCAATGACCATTGCTCAACGAAAACGGAAGTTGAGTTCAGCTCTCGTTTACATGAAACAGTTGTATTTTTCGAATTTGCAGACAGTGGCGGAAAATTGATATGTAGCTTAAAAAAACAAGTCTGCATTTATAAAATCTACTATGAAAGCATTTATATTTATTTTACATTTATTTCTGGGCTCCTGTGTACAATAGCGTCAGATTTTGATATCCCATTTTATTAAGCACGGACTGAAGGTTCGCGGTTTTTATTTACACAGTGTATGCAGAAAAATCTCATTAGGTATGCATTCATAACTAATCGCCATTCAGCGGATATTCAAAGTAATTTATAGACCGTGTCGCATTATAGTTGACACAAAGTTCAGAAATACACGCGTATTACCCCCGATTGTTAGTGCGTTTGTTGTACGATCCTTCAATGATTCACTGCGGCCGGAAGTGACTCGAGAACTTATTGCCACGTTACCAAAGCTTGCCTTGGATTCTCGCTGGTTACACTATTTCTCTTAATACCGTGCACTTACAAGTTTCTGACCTATGCATCCCCCTCGCTACAATGCAATTACTAAGCAACATATGCACGCCGCTTACATATGTCCTCTGACACGACACTGGCAATTGCACATTATCGCAGCATCTACATTTTGTCGACTGACAGTCGTTTGAAATTGTGCGAACAACTTGTTTGTCAATTACAGAACTAAGTTAACTCTGGAATTATCTTTGATCCTTGCTCGTTACTTTTACAACTGCGGCATTCAGAAGCCAAAGTGATCAATTCGACGATATAAAAAGTAGAAAAAAATATGATCATTTTAGCAATAAATAATCAGGTAGTCAGGTACTGGAATTAAGAAATTTGTAAATAGTGGAGTTGATTAAATAGTTCGACTTCTGTGGGGCTCAAGTATTGGATGATCACACAAGATAATATATTTGATGCTTTAAAAGCTGCAATACATATAGGGAGTTTCCCTTTCTGGTATACAAATAATAATAGTAAATCTGTTTAATTACATAGTCGCTCTTTAATATACAGTATACAGCGAGCAAAACATCTGACTGTGGAAGGTGAAAACAAGGTAAATACCGTTAACATTTCAAAACATGTTTTGTTAACATGAAATGTTAACGGTATTTACCTTGTTTTCACCTTCCACAGTCAGATGTTTTGCTCGCTGTATACGTTAGTCTTATTCCAACCGACTCGCAGGTCACACATAGTGCCAGAGCACTGTCACTCAATTTAATAGCATAAGCAATAATTTATATTTTTTCTTAAAATTTTTCCTGAAGATAATCTAAACCTAGATTGAAACGTTGAAAGCTTATATAATTAAAATTGCTAAATAGCTTATTTTTATTTTTTTAATTGACCGAACCAGTGCGCCGAAATCACTTATATTAATTATTACGGTCGAAATAAAATTTATAATTTTTTAGATATATGAACTGTGTGGATCAGGACGAATGGTATAACTATAGGATAATTTGCTGCACAAACTAAATCGAAAATGTAAAATAAAATTTTGTGATATGGGGCTCCGTGTTCGACAAAATCGATTCTGAAAATTCGTCCAGCATGCGCACGCCTGACTAAAAATCAGAAGAATATATCGGCAAATGTGGTACGACCATGAATAAAAGAAACCTTTGTGCAGAAATAATTAGAAGTTTTAAAATAATTTTTATTCCAAACAGGTTTTCAATTCACAAATCACATTCAAATTAGAATATTAATTAAAATATTACATTCAAATTAGAACTGTATTCGAAGATTACATTCGAATTAGGAGAGTATTTAAATAATACATGCAAATTAGTGCAGTTTTCATACATAGGTATTATACATAGGTATGCATTCGAATACTCGAACTACTAAAATATTTGAATAAAACAAAATTCGACATATAGTTTCATTGGCAGCCACTTAAGCGTGACAGGGAATCGTCAAGCACAAATCAAATGCAACGTGCAGTATCAAGTGGGGCTTCTAACGGCACACTTATGTTGGAGGTCAGATATAGCGGCCGGTCTGAAGCTGTTTCGCGAACAGCGCCGATCGAGAGAAAATCGGTTCCCTCCAGTGTGCCTTATAGTCCGGGACTGACCAGAAAGACCTTACAGATGATAATGGCTTCACGAGTGAAATGTACCATAATTCCGAAAATCATTCTGACACTGAAGACGGTGAAACAGAATTAGACAATTATGTTTGCGATAGTTCAGATTATGAAGTACTGTAAAATAGTTTATTAATAATTTTTTTATTATTATACTACAATAAAATTGTAAAGTAATTCTATCCTCTTCATAATTCATATTCAACGTCAATCTTTTATAAAAGTTAATATTAAAGTGAATGTCGCGGTGAGAGGTTTGACTACACGTTCGATTCATTTTTAAATGTCTGGCAATCGCTTATAGACTGCCAGACTATTTTTTTCTATTGGTTTTACAACATAAACAATTATTCCACCAAATTTCAGCCTCGTCGCTGTGAGTCGATTTTTTTCTTAACATGTTTGAGAGTCTGCCAGACCACTAAGGTCCCCACGAAGCGCTACCAGACTGCGATTTTCTTATTTTGTATTAAGTTGTTGATTAATGGGGGGAGTTTCAGCCTTGTCGCGATGAGTCGGGAACGCTCCCAAACTTGACATGTTCGAGGGCGTCCCCTTGGGCCCTGTCCCCTGTCTCGACTGCCAGACTGCCCGTTCGTTGACTTTCGGCACAAGGTTAATTAGAAAAATGATAGAAAAAACACGTCGCGATGAGACACTAAAAATGTTCACTGGCTCCCGGGCTATTAAAGCCTGCCCTACACGATCAGACTTGCCTCTAGAATCGAGACAGATCTCTCTGTGTAGGGCAGGCTTTAGGCCTGCTGTCCATTAAGGCATCTCGTCATAAACGCGTCATATGTAAACATGTGCCCCTCGCAAGACGCTTCCATGCCGCGACCAATGTAAAACAATGGACGTCTGTCCACGTACGCTTCAACGTCGCATTTTCGTTGCTGTATGCTTTCGGTATGAAGCGCGTCATCATCGACGTCGCCGCCAGGCATACAAAACGACGCACGACTAACACAAAATCGCAATTTAGTGTCTTGATTTTGGATTAGTGAAGCTACCAAACGCACGAAATTCTAACAAGTATTTTTACTCGCTCTATGGAAGGAATAAAAGAAAAAAAAAATTTGCTGCAAAAGAATTAGCAGAGGATGATGCATTTTACAGAATGCATAAAGATACTTACAAAAATTTTGTACAAATAGCGGGGCCAAGTATATAAAAACAATACAAATATGCGTACACCAGTATCTCCTTCTAAATACACATAGAGACGGCTCAACGAGAAGGACAATACTATACGCCTAGCGACCGGTAGTGTCGTACGCTGGGCGTTATGACGAATGCAGATCGCGTCGAAAGCGTGACGTTTCGTGGACGGGCGTGCATTGTTTCACATTGGCCGCTACACGGAAGCATAGAGTATACAGGGTGTTTCTCTAGCTATGGTTAATACCCTAGGGGGTGATTATACAGGCAAAAATAAGACGAAAATCAAGACTGACGAAATTGCGGTAAAGGTTTCGTTTTCGAGAAAATTGACTTTAAATTTCACCTAAATACGCGTGCGTCGTAAGCGCTTGAGAGCAGAGACGTCCTACGGGCAGCTCGTGCGTTCCGCTCATCGCGTGCCCCTCAAGCGTCTACAGCTGGTTCTCCACCAGCGAACAGTTCGCAAACGATGCTCGCAAGTTGTTCGCAAACTTTTTATAATCATTGCTCGTGTAAAGACGCGTCCTTACTAGCGAAGAGTTCACGAACAGACGATTCCTAGCAAATTTAATTCCCATGCTGTTCGTGAACAGGTTCGCGCATTTAGGTGAAATTCAAAGTCAATTTTCTCGAAAACGAAGCCTTTACCGCAATTTCGTCACTCTTGATTTTCGTCTTATTTTTGCCTGTATAATAACTCCCCAGAGTATTTGACCATAGGTAGAGGAACACCCTATATAAGCGATGCCGGGTCTAACACGCGTCTACGCAGCGACGCTTCGTGGACGGACGGCCGAAAAGGAGCGCCGAGGCGGGCAGACGGCATGGTGGGAGTTGCCCCTCACTCGCACTGGCCAGCCAATATATCTGACCTCAACCATAGTTGATTATCTGAGAAACTATAATCAGATTTTCCAGTTAATCTCCCCTTAAGTATAGGTACTATTCTTGATTGTTCCTGAACACAGTTACAGTGAATTGCCAATGTCACAGCGAACCAAGTCCTACGTTCGCACAAACCATATTATTATTATATTATACTATATTATGAGATTGTGTTATTTGGTGCCGAATCAATCTTCGACGTATGCCCGGCCTACTGCTGTACACCTTTTACTGTTATCTTTAATAATATAACACATCCCTTCCCCCACCACTCAATGCACCAGCAACTACCACAGCACAGGCAATTCGCGAAAATACTATTACGCGAACGATCGTCCCCAATATTTGCTTCGCTATTCGATATTGTCCAGCAGCGTGATTCTGGAACCATTTCAATCAGTGCATGAAATCATGGTCTCTTTTCCCCAAATCCGCGTAATAGAGACCAGTTTATTTGTCGCGTCCCAATCGTGCGGGATCTCTGCTCGTATATAAATTAGTTTACACCGCGGACCCTCTAGCCAGAGTTTAATTATGTCGTGAATAGGATACGTGACTAATTACTTCCGACGTCGTTCGATCATTAATTAGTTTATCCAGCGTATCAAGCCTCTCGGTTCAGTATTGCTTCGCTTTCCTTTTTTTTCTCTCTACACGCCGTGTACTGCCAATGTCGAACCTCCGCTTCTTCCTCCATCTCCGCCTCTACCCGCCGCGCGCACGTATTTACGCATCCGTTGCGAACATAAATGGACGTTTGCGCTTCCTCGCGCGGTTTCGTGTCACGCTCAGTTGCACGGTTTATTGTATATGCACGTACCTTTCGCTCCCCTCGGTATCTAGCAACTTAATAACCCAGCTCGCGATGAAATAACGCGCAACGGCGCTCAACACGGCTGGCAAGTGTCTGCTCGGTAGATCTTGAATTTTAATCTCCGAATCGCTAACGTAGCGACCGATCTGATTCATCTTCGCGCGAGAACCATTTGCAAACAATTGGCTTGTAGCGGCTATGGTGCTTAAGGCTGATAATACTCGTACTACAGAATGCACGGTCTTCTTTGAAGGGGAGTGTAGATAGGTGTGAAGTGATGTTTGAATGGGAGAATATAAAGGTTGTGAAATTCCGCTTCCTGCTCTTCTTCCTTCATCCTTTGAGAAAATAATGTAAAGGGAGATTTGAGACTGAGGGGGAATAAAAGTGGCCTTTGTGGTTTTTCAGTTTGAAAGGTCTGCAATTGAGGTTACAGTGTAGTTATTTCATTATCCATTTTATTTAATTATTATTCCATTGTGATTCGACTCTGCGCAATAAAATACCATTTGTACCGCTCGGAGTTATTAAGAGGTTGGACTTTTGGACGAGTTAAGGGAATATTTGAGAGGAATTAAATTTGCGCGATGGTTATTATTCGTTAATTTAGATTTTAATTCAATAACTGCGCAATTTATCTTCGCTAAATTTTACCCTTTACACTACTGTGCCTGGCTTTGTGTTTAAAATTATCAGCTTTTCTCTTCCATTTTTTCTTTATTTATTTCTACTGTGTCTGTCTATTTTATTTATTGTACTCTTTATATGGTGCAGCAAGGCCGCATTGTTATTACTTTTCATGGCCGAAGTGAGCATGAATTTTTCAAAATTCGAATTGGGTAAAATCCATTTTATCGAATATAATTCAGTATTCGAACAAAATCGAATATATTCGACGTGCTCGAATAACTTAATCAACTCAAACATTCGAGCAAATTATTTGTATGTAACCTGTAGACTATATTGTGAAACAAGTTGTTCGATTAATATATGTACGGATAGATACATCTTAGTATACAGCAAGATTGCGTTAAGGGTCACGGTTACTTATGACAACGATTTCATGTTCAGCCAGGATGAGGGTAGGGATTTACCAGAAAAGAAATCTTGATCCCTATATAACCGTAATCGTTCACCAAATTGGATATTCTAGTTATGGGTGGAGGGATCAGGGATGAGAATCATGAATGAAACTGCACATAATACTCTTATTAATAATACTGCCCTACAGAAAAATACATAGGTTGGTTATATTTTTCCTCTTATCCCCGGTATTACCTAATACCAAAGTGCCATAATCGGTTCATAGCCAAAGAAATACCTACGTACAAGTAAATATATCAACATCGTTGAAATGAACATGTCTGAACATCTGGAACACACATGCACGAAAATATTAAAAGCTATCAATGAGCAGTATCCATTTGATGAAATTTGCCACAGCCAGTGAAAAATATTCAACACATTCTTTTGTATTAAGTGGCACTCATGTTTAAAGGATAAAAACTATTTACACTTTGACTTGGACGTGGAAAAACCTATTTAGTTCAATTTCTCACAAACTAATGGAAATAAACAAAAAGTGTTGAACACGAATAATGCAAGTGTTACATTAGTAGAAGTTTGTGATAAAAACTGATAGAAATCAATGGGCATCGCTCAATGCAAACGAATGTCGAGTTCATCTCTCGTTTAAATGAAAGACTTGTATTTCTCAAATTTGGAAATAGTGATAAAAGAGTGGCGTGAAGCTGAACTAAAGAATTTAGCATTTATAGAATCCATTATGAAAGTAGATATTTACATTTCCTTCGACCAGCGAATATTGAGAATAATTCATGGACTGTGTCGCATTATAGTTGACATGAAGACGAAAACTCGTATTTCCCAAAAATATATTCTCATATCTGGAGGTAATGAAGGAAAAATTGACACGTAGCTAGAAAAAAAACAGTTCGACTTTAAGTAGATCAAGCAATCGATTCGAGTGTCCGAATCCTTCAAACCCTTCAAACAGAATAAATTGCTGGAGCAACTTCTAACATTCAGACCACTCGAAACACTCGAGTAGTCGGCGCGCTTTAAAGCAGAGCTCAGGCCCTTTAATTTTTTTATAACTTTTAGGACAGGTTAATGTTTTACACGATAAAAAAAGGTTCACATCAAATTTGGAAATGTCCTACATTTTAAAACTGCGTTCCTTTTCGTATTGCGGCTGTTGCGAGTTCCACCCAGCAACCCTTTAGTGTATTAAAAGTCTTCTCTCTCTAAAATCTCACTACAGTCTTGCTCACTATTCCAAAACAGTTGCTTTTTATCAAGAAAGTACTTTAACACACTTTGTAGTATGCATAGCTACATTATGCTGTTGGGATATGAATATTTTCCTGCAATTTCTCTAAAATGTGTTTATACTTTATTCTCAAGCAATTTTATAAAACAATGTTACCCATTTCTCTCCATGAAGGTTTTGATTTAGTTTTTCATTTTTAACATTACGCTACACACAGACATTTGTTGGTAAATTAATAATCTTTCTTCGATTTCCGTTTAAATTCTTTTTCATCCGTGAAATTTTTTCCACTTTTTTTATGTCTCAATTAAACACAACATCCTCTTAAACTTAGAACGACTTTGGCCGTGCAGCTTCACTTTTGGAATCATTTCAGACTCCTCTTGAGTTTACATCCTTTCATATTAGAATTATGGAAATTTTTAGAATCTATAAGTCTATTAATACAACGCATAGGTATTTTTGGGGATTACCAAAACGGTAGTCGTAAATAAAGATTGGTGAATCACATTATAATACTATCTCGATCAAAGTAGTTGACTATTTTATTTAACTAAAGTTCTGTACAATGATGGAACGTTATTTCTGAAAGATGTTTACAAACCAATAAGAATAAATTTGAGAATTTATGTTTTTGGTTGTGTCATTCTAAATTACAGCTTGCTACACTAGATAATTCATCAATTAGTCCATGATAGTGGTTACATTTCTTCTTTCTCAATTTTTTGACGTAACTGAAGAAAAATTACTTTATTTAATTTATTTATTTAATGTCGCATCTGCTTGTCAGCCATTAGCGACCACAGTGAATTAGATTGCTTATGAGAAGCTGTTATACTTAAGTCTACATAAAAGTCTATTAATTTCTAATTGTTCATGCTTAATTGTCTACTAGATATTATTTTGTACTGGATACTATGATGCTGACTTTTAGTTTCTATAAAATTGTTAGTTATTTTTGACTTGTTAACTATTTTTGTCAAATTTCACCGACTATTTTGGTTTTGAAGCAAAATATTAGGTTGCAAAGCAAAAACGATGTATTTTCTATCATTATTTATGAAGTTTCCCATCTATGTGACAATTGTGTTATGCCTTTTTCAAAAAAATCTGCAGAAAAGGGAACTTTTGGTGGCCTCAGAATTATTGAATTTATTCCCACCTAAACTATTTTGCAGTAATCACAAAAGGAAAAAGTCTGCTGGTACCAGATCCGGGGAATATGGTGGATGAGGAATAAGTTCCGATATTCTTTTTGCATTGTCATCGCCACCGGACTCGCATTACCGTAGAGATACTTACAGGACATCCTTTCGAGTCACAAAGAATAGTTTTTTTTTTAATTTGCAGTTCTTGCTGCACCCTTTCAAGGTGTTAACAATATCAATCAGCCTTGATAGTTGTATTTGGATTAAGTAACTCATACTGTTTAGGTTCTCATAATATACCCCCTGCACAGAATCTCCGGCCTCGCCAATCAGTTCTGCGAGAGCATTGATTTTCTCGCTGGTCCTCTTTCAAGCTTCCAGATTAATGTTCGAAGAGCCCTGGCCAGGGTTGCCAGACAACATTATGCAGGACCACTTATTTAGCGGAGGGGGAACACCTACAGGAGTGGTGGTAACGTTTGCGTGATGACGTCGCTGACGCATAATGTCCTGCACAATGTTGGCTAGCAACCCTGGCCCCGCTTGCAGAAGGCATTACCTAGCGCATCTCTCACCTACCTACCTGGCGATCTCTTTTAATTAACTAATGACTTTCTGTAATTACCTGTCCCTTTAAAGTGTTTCTGATTCTTTCTGGGCTCGTCCCGTAAATAAGTTATTATTATAATATAATCGAAGTGGCGGGCAGAAGTTAAGCAGCAGTCTAATATAATTAGCGCGAGGCGACGTGATCCGCGAATCTGACAGGGAGAGGTTAAAGGCGCACCGGCGCGAATTCAATCCCGCTGCCAATTGCCGCCTAAAATATCTACATGGCGAGCGTATATTTGCACTCGTCGCGCATCACGCGCGCGAATAAACGGTTACGCCGGCTTGCGGTATTCCGTGCGTGTGCGCCCCGTGCCGTGTCGTTTCTCGTTGTACGTTCCGCCTAACCCTCCCGCGCTCCACCGGCGTGTATACGTACTATATCCGTACACGAAGCGCGGCCACGGATTATGGCCAACTCGTATTATTTTCCTGTCGAGAACAGCCCAGCCAGGGCTCCGTTGACGCAGTATAGCGGCGTTCGGCTCGCCTTGAGTGGCAGTGGCAGCGCACAATATGCGGCCATTAGGTATGCTGGCCGCGTCGCAGTACTACCGCCTTCAAGTAATTTAAATGAAAAAAGGGGGCACACCCCCTGCACTTTGCCTGTACCGCCGTGCTTTTTCCCCGCTGATGATCGCCGCATCCGTTTGCTGCCCGTCCTGTGGGTCAATTCTACTAACGCGCTCTCCCTGCCAACGGTAGGTCGGCCTCTCCAGGAGGGTCAGTTTAGCGCACGATGATCAGCCGCGTTATCAACGATTGAGTTTATGATTATGGGAACTCTCCGAGCACACGATAGCATGGACAACGCTTCTGGGTTGAGGTAGGGAGGGGGAGGGGGTGTGGCGATAAGAATAGCTATGTCTCTCAGCTAGCTTACTCTGTCAGCTACGTAATCGTTAGAGTTCAAACTCGCGATTGTTGGTTAGCGCTGCAGGAGTGCCAGGGTTTTTCGAGGTCGAGTGCGGCTGAATTGGTTAGGGGGAGGGTGATGCGCTAGAATAACAGAAATGCGAGTACCGGTGGGTAGGGGCGAGGTCTTCAAGGAGATTTCTCTTTTGGGGGCCCGCGAAACATGGGAATCTCTGGGCGTTTATAAGGGATAAGCTATTGGATGGATTGGTTCTCAATTTTTTACGTACATGTTCGTTGGCTTTTGGGTGATATACCTAGATTAGTTAGAGATCACCGAATGTATCTTCTACGGTAGCATCTCTCCAGACAGCAGACTTAAGGAACGAAGATTCTTGAAGTTGGCTCGTTGAACGTGGTTTCGATGGGCAACATTGCTGGCGGAAATTAGTCCGACTACCAGGGCGAAATGTTTCTGACACTTCGACAGGATCGACAGTGGGGGGGCTTTCTCGCTAGGTTATATCGTCGAATCCGAAGTTGTCGTGGAAATCCTCGACCTGGTTAGACTCGCGCGTTTGGAAGTTCTGTCCGTCATCGTCAATCGAGCCATTCGATTTTTCTTCTTTTTAATTAACCTCGACAAAATTGCACGCATCAGATGAATACAACTGTTAATTAATTCGGAGGGATTCGAGTGTTTGGACAACGCGAAGTGGAACGTTAGTTAGCTTTTGCAATATATTTCTAGCGCAACGATGTCGGTGTGAACACAATTTACCGTATCTTGTGAAATTATTGTACATTGTATAACCAAGTATGGGGATAGTTTCGATACATGGCCAAACGCAGGGGATTTGTAATTCTGTAAACTGAGAGGACAATACTCTGTACTCAACGAGACATGAGATACTTACATCTGCGAAATACTGCCGCCTCGTGTCCCAGATAAGTTGCGATGTATCGCTAGAAAGGACGTGTTAGGATTGAACTTTTCCTCCATCTTGGAACTACGGGGAACGTGCAACTTACATTTAAGTCGAAGCTGCCGGGGCCGTTGCGCGTTTTTGAAAATCGATAAACACTCGTGCTGTAAGGAATGGCAGAGACAGGCGTATAATACGGGTTCAGAACGTTTAAACAATTGGAGAGACTATTTCCAAAGTATCCTTGATAATCCAACATCGACGAAGCTAAGAAAATTGTGATTTTTTATATATTGCATAGGAGACATATTTTTCTTACGACGTGTAATATTATTAAGAATTATTTAGAGTATCTCTGGATTTCAAAAATGTTGGATGTATAGCAACGATGCAACGATATTATGGGAGTAGATAAGATTCCTACATATTAATTCTGTTTTAAGATTTCGCTTGCACAAAATCCTTGGAAATTTTTCTTATAAAAGGTATCTTGGTATTCGTCATGCTTTTGCTAAATTCCTTTGCGGGCAACAAGTATTATTCTGGATCTTCAGTTTTTACATTCTCAAAAATTTTAAACATTTTATGATACCCTTCTGGAGAAAGAATTCATTTTTCCACGACATATTTTCTTTGCAAATAATATTAAAGTTTAATACATGCGTTCAACAAAATGGAGATACATTTGCATAGGGCTTTCAATCTTATAGGTAAAGATAAATCTTTAAAAATACTAATTATAACGCGTTGAAAAAATAACAGCAACAAAATATATGTACCTTTTTACTGACAATTTGAAAATGGATTTTAATGGAATTGTTACAAAACAATGTAAATGTTACAATAAAAATGTGCATAAATCTGTGAAAGCCGAAGTACAGCCATAAAGCTATTAATTTTCCTGAAACTTTGTCAGTGAACGTGTATTATACAGTGTTTCAGAATTATGAATACTTAAACTTGATTGACTATTATAGGTCAAGGAAAGGAACAGAGCAATAAAGCTATGTGAAATATATGTTCGAAAAGTGGTCAGTTTCAATACAAAGTTTCTTCTAGGAAATGGAAGTATGTAGCTTGTGCAATCAGTCTTTATCTACACATTATCACATAATGTATATGCAGTAGCGCAAATTTAAAGTTTTTAAAATAATCTATCCTTCTACATGTAATCGTAAAAAAATTCTTACTCTTTTCTATGGACTCTAGTAGCCAATTAAAACTCAAAATTCTGAACTGTCAAGGACTGTAGTGCAAAAAATTATTTCTAATGACGCAAAATATCCATGTTTATGTTTGCATTAAATAAAGAATCGTTCGCAAAGAAGTATGTATTATGTTTTGCGCTACTCAAACTATCATTTCCAATAAATTACTTTTCCTTATTCTATATTTATACAAAATCACTACATTTTTTTAATAACTCGCATAGAATTTTATGCTGGTAATAGGAATCTAAAAATAATGTCGGATGAAATTTTAAAGCTCTCCACTCGCCAAAAACCAGAGTCCTCTCAACGAGAAATACGTGCTATCATTGATATAACAGAAGAGACAAAGCTAATTCCGTATGAACTAGAAGCAAACGAGCCGAATAAAATGAAACTCGTGTATAAGTTACTTACGTTTCAGTGGCACGGCTTTGCACGTCAGTTTGCATTCGAACGGCAATTTAAACGAACTTACGAGAACGCATACAACAAATTTAATACACCGTATGTTGCATAAAAGCGTTCACGTAACTATCTGTTGCAATAATATGGAAACGTGCATGCATGTCGCTAATGTACACAATACGATCTCCCGATTGCGCGGCACTTTAATGCACGCTGTGTCCCAAAAGTTTCCAAAAAGGATTCTTTATTAAATATTAATAAGTTTGATTATCAGATATTGAAAATACATTTCTTTGGCGGATACCCAACATATGAATTTCGATAATTAATTAAATTATAAGATGTTAATTAAATTTGAATCCATTAATTTCATCACCCACAAGATCGTTATTTCGCTTCCGTATTGTTGGTGTTCGCTGTGTTTACAGCATCGCGCTCAACTAAATTATACAATCCTTACTCACGATTAATGTGAAAAACAAGGAGAAATTTCTGAAATAAATTCGTACATAACGATTGTTACGATTCTGAATAATGAATGCTGTGCGCAGCGACACCGACAAAACGCCACACAGATAACGGAGGAAAGATGTCATTTCTCTCACTGTCGATTCGAAAGAGGGAGAGTGAAATTTACATGCGTGGTAACAATATTTATTTAAGCGACAGAGCTGCACAAAATGGTACACATAAATTTCAAATTAAAACTGTCAACTACCTGTTAATAACGAGCTACCGGAAGCCGTCATATAATTGCAGGACACATTTTATCACGAATAATGTCGCATCGCGCGAAACAACGGTACGTAACTGCATTACGAGGGAGAAATATCTCAGCGTTATCCTCAAAATATGTCGTAAACTACGTTATAATGCGATATTAAACGTCCGGTGAAGAGCGGGATGTCGCGTGTTTTCCACAGAGAAGGAGAGAAAAGGGAAGGGAGGGAGAGACTGGGAGTATCCTTAAAACGTTCTGTTCCTCTAACAGGATCTTAATAAGGCGTGAAAACTTTTCGACCTAATGGAATTTCGTGAAACTTTTCACGCGAAACTTCTCATATTAACGCTTCGATTCACGCCAGCGCAAGACAGACTAAATAACACCTCCGTGAGAACGATTGGATAAATAGACTTGTAATGAGATAGACAAATGAAAAGTCCTACAAATATAAGTGGAAAACACTGCCCAAAGTGAAGAAGTATGTAAGTGAAATCGCAGCAAAGACCTATATTGAGGGGATACATATTCTCATGTGGATGGTAAAAAAAATGTCAAGAAATATCGCATCTTTGAGAATTTATTTTTAAGTGACAAAAACACTTTTATCGATAAAATTTTTACAAAGAGAATAGAGACACCTTTGAATAATATGTACAAATTTTTTTTTCAAATATCAAAAGATTCCGAAAACTTTAAACGCGTTTTTCTCGAAACCACGTTTTCCGAAACAGTGTACGCTGTAATTTGAGTAAAGCTCTGTGGATTTTTATATACGTTTGCATAGACGTTCTTATATGTATTCTCTATCGCCCGACCGCCAATTTTTTTCGATGGGTTGAAAAATAAAAAAATAGCTACACTTTGAAGCAAAAAGCTCATTTTCGTGTATAAGAAAATGGATTTCGTTTACGCATAAGACAGGTAACAATTAAAATATCGAAAAAATTGACGGTTGGAGGATAGATAATACATTTAGGAACATCTGTGCAACATTTTATAAAAATTCATAGAGTTTTACTCAAATTACAGCGTGCACCGTTTCGGAAAACGTGGTTTCGGGAAAAACGCATTTAAAATTGTCGCAATCTTTTGGTATTTAAAAAAGAAATTGTATATATTATTCAAAGATTTCCCTATCTTCATTAAAAAAAATTTATCGATAAAAGTGCTTTTGTCACTTAGAAATAAATTCCTAAGGCGATATTTCTTGACCTGGCCAAGGTAGTCTAACCCCTGAAAGGTTCACATTTTGAAAATTTGTTCCTAAAATATTATATCTGAATTTAGTAAAGTAGCGAAGTTACAGATGCTTAAACTTGCAAAGTGCATAATTTTACAAAATAAGTTTCACAAAAGCATCATAACGTAGGTATACAATACCGTTACACCCGTAATAAACATCACTATGAACGATAAAAGCGAAAAAGAAGAGCAAGAGAAATCAATACAGAATTATAAGCAAGTGCCATACATGCAGTTAGTAAAAAAAGTATTTGTACACTTTTCAAAATCGCATAACTTTCGTAGAATCGGTCCAAACGACGTGAGTTTTTTTTGAGAAGCTAGAGGGATTAGTTTACTAAATGATGTGTTTCGTCGTTTTGAAAAAAATGCAATGGGTCGGAATAGCGAAAAAAAATAGTAACGGTCGTTTTTAAAACTTTTTTTTGTGAGCCTGTAATGCAAATTCAAAAAACCCGTTTGTAAATTTAAGTAAGTTATGTACGTACCTAAAATTTCATCAAAATCGGTTCACGTTGCTCTGAGTTATAAACGCTTAAAGATCGTAGAATAAGGTCGAAAATCGCGGAAATTCCCGAAATCAGACTGGTCGTCATGGTATTTTAGGAATGATTTAACCAGTCGCCTTCAACTTTCGCTCTTACGAGAATTAAATCGATATCTGCAATGCTCTTTTTCGTGAATTCTAGGGCACGAAAAATTTATGGAAAATAATCGCCATTTTTTTACATAGCTGCCATTCAAATTATATTTTTTATTTTCTCTTCTGGTCGTGACCATACTTATGTAGATTAACATTTTCTCCAATTGGCCTGATTCCATCGACAAAAACGACACCAATCATCGCAGCAACAAAGATAAGATTTTTGTACACGTTGCAGTAAACAGAAAATAAATATACAAACGTATGAAATACTTATGTAAAAAACTTTCTGTGCTTTCTTGAACATGACCAAATAAATGAGAAATATTTCAAATTCCTTGATCCTATACATAATCGATTTTACCTTGAATTCTGAAGACCGTCCAAAGGGGATGCGACAAGCTGGAACTAAATTGATTTTTTTGAGGACAGACGCGACGGGGTCTGAAATCTCGAAAACGTGGAGGAATAAATAAAGAGTTGAATGTACAGCAGACTCGTTATTTCGATTTCACAGGCCGTGGAAAGAATTATGGAAGCGTTCGGTCACTCGACGGACAATCCAATTACCAGCGAGTTGCGAAGCCATAAACTTCGACCTCTGCGGCCGCTAACTATCGAGTAATTATGAATAGTCGAGTGCATATCGCATGTGGAAATCGGAATTGAATTGGTTAGTTGGAAATTCATTTGGAACCAATCATAAGTCCTATCCCTCCATTATCTCCCTCTTTTCATCCCTTTGTTCCTTCGCCCGATCAATCCGTTGCAATCACGTACACAGTGATCTAAGGGGAAAGGAAACCTCTAATCGACATGGAGCTTTCCTTTGTTCGCCGTGCACAGCTAGAAATATTAAACTGTAATTTCATACAAAATGAATCATTCCATAGTAACATGCAGTTTTCGGTTCCGGAAGTATAAGGAATATACTAGACTATTACGTCAAACTCTCTTTGATATTTCTATTTGTGATGGTTTTGTTATAAGAATAAGATAGGATAATAATATAAAATATGACATTATTATTACTTGCGCATTTTTACGCCGCTTAGCACGTGGCTCGACACTCACACAGAGACACACACACATATAAGAAAAGAATAAAGGAAGCGCCGAATCTACATTTAGGCGGGAACGAGCGCTGACTTGAACTTCTATTCACAACAAGTTGAAAAATTCATTTTCCAATGTTACATTATTTGTAAATGCGTGGAATCAAGGGATAGAGATCACCCTGGCCACACAGCTTCGCGCACTATTAAACCACCATACCAAGCTATTCGTGTTACCAGAACAAAGTACTGAGAATTTCTCGGTTGCATTTATTCCGCAGGCTTACGTCAAGTAGATATCCTTTTTTTCAGCTTTCCAAACACTTTGTATCATAAAATTGCTTCGATCGTTTCGTTGGATCATTTTTCGATGACACTGCACTCGCAGCAGTCTCCTCAAATTCCTTCGAGTACAAAGGCATCTAGTTCGCGCAAAACGGTTTCTCCCTGAAGACGTCTCGAATATTCGATGCAACCATGAGGGATACAGTTGCTCGTGATTATAATTAAGCGCTGATAATGTTATATCAGTATACAGGTTCCTGTGCTGGAGGCATTGCTCATTTCAACGCGAACACAGCTCATCGTGGCTGTACGTTACACAAGTACCTCTCACACGAACACTCTTTAACAATCGTAACGGTGTACAATTAGCAGCTCGTGTACTTAACAATTCACGGTAGACGATATGAAGTCACCAAGGAAACGTTTTGATGGACGTTGACTCATCGTCGTGCTGCATTACTCGAGCAACTTCTCCGGTCTCCGTCTCTATATTCTGTTGTTCATTCTCTCCTCCGGTGAAAATCAGTAGTCGGTACAAACTCCGTGGAATGCAGATTACCAGCTGACAGGGGAAAAAACGTACCTGGCCTGGTCAAAGGAGAGACTGAACTGAATGATTAATGTATTTTACACGTTCTTTAGAGTGAAAGAAATCACATGATCTCATGAGGTGCTCTTTGATCGTTCTAGCAGGCACTAACATTTTGAAATCGTATAACAAGAATATTTGCCGGTTTCATGGTGGACATTTAAAATAATGTATGTGGGAACGAAGGTTCTGCGTGAGCGATTGAAATATTAAGCGTGATGGAAAGATGTTTGGGCCAGAGCGATTGTCGTGCGATTGTAGAATGTTTAGGCTAGAGAGGCGAGAGAAGAGTGTTTGGGACAGAGTGCTTGAGATTACGGTATGAACGAAGGATGCGAAGCCACCCAAAGATCGGGGTGGACGTGGCTGACGGTCGTCGAGGAAAGTCTGGAGCGTGTGGCTGTAGTGAGCAAAAGAGAGATTAGGGAAGCGAGGGAGAGGAAAGCTGAGGGGGAAAGGATACACGGAGTGGATGATGCATGCGGAGGGCAGTTTTTGACTAGAGCGTCACACGGAGAGCAAGGCCTGCGAGCCAGTTTCGTTACATGTTCAATAAACTGTTAACTTTTCTAGTGGAAATGTTCAATTACATCCCTATCTATACCTCTATCCCATAAAAGGGGGGTTTAAATAAAAATAATCCCTAAACGTATTTACAGGGAATTCTTAATCAAACCGATGAAGAAAGATCCTCTTAGTTCATTAGCTGACAAAAATTAGTGTAAATTTCCACTCCTTTTTTAGACTTGAAGCAGAGACTTAAGGGGGTAGACACGTCACGTGACACGGATAGACACGGGTAATGCAGCGCGCTGTAATACCGACAATCTAACCTAAAACATGGGTTTTTGATTTTTCGTTTTTCGTCCTTATATGAGCAGATTTTGGGCTGGGCGAGATCTCATTCGAAAGAGCAAGATTCAATGCGGAGCGCTCTGCTCACCGTCTGAGTCACAAAACTCTTTTAGTGACCTAAAAATACTTAAGGAGGTAAACACCCCACGTGACACGGGTAATGCAGCGCGCTGCATACCGACACAATCTGGCCCAAAACATGGGTTTGGGAAATTACGTTGTTTGTCCTTATATGAGCAAATTTTGGGCTGGGCGAGGTCTCATTCGAAAGAGGAAGGTTCAATGCAGCCCGCTCTGGTCATAGTTTGAGTCATAAAACTCTTTTAGTGACCTACAAATACTTGGAATCTGCGAGTGTATTTTGTCAATTTTTTCTCTACTTTGGACACTCATATTATCAGATATCAACACAATCTCGTTGAGCCATGACCAGAGCGGGCTGCATTGAACCTTCCTCTTTCGAATGAGACCTCGCCCAGCCCAAAATTTGCTCATATAAGGACAAACAACGTAATTTCCCAAACCCATGTTTTGGGCCAGATTGTGTCGGTATACAGCGCGCTGCATTACCCGTGTCTACCCCCTTAAGCATAAGATTCGTGCATATAGTCCTCAGTGTTCAAATATTGGAATAGAATACTGAGTATTAATTGCTTATTTCCATGAGATGAGAATCATAAACCCAAAATAATATGTTGCAATAATCTTTGGTTTAGTTTACACTTCGAAGAATACATTATATCTGACCGCACCACGTTACACAAATTACTAAATGGGTAAATATCATGCCCTGAGCTTCATAAACTAATTAACTTTAGCACATTCAAAAGGAAAGTTAGAAATTTTCTTCTATTAGAGCTCAAACTTTTTATATACATCCTGCTTTGGGTACGTCGATCCTGTTACTAGAATATATTGTGAAAAACTAAACCTCTTTGGCGGATCCATCGCGTCTCGTCAATCTAACGAGGGAAGATCCACAAGCCGGAAATTCAAAAAATTATGAAACTTTGCGGATATGTACAGGATATATAGGTATGTACTACGCAATTTTTTTTTGCTGCCCAAATTCACTCTAAGGAGGTGAAATTGGCCCCTGAAAATCCGGTAATTATTCGATTTTGTGTTATAACTCGCGAATTATAAGCGATAGAAAAGAAGTTTTCGGACAAATCTTACTTCTTTTAATTAGGACTATCATTTAGTAATACATGTCTATGAATATTATATCCGCTACATATCCTCAAAGTTTCATAATTTTTTGCATTTCAGGGTTGGGAATCTTGCTTTGTGACAAATGGTTACAAACTAATGTAATGCATCAGTTTTTCTCGATTTACATCTTAATAAATAAATAGATTATTAATACATTAATAAATTGCAGTAAAAAAACCATTACTAAACTTAACAAGAATCTAAAATTGATCTCGCCTTTTGAACCGATACAGTGCTACTTACAATCAGTTCCCCTTTAATCTTCTCATCAAATTCAACTCGGCTGAACCGGTGCAATTGCAACGATGCTCTCGAAGTTCAAGTGCATACCTAGCTACCACTTTTTTACGCCTGGACGCGTTGTATCTATTACATACGCGGCCCTGGTAATGGAACAATTTAACACGTCGGCAGAACGTGAAGGAATTCACCGTTGGAGAGCAGCCACGATATTCTCTTGTCGCGGGCAGCGCCACGTACTTACACGCGCCATCTTTTTTCCACTGCCGATGAGCTTATCGTTCAAGCAATCCCATTATGCAACCTCCAGACGTCGAAGGCAAGCCAGAAACTAATAAGGACTCACCTATTACGTCTATGTTTTCTTAATGAGGCGATTCACGCGCGAGCGCGCGAGTGGAGAACGCGGAAAAGTACGATGGAGAACGGGAGCTAGGAGCGGCCATTAAACAAGAACGCAACGGATTAAATCGATGCATCGGTCGTTTAGCAAATTATGTGGATGCCTCGGCTTACAGCGTAATCGCGTATCAGGTTCGGCCGGATGAATTTTTAAAATTCAATTCACGTGTTTCAATTGCGATGGAATACGATGCCGCGCCAGTTCTGCGGCGCATTTGTACGTATCTGCGTTTTTAATGCCTGTGGTTTTTGTGCATTCGGATTTTCCAGCTAGAATCATCGCAGCTTTATATTTATTTACCACTCCTATTTCACTTTCGCCTAAGAAGGTACCATTTTTTTTTTAATTTTCTTAAGAAACGCAATTTCTTACGTTTTCGTATAAGGGTGGGAGAGGGAGTCAGGTAGCATTGTGCGTAATATTTTTGTAACCTAATTTTGAATATGAGTAGCATAAAAAACGATGTTTCATTGCACACACGAAACCGAGTTAAATGAATTATATAAACCTTTAAAAGAATTTTAACAACTGAAAAAATGTAATGGAAAAAGTAGTACGTTAGGAACGGGGGAAGGGGGTTGGAATATAAAATCTTTCGAATTCTTATACTGGGGGAGGCAGGGGATAATATATTGCCAAAATTATCCTTACGTAATTTAAGAACGGCCCCCAATAATGTTTGTAGACTTTTTTATTTGAGGGTTTCGAATTGATTTGGCTTTGTAGTATTTATCTTCGTTCTATATCCCTATTTTTTTAGTTGGCATCTAATTGTTTCATAAGTGTTATGACATTTGTAAATGTCAGAGTTATTTCAATGATTTTGAATTTGACTCGATTCAGAAATTTTTGTGCCTTTCTCTCATTTGTCAGTTCCCCCCCTTTTTTTTTAATAGTGATTCAGTAGTGTTGTAGGTCTTTGAATTGAATTACGAAATCAGTTGGATTTATTTAACGGGCCTCTCTGTCTTTTTGACCCCCTTTTTCTGGAAAATATGTATTTCCAAAATGAGACACTTTTGAAAATAATCTATAAAGTCATCTTCCCAAAAATCCCCAACTGTTTAAAGTACAAATTCTGTAAAAGCAAATTCGAGGGACGAGGTGATACTTCTCATTACAAAAATATACGTCTGCTGTACTTCTTACATCAGACATTACAATTTTCGAAAATAAAATTCCAAATTTCACGTCTATATTTCATAAATCACATGTTCAATAACACTTAACATCTATATATGTATAAAATAAGACACTTGAAAAGAATCCATTTTTCAAAACGTACTTCGACATCACCAGTAGCATTACAAGATCTTCCTAAAACTACCTAAACATTACAACCTACGACTTATGCCTATTAAAAAAAGAATTCAAACTATTTACCCCTGAAAAAAATGACAAACGGCGAGAGAAGTGGTGAACACGGAAGCTATCCCCGCTATAAAATCCCAAGTTCAATCGTAATCCCACCGCCCCGCAGATAGAGTCCCGCTCTATCGTTTCTGTTACCCCTCTCTGCCCGCCTTCGTTTATTAATTACCGTGCAGCACTCGGACGCTATACCAACGGGCAGCACAGGTATCTCTATCGAACCCTGAAGTTCATTGTACCCCGTTCCTGGTGTGCATTACGCCACACCGTTGTCGCAAGAAAAAAAAACGTGTCAGCGTAGAGCCGGTCGCATTCCAAGATGGGAGTTGGCGAAGGCAAAGAAGTGGAACGACTTCCAATTATCGACAACTTCTAGGCGGAAGTGTGCACGTTGAAGGACTTCGTCGCGGATAGAAGCGAATCGTCGTGCACGGGACTCGCTTCTTCGCGATGCACCATCCGCTGGATTGATAGAGCTCCGTGTGTGCATCTGTACTTACGTGTGCACGTCCGTGTACGTGTGGCTTCTTCTGGTTCCTCGACTTGGCAATGGTAACGAGCGTAACCAGGACGAGTTAGGGAGAGATGGAGAGAGATGTCCTCTCACGGTCAACCGTAACTCCTTTCAAGCGAGCCAGCATATGCACTTCCTACTGTACGCGCGTGCATTATGCACGATGCATAACTGAAAATGCATTTCATTATGATAATTCTTTTTTATTGCCCGCGCCGCGCTGACAAAATGTAATATGCATGAAGCATGCGCGGTGGCTTCGACGAGCGCATTCAATGCTTCGGTGTGTACCATTCTACTGGAAGTATAGTGACCCGTAAGGTTGCTAACGTTTAACGACGAGCTTCTTTCTGACCTTGTATGCCGTTCCTGTTCGCTCTTCTCGTTTCACCTCCTCGCGTAGTAGTACTTTTGGTATGCTTTGGTTTCTTTAAGAGACTCGGACGGACACGTTCGTAGGTTTGATGATAATATCACGTGCGTAATAATGTGATTACCACAGGGGAGAAACATGATAAATCATATTTTTAATTGTTTATAGCGGAGCAATTTTTAAATTCAAAACGCTCCCAACCAATCTTATACTACCAAAATTGTTTTTAATTTTCTTGTAATTTATTAATTTTTATTTTGCTTTGGAATTGAATATGTTTCTATCAGCCCCTGGAACATTTAAAAAGTATTGATTGTTTTGGCATTAATTGTGCCCTTGGTTTTTACAAAACTTCGTGAACTTATCAGCTTTTTTCCCTATTATATTTTTTTTCATATTACCACTTCTTAGGTTATGCTTAAATTGTCATTTAACTTCTTTTGTGAAATTACACGGAAAAGTGAAATATCATATATTTATAAGAAATGAGCATACAAAAATAAAGCACAGTTCATTCAATTATTACAGTTTAATATTTTAAAAACTTAATAAATTTCCACATCACAAAAATAAAATTGAAAAAATATTATTTATTATTGATGGTTATTAGTTGCTTACTGATGTGAACGAGTTTTAGTTCAAATAATACATTAGTAAAGGAGGAACGAGGTTTTGTGACTCGATTTTGGGTCAAAATCACTCAATTTCCGTACAAGGGTTAAATTGATTCAAACTTTTCGAATAGCTCAATATTTAATATTGAGTGTTTCCTGAACTTATCAAATTATTCTCCTTTCACTTGGGCTTGTCATGTTATTTCCCTGTACACCTATTTTTTAAAAGCTTAGATAGTTCCACTTTTCAATTATTCCACATTTAAACTACTATTTAGCCCTTAGATGGTATCAGAATCAGAAAATCAATTAAAATAGACTTATTATGTTCTTCCCCCTGTGATCTTCATACGTGTGTCATGAATCGTAGATATCACCTTTATGATTTGTAGCCACGCTTTGTTTACCAAGCTTGGATGCTATTTTAGTAAAATAGTTTCGAGATTATTTGAATTGAAAATTATTTTAATCGAGTAGAAGCTGTTTTCAAATTAATGTATGATTAGTTGCTGGAGTAATAAATGATTTAACGTAACATCCGCATTGGTGACATCGTTATTCCCACAGAACTTGCGTTTTAAACTGTAGAGGCCCCACGACTCCATCGTCTCATCATCTGTTTTTGAGCATACGCATTGAACACCTCCCTAGTAGCACAAAATATTGGTTAAATATTTTTTCCAAATATTAAAAAAATATTTTTTTAGCCACACTTTTTAATATGAAAAATATCGTGATTCCAAATATTATATACACATACTGAAAATGTGAAATAAAGGTTTAGAAAATATGAAACATTCGGAAAAAAAATGTTTTCTTTCTACCATTCAATAAATATTTACTTTATATTTGAAAAAGAATGTTTTTTTCATAATATAAAATGAATATATCCCGAACATTCGGAAAAAATGTTTTGTTTCAAACAGTAAATAAATATTTACTTTATATTTGAAAAAAGAATATTTTTTTCATAATATAAAATGAATATTTCCAGCATATTTGGAAAATATATTTGATTCTTAATCTAGAATAAATATTGTATGTATGTTTAAATATCAAAAAGAGATTGAACCTCTTTTTAATATTGGATGTATGTGCATTCAATATTTTGTGCTACTAGGGTAATCTCCTTGAGCAAAATTCCTGTCATGCTTCAGAGTGAGTTTAATTTAAAAACCAAAAGCGCCATGTTCTAGATAATGTACATCCCCATGTTTCCATATTCTTACATATCTGACGATACTACTTTGCACATAATATTTACGTACATTTTATAATATTATTATCACGGTTGTTAATCCTCTTTCTCAAGAAATTCTATTGTCAAATCCACACTTCCACATAAACAGTTCCTACTATAAAAAGTAACTAATTACACAGCATTCTATCTGCAAAAAAGATATTATCCCTCTTCCCTGCTAAATAATAAAACGTACTCATGACTGTATACATGAAAACGTGACCCATGATCTCCAAGAAACGGCCAAAGGTTTCGCACCACCTTCCACGAGTTAATTCACAAAATGCAAATTGCTTCTTACCCCGGTAGATTTATCCATACCTTCAGTAAACAGGGCATAAGTTGTAATTTCCGCGAGTTGCTTGAAACCTTAATACCCTCTTTAACGGGTCGTTAGCGGCTAACTATAGCAGTTACACAAGTAGTTCCACATTCGCGTAACGTAACATGTTTTTTTACGCGACCAACGAATCCCGGAGCAACCGAACACCGTAATATCCCCGAATACGCGTAAGTGTCCGAATGTTGCGCGACTCAGGGGCTGCGGACGCATTTTGCAACAGTGAGTACTTCCAAGTTATTACGTCTTTGGCATCAAGTAGGTACTCGCGGTACGTGTTCTCGCGCGCTATTTCGATTTCAAGTTTCATAATGCTCTGGAGCGCATTGTCGACGTCGTTTTTACCTCAACCTTCTACCTCTCCTCCTCCTCCCAGCCCTCTCGCCGCCACTCGCGCGGACTTTTCCTTCTCCTCTCTCGCCTGTCAACTTGCATAAACGTATCCTTGCTCCCGCTCCGACAGAAAGTGGAACTTTGCAACGGATGCAAACGGTTCACCCGCTTGCCACCCCCGAGATTTCATATTTTCTGCAGCGCCCCCGGTGCACGCCGGCGAGAATATAATTTTTCCTGGCCATCCATTCGCGCTGTGCCACTTTCGTAGCCGCGGGACCACGGAATCGCCGCCGTTCGATCGACTTTGATGACGTTGAAAAACGGACCGTGCTACGCTTATTCGCCGATATCGATAATATACCGCTCGTTACAGTTGACGAGTTGATAGTGGTCGTTTTTTCTTCGGATCGAGTCCAGAGCTTAAGGAGACCCGTACTCGTCGCTCGTGAAAAAGTGGTTCTGTACTCGCGCTTTATCGGGGATAATAACGGTGCCAATTTAGAAAACCAGTTAAGTGATATTTATTGACCGTGTCTGCTACCGTTTGGCTCTAAATAAAGATGAGAACTGCGCAGTAGGGTATAAAGCTCATAGAGGAAAATAACGACAGTGGATCGTAATGAAACCTGTCACGGCGAATTTCGTTGAGTAGCGTACGTACCCGATTGATTATCAAAGTCATTCTCTTCGGGACCATGCCGTGGCGCTAAAAGAATTTAGATACTCTGAAACGTCATTTCCTTTTTTACTGCACTTCTATCCGCTACTAAGCAAGGTGTTTGTCAGTGGATACATAGTGTTAGTATGAAGTGGATGATTCTATGTGACAAAATGAGATGAAAATCAAGAATAAAGAAATTGCGATAAAGGCTTCGTTTCTTAGTTATTAACCATCAGCGACAAGAGCCATGAATAGTTACGCTAATTGTAAAACACTGATGGAGTAATCTAAAAGGCAGCAGTAAACTTTTGGTCATCTTTCGATTTAATAATTTTCCAATCATAATGGTAGATAATTTGGATGAAAAAAAGAACAGTTTTCGAGTAAAACAAATAAAAATAAAACTAACAAAAAACACTGACAGAAATCCAGACACGGGGTAAATAACCACTACGTAAACAAAAGACCGTCAGAACGGAAAATAACGGACTTTTTCAACGCGGCGGCAATACGCTGTCTGTGTCCCCGAAGGTTAATGCTAAAAGATCGGGTGAGAACAAAGTCAGAACAAAAAACAAAGACGCATTTGTCACTACTTCTACGAGGTAAGCTGCTATCAATGCCTCTTTGTTTCTTGACGGTTTGGGAATTGAATGGTTTCAAAGACATAATTTGACGTCAGCTTTTTGTTGGTGACGCGTGAAGGACAGGCGAAGGTCGACTTCAATCGGCGCAGTTAATTAGTAATTTAAAATTAAAGATGGCTTTTCGAGATGAATAGTAATACTTTTATTATAGTGAATGGTGAGCTGTACCAATTAATGCATTAACCCCTTGCCGTACGAATTAGCAGGAGAAAATCCCGGGTAAACTGGTTTGGGACGACATAATCGAATACTTTGTAAACAGGAATCTTTCGCGTTCATGAACAGAACGTTCATGTTTGGCCCGAATTTAATGCCACGAGTCAGACTCGCGATAATTATGCTTGGTCCAAAATTTTCACCACGGGTGGGACTCGTCAAAGTATGGCAATGGGTTAAAAATGTATGGCTCCCTTTAAAAAAAAATATTGAAATTAAATTATATCGCCCTCAAAAACATTCAATTTTCGTTTGGAGTACTGTTTGCACCATTAGCAGTTTCAAAGATATTTGCGGGGTCGATTTAACTAGGACACCCTATATATTACGAGATATTATGTATGTATTCCCTCGATTTTGCATAGAGTTCTTTGTGAAAGCCAGGGGCACGCTGTCCCGTCACTCATTTTTCATAAAAATTCCTGACACCCCTCGCACTCCTCGCAGATGATCTCAAAATTTGTATCACCATGAAGCGTTTCGAAGTGAAGAATACACGGGTGATGTCAGAAAATGGCTGTTTAATCTATATATATAAAATCCAAATACCACTGACTCACTCACTGACTCATCACGATTTCTCTGGAACCAAGGATCCAACGACCATGAAATTTGGTGAATAGGTTCCTCTTAGCCCAGAGGTGCTCACTAAGAGATGTTTTTAAAAAAAACTCCCGCTTCTTCACCGAAAAAGATATACATATAATCCGGAAATTTTAAGCTAGTATAGTATATACTTCATTGCATAAGGTTGCAAACAAAACTTTGATTTCCAAAATGTAAATTTGTAGTTACATACACGTACTATCCATCTGTTGGGTTCGTGAATTTTAATGTCGACTTCTGAACTACTTTTTCATTTAATCAACTTCTGCAATCGTTTTGAATTTAATAAAATTTTGCACTTCTTGATATAAAACTTCTCAGCTTCCTCTTGATTTAATGCACTTCCACCAAAATCCAGTGCACCGCAACAGTATCAATGATTCTCTTGGGAAAAGGTACACACGGTCAGTGAAGTCAGCTTGAAGGCAGTAATGTTCATCTCACACGTCTCGGGATTGCCTGTATAGCGAGTAGTATGCATATTTATCCTCAAGGAAACCCGGCAACGTTTGTAGTTGGTAAATGCCACCGGACGAGATTTACACGCGTAGGTCATGTGCGCTATGAATCACGGGCGATTACGGAAAACTTGTTTCTTCGAGTATCCCAAAGAAGGAAGGCTACCCTTCTGTCTCTGATCTCAGATATACCTGTTCATTACGTATTCGTCGGACGTAGAGTTGCGTGTGTTATAGATTGTCTTGGCGCAGCTCTTCCCACAGAGACAAATCCTTCGTTGCATAATTATTCGATGCGGTTATCTTAACATCGAATCGTGTTTTCCATGCAAATGACATGCACTTATCGTTGATCATTTACTGCAGCAGATTTAATACTAAAAACCATAATACTACACATAGTAGCGGATTCGTTAAATAGAAATTATTTTATTTCAGTTTAATTAAATAAGAATGTGTTGTAAATTTTTTTACTCAACGAGAATGTCAGTGTTATAAACAGTGGTACGTACCTACTAAAGGGGTAGGTATAGGACTATTGAACGACTAAAATTGACGGTTTCTTGTCGGTTGGATAGCTTAGATTCCAAATAATCACCATACCGGCACTTTCCACAGTTTTTTATGTACGCTTTCACAAGTAATGTAAAATAAAAGAATTGTCAGAATGTTGAAAATTATTCAAGTTATTTTACGCTAAAGATGGTCCCGCGTAGCGCGCAGCTGTAATCGGTGTACCTACATAGTCCCAGGTGAACCAATCATCTAAAAGCAAAATGCTTCGGGGTGAGTTATTTCTACACTAATAGTTATCGTGTGAAAATTTGCTGGGCGAATTTGAGCAAAAATTGTAAAAGTTACACGTGAATACATTTTTTCCCACATTTTTATGGAAAACAAATCGTTTAAATTTAAAAAATGTTCTACAAGCATCCGATGTTGATGCGGAAATTCCACACGATAGAGAAAGGAATTCTACAGTTCCAGTTAAAATTTTAAGTGGAAATATTCATTGGTTCAAGAGTTATGATGTACACCGTGTTTGAAAATGTAGTTTCGAGATAAACGGCTTGAAAGTTAAGTCCCATACGCCAATACCGCTCTTTGCGAGGCCGTTACTCGAAAGTGCACCCAATTACATTCAGCGCTATAATTTTCGTAATTATTCGAATTTCCTCGTGATACATTGTTGTAAATGTCCACAAAGCATGGCACTTTCAGAATTAATAATAATAAAAAAATCGATTTTTCGAGATTTCAATATATCCCCTTAAGGGTTTCATCGCGACTAAATCTTTCGTTATCCATTTGAATTTTATTCCTGAATTTAGTGTAACATAAATTCTCTTAGGTACTTTCGTTACATTTCGTGATACTACATCGGTATTATTGATATTATTATAGTTTATATACAGTCCACTCTCTTTTAGAAGTCCACAGTCCACTTTGAAAATCGAAATATTAGAAACATTATAATATAAACGTTCTAAATCTCTTTTAAAAAAATTGTGACATTTTCCTATTCGTTTCAATGGAGATTCTAAAATTTGATATTTTTTTAATTGAAGAATATTCTAAGAACAACTGTTTGTATTAAAAATGAACCTGTGGGGATGAGAGACTCTTAAGTAAAAAAGTCGAAAAGTCCGAGGCATCTGATAAGATCCCTGGAAATTATATATTTAGATCAAATTAACTTTATCTAACTTCTTGTTTAAATAACTGGAATAAAGCTGCAGATATTTACAACCTATAATAGCTTCATTGCATATGTACGTGTTTTTTATGTTCAGGACTAAATTCCACCTGGCATCGATAAGTCTTCGTCGTTTATAATATTATTTTCATAGTCTTACAAAATAAATGATAGTTAAAAGTTTTAGTGTCCCTAACTAGTGCTGTCAGGCAAGCGACAAGACATTTATAAAATATATTCCAGTGATGTTAAGTCGATAAAATATTTTATTCGAGGATGTGTGGATAAATAAACTGACTTCAGAGATTTGGGAAGATTTAATCGAAATCTGAACTTTTTGTGTAGAACATGAAACAGCTATTTAATTAGATGGCTAAATTATATGTCTACATTATCGATATCATTCCCTTTAAAAATTCTTATTCCTCTATTAGGTAATACACAAGTCGATATTTTAACCAACAGTGCAACAAAGCATTTTAACTCTTCGATGACAAGTGCTGCGTCTATTTTGACAAAAAATTTAATTTGTACAAATGCAAGAATAAGATTTTGTATTTGATTTTGATCGTATTATAACTTAAAATTCATGGTTTCTTAAAGAAGTGGAGCTGATAAGTAATAAGTAAAATAAATGGCTTGATATATTTAGAAGTTGTTGATATACGTACTGTAGGAATTAATACTGATTCCCTTAAATTGAAACTCAATGTAATGATTAATATCTTGTATTCCACAGAAGACCACATAGGTAAATAGTCGACATGCAGCAGAAATGATATTCTTAATTTTAATTCGAATTATTGAGAAAATTGTATTTCCCGAACAACACGCGATACTGTTTCTAGAAAATGAAGTTTCATGGAATAATTTAAATCTTTCGTGTAACGAAAAGTTTTCACCCGGTTATGTTTTTGTACGAGTTACCGGTATTCTAAATTCTAATTCCAAATATTGATGGCAGCATATTTTTTGCAAACACGAGGCTGCACTTTGAACCCCTCAAAGGTGCACTTTCCTCGTAAAAAAATTTAATTTCGAATAAAATTTGCGTTGCATAGAAAGTTATCCGATGCTCTGAATCTCAAAAAGGGGGTAACGATATTCGCAAGTTTAATTTGTTTCCTGAATTACAAACAAACGTATTACTATCCTCGCGAGAACTTCGTGAAATAACTGACGTCATTCTGTTTTACGAAAGGTCATATGACACTCCAATCTCGCACGATTTCACATTTTCAAGTTCTAATCACAACAATCCATAAAACTGTATATTCTGCGAGCGAAGGATTAAATTTTTTAAACTTTTCGAGGTGCACCTTTTCCCAAAAAACCGCGCGGTAATTGATATTCATTGAATAAAAAACAATTTGCATGCTCGTTGTAAAACATTCCTGCAGCGTACACGTTATCACGCACCGGTCGGGCGTGTTAAATGAATTACAAAAGTGTTGTCGATGGATGGCCAAATTTTTATCGGTCTACAAAAACAAAGGAAATGTTCAGCAACTTCGCCTGAACCAAAAAATAAATATTTAAATGGAAAAAATTTCACAGTGACGCGTCCATCGAGCTTCTTTCATACAATTTTCGATTCAATTTCATTCGTCAGACAGAAAAATTATTTCTGTCCTAGGTATACTATTTACGGTTCACGAAAATAGGCCACTATTTATTTCTGTCTTAGACGCGAATAATACGTGCAAATAAAAGCCAAAGTTAACGTACTAATTATATAGTTTTTAATCGACTAAACAAAACATGGCGGTTCGATAATGAGCAAGGTAAATTTACAGAGCAGGGCAAAGTACTTAAAATAACGCAAGTTCCACTTATTATCATTATATATTCGCATCGATTTCCATAAAGCCTTCTATGCGCCGTTCGTTGCACTCTACGATTTCCTGCAGTTGGCAATCGCAACGACTTGATACACTGCGGTATAAATTCAATGGAAATATCCGGTGGCTCTACCCCTGCATACGTATAACACCTTCCCCACCACCCCTATTCGAGCCGATGATATTTCGCGTCTTTACACGCGGATCAATTTTATATTTTTATTGGAGACTCTAAGCAAGCCGCGGTGCAGGACGAGCCGCAGTAAAACGCGATACAAAAGATTGAAATAGAAGTATCGAATAAAATGGCGAAATGGTGGAAATGACAAACGGAAGCTTCGTAAAACGTAAACGTGACAAACATCGTGGAAAGTATCAGGACAGAGGAGATTTAGGAAGCAAATACATACGCCCACAGCAGTGCAGAATTATTATTATTATTATTAAATGCAGTAGGGGGATGTTTTGTGGTGAAATATGTAAAAGGAATTTTTAAAAACGTTTTCGAAAAATTAAAATTGTATGTGAATGGTATTAATGAAATAAATAATTGGAATTTGACGAGTATCATGCATGTTAAGATCCATTAATTTTTTGTGCGATGTCATATTTTGTGACGAAATTAAATTTATAGTAATGTCTGCATCAGATAGGTATGTAAGGCTGTGGAGGAAAGAAAACAAAGAGTTGAACTTAAACAGTCAGTGTCAATAATTTCATGTTTCTCTGTATACAGAGTGTTACAACAATAAGCGGCAATAATTCTGAGAGCTTATCGCGTGTGCCTTAAGGATTAAGTACTCAAGGATAAAAACAGAGGATCATGCAATTTTATGCTTCGAAACATTTTCTGCCTGCAGCAGACTTTCGCGAACACGTCTAAAAAGTTTATGGAGGTGTTATATCTAAATTTACTTCGATACACAAATTCATTGTTAATAGAAAGATAGCTAATCTACTGTTACTTGCTACTAGTATGTATTATTAATTATTGTTTACACAAGTAATAATACTGAATATTCTAGCAAAATTTTACAACACAGGAAAATTATTTATATTTCAAAAAATAACAATGCACGGAATAACTACACTTTCAATATTGTTCTTAAGTACATTTACCAACATTAAGTAAATAGCGCGCTAATGTTACTATAATGTCAATATTTTCCAACGAAAATAGTTTCACTTGAAAATCTAGAGGTATATCACACAAAAATTAATTTACAGGATACTAGAAAAATATTACTGTTAAGGGGTCAGTCCACTGTGACGGTTTGAAGAATGAAGCTTTTTTTAAGGATTTTTTTCTTCGTGGATACAACATATAATGCAATAAATCTTTTTGGTATTTATTAAGCTACTCTTATATTATACACAAAATATTTAAAAGAATTTTTTTAATTTGTTTTAAAACTTTAAACGCGATTATCTCAAAATAACATTTTTTCAACTGGTGCAGGTGATTGCAAAAAACTATTTGACCAATCAGTCTGAAGTGTTTACACGTTATTCAGCACATCAGTGGCTATGGCCGGGACTACGGAAACCTTTCTCGATTAACCATTTCATACTTTTTACAAGGCAAAATGATTGAAAAATTCGCCGTATTTCGATACTTAAACTTCAAACTTCTGCAATTTTGTTAATTTTTTATCAGTAAAAATAATCCTAGTTCCGGCGATAACCACACTCATAATGAATACAACACACTTTGATTTTTTTGTTTCAAATGCGTCGTTCTCCCGGAATCACCTGCACCAGCACTAAGCGAAATACATCGATATATATAAAAAATCGATATGAGTTAGAACAAAAAATCATTCATTTCCAATTACATTTTCATTTCGCGTAAACCCTTGCCGCTGTATTGATATTATTCATTGATAAATATTAGTTTTGCCAGTCAGTAAGAATATTATATAATCAATTGCAACGACAAACCGACAGGGTAAAGTCGCTAAAGATAGTTGCATTTATTAGATATTTCATACTTCCCCGAAAACGTTTAAGTGTCCAAATACTTATGAGCGTTAGTGTATATTTGGGACACCTTGTATAGCTTAAACGGCGAGGGTGCAGAGTGGAGGAGGCATAAATTCACGGATCGTCTTTTTATCAACGGCCAAACAGAATCAGAAGGGTGCACAGGGGCGGCATTATCGTCCGCTTAATTGCCGGCTATTAATTCAAGTGATTGTGTCAATGGTTATAGCTCCAAGCACACTAAGAGGTTCATCCTAATATTGGCGCAGGCCACTGTCACCGAGAACCCGTATCGGCCCGCTACGCGCATGTATCCCCTTGCACGCCGCTAGCATCTCGTAGTTATGTCGATGCTTTGCCATAATTACTATAATTACCTGGTGTCCGGAGCCCAGACGGTACACGTTGGAATGACCGAATTGATAACCGCTACCCCAATTAAGCTCGCCACGCTCGAGATGAAGTTTAACGAATCCCGCGAAATCAGCAAACGCGCGTTTAAACGCGTCGCGATCTCGTTCTGTGCCACCGAATCGTGGCGTCGTTGCACTAACTTTTTCAACCGAGGAGCGTACAGGGTGAATCATAACTTAGCACCTAAAGAACTCCCTTGGTCTTCATATTTATTACAGCAAAATGTCCCAGAAAAATATGTTTTGGTCAATGAGTCGTACCGAATGGTTGGAATTAGGTTTCTGTGAGTCACTCATTTTTTTCAGATTCCAGGGGCACCTTGCATTTCTGTCGGGGAAAGGTGGGGCAAGACGGGGTAGTTAAGGTTTGATGATGAATAAAACACAGATTTTCATAATCAACTAATCAATTTTATGTCTGAACCATTCTTTGGTAATAAGTCTTTCAGTTTTACTGTGACTTGTAAGATAATTCGGCTCTGATCGGAGGAGGCTGGTCGAGGCATCGTGGGTTCGGTTACGCTGCCACGGCCACGGCGACCACCCCGAAACAGCGACGCCTTCTGCGCTTATCAAATGTTTGAATAAACATTTTGGGGACCGTAACTTCGATCGACGGGCAGTCTCCACAGGGTCGCCTTTACGAACGGACGCGCTGAATAAATCATTTCTCAAATAGTATCGGCCAAGAATTGTATTTGATTTTCCTTTAATCTTACAGAATCAACTGTTAGATACCCCGAGCCTTCGCAACCCGTGGCGCGTAAGTTACTTATTTCTACATCATAGAAGTAAAAGTGATCTATTCATTTGAAGGGACAGGGAAATGTACATAGATAGGGGGTGACACCCCGTACATGTGTAGAAATTCGTCAGCCTGTGATTTTAAATTACCTCTTAATTTCATATGGGACTAAAAATTTTTAGAATGAATGTCACTGTGCTGTCTGAAATGGCGAGAGTCACCAATGCGTGGTGAAGCTGTCTTTTGGTTTTTATGGTGGAGAAAAGAAAGTTCGAGCTGACAAGTTAAAACTGATTTTTGTTATATGTTTGCATAACTAACTTAATACTAGACTCTAACAAGCATAATGCAATTATTATGTTGGCATTACTTGCCTTTTCCGGCAACTCCACAATCTCCAGAATATAAACTTACATAATTCGTTCTAATGGAACTCTCTTATTTATATTATTGTACGCAGTTATAATTTTCTCTTGACTACTACTGTATACATACATTTAAATTAAAACGATCCCCACCGATCACTCCGACCCAGAATCGTTTCACCTAGGAGTCAAAAAAAAGCACCTTCCATCTCAACGTCACACAGCCCCGGCGTGAAGATTTCGGAGAAACGGGTTAGAAGCGCAAAAATCCTGAACGGCCAGTCCATCAGCCGCGTCTTTTTACTCCGTATTGCCGTGCTATTGCGCGAAAGCACGAGCACGAAGCTATTCAGATTGTTCAGACACGTCGTTCCGGCAAATGTAGTACGGTATGCCAAAACTCGTCGATGCAGTCTGGGGTACAACGGAGAGGGGGCAGGGTGAAAAAAATGTCGGAGAAGGGAAATATCAGTTTTTGCACGGAGCGGGGAGCTCCATGGAAAAGAAATGGAATTTTGCCAAGCCCTGAGCCGCGGTAGAAATGCCACCGTCTATTTTATTCTGCAGTCAATGGCACTCGGCACCTACTCGGCCCCAGTAGCTCCTACACCCTGTTTCACTTTTTGCAGGCATCGTATTAAACCTGCCTAATGCCACTTGAGAAAGAGTAGAGGAGAGGAGAGTAAAAAAAAACGCGTCCGATAAATCGATCCGGCTCAAATTTCTCAAGGGAGCGGACACACGCGCGCGCGCCCTCGTGTGTGCACGCGAAAAGCGATGGAGGGAAAAAGTGGATACGCGACGGCGGCCAGTGTTAAAGTAAGTACCATCGAACGTCCATTCGCGTGATGTTTGTAACATTTGAGATAGTACACTGAGAGATTCGCTGACTAAACGTTCCCAGGAGCAGGCGGGAACGATGTGCCCACAGTGGCACCTCGGTTATTTGAACGGCGTGCTCCTAAACGCGTTCTGTTTTTGAAATGCCCTTGAAACCCCTACGTTTACGCCATTCGCTGTTGCGTTCCCGCGGATAGAGGTACATGCCGCACGTGTCACGAAAAATTTGTATTGGTAAAACGGAGGTAAAGGTAACCAGGGAATTACGCGAATTGTTACGTACTGATTTCAATCTAACTTTGTAAGTTGATAGAAAAGGAAAGAATACTTCACTCGCGTTTGCTTCTCTGCGTAGTTGCTACTTGACAGTTTGTGAGATATTCAGCCATGGGGATGGCGTTGTACTGCTACTTTAGTTAAATGCATTCGAGGTCAAACCAGAGTTGGCCGTTTGCAGATATTTTGAAATAATATTATTTTAAAATTAGGTTTGGAGGTTATTTGAGAAATAATCAATTTATGAAATAGGAGAAAAGTTAAATATAATTATTTGTCGTTTTACGAAATAAATTAGTTGTTATTTGACGGTGCCATTGTTTTTTATTCAAACCGCAAACTCTTTCGAACAAGGCGATTTACTCAACCCAGTGAGTAGGGTTTTAATACGATCTGGAAGTGCGGTGTTCGGGTTTGGCTTTAGCATACCATTAATTTTGTCGGCTTGCTTCGCTTGAATTTGTAAAGTGAACGGCATTTTATGATTATTTAATCCTTTAGCATGTCAATTGACTTATTCATCGTTCTAAAGAGAAATAAAGAAATACTTGTACAGTTTTCTCTGTAAACCTTTGCTACACGATCTTTATTGTTAAAATACTGTAAACTACTTATATGTTTGTAAACTTTTGAGTGTCTACGATTTATGTGAAAGGCCTGGCATGGGTCGAATATGTTTTGGCCTTCATTCCAGCTGCAAGGTTTCATTAAAATCATTCTGCCATATTTCATAAGACCTCTTGCAAAATACAATATGAATTTTGCAATGTACCATAACATTTGCGGGATCAACAATGACGAAATAACTACATTACCTAATTGAAAATAATTTACGATGCTCGAAACGAGATGTTGCCGAAAGTTTAAATACTTGACAATAATCGTTTTTATGTTTATACAATTTGGAACAACATTTTAGCCCGCAAATCCCTTTTAGGCATATACATAATTACCGCATCCGCAAGCTTCCCTTTTGATAAAAACTAAATTACTAAAACTCAAGATTTTGTAAAGTTTTTAAAAAAAATCTCCCTTCCACTACAGAGTTTAGGTTTACTTTGATAAAAATTTTAATGACAAAATTAAAAAGTCCAGGAATATCCTAGCCTGACTATTTTCGTACTGAAAATGAGAACAATTTTTATTTATACCTTTGAGATTCCTACAAGTGTGCAACGATTCAATTTTAAGCAAATTACTCCAAAATTCGCTAGACACTTCAGCTTGTTACAAACGTGACTTTTATTAAAGTAACTAGGAATAAATGTTAGAAAAGGAATATGTATGAAAGAGACAACACCTAAACCAAACTGGTGAAATATATTCTCGTCCGTGTAGTGGGATTAGAAGGATGTTTTTTATATCACGAACTCCCGTTGTGAAATCAGGTAATTAAAATAAAAAAATGCGGCTGAAATTAACTAGATTATAGGTTGCAATTAAGGAAACATAATCCTTCTGACATGAAACAGAGTCGCCTTTCACCATGACAACGCTAGACCTCGCATTTCTCTAATGCCATGGCAAAAAAAAAATTGCAATTTAACTGAAACGTAATCCATGCGCTCTTAATATCCATCAAATGTTTAATTATTACATTTCTATTAATTCGAGCTTCGAAGTATACACTCACTGAAAAATCATTGCCAACATGAAGCTGAAAACACGTATCCAGGTTCTCCAACCCCAAAATCAAATGAAGAACTTGCTGCAAGCAGGGGGCAGCTCCAACTTTTGGAAAAGTAATAAAAGCAATGTTAACAAAATATTGTTAGACTTATGTTCAAAGTACTTTACCCGCTTAAAATCTAGATCTTAACACAGCATTTAAAATTATTACTAAGCCAAAATATATTTCCTCTATGGCAGGGTAAATTTTCGAAATTCGGAGCTGCCCCCTTTTTTCACCAAATTGTATAAAAATCCACTTATCTCGGATAAATAGCATTAAACCTTATTATTATGTTATAACGCTATGTATTAATACATAAAACATATAAGAAAACATCAATCTCCACAATTTAAGAAAAAAGCTACAGTAAAGTATGCTTACTAAATCATGAAATATTCTCAAAATTCATTTACTTGGTCACCGTCATGTGTAACAGAAACTACAGAACAATTTTCACCATCAGTTAACTGATGGTTAATTTTTTTCTACATTCAATGCTACCTGTAACTCAATATCAGCAAATTATGAAGCTGCCGCCTTGAAGCAAAGCCTTCGAATGCTTCCACGCCAATGGAATCTACAAATGCCTCAGCAAAGTATAAAAAAAATCTGCAGAAAATCATATTATCTAGGTGTGATGTAATTTAATATTCCACTACAAAATGCAAGTGTGCTCAACCCAGTAATTGCATTATACAATAATGACGATTTGTAGACCTTTCATTCCAGTAATGCCCTTGGCAAGCACTGTATTGGTTAGGAACGAAGGAAATTATCCCCCAGGTCTCCTCCACAAAGGTCCCTGTTTTATTAAATTTATAAGTAGAAAAATACCGCGAGTGCTCGGCGCGGAATTAATTTTCTTGCGATTTAATGACACAACGGAGAGGTCCCGTTTCAATTACAAAAGTAAATCTACGGTGGTAGGGGCGATACGACTAAACTCGGCCCGCGTGGCAAGAACGGAACCCCCGCGGGGCAGGTTTCAATAAGGGAGGCGGTGTCTCGTCGCCGTCGACGTCTGTCAAAACATTTCATCCGGTGGCAGCGATCTCGGCGATTTTTCATCATCGAAAGCCGACGGGACGCCGATTTCCTCGAGCTACTGTTTGACTGTGCTCGTCTTCCGCGTGAAGGGGCTCCGGGAAAGGCGGGAATTAGATTGACTCGAATTCACTCCCGCCTTTCGCGTGCGTCAATATGAATTGACGACCAACAAATTGGATAATCGCCCAGGAGCGTTCGAGAAAAACCTCTCGCGCTTAAGCCTGAAGAGGCTGGTCCTCGGCAGGGATTCACCCTCGGTCTCCCTGATCTCGCGTTGCTTAATCGCGCGACTGCGATCAATTCCTTTGATGGGATCCGGGCGGCTCGATCAGACAAACGCACTTAAATCAATCCTTTGGATGCAGAGTCTTAATGGCGACTGTGTGAATTACGCGTTACTTATTGGGAATACGATTACTTATTAGATATGCTAGAACCTAGATACTCGAAACGTTGATGGTAATGGGAAACTTGAATTTACGAAACTTGAAACGATTCTTGCTGGATCTACCAGTTGCTTTCACGAGGAAGACTTCATGTAAAATAGGTCTAGCTTTAAGTGAATGAAATCAGTTTTCGCAAAAACACGGAGGCAATGGTTTCTAAAATTTATTGTTCAGGGTGACGTAGTAATTGTTGCCAGCTTCAATATATTTAAAACTATGTGAACAGGAGCCAGTATATAGTGTAGAAGCAGTCTGCATATGGTGTTAACTTCTTTTTGGAAGGTGGCGCTTTGGAGAACTGAAGCTAATTTCTTTGTTGTTTTTAATAGAATGCTATAATTTTTTATTCTTTGCTAGCGACTTTTATGACGAGTATAACCACCCGTAGTGTGAGGCCATTAGTTACAACGAAAATATTTTATATTAATGACCAGTTGCAAGTGAAAGAAACTTACACTTACAGAAGGCTTTCGTAATGATTGCCTTTGGTATCGATGTCACTGCTGTAATTTGTTACATACCTTGTACATGCTTACTCTAGTATCTTTCAAGCAGGGCTTATTGTACCTACTCACAAATGTCTGTACCTACGTAAGCTATTACATTACTAGGTTTCTTGGCATAATAAGTGTAGCTATCGTAAGTCAGCAAGTAGAAGATTATAATACTGTAGCACATTAATATTATAGACATAAAGGTGACCCTGAATGGCCTTGTTTCATAAAACGTTGTATTTGGCTTAAAACCCGCTATTAAAGAATAAAAAAGGGTGGCATGCCATTTAAAAAATAGAGATATCATTCAGAATTCTGAAGCAACTCTAAAAATAGGTATTTTAATATAAGTTATAGTTAATATCAGTGTTGCTGTTATTGTTTTGAACATATTGAAGGTGGTATGTAATAATTCCTGTTTCAATGTGTATATTTATGAACCTATATTAGTGGAATTAAATAGTAATGTTATTTTCTAGGCTGTTTTAAACCATTAGCCTTGTAATTTAGCGATATCGATGGTTGCAGCTAAATGTTTGTTTGGAAGGACATTACAGAGTTGCAGTTCCGTAGTACAAAATGTTATTTTTTTAAACATTGACGTGCATGCGATCAACTTTTGAAATGGAGAATTTGTAACATTTCCACAAAAATACTGCATTAGAAATTTTTTTAAAAATATCACTTTTATTACCTAGGAGTAGAGAATCCTTCATAATTAACGAAAAGATAAATAATAGAATAACGAGAATATTTCTGTTTCTGCATCTCTCGATCAATAGATTCCCCCTTGATGAATAAATAGATTCTTGAATTGAGTGCAAACGCAAGAATATCCAAGGAAGGATGTAGAATTATTTAGTATTGATTTCCAGAAAGTATCATGAATTTGAATTAAGCTTCAAGTATGCGGCGATCTACACCATCCCATAAAAAAACAATCATTCAAGTTTAAATGCATACATGTAAAGAAATCATGATCACATCAATTTGTGTTTATACCTTTTTAAAACATTTTATATCGGACTTACATACATAAAGTTGGAAACTATATCATTGTAGCAGTAATATTTTAATAAATGTAATTATGCACTCGAGAACAATATTGTTAGGGACATAAAAAGAAAATATCTTACACTGCTAAAATAAAACGTTTTTCTTTAAATAATTTTCTGTCTTCTTCTTTGAATAGCTGAAAACAAACAATTTATTTTCTATTATCACAGACATTTTATTGTCTATTATTTGTAAAATTATTCACGCAACCAACAGCTTGTTTAGGCGAAAATAAAAGGGTAGTAATAACGTGATATCATAACATACATCCTGCAAATCATTTCTTATTTCACCTATTCCATTATTATTGATTATTACTTATTTCGTACGTAACACGATAATAAAATCTGAATGAAAGCAGTACAATTAAATCTATTCTACACCCGATACCATCATATTTTGTATCCCCCCATTTACAAACAGAACATTTTCCGTTTCATAAATGATTAATTTCGAATTACACTAACTTATAATTACTAGTTTTATTAAAACACACAGGTACAATGCAAACGAACAAGTTAAATTTCAAATTCAAACTAAATAATTAAATAATAATCTCAACGTTCCCCGCACTTTGGAGTCTAAGAACCCCATGATATATTTTGACAATTAAAATAACAACAATAATAATGTTCGACCATTTTCAACTGTATCATATCCGAACTCACGTATTATATCGTCGCAAGATTTTCGAAAAATCTGTCATTTTCGAGGAAATAAGTAACTTAGCGAGCTGCATGACATACAAACATCAGATTCTACAGAAATGGGAAAATTCGATCGATCGTTCGGATAAGTATGACTCGTCTGTCGACTTTAGGTTTACACGCGTCCCTTTGACAATTTGCAAATGATGACATCACGCGGTGTACTCTTTTCTTTTTAATCCTTGCCGACGTGCTGCTGCTTATCGATTACCGATTGAATTTGTCCATGCGTGTCAAGCATGCCGTACAGAAGAGAAGCACAGAATCCCGCATTTCCTGTTTGACAGCGAGCACGGCAACGGATTCAGTGGCGTGGCACTAAAAGGACTCGACGATAAATCACTTGAGCAAATTCCTTGCAAAGCACTAAGTGCCGTGTGGCATTTGAAAGGATCGCACGTACGGGCCACAACGGCGAGCAAGAATAATTATAAGGTCGCATTCGTTGATTCCGGTTTTTTTTTCAGCAGCCCTTCTAGAATTCTCGTGTTCAGTGCACGGTATATCCGCTTCGGCTGTATACGCGCAATTGTTTCCCAAACTGCCGAGGCAGCAAGAGGAATTATTTAATTTGAAGGGAGACATGCAATATGGAACTTGAAATTTTGTGATATTGTTATTACAAAGTCGTTTATAATTTGTAAGGAAGTGTTTCCTGATATATATATCATTTCCTCTTTTACCCTCAGGGTACTTGAAATCAGCTTCCCAGGTGTCACCAAACTTTGAATCGCTTATTTCTAAGACACCCTGTATATCGACTACTTTCCGTATACATACCACGGGAAATAATTACGCTCCTACCGCGAACGATCCCCACGCAATTATTATCCAAATATCAAGCTTGGATGAAATACTGCATTACACCTTTAGTATTGCAAAATTGCTATTATCATTTACAATTAATAAGGAGGGGTCACATAAATAAGTAGAAATATAAAGTGTATTTATTTCCGTCCCTTTGCCCTCTTTGCAAACTCAAGATCAATAGAAACTTATGATCGAGGAGTCTTTGTAGAAAACACTGTAAGTGCCAAAAATCAAATCTTTCAGAAAAGAGAAATAACTTTCCCGACTTTAAATTATTTACGAGATTTGATTTGTTCTGGTTGCTGAATATGCTTGAGTATACGGCAACCCAAATGCATCACAAAATTTTCTATTTTTCGCATTAATATAGTCGAAATTTATGAAGAAAAGAATTGTATTTGTAGGAAACACTGTATGTGCCCACCTATTACTAGTTGCAAAGAAAACTGAATGTGCCATTCATTTAAATTTCACATTGTTTTCTAGAGAAGTGGCGTTGGTCGTACCAGCTTTTAACACAATTGCTAACTTATTTACAAAGAGAAATTGCATCCAAATTTTATACTATAGGATTACCATTGGCGCGTAGAACATTTTCCAATAATTTTCTTTATTTTAATTTTTGCACTTGTGTTTTTTACAAGGACTCTGCAATTATTACTTGTGAATGATATGGTTTCGTGACGATAAGATTCATTTCTTCTTGCAGGCCTGCGCAGTGATGAGAGCGATGAAAATAAGAATGTGGACACCGTTCTGGTGCTGGGATCTGACAAGCAGGACAGTCTCTTAAGACCGGTCATCGATTTCTCTGATTTGAGCTTCGATGAGAGCGCTGAGAATCCAATCTGGAGCTGGCCTAGCTGGCTCAAAACCAACCCCTTCGACAGTTTGCACTCGAGCGTGCAAGGTATGTGGAAAAATTGACCGTTGCGTAGGTATACCAAGCAACAGTGAGGTCTCCGATGCTCAAATAGGAGAATGTTCCGCAACACAAACTCTGTGGGTATAATGATTAGATAGGCTGGCACTATCGTTATTGGCTTACTAGTAATCAAAGATCTCCCACGTACTGCTACGTTTGACACGCCAGCTCCCCTTAACTCCGCCTACAAACCTCACTATTGCTCGGTTTACAAATAGAAAACAATGTAATGCACACCACCTGGCTACTGCTAAAAAATTCGATCCATTTGAAGATCGATGTAAAGGTAAAAACTCTACGGACTGATATCTCTGAGGAGTACTCTTAGAATATTGCGGGTAGTCGAGAATCGTTCGATTCTTATGAAAAGACAGCAAGCTGTCTATTGATGTTCCTAGCGTTACTTCGTGGCACTTCAACCAGCCGTCGCTTTTTATGGAACTGTTTTGAAGATATTGAAAATTGTATTTAGCATTTTTTTAGCAATTTATACTGATAGGTACTTACTTCATAACGAGTAGACACTTTTATATTATAAAAAAACAATAACGATTAAGTCTCTAGCGGTTTTCTAGTTTTGGAAGTATTCGTGGGAATATTTTAAATTTTGCGTCGGTTACCATTTTCTCCACTGTTATAATTCACAAACAGATTAGGGTGGCCCTTATTTGCAACCTGCGATTTCTTTCGCTCTCACTCCCCAATACGGTTCCATTTCATAAAAAAATAGTACCTGAAAAAGATTATTGCAATCGGACCACAGGAAAAAGTGCCGACCGGGCCTTAAAGTTTAGAATTCATCAATGGTTTGAATTTGAAGAATTTCTCAAAAATGGTAAACCCTATCGAAATTTTGTTGAAATAATATTAAAAGAGCAATTTTCATTGACAACAAAAAGGGACTAACCCACATTTTTTGCGAAATTGAGTTAGTCGCAATAATGTGTTCATGAAATAGAAAATATTAATATTTTCTCAATGTGGATTAGTCCGTTTTAGCTCTCATTGCTTCATACGTAAGTGCACGACAGGAAAATAACATCCTAATTACCATGGACTTGCAAATGACTTGTTTATAAGAAACCAAGCTTCTTTACTTAATATTACAAAAAATTGCTCCGGAATTTGAAGAAAAAAAGAATGCAACGTGCACTGAAGTATTCAGACATTATGATTATCAAAAGGGATAGTTTGCGAATGTATCTTTATTAGATTTCGACGGAATTTGAACAAGTAGGAAATTAAAATCTGGCAGAAAAATCTGAATTCACCACTTTAAAACAGGGTATCCTGTGTATACCTCTTGCAATATTTCGCTAACATAGCGATAGTAGCGTCAACCTGAAATCTTAAGCCCCTGGGTACAAGAATAGTTGAGATAGATCAGAAGTAAAAGGGATCATACAAAAAGGATAGCTTAGTATTTCAGCAAGTAACAGATTTACAATTAGTTATTTACTTATTTATTTATTTACTTATACAAAGAATACCCCTCTGCTACACGTAACTGGCCATTCTTACGTCGTTAGAATCCTCCCCTCCCAACCGTAATATTTCAAAGTGGTTGCCATCGACGCGTCCCGTTTCCAATCTCTCACCCTCAACTCCTCAAATACCGAAACAGTGGAGACCACCCCAGAGCATCTGTCTACTCCACTTGAAAATTTAACCAGAAACGTGATCAGATTAATCCGAAATCGACATCTTCGACGCACTTGCTGCGACACTCAGCGCCATAAAACAATACTAAGCCGAAGCTTATTGTTAGTGGCAGTGGTCGCCGCGGGATCAATTAGCACGGACCAGATATTCGCGAGGATATAACATAGAATTAACTGAATACGCTAATACTGGTGCGATCGGAACGACCGCGCTTCTGCCGCTTAGGCCGCCGCAGAAACGCGATCACGGTTCAACAAGCGCAAACATAAAATTACATGGATTCGCGCGCGACCATGTCCGTATTCCGCTTACATGCGGTCTGTCAAACGTAACTTCCGGTACACCCTCGTGCGCCGGCACTACTCCCGCGCGAGTTCGTTGTACAACCGGCTCATTCGATTTTGCCCCACGAACACGGAGGCACTACGAAGAGTGACCCAACTTCGCGCAGTTGACGTCCGTTTCGTGAACACGTCTACGTTCGTGAATATTTTATTATACAGGGTGTCCGGTTGTCCACTGATCTCCTTGAAGAAGGTGATTAGGGAGGTAAAATGAAAAAAGGAATGTTCTATAAATATGGTTTCGAGAACCGATTCTTCTTTTATCTTCTATACCTACTTATACATGTATAATCGTTGCGTCACTGATTCTTCACCGTCCAGGCCAAACAGCTGAGCCTAGAAACATGAAATTCGGGGGGTATTGTACCTTTTGCGACGCGGGTGCTAGATAAGGTTTTTTTTTTAAACTATTATTATTACTAGTATTATTATTAAACGTCTATTACTACCGTAAAAGGCGAAGTGCAGCCAGTATGCAGTTACTATACCTGACCTTAATTCCATGCCCAAGGGGATGAAAAGGAGTAAATTGTGTTTTCACGGTCTCCTTAATATTTCTTAGGCCCAATTACAGGTCAACTTGGTTTTTACTTACAAAGGTTACCCGCACAAATGCCTAAAAATCAATTTCAGGATTTTGCCCTAATCAACCGCTAAGGGGTGGTGAAATCTGTTTTCATGGGGTCCTTAAAGGGGTAGGTAACCCTCAACAGCCCTAAATCAGGCCCATTTTAAAAAGCATATTCTGAAGTAATAAATGAATATAGAGTTATTTTTTGTTTTAATTTGTAATCGTCGTTTCGTTCACTTTAATGCACAAAAAGAAAAATTTAAATATTTTTACAGGAAATAAAGTTATAAATATAAATGTGCGAGCGTGTACGCGATGCATTCTGGACAGGTGAAGTACCTGAAACACAAGGTAAATGTATTTTTATAATCTGTAGGACAGTCCCCATCTTGTTTCGGAAGCAAAATTTTCATAAACAAATTAATACAATTTTGATGTTAATGTATATGATTTTATCCTCTTTTTTTGTGGGAAAAATATTTGTTACCTTTTTTTTTCAGAATTTATATTGAAAATGTGCTCGCGACACATTGAGTTGAATAGTTTTCTGCACCTCTGTGTATATTTTCATTAAAATCGTTGGAGCGGGTTTCGAGATTTTATGTTCACCGTTTTGGAAAACGTAATTTCTGGGAAATCACGTTTAAAGTTGGATATGCTGTTTTGTCATTATGCGATGTCATGTGCAACCTCGTACAGTTTTGGCTGTAATTTCTTCAATTTTTGGAATATCGGGACCCGATTACGCTTAAAATACGTAGAAAAGATGTAGCTAACGGAATATGCAAAAATTCGAATATCGACTTTTCGAAAATTTTAAGGGTTACCTACTTCCTGAATATCTCTTCGGCCCGAAGCGAAGCCCGGGGGTATTTTGCTAGTAATGAGATATAAATTTTCAAAGAAGTAACCAGAGATGGCAACCCGTAGCATAATTTGACCTGATAGAGCAGTGATTCCCAACCTATGGGTGGCGAAGTGGGGTCGCCACGTTTTTTTTTTAATATTATTCAGTTAGAATTATATTCTGAAATACCTATTTTTAATGTGTTTTCTTCGCGTTATTAAATGTACCTTACCTCATATAGGTGGGTTCGCAGATTATTTCAATATTATAAAAGAGGATCACGACTCAAAAAAGCTTGAGAAACACTGGGATAGATGCTCCAACAAAATGGCCACCTGGATGAACAGATACGTCACCATTAGATTTCTATTTTTTGGGAGAAATAAAGCAAACAGTTTACTCCCATGAGAATACATACAATATTAGTGAAAATATCAAGTTAGGTAAATACACTCCCACGAATTCGCCAATCACTGTTACCCTCACTGTTAAGCCGCATTGATATTTGCATTAAAAAACGATGGTCATTTGAACATCTGTCATAAGTTTGCGACGTAAGTAGTGCTAATCTTTGAAAACGTGTATCTCATTAAGTGTTCATTCCCTTTCTTCATGTTACCTCTCTAATCACGATCTTTAAGGGGACCAGTGCATCCTGGTAGAGAACCGGACATCCTGTATAGGACAAGGCCACAGCAGAAGCTCTGCCCTAGTAACATAGTCGCTTGCATTTCAAGTGGTGTAAGTGCGAAAATTCGAATTTTCGAAATTTCGACTTGCATGATTTTTTTATATTCCAAGTGGTGTTAATCCTAGTTCACAATTTCGTTACTAGGAGCAGTGTAATTTAGGATTTTCGATCAAGCGAACCCGATACAAGTGGTGTACGTTCACCTATTTCTCCTGCTATAAAACAATAAATAATAATGCTTCAGTTGTCTACAAGTAAATGCCTGTAACTATCTTTTGAGAAAAATAATGTTCACTTTTCACACGACTGACATTGAATTATGTTTTCCGAGATGCTATAATATTTAACCCAATTTCGTTACCATAATTTCTTTCAATCAGCATTCATTAATAAAAGAAAATATTCAATTCTTAAGAGTCTTTTCTAAAGCCCTAGTGCTAGTTCACGTGGAAACGTATTTACATCCATATTTTTTGTAAGAAAACAGACATCTAAGTTATAATAAACGATTTCCAAGTAAACATAATTGATCGAAAATCCTAAATTAAAGCACTTATGGAAATAGACGAGATATATTATAGAAATGTTCAGGACACGGATGTTAGCCGCGTGAAGTTGGGTCACTTTCCGTTTGTGTTAGTGGGAGCAGAATTGAATGAACCGGTTTTACAGAATGTACACACCGGTAGACCGATTGTTGTTTCCTGTGGCGATACGCGTTCCGATTGTCGTCGTCGTCGAAATTTCTAGAATTTCCGATGCTTTATTGCGATGTGTTAGAGTACACGTATCGTCACTTTAGGTAGCGCCGCGCTATCGCCTGAAAAATTGCTGGGCCTCTGCTGCGGGTCAATGCAAAGCAGCGTTAATGGTAATTTGTGGCAAACATGCTTTGTGTTTCCAATGAGACACACTGGAAACTCGTTTATGATTATAAATCCTCTAGGATCCGATTGTTCTGTGAAGGTCTTTTGTGGTTTGTCATCATATCAAAATTTTAGCTTCTAACAATTTTATAGTAGGCTGTGAATTTACACTAAGTATTAATGTGCAAAATATGACCTATTAGTGTTTATAATTTAAGATTTATCATTGTATCATATCTTTTGAAACAGAGGAGCCTGCCATGCAATTCAGAGTTTCCCTTAAATCGATCATTCCATGCCAAATTGACTACTTTCCGTACTTGGTGTCAGTGATTCTGATGGGATTAGAATATAATGTACTTTATGTGAAATTAATGGGGGTTTAAGTCATCATTTTGTTGGTTTTGAATTTGATTAAAACATACAGTCCGTCAAAATTCGAAGTTTCGGCTTTCTCTATAAATTAATTCTTATTTCCAAAATTGTGTCCTCTATTTCAATCAGGGAGAATTAGCCTTACTGAATGAACTTTTTTTAGCCAAAGAATCTCTCTTACAGTATGAAAATTATAAACAAATTCATGTTGTGAAAATTTCCTTTCGTGGTCGCGTTTCTACAAATTCCGAAAAATCAAACTCAATTCATTGACATTTTCTTTAGGAAGTATTATTTGAACGAAGTTTGCGAACTATGTCGAGAGGTCTCATAATCGTTTCAGTGATATTATTTATACTTCTAGGACAGCTGTACTGAATTTTAGCGTTGACCAATCATAGTTTCTGCCTAGCAGTCAGATTTACAAAATATCAGCACTTAAAAAGTAACATAACTTATTGTATTACATACTATATGAAGAAAAAAATAATTTTCGAAAACATAAACAATCCAAGATTCCAAGTTATTCGTCAAGGTTAACGTCAACAAGGCACTTCAAGGCTAGATTTAAAACTTACTTTTAGAGACAAAGTTAGGCAACAGTGCTATTACTACCTGTGTCTAAAATCTTAAATATATTTTTGCGTATGAAATAATATAAAAGTTTTAATATCACTCCCCCCACACATGTTTAAACTATCTTTAAGTATGAAACGATGTGATATTCTTCAAAATTCCGCATAAATACTTAGGTATTCTGCATGAATAATGTTATTTGAAGAAAATCACATGCTTATTTAAATTTTTAACGTGACATGCTGAATGTGTACACGCGTAAACGGTGTGCAAAATGATCTAAATGTAAAATTTCCACTAACGAGAGGAGCAAATTGGTAGTAATAATAAGATCTTTAAGCTTTTTCTTTGAAATTGTAATATGTGATGACAAAAAACATTTTCTACATACACATTTATTATCCCGTGTTTTATAACGGAGATTTCTCAAACTACGCCTTTGCCATATTTTGCCAGATGTGTGGTATTAGTTTCTTTCTGTTTCTGGAGGTATTTCTCGCTTTCACTTTTCTACTCCTTGATACCTCTTTATTACTTCCCGCCGCTTCTTCTTCCATCTGGTTTCAAAGATTCGCACAGGCCTGGGTATCGTCAGGGAACATTTGGCGACCAGGCCTTTGTGAGCCGGAGTAGTTTTCTTTCCCCACACTTTCTGTTCACCCTCCCTATGTTTTTCTCTGTTTTTTCGTTTCCATCTTCGTTTTCGGACTGCCGACACGGGCACTTGGTCCCGAACCGGCTCTCGGACTTGCCGTAACGCGCGGGTCTTCTATCTGTTACTGTTAATAATAGTTTGTCATTAATATATTCAGTTGTGTTACATGCTGTGCAGCATTCTTACACCGAGCCACCTCGGAGTCAAATGAGAAAAAAATATTAGTTTTTGTTAATAAAATTTTTAAAAAAACCGTGGTGGAAGATAGATACATCAAAATTGCAATAAAGCTATGATTTTTGTGTTTAGTATCTCAGGTGTTTATGATTATTAATGCTATTAATAAATGCCACACGTTGGTAATATGTTTTGGAAAATAATACAGCTACTATGTATCAGGAAGAAGAAGAAAAAAGAAAAACCCCAAAAAATTGACTAAAGAGAAAATTTTATACAAAAAAGATAAAGAGAAATAAGAAAAGCAGAAGGAAAAATTGAAAATCAAAAGATAGAAAAGAGATGACAATATGTATAAAGGAAACGACAAGACACTCTAAAAGAGTTTACGAGATATATTTTTGTAAGAAGTTAATAAGAACAGTTTATATTTTCCGTTATTACATTAGTAAATACTAATTTTAAATAAATTAAATGCTGTTTGCGTAATAGATTAGGGAAGTCTCGATAATATAGTACAAATACGTTGACAGAAGCAACGTTTCCAAAAATTTAAAACTCGCAAATATTTTCATAAATCAAAAGATTCTATAGTTTACATAACCAGTAATAAGGCCATTCTAATTTACTTTGTAACCCTTTAATCATCTTTAATCATATTCAATCTGTATTCCAATTGGCCCAAATTGAAAAAATTCACGAAATATAATATATTTTATTCTGTTTATTTTTTTTTCTATTTTCCACTATAAAAAGGTATATGTATACAGAGTGTATCGGAATTCGTGGTGCAACTGAAAGGGAGATGATTGCTCATGCAGAAGTAACTCGAAAATATATAAAAAAAATACAAAGAAATTTTTTCTTACAAGGCTTCATCTCCGAAAATATAGAATTTAAAGATTCGCCAAGTGCGCGTGCACTCGATCAAACAACAGTGTGTATTAAATCAAAATTATATACTCGATATAGTTCAAAGTAACGCGATAAATTTCAATAACGTATTTATTTTACCAAATTAGGAATTGCTGAAAGTGTCTCGTTATCGCTCATAAATTGTTCCACGACGAATTGCAGGTGCGTTAACCGATGCGATATTGTCCCGATAGCTTCATAAATACTAATAGTTCAAACAGATGGTTAGCCGTAATGGAAACGATAGCAAACAAACCATGGTATTGCTACAAGTTATGGTATTGTTGACAGCCCGGATTAGGAGCAGTGACGTGTACCCAGGTCTATTGAGTCGACTCTTACTGCCAGTCAAGTGCACGTGTACACAAGAAATTATCAAATTCGATTTTCTCGTAAACGAGACCACGTATGAGAAAGCTTCATTCCACATTTCTCAATTACTTTCGCACGAACGGTCCCGCCTGCGAATAAAATTGATATCCGAATACCCCGGCCATACGCCTGCAAAAATTTTATCTGTCATTTGAGATCCCTCTTGTTTTTCATAATTTCGATCGAAAAAGACCGATCGAGACCGCGGGCACAGAGAGTTCTAAACATCGTGCCGTTAAATCGATGTAATTATAAAATTATATCCGCGATAAAGAAGACGAGTAGTTCGGCGGTACACTAATGAAAGCAATTAGCAGAAATTACCGCCCTAATTAGCTGGTCGTGATTACTGCGGCGTCGCGGGAACTGCGGCCAGATCTCTTTCGTTCCCCCTCCCCCCCCCCTGCTCTTCTCTTTTTTCTTCCTCGCTTTTGTAACGGAAAATTGATTTTATAGTCTTCGAGACGAGCATCTGCAATTTGTTGGCCAGTTCCGCGGAGCTTCTGCTCACGTTCCACGGAGCAATTTCATGAATATATCTGCATACCGTTACGACAAGTTTCGAAAAGAAGAAGGCCGGGGACGATAGGGGGGGGGGGGAACAATGAAGAAGAAACACAGAGAAGCCGCCCCTGATGGGAAAGATTGATGACGTTGTCGCGTGGAATTCGCAACGACTGCTCGGAGTTGTTTTAAACGGTAGCCACGGGTTCTCGGATGACAACCGGTTTCGCCGGGGCGAAACAAAAATCCGGGCGGGTCCTCTGAATGTTTCATGGTCCCTCGCGACGGTGCAGTGGGCAAAGGTCGCCCGGGTATCTCTCGTTTAACATTATCGGCTCCCGCACGGAAAACGAATAAAGCGAACAACAGCAGGCAACAGAGTCCGCGCAGGGGCCCGTACGTGGTGGCATTTCACGCGCGCTCCGGCTCGCGGTGCATTTCCTCCTTTTTCGCCCTTTGCACCCCGACGACCGGAGATGGAATGAAATTTTTCCCAATGCTCTAAATATTTCATGTAACATTAGACAGGACGGAATTAAAAGCGCGTTCTAATTGCATCTTTCGAGCGGAATTCCCGCTCTGCTGAATGGATTAATTCAGGATACCGGTTTTCCGCGATTATTTCCCGGGGAGATTATATTTGCCAGGGATATGTTGAGGAAAAGTGGCGATCGTCGGATTAAAGTGTGGCCGTGTTAGGCAGACGCAACGTCTGTTTAATTGCGCACCGTTGCTTCTGTTATTCCTTTTTTCTCAGAATTTTGTGAGGACTGCTGTAAATAAAAAATTGACGAAGCTTTTACGCTTTAGCAGCGGCGCTCTAGGTCTGCTCGAGAAATGGCTCGCGAAAATGAACGAGCCGAGGTCTAAGCTTGTATTATTTCGTGGGGAATTTAAAGAGTTTTCTGAATCGGCGGTTAGCGAATGGAGCGGCGAGAAATATTACAATGGCGAAGGCCCTTGAGCACGGATAAGAGCAAGCACACTACTCAACCTCTTTATGCGGGGCGAGTGAATATCTGTTCACGGTACGTGTATTTATATGATAAGCTCGATTGCCAGCGGTTAATTACAAAATAGCTTGTATTCGTAGGAGATTAAAGAATTAAATGGTGATATAACAGCTGTGCTTATAGAAACTAATTTATGGCAGTGAAATGAAAGGACAATCGCAATGTTTACATGTTTTGAGCCTTTTTACACGAGATAAGTAGATCTGTGACTTACGGATAGGTCGTTGAACTCGTCTTAAAAAGCTCTATTAGGCTGTAGAAAAAGATAGAAGATCCCATTTAAAAAGAATTGAGTCGATCTTGAAATATCTTTGGTGCCTCCATCTACAATTTGGTCATGTAGAGCATAAGATGTCCCCGTCCAAGCGGAACATTTTTCGGGCCGAGGAATTTCGAGTATCTAGTTTAATATCCATCGATCACGTTATAAGAATCACCCTGTATATACAGTCGATTTTTCAAAGCAATGTACGGCGTGGTCAGGACAGTAATTCTTTCTGCAAATGTGAATCGAAATTGTACGGTAAAATTTGTTTGTATGAGCTTCAATTTTTGAACTTGAACTGGTTCTTAAGAATTTCGAGCTCGAAACTCCATTGGGTACATATGCATTTAACTAAAAATCGATTCTACCTTGAAATCAATATACTCGACTACAAAACTGTGCTCGAAGTAAGTTATTCTACAATTTCGACTTATTTGGACATAAGAATTCATTTCATACATAGTATGATTATTGTTTAACCGATAAATTCTGCTGATTTTTATTAAACGATTTATATTTTCTTCGATCTTCTGTATGTTTGGTGTATGCTTCAAATCTGGCAACTCAATTTTCCCCCACTTCCACCAGTCTAATTGTCTTGAAACTTTGTAGGCGTTCGTGGGTGTGATGACAATACAATTCTTTATATAAAAAGAGTCAAAAGTGAAACAAATATATAAAAATGTACCATTTCGTGCGGAACACGATAGCGTAAAAAAACCCGAGGGATTTACAAAATTACCCAGTCATCCATCAGTATAACATATAACCACGAATCCAAACGACTTGAAATCAGCCTATAACCACAAATAAAACTTGGACACTAAAAACTAAAAAATATATATAAAAAGCTTTTGAAGTTAAACGATTTATAAAATTCACTAAAAACTAAAACAAAAATTTTTTCTTGTACTACAATTTCGATAATGTTTTCTCACTTTAAATAAAATCGTGACGCTGTATTAAATTGAAAATGGAAAATAAAATTGAATGATATGGGTCATCGTTTTTGAGAAAATTGTTTTCAAATAAAATAAAATCCTTAAATCCTCCTTCTTAAATAAAATGCACTAATAACTAAAAAAATAATTCTTCTCTTTCACCACAATTTCGATGGTATTTTTTCACTTCAAATAAAATCGTTCTGTTATAAAATATCCCGCGCCACGATTTTATTTGAAGTGAAAAAATACCATCGAAATTGTGGTGAAAGAGAAGAATTATTTTTTTAGTTATTAGTGCATTTTATTTAAGAAGGAGGATTTAAGGATTTTATTTTATTTGAAAACAATTTTCTCAAAAACGATGACCCATATCATTCAATTTTATTTTCCATTTTCGATTTATTTTTGCACAAACAATCATCCTATGCCCGGCTGCACCACTCGCCCCTACCCACACTGTATAATAACACCCCACAAAATTACCTTTTTTAAAAAAGGTACAAAAAAGAGCGCCAAGTATATAATTCCATCATAAAGAATTCCATTTAAAAACATTGTCGTAAATTAATATAAATTTCTTAATATGCTATATTTAACTTTACAAAAGTAATGAGATACAACAATTGCGCCAATTATCACAATGGCTATTTATACAAAGAAAAAAATGTACTCAATAATATTAAGCCGACATATTTTTATACAAAACAATATTTTAATACGAATAAATATTTTATTCAAAATACTTGGCGCTGCTCTCCGAAAAAATGTTAATTGTCTTGGTTAATAAATAAAACAAAACAAGACACCACAGAGACAAGAAAGAAAGTAAAAGATTTTAATGCAATATATGCATATTTATTCAGTTTAGCAACACCAATTCAGAGAGCAGCGCCAAGTATTTTGAATAAAATATTTATTCGTATTAAAATATTGTTTTGTATAAAAATATGTCGGCTTAATATTATTGAGTACATTTTTTTCTTTGTATAAATAGCCATTGTGATAATTGGCGCAATTGTTGTATCTCATTACTTTTGTAAAGTTAAATATAGCATATTAAGAAATTTATATTAATTTACGACAATGTTTTTAAATGGAATTCTTTATGATGGAATTATATACTTGGCGCTCTTTTTTGTACCTTTTTTAAAAAAGGTAATTTTGTGGGGATTTCACACATTTTGTAGTGTTTATTGATGACTGGATAACTCAAATTTTGTCGATTTACCTTATTTGACAACTTTCCAGAAACTTGTGAGAAATAAGATGTTTTTCTGTCTGTCTAACCTTCTCTGGACAACCTCCAAGCCTGTGCATCTCCTTCATTTCTATCCAAGCTTGTGCGTCCCCTTCATTTCTATCCAAGCCTGGACGTCCCCTTCATTTTTATTCGAGCCTGTGTAAAAATTGTTTGCTGGTATAAAAACAATATATTAATTTGTAGAAACTTGTGCGAAAGAAGATGCTTCTCTGTAGAACCTTCTCCAGACAACTCCCAAGTCTGCGACTCTACATACGAAATCGATTAAAAAATTTTGACGACTTACCTTGTTAATTAAGACAATAATTCAGTCTCCTATTTGGTGTAAAAACTCGTGACATCTCAAAATTTCGTACAACTTACTCCATTTGACATTTAGCACTTGGTTGGTTATAGTATATCTCTGTCTAGCTGTCACAACACAAAATATTTGGTTACACGATTGGCCGAACCCACATCCAATGAACGACGTGCCTGAGAGACATTTCCTCACCCCCTCTTGCCTAGAAGTGTAGGACGATGACGATGAAGATCTTAATTTTACGAACATGAAAATCGGCAAATTGCCACTTTACAACGAAATATCTCAGCTCATAAGACACGTAGGAACGAAACGAAGACACTTTTCTTATGTAAATCATACCCAGGCTATCCATTAAGACCATTCAAAATCGAATCGGATCAGCCGTTATTGAGATTCGGAAATCTCAGGGTTCAGAATAGCGAGTCGTGGCGTAATAGAGACACGGCAGTGCTCGCGCTGCGCATATATATATATATATATATATACTTGGCGCGAGACACTACCGTGTCTCTTGATACATACATATGTATAATGTCGAATGTAAAATGGAGAAAAAGTATTTTTTTATCTTCTGAATAAAACAATATTTACTTCATGTGTATGTACCTTATACAATGGACGAAGGTATTGACCATTTCGTTCTGAACGAGAATGCAATAAGAATTGTTTAAAAAATACAAGGAGTCCATATTTACGAAAGCAGCAGCAAGAGAAGTAAAAAGTTTTGTAAATTATGCAAAACAACTGCAAGATATTTGCAATCAGCGATTTTTTATACTTTTATACCTTACTTTTACACTTTTAGATTTTATTACATCACATAAAAAGTAAAAACATAAAATAAATGCAAAGACAATGGTGTAAAGAGCGATATTTAGCGAACACAAATTACACTGTTATTAAATATAACCCCAGGTATAAAATATCCTTTATCTTGTTTGCTGTATTTGCACATATCATAAAAAAGATAATTACACTGCGGCATAGAAAATACATAATAAGGCTGTTTCATTAAATAAGTCTCGTTGAAACTTCAAACAGCGAGTCATCAGTGAAAATCCCTCTCCATTTGAGATTAAAATTAAAACTTCAAAGTAAGTTCCTTTTAATATTTTGTAAAACTGTAAAGAACTGCTTTTATCCAAGAATTCAAGTTTTCATTCATCCTAGCATACGGCACTGATCAAATTGAAAATAAAATTAATGATAGTATCAGATTGTCAATGAAAGCAGAGGAGAATATTGTACTTTATCGCGAATTCTCTCCGGTTTGGGCGAACGTTTGAATCGAAGTTGAAAAGGGGCACACTGAGAGGTACATGAAATGATTTTCATTGTCAGTTCGATTGCATATATTATATTGTCGACGGGTTTTAAATTGTATATCCAATGAATTGTTTAACCTTTTATGCCATAGAATCACCGTACAATTTGTTGAACAATTTGCTGAGCCTGCTCGATTCGTTAAATATCTTGTATGCGCGGATAAAACGAGAGTGCCACTATGTATTGCTGCTCGCTAAAATTAAATTGAACGTGCACAAACGAAATAGACATAATTCGTCCATGAATATGCTGCTGTGCCTGTCCATTCCTGCAAATTATATTTAGATATTACTTCGTTTCATTGTTGATACTGACATTAAAATAATAATTCCCGAAAGACGAATTTTAACGATTGCATTCTCTGTTGGAGATGAAAAGTTTTCTAATGATTTCACCAAGTTTTCAAATATTTCAGTCGTACAATTAGCACATTCAAAGATTTCAAAGAATTCGACTTGTAAAGTTACCCGTACCAAAACACATTTGGCACATATTTCCGATAAGAAAAGTACATTAAAAAACCAAGTACATATTTAGACCAAAATGAAGTAAGAAGCGTGGTAAAAAATGTCTTACCTAATCACTATCAAATATCACGTTTTGTGCAGACACAGCAGGTGTTCGAGGATTTATGAAAAGAGAGTGTACACATTCTGCATATTTCATACTTACTCAGAAGGTGTAAAAAAAATATGAATTTCTTGAACCATTAAAGTACAGAGATTCCTTAAAACAAAGTACAGTATACCTCTTGCGCCGTTGCACCCAAGCGAGAAATTATTTCATGAAACGATAGTCCAGATCGCAACATTCAACTTGTCTCTCCATCAATTTTTCATATCGCCGCGCAGAAAAAAGCTACAGTAGTTTGTCCCAATTTCCAGAATCACCCTGTACACAGGTTCCCTCTCGAATTTCTCATCGCGGCTCCTCTCGGGCGAAAATCTTCTCTCTTCGATAACAGATCCAGTTTCTTTTCTCTCCAGCCCGTCGACTTTTAATCCCGAAAGCCCTATCTTCCGCTGCAACCACTGGCAGCGGACATGTAACGCAGATTTGAATAACGATCGGTCGACTCGTGCAATCGGCGATTACCGAAAATTGCTGCCTATTCACCAAAAGCGGCTTTAAGGCGGATTCACGCGTATCAGTTCAGTGCCACCAGTGTCTGTAAGTGGTTAAAAATATCAGTTCACGCTCGTGTACACGTGTCAGTTACCAATATTAGTTACTGACAACATTTAACTATCACGGAACTGATTCGTCTGTCACTGTTTAGCATTGATAACTTAAAAACTGTAAATTTTACAGGAGAACCAATTTAAAATCTGCATTCGACTATTTAATAATTGAATACTGATCATAGAATTTGTTATCGTAATTTTCTTGTTCAGTTGTACCATTACCAATGCCAAGCAGCGATGTGTGAACCCGCCTTTACTCGCTCCGTATAACGAATTACACGATCTCGACCCAGCCACCATTATTTCCCTCGATTCTTTCCCTTCATTCCCCATTGTCCCGATCGCAGCGATCGGTGCATGGCCAGCCATCGAGCGCCTTTCGGCGGTGAAAGTGATCGTCGCGCGAATCGAAATTGTTACACGGCGACCTTGGTACCGGTTACCAGAACCGACCTTTGAAAGTAAAACCCCGCTTTGCCCCTCCACGTTCACAATTTGCAGGGATTACGCAATAAACCGGATACAGATAGCCGTCGGTTTTCGCGTTGATCGAGCGGCTAACGTCGGCTGCTTGGCACCTTGCTGCGATCGAATCGCTCTTTCCCTTTTGAAATTCATTGCAGCGAGGACTTTGAACAGCTGAGATCGCACCAAGGGGACATTAAGAGAGGCGGATGTTGTAGTTCCTTATTGTTTGCGAATGATGTGATATACTGTATTTGTACTGTTACGGGAGATTATAGAATTATACAACTATTCGATATTTTGCATGAGAGGATGATTCTCTATTGTGAGGGAAAAAGAGGGAAATTGGTGTTGTATCGTGTATAGGGTGTTTGAAAAAAGGGCTTAGCATTAATAGGGTAAATCCGGGAGACGCGGTCGACCTAATATAAAATGGCTAAAACTAATATAGAAATTACTTATTTCATCAGAACAAACCAATGTGTTCAGAATTTTATGCTGATTCAAAAAACTGGTCGATATTTGCGTTAAGACAATATTTACTGTAAATCGGGTTGAAAACTGAAGTCATGACATCTGACCACCTCTGCCGAGGTGCCGGGAGAAATGGTTTTCGTCGTTAGCAGAGACCACTCACATAATTATTCATGAAAAATGAACAAGGGATAAAGCAAAATTATTTATGAGTGAATACAACTAAAGATTCATTGATATTTAATTTCTTTACGCTAAACAAGTAAAGAACGCATAAAAGGAAAAGGGAACTACCTACTGGCGATTAGCAAGGCAAATGAATACAAAAGTGAATAAATAAATTAAATAAAAATAATAATAAAATAATAATAAAAAATAGAAAAATAAACGAAAATAATAAAAAATCATAACTCGATCATCTTTCCTTTCTGCAACGAGAGATAGTCTTCTCGTTAGCTATGAGAGGAAGAGTTAATATAGCCAAATACTTTGGCTGCATTGTCCCTCAATATCTCTACTATCTTATTATCTGAAACATCAAACGAAAATAAACTTAGAAGTATGTTTTAAATACGATTCTGTACAACCGCTGTTTGACAAAAGAGGTTAAATGTAACCTCAATTTACATTTTAAAGCCTATAAATCCAGAAAAACACAGAAGGAAGCGAAATGACGCTATTCATTCAACTGTTTGGCTTCTAGAGAAAGAATTGGTCTGCGCTTTAACGCATTTTTACGTACAGAGTCTGAAATATAGCGACTGGACCAACTATGGTAGATAGTGCTCATCAAAGGAAGTAAAGGAAGCAGACATCGAGGATCCAAGTCAAAAAGTGTAAAGTATATTCGCTAAAATGCTTGACAATAAGTGGGTTAACGTTATGATGGAATTGTTAAATGACAAGATAAAAGTATTAGAACAATGATCTGTTGTACTTTTGCCTAGATTTGCAGGTGGATTATATTCCAGTCAGGACTTAATTAAGACCTTTAGAGGCCCTTAGCACAAAGATTTGGAGGCCTTCTTAAACAGGATGATCACTTCAACGCAATGTACGATTTCTTAGGCCTTTCCAATAATTTGACTAAAAAGTGCTTCTAACAAAAGTTAGATTTTAAAATTCAAAAAAATATTATGGTGACCCTCTTTTTGCCTATTTTGCTTATTGGTTAATCCAGCACTGACTCCAGTAGTAAATTATACAGTGTGTTAAAGGATAGGTTGGAAACTGAACCGCGTTTTGAGTTACAAATGATTCAGTATATTAAAAGTGACTGACTGGTTTCTATGTGAAGCATACGGCATGAAAACTAAGGATTATCTTGCCTTATCTTTAGCTCGATATCTATAAAAGATGTGTTCATTCTCGTGCATGCTTCATAACAAAGAACTCATCATATCTCATTATTCTTTTTAGAACACTATTGTTTGCTTAGGATGTTAAACACACAGTAACACACACAATTACAGTACATTTGTATGGATGTTTTATCGATTTGTTTACGACAGGATTTTATGGCAATGTGCAAAAGAAAATTTGTAAATTTGTGCATCTAATTTACATTCAGCAGATGTTGGTTTTAACTTGTAACCAATTGGGTGGATCGTCCAAGGTTTTTATAAAACCAATATGTTTCGATATGCAAAACAGTCAGTCGTTCTCTGCAACCAGCGACTTTACGTCTGTCCAATGATGACATTGTTTGAAAGTACTCTCTATAACAGATGCGCATTTTATGTATGGCCTCGCCAATGGAAATTCTACAGCTGCGCAACGTCTTTACATGGAACAGTATTCCAATCGGAGAGTTCTCTCTCATATACTGTTTAAGAAGATTCACCAACACCTTTGTGAGTTCGGATTACGTGAAAAGTTTGTAGAGGTACTAGGACTCTGTAAGATGCCAGTCGTGTATGGAAATCGAAGGAGGGCAGCTAGAACATCCTTTGTAGATTTCGAGTAAAGGATTTGGCAAGATAATCCGTTGTTTTTCCACTCACAAGTCGAACTGAAGGTGTTCCACGTTCGTAACAGTGATTATACGCACTCAAGGACTCCGCCTGGCACCAAATGCGAGAACTTTTCAAATATAACTTATAATGCAAAAGTCAAAAGTCGAGTTTATCCGTATTTTCTATTTGGGTATACAGCGGCTCTCAGGCTGCTGTAGTTCTTACACAAATATACAAAACAAAATAGATTAATGTGTGAACAAAAGAATGTATTTCTAGAAGTTGTTCATGTAGCTGGATTCTTTATCTAAAACTACACAACTTTACCACTTGAACCGTTTTTCTAGCTCTGATAGTTTATAAAATATGCGACCAAATACGCTCCACTTCACGTTGACCAATGGTTTCTGAAGAATCTTATGTGTATAGAAAGTGTCTCTCCTTCTTTTCATAGGTTTTCTATTTGTATTATCATCCTTACAGTCGCATCCACAATGTTTCTGACACAACAATGTGGAAATTATTATATGAACTGACTGGTGCTCAATAATTTGAAATTAGTGATAACACAATTTACATTACCGTCGGGCTCGATGAGGGAGGTTTCCACAATGCTATGCGTTATCGAGACACGTTGCCATAAAAATTCAGAAATTATGTTCAGAACGTAACAATGGTTGGAAAAGAACTATACCTAGCTCGACACAGTTACTCGAGCAACTTTGCCTATCAAAAAGAGTAGAGACTGTACAGAATATGTTCTAACATCCCCGCGTCTAAGACAGAGTCTGTTAGCTAAGCCTTACTATACAGGGTGTCCCAAAATTCAGGGAGTTATTGGAACATGCAATACCCCGATGCAACAAGGCACCAAAAAGTCCTTTACCGTTTTGGGATCCGAGGCTTCCTTCTCGAGATATTAACAGTGGAATATTAACGGTCCAAGTTCTGGGCCGCGCGGTTTAAAGCCGAGTCAGCTGACCGTGGAGCAGTGCCCGCTCGCACACACACGCAGGAGGTACGCGTAGATATGGAGCCAGACACACAGTAGAGTCGACCGTGCTAATTCATTTTCACGGTTTGAACCAGAGCGATCGGCTCTGCTGTGCGCATGGGTCTGTGTCTACGCGTGTCTCTTGCATGTGCGTGCGAGCAGTCAGTGCTCCACGTTCAGCTGACTCGGCTTTAAACTGCGCGGCCCAGAACTTGGACCGCTAATATTCGACTGTTGATATCTCGAGAACGAAGCCTCGGATTCGCAAACGGCAAAGGACTTTTTGATGCCTTTTTGCATCAGGACATTGCATGTTCTGGGAGGTTCCTGAATTTTGGGACGCCCTATATAATAAGTCCATTAGCGGGCCTAAGACGAAGCGCCCACTTCACCTTCGTTTTCTCCTTTTCTGTCCCACCTTCAACGCCATATCTCCTCACTAGGATGGATACAGTACCGAAAAAAAAACAATAAAAGTTTTGTATAAATTTCGAAATTCAACCATTTTCCAGTTGGAGCAATTTATACCTGTTTAGCTTTATATAAAGTGCCTGATCTAACCACATTGCATCAGAATGCAAGCCAGTAAATGTCTCATCATAAATCTTCTCGTGCGTTTGAAAGTCCCAGGTGTTCGAATTCTTTGGCAACCTAGTTGAATACAGTGACGAAGCACACTCTCAATGAGTCTTCTGTGAATAATTCGCGTCAGATGGCCCCGCAAATAAACCTCCTATGGATTCAGATCTGGAGATCAAGCAGGTTGAGCAATAGATCCTGCAAGACTTATCCCATTTATTAGGAAATCACTCATTCAAGAAGTGTTTGGCTACGAAAAGGTGGTGGAGCAACATTATGCATAACCCACGTGCAACGTGTCATGCTAAGTAGGACTTCTGATGGCACAGTTAATTGCTTAGCCAATAGTTCAACATAAGGTTCGCTTATTAATTTCCTTTTGAGAAATATAGGTCTGATAGTCAGTTAATTATCGTCTATTATTCTTCGTGTATCTAAATTGTATCGTAGTTCATGCTGTTCAATAACGCGGAGATTTTTAGAACAAACTGTACAGTGCGTGGCAGTGTTCTCAAAGAAGTTAACAAAGCTGTATGTATGTACCTACATGACGTGTGGAGTGTTGGTTATAAATGTTTCTGGAACACGAAAATAGCTACAATTTGAAAATAAAGCGAAATGGCTCGTAGCTTAGAACCATATACGTCTTTTGATGTAGAATACTCTTCCAAAGATGCCATCAAGCGATGCTACGATCTTTTATGCTTCTCACAATCCTTACTCATTATCAGTTCCTTCAAATAGAAAAACATATAATTTATTTACTTTTACTTATGTACTTATTATTGACTTTTATTTATTTATTATTTACATATTTATTACTATTTATTTACTTCATTATTTATTATACTTTTACCAAAACTTACAGAGCAGTAATGTAGATCATAGGTGATCGATCCAACACCGAAGAATTCCTTATTAAGAAATTACTTTACTCGTTCATTAATATTATGTTATTAAACAATAATATTACATACCATAATATTAAGAGTAACTTAAGATCTCTCTTTCAACATTTCAATAATCCCCAAATTCACAACCACGTATTAAGAGCCACCACCTTCAAATTCCATTACTCTGATTCTCATCTTTTGATTCATCAAAAACTACCTTCTGTAATCGATCCCAGTTTATAGTACTCACTTCTATGCGAGCACTCCATTCGACAGAACAAGGGGCTGGAATTAATGGCGAAAAAAGGGGGGGAACAGAGAAGGAGATGCTAAAGAAAAATAGGGGATGAAGAGCTCGTGTTTATGTCAATTTCCTGCTCGTTCATTGACGAGTATTATTCGAGGCGCGTTGGAAAAGCGTAGAATTTTTAAGGGGAAGGGGGAGGGCGATATCGTTCATCGAGTTCACTTATGATCGGCCCATACGCCCGTGATATTTGACGAATGAATTCGACTGTGTAATGTCGGTGCGCCGGCGTCAGTATCGTTACATGGAAATGTCACGGATTTTATTCGCGCGGCGACGAAGCATCGACAGAAGCGTTTTCGGGTGATGAACGGCCGCGAAATTTCGCCGAACGAGCAAGAAAGGTAGGCCGTGAATCGGGGCGCTGTTGTCGTCGGTTGAATAATTTGGTGCCTTGGGAACGCCATTTTCGGACCACCGATTTGGTAGTCAGATTCATCCGTTTCGATTAATGGAACTGGTTCTTCAAATTGATTCCCGTACACGGTACATCTAGCGATGGGTGGAAGACATATCGAATCACTTCGAGCCTACAGGGCGTGTCAAAATACGCGGTGCAAGGCTGAATTTAATGTCTTTCTATTTATACAGTAGAATTTTATCTTTATCTGCAGGACAAAGCATCGAAGTTTTTTCAGTAAATTTACCGGGTTGGCCAATAAGAATTATGGTCAGTGATTAATCAGATGCAAAACTATCAATTATCCTTCAATCGAGATGGATTTAAATTTGGGTAGGCGAAATTACCTGCAAAAGAATCTTTATGACCAGACGATGGCAAACAAACAACTTTTATTGGAAAACTTTTTCTCTCACTTCCATGGTTGCGGAAATATACAGGTTGGTAATCTTTATTGGCCCACCTTGTATTACTGTAGGCCGATACGAATAAAATCTTATTTGCAAGTTTGTGAAGAATATAAAAATAGAATTATTTGTTTCGTATTCTCGTGGGAAGAAACGTTGAAGTAAACAAGCATCTGAAGCATCATCATTGGATACATGAGATCCCACCTCGGTAATTAAGTGTTAACGAAGAAAGTGGGTGAAAATTATTTTTAAGATAATTGGATAAGTGCATGCAACATGATTGACATCGAAACATTAATATGGAGGATGGATTGCGCTACTGGAACAAGTCATACCTCCTTTTTTCAGTGCAATTAGAAAGGAACATGGGAGTGGAAAAAGGTAAATGATTGAAGTTTAAAGAAATCCACTTTCCTAAAACCAAGTGTTTTCTACGAGTGCAACGGTGCATCTGCAACATGCCATTACATGTTCCTTTTTTTACACGAAAGCTGTAATTGTAGATTTTGTTATATAGTGAGGTAATGATACCTAGTAAATTGACATCAGTCAAACCTTTACTAACGTAGTGTGCTTTTATATTTCCTCGTGTGTTTAAATAGATTTTTATTCTAATTACACAATATTTCTTCAACATGTTTGTTGCAAGGATACTGTACTCAGTTGCCAATTGCTACATTTATATACTTAATAATCTATGAGTCCAAAGGATAACGCAGACTCGTGGAGATAAGATAGCTTTGTTGGATAAAAACATTTATTATTATTAAATTCTCCTATATATAGCACAGCTTTTTTTAAAATAACTTCGTGTTTATTACTACGTGCACAATCACTTCTGAAACGAATGTTTCACATTTCGCTGCTTGGCATTGATAGTGGTATAACTCAAAATGTGTTTTTTTTAAACAAATGGACTGCATAGGTACTGTGGACTTAGTAACTTCATTGGTTTCTTGTTTTTTCAACAACACTGAAACAGTATCGGTTGTACCCTGTAGCTGATTTCTCGAATAGTGGCATAAGTATTCATTTTTTATTGTATGCGTTCATTGTCTTCAATGCTATTGTAATTTATCGGATTTTCTATCATTTCTTTTACAGTACAATATTTTTTGCAAATAAATTGTATGAATGCCGATATTCGTAGCTTTCAATTTTTCTTTCAGGTAATGTCATAGCCACACACAAATACCAGTATTTTAAGGGTGTGTAATGCCGAGTCGATCTCTAATTTCAACATAGGTTACAACTTAAAAGTTAGAATTACATTTTCACGTGTAAAATATAGAGTTGATTACGGTTGATTTGATATTCTCTTGAATTTCGTAACGGATATGGTTGTCTGTGATCCTTAATCTGAATAAGTAAATGCAAAAGTGGAGTCATGTTAAACAAATTATAATGGTATGTAAGTATGATCAGTATTCAACTATTAACTAAACGCGAAATTTAAACTGCTTTTCCTTTAAAATTGATTTTCTTTCTAATTCTGCCGTTGTCATTGCCAAGCAACGATTTCCTTAACACCCTGTACATTCGAGCGTCACTTCGAACATGCATTTGTCCAGTACCTACAATATGTAAAAATGAAAGAATTTGCTTTTACATTTCAAGGTCAAGGTCAATTTTACAGGTTTTCTTCCAATAAATCTGAATCGATTCAAGTGCATAAATTCGTACTTGAAAACTGCATCAAATATTTTGTTTAACACTTGTTCGTTCCTGTTTGCTTCGTATGCATCGCAGAAGCTGAAATTAGTGTCATGGTCCTGCCATACTGGTTTTCGACTACGTGTCGCTCGTTCTTATATAATTCTGATATAATTGCCCCGTGGCGACCAGGGTGAAATTATTAAGCTGTTTCAACGGCCACCGTATGTGAAAGCAGACCGGAACATTATTCGAATAATTGGACGATCGAATAATTTTATTTCCTATATGGAGTCAGGGAATTGTGGCAAGTAAACTTTGCAGATCCCGATTATTTAACTTTGATATATTAGTGTAACCTAATCAGTAACTCCAGCTTTAATCGCGTGATTATTATCGTTCGTTAATTATAGTAATCATAAAATGAACTCGTATTAACCCTCGGTTGTGTCAATTCGACCCAAGCCAATTTTCAATCAGCTGAAACATTGAGATAATTCATGAATAATCTAGAATATATGTTCATCGTTGAAAATGAACGTTTAAAGTACCTTCATGTTTAACAGAAATTTTGAAAGGAAAAGCGTTCCAAAGAGAGTTGTATGCTTCAAAAATCATAACTTTTTAATTTTTAATATTTCTAGCAAAATATTAAGGCTACACACTTGAAATATGCTACATTAATAAAAAAAATAAAATTCTCCCCACCCAGGAAGCGTTTCTCCCTGTAGATGATACGTGAAATTACTACTGCATCACGCCAGTAGTATAATTTTCAATGGTGCTTCAAAGATATTTTATCTCAAAGTCAAATTTTTAGTCATTTTGCCCCAGTGGCGACAGTGGTAGCCAGCAAAGCGGCGCGTGATCCACTGCCGCTCAGCGTAACATAATCGCTTAACGCGCGTGACCACCACTGTGAGCGCCGCACGTTTTGCCAAACTATTTCGCTTCTGTATTGAAAACAAAACGTGACTTATCACTTCTGTTGATGCTATCCGAAGGAAAAATATCTCCTGCATCGCGTGGAGTAGTCAGATTTTCTCCTAGATCCTTAGTTTTGGAAATAAATTGAAAGATATCTGCAAAAATGGCTGCATTTCGGGTGTTCTTTCCCCTTTGATCATTGTTTAAACATATTTATATGTTCATAATGCAACTAATAACTTAAACCGTTGTATTCAGGAGGATTCATAGAATATTTTGACGCAACAAGCAACCGAATAACAATTACTGTTACAACACAAAAGATGTTCAAAGTTGAAAATTTGCAATTTTCTTCGAAATCGAATTTCTCAAAAACTGAGGGTGACAAACGGTTTGCGGATTCGTTTTCAGCGCACGAAAACCTATAAGAAACGGCTATTGAAAGTTACAAGTCCAGATGGCTGTCGAACTGTGTAATCTTATGACTTGCTGTCTACAGTGTGCTGAAAAAATAAGTGACCATAATTCTGGTAGTTTATCCATTCACCATAGGGATGAAAAGAAACCAATTATTTCTTTCTTATCAAATATCTTCTTTCCACGTCACAAACACTTTTTGTCTACTGTACAAAAATAAAAAGGTCACAAAGGTGCTGCATAATAAAACAAACTGAAAATCTGATCAAAATATGTGTTATCGTTAACTTACTGATGGCACAAAAAGTAAATGATGACAGTATGTACAGTGAGTAAATGAAAATATTCGGACACTTTTTAAAATCGCATAACTTTTTTAAAACTAATCCGAACGACTTGAGTTTTTTTGAGAAGCTAGAAGAATTAGTTTGCTAAGTGATGTGTTTCGTCGTTTTAAAAAAAAATGCACTTGGTCGGAATAGCAAAAAAAAAATATTAAAGGTTGTTTATTCAATTTTTTTATGAGCCTGTAATGAAAATTCTAAAACCTGTTTGTAGATTGAAGTTGTATACATGCCTAAAATTTCATCATAATCGGTTAACGTTGCTCCGAACTATAAAAGGTTAAAGATCGCAGAATTAGTTCGAAAGTCGCTGATTTCGGGAATTTCGACAAATTTTTTACACGATTCCAACTTTAACATGTTATATTGTGAATTTTTAACACTTGATGTTTATTCCAGTCCACACCATAACCACACTCATACTTCAGGAAATTAAGCTTCAATTTTTATTTCATATGTATGTTTTTACAATCTCTGAAAATTTTACATCGATAGCTTCATTAGATATTAAAATATCACTTTTGCAAACTTGATTATTACTAATTATTCTAATCAACTTACAAAATTGGCGTTTATTGTCCGAAAGTCAATGAACATAAATGTATAATTTGTGAATAATCCACCCGGTAGATTTTACAGGAACAATTTCAGGAGGAAGCTTTAAAAACAATCCCCTTTTTTCTTGTATACAATTAAAAATAACTCATATACGAATTTTGCCATCATATTGAATTAATTTTAAAATTGTCTAAACACTTTTAAATTAAAATATTCGATGATATTTCACGGAAAGGGTGTAAGATCTTATTAGCCTATGGGCTCCGAATTTCCAAATCCGCCCCTGAGGTTATTCGGCAGAAATTCCTAAAAAAAAAAACACCCATTGTCTTTCAAGCCTCCGAAGGAGAAACCCTCCTTGACTTTCACGGTCGTTACGTTTCGGTGTGAAGAGAAAATGAAGGGCCGACAGTTGACCGTTTAATTGGGTTTAACGTTACGTGGCTGTGTTATCGCGTAATCGTTCACCGCTGGTTTAGCGATACGGTCTTATCAGATGAATTTCAACACTTATTTTCCATTTTCCCGCGATATGTTAATAACGGTCGAATCGCGCCAGTGGTTCTCCGCGATTACGCGCCGCGCGCCGGTTGCTGCAACGCGATAAAAGCGTTATTGGCCTCCATGTCTGCCCGTAGGAACGGAAAAGTGAAATCGCGGTCGCAGGTAGGGTCGTGGAGTAACATGAAATCGATTATCGAGGAAATTACCATAATATCGCTGACGCTGAATCACTGCTCATTAAGGCGGGAATAAATTCACCGTTTAAATAAAATCATTGTAACCGTGAAAGGTATTGTCGCCGTTGCGCCCATCTGCAAGCTATAATGGCACCTTCATTATCCAAACTAATAGAGAGGCACGACTGCTCGAACAGGGGGGTTCGAGGATAACAGAACGCTCCCCATGTTTAGAATTCTGTTTTATTTCTGCTCGAGGTAAAGTAACGTTCCAATAAACGGTAACAAAACTCAGATAATACAAACAAGTGATTTTATTAAGTGGTTATGCCTAGTCAGCCTTTGCAAAAGAATGCGATTTTCGGGAATTTTTTTGTGGAACATCTACTGTATATTTTTTAACAATTATTCGCTTATTTTGAAAGCACACATATTTAACAACTCTCAGTAATTTTGTTATAGAAAATAATTGATCGTCTAAAACTAAAAATTCAAAAACATTCTGTTAACATATAGTTGAATTCAGTAGATGAACGAAGGTTTTTTCAAAGAGTAGATTTTTGACAAAATGGCGGCCGGTTAACGCAAAACGTTAATAAAAAACAGACTTCTTGTTAAAATAAAAAATTCTTCCTTCATCTACTAGTATTTGGTATATAAAAGAGGTCTGTAAAAGTTCAGACCAATCGATACAGCGGTTTCCGAAATCTCTTGCTCGCCGATAATTAACACAGCTTCCACGAGAATGGCTGTTACTCGTTCATTTTTTAATGTTTTTCTAGAACAAAATTACTGAGAGTTGCTGCATATATATACTTTCAAAGTAAGTAATGTGAAATAAGTAATGAGTATCTACTGTAAAAATATGCACTAGAAAAATATCCACAAATAATTCTCGAAAATCGCGTTCTGTTTCGAGAGCTGACTAGGTATAACCCCTTAAAAGTTTGTAGCCTTTATATACAGGGTGCAACATAACAAGTGCGTCAAACTTTAAGGATGCATTCAGCACTGAAAAATAATAAAAAATCTTTTATAATCATATTTGCAATTTGGCCTGATTTCTGAGTTTTAGCGTGTTTTGTGTTGCAGTGACTCATTTAAGCAATCAGCGTTCGATTGGCTATAAATAACTCTGAATATCTCACGTATAGCCTTGCTGAGTATTTTTTATACATTATCTTATAACGTTTCATGAATCAGTACAAGTTCGTTCTACGAGTAAGGGTCGATTTTTTCGACTACGATTTTTTTTTTGTTTATTTTGATCCTTATAGTCCTAGAAATATTCCACCGAAGACTTTTTAACGAAAACAGTTACAGAGGTTTGAATGAACAGTAGTACGGGCTATCTAAACGGCTCAGGTAAACTTTAAACGCGTTCTTTCTCAAAACGATGTTGTCTTAAACTTCCGTCACGATTTAGAAAAAAGTAATGACGCGATGGCCTTCAAACTTGGAACACATGGTTAGAAAACATATAGCTTTCGTCTGAACTACGACTATTTACTTCCGATGACATTTTCTATTTGTTTGAAGGGTTGAAAAGATAACAATTTTGCAAAATTCGCATTACTTTGCGTTGAACCGCCGCTATTTTAAAAATTATTGTTCAAATTAAATATCTGTAGTTCAGACGAAGACTACCTACACTTATGTAGATTGTAAATCAATTTTATGAACGCTCTTAATCGACGCAAAACTGAACGATTCCTGGAACGAATATATACAAACAAAAAATATTTTTTAGAAGTTAAATAACTGTACTTTAATAACATATGTACGATTGAATGGCAAATAATATATATATATTCTAGAAAAAAATTATTAAGAAGCTGCTTCGCTGCAAAAGGATGCTTCGCCTAAATTTACCACTTAAAATAATTCTGCTATATTTAAAATTTCATAAATGTGTTTCCTACAAAAGTTGCGTAAGTTTGTGGTGGCAGACGTATAGTAATGATAATTTTATTCTGTTGAGGGGGATTAATGAGGTGCAAAGGTCGTCTTTGTTTTTTTAAATGGAATTTTATTTATCGGTACCCAATAGCTACTTTAAAAACCAATTCAGCGACCTACCACCATAAGTCCTTCAAGCTCACTAAAGATCCTTTAATAAACTTAAAAAAAAACAAGTTTCATCTTATTAACCCCACCCAACAGAACACAACTATTATTACTATACGCCGACCCCCACTAAACTATGCAACTTCGGTAAAAAACATTTCCCAGAAATTTTAAATATAGCAGAAATATTTCAGGCGATAAAATCAGATGAAACACTCTGTATGACTACAAGTTTCTATAAAAGAAATTTCGCTGAAATTCAGAAACAAGTTGAAATTCGACATAAGTACCTACATTTATATGAACTTTTTTATTGTTTTCTTGTGCTAAACCGATTCCTGAATGGCATAAGCCTTCAGCAATTGTATTATTTATTTATAGTAATAAATATTAAATATTATTGTGCCCCGAAATATAATAATATAAACTTGCTTCCTAATATTGTAAATAATTAGAAAGCTCTTGACAAATGCATTTATAATGCTAGGTACCACATATTCTCCAGAATTTATCAGCGGTCTTACCACTTTGACAATAATTAATTTCGACGAGTATAAATAGCTATGTGTATAATAAGTAAAGGAGAGGCACGTTCTGTGAAAAAAATTACTGTTTTGGATAACCAAACGTTGAAATAGTAGAGCATTTAGGTACTAAGGTATTCATGTGTCAAAGGTTTGGATAGAGAAGTCACTAGTGTACTGTTAACGATCTTCGAGGATACTTGAAGTGTGTATGTACCTGTGAACGCCCTCTGAATAGAAACGTTCATTTAAAAACGGTTCATCGATCGAAGACGTACAGGAAATCCTATTTTGGTTCGCTTAACAACTTTGTTTAAAGCTAACTGTGCCACGGCTTATAAGATTAGGTCGGATTAGGTTGCGTAATTGTATAGGGTGAGCTGTAGGATATGTCGCGAACCACTTTCTTCGAGACCATTGCAGATAAAAATAGAATTTCTTTTACATACTTTATTGTTAAGTGGGGCTTCTCGTACCTCGCGATGGATCATCGTCGAGTTATTGAATAAACTTGTGCAAAGTGTTAGAGAATTATGGGAGGAAACTTGAGTAACTTTCAAAGCTCCTAAGAAACGCACGTCTAAAAATAAATGGTTTTAAAAGGCACTCGAATGTTCCCTTCTAAATTTACTTAATTGTTGCTGCAGCTGTCTTATTAGGAAGTGAATATTAATTTATGGATAAGGTTTATGTCCACTCTCACTAGCAATGCGAAAACAAAATTAATATGTCTTGATAAATTGTTTCTGACACTTGCCCAGCTGGTAGTCTTAGGCAAATATGGTAAAATGGCAAAGGAATATCACAAGAGATATCAAAACAACAATACCCCACTTCTAAAATAATTTTAGTAGCCACCGAACATGGGTTTTACTTATTAAATAATTTGCTCCACAAAATGCATAACTAAGTACAAGAATTAAACGACCACAATACTTCAGTTCCAATAATCTAATTTTTATCCACGGCAGCAAATATTCTAAAAGAAACTTTTGCATACATTTCGTTTAAATATATCGTAGACAGTGCTAGCAGCAAGTAGTAAATAGATAATTCAATTTGGCATCTTAACGAAAAAAATAGTTAACGTCTATAAAACAGCTTTACATCCAGGGGCAGTGAGCAAACATGCTATTTACGGTGCAGGCCAGTTCTATTTCCATCTGCATGATTGATGGCGAAAAGATAAATGTCTAACGATATTTATCACGAATTTCTGGATACTTTTATGCAAACGAGAACGTCGTCGAGCAGCAGATCTGTCCGTCGTATCTTCATTGAGAATTCCGCGGAGTAATAATCAGCCGATATAGTCGTCTATTTTGTTCTGGGTGTCCGCATTGTAAACGTAATAAAATATGCGGAATTTATCGACGCGGCTATCACGCGTCTATGCATACATGGCCTCAATTTGCGCATAAATTATTATTACATTGTCGAGATACGAACGGTCTGGAAGCGTGTTCTTTCGTCCCTAAAGATTGTCTTTGTTACGGGTGTTACTCGTTGGGCAATGAACGTTAGGTCAGGACAATAATTCGTTCGCTCACTGTCAGGTGGTGTAGTGTGAACGGAAATGTCTTTCTTTTACCTGCTAGCACTTTTACTAGAAAATTGACAAAGGGTTTAATTTTTTAAAAAACATGTGGATAATATATTTTCAGTTTTAATAGAGGCTTTGGTTTAATATATCGAACGAACTTTTGTCTCGTGCTAATAGTTATATACCATAGATAACTATATATCGCCTATAGAAATAACGTAAGATAAGGTGACCATTGTTTTCTTGGGTTTTCCGGTGACGTAAGATAATCTTTTTTAGGGACCATCTCTACTCCTCGTGGACTGGGTTGCGCTGTTGCCAAATTAGTAGAGTTTCTATAGCACACTCGTGGCTTCAGTTTCATTTTGATTATTTTGTAACTTTAAAGAAGAACTGCAGAATCGGGGATAAATGATTACCTTGAATTCAGAACTCGGGACCAAAATCCAGGGCACAAATCGTGTTCCGGGAACAAATGGTCACCTTACCATAAGGCACGGTGGCGGTTTTAACGATCAGTTGTCACCTGAGTCCGTGCCCAGAAGGCCCCCACGGGGCCCATTTTTTAAAGAAAAATATTATTTTATCCGAACACTATATTTTTTTTCCGTACTACTACTCTTCATTTTTATAATAAAATGGGCCCCTCAGAAAGTTTGCGACCTGGACCTTTTCCCTTAAATCCGCCACTGCATAAGGGCATCTGAAAACATCTTATCAAGATAAAAACCGATTTAGGGAACGAAGAATGAAAAAAGTTGAAATGATAGAAATAACGTCTATGATATTATTCCGGGAATTCCACACTCCTTCGTTATCACTAAAGACGACCCAACTATCTGCGACATGTGCGACACAAAAATTTCCATTGAACACATTCTGGTTAGTAGCCGTCACAAATCTCTCCGTCAGTAATGTCCCCTGTGCATTTTAAAATATATATTCAAAAGTAGCTAGAAACAGAATTAACTCGTTTTGACAAAAGCAAGTACTACATATGAGATGGTGTATTTTTTCGTTTATTTCTCAATAGTTAACGGTCACAGAAATGGGGAAAAAAAATATGAATTTTCTAGTACCTAATCCTCATTTTATTACGACGTGATACAAAGATCACGCTTACACGATGTGAAGTGTAAATGGGCCAATTTATGCAGAAACCTACCAACCCTCAAAGTGACAAAAAATTAGTTAAACACAGTATGGATCCCATAATTTTGTGATCTTTATTTTGCAAGAAAATTCCAATCCATAGAACAACTCTTACATTATATAAATATTAAAACTAAATTTAAAATAATATTAATTATACTGTAGCGGATTGTAGGCTGAGAGAAAGTTTTATTTATTTCCTAGGCCTAAAACGGTCGGTTACTCGAGTGCCTACTGCGGGTGGCCGAGCTTAGGGGCTAGGGCAATAAAAGTGACGATTGCCAGAGCCTCAGTGAAATTCTAAGGACAGCGTGTCCTCTTCCGCAACCTTGGGGTGCGTGGGAAGTTTGTTTTCCCCGCCCGTTAATTTTCGGGCGTTCGTTAAACGCCGACGAAAAGGGCAGAACCTTTCGGGACTTCGTACCGAGTGCTTCGTGCTCCTTAGACATTTCAATTTTAAAAAGCTATTTGTATTCGTTTCGTTATTTGTTGAATATATGTGGTTATTGTTACATATACATTGTGTTTCATTTAGTATTCACGCCCAGTATCCAAAGTGGTGACCCCGACGTGATGTTGAATGTTGTGCTTCACAGTCTCTCTCATCCAGGCATACGGGCGTCGCAAAGGCTAATTACTGAACGTTTTGTTTGGCCTGCAATAAATAAAGATTGCCGGGAATGGGCAAGACATTGTATTCCTTGTCAGCGAGCGAAGACTACACGACATGTTACAACTCCTGTAGTAGATTTTAAAGATTCTGGCAGGTTTGAACACGTACATATTGACATTGTAGGGCCGTTGCCAATGTCTAAGGGTTGTAGATATTGTTTAACGTGTGTGGATCGTTTCTCTCGTTGGCCAGAGGTTATACCCATCGCGGAAATTGACGCAGAAACCGTTGCAAAAGCTTTTCTTAATATCTGGATTGCTCGTTTTGGCATGCCGTTGAGGATTACAACAGATCAAGGACGTCAATTCGAATCTCATTTATTTAAAGAGCTATCGCAGTTAATTGGCGCGACACATTTAAGAACTACCGCGTATCACCCTCAAGCAAATGGGATGGTAGAAAGGTTTCATCGGCAACTCAAGGCGGCTATAAAATGTCACGCGACCGAAAATTGGGTAGAAATTTTACCTGTTGTCCTGCTAGGTATTCGGTCGGCATATAAGGAGGATTTAAAGGCCACGGCGGCAGAAATGATTTATGGTACAGGTATACGATTGCCTGGCGAGTTTTTCATGTCAAATGGTGTTCAGGGATCTTCCGATTTTGTTATTCAATTACGGGATCGTATGAGACAACTTAGACCCTCACCCGTTAAGCGACATGGCATAAGAAAAACATTTATTTTTAAAGAACTCGCAACGTCATCACACGTATTTTTGCGTCATGATGCTGTCAAAGGTCCTTTACAATCTCCTTATGATGGACCGTTTGAGGTGTTACAGCGCGGTGATAAGAATTGTATTATTGATGTTAGAGGGAAACAGATTAAGGTTTCCAACGATAGGTTGAAACCAGCTTTCATTTTCGCGGACGATGATAATTATCAACCGTTAAATAGATCTCAAACTGACAACAACGACTTACACGATGATGTACAAACGTCACGACCGGACAAAAATAATTTACGAACAACAGATGACGGTTTTAAAACACGATCTGGTAGACGTGTTCGATTTCCGGAGCGGTTACAAGTTGGGATTTAATTGAATCGTGACGTATCGCATTGTATTGTAGTGTAAGTGTATTATATTTGGTATTATGGGAGTATATTATAGTAAGTACTATAAGGATATCATATTAGTGTAATGTAGGCTATTCATTCACATTATTTAGTATTATGGTTTTACTTTGATTTACGACTGACTTCTATGTATAGTGTAACGTGAATCTTACGAACGATTCGTACGTATACAATTATAAGTCAGTTTTGGTTTCTTACCCCTGTAGCGTTATCACTAGTAAGGGGGTAGTGTAGCGGATTGTAGGCTGAGAGAAAGTTTTATTTATTTCCTAGGCCTAAAACGGTCGGTTACTCGAGTGCCTACTGCGGGTGGCCGAGCTTAGGGGCTAGGGCAATAAAAGTGACGATTGCCAGAGCCTCAGTGAAATTCTAAGGACAGCGTGTCCTCTTCCGCAACCTTGGGGTGCGTGGGAAGTTTGTTTTCCCCGCCCGTTAATTTTCGGGCGTTCGTTAAACGCCGACGAAAAGGGCAGAACCTTTCGGGACTTCGTACCGAGTGCTTCGTGCTCCTTAGACATTTCAATTTTAAAAAGCTATTTGTATTCGTTTCGTTATTTGTTGAATATATGTGGTTATTGTTACATATACATTGTGTTTCATTTAGTATTCACGCCCAGTATCCAAAATACCTATTATATAACCCATTAAAAAGCATTCTGTAACGTTAACAAGAAATAAAATATACCCAATAGAAATAAAGCTACTTTTCTTTAACAATTCAAATCTTCAAACTAAATTTACTTAATTTCAAATCACTGAGGGTTGATACTTAGCTTTCTGCATAACTTGACACAAATGAGACTCGAGATTCCAAAAGATTTCTACATATTTGCCTGAGAGAAACCGCGTCAGATGGTGTCCTAACATACAATGCACTATATTATCATCTGTTAATATGCTTCTAATATTATACTCTTAATTCCTATCCAAGAGGTAAAGAGAATTTCTGCCCCTTGCTCTGTAAAGACCTTTTCACAGGAGTTACTTCTATGATGGGCGACGACTATTTCAGATATACTCACATGACAGAGCTGATTTAAAAATTAGAACTATGTGAATACATTCAAATTTACCAGTCACAAATGTATCTCGTGTGAAAAGGCCTTAATGGTAAGGCAGGAAGCCTCTAGTCTTTGCATAACAACGTTTCATTTCTTGTATCAAGTGTACTGGCTGTTGACAGACGCGAGGTGTAATTATCTAATATCCCAGACCACACGTTTACTGTGAATCGATACTGGAAGCCGTTCTGTATCGTTTCGTGTAGATTTCTACATACTTACTAATAAAGATATAAAAAATTGTGGCTATCCATCATCGCTGGTAAACTGAGCTTGCACAAACAGAATGCATGAGAGTGTGTCTCCGTGTGCGTATCAACAAGTGCATTGCTTTACTTCCATGACGCAGAGGAAGCAATTCCTCAAAACTCTGCGTGTAGGTACTTAATTGCGAAATCAATCGGAAAGCAATGCGTGTCTTTACGCTTCAACCGCGGCGGCTCTGCTCATCGCCATTGCAAAAACATTGCACGAATACAATATCGGTGTGGGTATTCTGCATTTGGAACAGTACGAGGCATCGCGCACAGTGAATAGGAATAGGGTAGCCAAAAAGTAGAAACAGACTGAACATCACAGAGAGTCTACAACTTCATCGGTAGCTGAAAGATTCGATGTTCAGAGTAAAGAATGCTTATCTCGATAATGGATGGAAGTAAACTTATATTATTTACGATCATTTTGCATCAGAAAAGTGCAAAGTGTTCGTTGCCTGCCTTGCAGAATGCACCGTATTTGTCATATCTGTACACTAAACACTCGTTATAAGCTCGGTAAACGGGGCTGGCGGCGAGCGTACAGCGCGTTGTGGATACTATTCCACGCAGCTAATGGCGCGAGTGAGAAAACCCAAGCGATAGCGGGATAGCGAGCGAGAGGAAGCGAAAGAGCCCCTCGCTCGTTCTCGGGTTCTCTCACTCTCGTGAAGGATTCCAAGAAATAGTGGGGATAGTCACCGGGCGTACAACGCATGGTAGCATAATATATTTTTACTTAGTGCCATCTACCAAAGAAATCCTCAAAAAAATGTTGCTAGAAGAATGGAACAAAATAAGTTGGAATTTCATAGAAGATTAATTGAATGTATGCATAATAAATTAAAGCTAATAATAAAATAGCAGGAGCATTATAAGAATATTAACTTAGTGTAATTACGTTTGTTTAAATTAAATATTGAATTTGAGCGAATATTTTTTTGCACGACCTTACTTACTTCCGCGGATAATAATACATTTTTTAATAAACCGTGTATAATTTTTCAATTGAATGCACCGAAAACAAAAGAATATTAATCATGGTTTATAACTCACTTCTACTAATTCTTAGTTTATAGTCGAGTTAATATATCAAATATGTTACATACAGATCAATCATTTCAACTAAAGATTTCAACCATTTGATAATGATGCGTTTTAGTCAGTCAGTCATACCAAAGCAGTGTACTTACAACGAACCATGAAAACAAGAACTTTCGTCCAGCAAGGTGCTGACCGTCCGAAGTGTTTAGAGAGTTTTGAGAGGGCAGACTTCATAGAGAGACTTCAGAGAGTTGAACGAGTTTCCAGAGTTGTAGGGAGTTACAAATTTTCACATTAAATCACTTCATCCTTCCACCAGCCAGGCCTGAATCCCTTTAAGTAGGAATCATTAAAAATTACCATTCTGCGCAGCTTGTAAATTCTCGTGCAAGATGGCGTGTTCAAGAGCTGCCTCTACTCGAGTAACAACGTATTTACACAGATCGCTATAGTATTTTAGACGACGATAGGTCAGCGACACGACGAAGTAGCTGAGTAATGCATAAACCACAAATGGCCTACTTCGATTTTCGAACGTCTTCATGCGCGAGTATGTACGTACATACGCGAGACTACAGTGTAAAGACTGCTCGAAGCAGAGCACGGATCACCGACTGTTATTTACAATGATAATAATCACAGAAGCTAGAACATCCTTGATGGAGGGACATAGGAAAATCACATTGTCAGGAACATTATCAAGACATTATCCTGCCGCTGATAAAGCAATTAACCGTAATTTTCGTCGACCAACCATCACGATGCTATAGAAATGATTACAACCTGTTATTTTTATGTGCGCCGCGTTCCATCCGACCTGGCCTGAATAGGCGCGGTACCCTCCTTCTTGAATTATGCCTGATGTTCTTAGCCTCAAGGCCCAGTGCATAACTGTCGCCCCAGGCTTTCCTCGATACCGGTTTCCCTGCCTTGCCCGAGAATTCCTCCCTTCGAGAACAAACAGCGCAGGTTCGATTAGACTCGAACAAACTGTCCCCCTCAATTGAAACGCTTCGAAGGTGGTTACGCGCCGCGGCACAATAGCCATCCATTTCGCGCGATTCATATCAATCTCGCGTCTACCTGGCCCACAAATTCAAATAATGATTCAGACTGATAAATATCCTGTTACCTCAATAATAAACGTGGAAATGATGGCATGACTGGTGATGAATGGTAGATTTTTATACAAATTTGACAGGAGACACTGTTTAGACACGCGAGGATTGCAGGGTTTTCATTTTAAAGAAAATCAGCTTTCGAAACTCTGAAACTCAATGGCTAAAAATCAGGGGAATTTGTCAGTAAACGTACTATGACTGCCAATGAAACAAGTATTCGTGTAAAAATAGTTCGAAATTGGGGAATAACTGTTTTTCGAACGAGGCTTTGAGTTGGGGAAAAGTGATTTTGAAAATGGACGAGGGCGCATGTACCAGCCTGGCAATCGGTTCCATCTTTAACTTGATTTTCTCCAAAACAAAACCACGTTTGGAAAACGGTTGTTCTACAGTTTTGACTCAGTTTTGGACAGGAATATATTTCATCTGCACACGTACGATATTTACTCCTATACTCTGCCAATTCTTAACGAAGTCTACGTAGGTGTATAAACAAATTTTCAAATTCGATTTTCTCAAAAACGGAAGCTCGTATAAAAAAGTTTCATACTATGTTTTTTATGGATTTGTGCACGAGGTATCTACCGAAATGGCAATGATACTACACGATAAAAAAATAGAGTACGTGGAATAAAATTTTTTCGTAGGATGCTTCGACTTTGAATATTTGGCGAGTATTTCTGAAACGGGTGTTTTTTGAATCCACGTTTAAAATTTAAAACGCTCACAACCAATCCCATATTACCAATACTGTGTTTTATTTGGTTTTGGGATTAGGTATGTGTTTTTGTCACTCTGCCGAACATTTAAAAAATACTGATTGTCGTAACATTAGTTATGCCCTTGGTTTTCCAAAACTCCGCGGACTTACCATTTATTTTCCCCTGTTAATAATTACTTTTCAAATAATCACTCCTTAGGTTATCCCCAAATTGTCATTTAACTTCTTAAATTGATTCACACCTTTTCAACGGCTCTATACATAATATTAAGTTTCTGGTGGGCGTATTAAATTATTCCCCTGTTTCACTTGGATTTGTGTCATTTCCCTATGCACCTACTTTTAAACACGGTGTGTATCGCACTCCGCGCAATTTTATCTTATTTGCAAATATTTCTGTAAATTTTTGGACCTCAATATTAAAATTTAAAAATTTTATGAATTTTAACAAAAAAAATTGCTTTTCTCTAACTTTTTTACATTTCTAGAAAAATACTCTTACAGCATGATTGTATGAGTATTACGAAGGTACAATTATCACTCAAAAGTTAAAAGATGCAAAAATACGAAAATGGTAACTAAAAAATGACGCTGGGGTGCAGTGAACCGCATGTGACCAATTCGTGATTATAAGAAGGTGTGACCACGAAGGGTTAAAAGGCTGATACCTTTGGACCAGAAAGGTTCTTCCTCTTTTCAACAATGTCATATTAAAGTACTCCCTTTTAGCTACCAGATGACATAAAAATCAGCACAACAACAAAAATGGTCTTGTCATATTTTTAAACGATTTTATTTTTCCCCTGTGCTTTTCACTTGTTCACTTCAACATGTTTCGCATCCAAGTCTCGATACCACTTCCAAATACATACCGTCGGTCCCATTCCCAGAGTGCCGTACCTAGTCGTTCCTCCCTCATCGAGTCGTATTTTCTTGCCCAGCCGAGAAAGAGAGCACACGTAGCGACAGGTGGTGTGTGTTTACGTCGCCCACTCCGCAACTCCTCGTTTCTAATCTCCGACCTCTTTTCAGCCATGATGAAAAGGTTGAGGGAGCAGATGATTGGCATTGTGTCAGGTATTCCTGAGGAAGGTGTCGTGCCCTGGGGCAAGATTCCTGACGGAGCGAACACCACCTCCACCACCAAGGTGAGTGACTCTCGCACGCGCCTCCCATGAATATTACAATAATTTCCGTCTACCTCGTTTAACTACGCTCCCGCATGGCTAATCAGTTCGCCTCGCTGGCGAATTTCTTCCCTTTAGTTAATCCTTTGTACTCGAACATCGCGTCTACCCCCATTGTCGACGTCCCCGACTTGAAACGTCATCTATTTCTCGCGTGCATCTTCTCCCTATCGCTGGGAGTTAAATTACACGTTGCGCCGATTCGCGTTGTTGACGACTGTTTGACGACTGTTTGACGACCCAGGCGATAAAGAACAGATATTGCTGTTACTGTTGCCAACGATTACAGTAAGGTCTGCTTGCCACTTCCTTTTCGAGATCGTTTCTACGGTGTAGGGAATATTTTAGTTTATTGAAATTGGTTCTTGACGAGAGAAACATTTTGCAGCGAAATTTTTTAAATTGGTGTAGGCGTTTTAAGGCGCCGGAGCTCTAACAGGAGATGTATTTTACTAGGTGTTTTTATAAATAATGGATTTCAGTGTTGAACTTTGATTTGGAATCGAATTCACTTGCTTTTTTATGTTAACGTTAAATAAAGGGAAGAGAATATTCTCTTGTGTATCGTTTTGAGCATTTTATGTTACAAACGAAAATAATGTTATAACGTAATATTATATGATATAACATTTTCATAGTTCTCTGAAAAAGTTTAAAGTTTAAGACAGTGATTAATGTAAAATTGAGGTAGTTGCAATCATTTATATTTTTTAACCGATAGTAAAAATGAGTCGAGAATATGGAAAGAAGATTGTTTGTGGGGAAGATTTCAAAGGTAAGCGTATGATTACTCTGGCACAACTAAGACAACAGACCTTTATAGATTGTTAATTCTTTATTATTTTAGAATTTATGTTTGAATATTGTCAAAAATACAAGTATTGAGAATAAAGTCTACAAGCAGAAGTTGAAAATCAATTTCAATCTAAAAGAAAAAATTTAAAACATTTTACGAAATTACAAAATGCAAATACATTGGTATTTTTCATTCATGTTTCTTTAATTGGTCAAAGAGGTGTGGCCTTCTATGCAACTACAAGAGCAATATTTTTTATTTCCATAAAAATATGATTTGCAGTAGCGGACAAACAACTTACCACTTTTTCAATTATTTTTAGCATCAAAATGGAACTGTGGTATGTGTTGAATATAAATATTCTGATGGAGAACTGAAAGCTTCATAAAACCCAGTTAAAGTTTAATTTATTTAACAAACAAACAACAGTTTTAAGCACATGGATTTAAACAGGACAACACATTTTTGGGACCGACAAAGGAGTTACCACTTTTGGTAACTTTTTAGGCCGTCCTAAAAGCAAAAGGTGCTGCCACCAAATATTAGATTTTTTATTACTTTTCAAAAGTGAAAGGAAGTGTAGGGCTTTCGTTTGTTAGTTAAATAGATTCGACTTAAACCCGCCGTGGGCAATCTTATTTTCGCACCATCCGTGGGAACTCGTTTATGTCCGTGGCCCTTTTTTTTTTACTGTTTTTACATTTAAAAAATCTGATAAAATTATGGAACACTCATTCCAGTGTCTACTTTAATATACAATCGTTCTTTAAGTCAAATGTTTAATGGATTAATTAGGAAAAATAAAAATTTGGAAGGAAGTTTAAGAGAAGAAGCAATTTTCCCTGACACAAACGACCCATTGTGCGCACACTGGATTTTATACAGCTTATAATTCTCTATCAGAATATGTAGGTATATTGGACACATACTACAGTTTTGGGTTTATGTTAAAAAGTAATAGACACAGCGTGGATTGAAAAAGTGTTGCATCATTGTATTTTCTTCGTTAATGCCACCATCGGTGTTTACAAATACAAAACATACCAACGAAGATATAAAGCAATAGGTAGCTACAATCATACTGACGTGACAGACATGTAAATTCTTGGGCAGATTTACGCTCAATCAAGTGGAGAAAATAGAGTATTAGATAACATGTAGCAGTTACTGTATAAAAACGGAATTATTTTGTCTTTAGTCATTGGAGATGTTTTTGTTTCGAAAAATGGCCCGTTTGAAAGATTCATATGCTAAAAATAAATAAACCCTCGCAAATGTATGTATTAACTTCTGAACAACATTTACTCTTTGAGTGGCGTCAGCCTATTTTTACGCAAAGAGATTTCCACTTGGCGTGCTTTCACGTCGATATTTTCTGGAAGGCACCGATAGTACCTAGTGCCCGATTTGCTCGAAAACAATCTGAATTCGAAGCTCACTTTGTAAAATTGAAATTTCTATATTTTCTGTTAGATCTTCGTAAATGGAAATGAGTCCAATCCCGACGGTGTTTGGACTATTTTTAATTACGCGTAGTGTACAATTAGTTTACAAAACGAAGTTGCATTTGCTCCCATTTTCATTGGAAAAACCTCGCTCACCCAGTTGCAGTACTCTCGCGAAGATGTAACGGAAAATAAAAATTGATATTGTGATTAATGTCGACATACATATATTCAAAGTGCCGAGCGTGTTGCTCAAAACATCCGATCGATTTAAAACGGTATTTCGCCAAACTTTGCGCTACTGAAAATATTAATGTCATTAATAATGATGTGAAATAATAAGCACGTCATTGAACCAGGACGTGTTTTTCTTTCTCTCAATCCATACATATTTGAATAAATTTAATATGAGATGGGAGTGAACGGAAAACGCGAAACAATCGCGTAGCAATGTCTTAAATAGCCTATGAATCAGTTTATTTTGCTCCACCTGTGTCGCGTCATCGTTATTCGATATCTGTCCCACAGAGAGGAAGCATGAGTCGCCATTAAGGAAATAACAAATGCTTTTCTCCGCAGATCGTCGATGGGCACGTAGTGACCATAAACGAGACGACCTACACGGACGGTGACGACGTATTCGGAACGCAGATCCGCATCCGCATTATCGACGTGAAACCCCAGAACGAGACGATTCTGTTGACTGAAAGCGAGGCGGACGCTGAGGTGACTACCTTGCCCACGCGTACCCCCACTTCTAGCACAGCAGCAAACACCCCCACTCCTCGCACAGCAGCAAACACCCCCACTTCTCGCACAGCAACAGACACCGCCAGCAACGAAGAGGAACGCAGCACACCGTCAAGAAGCGTCGAGACCGTCGAAGACTTCGACAACGAAATACCGAAGAACCAAGTAGACACCCTAACTGCTTAAAGCGGTATCGAGTTACCTAACAAGATCCCCCTCGGAATCGAATCCGAAAGAATGCTCCCAATTTTTCACAATATCTCCAAGAAAATTTGACATTCCTATTTCCTAAATTGCATCACCTACGAAGAGTGGCGGATTTAAGGAAAAAGACCTAGGTGGCAAACGTTCTGAGGGGCCCATTTTTTCAGGAAAATGAGGAGGAGGTAGTTTACTTAAAACGGGTCAAATAAAGTAGTAGGAAAAAAATGTAGTGTTTGGATACCTATACCTAATCATAATTTTTTTTTGGATATGAAGCCCTGGGATGGAGGGGGCCTCTGGGCAGGGGCCCCAGGCGGCAACTGCTCATTTGCCGCCCTGTTAAATCCGCCACTGCCTACGAATTACTGCAATCCACTGTAATGTCAAAAAGATTGTACGCATATCGTATACTTGATTCGTCGTTAATGATGGGAATGATAAAATTCATGTATTACCCAGTATTCGATATAAGCACTTTTCCCTCCTCAGTGAATTTCTTTCGGATTCAGTTTCGATGGCTTACGTAACGAAAACATTCTGTATAAACAATTGCGGGTTACAGAGCGTCTATCTATAGAGATATATATATATATATATATATAAATATAATATACGTTTTCCAAGAATAGTCGCATCGTATAGTTAAGTCCGCCTATAGCGAAGCAACCGGTTGTAACGTTTATGAATATCGTCTGTTTTTCTCCTAAAAACATGGAAACGTAAGTAAGTTAGCTCCGTACGCGGCATATCCTATTTATATTATTTTGAACCTAGCAGCAGTAGTGAGACTATAATTACAGAGATTGTACTACGATATTTTACGTCGATGGATCTTAAAAAGGAACGAGAATGTTTTTTACGTGGTAAAAATTAATATGAAACGTAAGAATCGTTTATTTCCTCCGAATCCTCTTTCCTGTCTCCTTTCCTTTTGAATGCCAGCAAGAGTGTAGTGTTTAACGGAAATTTTATACGTATTTTATTCCAATGTATTCTATCTATTCCAATAAATCCTTGGAGAGCATTTATCAGTGTGTGTAAGTATGGAAATAGTTTGTAAATGAAGAGAATGTCAAATAATTACACAACAATATAAATGATTATTCATATTATAGCTACGGGCTAGAGCGAGGATCAAAATGAATTGTGATAGAGTTTGACTGTTTGTAAAACGTAGTGTGTTGTGTTTTGGAGAAAAGAATTTAAGGAAAGGAAATGTTTGCGCAATAAATAAACGTTGTTGGCATAAAAATATCGTCTCTTTCATTTTAAACTGGTATTCAATACATACATCATAGTATTAATAGTAATGGCCATTAATATTAACAATACGATAAGGAAATGAATGCATGCTGAAAAAGAATTCTGTAACACTATATATTCATAGTTTGTGAATATTGCTCATAACATTCTATTCGCAACAGAAGTCAGAAATTGAGACGAGTCGAATACTGCCAGAACGGGCACATGCTAGTGATGGGAGTGATACCGCTCAGGCAGTATCGATACCTAGCGGGGAAGTATCGATACGTAACGGGGAAGTATCGTAGTATCACAAGCACGTACCCAGATAGCACACCTCGTCTTAGAGACGTCTAGTTTATGTCTGTTTTAGGTCTGAACGTCTTGATTTGTAACAAGACGTCTTTAAGACGCTTATTCGACGTCTTTAAGACTTTACCAGACGTTGTGCTATCTGGGTATGAATACGTAGGTATCAGAATGTATCGATACCCTAATGATATCCACTCACAGGGGATCGATCCTTTGTAAGTATCTACACAGTGGCGGATTTAAGGAGATATACCCGTTTGAACCCTCGGAAAATGTGTACATTTTGTGGATTTCTTTACAAGTCAACGTAGTTGCGACGTGATTGAGTACCAAACCTCCAAACACACTTTCGCATTTATTATATTAGTAAGATGCCATAACTCAAGGTTTAAATTTTCCCGCTCTGAGTGATCTAGTATTTGTCACAAAGCTGTAGAGGGTGCTGATTTCGGCAACAGAATCTTACGTTAAGTGTCCACCCCTGATTACGATCTAGTAACATTTCGTTCCATTAACTGCACGCCTGACACTTGACGTTGTCAAGGATAAACGAGTGAAATCACTGTACAAGTGGTACGAGGTATAGATATCCGCAGATATTCGATGGTATTCGAGCTGTCATGTGGACGTGTTCCTTTCAATCTGTTGATACGTTTACAGGAGAGTACATAAGCTAGACTGATTATAGGGATTATAATTTAGAAATAATAAAACTGTGAATACGTATAGAAATTGAGAATGCGATGCCAGCGCGTAGACGACACGTTGGCTACGAGATTGACGATGATTTCGTGATCACAACCTCAAACGGTCCCTGGCGGGGCAGTACCATAAGTCAGCGGTCTAACAATGAAAGTGAAGGGCGCGATTTAACGGGGAACGAGAAACAGCAACTGGACACCGTGCCACCGACAATGACGTCGCGCGACAGGACTAATGAATTCGTCAACGCCATCCGGACGATGCAAAGCAGGACCGTGGCACGAGCGGTGGTCTCGCAGAACCCTCGTAGAGCACGGCAGCTGCAAAGTTACTCAAATTTCATGATGATAGCTAAGAGTATTGGAAAGAACATAGCAAGCACATATAACAAGCTAGAAAAGCTTGCTCTACGTAAGAACGCAGTAAACTATATCGTCTTCCCCTTGTCATATTCGGCGTGACGCGTTGATAATCTATCATACGGTGAAACAGGAATAAGATCGCAGAGGAAATGTCTTGATATCAACTGTATGACACAATGAAATTGTTATGTATTTCATTCGCATAAACTTACGTAGTTGGAATCGTTTTGGTACAAACTCTTTCTGTGTTCTTATTTTTTGCCCGGTGACGAAGCATTCGTTTCAAATCGAGCAACCGCATGTACACGTGTATCGATACGCCGTGAGAATGACAAGAGTGTAAGTAACAAGTAATAAGCTTTTAGTATATTGATTGTATCTATTATTTTAGTGGCAAAGAGGAAGTCTATATTTAATGACAGACAAGTGGAAATTGAAGAATTAACGAATATCATAAAAACGGACTTAAAAAGTTTAAATCATCAAATAGGAAAGTTGCAAGAACTTGGAAAGAAGCAGCGAGAAGGGAACGGTGCGACTCAAAGTCACCATATGGCTTCGCATTCATCTTCCATTGTTATGGCCTTACAATCAAAACTGGCAAATATGTCGAATCACTTCAAGAGTGTATTAGAAGTTCGCTCTGAAGTATGTAAAAAGAAAAGCGTAATGTTGGGTCTAATACTGTGGTGTTAAATATAGATTCGTATGATAACGTAAATGTTTATGAACAGAATATGAGGGAAGAACAAAGTAGGAGGCAACAGTTTACTCAAGGTTCTGTGTCCACCATGTTACCCCCCAGCGTTGCTGGGAAACAAGGTTCGTTATTGTTTCAAGAGCAAGATTCGCCGGCGTCTGTAACGATAGATCTAGAGCCAGCAATGGGGCAACTATCACTGCAGCGAGCAATCACTGACGATACTGTACGAATATAATTTTGATAAAAAATAATCTACCGATACTAAATATATCTTCGCAATATCGAGATAATTATATGTGTTCTAGGATGCTTATGTTCAGTCAAGAGCAGAAACAATGCAAAGCATAGAATCTACTATTGTCGAACTTGGTGGAATTTTTCAACAATTAGCGCACATGGTTAAGGAACAGGAAGAAATGGTGGAGAGGTAAGAGTGATATTTTTATCGTATACAGTGGCTCACACCCAAAATCGCATTACATTTTTAAAATTGGTCCAAATGACTTGAATTTTTTTTTGAGAAGCTAGAAGGATTAGTACAGTGGTGAGCAACCTTTTGTCCGAAGTGAGCCACAAGTGGAAACCTACTCTACACTGGCCGCAATATTAAATATATGAATATAACTAATCCAAGAATTTTAATTTATGCCAATGTTCGGGCGGGCCGCAGGTCAGCGGCTGGCGGGCCAAATGCCGGTCGCGGGTTGCTCATTGCTGGATTAGTTTGCTACAAACGTTCAATAAGGTCGAAAATCGCTGATTTCGGGAATTTCATGATTTTCGATCTTCCGCGATCTTTGAACATTTGTAGCTCAGAGCAATGTTAACCGATTTTGATGAAATTTTCAGGATGTATACAACTGACTTAAATATACAAACGGTTTTTTTTTTTAATTTTCATTGCAGGCTCAGAAAAAAGTTGAAAAAACGACCTTTACTATTTTTTTTTGCTATGCCGACCAATTGCAATTTTTTCAAAATAACTTAACACGTCACTTAGCAAACTAATTCTTCCAGCTTCTAAAAAAATATCAAGTCGCTTGGACCAATTTCAAAAATGTTTTGCGATTTTAAAGAGTGAATGAATTTGGGTATGGGTCACTGTAGCTTCTAACAAAGAATTTGAGGATATTGTTCCGAATTGGTCCAGTGGTCGATCGACACGAGGTTTGAGAGGAAGGGTGCGGAGGGAATGTGGACCCTAAATCTAAAATTGTAGCTTCGGGTATTTATTACTTTTCGAAATATTAAGAAAAAATTTTTTTTTAACTACATACTGTTGTTTCGGATTAGCTCGACGTAGCACGAGATTGCCCCGCGAGCGATTTATCAAAAACATAGCAAGGCATAGCACAGCTTAGCTTAGCTCTTGGTGGAAACGGTTTCATAAGGATGTATTGGAGCTAATTTTTTAAAACGCACCATAGCATGGCTTAGCTTAGCTTAGTTTCCAAGTGGATTCCCAGCTTAATAAATGCTCACAGCTACAATTGTGGGGCTGAGAAGAAAATAGGCACATGCCCAGAATACACAGATGTAAGTGGTAAAAGAATTCTCGTAATGGGAATAAATGGAAAGATAACGCAAGAAAAATATTAAGAAATAACGGTAAACAATATATATAAAAAATGAATTCATTTTTCAGCTAAAATTTGATAATGGTTGTCATTTACCATCTAATTCAAGTGCCGTTTAAAATAATTACAATTTGGTACCGTGTTACCTTTGAAAATAATTTTTCCTTCAACGTGCTTCCCTCTAAAATAATAAAACGGTGGCATATGCTTGTTTTCCACTGGGCCCCTCAATCTTAGATTTAAGGTCCAGACACCCTCCCCTCAAACCTCGTGTCGACCTGCCATTGGAGCCATTCGGAACTACAGCCGAATTTTACAATGACATTTGATAAAGTATCAAAACTACGAGTCCAAAAGCACCCAACTTATACGAAGGTTCACGAAGTGTACTATTTATGGATTTAATGAAATTTCAGGATAGATAGCAATATAGAAGACACAGAATTGAACGTGGAGGCAGCACACACAGAAATTTTAAAATATTTCCAGTCAGTAACAAACAACAGGTGGTTAATGATAAAAATATTTGCAGTCCTTATATTTTTCTTCATATTTTTTGTAGTGTTTCTGGCATAAACTAATTATTATACAATTATGCATATTTCTTTGCGCCACTTTGTAGTTGACCATCCATATCGATTACTTGTGATATAAGATGATCAATGAGCAAGACAAATTTTTATAAAATTATGACTCATTAGCTATAGAGTATTAATAATATATTCAATTGCATTCCTCGACCTCTTTGTTGAATTGTGAATACTGTAAGTATTAATTATTAAAAGATATATCAATGTAGGGCACCAGCTACATTGTTGTCTGTAAAATGTAAAAAAAAAGGAAACTGTGGGTAATAAATGTATAATTTTCAATGCTTGGTAATTTCTGGCGAATGCACGTCTGTACACGCAGAAATGGAGTTTGGTGTAGTCAGCTATGAAACGTGAAATAATAATAAATTACGGTTTATTTCAATTTTTTTTTAAAACCTTATATAACAATTGCGTTTAGTCTAAATTCGTATTACAATTTATTTCTTGACTGCATGTTTTATGAAGACACGTAAGTTTCGGACTGGAACAAAGAATTATATATAACGGTATGTATAAAGAAACATTTTTACAATTTGCTCTATATACTTAAACACATTTCTAATCAATAATAAAGTGTATATGTACAATTGTTCTTTTTTTTCTTGTTTTTCTTTAACAGCAATGACATTTGACAGTTGCATTCCTTTCAGTGAACTAAGTATGCGTTTATCACATTTCACAAATCCTATATCAAATGCACGATTCTCTATTCCAATAAATTATATAATAAATGCTGGTCTTTCTACTAGCATTAATATATCTTCCATCACTGTTAATTGTTTATTGAAGTTCCATATAATCGAGTATATCCCATTACTACAGTGACAATTTTGGCGTACGTACGAAGATGTTTTATAACAAAATAAACAGTTAAACTTTGCTGTTATGATGCGTCTTGTCCAATGAATCTCCTGAAGAATGCAAGGAACCTGGGAACAATAATCAACTATCAGTAATCCGTGAAATCTTTTCAAATTAATTATAATTACTGGTATGGAAAAGAAAAGAAAATGAAGAGTCGAAATTACGAATTGTTCCTAAAATAATGGATGTTCAAAATAGGATTGAAAAATCACAAATACGAATTTTTAAATACACATTTTTCTGAGAATATCGGAATCGAATTACGAAGTTGTGCTGTAAGTTTCAACTCAGCTAAAACAATACTAGGATTTAATTCCCATGGAACTGATCATAACAACATTTTCTCGTCCGTGATCCGATTTCGGCATTTCATACGCATCTTGTGTAGCATAACTAGCAAAACTAAATCAAAATCAAAATCTCAAGTTGCTGAACCTGATCTGTTGCATCTATTTGCAATTATTCCCTTCCATAGTACTCCAAAACTGTCTCACTTTAGAGAATCGCTTGCGTCCTTGCATGCACAACAAAAAGGAAAAAAGGGGGAAAATAAATAATGATAAAACAAAGGATAGTAAAAGTCATTTTGTCGCAATGAGATTGAGTCCGGTTAATAAATGTCCGTGCGCCAGTTTGTCGTTGTCGCTTTGTTGGAGATGTGTTGCACAAACCTTTGTGATTTCGTACTCGTTCTCGTCGCGGCGGGTGGAAACCAGAATTGCGTGGAGGCGGCAGTGATTCTTCCCCCCATGAATGCGTCGTTCCAAGGGGTGGTGGCAAAATCGAGCCAGGAGGAGGAGGAGGTGGATGAATATGATCGCTAGCAAATAGATGCGGCGGTGATCTATGATCGAAGTGTGGAAGTAAGTGTGGCGACATCGGTGGCGGCGGGGAACCAGCATTATCATACCTGCTGGAAGCAGGAGGGTGTAGAGGCATAGGTGGAGGCGAGGATAAACGGCCACCCAACGGTGGTGGTCGTTGGCTGACTTCGTACGACGGTACACCAGGAGCATTGGGCAATGGAGGTGGCAGGTAAGGAGGAAAGAGTGAATGCAGATAAGAAGGCGGTGGCGGGGGAGGAACGTTTGTAGAACCAGAAAACATTACGGGAGAGCTCGATGACTCTGGTCCTATGAATAATGGAGGCGACGTTGCCGTCTCCCCATTTGCTTCCAGGCCTGTTTGAAAATCAGGTGAAGAAAATACATTTTTCCACTTAAGTGCATCTTATAGTACCGTAGTAATTTTAAAGAATGTGCGCCACTGGTAGATGAGCCTGAAGATCTTTGATAATCCTTAACATGAATTAAATTCAATAATCAAGTTCCTATGAGTTCTACCAGCAATAACTTTACAATAGCGATCTACGAAATATAATAACATTATAAAAGCTTTTAAGATTAACCCTTCATTGCCATTTTCTTCATTTTACTGTTTAACCTTCACTATTGAAGGAAAATTTTGCACGTGTGTGAATATATCTGTCATACACATGAATAATACAAATTTTTTAAAACTTTCTAACTATTAAACAGAAATCTGAACGAAAACAGAAACTAGTTTCTTTTAAGAATTCTGTTCGTAACTACTGTGTCTTTTCCATATTAAAAAATAAATTCGTACACTGAGGGGTTAATGAAAGCACTAAGTAAAATGCATAGCTAAATATATCCTCGTATTTAAATGACAGAGAATAAAATTATAGTTGCTACTTACAGAGACTGCAATATTCAAATGAAACTTAATAGAAGTGAAATATGTTCTTTACAGTGAAACACTTACGGTGCAATTTTGCTTCAGAATCTGCGTCATTAATATTCTTCTCTATAAGTGTGAGCCGGTTGCGTAATTGGCCTGCTTCAACTTTGGATTCCTCTAAACGACGCTCGACTTGACGTGCTATCACCTAATGTTGAAATTCAGTCGAACAATTAGAAAAATATAAAATCAAAATTGAAGAGAATGTAATGTATAAAGAAAACCATACCCATTGTTCATGCGCTTTCGTTTCAAGAACAGACATTTGGTTTTTGTATTCTCTCTCCTGGTCCAATATCTCGCGTTTCAACATTTCTATTTGCTGCCTGAAATTATAAGCAGAGACGCTTGTCACCGTGTTGTAATGATTATACGGCTTTCAAATTTTCATGGCGCCTTAATTACTTACTTATAGTTTTGTATTTCATTTTGCATTGTTTGTATTCTTTCTACGGTCGACAGAACCTCGCCCTGCTGTTGCAGCCAAACAGCTTCTTCCCTGGAAGAGTATATCGCATTAAATAAAAAGAATAATTTAACTAATTTATAAGTAAAATAAGTTTACAGTACTTTTGCCGTTGAGCCTCCTTTTCTTGGAAAAAGCTTGATAGTACTTCAAGCCGCGTTTCTGCGTCTTTCTTCTCTTTCTCAGCAACCCTGCATTGTTCGCTCAGAGTAACTACCTCTTCTTTGACAAGCTTCATGTGCTCTACCATTAAAAAAGAAATTGTATTTAATATTTTCTTTATTGTACAATTTCTAACGTAATTAACGTTATTAAAAGTACCCTCTAGTAAGTTGTGAGCCCCTTCAACATCAGTTAGCCGTATTTTTAGTTCGTTTCCTTCTTCAAGCAAAGCTGTTGCTTCGGCCTTAATGCGAGATACGTCGTACAACTTATCCAAATCCAAGTTTTTGCAATTCAATCGGTTAATAACGTCTACGAGATCTTTTATTTCTACTTCTTTACCCTTTATCTCTTTCAGTAAGGCTGTTTTTTCGGTAGAAATCTATAAAGAAACGTCTGTAAAACAACGTTCTTCTCTAATACGATTAAATATACATGTATCGTATACTTACTTCCTTGATTTGCATTTCTAATTGCTGTACCTTATCAGTCAACGTTTTCTCGATACTATTCTTACTGTTCCTTTCGACTTTCAAATTTTCTGCTACCCGTGTGAGTTCCACTTCCAGCTCTTCACACTTCTTTTTAAGAGACACGAGCTCGGCTGATAAAGACTCGTTCTACAAAAAGCAACGGTAAATAACGTTTATACATGTGCAATAGAATACATCGCACGAGACATATGCTCTAATAAAGTACAACAAAGTCATAACCCTTATAAAATATCTATGATTACGAACCTCAAATTTATCAAACTCGAGCTGCGATAAATGAATATACGATAAAATAAAATTAAAAATGTATCTATAAAAGGAAAAATGTTATTGTTCGTAATATAAATGTACGCGTACTTCTTGAGTTTTGAGATTGAGGACATTCGTTAATGATTCATTCGCAGCTTGTTGAGCATTCAACCTTCTTTGCAAATCTTCCACTGATTGAGCTAATGGATTAACATCATCGTTCGATGATAGGACTTCCCGCAACATTCGTTCTAATTCTAAGCCTGCTTCAGTAGCACTTTCTAAATCCTTCTCCAACAAATCAACCTGCTTCTCCAATTCTGCTTTGACATTCTGTAAGAAATTAATTCACCACTGAATGTCGTTATACTTAAATCTGAAATTATATAAACTTTTATGCTTTACCTGTGAAGCTTCTAAGTCAGCTTTTAAAGAAAGTACCATTTCGTTGGAACCGAATGATTCGTCCTCGATACTTGTTAACTAAAATTTCCATCATAATAACAAAACATTAATATTATAAAAGTACTGTAAAATAAAAACAGATAATATATTAATTTCACTACCTTATCCTTGGTTACTTTTAAATTGTCATTCAACATCGTGGATTCCTTAGTGGAAATGAGTAGATCTTTTTCGAGTTTGTTGATTCTAGCTATTAATTTTCCGTCTCTCCTCATATTCTGTAAAAGTACAGAATTAAAAGAATTATAGAGATTTAATTCCAAGTATTTCTGGATTAATATTAACAGAAGTGAGTCTTTATTGATACTTGATACTAGAAAGGGAGTAAAAGAAAATATATTAATTACCTCAATATAATAGTATCCTAAAGAAAATATAAGCGTTGTAGTAGCAGTAAGGCTTACATACATTAGGGTCAACCAATAATTGCTCTCTATTTTTATTCCCTCCATTAAAGCATTTCCACTATTTTGAGAAGTTCCTTCCTGGAATAATTAGCTAAATAAATGATTGTAACTTATTCGTAATATGTGTAACTTCTAAAAACAGCTTAATCCTTACGTTATCACTAAAATAACTTTGACTGTTATCTTCAAAGGAACATTCAACATTATCAGCCGCACAAACATGAGGAGATGGAACTACTAACATTAATAAAATAGATTAAGTATAATAATAATGAATGCAACATTCAATTAAAACGTTTTCAATACTACACCTTGCACTTGGTGTAAAAGGTCTTCTGATGTTTCAAACACAATGTCTTCGGTATTGGAATCTTCATGCAGAACCTTATCCTGAACACTTATATCATCTTCATGTTCAGTTAAGGCTTCATTCTTAAGAGGATCAGTTTCATGGTTTACTAGATTCTCTATTTGATATAAACACAAAATGAGATTACAAGACATTCTGTTTAAACATCGCTACAAATAGAATTTGTTTAAAGTTTGCAACTATTAAATATCAGTTACATACCAATCTCAAGTTGTTCGCCTATATCAGCATTTAACAAATTTCTATTATGAAATTCATTAATACTCTCGATATTTTCTGAGATCATACTTGTTTCATCAGAATATAGTAATTCTGGTGTGCTTAAATTAGATTCTTCAATTGTAGGTGCATGGAGCTCGTTTGCTACACGAGGTACTTCAATGGAATGTGAATCGTCGCTCACATTTATATGTACATTCGTCTCATTTTCCAAAATATTATCTGCTATTGTTGTCGTATTTACAATTTGAGTGTGATGTTCGCTTTCATACCACTTGTCCTGCACTGTGCCTTTTTGCAATTCTTCATTTCCATCCCCCTCACTGACAAGAATAGCATTATTATTCTCATCTAGATTCTGATTCGCATTTTGAGGAGTGGGCGAAACTGTTGTTGTACTAGGAGTTACTTGAACTTGAGCGCTTTCAGATGGAATAGGTACGTTTTGCTCACCAGATGAAATCTCCAAACTAGAATTATGTACTTGTTCATCTGTAGTCTTTTCATCATTATTGGAGGATAATGTTAATTTCGCTGCATCAAGTACATACGATTTTATTGATAAGGGCGAAACATGTGCATCAGTGTTACCACTTGTAATTAACTTGTTTCCAGTACCTTTAATGTCCTGTTTCGATTCCATTTCTTCCGTTCCTATCTGAGTCAGATTTTTCAGCGTTTCCGCATCTTTCGCCTCAGATTTAGTGATACTTTGCGCTGCCTTTGTATCTGTTTTAGTATCATCAGCTGCAACTGCTTTAATTGTATCAGAATTATGTTGCTTCTCTAATTCAATGGCTGATATATCATTGACATTGCTATGTGTTACATTTTTATTCAGAGCTTCTTCATTATCATGGGAAGTAGATATTTCTTCTGTTTTTAACTCCGTCACATTTTGCAAGGTTTCAGCATTGTTTATCTCAGACTTAGCGATATTCTGCACTGTCTTCGCATTCGTCTCAGTATCGCCAGCTGCAACTGCTTTAATTGTATCAGTATTATGTTTCTTCTCTAATTCAATGGCTGATTTATCATTGATATTACTATGCGATACATTTTTATTTAGCGGTGTAGATATTTCTTCTGGTTTTAACTGTGTCACGCTGTTCAAGGTTTCAGCATCTTTTGTTTCCGATTTAATGGTATTCTGCACTGCCGTTGTATCTGCTTTAGCATCATCAGCTGCAACTGCTTTAATTTTATCAGAATTATGTTGCTTATCTAATTCAATGGCTGATATATCATTGATATTACTATGCGATACTTTTTTATTTAGCGGTGCGGATATTTCTTCTGTTTTTAACTCACTCCCACTGTTCAGGTTTTCAGCCTCTTTTGTTTCAGATTTGGCGATACTCTGCGCTGCCTTTGTATCTGTTTTAGCATCGTCTGCAGCAACTGCTTTAACTGTATCAGTATTATGTTTCTTTTCTAATTCAATGGCTGATTTATCATTGATATTACTATGCGATACATTTTTATTTAGCGGTGTAGATATTTCTTCTGGTTTTAACTGTGTCACGCTGTTCAAGGTTTCAGCATCTTTTGTTTCCGATTTAATGGTATTCTGCACTGCCGTTGTATCTGCTTTAGGATCATCAGCTGCAACTGCTTTAATTTTATCAGAATTATGTTTCTTCTCTAATTCAATGGCTGATTTATCATTGACATTACTATGTGCTACATTTTTATTCGGAGCTTCTTCAGTCTCATGGGATGTAGATATTTCTTCTGTTTTTAATTGAGTCACACTCAAGGCTTCAGCTTCATTTATCTCAGATTTAGTGGTATTCTGCACTTTCTTTGTATCTGTTTTAGCATCATCAGCTGCAACTGCTTCAATTGTATCAGTATTACGATTCTTCTCTAATTCAAGGGCTGATGTATCATTGACATTACTATGTGATACATTTTTATTTAGTGCTTCTTCAGCGTCATGTGGCGTAGATACTTCCGAGACAGTGGTATTACTAGATTCTTCTAAACTCTGCGCCTCCTTCGTTTCCATAGTCGTATCGTTCTTTGCGCTTTGCGTTGCATGTTCGACTTTACCGAGATCACTAGTTTTTAGACTCCCATTTACATCCAACGCTGGAACCTGTATTCCTGCTATTTCTGGTACATGTAACATCTCCTCCGAGCTCGTCACGAAATCTTTAATGTCGACCGTCTCAGGAAATCTTTGCTCGTCGCTTTTCACTTTATCGCTCGAAATTTCTTTCTCTAACTTATTCTCTGCTGTAAAAATATTCGATTTAACTTTCACGCTACTGGAACTCGGTCCTGCATTATGAACCGCATCTTGTTTATTTGGCACTACTGTCGTTTGTACAACTTCGGTCACAGAAGCTGGCTGTACATTAGGTTCGTTACGACCTAAGTGAAACGTAGTTCCATCTATAATTTCGTACGGCGGAGTTACATCGCTTACAACTGGCAGTTCTTCTGTGGATTTTAAATTCAAATTATTAATCTGGGCGTTGGAAGCTTTAGTATCTTTTGCAACAAACTCTGCTTTGTCATTATCCTCCTTAGGCTGCAGTTCTGTATCGGATACATTATTATTATATGGTAACCGATTAGTAGGCACTTCGTAAGTTAAATTCTTATGTAAAATCTTATACTCCTTCAAAAACTTTTTCGGTGCATATCCGCGTTTACCATTTATCTGGAATTAATAAAACTCGTCAAGTTATTTTCGCATGCGTAACTTTTGATTAAAAAATATACACTGTATCAGTTGAATACCACTAAATTTGGAAGAATGTTGTACGCAAATAAGAAATTAATTTTGATTCTTGCTAATTTGTTTATACGAAAATACGAATGGTATTAATTATAGCATAGGGGGTAAATATTAACAGTGAAATATACCTCTACACCCCATAAGTCAGTTCTGTTGCCTGCTTCTTTACTGTAAACTTTGACTGGTACGTTAACGTCAAAGGGCAATATTCCTGGCTCATTTGGATTATATCTGATCGACGTTTTAGCCAACGAAACCGGCTCTGCGTGAAAGAAATCATGAAATAATTTGAGGGAATTTTAGAAAGGAATGAGCTTGTAAATTGGATACATATTGAAAGTATGGCTTCAATTACCCGAGCATTCATGATCATAACATAATCGTTTGTTCGATAGTGCTGAGGAGCATTGTGATATTGCATTAAATAATATTGCAATAAGTAGAAATGCTACATTAATAAACAAATTTCTTTTCATCATATTTCCACTATTCCGAAGTTCCACATCACTACTAACATACAATGACACAGCCTTGGACGCACATTTTGAACCAGAAATAGTTCGTAATAAGATGGTTCGCCGGAAGTAGCGTTCAATCTCTCCACGAAGCAAGTGCTCAACATACGTCAGCATTTGATTGGTAATTCAAATGTAACATAGTTTACGAAAATACATGTATCCGAGAGAAACCTTGAGCTGAATAAGTATATTTAGGATTTACATATATTTTATTTGCACCGTAAATAATATTATGTTTAAAACGTGCGCTGGAATTACGAGAAATCGCGTATAAATTGAGTATATACCCACGTCCATCGAAGAAGAATCGTAGAGATTGTCCACGCTTCTCCTACGAGGATCCATTGCGCATATGCCACAGTCGGGCAATTTTTGTTTCGAATAATGAAGAAATCTTGAAGAGGGACTGGAGTTCGTTGGGCGATATAAGAAGACTATTCTTGAAATGCCACTTTTGGGAAAGTGTATGCAGAAATATTATATTTTGTAAGCAGTACCAAAGAAAGAATAAACCTAAGTTAACCTAAGAAATCTTGAGGATCTGTGGCAAATTAATTGCCGTAACTTTTAGTCGTTAATAATGAATAGGGTAGATGTCCCAATTACCGTGCTCTGACGCTGACTTGCTCACGAAGGAATTAATTACTGACTTATCTCACTTTAATTTTGCTTGGTGAAAATTTACATTGATATTTTGAACCTTTCTCTTTATTAAGGCATTTTTCGGGTTGAAAATGTTCATTTTTCATATTTTGTTAATTGCAATAAAAATACATGTTTTTGTCCCAGTTACCGTGCCCTGAATAATGCGTTGTCCCAATTCCCGTGCCCGTTTTTGAATAGCATCCCCATAGCATCCCCGCGGTTAGGTTATGTCTTTCAACTTTGAACTGTTCCAAACATTTTTTTGCTCTACGAGAGGTGTTTTTATGTAATTTTAATATGACCTTTTCATTACAAAAGCAAAATATGCAAATTTAAATTTCTGTTCACCCGTTCTGAGAAACGAAAGTAAGGTTAGGTTTAGCAGTTACAGTGGTAACCAGTGGGCACTGAGGGGCACGGTAAAAGGGACAAGCGTTAAATTCCTGCCTCAATTAACGTATTCACTTTAAAAATACGATAACGTTTCAAAAGTACTCATTTGGCTATTTTTTCATAAAATTTGAACCTTTTATGATATAATAAACACTTTACATAAGTGCAAATCATGATAATTATTCATTTATTCACTTCTGTACAGTACGTGTTCCTTACCGTTTCCGATAAGGATTTAGGTAAATCCATCGAAACCTTCATCATCGACCCTTCATATGCATTTTTTAAATTTTTTTACTACTCTTTAGTTGTTTAAAAATGCAATTCTCATTTGTAATATATACATTAATAGTTTAACTTAATTAAAAAAATTTCTTTCCTTATTTACTTATGCGAGTTTTTTTGTACGGCTTCTTTAAGTACAAAAGCACGGTAATTGGGACAGGGTACGGTAATTAAGACATCTACTCTACAATTATATTTTATTTCTTATTTGTTTTCTATGACAATATTCCGCTGAGCGCTGCATGTAGTCCGCGCTTGACTGCAAAACGTGTCAAGTAACAACGTTTTAGTTAGAGATTAGAAACATAACTTCTATAATTATATAATTGTATAAAAATAATTAATAAAATCATAGTTAACAATTATTCCTTACTTACAGCCGGAACTCGTTATCATTAGTGAATAATATTCACTTTTGTCATAAGTTTAAGCGACATTGATTTAAAAAAAAAATTTATTCGAATAAAGGATTATTATATTATTCAAATATGATTTGGCTAAATGTAAATTGGCTGATATTGTGGAAACAGTTTCATTTTGCATAGAAATAATGTTTGCGAGCAGGATTTTTGGCGACTTGAAATTTTTTTACCATTTTGGTGTAATTGCCTACTTTACCGACGCAATGCAGTATAATGTATAATGGCATCGACGAAATAATGCTCACAACTTATAAAACAAATAATTACCGAACTCACATCGGTTCGCTACCACGCTTTACGCTCCCGCAAGTGGGCGCGTGTCAATCGCACTAATATAGCGCCAACCAGTACTAATATCGGGAACAAGTTGGAAAGTGGAAGAATGCGTTGTGTCGGAATAAGTATGGTTCATTTGTTTCGTTATGAGTACCCTGCAATGAAGGAGAGAGTAGCAAAAAAAATGGAGTTTCCTCGTAATAGGCCCTGTTTAGTTTAACGAATCCCTTCGCCCCCAACCCTAACTTGAGAGTGTGGGAAAAGGTGTCCCGTTACAAACCACATTACTTTTCTTTGACCAATACACACCCGCCCAATCTCGAAAGATCAGCCGAAAAAAACCGGCATCCTATCCCTAATCGAGACAGACGGCGGAAGGCTAGCAGCGTTTGCGCTACGGCACTTTCTGCCAAAGGTCCAGGGACTTTCCTCAGAGCATGAGAGTCACTGTGGACTCCGTATGTGGCTCCGCAGTGTTGTACGAGGGAACTCCTACTCACTGTGTTCCTAAAAGCAGCTTATATATGGAATAGAGGGTTGAGTGACCACTTGCGAGAAAGATAACAGTGGCACTCAACCACGTGCTTCTCATTCTTGTCGATTATAATATATTTCATTATTTTAATAATAATCTTTGAATGGATATTGGATGAGTCAAAACACGAAAGTATAGCTAATGTCTACATTAAGAAATTGTTGAAATTTCATTCATGGATTATTTGCAACGTTAATTGTGATCAAGAATTACCAGTAATGAATTAATTATTAGTAAATGGGGGGGGGGGGGTAAATATTGTGTGGGAACGTAGTCGAGGTTCCATTTTTTTAAATGCAACTCTAAAAGTACTGCAAAAGTTCTACATATACACAGGTCCGAATTAAGCGAAGGCTAGAGGCGGGCGGGGGGGGGGGGGGGGCTGCAGCCCTCCTTTATTTAAAAAAATTATTTGAAATAAATATTTGTGTGCGAAATCTTTATTGCGAATAATTTTTTGCCCATCTCGGTAATTGTGCAGAACAGGTGCTTCCTAACCGATTTCAATGATTTTTGGATATGTTGTGGGGAATACGATTCTGAACAACTTTTTCCTATCCATGTTACCGCCGCTCGACCTTCGTTTCCGAGATATTTGCGAAAAACTTCTGCTGATTTATTCCGACACAACGCATTCCACTTTTCAACTTGTCCCGGGTATTAGTATTGGTTGGGGCTAGATTAGTGCGTAGGGCGCGTGAAGCATGGCAGCGAACCGACGTGAGTCGGGGTGTTGGCGGAAGCCCCCACACACCCAACAGGTGGTCTCGAAAACACCCTCTTCCTAGCAAAAAAAGTATGATTTAGAAACAGAGCCATCCTAATATCCGGTGTTACCGGGAATCCGCAAATTTCCGGTTCAAATCTCCAACCGCACATCAGTTCGCTACCAACGGTTCGCGCGGGTGCGCGCGTCCACACTACTCTAGTTCCAACTAGTGATCCTCTAGGGAGTGATTGGTATAACCACAGCCATTTGTGCAATTTGGAAGCAAAATCGGAAATAACATAACCTAAACTATCCTCTACTAACCTAGTAGCTAGTAAAGGATGCCGAATGCTTAAGCATTTGCTTAAGAATAAGTAGCGACTATGAATACCGGTCTTACAATTAGAGATTTATTGGTCAAAACATTGAGTCTTTCTCGATAGCTTCATCTCGTACTGGTTTATGCATAACTTCGTAACGCACACAACTATTACGTTACGAATAAACAACAGCCACGCAGCTACATACGTTACAGGCGGAGCCGAGCAGCGTTCACGTTACCCCACCATACCCTTCGGGGGTCATGCAACTCCAACTGACAAATCCACGATCGTCAGGTGGTGGTGGTTGATTTCTCCTCGGTCGCTGCTCGCGTAAACAAATTCACCGGCCAATATATCTGGCCTCGACCATAATAATCGATAATTTAGTACAATACCATTTATGTGTCAGACGATACACTATTTACTTTATAGGAATTTCGTTCAACTTTTCGCGTGACCGATCGACAAAAAATAGTGTCCAGCACTATATTATGTCTGAATAGCGCGTATACTGCGTGATTTCGTTATGACTTTGGACGTTAACCCTGTGTCCACTGCAAGTGAACCTAAGATAATTATTTGTAAGCTGTGATTTTTTATCCTGATTAGACCATAAGAGAAAATAATTTTATTATCTACTTTTTTTTTATAATTTTATAAAGTGAAGGTGAATTGAAATACCGGTATTCCAAATTATATGCACCTTAAGAAAGTCGTTACCTTCTGTCATTTTCAATTAGACCAAAGGTTCAGATACTTTTGGTGTTTCATCATTACTGAGAGTTCGAAATATAAAAGTTTATTAGTTTCCTTATGATATTATGCAGTTTTATTTGTTGCTACCCTCTGCCGTAATTTTTTATTCATTTTAAACAAATCGGTATTCTAGATATACTGAACTTCGTCTACGATTATTACTTGCATTATTCCCGGTACTCGTATTTTTACATGTTGGCTCGTAACATAGAGAGACACCCCATTGCAGTTTTCATGATCTATGTAGGAAAAAGGATCGTTATCAAAACTTTCATGCGTTACAAAACAATTCATAATTAGGTACTCGTGTCCTCGTAGGACGAATTGGTGTTAATTTTTATAATGCCCCGTCTTGATACGTGGAATAAATTAATTTAAGTGACTCATAGATTTCTTTACAAGGCACCAACGCATTCAATTAAATTTTTGCTTGCACCTTAACTTTCATATTTTAATGAATCCGTAAGCCACTGTACTCCAGGAAGCTATAGAGAGTCGTTATACTCACACTGGTGAAACCGAAAAGCGAGAAAGTGTAGAACTTCCCAGCTGTGAGATACAGCGTTTTGTATCCGTTTAAAATGCATATTAACAATGACTTTCTGTCACTGTTTTCCACCGCTGGCCAGTTGATTGCGTAGAATGCTTCACCCACTTTCTGGGACTAGACGTTAATCGTTGTGTTAATACTGTGCATATCGCGATCGAAAACGTGTAAAATAAGGAATGAGGCAACGCGAAAATATATTTTCAATGCGCAATTGTTATACGACTTTGAACAATTAGGGCATCATGTGTCCTAACAATTCGACCGAAAATTCAAATTATATGGGATGAAAAACGATCACTGTGCGTTCAGTATCGAAAACTGTGTAGTATTTTTGCTGGAAAATTAATCTGTATAGCATTTTGAAATTCATATTTGTTGAAAGCTTTATTCAGTCATTTGAAATAACTAGTCGTTTAATTGTATCCAGTCTCAAGTTGATAAATCAGCTTACAAAAAGCTTCTTTATGTAGCTCTGTATAAATACTTGCGGATGGGATTCGTAGGTACTGCCTTCCTTAATTAAAATAACCTATCTAGAATTTCGAAAGAATTGCGAAAACTGAAGTTTTATTATTCTTTTTGTGCCGTCCTTGTCTTTCTTCATTCAATTTAAAAAACGTTGTCATTATTTCGTAACCGCCGAATATAATTTTTTGTAATGGATTTAGCGGTATATAAGGTGTTATTAACGTAGCAATTAATTAAATGTTTCAGATAGAATATTTTAACCATCTGCAAAACAGTATATTGTACGTAGGGTTTTCTGACTTTACTTGAAAGGTAAAATAACTTCAAATATTTTAACATATCTCGGAAAATGAATAAATGAAAAATTGAAAAATGGGACATTTTAACTAAGAAGGGCAGCGTAGCTCTAACAAAGAACTTATTAAATAAATCAAATACCTACCTCAAAAATCGTTTGTTCGCCAATATAGCAGAACGAGTACAACCATCCAGCTTGTGCAATGGCGTACAGCCCGTAAGTTATTACACCTGCTAAATCTGTGCCGAATTTCTGAAACGTGTAAAGAAACATTGAAATAATATCGCGATATTATCACTGTCGTAGTATTCTCTTCTTTCGTATTAATAGCTGTGAACGTAAGGGGTCATTCCGGTTAGCGCACCGATAAATTCTGCGATTTTCAGGAATACAACTTATTTTTATTTATTAAACTACATTTCTACAGGAAATAAAAAATATAAAAGTAATACAATTATTGCTTTTCAAATGCTTTCAAAAGCGGTCTTGATGACATGTTTAAAAATTCATGCCTCGCTCGTGAAGTTGATTTCGCCTGTTACACTTATCTGAACCCAAAAATCTAAACAGATTCTTGATCAGTATGACTGTCGCTATCGCTCGGACTATAATTAGTGATTCATCTTCAAAATTAGCAAAATGGCGGGCAAAATGTAAGAAAAATGTTTTTTCGGCTTTTTTTTTGCTATTAGACTCAATGAAAACACTTGGTTGTAGTCCCTGGGAGGGTCGCAGGTGTGCAGAATAAGCAGTATTTATAAAGCAATCGGGTCGATAGATTCGAAGATTTTATCTTCACGATGTGGATAAATGACGTTTCGAGAAAAACGTGGTCAAAGTTTTTATCTACAGAGGCCGAGCCTCTGCGCTCCCTACAAAATGCCTCTGTAGAAGCTAAAATAATCGGAATTTTTCCATGAAAATTTGACAGTACATTGTTGAGGATATGTACTTTCAAAAATGTTTAAAGAAAAATCGAATTTTTCAACCCGTCTAACCGGAATGACTCCTAAAACATAGAAAAATTGTTTTTTTTTTTAAGAAACTAGCGATTTGATTCATCTGAAATTTGAACCATATTTTGATGCATGTTTGAGGAAGCAATAGTTTGTTTATGAATTTTTAATAACAAATATAGGAGTTATACATGATCGAACAACACACTGCGCAAAATTCGTCGGCCGCTGGTGTGCACGATACTTATCTTCCTGGTAATCTAAAACAGAAAAATGAAACGGCGTTTCACTGTATACATATGTAGCCATAATTTGATGAACCAGAAAAAAATACAAAATTCTTTTGAAGAAGTGTGGAGAATTTTTAAATTGAAAGGTCTGAAACTTTAACTTTTGCTATACAATTTTGGACCAATTTTCTTATGTAATCAAAGAAGTATATAACTTATCGGTATCCTGGTTCATCAAAGTATAAAATAATGTTTGTTGGACATACAAGTCAAATTTGAAGGTAATCGGTCCAGTGGTTACAGAAATATCGTGCACACCCGCGAATATCGGCGTTGCGATGGTCGATCATGTATAACTCCTATATTTACTATCATAAATTAATAAAAAAAAATACAACTTCTTCAATGATGCATAAAACCATGGTTCCAAATTTCAAACTATTCGAATCGCAAGTTTCTTAAAAAAAAATCTAAAATTACACCATGTTTTTAGCCCAAAGAATAGTACAGTAATGCCTCGTTAGAATCACGACGATCGGGGCTGGCGGCGTGACAATAACGCGATGCGGACACTATTTCGTGCCGACAATAACTTCGTGTCGACTCTTTTGTTCTCTCTCGCACGTCTCGGAGTCTCTCACTCTCGACTGAAGGATTCCAAGAAATGGTGGGGATAGTGAGCGTGATTATAACGCATGGTAAAAACGGGACACTAACGACGAATTACTGTATTCCCCCTTAAAACGAAGCGCCAACTTACAGTGAGCACAACGAACATAGAAAGGCCCAGCCTGCTGCAGCAGCCCAGAAGTTCTAGAAGAAGGATCACAGAAACAGTGTCGTTCAAACTTCGTATCGACCTGCGAAGTGTACGTTTCTTAACATAACGGTTCAAAAATGAAGTTACTGTAAAAATTTCCACATTATTTCTGATTATAACGATTGTAATCGTTATTTTTTATATGAAAGCACTTTTTCACGCAAATGAACACTATATTATACATGTTGGCGATGGTACCTACATCAGTCTTACATAGGAATATAAAATGTCAATTAATTAAACACTGATACGTACTCTGTCAACTCCAAATGCATGGCTACTGCCTTTTTGATGCCATCGTTGACGGATCGACGTGATTCCGTTGAGATATTTCGTATACGATAGGATAGGACTGATAATCTTCCGCAGAAATGTATGACGAGATTAAATATAAAGGTAAGTACTGTAGCGTGGCATCCTGGTACGCACGTAACGGGTAATTGGTACAAATACAGTAGACTGTAAATTCGAGCGTCCGTGGTGTAGTCGAAAATAATGTGCCCCCGATATGGCAGTTGATAAGACATAGTACTATTAACATAGCCTGTGTGGACATACGAGAAATAAACTTCTATACACAACACACAGTCGTTTAAAATACGATTCTAGCTAAGCAAAATTATTTTGTCATTATTTTTTCCTGTACGTATACATACTTTAAAAGTATCTACTTATTTATTATTTTTAATGTTATTTCTACTTATTTAAAATTATTTTCTGCTTGTTTTTATGCGTAAGTAAAATACAGGTGTTCTCAGTAACAGTTAATATTACTTAATTGTGTCTGTGTTATAGGTGCTTGATAGGAAAGATTATAACAAACATTTGGTATAAATATGTACCAACTTGTGAAATATATTCTTTATTTGAATCGCCATCTTCTTCATTTGGCGGCGAAGGATTTGCCAATAAAGTAATAACATCTGATGTCAAGGTCGACAAATTACATTTCGATACCCCTTGATAGTAGATAAAAAAATTAATTCCCTTCTTGAAATTCGACTATGTCCTTAGAAACATCAATTTCTCAGTAACCTGCAGAAACCAGCAAAAGTTGCCCTTACATTTTATTAAGAGGCAACACCACCGTGACGACGGATTTCTTAATCAAATTATTTTTGTAAAAATGGTACGCTTTAGAAGAAGAGTTTCGAAAAATCCACGAATAAGATAGACAGTTTTTCCAGCGTATTTTAAAGAATTTGTTATCGATCACAGAATCCGCACGTACAGCAAAAACTACACTCATACAGTTTATAAAAAAAAAATGAAATTTGATTTCGGACCTGTTGTTCCATAGTTACATATTCGATCAGCGAGCGTGAGGGCTCTAGAAGATCAAGGCTGCCGTCTCAGCGGGCCTTGAATGTGTGCGTACGTTCACAAGCTAGGAAAAGCGTGTACGTATACGCGTGTAGTAAACAAACCGTTTCAACCAACTTACGTAGTGGAATCGGCAAGAAGGAAGCTTTTACGGGTATAGTTGCCTCCAGTAGACATCCGTGCAGACAGGTCTGGTGCGTTTGAACGCTAATAAACACCGTACGCTGAAATAATAATGAATTTATGCCTCGAAAAGTGACAGAATGCGGCACGAGTACACTAGCGCCACCAATGGAGAAGCCTTGAAGCCTCATTCTGTCACTTTTCGAGTCATAAAATCATTATTATTTCAACGTACGGTGCTTATTAGCGTTCAAACGCATCAGACTCGTCTGCACGGATGTCTACTGGAGGCAACTATACCAGTAAAAGCTTCCTTCTTGCCGATTCCACGACGTAAGTTGGTTGAAACGGTTTGTTTACTACACGCGTATACGTATACGGTTTTCCTAGCTTGTGGGAGCGTAAGTACACATTCAAGGCCCGCTGAGACGACAGCCTTAATTAATATATTAAAATTTATGCATGTTTTTCTATTTATTTATTTTTTATAGTCTCCTAAAACATTGTATTAAATGTAGGTAATAACTATTTTATTATGACAGCACTTCTTAATGCCTCGCACTACTTTTCTTCTATATACATTACATGTATTCTTTTTATTTTTGCTGGAATATTTATCTGTTTGAAATATTAACTTTTATTGAGAACACCTGTATTTTTTCTTACACACAAAAGACAAGCAAGAAATAATCATAAATAAGTAGAAATAACATTACAAATAATAAATGAGTGGGTAAGTACTGTTCAAATCCATTTACGTAGATACAAGAAAAAATAATGACAAAAATAATTTTGCTTATCTAGAATCGCATTTTAACTCACTGTGCATCACATGCCTGAAATTTCACATTCTTTATAGAAATTAGAAGAATAGGCAATAATTTCAATTTTGGTAACGTGGGACTCAATAAAAAGATTCAACAGAGTCAAGTAGGATCTTAAGGAATTGATTCTGAATACGTAGCGCTCGGAGAGGAGGGTCCAGAATTCGTGGGACGCAAAGATTTCAGCTCTAGGCACATAGAACCGAAAGGAGGCAACTCTGAGCTCGTGAAACGCGAGATAATTGACACTGAGGAATTCTAAGATTTCCGGCACTGATCATCGTATCATTCAGTATAAATTCGGGAATCGCGTCATCATGTCTCGTAGTTCCAAGTCATTCCATTTCCATCGAATCTCACGGTCGACTACTGCCCATACGGATTCGCGCAGGGCACGTTTCATTTATCTTCGCCCTGGTGATCTACGATCGTCCATGAATTTTCTCGTCGTTCAAGCGATGAAGTTACCTTGATAGCCAAGGAGCATTCTTATCAAAGGACGCATATACATCAGAGAAGCAGTACTGCATACGACAATGATCGCGTATTTGCCAAAAAAATAGGCCACGCTGTTGTGGGTATGGTACACGCGTTTCTCCTGCGTGTCCTCCAGCAACGAAACATCAGCGATATATTTTCTCATCGCGATTATCGCACCCTCCAAACGTTTGTTGCGTTGCAAGATAATCAAGGCAGCGAAAGTTGACGTCATGATCGTTGTCTCCAACACGTTTAGCACCACCGTATCGAAGTCACCCATGTAGTCATACAAATCCCAATATTGCATGAACGTGTGCAGGCTGAAGTACACCATCGCCACCGCAAATTTTCCGCGCATACGTTTCTCTGGCCACGTTCCACATAATGTAAAAATCCGTTCGTAAAGTATGAGTGGGTCTTTTATCTTGACATCGCCCTAATACAACACGACCAACAACTTCCATCGAGGATACAGGGTGTTCGACAATAGATAGTAGAGAACGAAATGGCTGATCACGCGTGTCAAAATACGACGAAAAATCAAGAGTGACGAAATTGCGGTGGAGGCTTCGTTTCTTACATTAGTAATTAATGATTAAAGATTCGGCTCAGAAACGCCTGAAACACGTCGATTCAGCGATCAGCAGTCGTGGTGTAGGTTCCGCATTGGTGGGGCTATGTACTTACAGTCTTCGTCAAAAAACGTGATGCATTTGTCACTAATAATAAGTACATATACTGCCATTCATAAGTAGGTACTAGGGTACTTGCTGCATTTGCACAAAATGTGATATTTGATACAGACTGAATACTTTTCACTGCTCTTACTTTAAGGGGCTGTTCCGGTCTAGAGCCCATAAAAATAGGTGATTTTTAGGAATTAATTAAAGGAAAACTACTACATACAATTGAATGGGACTTTTTGCATTGAATTAATGATGTCTTAAACTATAGAAATAATTTTTATGTTTTATAATTAATCATTGCAGATGGCATTGGGGAGTGTTTAAACTCGAGGCGTCAAAAAATTCATCCAAATCGGTGGAACCTGTAGTACCTAAACAATTAGTCTGCAGTAAAAAATAATGCGAGATTATCAAAGGGCATGAAACTCGCTCGTGGACTGACTAGAAAAAATTAAAAAAAATTAAATTTTTTGAGAAAATAACGACACTTAAGTTTGAAACCACTTTTTCGCTATATTTTTCGTAATTTCAACGGTTTTAAAAATTACAAATTTTCATATTTTTTTAATTTTACTGGTGTGTCCACGAGCTAGAAGTATATTCTTCAAAATAAAAAAGGTTTCAGTCGAATCGGATCATACACTTTTGGAGATGCAGGTTCCACTGATTTTGAGAACACTGTTTCGAGAAAAACGCGTTTAAAGTTTTACGCGAGCGCCGAGCGGCCGGATGTTACCCACGCATTTGCCGCTACTCGAATGCCTAAAACTTCGAGAATTTTACTAATATCAAAAAAACCTTTTGAACACATATTACTAAAAAGTTGAACGTTCGAAAAATGAAATAAAAAGAATCGATTTTTAGACCGTAACCTCCCCTTAAAACACAGAATAAAGGTCGTATTAAAATATTTATTAGAATTCTTTAATAAATTTGTAACGATTTTCACCATTATATCATACAGAGTAGGTGTCTTAATATGTACTAATGAATGACAGTGTAATGAACGCAAGTGTTCCCACTGGAGATCGCGGAATTGACGTGTTTCAGACGTTTCTGAACCAATGTTTTAAACATTAATATCTGAAGAATGAAGCATTCACCACAATTTTGTTACCCTTCATTTTCGCCTTATTTTACGATGTAGAATTATCCACTTTATTATCTACTACCTGTTGCCCGAACCGTGTATTTGGTTGTAACATATAAAACGTCTGTTTACAAGCCCAACCGTACCGTCTGTAATTAACACTGTGAATAATACACAGAAAAGTATCGTCGTACCGAGAATGAAGAGAATTTTATCTGAAATTCTCTTAGTCGTTCATAAAATTCTACATAAATGAAATTGAAGGTTTGTAAAATGAACTTTCGTTGATAGAGTAGTAACTTCAGCGAAAATACGAACGTGTCGTACGCTACAACCGCATGTAAAGAATTACTCGTGTCACCTTCATCGTGCTCTATCTTCGGATTAATCGAAAGTTGAGGATGAACTTTGTTCGGGTAATGGTGGCTTAGGTTCGAACGCGACCCCCTAAGCGCATTAAGTATGCAGGCATTTGATATGAAAATTGCTACATACACGAAGTTCAACTATTGCCTTCGCGAAGGAAACGTAACAAATACGTTTGTGTACTTTTATACAAATCCATTTTGCATTTTTCATAGGTCAGTACGATATTGCCAATATTACAGATGCCACTTTATCTTTTCTGCATGTAGACTGTCGTACCGTTTATGAATTATTTGTCTTAATGCTACTCTGTGCCCCAAGTTTCGATCGCGCTTCAATGTATCTGATTGTGTTCAATCGCTACGTCTCGTCTTGCGTGTATGGATAACAGCGAAAAGAACAAAAACTCGAATGCGTAATTTTTATTAAATAATTCAACTTCTGTGTTCGTGTATTTATTTTCACGACGGAAATTGCTAAATTACATGGTACCGTTCGTAAGAATAATGCGCGGTTACCTCGCAAAATACAGAATGCAAAGAACTAATGGTGGTTCATCGAGGTAGGTCGAGAATATTATTCTTCATTTCAACTTTTTCACTTTCCTAAATTATACTCCAAAGACTCTTCTCGTTTTTTACACATAGTGTATAGTTTTCCTACTTTCTTCATCCAATGTCTTCGCAATATCTGCAGTTATCGTTTTCATACCATTCGGCGTGTTTGATACACTCGTAATGCCATTATAGTTTTAGCGACATTGGCACTTCAATTTTTCGCAGTATGTACATCATTTAGAAGAAGATTGAGTGTTTTAATTTCAATTATGAGTGTTATATGGCTACAAGATTTAAACCGACAACGCAATTAGTGCGGAGAATTGAATGACACATCGGTACAGAGATCCCGCGCCACGTGCCGTTATGCTCCCCCCGTATACTGTATAATAAAACTCGGTACAGAGATGACAAATAACTTATTGCCGTTTAAAGGATTACTTATTCATTAAGACTGATAAATGAAAGTGAATAGAAAAAAATTGTGATTTAATTTATGTAACATTTGTTTCGTGATAAGCATCTTGCAAGCAAGGTGAGAAAAGCAGAGCAATTTTCATATAATGGGCGCGGCCCCAGACAGCACACGACGTCTTATTAAGGCGGCCAGACACGCTCCAGCCGGCCTGACAGGCTGGTGCATCCACACGCTCCAGCCGTTTCAGAAAGAAATAATGAAGATTGGAAGGGGGAGCAGGCGCGTGAGGGGCCCCTACGCTGGAGAGCCCTAGAATATATGCTCTAAGAGTGTCATGAGCTCTCAATGGTTCTCTTGTTGAACATATTTTTTTACGTGGGGAAATCTTCAAATACACCCTGCCAAAGTAGTTTGGGATTTTTACCCTCTAAAACCCCACGGCCACCAACGCGTCATATGTGCACGTGTTTTATCCGCGCGGATAAAAACGGTATCTGAAATCAAAGTAGTACATACTAAGTAAGTATATTCACCGAATATAACAAAACATATAAATAGCTCAAGATGTTATAATTTTTTATAGCATCCCCTTTGTATTTACTCATCTAACATTCGGTTACGCGTTGAATATGTAGCGATTTTGGGAGGCGTCGGTAAAAGGAGCTCATTCAGCTAGTCGTCACTGCTCATCGATACTTTTGATATCCATTTTCGCTTTTCCGATTCGATTTTCAACGGCCTGCCACTCATTTCTGCCACCAGCTTGGCCGCCTTCCTGGCTTCATTATAGTCATCTGGAAGTACATATTAGTAACTAATTGAATAGCATATTTATTCTCTCTCATAATTTGAACGTACAAAATATGACATTTTTAAAGGCGTCTAAATTCTGTGTTGGCCAACTTTTCTTTGGGGGTTCACACTTCCTACTAGTGTTCACTTTATTTTCGCTTAACATTTGTGTCGGCGTTGAATGCGTGGCTATTTGGGGAGGCGTCGGCAAATAAAGGTTATTCGGCGACTCGTCGCTGTTCGAAAATATTTGTGAAATACGTCTTCGCTTTTTACAGGACTCGTTATCCGGTGGCAGGTCACTAATTTCTTGCGCCAGCTTGGCCGCCTTCCTGGCTTGGGTATAGTCATCTGAAAGTACATATTAGTAATTAATTGAATTGCATATTTATTCTCTCTCATAATTTGAACGTACCAAATGTGGCATTTCTAAAGGTGATTACACTGTGTGTTGGCCAACGTTTGTTTGGGGGTTCGCACTGTCTAATAGCATTCGCCACTTTATCTTTGGTCAATAACGGCCAACAGCACTTTTCTCCATCTATCCATAAGGATGGGACGGCTTCGACGGTACCATCATCGATGAACTTGCTTACTGTCCATGTATCCATTTTTTATTCTGGGAATACAAAATAAGTACGTGTGATGAGCTACAAAAAACTATAACTGCATCAAGAAACGATGAGATTACGAAAAGAAGATAAACGACTTGAGGAAATGAGGTGTTAAAAAGACAATGATGCGTTCAGTTTCAGATAAATAAATTGCTCGCTCTGTATATTTTATCAAGAACAATCTGCTCTGGGCCAATGACACTTTTTTCATAATAATCAAATTCATAAATATCAGTTTGTTTCACTTATATCGATTTCGATTACTTATAGTTGTAAGCTACCGACACTCGCGCGAAAGATTTGTTCTTTCTTTTGGGGATGTAAGGCCCAGTTAGCTACGTGGTACGCGGTGCTAGTGGCTTTATCACTTGCCAAATTAATTTTAAGTGACTGATTTTAATTATGACGAAGAGAAAAAACTCGGTGGCCCGAATGCTTTACTAGACCAACTGATGTTGTCTGAATGATGACTGTGTCACCAGAGTACTGAATGAGTTCTTGAGAAACGAATGAGTTCACTCAAGAGACGATTGAGTCCTCCAGAGAGACGAATGAGTTCATTTAAGAGACGATTGTGCACCGTTGGACGGTGTTGTCCACCGTTTCGACGTCGAAGGTAGACAAGACATTAGAATTTTAGGAGGTGTCAAACAGCTGATTGACCAGATTTTCCTCGAAGAGGAAACTTGCTCCTGCGATTTCGGCGGTGGAAGAGGAACTCTCTCCTTCTTGGTGACGTAGCGGAGGGAAAATCGGACATCTGTGGCTGCCAAACCTAGCCAGGTTGACCGGCCGGAGCATCTCGACAGGGTCGCGGTTTATGACTGTATTGTCGCGCGAGTCAGCGGTGGATAACGTTATGTGCCGGTCCGAAGTTAGGTACCGTATACCATCCGTTGACAGAGCAATCAACGGATTATCTCCGAGCGAAGACAGTCGAAATCTTTGCAAAAAGTGGCACAATGTCGATTGCCTCTTGGTCAACTGGCAGACAAATGGTTCCCGACGAACGCTTCGGGAACAAGCAATTGCCCACCGTAAATGAACGCAGAAATTTCGCTTTAAAAATATTAAATTAACGACTGTAAAAGACGATTGAATTTCCGCGTTGCTCTGAGTCCGCTTTTGTCCCGTAAGACGAAATATTGTTTATAAGAATATGTGTAATTGCTCGATGGAACCTACGAGAAGGTGGCGGATTTCTTCCATCAGGGCAGAATAAAGTTGTGTCAAGAAGGATAACATGGATAAGATGATTATATGCAAATATATCATTTGATACTAATAAAAATTGGTTTAAACATACACCAAAAAAGCACCAAGATTCGAACTTACTATGGGTGGTTTGTGCAAAGTATGTAATATAGGATAAACCTGATTACTGGAACTTTTAGACAGTCGTCAAGAGGGTTTATACAAAAACCGACTTTTGAAGAAACCGGTTTTCGAATTCCACTATTCCCAAAAAACCGGTTAAATCGGGGTTCGAATTGTCACAAAAAAAAATAATTAAAATAGTAAATAAATATTTTTACTTATTTTAAAAAATTGTAGTTTCCATAATATTATGGAATTACAAAAATATAACAAAATAAAATATACTCTATCTATACAAAACCAAATAAAAACAAAATTAATATAACCAAAATCTGTACAAATACGTAGAAAATTTTGAGTTCAATTAATATTTATGGATTTACAAAACTATAACACAATAAAATAGACTGCATACAAAACCAACGGAAGAAAGCTAAAATCTGTACAAAATATAATTTTTTTAAAAGGTGGTACCAAATTATAAATTATTCCAATTCGTATTTTTTTTTCTAAAAATATGAACTCATGAAGATTAGTGTTACAGTAACCTGTTACCTACTACAATATGCTTGTGTCCGAGACGATTTCAAGTCAAAATATTAACGTTTTTAATTAAATATCTTCAAGAAATAATTTAATTATTTAATTTTTTAAATTTAAAATCCGGTTTTCGAATTTTAAATTTGTAAATAAAAACCGAAAAATTCTAGTGGTAAACCATCAATATTAATTTCAATTTGTTATTTTTAAGAAGGGATATATCTAAAGATTTAATGAGTTTCATAACGCTATAATAAATGTAAAAAAATTCTACATAAATAGCCTCTTCAATTTCTTTTAAATGAGTGTAATGTTCTATATTGTTTTCAAGGATATTCAAATATGAATGGGAACTATTGGGTGAAGTGTGAATATTAGCTGGAAGGAAATCATCATTACTCTCTACAATTAGTGATGTTGAGGCTTCTTGATGCATAACATGTTGAGACTCGGACATACGTAAGAATTTCCTAGCACGCATATAATACTACGGTAATTTAAGTTTATCACTCATTTTTAAAATAAGAAACAAGATATAAGAAGTGACTTATTAAAGTAAGAACCACGGCCGTCTCTAATACAGGCCTCCACCTACGATGTTGCAACACCGCATTTCGAACAACCATGAGGCCGATGACTATGTTCAGACCGGTACTAGACGGCCGTACATAGACTGCCGTGGCCGTGCCGTGGTCCGATTAAACTATTGCATGAGACATACTGCATATGTTATTGGATCAACTAATTTTACAAACGGATCAATATTTATCTATTCGACATTCATTGAGTAGACATATTTTGTAATTATGCATTGTATTTAATAGTTTAAAATATAACAGTTTCATAAATTTGATATAGGAATACATATATTTAAACAATCTTATAATTAATTTTTTAACGTCTGAAGTTTTCTTTGCTTCGAGGAACTAAAATGAATATTATTCTTTAATTTCACATAATTATTAATTAGAGAAATGCTGCAAAATGTTTTAGTGTTTTTGAAGTTAGCATTCCACAGCCACAATGTTCTTTAATAATATATGTTATATCACAATCTTGTAAAATGCTATTATATCCTAAACTTATTAATAAGTTTCTTTGGTTTGATACAGATAAAAGAAGTTTTCAAACTGAGCTGATATTAATTTTTGCATTAAACAAAATGTGTGGTGACCTATTAACACAAGAAGTTCTGAGGGGACTTTTAAGTTCCCCCTGGATATTTGTTGGAAATATGTATCAGTTAAGTCGCAATCGGAGGATAATAAAAGTGATAAACACGTTGCACAACTAATTTTTGTTGACATTTTGAAAGCAACATAACCAGATATATAAAATAGACTGGAGTAATCTATTTCAGCTGATAGATAGTCAGTGTCAAAAATTGTATCAAACTGATCATACTTTGATATTTCTTCACGAATTATTAAGGCACTTACGGACTGCATCAATATCATAAATAACCATATTTTTGTTTGTATTGAATATATATGTGATTTTGCAAAAATCAAATTGAATTGTTCCAATAAAAACTTTAGCTGATTTGAAGTATTTGTAGCTGAATATTTAACATCATGGTTTATGGTATCAAGTAAATGCAAAAAGTTAGTATTAATCAATGAAACCATATCGTCCATTGTTTCAGGCAATTTTTCAGTGTTGTCTTTCTTGTAACGGGTCAAAATATTTTTTATTTGAGACCGACGAGTAATTCTTACATTCTGTGGTAGAATCCACTTTAACTGTGACTTTATCAATATCGTCATGTTTACAACTACGTTACATGTCATATCATTTGATATTTTTATACTACTAACTATCTTTGGTCTTATGCCATTGAAATCACAGCTATAAAATAGCACAAAATTAATATCTCTATGAACATTCCAGGATATATGTATACGTTCTTTCTCCGGTAGCTTTTCACAAAATTCTACGAAATCAGTTATTAAATCATTTTGCAAACAATCATTCATTTGTGGTCCTTGTAAATCTAAACCCGTTGCTTCATGAAGTTCAGAATTCCTGCATTCTTCCCTTTCAGTATCCTCTATATCAGGTGTTAACCCAGGAAATATACGAGGCACAGCATTTGTTTTTAACTTATTTTTAACTATTTTTTTCAAAGAACCATTAATATTATTTACTATTTCTTCAGATAAAATCATATCTTTTGCAAAATGTTTTACACAAACAACGGCCCATTTAGTGGATTCCCAATCTTTCCGTGGTATATTTTGAATCCACTGTTTCTTTAAATTTTCATCAGAAGGAAACCGAAAAACAGGGGTATAGTTAACACAACAACTTGCATAATTAGTCTTGCAGTTTGGAACACAACATTTGTTTGGCATCTATAAAATAGCATCAAAAACATATGTATTAATACAAATACAGAAATGGAGGTTATGATCGTTTAATACACACTGTATTGTCTTATATTTCCAATTCTTACACTTCTGTAATATATTATTTACAATACTTTATCTAAATACAAATTACACTTCTATAACTACATAACCACGGCGGCAGTGACTGGCAGTGACAGATGGTGACAGAACGCGCGAAAGAAAGGCTTCAGACAACTTCACATCGGCCTTCTGAACAGCGTTGCCATTTTGACAAGGTGGAGGCCTGTATTAGAGACGGCCGTGTAAGAACACAACACGTGTTTCGAAACTATACTTTAATGAAGGAAGATTAAACGACACACGATAAACATATGAATCTGATTTAAACAAAAATCCACTTACCTGTACAAAATATGTGCTAGAAGGAAATATAAACTACACTAAAACACTAAAGAAACTCAACTAAATAAACACTGAAATTAGAAATAAAACTGTGAAATATATGCCACGATGGACAATAAAATATATGTACATATATATGTTTTAAATATAGAGGGTAGTTTATCCGATCACTTGAGAGCTTTTAAAGAACGTTCTCGTCAGCGATTGTGAAGTAACTGCTGTGTAAACGAGGGATGCTAATGAAGTTTTTCAGGTGCAGCTACTTTTTGGTGGGGAGAACACTTCCAGGAGTGGTTAATGTGTGTGTGTGTGTGTGAACTGACGACAGCGCCAAGCCAGCCAAGTGGCGCCAACGCGAAGCCAACCACGGCCAACCAGCGTCGAAAATCTAGTTCTCGACGATACTGGTTGGCCGTGGTTGGCTTCGCGTTGGCGCCACTTGGTTGCCTTGGCGCTGGCGTCAGTTCACACACACCCATTAACCACTCCTGTAAGTGTTCCCCCACCAAAAAACAGCTGCAGCTGAAGAACTTCCTTAGCATCCCTGGTGTACACGGAAAAAGGTGAGCACCGTAAAAACCGATGCCGGGCCCATTCACGGCGCTGTCAGGATGAAAAACACCGTTGTGAATGGGCTGAGTACCGATATTTTCGCCCATTCACAACGGTGTTTTTCGGTGCTGAACAGTACCGTGAATGGGCCCAGCACCGGTTTTTACGGTGTTGGCCCACCGTAAAAACCGGTTTCATCGTTCCTTGCGGTGCTGACCTTTTTCCGTATTGGCCATCATAGTCTTCTTACCAGAAGGTATCCTCGCTATCCCCACTCCGTGACCAGTTCCTCAAGAAAGACCCGAGTCTCTATTCCCTATACAGGGTCAGCATTTTATTATAGATTGGTGATCCATTTTGGAAGAAATTTGTCAACGTAAAATACAGACCAAACTGTGAAATACGGGTATTCACTTAGAATTCTTCAATTTCGACTTTTTAGTAAAAACTAAATACACTATATTGAATTCGCTACGCGTAGGGAACCGGAACCTCAAGTATGCATTATATAACCAAAGAGGAGATATAATAAAAGGCGTCACTCCGGGCGGAACCTTTGAAGTCCTTACTTGACCTTGGCATTTAAATTGGTTGTTTATTCGAGCGGGATATTCAAATCGACTAAATGTACCTTACCGCAGTTGGCTGATTATTGCCGAAGTATACCGATCATTGCCGAATGGGCATTTAACTTGGTTGTCCAGTGATTTCCCTAGTGTTTTCTGTCCTTGTCGAGTGATCCCTCTTAATATATCTCCTCTTTGATATTACATCGTAATGGCTGTAAAATATTATGATATGCTGGGTCTACCCCTACAGCACATTTTGTTGCAGGAACGTTGCACAAAAGTTGCAGTACATTACAATGTTGCCGTTTGGTTGCAGGTTGCATTGCAATATTCCTGCAATATCCCGGAAACATTGCCGTCCAATATTGCAATGGCCACGTTTGTGCAATGTTTCAGGAATATTGCGCACACATTGCCGTGCAATATTGCAATGACCATGTTTCTGCAATGTTTCAGCAATATTGCGCACACATTGCCGTGCAATATTGCAATGACCACGTTTCTGCAATGTTTCAGAAATATTGCGCACACATTGCCGTGCAATATTTCAATGGCCACGTTTGTGCAACATTTCGGGAATCAAACCGCAAAATACCGGGAATTACGCGGAACGATTCAGAAATCACGGTACCCAAAATACAGTCTAAGATTCCATAGGCTACCTCCGAGGGAATGTATGTGAACGTGGACAATATTTTATATAAATAATTAATACAATTATTCGATTAACACATATGGTTTAAACAAATTCATAAAACTATATAGGGTGAATAGACCAGTGAATGAACAGCTAAGCGTTTTTTTAGTTTCAAATAACGATAAAAATTAAATAATGTCCTAATTTATTAATGAAATAAGAATTTGTAACAGAATAGGCTTTAAAAATGTCTAAAAAAATTGTTTGTGATTTTTTTACGTGACCGGCGTCTGAAATAAATCATAATACTGTAATCAATGCCCAATATACTAGTCAATGAACAAAATACTCAATAAATGAATACTTTGTACCTAGTGAATGAACACAAAGAATAATACTTCATTTTCCGAACAGAAAACGCTACAAAACAAGAAAGGAAGTTTAGGTGAGGGACATAACATAAGATAATAAGAATATAAAAATATAATCTATATATTATAATAATAGGAACCTGTTATTAAGTTGCGTAACTTATCAGCAAGACATCAGCCAGATTTCAGCAATAAATCCGGACTTTTAGATATTTTCCCTCGACGATACGAAACTTTTTCATTACGCATAAGAAATTAAATGTGAATGGTAGGGGCACTGTCAGTAATTGATACGTGTGACACTTATTTGCATATCTCTTTTGTTGCTGCATATAGTTTATGAATTTGTTTAAACTCTATAGTGTTGATTGAATAATTGTATTAATTATTTATATCAGATATGTCAACTAATAGAATACAGTCTTACACTGTGCTTGCAACTGTATGCCGCGGGCCTGGAAAGCTAACTCCGGTCCTGGGGTTTTTCCCCACGCCTGATCACCGTATGGTCGGTTTGGCGAGCCACCCTTGACTCGCTGAATACGCGGCTGAAGACGACGCGACCGTTTTATGATAGGGTAGATAGAAGCGAGGACTATAAGGTTTAAGCAAACTGTTAAACTGCATACAGCAATAAAATATATATTTGTAAAGAACTCTGATCTGTGAAATGTAAATCCACAAACACTAAAAACTAGAAAATAATAAAAATATATAAACAAAATTTATGTTAAATGATTGTATTAAAAATGCGTTTAAAACTAAAAAAAAAACATTATTTTTTTGTACAACACAGGATATTTCATAACAGAATATGAATCAACTTAATACAACATCAAGTGTCGAAATGAATTTGTTGTGAGATATCCGCTCCACAATTAGGGAGATGTAATGGGTTTTGTCAAAACAAATCTTCGTTTTTGAATCATTTGGGTTTAAACTGTTGCACGGTAGAAATATAAGTTCGAATACGGAAGCAATTTTCCTAATTAAGGATTATAGCTGCAGCGGTAAAGTGTTCGTCTACGGTGCTACAGGTCCGCGGGGTTTCGAATCTCCCTGGGGCAAAGTATTTTCTGTTTATAAAAGACACACGGACATTATGCTACTACGATTCTGCACACATTCATGTCATCGGGCCCCCCTCACAGAACACATCCGGAATATATGTATATAAAATACCGTTATTTCTTTTTTTGCCGTACTGCTCGAAACCTTGCGGGACCATTGCTGTAAAATCTCAGAAATGCTGCGCTACTATTGTTGTAAAATCCCGAAACAGTGTTGCAGAAATATATCCTGCAATGTTGCACAGGGCCGAACATAGCAATTTACTTGTAACTTTTCGTGCAATGTTCCAAGTATTAAACCGCAACGCAAGTGAGACATTTCTGCAACAAATGTGCTGTAGGGGTAATGGAACCAATTGTGTCCGAAAAATTAGCCAGGTTGATCGGCTAGAGCGTCTCATCAGAGTCCCGGTTTATAATCATATTGTCCCGCACTTCGACAGTGGACAACGGTGGATACAGGTGCAAAGTCGCCATATAAGTATCCTTTGTATCTTTACGAAAGTTTTCCCCACGAAAATGATACCAAACCCGACACAATTCGAATTATAATTAACGAAGTTACACGAAAAATTCGTTTAAAAAATTCAGCCTACTTCATTAAAAATTGTCCGATTAGCATGATATTTTATTTTGTCCTTTTAATCGAGAGAATGCCAGAAAACCATTGATGTTACTTTTAGATTGATACGACGAAAAATAAAGAACTTCGATTTCTGTAAAATTGGTAATTCGACCTCAGCCCTTGAATTCGGTGCAAGGCTTTGTTTCTAAAAAATATGTTATTTTTTGTCTTTTCCTTTTTTCGATGAATAGTTTGGATTTGAATTAACATTGAACATACTCTGGGATGGCAAAGACCTTCTTTCACGCCTTCGCGTGGCTCACCCCGTTAACTCTATTGCTTTCTTGTTTGAAAGCTTTATTAACATGACAGACTATAAAGCGATAGAGAAACTAAGATGAAAGAAAGGCAGAGCTTTTGTGGATATTGAGTTATGATATTTGATAAAACTTTAGTAATATCCTGGCCACGCCAAGTACATATTTGACTTCCAGCATAGTTTAGCTCACTGTGCAGCGGTGCGCCCCGTTTCAGGTAAGTGACCCGCGCGTTGCAGTATTTCGGACGGTTTACAATATCACTCGCACCCCCGTATTACTTCAATCAGGTCGAAACATAAAATCGACTGGTCTCGTATCCACCATTTATGCCTGCGAAAGAGTTTATTTAACTGCTTTTGTTTGAATTTTAATAGGGGTTAGGTATACCCAAAAGTGCCTGTTCCATATAATGTTATGGTTCAACGGAAATACAGTGTTTTGTCCTCGCCCTAGAGAAAACGAAGCCTTGAAATGATCCATGGACAAAATCTCAGGATGCGTCCTTTCGGGATGGGGGTCTGTCGGTATAATAATAAAGTGCAGTTTACGAGTGGCTAAATCGTGACCATAAAGCCCTGAGTAAAATAGCAATTACTGAAACCAATTTGAAATCTTTAACAAGCTAGGACTACATTTTCTACGTTAAATATAGCGTGGTAAACCACGAAGGGTTGCTTTTATTATTTTCTATTAAGGCCGATGGAAGATGGCGAGCGTTTTGTTTCAAATACAACAATGTCTCGGTAGATCGACGCAGTTTGGGATCGAAAGTATCAGAGTAACAAGTAACTGCAACAGTCGGTTTTCAAAAATCTCGTCACGAGACAGACAAATAGTGTAAGCGACTATTGAGCTAGGTGAAACTGAACTGAACCCCACCGAACCAAATCGAAACGAAGACCTGACCAGTACAGAGCCATCGTTTAATCTTGCATCCTGCGGTTACGCAACCGGGTAAAATGGCAACAGCGACTCACGGAGGCATTCCACTACACTATGCACCAGCCCGGCGTTCGGAGAGCTGCCAGCGACCGCTGAACAGCAGTGATGCCCGAGCTTCGAGAATTTTAGGACGGTCTCTTTCAAATTAACATGGCAAAGAGCTATTCGGAATTTCCCGGCCCAGGTAAGCGAACCACGCGCTCCACTTTTATGATCGGTTTATTACGCGCACTCCAGATTACTATAATGAGGTGGGAAAACAATGTCAACCTGTTCGGTTCCGAAACGAACAATAATGCGGCCGGGGTGTCCGCGTTTAAATAAATTAAGAGGTCCGAGAATTTCGTTATCGATGGTTCTGTTTATTCGACGAGGCTCCAAAGAGTCTCGTCTTGTTTATGTATATCACCCCCTGCCCCTCTTGCTTCCGGGTGGACTGTGCCCGGAGAGAGACCTGGCAGTCGATTTCTAAACTTCATACGAATGGCACCTCTCTGTATTAACCAAGGTTTGATAATATTAAATGTTAAGTGTGATCAATATTGAAGATTCAGTGCCTTTTGAACCAGATCCTTTTAATAGTTTTCAAAGGAATCATCCGTTCTGTGAGTGGTTGCTGATGGTAGCAAAACGGAATTTACGACTCCGTTGAAGTAAGATTCTGACAATCGGAACGGAACACAACTGATCTCGTATCCGTCTCAATTTAAACAATTTTAGTTACGACAAGCTTGACTGCGGCGCTATGAGAGCTGTTCGAGTACTTGAATATTCGGGTAGCTGGAAATCCGAATCAATCCGGGACTCGGTTTCCAAGCCAAGCCAGGTACCCGAAAGAACTGAGGGGCTCGGATAGAACCAAGTACTTGAATTTTATTCAGGTGGCCCGAAAGAAACCGGGAGGTTTGGAAATAAGCGAGTGGGCCGAATAAACTTCGTTACAGTCAGAATTTCTCTTCTCTTTTGTTACAGGTAGTGGTCACTTGAGAAATAGTACGTGACCGGTCTGAATTTCGGTTTCTGTTTCAGTCTCGACCCCTGGTTTTAGCTACTGATTACTGTTTTACAGAATTTATAGAAGAATATGAAATCTTCTTCAGTACAAGCATTTGGGCATAGCTTGTCGGTGGACCGACATCGACATGCGAAAATCAGTCGCACGGAGAACAAAATAAGACAATGTATCATACATTGTTACCGCTGCCAGAATGATCGTTTGTCACGTAAAGGACCTCCGTGTCGTTTCTCACTTGCTTTCATTCTCTCTTATTCCATCCCATTTTATCTCACTCGCGAGTCACGAAGTCCGTAAAACAGGAACTTTTTTCACTTGTGCTTTAAAAAGTACCTTAACGCAAACGATACGCTCGGGTACTTATATCGTACATGTTTTTTTACAAATATTAAATCCATACAATAGTTAATAAGGAAAGGGTCAATCAATTTGTAACGAAACGTAGAGTTTAAAGTACTAATCTACCGCTCCCAAGTAATAAACAAACAATTGTAAAATGTCCTAGGGTCCCAAAATCAACGAAAATGAATTTTACAAAAAAGGTTCGATTGGTTTTAATAACAGCACCAATTTTTCATATTTTTCGACGTACAATAAGCAAAAATGTTAGTTAAGTGTTCCACTACAAGTAAAGTACTAACAATCAATGTCATCTTGCAATTTATAGCTTGTACAAGCTCTCAAGAAGAGCCACATTTCGGCGCCATATAGTCTCCGGATTCCCGAAATGGATTTTCAGAGAGAAATCCACGTGAGTCATTGACAAATCGAGCCAAAGCGTAGCGTAGCGATAGCTCGCCTTCTGGCCTCTATGTCAAACTCTCTCTCTAAACAAGTCACACGAATACAAGCACGCAAACACCTTTTAGCATTTCATCAATTTCAGAGTAGTTCCGGACTTGGACGCTGTCCATGTATAGAGGCCGCTAAATTCAGTCCTGAAATTATGAGTCGGTAACACAGTTTGGGTGGTGACACGAGCATCCATAAGGTGATAGGTCTATCTTATACTTCGTCGATGATGACACGACTCCTATAAGGTGATACGTCTATCCTATACCTCGTTTGTGAAATCTATTTCGAGACTTTTCGGAGAACGTTATATGTGACAGTCTAATGGTATGGGGATCCTAGCATGGACCTGAGATCCATGGGTCCTAGGAGCCCCAAACCCTGGACAAAAAGTACGTTAGTTGTCAGGTCTATTCTATACCTCGTCTGTGGTATTAGATTTATATTTTTTTTAGTTACCGACGCCTTTATCAGCGCCATCTGCACGAAACTTTCAATGTGTTACGTGGAGGTGCTGCTCCCTATTCACACAGTCTCATGACGTAGGAATTAAAAAACTGCTAAATCAACCTACTCTGATAGTAACTTAATCCTATTAAAACCGCAACTTAAATCCGTTAAATGTAAACCTCGACTAAAGTTTGTCTTGGTCACGGTCAAGTTAGGTTACTTATGCATACGTAACGTTAATTTCGAAATTAAAACTATCATTACACTGATTTATATGTAAGCGTAACCAAATTGAAGGGTGAGATCGAGGGACATGGCCCCACGCTGCCCTGCCTTCGAGGATTTTATGGCAGGGACTTAGCCTGTGTGCGGTCCTGATAGATATTGCATGAGACTAAATAGTCCTGACGACGGGCGATAGCTATCGACCGCATTAAGTCTTCCAGCTATCGGGTGTCGAAGGATTGCTTGTGTGAATGAGGAGAGAGAGTTTAAATGTGGCAAACGGCCTGGCACCGAATTGCCAAAGAATGGACACTCTGTTCCTGGAGGATCTGGCCACGGAGTGGGGAAGGCTATGCCTTGTGGTTCTGGAGCGAGCTTCGTTATTACCCTTACCCCGGATCTCCACCAAGGCGAATACGAACAAAAACAGTGTTCGCGAACGTTTTTGTCTGTTCTAGTCTTGTCCACTCCGCCGCAAACATGAACAAAACTCAACGTATGAATCGTATGTGAATGTTTTGTTCTGTTTGCGGCGGTGTGGCAACGGCAAGAGCAGAGGAAAACTTTCCGAACTTTTGTTCGTGTTCGCCTTAGTGGAGACCCGGGGTTATAAAGTCGTTTCTAAAGGTGAAGTCCCACGGAGCGGGACTTGGCGAGTTGGCTCGGCTCGCCCAGGCTTGGCTAGTCTCGCGCCAAGCTCGCCGAGCCACGCGCCGTGGGACTTCACCTTAACATACAAAGTATACAATTCAGTGTATACCGTTTACTATCTCTATCGATAATAAAACAACGAGCGAATAATGTTCATATTTGACTTAATCCTGACAAACCGCAATTTACAATATCGAGGCCAAGGTGATCTAATATTGACAGACGAATCAGCGGTGAATGATCAGTGAGTGTTTACATCCGACAAAAGGACGAACGGTTCTTATAATCTGTTGGAATGCAGCCTTTTAAGTTGGTAGTTTGTGATCTGTTGCGATTTGGGTAGCATCAAAGCTTTCAACGAACTCGGCGCTAAAAGTGAAGTGACACTTGGGATTGTTTCTCCAGTCTAGCTGCGCGACACACGTTTTCCTTGACTATCATCATTCAAATTTAAATTCTAGACAAGCGTTATCATAAATATGTAAGATTTACTCTTAAAATTCAATGCTCGTCGCATGCCTATATGTACGTTAAATGTGTAGATAAGATTACAATATTTTTTACATACACTATAAACAGGTTTTTACATTCATAAAGAATGTTAATGACAAATTCTTTTATTAATTCTACACGTTGAATGAAGTTGAGTATGTTTTATACTTTATATGTACCAAAGTATCTAAGGAATCTATAGTTACAGCGTTTCTTGGGTAAAAACAAATATCAGAGTGAGGTTAAGGTGTCTTGTTGTTTAACTTGTTTATTTATACAAACGATCGAAGATATTTTATGTCGTAACGACAATTTATTAGGTTGTTGGGAAAATATTAATATTAATAAAAATAAATCGTCTTCATTACGGACTGACATGTAAACAAAAGAAACACACCATGTCAAAAGTAGACTTTACATGTACTTATAATAGTATTTACTGTCAACGGTAAGGATCAGCGACCTAAATGTTCGTCGCTATCAGACCAAATTTAAGTTTATCAGGTATTCCTAGCCAGTGGCGGATTTAGAGGGGGGCGCACGCCCTTCCCTCAAGCGAAAAATACTTGTATTATAATTTGCAAAATACGTATTTTAAATTAGCAAAATGAGAGAAAATATGATAATATGATGAATCAATCTAAAGTAACACTTTTTCATTTAGCAGGAAAATATCGGAAAGGTCCCTGGTTTATTTCTTAGGTCTACGCCCCCCTCTCAAGAAAATCTTGGATCCCCCCCCCCCCTCGCACCCGACAATCCCAAAAACATCCCTGTTCCTAGCCAAAATAATCCGTTGTCTTTTTATTCATTTTTTGCCGGCAGAGGTATGTCTTTTAATTTCTAACATTCTTTAGCAGATTAAGAAATAAATTTATTTGAACAATAATAAATTAACTTTTGATTAAAAGATCTGACAAAATATTCCGGTCAGCCCAATATATTTGTATTCAGTGGAAAAAATATATGTCATGATATACACGTCATCAATCTTCTCTGATTCAATGAATACGATTTACCGTCACGGCACATTTCTTGTAGTGTAAGGTACGACGTGAAAAATGTGAAATGCACGATATATATTTCGAATCTATTTAAATAAATAAATACGAATACAAACGTACCTGTAAGAATTGTATTTTAATACATTTAAAGGTCCAGAGACGCGTATACATTTGCAAGAAAATGACAAATAGCAGTCAATTTTCAAATGATATCGTCGTTGCAATGATAAAGTTGCGAATCTGAACTCAATGCCTGATTTTATTTGTTTCTCATCAACGTGTACTGTGATAAAGTTTTAACATTAATTAAGATCTTATAGCATTTGAATATTCCATATAAATGATGTCTACACGTTAGCCGAATTAGGATGTACTATATTCAGACGCATCATTTATTTTCAGTTTGAAGAAGATAAACGGACAAAAGAGTTGGACTTCCATGACCATGGTGGAGCTACCGAGACTTTCGTTGGACGTTGCAGTTCCCGCGAAAGCTCTTGCACGCCGAGGCGGGGTTACCATTTCGGACGAAATCGTCGCAACATTCCTACGAGTAAGTGAAATTGTTTACACTCGTTTTGGTTTATTAAATTGTAATTACAGTCTGCATCATACATATTTAACATTTATTTTAACGAAAATTATTTCAATATCAATTTTACTATCCGCAAAGCTTAGTCCATCGAAATTTTAGGCAAATTAGTGTTTTGCGACGTCACCTAACTTTTAATGTGATACCTACTTTAAGCATACAATCCATCTGTGATTAAAAATGGTGAAATTGCGAAATGTTTATAAGATGATCATCTAAAATCTCTGTACAGAGCTGCGGGTAGGTGTAGTTTAGAACAGAATGAAAGGCACACTGCACCAAATGCACTAATTATGTATTATAATCTATTTGTTCTTTAAATCTCAATTTTTCGTAACAGAAGTAAGATGGAGAAAATACTCTCGAAATATTAAATGTTAAAAAACTCGATATTACAGCGAATTATAACATTAACATCGAAGAAATTAATGTTTTACTCGGTTAAACTTGTAATTTAACCGAGGATTATACATTGAGTAGTAAGTAGAATATTTAGCGCAACATCGATTTCAGATCAACAATGATCTTAAAGTATTTGAACGTATAATTACATACATAATACATATAATAAAATTGACGGTTCACGCGGAAAAAGTAGGAGTTAATAAGTCACAGTATTTCCGCGATCGATCTGCGGCGTTCGCGGGGACTAAATATTGGTACAGAATGCAACGTCAAGCGTAATTTATGACAGAAGGAAGTTCGTTTTGTGGCCACTGTATTAAGCGTGCTGAATAACGTCCATGCTATATTCAGTCCAATGGAACGTTCTATTGAATGTACAGTCTACCATATGCACAAGCATTAGACGAGCCTGGCGTTAAAATTAACTCGGTTAATGTACTTACCTGCCGCGGAAATGAAATGGCAATGTTAAAAGGCATGCGAAAATACGAACACCAAAAGTGACAGTGAACCCTTCCATTCGAGACGACCAAATTTTTCTATTCCAGTCGATTTGTTCTACGATTTTTACAATAATATTAAAAATGTACATCAACCGCAAAAATGCTATTTTTTAAAAATATTTTTAAGTTTTTATCTCTCGAGAATTTTTTATAAAATTCATTGTTTGAGTATGCTTAATGGTTTCTCTTTAGAATCATCTATCGTCTTTCATTTTCAAGAAATATTGTTCTAGGTCAAAGCCTCTCGTTATCAGATAATGCCAATCTTTAAACTTAAAATTTCTCCGTGGAAATTCACCGACATTAGCGTCTCAATCTTAAATCGATACTTATATCGAGTCGCTACAGGACTCTTGAAGATCTGTTATTAAAATAATAAACGTGTAATGTATTTTATAAAGACTTTAGATTTTATTTTTATATAGGAGGCTCGTCGACTCACCATGTACATAAAGGGTAATATAAAAAATCAAGTATAAGTAGTTTATTGTAAAAAATAAAGTGTAATATACAAGGTGTCAAAAAAACACATAATACAGTCTATCATGGAATAATTTTACTTAAAAACTTAAGTAGAAATTGTAGAATAAATATTTTTCATATGAAGCTGCATTTTTCACAAAACCGATTATAAAAATCTTGCAAAGTGCACATACATTTGACTTAGCCCTCTCATTTATTGTTTCCATGTGCAGTACGATTTAAGCTAAGGAAGTTTAAGACAAAATAATTTCTTTTTAACTGTATTTTTAATAAAATATATGTTAATACATGGAAATTCTATTCCATTACGATCACATGCTACTATATGCATAACACAAGCGCCATGTCCTCGATTAATATCCTATGTTGCCATGTCTATGAATTAATCAAATCTGACTTATGATATTGACAGAGGAATAGTAAAACTAATTGTAAATGAACAAACATAGTTGCAAACGAGTACCTATGCAAACATCGAAATTAATAGTCGTTAGTATGAATAATTTGCTGAACAGTAGTGTGGTGAAGTACACATACACACTCAACGGATTTTCAGAACTACACCTGCCAATGAAACAGATTTATTGTATAATCCCGGTATTTATTGTTTGCTACCAACTCAATCGTTACCGTATTGTACTACGTATTTCACATCACCTATATATAGTATAGAAAAATAAATAATACAATACAATCAAAACACTACGGTCATGGTTGCAGTCAACAAATAAAAACGCCAGTTCAGTTTTTTCATTTTAAAAACCGGTCGTAATTTAAATAAATTAACATAGGTATCCAAGTATCCAAAACAATCATTACAGTGACCCAATACGACAGTTTAAAGGTGCCATTTTCCATGTATGGAATTTTCCATTGTGGAATAGGATGAGAGAGAGAGCAGCTGACTCTCCAATGCAACGACTATTAGATCAGAGATAAGTAGGCGCACATGTACGTGCGCGATGGAAAAGAATGGTCGAATCTTAGGGTTGCGTGCGGAATCACTTCCTAGGACACTGACGTCCATATAGTCAATATATGTATGATCATTTTATTATGGCAAGAGTAAATCATTCGCGGGGTGGTCAATGTGGCCGGATGAACGGGAATGGCGGCGAGCCTCTTTCCGCATGAAGGGCACGGAGAAGGTGCGCTTCAGGTGCGTGAAGTCGAGATCGATATTGCAAGCGTCTCCCTGGGCCATGACATGCCCCTGCGGCAGCCATCGGCTGCACGCGATCGTGCTAAAATTAAATGATGAAATTCACTCGTTCCCTCTCGCTTCCCCTTCGCTCGCCTGTCTCCTTCCTACTCCCCCTCCTTCCTTTTTACCTTATACGTACATCTCCCTCTACCTGCTTTTCTCGTTCCGACGTTTCGTCACTTGCATCGTGCGGCGAACCACGTGCGACGTCTTGTCAGTGACGTAACGCGGGCCCAACTCGTTCCGTGTCGTCCTGTGCGTAATAGCCGTGCGTTGATTTGCAATGCGACACGGGCGGAAATTACGTTCACAAGCCATGCACGGGTCTGCCTGTGTAGAAGCGACGTTTAAACGCATTTTATCGCGAGGATTTCAGTTGCAATTAACGCACGAGAAAGGGATACATACACGTTTCTGTGAGCTCGTTTAACGACTGGGTACTTTTTTAAGGCGGATTCACATATATCAGTGCCGCGACGGTTCAGTGCCCATCAGTGTCAATGGTCTCTTTGTGTCACTGCCAGTAATTGGCACGGACAAGTTGGACTGCTACGTTCCGAAACAAGGAAACGACATTGTTATCACTGACATCAAAGGCACTGAAGCGTCACGGAACTGATATGTGTGAATCCGCCTTTAGTCGGGACACTTTTGTGACTTACGACCGATATCACTGTCCAACAAAATTCAACGCTCTTTCTGTTCTGTAACATTCAATAGCCGCTTTTTATAGATTTTTGTGCGCTGAAAACGAACCCGGAAACCGCTTGTCGCCTTTACCTACAGTTTTCGAGAAATCTGATTTTGAAAAAAAATGCAAATTTGCAATTTTGAACATTTTTTGTGTTCAAACTGTAATAGTTATTCGGTTGCTTGTTCCGTAAAATAATTCCATGAACCCTCGCGAATACAACGATAGACGTTATTATTGAACTATAAACATTTAAGTATGTTTAAACAACGATCAAAGGGGAGCCCCAAATGCACAAATTTCTACAAATATATTTCTATATATTTAAAAAAAAACTAAGGATCTAGGAGAAAATCTGACTACTTCACGCGATGCAGCAGATATTTTTCCTCTTGAAACCATGAACAGGAGTGGTAAAACACCGTTTGTTTTCAATACAGAAACGAAAGAGTTTGGCAAAACATGCGGCGCCGGCAGTGGTAGTCAATGGCGCGTCCACTGTCGCTCAGCGTCACAGAATCGCGTAACGCGCGTGACTACCACTGCCCGCGCCGCACGTTTTGCCAAACTCTTTCGTTTTTGTATTGAAAACAAAAGGTGTTTTACCACTTCTGTTCATGGTTTCCGGAGGAAAAATGTCTGTTGCATCGTGTGGAGCAGTCAGATTTTCTGCTAGACCCTTAGTTTTTGAAATATATACAAATATATCTGCAAAATTTTTTTCCCCTTTGATTGTTTAAACATATTTAAATGTTTATAATTCAATAATAACATATATCGTTGGGTTCGCGAGGGTTCATAGAATAATTTCACGGAACAAGCAACCGAATAACTATTACTGTTTGAACGCAAAAGATGTTCAAAGTTGAAAATTTGCATTTTTTGACAAATAGTTTGCGGATTCGTTTTGAGCGCACAAAAATCAATAAAAATGGCTATTGTGTGTTACAGATCAAAATGGCTATTGGGCAGTGTTTTTTGAACATCTTTACTCGGCACAGGCAGGGACAGTTTGAAACAGGAGAAAACGTATAGGTATGCGTCCAAAATTCCGGTCGCAAGCACACAAAAGTGTAGCCTCTAAAATCACTAACGGTTGAAGTACTGTGATGATTAATCATTTCTGAAGTCTTTTACATTTTGTTTCAATATAATTATAATTCATAATGGTTATGCCACAAGTTGGTCACCTTTCAAATGGTACAAGCAGCATTGTAAATACTACTTAGATAAATATTCTAGACGTAGCGTAGTACCTGTATTGTACAAACTGGTTACACCAAGCGTTTCCCCTGTGATAGATATGGATGTCTTACCCTACGGTGTAACAAGCTTTGTTGTCCGAGTTTAATAAAAGTAGCGACACTTGGCTCGTGATTTTAGCGTTCGCTGGGGTCTTACATCTTACACGACAGATAATGTACCGGGCACGGTGCTCCCGGAGGTGGCACAAGTGGGGAGCATTAAATTTCAAAAATTGATTTCAGTTCTTGTATGGCTTACAAAAAATAGCGAAAGTTTCGTCTTCCTCTTTTTCTTATATGTACCTATCACTTATACGAAAAGTACTCAAATGTTGAGAACATTATTGTGACATATTGAAAGCAGCCTTTGTGCCTTGAAATCTCATCCAGCTCCAGCAATGGTATGAGATGAATGCTTGTATATTTGATGCTGGAGAACGGAAGTTCACAAAAAGTACAATTCCTTCTAAATAGCAAGACATTAATCAACATATTAAGATACAATTAATAATAAAAATCTGAGATATTTTGAAAATATGGATCACAATTTATTTCTCAAAAATTAGTTTATACAAGAGATCAAATACGATGAACAGTTTATTACGCATGATTGCTGCGTTTGTGGACGCAGTTTCGATATTCTACTGACTACTCTGATGATTTCTTAGGTCGAATCAATTAACGATACAAAAACGAGCTGGTTGCACGCAATGTGGCTAAATTTAAGCTTCCAAGATCCTTGGTATTTGTATATGTATTTTTGCGTAATTGTTGAATAAAATCAGCCTCAAACTTACAAACGTTATCTATATTGGAAACCCAATTTCAGCCTATGGAACATATGACAAGTAGATCTTATATCTAAACGCTTGACGTTGTAACATATTTTCTTGTCGTTTATTATTTGGGATAACTGTACAGGGTGTTAAAAAAGTGATGGTCACTGCTTTCAGGGGCGAATCTACACCTCTAGAACGATGGAGATTTATAAAAAAATTTGCTGCGAATTCGTTTATAACATTGAAAATTAATGTTAATTTTTTTTCTTTACATTAACATGTTCTGCTCGCTGAAAGGAGAAAAAATCTAACAGGGAATATACGCCGAAAATGCACCGTTTTCCCAAAATTGTATTATTTCTTTTATAGAAAACGGTGCGTTTGGGAGCATATAGTTTCTTTTAGACTTTGTCTCCTTTCAGCGAGCAGAATATGTTAATGTAAGAAAAAAAATAACAATAAACAATTTTGTAGCGCTGTCTTTTACAAATCTGCATCGATGCAAAGGTGTAGGTTCAACTCTAAACGCAGTGACCATCATTTTTTAACACCCTATACGTTCACATTTCATTGCTTAAGCCTTTCAGTACTACGGTCACAGGTTGGCGTTTAGTAACCAACCGTACCGTGGTAACAGCTCGTACGCATCCATGAATATGATTAAGAAGAATGACTGTAGAATTTCTCTATGTACATGGTGTACGCTGAACGTTCAAATCATAGCACTAATAACGTTAAGGACTCGAAATAGTAGACTCTGTGTTCAAACAAATCGATTACTTTTACAAACACCACGAGACTGTCAACGAACAACCTACCATTCGATCAATCCATTTTATTAAACGTTCATCCGACCAATCAATTGATCGACCCTAACGACCGAATAGAAAGTATACTCGACGATTACCACCAGTCGTACTCATCTCATTACGACGTAAACATCAGCCAGTTGACGAATGCATGCCACACGGTCCTAGGGGACGACGAAACATGGTCTCATTTCAAGGAAGAGGGCTATCGAGGAACTAAATTGTAATTGTCGCGACCCTAAACGCGACGTTCCGTATCGACTATGTGCGAGAGACCGCGACCCGGTTCTCACCCCGGCCGTCTTCGGTGATCGTCGCGGTCGCTCGTGAGCGTTCGGGTGCTTCTAGGCGAGTGCCTTCTTCGCCTCGGGTCTCATTGATCCCTTGGACGCGGTTGCGCGCAATGCTCGGCAGACGGCGGTGGTACTCGCGTCAGCCAATCAGCGGCCGGGATTCCCCTGGCTACGCTCGAGTCTCGTGGTCTTCGACTAGCCGGTCGCCTCTTGTTGTTTTCCATCGTGGCTTCTCTGACCCGTTTGTTTGTCGGCGGAACGCGCGCTCGAACGCCGCTGAACGCGTCAACGCGGTCCGCGAGAACGCGAGATACGTGGGCAAACGGCCGAAAACGACGATTATTAGAGAGGCCCTCCGGCAGGGAACATTCACGAGCGGATCGTACGCCCCCTTCTTGTCGCTGCCGTCACCATGATACCGTACTCCACGTGCTTGTCTTTCGGGGGCCGTCGCGACGCTCGTCGCTGGGTGGTCCTACACGACGAGTCCTCTCCCTACCCGGTGAGTCGCAGTACGAATACGCACGAGCACGCACGAGAGACGAACGTTTACGTCACGTTCAGCAGACGAAAAGACGCGCATCCCCAGTCGCGCGCTTACACCGAAAATCCTATCTGTTTCTATATAGTGCGACGTGAACCGAACTGGGGGAAGTCGCGTTTCGGCGCACCGTGTTGATGCACACACCGTTACACCGTATATATATATATATATATATATATAGTAACGCCTTGGCCGCGTGTGCCACAATACCTCCGGGTTCGATGAACGTCTTCGATCATCCTCGATTTCTAGATTCGGTGAAACACATCTGTATCCGAGCTGGGCAAATTTTTTCTTTGAACATATAACCAAATATGAATTAAAAATAGGGTAAATTCATGATTATAAGATCACTTGCCCAAACAAAACTGCAATTTTTTGCAGCTTGCCTGCAGCGTGTTAAATATGACCTACATATATAATATCCTCAAGTTTCGAACGAAAGATTTATTTTTATTTATTCATTCTCTTACTGATATTCTCGAGCCGTTTCTTGTTTGGTAGAAGGTTATAATAGTTTAAAACTATTTAATTAATATATAATTGTTTTTATCCATTTCGAATTTTAATTAATTGTGAATCAAGTTTATCTCGGGTTTTTGAAATCAAAGTAAGAATTAAGCATTTAAAAGAGTATTTAGATTCTTTATTTACAATAGTGTTATTTGGAATTGAACAAAATAATTATTGCTTTGTTAAAAGAACGGGAATTTTAAATTTTAAATTTTTTTTTAAAATGATGAAACATAGTGGCTGAAATAATTTAGAGACGTTTGTGTGTGACCGCATTAACAAATATTACTGCAGTGGCTTTTTTATTGCAGGCACACTAAGGGTCAAAATGATTGAAAAATTAGAGTTACATAGGCATTTTGGAAATATTTTAAAATCAAGAATTATAACTATTGCTCGGTGCTTTTGTGTATTTTCAATTAGACGGTTGCAAAACAATTTTAGAAATACAAGACTTTAGGCCCAGATTCCTTGGAAAGTGTTTTAGCTAGAAACAAAGAATTTTTATACATATCTACAATATTTGTGATATGCACGATACAAAATTTGATTTTATAATTCAGTTGTGTGTGAATATATACTTAAATTTCGAGCTTGTAACAGAGTCAAGGTTCATTTTAACGCAAAATTTCTAATTGAGCTCAAATTAAAATATCTCACTGTAGGTTAAATAATTTTTTTATGTACCAGAATTTTTCACATACATACAAGTACCATCAATGAAAAATGGAACTAAAATTGATTTTTTAAGTACATTATCCTACTTGCTCAGCAAATGTAGCGGTAGCAATAAAAAGAAACTAATTTATTTATTTTTGTAATTTTTACTCATAATTAGTTACTGTGATACATCTGTAGCAACAAATTTAATTTCGAAGTTGAGAGCCGGCTCTAATGCATTACTAAAATAATTTAAATTTTTATAGTCTTCATTACATTCTTATAAAGGTATTACCAATGGATTCCTGGCGTTTTTCCGATGAAAATGAGCCAAAACACGACGTCATTCGGATTATTTTTAACGATATTGCAGTGGAATCATTTATAACTTTTTTTTTTAAATCAAATTTGAATCGTGTGTCATTGAAAGTACTCTGAATGACGTGTTTGGACTCATTTTGATCAGGAAGTTTTCAAGGTTTCACTGGTACCATTTTCATGAAGATGCAATGATAAATAGATAACTTGAAAATTTATCTGCTCCAGCCTGGCGGTGACGAAAGATGTGGGAGGGGGAATGGTCCACGAGCCTTTTAGTGCCGTTTACAGTTCATGAGTTGTAACACAAAATCGGGAAATAACCGGATTTTCAGGTGTCAATTCCACCCCCTTAGAATTAATTTGAGCAGCAAACAAAAATTGCGCTGTAATCAGGAGGAAATTCCCTACATATTCATAATGTCTCAAAATTTGTTAAATATGAGGGTTTGGGCTGTTCCCTTGCAAGTCTCACAATTTCTGAAAAAGCTTACTCGTTCTGAAACGGTTGACAGTTACTTACTGTTAGACAAAAATCTTAATATAATACGCTATACAGGGTGGTCCACGCAACCAGAACGATTTATATCCTAGAAAAATCTGGTTGCAGTTAAGAAAAAATTAGGAAAAAGTTGAATGGTTTAAGATCTATTTTCTTATGACAAAATCCTTTCCGCAAGTGTAACAGTATATCTGCAATATGTAGTTACGCGTAATTGATATATATAAGGATTTATTTATAAGAAATTCATATAAATTACAATATAATACCTATTAAATAAAAAAATATATACATATATATGTATACCCTCTTCCTCAATCAAAATTGACGCATTTGCTTTATGGGTTCCTCTAGTAAAAATATCCATTCAAATTTAAATTTTTTTGTTTGTGCATACTTTCCCTAAGTCGTCATGTTGAAAATGCATACATCTATTAGTAAAAGTATAAATTTCCTTTTTTCTGAATACTTTTTAGCCAATCGCATCATTGTGTTTATTTATTGACTAATTGTAAGTAGTGAATGTATACATTCGCTGAATTAACGCGTTGACTGTAACATATACATGTACAATATGAAGCAATTCAAGACTTTGACAGAGATTGATAGTGCGTTAGTAGGTGCAACACGAACGTGCGTGTCCTTTGAGCTGCAAGGTACGTGGGTCGAAGGACTACTTAAGCAAATTATTTCGTGACGATTGCTGTTCAGTTGACATTTCGAATCATGAACATACGGTTCTAGGTATTATCGCTCTTGCGAGTCCAGATGAATTTCTGTGGTCTATCATAACTGATATAGGTATTATAACTATTGCACTGTTTGCTGTTGTCTGGAGATTATTACACAATCATGTTTTTTAAATTATGTATTAAAATACTAATGGTCTAATAATAGATATCAAATTTATTTCAAAGCTATCTCAAAAACTTTGAAATAATAGTGTGGAGAGAAATTTTACTGGACGTTTTTTTAGATAACTACAGTAATGTTTGCTTGGAGCTTGAATTTAAATGTTTGAGACTAACATTAATTATGGGGAAGCACTGTATATGTACATGTATTAAATACATGTATTAATGTATGTTGAACGCTTTCGCTTCTAATTTTGCTTTAATAGTTTATTGACCGAAAACCGTAATAATTCTGAAAACCGTCACATTTTTTATGCACCACCAAGTAATAAAGCGTGTAGAATTTGCAAAATTGTTGTACCTATGAGATATATTTTTTACATCCCCAAATAACACAGTACTAATCACGTTTTTCATTTTTATTGTTCGCCCATAAATCGTTTTTTTTGTTATTCATTGCACCAATCAATAAATGCACTCTTGCACCCTTCTATTTATACAGGGCAATGAAGGGGAGGTTCAGGATTCAGAGAGTGTTTAGTATTCACTCAAGTGAGCAAGAATTGCTTAGTCAACATGGGTCGACAAATCAAGCCCTTGTCAGAGTTAGAAGGTGTTTTGCTTTTGCAGCGCTGAGGATAATAACTCTGACAGGGTTAGTACTACAACGTATATTGATTGTGCATTTTTTCTACTCAATTTAGTGAGTACAGTATGGTCATTAATCGTAAGCCTTAAGAGACCCAATACACCTAGAACAAGTATTATATTTACATCTGCGGGCGAGTTGAAAAAGTGTCGACGTCGTTGTTAATTTTAATTTTGCAAAATTGCTTAATTATGAACGAAAAATACACAATGATTTTGCAAAATTTCTAACGCTAATTAGTCAAAAGTTCAATTTTGTCATTGATGCTTCTTAAATTCTACCCACAGACATATTATTTATTCATCCTTGTTTTGATCATTTTTCTGAAATATACTTTTCTATATTATTTTGGCATTTGTATACGTTTTTCAATTAAGAAGCAATTACTAGAAAGTATAGTACAACAAAGAATAAGCACAAATTGACCCAAAACTGTGTAATCTAGCAAATCGACCTCCATACAGGTACATGAGATATCAGATTTAATGTTTCTAGGGATTTCTAACGCAGTATGTGCCTACATAGAATATTTGTGAAAAATTTCAGTAATACGTAAACATGTTGGAATGGAAGGTACAAGCACAAAAGATCTCTTGAGAATTCAAAATACATATCCCCTTCTATCTCTCTCTATTGCAGGGTTTTCTGTGAGATTTATTCTGTAAGTCTGACATATGTATATTAGGTATCTATAATATGGTAACTTCTTAATGTATTTCATTATGATTTTTAAAGGCACCAATTTCTATTGATGCCGGAAAATTATAGTATAATATATGAACGTATAATGGAAATGTATTAGTAATTATAATATCAGAGAGAAATTTCCATCGGGTAATTAATTAAACTAAATTAATATCAAATAATTGCTTCACCATTTCGTTAGATTAAATCAAGCTGCACGAATCAAATATTCCGGGACAAAATGCAAACAGCATATATTGTGTTTAACGAAACAATGAATTTACAGTTCTGTGCGAGGCAACAGCTGTACATTCGGCATTTACCCAAAACAAATTTATTACAGTGAAAATAGGATTTCGTAGTATTTAATTAATCAAAAAATAAATTAATAGTAAGTAATTGCGACGTTGTTTCAGTAATGTAAATCGTGTGTGAAGCAAAAACTGTGTGTATATATGCGTGCATTGTGTATGTTGTTCGCGTCTTACGGTTTGACATTTTAAAAAAAACATATTTGTGTATATCATTAAAATGGATGTAAGATGTTTTGAAAATAAAGTTGTTTCCAATCTAACTTCCCATAAATAATCTCGTAGTTGTAAATCGTGTCGCTACGTAGAAGAGGTCCTGAGAATTATAAAGAAAGATAAATATTCAAAAATACTATGGAAAGCTTTGCCACGTACAGATTATAATTTTTTTTGTATTTAAATAAGAATGTTTGGAAAAAAAACTCTTTTTATCTTCTTTGATTTCAAATATTAAATAGAAAATCTCGCTGAATTATTCACATAAATTGAAAATAAAAACTAATTACTAAAGCATTAATTACTTGTAGTATCTGTCTTTTTCATTTCTCTTTGTTTCAGAGCCTCTGTTTTCTAGTTTTTCTATTTTTAACGCGAATAATAATTATAAAAATGGTTTATCCCTTGGTCTGGTGAATCTCAAGCAATTTGTAGATTATTTTTCGTGAATAGGGAAAAATGACAGCTGTAAGTGAAAAAAAAAATTAATATTGCAACGGCTGTACTTACTCCAGTGTATTAGAAAGAGAAATGTCAGTGTAGGTCAAAGTGTAAATTGTTCTTTGTTATTATATTATTTTAGGCTGCATTTCGAAACGTATGTTTACTCCAATTTTTTAACCCAAAATTGCATTTCCTAGAAGATTTCCAGACTGTCTTTTTAAGTTTGCGTACACCTAGTATTAAACTCAGAATTCAAAGCAGCTTTTCTGATGGTGCCAGAACATTTTTTGTTTATTTTAGAAATACCGTTGAAAAAGTTTCTAGGCACTGCTGCCCTATTTTCTATTTTGGATGCTTCAAAGCCAAGCGTACATGCTTATATACAGAAACGGCACTGTTACTGCCCTATCCCACTTTCCATTGATTTGAAGCTTACAAGAACGTTCATCCTAAAGGGTACAAATAAAGCCTCGGAATTGTTGTCGCCGGTTTTATCTAAATAGAATTGTATATATATATACACGAAAGGACGAATTGGAATTTACTGACACAGACTTACATTACAGATGGGAGTTTCGTAATTAACTCACTCTTTGTGTCGCTCTACTTTCAATTATAAACCGAATACATCCAGTGTCTTTATTACTTCTAACTCAAGAGTGAAATTAAATTATACGTGGAAAGCTGTTTAGGTTAAGCAAAAAGTTGCGATCTTTTTTCTTCTTGAAAAGAAAATGATGTTTCTTCTGTCGAAAGCAATGTGTAACCAAAGATTCAATGAAAAACGTAAATATTCATACATATACAGCATGACTCAATAACTCTGTTCACCTGATATGTCTCCGTTTTTTTTCTTTTTTTTTTGAGACGTGGAAAAACTTTATTTACAAAAGTTGTATGGTACAGAGGAGACCGTAACATGCCAGCTGAATGATTTTTTGAAGGTAGAGGGTTTTCGTAGTCTCAAGGTCCTCACTTTTTTTTAAAGTGAGCTGAAGTAAAATTAGTACTGTAATTAAAGATATAGGTAATTATTAACCCCTTGCGCTGGGATGACGTGTGTAGCACGTCAGATTTTGTTTTTCTTTTTGTACCGTGGTTGTCAAAAACTGCGGCAGATTTTTAATTTTTTTGGAGGTTACTTTCTGTTCCATCACGCCGCGTGGTTTTCATCGTATGCTACTCGAGGTCTCATTGCCTTATGTCTTCTGTCTAGACAGTTGGCGAGTAACATTACACGAAAGAGAAAGACATGTGCGAGCTGGTTCGAGCGAGAGATGTACACCGACGCATGCGCATTGCGAGCGATTGAGGGTTTCTCGTTTTACCTCTCTCGCTCGCACCATCGAGACAATATCTCTTTCTCTCTCGCATGATCTTGGCGACAGTTTCGAGCTCTCAATGAGACTTCCATGTATATATTGCTCTAAGGGTTTTCTAGCCAGTTGACAGGTTAGGATATTGCACACATTGCACTTGCGCATCTGTTGTTTTGAACAGCTCAGTTTACCCCGGTCACTTTACCCCGAATATGTACTCACAAGGAGAGTATCCCAGGTGTCCGCTTCCCATTGCCTTGAGCTTTGGATTTGTTTTAGAAGACCGAAAAATAAGGAGCAGGTGCCTTTATTGATGGTTTTATTATAAGAATAAGATAGGATAATAATATAAAATATGACATTATATTACTTGCGCATTTTTACGCCGCTTAGCACGTGGCTCGACACTCACACAGAGACACACGCACACATATTACAAAAGAATAAAGGAAGCACCGAATCTACATTTAGGCGGGAACGAGCGCTGATTTGAATTTCTATTCACAACATTTATTTTTGTCTGTTTGCATGTTTAGGGGGTGAAACCACCCCTCAAAATTACAAGATTTTCAGCTGTTCGTCTCCTATTGCATTGACAAAAAACCAAAGCGATCAGGGGATGGAACCACCTATTCTCATGAAATTTGAGGGGTGGTTTCACCCTCTGAACATGAAAACAGGCCAAAATAAAAGGACACCTGTTTCTTATTTTTCTGTCTTCTAAATCATATTTAAAAACTGAAGCAAGCAATCAGAGGCGGACAGCTGGGATACTCTCCTTGTCAGTGGAAAATTAATTATTTAATAATATTGGGATTAATGTTTTCTCAAGCGCATCTCCATGTATGAATATAAGGTTGTTATAAACGCGTAGAAAAAAAAGTTTGAGTTCAAATAACACATTTATGACTCATTTATCCAAAAAGCTAAATTGAAAAGACAACCAAAATCGGAAGTCCCTAAAAATTAATTTTTAAGTCTTTAAATGAATTTACATTTCTCGATATCGGAATGCGCATAAATATCATTGTTGTATTACACACATTTATTACGTCACAAAAATTTGTAAATATATTCTATTTTTAAAGAACAAGTTAAAAAAGCTCATTTTACCCCGAGGCTCACTTTACCCCGGTCTCCCCTACTTGAAATGGTGTTCGTTTGCATCGATCATTGCAGCATGTTAATAAACCTTGTGTCAAAGAACAAGCCTCAGTGTCAATTTATTTCTTTGCTTTATTTTCAACAAAAAAGTTTTTAATGACTTCAGAAGAAACTATCACAGAGACGTACACACGCATGTACCGCAAAAAAGTTTTTCTTTCCGCCGTGGTCTCAAATTGACAAAAAAAATGACTTGGTCCTTTAAAATTCATTTTGCGCGTAAGACGTAGAATGTCAGTGAAGCACGCCTGATTTGTCAGTTCTCTAGGATTAACGAAGCCCTGCCTGCGCTAAATTAATTTTCCAGGCTTTATTGGCTATCTCTGAGCTCAATAGATCTGGATTATAGTCCATTAACTATCCATGTATTCTCGGTGCCTGCACGACGAAATCTCGTGAATGTTTGTTAACCGGGCAGGTTCGTTTGTCAATGCCAAGATCAAAGGGGATTCTAAACTTACTGGCAAAACGCAATTGCGTTGGCTTACTTTCCCCCGAAACAGCATCGCAAACGGATCCATCCCAAACATGTATTAACACGGTGATAACGTCGCTGTATTCGACACAACTTCTATCATGTCACAGTAATTTTAATTTCAAGTAAAACTCTAGCAAATCATTCTTATCAGTGGTTTCAGAGGGCTTTATTCGTTTTATTAGCCGTCAGAAAATTGTGTTAATATCATTCGTATTCGTGAAAAAAGGGGGTTTCATAACAGGTGGTGCGACAGAAAGGGTAGAGATTTTACATGAAAAAATAAGTAGGGAATGTGGAATAAAATTTGTTCGTAGGAGATTTCCTTTTCGAAAATATAGATATCTGACTAAAAAACAATGGGATTTGTCAGTAAATATGGTAAAACTAACAAGGGAAATTCGGCAACTCGAAACTCAAAAAAATCTGAAACTTTGCAGAAATGTAGCTCAAGTGATGCTAATAATGTAACTATCTTTTTATTCGGTAATAGAACGACCCTATGGGTGAAAACACACCCTCAAAGAAATTGCGAGTTTTCATATTATCGCGAATGTCTACGAAATCGTAAAAGATATCGAAAAAAGTTCCATTCAAAATTTTATGGTTTTCGATATCCTAAAATGTGATGATAAAGAATTTTCGGAGAAAAGGTTAATGAGGATGAATTTGGAAAAATATCGCCGATTTATACTGCATAAAAACCATAGAACTTTGAATTGCACTTCTTTTCGATATCTTTTACAGATTCGTAGATATTCGGGATATTCTGGGAACTCACTATTTTTTCGAGAGGGTGTGTATATTTCACACATAATATAGTTGAATTTTGATTTAGGTGTTTATTAAACTTTTGTAAATTGATTTAGAACGGTGATCACATAAGACGCGATATCATATTGTCTGAACAGGAATACACTAACACTCGAGATGCCCGCGTTTGCGTACAATGTTTATATTTTGCTTTGGAAAAATTACTTATGTAACTGCGACACGGTCGAGCATAATAACACAAGTTCAGTGGACTTGCGTCGTTTTGCGTAAAGGGCCCGTAAATTATTTCTATTTTGTGTATTATTATTTACGTTAATTATGCGAATGTTGAATATTGTACAAAATGAAGGAAATGTTCGTTAATATCGTAAAAAAAAAGGAAACATTGATAATAAGAATAATTGGTGACCACAGATATATTCATTCGAATCGTAAATATTTTAATCACAAGAATCTCTTCGAGATCCATTTAGTCATTTTTGACATTCTCTCGTCAATTTTTCCACCTTTGAGTAGGGCAAAGCCAGTCAATGTCTTAAAAATAACAGAAATAGCTGAAATAGAATCGCAGAAGGTAATTTCGAAAACAAGCCCCTTGGAATGTCGTTCAATTCTCTAGCCAGGAGGCAGAGGCAGAGATAAGGGTGGGGGTGTTATGGCGAAGGACGTCGTTCGAAGGAGAAATATTTTCACGATGGAAGGACTTGCCTTTAATTTCTTTCCGAGCCGCTCTTAAAGGGTGTCGTTTCTTCTCCTCATGGCCGATCCGAACGGTCGGTAGGGTGATTAAAAACGAGGCTAATAAATTGGTTTAAAGTGCTTTCAAGATGGCGCCCCTGATGGCAAATCATGAGACGGAGGAAATGGGAAAGTACCATCCTTCTATCCCCTGAAGCGTTTCGAAGATGTCTTAACGAGACTTCCAGCATCGCTATACCCCCTCTCTTTTTTTAGAAAAAGAGAAGAACCTCCCGTTGCTTTCGTTGTAATGTGATTGATAAAAGAAAGCTATCATTCATTGATTCTTTCTCCCGATTTATTTATAAAAATCTTCGATTGTATTTTAATGCTTCTCCTTGGAGTTGTTATTGAATCTTTTTCTGGCCGCAATTTTCATCGTTCTAGGAGATCGATAGTGAACAAATGATTTCCTGCAGAAATGTGACTCAATTTTAGGTATTTCAGTTGTTAGTAATAATCGATGGAAAATCGTTGCGCAGGGCAAAGGAAATAAATTTTTTTTTCATTGAGCCTGTTAATACAGGTAATGATAATAATAGAAAGATTGTAGTGATAAATACTGATCATGGGAATAGAAGTAATTGTTCATAATTTTTTGAAATATTTTTCATATTTAAAATTATAACAATAATTGCACCTATAATTGCTGAAATTCCTACAATATGTAGGGAAAAATTGTTAAATCTATAGAAGATGAGGGGTGGAAAGTGTATGCTGATAAAGGAGGGTAAATTGTTTATCCTATTCCTGACCCAGAATTTAAAATTCTTCTTATCAAAATAATTAAAATTGATGGGGCTATGAGTCGAAATCTTATATTATTTATTCCTGAGAAAGCTATGCCAGGAGCACCTATTATTATAAGAGTCAGTCAATTTCCAAATCCACCGATTAAAAATGGTATAATTATGAAAAAATTATAATAAACGATATGCGTACTTGTGATTGCTGTACTTTAATAAATTGACCAGAATAACTGCGGACGTGTCTGCGATATTCGAAGTACGTCATGGGTTTTCCTGAAGAATTCACAGTTATAACGTATTATAAACATTAGTTCTTCCTCTTGTTGTTGGTTTCCCGTTCTGTTGCTTTTCAATTATTCTCGTTTCGGAGAAAATTTTCAGAGATAACAAAACGATTTAGTGATGCGTGTGAAAAATGTGTTGCAGTACAAGCAGAGGGGCTTCTGAGGAAACGTACTGTTCCATTTCAAATTAAAATGATGTTGTGCATCGATGTGTGAATATGAAATCAACTTGTTAAACTTGATTTCGCTTCTGTCGAAACGATAACTTTGAATTTTAAATTAAGACAAACTGCAGGGGCCAATTGCGAGTGCATTTAAATAAATAAATATTAAGTTAGTTCCTCTTATGCAACTGATGCTACGTTTTAAGTAAACAACCAAGGTATTAGCGAGGTTTAATAGTTTTTAAATAAATCCTATGATGCAATCATCCTTCGTCCGAGTCTAAAAATATGTAGTTTATTATTGCGAGCACAGTCAACATCTTCTTCACGGTCTAGGTGTGTGCAGGCCAGTCGGTTACGTGCTGTGCATTAATCAGACTCGCGAGGAGCACACGCGTGATTAATTAATATCACATTAAACATTTATCTGGATCAATTTGAATTACTGTTTTCCAACGTGGCGAATACAAATGCATCATGAATTTCACCTGGCGAAAAATCGCTGGCAAAAAGAGTTGTTATCCCATCAATGTTCTAATTCTATCTGTTCTTTTATTCGTGAGTGGAGAAGGGAATATTACAGGGTACATCATAAAATATGAACATATCCTACTCGAAAAAGACACTCGACACGCCTAAAATTTAAAAGGCATGGGAGTAATTCCTTATTTTCGGGAAAATTGATTGTACTTATGAATTTTTATCTCGGAAACTATTTATTGTATTTAGTTGATTGCTTTTTTGTTTTAATGGAGGAGGAGCGGCCTTTCTAAATAAATTTTCGTCAGCTTGAGAAATCACTTTTGAAGCATTGAAAATTATACTAGACAAATTCTTATTTTGCAATTTTCGGCACGAGGTCACATTTTTAAAACACAAAAAAAATTACTACCATATTCGCTGATGTGTTTTCTATGAAATAAAGTCCCATTTCAGGTAAACGAACCACGAATATTCGAAGATTCGAATAATGATCGAATATTCGAATACCTACTCCTAATTCTTTGAATCTCAAATTCTAATGCTCTGGTATTCGAATATTCGAAGCAGCCCTAATGAAAAATAATACCTATTTGTAAAAGATGCACTAGAAGCTGTATTCTTTAAACAAATTTGAAATCAATAAAATAATGATTTACACCCCCCATAATTTCACATGGGCTATATCATATTCCATTTTGCACAATAATCCCAGACATCGAGGGAGAAAAGTGATCGATTTGGCGTAGAATGACCCCGTGGTGTTCGAACTGCACGGTCGCGTATGTATATCATTCCATATAAGAGTAGACCTACGCCCCCACCGATTTGCAACCGATCTGCGCAGCTCTACTGTCTGCGCACGCGATTGGTCGTAACGCTTTCTCTGCCGGTTGCCTACCAATTAGCAGCATCCTCAGGTGGAATTCAGTATAAACGAGGTGTGGACAGAATGTACAGGGTGTATAAAATTTTTGTGTAAAGGTCACCACTGCGGGATTCTACACCTTTGGATCGGTGGCAATTTGTCAAAATGATTAGGTGTGAAATGGTCCTTGATCCAATTTATTTTATTTTAATGTGCTCTACTCACTGGGAAGATAAAAGGTGTCAAGGAATCATTTTCGACGTTCATCGTTTGAAATATTCTTGTGAACATCTTGGATCATTCTCTTGACAAATTTTATCCTCCCAGAGATTAGAACATATTAAAATATGAAAAAATTGAATTTCTAGGTGACAGACAATTTTGCATTAAATTTTACAAGTGTCCACCGATCCAAATGTGCAGGATCCCGCTGTGGTGGTCTTTACACAACAATTTTATATAGGCTGTACATAGAATCATGTAGACATGTGAAATGCAGGTAACACTGGCCGTCGAGGACCCATGGAACTTTACACTAACGACCTCAAACTCGGAAGAGTAGAGAGAAACAGCTTGAGACTCGTAGACCTAGTCAGACACAACTCCAGATTGCAGAAAGCCGATAGACATGATGTCCTTAGGGCCATTTCAATCGAGACACTTGGGTGGCCCACAAATGCTATCCGACATGAGTGCACACATTTTCCATCGTTTGTTTCTCGCTTGCCATTTTATAGCGTCCCAGTCTCGCATAAAAAAGTGTTTGGACACTTTTTAAAATCGTACAACTTTTTTAGAATTAATCCAAAGGACATGACTTTTTTTGAAAAGCTAGAAGGATTAGTTTGTTAAGTGACGTGTTGCGTCGTTTTGAAAAAAAAAATGCAATTGGTCGGAATAGTAAAAAAATAGTAAAGGTCGTTTTTTAAACTCTTTTTTGTAAGCCTATAATGAAAATTCAAAAAACTTGTTTGTAGATTGAAGTAAGTTATATATGCATGCCTAAAATTTTAATAAGGTCGAAATTCCTGAAATCAGCGATTTTCAAACGGGATTCTACTCGTAATTACACTGACTTTCGCGCTACCCTCTATTGCGAATTTCCGTACACTCAATTTTTTTTTACCAAACATTTTTGTGCGAACAACCCATGTTTCGGGACCCTATCGTTTAAACATATGACGATTATCGCCCAGTTGTTTTGTAACACTGCCTGAAGGTAGCGCGATAACGACACATGTGTAATTAAGGAATATCTTTGGGTCTTGATTTTGGATGATCCGTGGCGATAGTCCAGGCCAGTATTTTTGCAACGGTGCAGCACGCAATGCAGAACAGAGGCAGGGGTGGGCAAAAATGAAATAAAATTTTTTTTTATACTCTACATTTGTAGCAGAATAAAGTGCAAAAAGTTTTAGATTCATACATTGTAGGGTAGATGTCCCAATTACCGTGAGCTGTCCCTATAACCGCGCCTTTATACTTAAAGAAGCCTTACAAAAAACTCGCATAGATAAATAAGGAAAGAAATATTTTTAATTAAGTTAAACTATTAATGTATGTGTTGCAAATGAGAAGTGGCATTTTTTAACAGTATAAAGCATAGTAAAAAAAAATCCAAAAATGCATATGAAGATTTCGATGGATTTACCTAAATCCTTACCGCTTCCGGTAAGGAATACGTACTTTATAGAAGTGAATAAATTGATAATTATCATGATTTGCACCTATGTAAAGCGTTTCTTATATCATAAAAGGTTCAAATTTTATGAAAAAATAGCAAAATGAGCACTTTTGAAATGGTTTCGTATTTTTAAAGTGAATACGGTAATAGGGACAGGAATTTAACGCTTGTCCCTATTACCGTGTACCTCGGTGCCCACTGGCTCCCTCTGTAACTGCTAAACCTAACCTTACTTTCGTTTCTCAGAACGGGCGAACAGAAATTTATATTTGCATATTTTGCTTCTGTACAGAAAAGCTCATATTAAAATTATATACAAACACCTCTCGTGGAGAAGAAAATGTTTTCAAAGTTTGACGACATAACCTAACCGCGGGAACGGTATTCAAAAAAAGGCACGGTAATTGGGGGCACGGGAATAGGATCATTTTTCAGAACACGGTAATTGGGACAAAAACATGCATTTTTATTTCAATTAAAAAAATATGAAAAATTAACCATTTTAAACCCGAAAAATGCCTTAATAAAGAGAAAGGTTCAAAACTCCAGTATAAATTTTCACCAAGCAAAATTAAAGTAATAGAAGTCAGTAATTAATTCCTTCGTGAGCAAGTCGGCGTCAAAGCACGGTAATTGGGACATTTACCATATAGTTACTTTTTTCTAGAAAAAATCATAAAAGTCACGTATGTTTTCGCGCGATTTGATCGGGGAGTGCCCTTAATCTTTAATTATTTCTGCGATACAGATATTTAATTCGGTCTCGCTTTTACGCATGCAAGCATACCTATATAAGATCTGGAAAAGGTGAAACTTTGAGCTTGGTTTATAACGTTTAACGTATTATTGTACACAGCATGAACTAACTAATGCAAAGTTTCAGCGAAACCTTGTGGATTCCCCTTGTAAGTGGCTTGTCACGGAAAGTGCATTGTAATCACTGGGAACATTCAACAAAGCCACAAAGTCTGGGGCTTAGTGCCTTTCCACTCGAGACATTTTCATGGCTGATTATTAGTATTATGGATATATGCTAGTAATCATGAAAGTGGCCTAATTGCGTGTGAAAATTTTTGAAACATTACACATTTGTTTTTCATATTTATTTTAATACATGCAGCAGAAGCACAAAATGTTTCTAAAGGAAAAGTATATGACTTAAATTACTTCTGTACTCCCTTACATACTTACTATATCTTCTCTATATTAATTTGCTAACAATAAATGAATACATCTGAGATACCTATTAGTCAAAAGTTACTGAAGTTTTTTCTGTGAAAAGGTTTCACTTCTAGTGGCTGCAACGTTGGGAGCTTTATCCCTTCGAGTGCAATGCATACAAATCGCGTTGAATCGGTGCGTGCAATTTGTTCGAGGGACGCCTATGGGCGTTCAGGGATTATTGACAACAAACGTGCCTAGAGGATTTCCGCATACGACGTACGGGAGACCGGGGCAGATTGTAACAAAAAAGGGTTCACAGTTATTTCTCTAAAGTGTTTTCCTCAATCAGGAAATAATTTGCGTGATTTACTACTTACATATATGATGAACAGATTGCGTGAAAGTAAGTGACAAAATCTTGGACACTTAGACATCTAGCTTCATCTTAAACAAATCTGAACCTTTGTTACACTGTGCCCCAGTCCAGGGTAAATTGTAACACATCTGTTTTATTTATTTAAATACAAATATGAACACAAATAAACATTTCTAAAAAATATAAATGAAAACACAGATCATTTTTAAACATTTGATATAAATGAATTAAACAATCATTGCTTGTTCATCTGATTCTATCAAAATCTTCTTCACTTTCTTTACTTCTTCCTTTATACTTTTTTCTACTTTTTGGATTCTCGATTGTTCTGTTGTTCGTTTAGAGTATCTTTTTCCGGTGTGTCAGCAAATAGCTTGCTTTATCATCAATTAGAGCGGAGTAAGTATAGTAACATGTTGCAATTTACCCCGAGCTGGAATTTTTTCGTTTTATCTCAGCAAACGAGAAACTAAACATCAAATTACTAAAATGCGTACGCATTATAATAAACCAATGTGTACTGATTCATTTGCGACAAAGAAGCAAAAGTTCAAACGGTTTCTAATGACGGTTAATTGAAATAAAAGTGCTAAGGCAACATTTACTTACGTGCTCTAAATACTAAAATTCTGGGCTATAGCCACAAAACGAATACATAACGCTCGTTTGTGTCACTAAAACCGACGGGGCTAATATCGTCAAGCAGCTCTCGCATGCTGTGGGTTACCAGATTTGTCGTTCAAAAGATTTTACTTATGTTACAATTTACCCCGTGTTACAATCTGCTCCTCTTCCCTACGTTAACTTTTTGAATCTTCGAACTCAAAGAATTAACAAACTGAACTGATGTAAATCTACATAACGCGTAATATAATCAAAGCTGCCTACTCTGAAACGAGAACATTTTTTAAAAAAGCATTTCTGTTTCTTTACGTAAAGGATATTACGATTATTGCAACTCGCAAACGGCGAGCCATTTAAAAACAAAATTCACCTAGTACTTTCGACTTATTTTTACACGAAGAATAATCCCCTTCGCTGGTTTATCGCCAATGAAAAGATACACCTCTGTGTTTGCGTGTCCTATTTGCCACTGGATTAATGCCACGTTTCATGGTATGTACATTTTAATATGTAAAACAGAAAGTTTATATGTTTGTGTGTTTATCTGTCGCCTGAAATCTTTCAAAAGCTCATTAAGAGGGGAAGCCAACTGTGAAAATTTTTTCCCGATTTTTTTCTTGCATTTTCTTAATGCTTGGGGTCTCAAGATTATACCTGTTTCAAAGTGGATCTGGAAAAAGTCCGGGAGCTACGGGAGGTTTTGTATAGGTTGCGCAGCGCTCGTAATCGAGTGCGCGCAAAGGTAACTTGGTGTAAATCGCCCGGACAGTTTATGTAAAAAAATCCAAATGTATCTGATAAAGGGGATTATGAGTTTATTTATTGTTTAGAACTAGGTAGAGAATCTCTAGCCACGACAAGAGCGTACACAGCTGCGATCTTTGAGCTGCAGAAAATAACTTCTGTCGAAACTTTAAACGCGAGTATCTCGAAACGGCATTTTTCAAAACGGGCGCATTTATAATTCAGCCAATTTTAATTGGATCCACTTGAAATTTTCAGGGAATATTCGTAATACAATTATCTTCAATTAAGCGTACCAGTTTTTTGATCGAATAATTCATTTAATCGTAATATTGAAAAAACATGTTGATTTTTTATACTTTTTGTCCTAGATTTCTTCTTAAGTCCGCCATTTCTTAAAAAATTAATATTTTTTTTTAAATCTGTACGCTTAACTCAAGCTATTGTAATACACTTTAAGAAACCGTTCAAATTTTTCAATTCAGAGCAAATGTTAGAAAGTCACACAAGTGCCTGTTTCGTAATTTTTTTGCAGAGCTTAATGTTATCGTATGCTGCGGCCATACTACCGAAAATATTTTCAATCTGGGAGCATAAAATATTAGCTAAATACATGTATTTTCAGTTGGTAATAAAGATTTTTTGTAGAAAGTTACATTTTATTATGGAAGAATGTCTTAAAATAGCTTTTATTTTCAACCGTCACAGTGGCTTCCCTCCTTAAACAAACTGAAAGCTAATTACGGCTGGCTAATCCAGGCGAATGCGACTATTTTCACACAAAAAATCCTCGAAAAATGTCTTAATTTTATAAAAACCGAATTTAAATTTCCGGCGAAGCCGAGTAATAAAACTAGTATGGTATATTTCACGGCAGACGTTATTAGAGAATCCGGCGTGTTTTTTCATGGTGTACACGCAGCCGTAAAGTACCTACCCATCCATTCGGTCAAGAATCGACGAAACGCGTTCGGTTTTGGAGGCCACTTACGAGCGTATCACTGACACACGTTTCGCGTGGGTGGTCGAAGGGAGTTTTACGGGACGATACCATTTGCTGCTAATGCGTTTTTAGACTTTGCGGCACGTAACCCCGTGAAGAAGCCGCAGGGGTGCCGTACACCGGGGATATAGGGATTCATGGTGCTGCGGAAAGGGAGGAAGAGCGAGAAGGGAAGGGCGGAACGAGAAAACCAGTGGGCGGGAGAAAAACAGAGTGTACCTATATAGTGAAGGGTGAGAATCACGAGGGTGCCACTTGCGTGCCTCGATCGACATTTTCGTGGCGTTGCTTTGTCAACCACGCTGCTTTCGCCTTAAACGTGTAATTGAATGGTTCGGAATGGTCGCTTGCGTAATTAATTGGTTTCACTAAGAGAGTTTTATTGCCAAGAATTTGATTCTAGGTGCTAAGTTCAATGGTTATAAGATTTTCGATCCTAAAACGGGCATTCTGTATTTGATGAAGGATCCTAACGGGTAGGGTGTTACGTTCAAGGTTTTGTTTCCAAGGGAAATATTTGGCGAATGGTATACCGGTGTAAATTATTATTAATTATTTCGTAATTCAATTTAACATGTCGCAGGTACATCGATAGATGCAAAATTTCCATATTTTTTAGATACCTCTGTAATTATTTGTTGAAAATTCCTTTATTCTGGACTTGAAAAATTCGCTACCGCCATTTTTTATTGCTTCTATATTTTTGAGTGATCCGACATTAAGAAAATGACGTAGCGAATGAAGTAAGTGGAGATCTGTTGATCAAGTGTTTGAAAAGTACAGTGGATATGCCACTTAACTTGATACTTCTTTGCGTTGCCATTGTAACGTGGGCTTCCAGTGAAGATATCGCTTTGAAATTTTAACACATTGTACAGGAGATTTGTCTCCATAAAGTGGACTACGGTTATCCCGATATTAGAAATAGTTTTTGTTCAAATTACAATGAAAAAACAAAAAAATTGATCAGGAAAAGGAATTTTTTGCCAATAAATTGACAATTGTAGTCAATTGTGTTTTTATCTTTTTGGGATCACTTTCTGGATCAGGAGGACTTCCGCAGAGTGCCTGTGTTCTCACAGAGGCACAAACGTTGCGACTAAAATTCACACATTTGTAATTATATTTCGGAAATATGAAAAATACAATTCTATGCAATAAAGAATAATAAACATTTAACAAACAAAGCATTAAAATACGTACATGAAATTGCTGCAAAATATAGATAGAAGATTAAAAATATAACAAATAACATGGCAGATGTTAAATGTCAAGGTCGAATAAAAAAATGGAAAATACAGGTATTACGTTTTTTTTATTAATAAGGTATACAAAAAAGTATATATGTGGCTGTGGTTGTAAGGGAAAACACCGAATGTCACGATTTAAAAAAAGTTGAGTTTATGCATTAATTCAGCTGTAGAATATAGGATTTATGTATTTACGAGAATAAAATGCATGAAATGCAAATAAAGCAATTAAACCGAATTCTAATATTCAATTCATACACATTTGGCAAAACAACGCAAATCCACTAAATTTGGAGAATATGAATATTACTCGTATCTTTCTTTTGTGATAGCTTTTTATTTTTTGTTTTAATTCATCTCCTTGAATAACTAATTCTCTTGCAATAAGATCCTTCATGTCAGTAAGCTTCTAAAGCTAAATCGTGATCAATGTTTGCGAGTGATTCAGGGAGAAACTATTAATCCGATTGGTTTAATTCTTTTGGTGTTTTATAGGTATATGTTTATATACCTCAGGTATGAGAATTGGAAATTTTTTAAAAATGTGGGTTTTTCTCGAACCATCATTTTCCAAGACGGTGGTGCCTCACAGTTCATCCGATTAATTTCATTATTTAAACACATATTCTACACAAGATTCGTTATCGGGTGACGTCGAGTTTTTTCAATTAAATTGAACCATTTTTTAATAACAAGCAAAAACGTACGACTTTTATAGCGAAAATCACCAGCCTTTTCTTCAAAGCGGTATCATTTGCGCAATTTTTTTTTTCGAAAAAATGGCGACGTCACCCAATAACTATGATCCCAAAGATTGTTAAAAAATCGGTGATTTTTGTTTCGGACCACTCGTACGGGCTGAATCATGCTCCACCGTTTTGGGCAGCGCCAGAAAACATGTTCTACGCCACTGCCCGCGGACGCCACATTGTTAAAAATTTTCCAATTCTCATAGCTGTTTTATAATCTATAAACTTATACCTATAAAACACAAAAAGAATTAAACCAATCGGAATAATAGTTTATCCCTGAATTACTCCCAAACATTGAACACGTTTTAGCGTCGAGAAACCTATATGACCCCTTAAGTGCGAAAAGTGATAGATTTGACGTGGAACGTCAAAGAAATGATTTGAACGTACTTACACTACCTAGTTTTATATAAACTTCTACGATATTGCCATGAAACACTTTAATACTCAATAATAGTTATGCGTTTTTAAAACTCGTTTATACAATTCCCTCCACACTGATTTTCACAAGCATCGAAGCAATCTTAACGCTTAAAACTATTATAGAATCAGCGATTTGAGCGACATTTATTGCTGATTAAGGTGTTCGATATTTTAACACTTCGATCCCTAGGCATGTTATATTTAACAGGTGCACAACCTTTACTTGGGTGACACAAGTGATATACTATGATCTAATTGCATCATTCCTGAGATTCTATTTGCAATGAAGGTTGCATCGTCTGGACCTTCTGTATCGTACGTGATAGAGGCCGGAAATAAAATAGACGAAAGAATGAAATCAGGCAGGAGAAAACGGGTCATTGTCAACAAACTAGACACTCACGATGGATTACTTGGCTCGGAGAATGAATTTGCAGCAAGTATTTGCTGGTTGGCGCATTGGACACAGCAACATGCTATACCGGAATGTCCCAGTTTAATCTCCCTGCGTAGACGACATTGAAATTATTAATGATATCAAAAAATGTTTGGAGTAAAGGAGGATTTTGCGAAGGGCGCCGTGCAGTTGATATAATTTATGTTAGTAGAATCTATTTGAACACGTCAAGATCGGCATATTTTTTAAATTAAATCGTGTACTTCTGACGTGGCGTGGTAGCTTGAAAAAAAGCAAAAATAATTATCAGTATTTGTAAATGTTATGCAGAATCACCCTGTTAATTGTGCAGTACTTTTCAACAATTTCATACACATCGGAAATCGAGTGGACCTATGTGCACCTACATATTTAGTAGCTACATACATTTCAGCTACCATTTACTTTTTAATGAATGAAGAAAGCGGTTAAAAATTGAAATTGAAAGTAACCTAATCCAGTATTCTATTCATGATTTGACGTGTTATCAATTCCATTAACAGTTCACTAAATATAGCATTGTTAGCTTACCTATTCATTGATATAAGGGTAGACAGATTTTAATATAATATTTGTATTATAATATAAATATTCGTTATTTAAGTCCTTGCATTCAAAACCGGAAATCTAGCAGACTACGTACAAAATAATTTATTACGATTAAGTAGGATAGTGCCATTGAAATGTTAATTAATCAGGATATAAAATAATCGATAGTATGCACAACTAGAGCGATAACAGAACGGGAAGACTGGATTTACTTTTCAATATAATTTTGCTAAGGATATCAATCATGCTTAAAAATAAATTTAACTTGAAGATTAAAAAGCTCGATACTCTTCATAATTCATGTTCCATGGACCCTCTTTCTATGTGCACACGTATTTACTATATTATGCATATATTTCTTCTGTTATTGGGAAACCAAGAATTTCGATACGCCAACTAGTGACAGAAAACTAAACTACCGTGAGTAGGCTGAAATCCGTCGAAGTCCATACGATTAACAGTGTTTATATAGTGATGTGAAAAACGAGTGTTTTTAAATTCTTTTGAACACTAAATCTTTACTTCTTCGATTAACAAATACTTATTCGGAATGTATGGTGGGATCCGGGCCTACTTTCAATAGTTCCCCAACTAACCACCACAGCGCTGAAATCTAAGCCACGCCTCCACTTGGTTTCCCAATACTATAATACGTTTACATCTTTGACAATAGAGCCATTTGTCTACTTAATTTCTAAAACGATCAGATAGAAACCATATATTTATCAAAATAATGTTTTTTTATTTATTTATTGTCTTTACTACCCTAGTTACGATAAAATATATTCATAATCCGACATTCGTGTACTCCCCTTGCAAGCCTAATTATAAGTTGCAAGGGATATATTTCGTTCCTCCTTACAAACTATACCATCCCGTTAAGTCTGCGCCTGTGATTTCTAAAACACTCCGTACACTCCGCCCACACAATGTCCCATTCTCGAAACCTCCGGACGCGTGGGAGTGCAATAAAAAAACTTGTCGATTCTCCGCTATTGCAGCCTGCGCTCTTCACGGCCCCTTTGATACACCCCATACGCTCTTTTTTTTTTTAATTCGCAGTACTGTGAGCATGGCCCATGAAAGACTCGGACGTTAATTGAAAAGGCAATTACCATTAGCAGCGTCTAAAAACGCTCCTTCAATTTACATCTTAATCGAATTTAGAGCGCCCCTTTCGTTCGCGTGCGTATCAGTCTTCCGCGAAGGAGGACCCCCGCCCATGATTTCCCGGTTTCCCTCTCTTTTTCGAGAGGGGAACGAACCTCGTCAATATTTTATTGCAATCGCTGGTCCCGGGGACGCGGGAGAGTGGCAGACGCGGTCGTGTCCCGCGCGTATAATATTAATTCACTCGTCGCGATGTAAAATCCCGACGGGTGGACGTTGACGCGCCCACGGTCACGTGCCGTCGGATGTGCCCGACTAAAATACAACGTCCACGTATTAATAAAATCGTATTTTTCAGCGCGGGTTTCAGGACTAAATTTTTTTATCGATACCTGGCCGGCTGCGGGTGTACGCGATGGATCCGAGTCGCAGGATCATAAATCGGACGCAGCCTTATGATATAAATTGACCGGAGTACGGCAGCTTGAGAAACCGCTGCTGTAGCACGCCTGTGCGTTGGCCAAAATTCTTCTCGGACACGCGCGGGCGCACGAGCCCGCTCGCTGCGGCGGGGAATAATTTACTTGATGGTGGCTGCGCCCTCGACGGTGGCACCCTCAGGAACGATTCGCGGGTTCCTCGGAGACCCCGAGGTCGGTCTGTCCCGCCTGTTAGTAAATATTACTTAACATTATTACCTGTCAGGTGACGTCATCGTGGACACGGACTAACGAACGAGGACACCCGCAGTTTCTATAGCGCAGCTCTACTAGCCGAGTCGCCTCTCTGAATGCTCAATCTTCCATTAGCGATCAGCGGGTATAGTTTGCGGCGGAGTAATGAGGTGATAACCATATTTTATGGAGCAGTTGCGTTTCAAATAAACTAGTACCACGATTTGGAATATTAGTGGTAGCAGTGCTTCTTTGTTAAACACTATGGCTGGGTAGAAAAGAGAGAAGGAGAATGCGAAAAATTAATTTAATTACATAGGTGTGTATTGGGCGATGTTCCGCGAAAAGCTTTGCTGCTATTTTCTTAGGAAAAAATATTGGAACAACTGGTGTTAAGTGATCGTACTGTTTGGTATTATTTTGTTTTGGAGAAATGGTACTATATGTATTATATAGACATACCACTGGTTAGACAGACTGTGTGACTAATATTTTTATACATTTCTTCAAAGGAAATTATTGTATCTTGAGAATCCATGGGTCGTGGAAGGAATAAAGAAAAATTACAGTCAACAGCAATGACATTTTTCGATATTAATTTATAGTACAAGCGAACCGAAGTGTGATATATAAACCTCTATGAACGTACATGATCAAACGCAGCACACGGCAATTAACATTGCAAGAAAATTCATTTCTGTATAAAACAGTAAAATTTAATATAAGTTAGGCGGTTCAAGGAGGGCCATCTTGCGATGACAGTGACTTATTTTTATTCATTTCGTCATTCTGTCTTCTTTATTTAAATAGAACGATATGCTTCCTTGTAATTTATAGCACACCGCACTAAAATGTTATTCTAAATAATGTATCTCAAAAAGAATTCACGCAAACAACCACATCAATTGTATTCAAATAGTACTACGTTGTTGTGACCAAACATACGGGTCTCAGAAAAAACAACAGATTTTAGCATTCCGAAAATATTATATGGTCCGACGTAGCATTTCGGAGGGGATAGGAAATGAAAGAAAGAGACTCAAGATTGTTCGGTGTGTCAACATTTGCACGCGGTTTTAATTCACCGCTTAATCCAGCCGCCCGTAAACTTGGGTCTCCCGTGGCGAGTTTCTGGTGTGTCACACTCTTCCTCACGCGGACCCTCTTAACTCCGTTTGTTCAGAAAGCAATCTAAGTTTAGCGCGGCCGTCTAAATGCGTCCGGCGTGGTGGATCGCGAACAACTATTTTCGACGTGTTTCGCCTATCCGGCGATAACTCTTCTTTACACGTTCGAACTGAATCCAGCATCATACGTTATTATTTTTATTATAAGCGTCGCGTTGCCCCCGTCAGCTGGTGACGGGCTTAAAGTGATTTGTTCGTGTTTTCCCGCGGATTAATGGCGTTGACTCACCTCGGCTGCCCACGCTGTGAAAGAATTGAAGGGGGTGTTCCCATCTGAGCGGTCAAAAAATTCCATTCGCTTTTTATATCTCCTTAAAGGTTCACATTCCGAAAACGAATTTCTGAAATTTTATGCCCAAATTCGATGGAATAACGAAGCTACAGAAATATGAAATTCTGAGGTGTAACGTTTGAAGAGCGTCAGGGGCGTCAGATTTGTAGGTTTAGAAAAGTGTTATGAGATCAAATACAGCAGTATTGCATTCGTAATAACGATATGGACGATAAAAATGCCAAAGGAGAGAAACAGAAGTGCCATCCATAATTATATTGTTACGTACGTTGAAAGTGTACCCCGAACTTTACACGCATTTTTCAGGAATGAATTAACCAATGCAGCTCAATGTTTACGTGCATTTAAACTGGGCACTTGTGAATTATCTTACCAGAATTAAGTCCACCCGAAATTTTGCAATCCGTTTGCCCTCCAGAAAACAAATTTCCAGAATTTCAGTAAATCCAAATTTTTAATTTTATTAATAATTTTTGTGCCATGCAAAAAATTAGAGGGTTAATTTAACTGTATGATCACCCAGAGGAATTGTAAATTTTTAATAATTTATATTAATGAGATAATTATATTAGTAATTATAAACTGTAAACCGTAAAAGTTTTTATTAATAAGTTCTAAAAGACGAAAAATGTATTAAACATTGTCGTATTCTTTACAGCAGTGTTTCCCAACCTTTTTTGAGTCGCGGTAAACTTAATAAGATAAAGAAAACACATTAGAAATAGGTACTTCAGAATATTATTCTAACTTAATAATACTTAATTATCTTAATACATATATTAAATATAGATAAATATATTTAATATATTCTATTATCTTATTGAGTGTGATGGTTGTGCTTGCTTCTGGGTAACCAGCTTTTTCTTTTTTCCAGTTATGAAAAATTTGCGTTACATCATTAATAGAATATGGCAATGTAACCATATGAAAATAAATAAGTGCTAAGAATCATCAACTAAAAACAACCGCGGCAACTCCCCAGAAAACACTTCGCGACCCCTTGGGTGTTCCAGCTGGGCGATCTACAGGTTGGCAATCACTGCTGTGCTTTTGTGAAATTATGTTCCTTACGTTTTATTCCGTAGGAATGATAGCCACACTTATTTAAAATAAGACTTCTTCGGATTTTCCCATCTCAGTTGCATGGAACGATGCCAATTGTGCGCTCATGGCGAAACATTTTTCTACTAATAACTTCTTAAATATACGAGGCAATTACGTACAAATTTGTTCGTACTTTCTTCAAACGCGAATAAATATTTGAGAAAGATCATGAATCTTAAAGCTCAGTCCAAAAACGATGCGCCAAGGGAACGTCCCCTTAACGTCTCATAACTTTGTAGTGAAACCATTGCACGAACCCGCGCCACGCGAACGCAGTGTCGGGCCATTTAATTAATAACTTCCACTCACATTAAATAGATGCGACGCGGCATCAAAGGAGCATTAACATTGACAATACGCCGTAACATTGGCAGTTACTTAACATGTATTAAAGAAGGAAAGGGACAAAAATGCATTTTCACGCTTGTAGTACAATCACAAACGATGCGATGTTATAGTAGAATAATTTAATCAAATGTTGATTTTCATATTACATGGCAAAATGTTCCAAAAACATGCCAATGTTCCCCCAGTTTCCGGCACCTACTACTTTGTCGTCAAAGGGTGTGCAAATTGTCAAAAAGACGAATTTTATAATATAAGAACGGGAGTACCTAAAGGTGCGTCTCCACCAGCATTCGCGAACTGTTCACGAACAGCATGGGAAATATGGGAATTGAATTTCCTAGGAATCATCTGTTCGCGAACTGTTCGCTAGTGAGGACGCATCTTTACACGAGCAATGATTATAAAAAATTTGCGAACAACTTGCGAGCATTATTTACGAACAGTGTTGGCGAACTGTTCGCTGGTAGAGACCCGCCCTAAAAGAATGCATCTATTCATAGAGAAGTGATAAGACAAAGGGAATTATGAAAGTGGAAAGATGATTTTTCTCAATGGTCGTAGTCTCTTAGTTTCCAAGAATGTCAGTGTTTTATCCACGGAACATAAATGTCGCCATAGAAAGAAGGGGCAACTGGTAACTGTTCCAAACAAGGCAATTATACAGCTCTAAAACGTTTCACAAACTCCTTTTCACGTCTCGGGATCGTCTGCTGATTCTCACTCTAACAAGGAGAGTATTTTAGGTGTCCGCCTCCGATCATTTTGATTTTTGGATATGTTATAGAGGACCGAAAAATAAGAAATACGTGTTTTCTTAATAAATAAATTTATTTAAACAAATGGACTTTTTGAAAATCTGGTGAGTCAGTCATATTTCGCATTCAAAGATACAAAATTCGTCCATTGACACTATTCCCCTATCTCTAATAGTTCTCGAGATATTCCACAAAAATGATTTTTCAACCCTAACTTTGAACGCAGTTTTCACCCCCCAAATATGAAAACGGGGAAAAATAAAAAAACACGTATTTCTTATTTTTCGGTCCTCTATAACATATCCAAAAATCAAAATGATCGGAGGCGGACACCTAAAATACTCTCCTTGTAAGGTGCAAGATACATAGACACTTTCCAAACGGTTGTTACACCTTGAGAACAGGGGAAACTTGTGGGTGGGCAAACCCGCGTGGACCAATAGTGTCCATAAGCTATCATAGCTCGACATACCTTATTGGAATGTAACAGAACAATGTAAATAATAAAATATGTCAGCTACTAGCCATGACATGTGCATGTACAGGGTCATCGTTTAATCCTGCAACCCGCGCGCGCGCGCGCGAACTTGTAAAATGGCAACACCGCCTCACGGACGCATTCCACTACAATCGTGCACCGGCCCTGCTTAAAGCTGCCAGCGACCGCTGGACAAGGAGTGATGCCCGAGCTTCGAAAATTTTAGCGTCGCAAAGAGCTAGGTATTGGGAATTTCCCGGCCCAGGTAATCGAGCCGCGCGCTCCGCTTTTATGATCGGTTTGATGTAACGAGGTTTGAAAATAATGTCAACTGATCTCGTAGCCGTCTCAATTTCAAAAATTTTAACTACGACAGGGTTGACCGCAGCGCTATACCCTTGTACGGAGAGATTTTTCGCCACTTGCTTGTAAAAGTCACAATAATGGCACATCGTTCCAAAAAATGACACTAACGGAAGCCGGTATAGGCGTGGCGTTGAGTAGCTAAAACATTCAAACACAAAAATTCTAGAAAGAAAATTCAAACACCGCTACAATCAAATACACGTCCCATTAGTTACCCCTTACGCCTGATCTAGGTATGCACCGCATTAAGGATAAAATCATAAAAAAGAAAACCAGAACAATAGATTCTGAGGTCTGCAGAACTAACACATAATCGAATAAAAATTTAATTTCTCAATTTATGAAAGCAATGATACAGAAACAACTAGCCTATTGTTTATCAACGCCGCGAATTTTAAAAAACAGCGTTAAATACATTATCAAATAAACAGTTTGCAAAAGCTTTTTAAACAATTATGGTTAAAAAATTGATAAAAGAAAAATTAAGTAAACGTAAAATATGTTAAATTATCCATCATTAAGAGCGAATAATTTTCCCTCATTTTTCGGCGCAAATTGCATTCCGATATCTCTTATAGTTCAAAAGTTACACGAAAAAGGCCCCAAATTTTTCAACCCGGGCCGGGAAATTCTGAATAGTTCTTTGCGACGTTAATTTGAAGGAGACCAGCCCAAAATTCTCGAAGCTCGGGCATCACCGTTGTCCAGCGGTCGCTAGCAGCTCTCCGAACGCCGGGACGGTGCACGGTTGCAGTGGAATGCGTCCGTGCGGCGGTGTTGCCATTTTACAAGTTCGCGCGCGCGGGTTGCAGGATTAAACGCTGACCCCGTGTATCATTGTCAATAAGCTGTCTAGCTGCAGCGTTTTTATTTTATTACATAACTAGCTTTACTACTCGGCTTCGCCCGAAATTTAGACTCCGATCGTATAAAAATAATTTTTTAGTTTTGTTTTCGTGAAAATTATCAGATTCATCTAGATTGGTCAGGCATAGTGACTTGAGGCATATTTCGTGATCTCAGAGTTTGTCGCTTGAAAGTTTTTAGGCGACAGACAAACACACAAACATATAGCAGCTTTTTGCTTTACATATTAAGATAATAACAGGCATCAGGCAGAATATCTCCATTAAGAGAGTAACCGTGTTACGTTGTGTTGGGGGGCGAGGGGTAGTCGTCAGAATCCAAAGCTTCGTTTTCTACAATCGTCAGACCGTCGCGCTAATTACGCTGTTACGTGTCAATCTGAGACTTAGTCCGTGGAGAAATTGAAAGGAATTTCATGTAAGCTGATAGGCGGGGTACCAGACCGATATCTTTCCTCTGTGCGGAGGCGCTTCGCGTATGTCCATGTATTAAGGGCGCGTGGAAACTGGTTTCACAAAGCGAACTAGCGACGACCAGGGAAATACTGAAGCCAACAATGGGGTTACACGGATGAAAGAGGCGACTGTACCAGAGACATTTTACACGGGAAGGGAAGGTGTACATCAATAAAGACAGCAAAGTAGGGAGAACCAGCTTTCAAACCCCCTTTAACTTCCCTTTCGCCATTTCGAACCTTCTCTCTCTCTTTCTCTCTCTCTCTTTCTGCCGTGTTCTGCTTCACCCTCGATTCAGTTCTTGATGTGCGAATTTCACGGTTCCGTGTATCAACATCGACAGCAATATGAACGTAACACGTTGCTGCAAAGCGGCCGTCTGCCTGCAGAACGGGAACGGGGCAAGGGTCAAAGACACGGACGAGGGGATGGAAGCTGTATTCAACAGCGTCGAAGAAGAAATTGCAAAGAGTGAATGGAAGCGGATCACAAAGCCCTTTTGCTGCTCTGTAATTGGTGATGAGTGTTTCTCCAATTAATAGCGCGCCGATTGCTGCGCCTTTTTACGGTTCTGGATAATTGCAGTTATACCTACGTACAGGGCGAAGCATTCAATATAATCGCTTTAAATAACTGTTAAACTGTGAGTTGCATAACAATTTATTTTGTACGAAAGTTAGGTGGTTTTTAGGGAGGATGTATTATAATAGAAGTTACTCTACGATAGAAATTACTCACTAATGTATCCGCCCATCCTATACGTGTAACATATTTTAGTTATTTAAGTAGTGTTAAATTCAGAATTACCTACCTAGTATAATTTACATTAGTGTAAACCGTGATTAATGTAGTTTTAGGTAGTACCATCTACCACAGAAATGTTCAAATAAATTTTACTGGAAGAATGGAATAAGATAAGCTAGAATTTTAGAGAAAATAGTTTAATCTATGCCTTATAATAAAATCGCAGAAATATTAGAAAAATATTAACTTATTGTAATTAGGATTGTATAAATTAAATATTGAATTTGGGCAAATATTTTTTTGGACGATAATACAGTTTTAAATAAACTATGTACAATCTTTTAATTGAATGCATCCGAAACAAAAGTATATTAATCAAGGTTCATATTAATGTGAATTGGATTTGCGAATTCTTACTTTGTAGCCGATTTAATGTGTAAAATATATCATATATAGGGTGGACAGATACTTTAGTGAGTAACTATATGTGAAAGTGATTCCAAGGTTTTCTATTTTTACTTTTGTCAATGGAAACATCTGTTTCTACGAAAAATTGTGTTAAAGAAAAATTTGTTTTGTGGTTGTCTAGACTGCTTGAGATCTCGTGACCCGATGGAATTCAGTTACTGAACTCAATGTATTGCCGATCGCTCGATCGTAGCTTTTAATGGATCGACTTTCTTCAATAAATTTTTATAATCTGATAGACAATTTGTCCTACGTGACACGCTTTTGAAAATAATCTATGTTATTTTTACAATTGCAAAATAAGACTTCAGGGTTATATTCTTAATACTTAAACTTAATCAAAAATGGTAAAAAAATTAATTTCGATCTTTTTGACCCCGTACTATGGTTATGCGTCTCGTCACACAATGTACTTGACTAAAGTTATTTGAAGCTCCACGTGTAATACGAAGACGAATGCGCCCCTTAACTACAAGAATATGGTAACGAAGGGTAAGGGGAAAAACAGGGAATGTCATAAAACAGCTTTATCGAGAAACTTAAGTTTTAATACTTTAGTCCACCAGTAAAGAAACAGGGTTCAATGAATTTATCTGCATTCTTCATAACACGAAGCTTATATTCTAATTAGGCATGAGAGGAAAATAAGCAACAAAATAATAATTGTTTTATATTATTTTAATATTTTTTCAAGTTTGAATACGGCAGCATACCGAAATAAAATAAGAAATTTGCACTTCTATTATTATCAAAACAAGGAAAGACACTCATTTTATTAATTGTCAGATATTTTATTTCCTACTTGCTTGTTGTGCATGAGACGACGTCTCATAAAATCGCTGAGACTTAGAATCGCAAATTTTTTTAAAACCATGAGGTCTTCATATTTTGATTTTGGAATAGGCAGGAGTTCTGTGTGTGCTCTATTGGTAAGTTCGACCTCTCTTTTTTCTATTACTGTCGCGTCATCTTTTTTAATGGTAATGAGACTACTCAACCAACAGCTATTATAGATGGTTCGATACAACCATCCGATACAAACATCTCTGACGGAATCTTTTAACAAATTTATCTCACAGGAAAGATGTCCATTTCCTCATCATAGTTACTTCTTTTACCTTGACGACAGAAGCTTATGCTTACACAAAAACTGGAGACATTTCGTATTTTGTTTCAGTGCAGAGTGGACACTACCAGTTTTTAATCAGTATACCAAATCTTTAACGTTATCCTACGGAGGCATTTGAATTTTATAACTCTTTGTGATTCGACAGTTCTGTATTCCCAGTTGCCACCAAGAGAATATACTATAAATCGCAAAATCACTTACCCTTCACACGTGATCCCATTTAAAAAGACGGAGATAACCCGGAATTATCCTCTGCACTTTCATGCAAAAAAAAATTATTGCTATTCTACTTATGCCATCCTAGAAACTACATTATTTTCATGCACAATAATGTTTCATGTCACGCAGTTTGGGACTTATTCTGGATGGTCATCTCAAGAGCCTCACCCTGTATAGTTATCTTCAGACGTTGTATATAATCGATGTTCATCCACGGCATCGCTGATTCCTGACGTGCTGCCCTTTCAGCCTTTTCCTCCTTTTTCCGGGTCGCGTAAGCCCTTGCAGAATCGACGAGATATTTTCAGAGAGGAACAGGTTGGCGGTAATGGTGCGAGAGGGAGACTGCTGGTCCCGAGGTTCCAATGAAAAATATTCGCTGTCAACATAGTGTATCTACCCGGGAAAATGGAATTTCATTGTATGCTCCCGAATTGATTTAGGACAGGGGCGTGGAGCAGTTCCTTAAACAGAAAGATTTAGGGAAGTTGACACTGGTAAATCGCCCGTCGAAGAAACGTTAAAGCTCTGCCCTTCACACGGACAGTGGAATTGCTCTGCTGGAAATATTCATGGCATTACCCACAATTCCATGTAGTATGCTGAATTTCTGCAGCTAACAAGGCAAGTTCGGCAACTCTAAACTTAAAAAAAAATCTGAAACTTTGCAGAAATGTAACTCAAGTGATGGTAATAACGTAACTATTTTTTGACTCGGCAATAAAACGTTCCTAAGGGTAGAAAAAACTTGAAAAAATGGTGAGTTTCCAGATTATCGTGAATATCTACGAAACTGTAAAAGATATAAAAAAGAAGTTAATTTCAAAGTTCTATGGTTTTTATGTCTTATAAAGCAGCGATAAAAAATTTGCAAAAAACATTACTTTTTTTCCAAATTTATCCCCTCCATCCTTTTTTCGACAATTCTTCTCGTCTTGTTTTTTTATTTTTCTCGCTTTAACCCAGTGTTTCATCAACCTTTTATGCTTCACGTATCTCCTGGAAATGCGTATATTAGGGTGGCTCTTATTTTCGACTTTTGAATTTTCCACGCGGCACCTCCCAGAACAGTTCCAAATAAGAGCAAAAATGTATGTAAAGTTTGAGCCCGATCGGATAATGGGAAAAGGTGTCCATGGGCCTTTGAACATTTAAATAATTATTTAACAGCTCACAAAGTCGATTTTATATAATATCCTCCAAGTTATTGATTACACCAAAAAATATGTCAAACCAAAGTCATAGATTCAGACAAGGAGCATCTTTCACGTTCTATTACGTTTTCTCGCGTGACAAACAGTTTTCGCAAAAATTCCGAGAAACAAAAAAGCATCATTATTTTCAAATTTTGAAAGTCTAAATCCTTCTCGAACACTTTTTATTTATGAAGGCGAAAAAAAATGGTAATTTTTATTTTCGAGGACTATTTTTTAAACATTTAAGGCGGGGAGGGAGAATATTCCGAGATAGGCCAAAAAGATAATTTTTTTCTCCATATTTTCAGTATTTGATATGTTATGAATGTTTCTTGAAAATTTGGGACCGAAATTCGCAAAAATATCCAAGAAATTTGAAAAATAATTTTTTTTTAGTTTTTCGGACTTTTTCGAAAACCGTTTGTCGCACGAGGAAAACTAATAAAACATAAAAGATGCTCCTTGTCTGGATCTACAATTTTTGTTTAATATATTTTTTTATGTAATCAATAACTTAGAGGAGATTATATAAAATCGACATTGTAAGCTGTTAAATAATTAAATATTCAAGGGCCCAGGGGCATCTTTTCCCATCATCCGGTCGGGCTTAAACTTTACACAGATTTTTCTATTATTATTTAGAACTGTCCTTGGAGGTGCTGCGAAGAAAATGTTGAAAACAAATTTCACCAAGAGTAAATAAGAGCCACCCTAGTGTATATGTATAGCATTCTACCTAAAGGTGAACTCCAACGGAACACACAGGGTGGCAACATCTTACAGTTACTAGATCCAGCGATTTCTGAAGCTCTCATGAAGTTCCCCGCGTTGAGAACCACTGCTCTAACCTATCGCTTTTCCTTCTCCTTCTCCTTTGCAACAACAAAAAGGTTGCAATCAAATGTTAATATGTAAACACATAGGTGTTTGCAAAATTCATACAATAAAAGAACGTAAAATTTATGTGTAAATTGTGCCGATAACGAATAAAGAAGAATTATTTATTCTTTGTAAATTTACTCTCTCTTCTTCTAAATATATTGTATTATTGTCACTTAAAACGTCCCTTAGTGGTATTAAGGCATCACTTTTAGTAGAGTTATAATAATCAATGCTGGGAGGAAGCAAAATTTAGTTGCACATTTTCGAAAACCTCCCAATTATTGAAACTACATAGGTACAACTCTGTAATAAACGAACCATTACCAGCCAATAATTTTAATGAGGTTCGATACCTCATTTGCTGGGCAGGCGGCGAGAGGGGTAAGCTCGTGCTTAACCATGGGAGCACTGCAGTGATACCAATCTTAGATAAAAAAAAATGATGTGCTCAAAAATATTATTTACATCTCTATTCCTAATAAAATTATTACTACATACTTTGTGTTTGAATTCAATTACACAAAAAGTATGTTTAATGCAGCTAGAAACAATATTTTGATTAAAAGTAGTGTAAAATATGCGAGTGAAATGCGGCAACGTCGCTTTGTCTTCATCTTTTTCTCTCTTTCCATCTCACACTTCTGGCGTTCTTTTGCGCGTTTGTACGGGTTCGTAACAAATTACAGCTTGGTAGTGTTTTTACCAATTTTTACTGTATGTTTTTTACAAGTATACATTGTATACATCACTACCTGGCGTACAACGTTGCCACGTTTCAAACAGTTCCTTCAGGCAGTTCCAAAAGCAGGAGAAACTCACTATCTATTTATTCAATTATCCGACTCTGACTCTGTGTAACATTTTATACAAATTTTATCACTTCTCCCACAAAAGCCTGCGTATAAGATCGTAACTTCAATTTTAATGTTTTCAAAATTTGCGTTGCCAGTCGACTAGAAATTTTCACACGATACTTCTTACACTTTGAACATTAAATTAAAACACTTTACAAAGATTTCTTATCATTTTTGTTCCAGTATCGAACCTCCTTAATCGAGCTACAAAATTGCACGTGAACCCCCTGCTTGCAGGCGACAGTGTCCCCTGTACGTACAGTAACTATCTACTGTACGGCCGTCTAAGAATCCCAGCTCACGAGGGAATGGAGTAATTTCATGGCCCCCGTGGCCCTCCAAATATTGGATTTACCCCTTAACATACGTCCTGCAAATATCGTTAACGATATCTGGCCGAGGGGTGGAAGTTTACGGGCTGGCCGCGGTGTCAGCGATATCGCTGAACGATTCCCTGTCATGCGCAGCTGAGTTGCCGCGTTCCCCCGTTAATCGTTACACGATAAACATAAATATATCCCTATATAATACGAGAGATACACCGGTGCCACGAAGCGCGGGGAACCGTGGAAGAGTATGAAATCAGTGAGGTGTACATGTCGAGTATATAACCTCCCTGTATAATGGGCTCGTAAGGCTCGATGGATCTGGGAGCTTCCCAGCCTCCGGAGCCGATGAGTGGCGTTGCGCGCGCACCTTCCAGAAACACTTTTCCTCCGTCCATCCTCGTCCGCGTCCCTGGCCACGGCGGGCCACCCCCGGCCGCGCCGGCAGGTCTGCCAACATCGCTGGTTGGCTGGCCCCTGCACAGGTTTCGCGGGACTACGCGTTTCCTGGGCTACGCCAGTTTTTCCTTCGCTTTCCTCTCTCAGAACGAGCGAACTTACCGCCTAACTATTAATAGCGTTCACACACAACGTTCGAATGACGCATGGTTTAATCAACTGTTGCGGAGAGTTCCACTGAAACTCCGCGAGTTTTACTCGTGTGTTGTCGCGGCAAACACACGATGCCCCGTTGCAGGATTTCGTTTCGACGTCGATGCCGTTCCGTTCAGACACTTGGCCGTTCCGGTCTATTTTCCTGGCGTTTGCTCGCTGAAGTTGCGTCGCCTGTCGACGGGAAATTATGCAAATGACACCTGTTTAGGGAAACTGTTGCGGCCACCAGTAGGAACGAGAGCGTTACACTGGTACGGGCAACGAATGCGAGCGTGGGTACTTGGTTTGCTTCTGTCTAGAGCATTCGATTTCTAAGTTGATATAGGAACTTCTGTTAGACCTGTAGCTGTAAGGGGTCTGACTGACGAGTGTCATATTCCAGAGATAAAGTCATTCTCTTCTCAGGAGACACCTTTGTATACAGGGTGTTTCGTAATTCGTGGTACAATCGAGAGGATACTGATTTTACATGAGAAAATTAGTAAGAAATGTGGAATAAAATTTGTTTACCTACAGTTACAGAAAATTCACTTTGTAAACTCGTCTGGCACACATGCTGTTGACTAACAATCAGCAGAACTTGCTAATAAATATGGTACAACTGCGCACGAAATGAATATTTAGTGTCAAAAGATATTTAAAATTTGAAATTATATTTTTGAATGGAACCTTTTTCTAGAAAATCGATTTGAAGTGCACGTCTACTCGATGAATTTTGGAATTCATTTTTCCCTGAAGCACAATGGCATTTGAAAACAACAATTTTGTACTATTTCGACATATTTCTGCACAAAGATTCGTGTTGCTCATAACCGTACCGTAATTGCTAATAAACTTTGCTGGGTTTTAGTCAGGAGTATGAAACGAGTTTTCGAAATCAATTTTCTCGAAAACGAAGCTTCCTATATACAAATGTAGGGATAGAGGAAGTCTGTAGAATGATTATAGACCTACGTTTATTATATAAAAATTATCGGTAATGTATAACGCTTTTAGCGTAGGCTCTCACTACGCCTCGCCTCGGCTCATTTTATTCTTCCTATGCTTCACTGCGCCTCGTCTCGGCACTACTCCCAGCAGCGGATTCATCCTCGAGAATATTTTGAGGAAGAGAGGCGAGGCGTAGTGTGATTGGATGCAATGCCACCGCACAGGAAGAGGTTCTCGGAGCAACTAACCAAACACATGAGCCGAGGAAAGTTTAGATAACTTCAGGTAGGGAAAACCGAGGCGACGCGAGCCTAGATGTGAGTAAGAAAAGAATTTGCGCCGAGGTGAGGCGAGAGTGCAATGCGAGCCTACTTTTAGACGTCACACGTCACGTCATAACTTTTTCTGCGTCATAAGGCTTGGACCAAAACACGTTTTGCCTCCAGGCACGTACGCACACAACAGCTCCAAAGACAAGCATATGGGTTGCAAAGATTTTGATCCTATACAAATTTTATGTCACACTTCGTACTTATTTCTTTATGAAAAGTCTATTCGACTCTTTTGGTTATACGATCTGTTACAAATCACCCTGTATACATTGTGTGTCTTGGAAATTGTGTCAATGTTTAGAGAAAGCCTAGGGAGGATCCAAAAAGGATTGGAAAAATATTTAGTTCAAGTTAAAATTCGATTTAGACTTAAATCATTTAAAGGTTATTCATTGATAGTTTTTTTTTTGTGAGCACTTAATTCTTGCCACGTCAACTCGACTTGTTAGGATAACTATTCCCATTGTAACTTGTGTGGTATGAGGATTCTGACGTCAATATATATTCTACTATTGAAATATAATTAATCTCTAAATTTTTCAACTGCGTTTTTTGGGGTAATTTTTACATGCTTTTTATTTTGTGATTTAATCCTCACACTTATTATCGTATCCTCATATCTCAAATTTTCATGCCCGTTTTTAGCTAATTGTTTCCATATATCAGCTGAGTACCATGTTAGTGTATGTATCACTAATTGTGGAAGAAGGGGGAAGTCAATAAGCTTTTATTTTGCATCAGAAACATTGATCAATCTATGTTACCAAAAATAAATATGAAATAAATATGAATGGTTTAACATTTCGCGTGGATATTTTCTTGGAATGTTTATACTGCTAATTTTGCAGAATTTTTTGTTGTCGTTTAGAGATCGTTAATATTTTTGAAGTAGATATAATTTATCACTGACAGGACTTTGAACTTTTTGAGTTAGCTTTTGAGGAATTTACTATTCATTTCCATCGCAGATTTTTCGTCAGACACATATTTTATGTTCAAATAAATCGGTTGCTGCGTATTGCCAGTAGACGTGACGTATCGTGCAGTTTCAAATATTTTTGAAATTCACAAGTAATAGCACTGGCAGAATAAATAATCCTCCTGGTATCGCGCAGAGAGTTTCTCGATATCATCGATCCTGTTTTTACCTTTCATTTTATTGAGGATATTTTTCATTTTTCATATTTGTGCTGCAATCTCAATTTTGGGTGTACTGTTTTTTAAAGTTTTCGCTGCTAGTTTTCGTCTCTTATTTTCTCTCTGCTATTTCTCTTTTATGGAAATTAATTAAACATTAATACCAAATAATTACGATTAATAAACTAGTTACTCTTGCCAAATAGTTCTTCTGTAATCAATTAATTACCAATTCTAGATTCCCCCACTTTGTATTATTTGTTAATTTCTTTTTTTAGACATAAGTGCATCGAAACAAATGACCACTTATTCAATTAGGTAATCGATTATTTTTCAACAGATTGCAAGGGCTTTCCATAGCTAGAGTTGCTAGCTTCGAACCTTGAACTTCATTCCTTCTACGCTTTCATGGTATTGATGGAAGAATAATGTATTTCATTAACACGCTGACTGTCATGCAATTCTCCCACGAATTCCGTTTACTTACGTTCATTTAAATGTATCGGCAGAAATAAGTATCTCCTTCATTGCTCCACAATCATTGTTAACAACAGTAGTAAAGCTGAAGAGTTTTAAAAATCGAGGCAGTCATGTTAGAAAAACGCATAGTAACTTCACTATCACCTTGAAAAACTGGGTAATTTGTTGTTCAGCTACCAAATTCTACGTAAAATATTATAAATGAAAAGCTTCATACGTTTCTTTACATCTTCCAACATTCAGCAAATATAATAATCAACACTAGCAATTATTATATACTATAAATAATAATATGTAATGCTTCAATTTGAAGAACACATACATGTGTGTAGCATGGAAAATAGTATTCCTTAATTCTCGCCTAAAGAAAACAGGGTCCCCTAATACGCATCTTATACAGGTTATTCCGTAATATATGAAACGCACTTCAGAGATGGATTCAGCTCTTCAACATATTAAAACAAAATTCATATAAATATGTCGATGGCTTAGTGCACAAATATTGTATGTCCACTTTTAGCGTTTTCGAGAAAAGCTGGTTTGGTACATAAGATTCAGGGATATACAAGGAATAAAAATATTATTTTTGACAAGTTTATGAAGCAGATAGAAAAGTGATTTTTATACAGCGTACAGAAACAGTCCATAACTATTTGTTGCGTGTAAAAACTCAAATTTGACAAAAAATGGACGTACAATATTTGTGTACTAAGCCATCGATGTGTCCTGTTTGATCTGGTTTACGTGGTATCACGAGTTTTGTGTTTCGTCAATTGTAATTGATTATCTTTACAATAAATGCTCAAAAAGGTCACCTCCCACGCGAGTGTATGCCTGTAAGCATCTTGCCATTGATCTTGCTGCTCTCTCGATACTTTCAGTTGTAAGTTGTAACGAGGATTTGGTGGAAACCATGTTCCACTAATTGGATCAATGATATTAAGAGCGGAAAGCACGGTAACGGTCTGAAAAGTAAGGGTATTTACGAGAGTTTTTTCACAACGAAACAACGCAAGTACATATTTAAGGGTAAAAAAATTTTAAATCAAATTCTTGAATCGTTCCTCTGGCGTTGGCAGTGCTTTAATCTGATTTCAAAAAGACAAAAATATTTACAAACTAGAAACCTACGTCTATTACAGAACGTACAGAAAAGTAAATATCGCAAAAGATAACAAAATGGCGAACCACTGAAAAAAATTCATGCTGGCACCGTTAATTAAAAAAACTAGTAGAAACAAAATAGTTTTCTTTAGATACTGTTAACGAGGTTAAAGAATGTCATTTTGAGAACAACGCGTGCTTGGAAAAATACTCATGGAAAATACTATATCCCCGCCAATTTTACGAATTTCTTGGGAGAGCATTCTCGAAACGTATGTCTTTCGGAAAATGTAAAAAAATAGATTTTTCCGATTTCTTACAGAGTTTCCCTTCTCTTAACCCTCGGGTGGCTGATGCGGGGTCCATTTTGACCCATCCTAAATATTATACTGCAACATGAAGGCTGCACCCGATCAACTGAACACTATCCGCCGCACGGTGGAACGACGCAAGGATAATAACTGGACATGGCAGTTTTTTTTTTGGCAATTACTTCCAAACGATTTGGAGTTTCATTGTGAAAATGTGCACACTTTCAATTCATGTTAAGTAGAACAGGGTTGTCTAACTGACGACTCACGAGATGCCGGGGGCTCCTCCGCCTTGCGGCCACGCTGAACGGCCCCCTCCACACCTACTAAACATTGACGATCGCAGTCGAATTCGTCCGTCCCTACACAGACATAAATACATTCGATTGCTACGGCCATACGTTTACATATAATTATAATTAATACGACAATACGAACTGACATATACTTACTTTTACTCGTCCCTGTGAATGTGACCGTGCACATTGAGGCCGCGTCATATTATTGACAAGGGATGGTATATCCACATCAATTTTTGTTATGGCTATCCTTAACAGCGAAGATAATGAATGGTCCGGTAATCTCGACCGATATTTACTTTTTATAGTTTTCACGACGGAAAACGCACTTTCGCATCTGTATGTAGAACCAAACATTGATGAAATTTTTAATCCCAAATCCACCAATTTCGGATTCTTTTCTTCTGATAATTATTTAAAAAACTCCTGTCCATATTCATTTCTGGCAAGTACGAACGGATCTCCTTGCAAATTACACAATTCATCTCGATAATACATTTCTTGGTCTTCGATCTTACATCCTTTTGGATTATTAAAAATTATAGGCTCATTTTTTATTAATGTATCGAAAAAGACGAGTAAAAGTAAGTATATATCAGTTCGTATTGTCGTATTAATTATAATTATATGTAAACGTATGGCCGTAGCCGGCCGTAGCAATCGAATGTATTTATGTCTGTGTAGGGACGGACTAATTCGACTGCGTTCGTCAATGTTTAGTAGGTGTGGAGGGGGCCGTTCAGCGTGGCCGCAAGGCGGAGGAGCCCCCGGCATCTCGTGAGTCGTCAGTTAGACAACCCTGTTTTATTCCAACAGTTTTGAACTAAGAATGTTAGTTTTCTATGGCACTTTGTACCCACGTCGAGGCAGCGCAATCAGGCGTTTCCTTCTAAAAAATACTGTCACTGCCCATCCCTCCCGTTTAACCATCTCACCCTGACTTACCCTAGTTTGACAGCGTGGAATCCCCACTTTCAGCTGCTTTTTCAGTTTTTAACTGTATCGCTTTTCGGCAAAGTTATAACGATATAAAGAGCACTTGGTCAATTTTAAAAAAATTTCTTCAACTTGCGAATGTTCCACGGGGAATATAATTTTTTTTCACACGAATTGCATTTGCACCAGTCGAAAGCGGCTACTCCCCTGTGTAAAAAAGGAGTAATAAATTTTTTGTGCGATTTTTTTTGGTCGAGTTATTCAACTTTGAAGCAAAAACTGTATTTTTTTTTTTACTTTAGTTGCTTCTAGCAAGCGAAGGAATGAAATTAAAATTTCGGTCTACGATGTGCTTTCGAAAATATGCTTAAAAATTGCACAAATTCCATATTTTCTTCAACTCGTTGTATCTCCGCGAGGGATAACCGGAACACCAGTGTCTTAATCTCATTTTAAAGCGGAGAGTCTGCCGATTCTTTTAAGTTTCGCCGGATCCCACTGCGATGATTTTTCACCTATGGCCTTTAAGCTTGAAGGTACCGTTTCGTATTGACACCAGGAAGCGTAATCACCACTCGAAGCAACGATATGCACTAGCGTACACGAATCGTGATTCCTATTCCTATCGTAGTGATTAGAAGAAGAGACTTGTCTCTTGTTCCGTTCAATTCTGCGCCGATAATTCGGAAACATTCTGCATTCATATCGGGGTCCCCGTCTCCACCGCGGATTAATCTATCGCGTATCCTTAGCGCGGGAGAGGGACATTGATCCGCCTCTGCTGGAGGCGTAGCGGTGGCTGAAGCAACAGAAAAGGATCGTAATGAGTAACGAGACGAGAAGAATGGCGGATAAGGAATGGAAGGGAGGTAGACAGAATAGTTTCATAGCACCCAACAAAGTGAAGAGGGAGGCTGCGAGATGAGGGGTGGTTGCAATTGTGGGGTCAACGAACGACAAGCAGTCGCCTCGTTGGAACAAACCTGCCAAACGTCAGAGGTTCTCAGTTGCCCATCCCTCTCCTACCAGTCCACCCTTCCCCTTGATTATTTTTTTACCTTTCGAAGATCGATCGTCCTCTGCGGTGTCTCGTTATCATTTCGCGACTAAACGATCTCTGCCTGATGTCAAGGAAGTTATAATTGAAACAAATTTGTTCATCGAGCTGGAACGTTTTTTCCACGTTCCACTGACCCGAGCACTTATCGGAAGGCAATCTGTTCTATTGTACAAACTGTCTAAATCAAGCGGCAATTAATTGATTCGCTGGAACGGAGTAGCCCGATAATATCGAGTAAAGGCGGATTCACACGTATCAGTGTCGCGAGTGTTGAGTGCTGCCAGTGTCAGTAAATACTCCATTCCGAAACAGGGAAACGAATTTTTTTTACCGCTCAGCAGGGTTGCCATATGTAGAGAATTAATGGCGGCGTAGAGACCACCTGACGTAGTACGGAGGAGGAGAAGAGGAACACCCGTTTGCAATAACCGTATATTTGCGTTGGTGACGTCGTGAGTCGTGACGTCATGCCGAGCGACACGACCCAGATAGCACAACGTCTGGTAAAGTCTTAAAGACGTCTTAAAGACGGCTTAAAGACGTCTTAAAGACGTCTGGTTACAAATCAAGACGTTCAGACGTAAAATGGACGTAAAATGGACGTTTTTAAAACGTCCTGTGCTATCTGGGGAGTCCCAAACCAAGCCAAGCCAAGTAACGCCACGTTTTCGAGTATACATAGGTCTATGTGACGCAATGTCTTTTCCACGCGTAGAGAATTCCCTGGCGACCCTGCCGCTGACACTGACGCGACGGCCAGGGTTGCCAGGAGTACAGACCACATGACGTAGTAGAGAGTAGTGGAGGAGGAACTCTCGCATGTATAGAGCTATATTCAGAGTGTTTAAAAATATTTGGAACATTTTTTCAGGATCGGTTCTACTCACCAAAATAATAAAAAAGTTAATATACGCGTTTGGCCAATAATGTTTAGTTTTACCCGTTATAAACATTTTTATATTTAGTAAAAAACGGGCCCGAAACATTTATTAAATTGGCATTTAACGAAGCCCAGGATGTGGTTCCGCGGATCGATATATTCATTATCATTTCGCATTTGTTGATTTTAAAGGCGAGAAGGAAAGGTATGAATAATAAAAAAAAATAAAAAATTAAAACCGACTTTTAAAAAAATAAAAATCCACCAAGAAGTAAAATATAATATTTTTCCATATTTAATCTACGACTCTCAAAAATGTTATGTCGGCGCCTCATCATTTGCACTGTGTAAATCTGGCGTCGACTTAAAAATATTGAGAGTCGTAGATTAAATATGGAAAAATATTTTTACTTTTCGATGTATTTTTTTTTTTTTTGATGTCGGTTTTAATTTTTATTTATTTTTTACTTTTTAGCTATTTAAGTTATATAACTACAAAAAATATGCATAGCCCTACGAAAAGAGCTGTTCGTAATAATAATAATAAAGTCGTTTAATGAATCAGATTTCTTATTTTTGGTGTAACTTCAAAACTACTTAACCGATTCTGATAATTGATTATCCATGACCTAAGTTGATTGAAGCTAAACTAAATGCAATAAGTTGCACGAAAATCGGTCCAGTAGTTACGGAGAAATTCGCGAACAAACACAACACATACTAACATAGGTACACCTCGAACTAATAATCTCTTTCTTTTTGAACTCGGTTAAAAATATGTTATTAGGTATTAGGTATATTAGGCCAACAGACGAACGCGCCAGTCTGCTGATTCCCCTTTAATAGCCATTTCGGGCCAATGTTTTACGGAATATAAAAATGCTTATAACAGGTGAAACTTAACATTATCGAACATATGCGTACACTAACTTTTCTTATTATTTTGATAAGTCGAACCGATCCTGAAAAAATGTCCCACATTCTTATAAACACCCTGTATACTAATACGACTTGTGCGCACCCTGAACTCGGTGACGTAGTAAGGCGTAGTAGGGGGGGGGGGGGAATCCTCGCGTGGTCTGCACAAGTCGTATTAGTATATATAACTCCATACATGCGAGGATTCCCCCTCCACTACTACCTACTACGTCATGTGGTGTATGCTCCTGGCAACGCTGCTGATATGTGTGAATCCGCCTTAAAACTCTAGGTGTGCTTACCTACTTCTATTACGGGAGCAGGCGTGTACTTGCACTCATTTGCATTTGACTTTAATCGATCGGCGGAATCTATATTTGGACCGCTTTGCTGAATTCCTAAATACGGCAGCTATTTTCTTTCCTTCTGTGGAAATTCCAAAGTCATTAGGTAGAAAGGCGTTAAGCTATAGCGTGCATGCACGAAGGCGCCCGCTTTCGCTTTGAATGCCGGCGCACGCCTTGCGCGGCTCAAGCCGCGTTCCCACGTGCGTAACGTGTCGCCTATTGAAGGCAGCATTTCGATGCGTAGGTACTGTTTTCGCGAAGGAATACTTTTTTTTTTAGCTGCTTCGTGTGTTTTCTATGGTGCTTATCGCGTGTGTGAGCACGCTGCTTTATCGGAAGTAGATTTTATTAATGGGCTTGATATTTTTTAGCTTCACGAGAATAATGCAAAAATGTGGACGTACTTAATACAGTCTTTTACTTTTCTCGGTGTCCAATTACTATATATATTTAATGCTATCTTGAACCAGATGTAACTTTTACTTCAAATCAAAGTATCAAATCGAAATTGTTAGAGCGCTTAGCTTGGATAGTGCCACTTTTTCTTACTTGGCTATCAACGCGTTCAATCTTATAAATTAGTGTTCCTTAATTCCTGATTGGAGATCTATTTGTGTTTTGTTTTTTATCGGTACCATTAAGGGGTCATTCCGGTTAACTCGCCGATATATTCACCGATTTTCAGGAATAAAACTTTTTTCCATTTATTAAACTACATTTCTACAGTAAATAAACAGAATAAAAGTAATAAAATTATTACTTTTAAAATGCTTTTGAAAGCGGTCTTGATGAAATGATTAAAAATTCATGCCTCGCTCGTGAAAACGATTTCAGCTGTTAGACTTATCTGAACCCAAAAATCCAAACAGATTCTTGACCAGTATGTCTGTCGCTATCGCTCGGACTATAATTAATGATTTATTTTCAAAATTAGGAAAATGGCGGGCAAACGGCAAGAAAAATGTTTTTTTCGACTTTTTTCTTTTGCTATTTTCGATTTTAAAAGTAGGTTAGGCTCAATGAAAATACTTGCTTGTAGTTCCTGCGAGAATCATAGGTGTGCAGAATAAGCAGTGAAATTGATAAAGCAATCGGTTCAATATATTTTGAGATTTTATTTTCACGATGTGGATAAATAACGTTTCGAGAAAAACGCGTTCAAAGTTTTCATCTATAGAGGCCGAGTCTCTGCGCTCCCTACAAAATGCCTCTGTAGAAGCTAAAATAATCGGAATTTTTTCATGAAAATTGAATAGTACATTTTTGAGGATATATACTTCCTAAAAATTTTTTAAAAAAGAAATGGACTTTCCCAACCCGTCTAACCGGAATGACCCTTTAACGCAGGGTGCACAAGGGTTTTTTCTTGTGTTATAGAAATACCTACATTGCAGTATATTAGAGCCCGCACACTAGGAATGTAGGTTACTTTACGTTAATTTTTCATCGACGTATTTATACTAGAACCCAATAGACGAACCCAAAATTTTCTCTTCCGTCTGTCTTTCAAATACAACTACGTCACGTATGAAAATGCTACAATATCACACGCGTCCATATCGTCTGCGCTTCCTTTGCGAACTGACGTAAAAGAAGCAACGCTCGTTTCCGGTGTACAGGTGCGTCCGTCGAAATTGACGTTCGTCGCGACGGACGTCAAAAAAACGGTCGTTTGTCCCCAGCTTACTAGTTTACTAGTCGTTTACTAGTTGCTGGAATTCTATCTCTAGCAAATTCTTCCAAGAAAATGTCACTGTGTTTAATGGGACAAGCAAACTATATGATGTAACAGCATTTAAGTATAAATAAAGCTTGTCGTTATCAATAAATTGCACTTCACAGATCTTGAAGAAAGGTTAATTGCGAAAACTTTTATTAGTGAATTATATTCTGGGACTATGTGGTGTTACTGTGCTATATCAGTATTTCTATGAAACAAATTACTCGTTATTTCATTATTTCAATATCTCACAATCACGTACACGATTATTATTTTTTAAACTGTTTCTTAAAATTGTAGAAACATTATTATACTTGTGACGCAAAATGGCCACAAAGTATTACGAGGACCAGGTAGTCGTTTTCCGTGAAAGAAACACTTTCTTTTTAATGTATTTGTAAAAAAATGGAAGCAAATCCAAATATATCCTTTTACCCAATGTTTATTATTATCATAGGGACTAAAAAAGAGTTGGTATGAAATATACATGTGCTTTAAACGTGGCGGTGCTGCCTGTTGAACATTTTAATGTCCTTCTGTGGTTTTGCTGTGACATTGGTCTTAAAAAGTGACTTAATGCAATTTCAAGGTGTGATTCTTGTTTGTTATAAAAACTAAAATTAAAACAGAATTGTTCAATTGGTGATCGAAAACGGCGATTATTTAAAAAAAAATCGATCGTGTTTGTGTTACTAAAAATCACCGATTTTTTCATTTTTTTATAAGAATCTCAATTTTATACGGACCGCATAATAGGTTACGCCGGAAATAGCTCATGTTTTATACATCCTGTAATTTTTTCAAGTCGATCTGAACCTCCGTTCATTGGCAAATACGGCAAAACCAAGAGAAAAATAAATTCGAGAAAAACGCGTTTAAAGTTTCTGGGCAAAGGCGAAGCTATAAGTTGCCGCTTAACCTTTTTAGCTGCCAAATCAACAATTTTGCGAATTTTAATATATATAGCAAGCGACATTTTATTCAGAAAAGATAGTACTTTCGAAAATGCAATAAAAAATCGATTTTTCCACTGCCTAGTCCCCTTAAGAGCATTAACAGTTTCCTTGAAGTTACATTTAAAATTATGCTAGATTCAAAACGTGCAAGTGTATCTGGACCGCATTGGCTCTGCAATGTAGTAAACAAATTTTTATCATTTTTGAGTGACATTTAAACACAAAAGTCCACTGCGGATGCAAATTCTGTACATTTACTTCTAAAATGGAGACAAATACGACCACGAAATTCATTAGAATTCACAACTTTAAGCCACTTACTCATATATGCAATGCATGGCTCGGAACAAGTTTGAAGCATTTATTTAACTTCTTATACACTAACCTGGTTTGAGATTTTCCTTACACTTGACAAATGTGTTACTAAATCTTAAATATCTGTAGACAGTAATTTCAATTTGAATTAAACATTGTAGGTTTTAAAATGTAATATTCGATTACCTTGCAACTGACAAGGAAAGATCCCGAACTCGGAAATTCAAAAAAATCTGAAACTTTGTGAATATGTAGGGGACTTTCTCCTGACTACAACGCAATTTGTGTTCGATGCCCAAATTCACTCGAAGGGGGTGGAATTACCTCTGAAAATTCGTTTATTCTCCGATTTTATGTTATAACTCGCGAACTGTAAGAGATAGAAAAAAAGTTTCAAAACAAAAGTTACTTCTTTTAATTAGATCTATCATTTCGCAAACAAATTATTTTACAGTTCACGAGTTATAGCATAAAATCGGAAATTAACCGGATTTCCAGGACTCAATTTTACACTCCCTTCGAGTGAATTTGGGCAATAAACAAAAATTGCGTTGTAATCATGAGGAAATCCCCTACATATTCACAAAGTTTTAGAATTTTTAGAATTTCCATGTTCGGGATGTTCCCTTGTGAGAACCTATTAATAATAAAAGTAGTAATAGATAACGAAATGAGCATTTATCACAAGGGTGTTAAAAAGATTCGCTTGTCAAGGATAGTACACCTCAGACAGACGTCCCTAATAGTGTATATAATAGTGATATATGGTTTCTCCAACAGATACAGTAGAGACGTGGTAATTGAGTATCAGTGACGGTAGGTATTCTTATCGTAGAATTTCTTATCACTATACTTTTCAGAATGTATCCAGAATTTTAAGAGAAACTTTATTCACGATGGAATAAAGCAAGTGTGCCTATAATTTGAAGACTGTCTTTAAATATAAACCTACATTTAGTGCATATGACATTTTTTGTATGTAGAATAACCTACTGAACAGATGAGAAAATTTTGTTTAATATATTGTGCAACACTCTGTATATTATTAATATTTTGTAAAAAATGTATACCTTAAAATCTTCAAGAATATATCCTTCAAAACAATCTTCAGTATAAAAATCTCACTCCTAGACATCACTATGATGTGCAGATTAGGGTGTTTCAATTTTTCAAACGTGCTATTTTCATGTAACTTTGCTCGTCCCCTTGGTTCTATTCATCTAAGTGATCTGTATGCCAAATTTTAGACAAATTTAATAATATTTAGGGGTTACACAGTTTTATCACTAAGGTAAGCCTGAGACGGTAGTAACATTTTGAATTTGGAATACGGTTACGCAGGAACTATTACATTTACACCAAAAACTCTTATACGGAAATGTTACTTACCTGACACCATTGAGTCACAACAGTTTCATTGTATGTCAAGTAATATCCAAGTTATTAATAAATAATGAGAAGCGGACTCTTATAGCCCTAACTTTACAGTGTAAAGTGTTACAACCGTCTCTGAACCCGGGTCGGTTGTAACACTGCATGGATTCTATGCAAACAGGACAATATTATTCGCCTTCTTTAACACTATTCGGTTCTGTTCGGTACAATCGATCCCAGCTGTCGATGTTACGATTCTCAATCGCCCCCGACCATGCTTTTGAACTTCAATTATAAATTGTAACTAACGAGACACTTAAAAGTGCTAAGTAACGATCAGTATTACTTTAGAAAAGGTCAAATTACAGATTTAAAAAAAAGTGTTTACATTACAATCATAAGTCAGTAAGAAAAAATTACTTTAGAGTATCGAAAAGTTATTTTGTTTACTATACATGTCTATTGCGTATCTATACTGGTAGAGCATGGGTGTGTGTATTCCAAATGTCATTGTTTATCATATGTATACCTGTCTAAAATTGGTGTTAATATTTATTATATATTTCGAGATATTAGCGTGTTACATTCGCCCCACTGTTACTGCCGCTCCCGGTCTACCGTACATACTTTTGCTTTTTCAGGTTTTAAAAATGTGGATAAAATAATATGGTACAGAATTTTTATAGGTGTAAATAATAATAATAATAATAATAATGTAAATTTATCAAAGTTTAAGTCTTCTTTGAAGTGTAGTTTCTTTTCTAAGGACTTGAGAATAAAAATAATTATCATTGGAAATCGTGTTTCCTTAGCCTACTACATATTATATAGTGTGCAAAGTGTGCAACATCTAAATATTACTCAATCTTCCTAAAATTTGTCAGATATTATTTTTATATTAACAGGAATAAGAGTATGAGCGTAGTAAAATAAATGTAATATTTTAATTTTAATCCTCTAATATTTATGAAACACCCTAGTGCAGATGCATGTCTTCCTCCTTAAACTGTTTCGATTCGAACATACAACGCTATCTTTACATTTTCCTTCGTGATTCCAGAGAAAAATCAAACAAGACCTGAATTCCCACATTCTATTGCTTTGATTGAAATGAGACATGTGGCTAGAGCTAAAAACTACCTTCCCCCGAAATAAGTAATACTCATCCCTTACGAAAACGGACAAATGAGCGTCCGAGAATAAGATTTCTTACCTAAATAGGGTCATATCACATTTGTGAGGTGTACAGAGTGTGGCCCACGAGCCTGTCAAGTGCAGCTCGCCCAGCAAGCGGACTGATGAGTTCTGGCGAGTACAGCTCATCGCCCCACTACGAAAGGTTAAGTGGGACTCTCGGAAGCCAAACTGATCGGTTTCGTGAAAAAAAAAAAGTATAGAAAATAGATATGTTAAGCAATAATCATACGCTGGTGTATTAAAATTAAGAAACTCGCAGGAAGTGGTGTTAATCAATTTGGTTTCCGAAACGCTGAAGTGTGTTCTTCGCCATTGTTTGTGCACGTGGAAACGCGGCTTTACGCTTAGAACAGTGGTCCCGGTGAAGCGAGTTTATTACCCAAATTCACTCGTGGTGCAGTCATCGATTGGGGAGAGATTACGCTCCACGTATGCACGCTCGTTACAAACGTATTCAAGGGACCATGGCGGCAAGCGCCTCGCGGGGAACCGCGCGGGAGAAGTAGGAAGGGAAAAATGAGGTTTCTATGGCGCTGCCTAGGTTTAACATGAAGGAAAATACGGGTCAAGTCTTTTTATAGCGGCAAGGGCAATCCCGCGATAATGCAGCCCGATTTTCTCCCTTTGGGATTGTCGCCATGCAGCGGAGAGGCAGGGGAATAAGGTGGGGGAGAAGAGGGTTCACTGAAAACACACCGTTATTTTCTCTGTCCGTAATTGCCCCAGCGGGAATCTCACCTTGGTCCGTGCGCGCTCCTCTGTGTACGTTCTCAGGGTCACGATTATGGGAACCGATGAAACGTGCCTTAAGAGGGGTGGGTTCTGCCTTGTGCGACTGAAAGAGTAGGTGATATATGCGAATTTTTTATAAAAAAAACTGTTGAACGCATTTATTTGAAATTTGACAAGTTGTTTTATTGTACTTTGAAGTAGTATTACAATTTTTTATGAGGCTATCCAACAAAATGTGCGTGTGTAGAGCGTCGATTGCAGAACGTAAAAAAAAATGGCTCGTGCTGGCGTTGATGGAAAGTGTCCTATGATTTACCTGAAACACAGAAGGTAAAGGGATTCTTAATCTACACGAACATGGCTATCTATGGAACTAGTATTATGGATGTATCTGTTGGCGTTCTTTTTTTATTTAAATAATTCCTTGCAATTTTTGGCCGAAATTCGAACTTTTTTCAAAAGGCTGTCATTTTAACAATTTTTCATTTTTCCGAATTGTTCTAGGTTCATAGATAGCCATGTTGATGTAGATTAAGAATCCCTTTCCTTCTTGTGTTTCAGATAAACCATAGGACACTTTCCATCAACGCCACCACGACCCGGTTTTTTTCAACGTTTTGCAATTATCGACGCTCTAAACGCGCACATTTTTTTTATATAGTCTCATAAAAATTTGTAACAATACTTATAAGTACAATAAAACAACAGGCCAAATTTCAAATAAATCTGTCCAACAATTTTTTTTAATAAAGATTCGCAAATAATCACCTACTTTTCGGTCACACAAGGCAGACCCCCCCCTTAAATTCGATTTTATCTTTAGGAGTGTACACTGAAAGATGCGTCTCTCGTTTTTGGTGATTCGCCAATGGTGGTGCGCACCATCTGTGGTATTCTGTCGTAGTTGTAGCTTAATATTTTATACGGTAGTAAAATGAGATAAATATTGTCGCTGATATACAATTTAGCATTGCATCATATTTTTTTTTTTTTGAATATATTACGGTATGACCCAACCATCGTAATGAACTAAAATTTTGAGGAGTTGGGAGGGAGGGGAAGATTATTATAAAATTTTAGCTGGGGGTATTTGTTACTTTCTGAGATATTAATAAAAAACTTTCGGCATAATACATTGAATTCACTGTTTCACAGTTGACGATACAATATTGACCTCATCGCGCGATGATTGTAACCGCAGTCTTCTTTTTAGAGCATTTTTGGAAGGATACTATAATACATGCAATCTTTTTTAAACTTTCACGCTATATTATTATGTATTTCAAGAAAGTGAACAACTGAGGTCTCCCTGAGGCGCAAACATTGCGATTTAAATCCACACATTTGTAATTATATCTCGGAAATATTAGAAATACTATTCTATACAGCAACGAATAATAAACATTTAACTAAAAAAAACATTAAGGGGTCATTTCGGTAATCACGCCACAAAATTTGGCAGCATTCAGGTTTTTTTCCCTCAGTGAATACAATGAATAACCATGCCAAACTTTTTTCATTTATTAAGCTACTTATAATGTATACGGAACAATTTTTTAAATACACTTTTAATTGTGTTTTTCAATGTTATCTGGAGGTAAAAATCGCGCCTTTGAAAAGAAGTACCTCCGTGGCGAGTGTGATTTCAGTTCACAGACTCACTTGAAACAGAGAAAACCAAACTGATTCTTGATCATTATGAGTACCTCTATTGCAGGTGCTGGAATTAGCAACGTAAGTCAAATTTTAATAAAATTCCACGCATTCAAACTTCAAATCTCGAAATTTTCCATTCTTACTTGAAGTTTGAATGCGCGCCCTATTTAAAAAATTGTTCCGTATACATTATAAGTAGTTTAATAAATGAAAAAAAGTTTGCCATTGCTATTCATTGTATTCACTGGAAAAAAAACTGAACGTTGCCGAATTTTGCGGCGTGATTACAGTAATGACCCCTTAAAATTCGTGTATTAGTTCTTGAAAAAAATTCATGAAAATAGGCCACTTTCTCGATCGACAAAATAGAATGTATCCTTAAGCGCCTGAAACTTTAATTTACGGTACGAACGAGATATACGTGATTCTTTATGTAGAAATCATTTGAAAATCTGGTATAAAATTTCTTCGTACGTGGCTTTGGTTTCTAGAAAATCAATTTTAAAAATTTGTTTTATATTTCTGCTGGTATATTTGTGTTTACCCATATACTGGTTGCATGATTCAAGAAAGTACACCGTCGTAATTGTAGGGATAATTCATCATTTTTATTGCGTTGGAAATTTAAAATATTGCTGTTGTAGTTCCATACAAAATTCTATTTGCCGAATTAAAGAATCGTAAATAAAAAATAACAATGTATTCCCTTTTTTAATTTTGCAAATTCTTAATAATTCTTCCTTTCAGTTTGGAAACAATTGTCAACTTCTCCTTTGTAGACTTTATCTCTAAGCCCTGTTATAATATTCTTAATGTAACCCATAACTAGAAATCGAAACCACATTATTCTACCATCGTGACCAATCCAAGCACAATTACTACAATACTAAAATACTAACCTATAAAAGTTTCTTCTATGATTTAAACCAGAACAACATCACTGTTGACGAATTCCAGCGCGCAAGTGGAATTAATGAGTAAGCGCCTAATCGTACGCGCACCCGTCGATTATTGAAAATCAATTATTTCGAAATCGGAGCGCCGTACGCAAGAATTTTATTCCACATTTTCGACTTATTTTGACGCACGGCATCAACTAGCGAAGTCCTTTCGGAGCGTCCTACTAAATTACGCCTCATCTTGCGCAATCATGAAACACTGGCATTTATACTCGCCCCACTTATTAGAACAAAGATACTGCATTATCTCCATTGAATAACTTAATGATCGAAGAGAAATCAATAGTAATTATTGGACAAAGTCCAGCGGCAGGGGTCAATTTCACGGGTTAATGTCAGCTATCTTTTCTGCGGCTTATCCTGCAACGTTGTTCCATCAAATAATACGTACGCCCGCGTCATTTCGTTGAATATGCAAGTGCACTCGCGTTTTTCGATAGCGGCGAGCACATTGTCCGTCGAATCGCGTACGTAGAACCGGTAACGTTCATCGATTTTTCATCCGTATTATATTTCTCTGGCATCGGCGAGAAATTGAGAAATATACGCACACATAAATCCGAGCTCAGAGTGCATAGACTCGAGGGTACTTTGTAAATATAACATACACTTTTTTTTTTGTTTCGTAAAAAAAAATCTGGCCACGCGATAAAACAGTCGTATTTGTATATTTATTTTGGGACAGCGACGGGAATTCTACCATACTCTTCGCATCTCGCGGGATTAAACGTTCCGTTTGAATTCCGTCAAAAGGGACAGAATTATCGTTCGAGTAACTTTAAATACGATTTGACCGTAATCCGGCTTTCGTTCAATTTTTTCACCTACCACGAGTGATTCATTTGGGGTGCTCGCCGTCCCGACAAATATCGTACGGATTTAATTTCAGTACCGGTGTGGTTGGAATAAATAACTACTGGAGATAAAGATGTGGCATATAGAATGGAGAATACAATTGGAATGGGAAACCCCTATATCGCCGAGGATGAACTAAAAATGGAAAGAAAATAACAATGGTGCCTTCATTTTCAGAGCCCCACTCGTCTCTTGGTTACCCATAGCGGGTGCACGCTGCAGTGCCAATGTTTTTGCTTGAAAATGAGAACCAATATTTTCATTTGTCGCGAAGTATAATTTCTGTTTACTACTCGAAATTACTCGGCCATTGCTTTAATTTGCCCAAAACATAAAAAATCTGAAAAACAACAATGCTATTCCATGTTTTTCTCGGCTGTCTGTTCCTGCCTTTGACAAAATGTAAGCTACGACTCGCCCCCATAATTTCACATAACAAGCGTATAGGCTGGCTTTACAAAAAGGGTTCGTGGCTTACAGGGTAGTACCTAGATATCTAACAAGGTTTCTGATTTTAATGAAACTTGCTGTGAATGTGGAGCATATTAGTGCATACAAGGAGAAACTGTTTATTTCTATGGAATTTCACTCTGAAGTTCTGAAAGCAGCCCTTAAAGTTATGGCGTTTTGTCGTTTCTTTTGAATATAACTTTATTTTTCTTCCGATACTGCGATACAGCGTAAAAAACGGAGTAATTCTTACATTTGAAGTTTTATTCTATCCCGCACTGTTACTAAGTTGTATTTTAAAAAACGCGATAACTTTAAGGGCTGATTTCACCCCTTCAGATTGAATTTTCGCAGAAAAAAAGTTGCTGCTTGCATACTCAAATATGTATGCTCTACAGTAAAATCAGAATTTTCGGATTGGGAAAGTTTCCTTGTGAGCTGAAAAAATGCTTAATGAACATCGATTGACAAATGAACTTTCTCAGAATTGGCAGCAATTTTCGATGATAGTAATGGGAGTGATCTGCTGTCTTTTATTATTTTATAACACGCAGAATAGAAACAAGGAATTATCGTACCACATTCTCACTTTCGTGTTTAAAAAACGTGTTTTGTGTGTTCTCCTTTCGTTTTGGTACAGACTTCATATCTGTGTGGTACAGAATAGCGAATGCTTTGAAAAATTCCTGGTCTGCCTTTGACAGGCATTTTCTACTTACTGAAGGGACGCTCGCAGCATTTTAGCTTGAAATATTACAAAATTATAACACAGCAGTAATTATTAATTGTGGTGTAAATGAAGTGCAATTATTAACGCAGCAAGGTGTGCTTTTATTTTCAGTCAGTATATAGAAGCAAGCAAACCTCTTGCATCACCAGAACTGGAAATTGCTTCTAATTCTGACACGGTTAATTTTCAGATGCATGTTAAGTAACAAGTTAATAAGCTTTTCTACCCGGGTTAGAAAATACTATTTAGCCGGTAAATCCTGAACCCAATTTTAAAAATTCGCTATAGACTGTGTCCAGCCTTGGTTGTTGGACGATTTGGTAGTCGATTGCTGATACGGGGTCCATTTTGACCCATAATAAAATTTCGTTCGCACAATTCTCAGAATAAACTTTCATATTGTCATGTTGGTATAGATTATAATTTCTCTACAATTTAAAATTCTTATTTTCTTAAAGTAATGCTAGTAATTAGTAATGAGTAACATAAGCTCCTTCTAAATAGTATAAATTGAATTTCGACCGTAAATTTTAGAAGAAATGATTTCGGCGCACTGATTCGGTCTTTTTTTTTAAAAAAAAAAACTATTAAATCAAAGCTGTTTTGCAATTTTTTAACATTTTATCAAATTCCAACGTTTCGGTCACTGATTCTGACCATTATCAAGGAAAGTTTAGATAGAAAGGAAAAATACTACGTATGCTGCTGAAGCAAATCTCACTTTCGAAAGGAACGTGCGGCACGCGAGTTGCTTGACTGGTGACTGAGACAAACAGTAGACAAAAGGCAAGAGCATCTAGAAGGTGAATCGAAATGTGGCCAAAATATGCCAAGGAGGAAACCGTTATCGATTATGAAATGAAATGTAGAATCCAAAAACTCACAGCAATATTGCCGTGATACCAACCGTGATCTGTTCATCGCATGCAATTCGCCAAGAAAAGACTATCTTTCCATAGGTATTCTTACTTTGATATCTACGAAAGATGCTCTCAGTACCTTCGATTCTCGAATACATTTCACATTTTCATATTGAAAAATTGGGTGCCTATTCTGTCTGAAAATTGAAAATTCTCCGTCTGCACTGAACAGGTATATTCTACTTTTTGCAAGAATACTTCCCCTAATACAGTATTATAAAATAAAACACAGCAACGGTTATTAATCGTAATATTAATTCAATACAGTTAATGCACATATGTATGTTAGGATATTACAATGTTATTTTCATTTTACAAAGCGTGTTTGTTTTTTCTTTATGATTTTAAACATATCTTTTACGCGTTTAAAATGTATGGCGGACTGTCTCGGTAACAGTTTAATCTTGTTGTCATTAAAAGATAATACATATTGAAGACTCAAGTTCAAAGAAGAATTCGCCCCAGTGGATGTCAGTATACAAACCATTGCTCCAACAGCAAGCAGTACATCTTCATGTTTACGTTCTTACGCAGGGTCTCCCTAATAATACAGATTCCTTGCGTCATTTAAGCAGAATATAGTTTTAAAATTACTGATCTAACTATAAGTAACGGCGTGAATTTCATATGAAATGCGAATAAAAGTGTACTTCCTGAAAATAATAATTTTTTAGGGATATCCCTTACAATATTACAGAAATAGTATAATTATTACAATATTACTCAAAATTCTATTTTCAATTAAGGGGAAATTAGGAATATCTTTCGTTCAATTATGAAAAACGAGTGTTTCTGACACTTCAATTACTTTGATCTATCACTCGCTTAGGTGTTTTATTACTGCACCGCAAGTGTCTCAAAAATCGTGCAGCCTGTTACCATTTACGCACACTGTGCATACAATTTTTTATCCTCAAACCTGTCCATTTATCTTCGTAACGTTCAAACTACAAACAGCCATACATAAACACGTCCCTTCGCTTCGTCGGAAGCACTCGTGCATGCATATTTTTCAAACAATCGAATTTTTGCTTTCCTCTTATTTAAATTTCGCAGTTTTTCCCTGAACGCAGCAATATATAGGGTTTGTATTTACATATTAGTAGCGTGTATGCCAGTGTTTCCCAACCTTTTTTGAGTCGCGGTGGCGTTTTATAATTTTGTATACTTATATAATCGTTGTGTCCATGATTCATCACCGCCCAGCCCAAGCCGCTCACGCTAGAAACATGAAATTCGGAGGGTATATTCCTTTTCCGACGTAGGTGCTCGATAAAAAGGGATTTTTGGAAACTCCAACCCGAAGGGGGTAAAAAGGGGTGAAATATGTTGTCTCAGACTCCTTATTATTTCTTAGGCCTGATTAGATATCAACTTGGTTTTTAGTTACAAAGGTTACCCACACAAATGCCTAAAAACCCATTACAGGATTTCGCCCTAATCAACCCTTAAGGGGATGGTGAAAAAGTGTGAAATGTGTTTTCATGGAGTCTTTAATATCTCTTAGCCCGATTAGATATCAACTTGGTTTTTACTTCGAAAGTTTACCCATATACAGTGGCGAACGAAAAAAAGATTACAACTATTAAAATCGCAAAACTTTTTAGAATTGGTCCAAACGACATGAGATTTTTTGAGAAGCTAGAAGGATTAGTTTGCTAAGTGACGTGGTCCGTCGTTTTGAAGAAAATGTAATTAGTCGGAATAGCAAAATGATTTTGCCCTAATCAACCCTTAAGGGGGTGGTGGAAGGGGGTGGAATGTGTTTTCATTGAGTCCTTAATATCTCTTAGGCCCGAATCGAAACGCGCGGCTATTTTGCTAATATTTAAATAATTTACGACCTCCCCCCTCCCATATAAGGTACCTAAGGTAAATTTAATAAGGTAAAGAAAACACATTAAAAATAGGTATTCAGAATATAATTATAATTTAATAATATTAAAAAAGAACCAAAACCGTGGCGACCACCCCCGAAAACATTTCGCGACCCACCGGTTGAGAATCACTGATGTATACAGTAGTAACAGCACGGGGCGTGCCAAAAATAGTGTTTCATTTGTAATCCGAATTTTTCGAAAGTTGCACTTTACAAAAGTAAATAGGTATATCTTACAATTCGAACGTATTTGACGTGGGGAGTTAATATTTTATGGTGACTTAGGTCTGAATTTAAATGAAAATCCTGCGAAAATACATTCCACGCGGATGTAGAATTATCTTTTGTTATACATTTCGTTTTCGGAAAGATAAATTTTAAAAATATTTCGGAGTAGGTAGGGGAGACCGGGGCTAGTAGACTAACGGGGTTAGTTGACTAATTCCCTTTAATTCTTGTATTATGGAATAAATTATGCTGCGATTCGCAATATTGGAGCATATGAATGACCAGCTTGCCATTTAATGTGTCGCCGTGACAAAAACCTAAAATCTAAAAAGGTCTCCTGGAAGTAAATATTTTCGTTTCGACTATTTATGAATTTTAGTCCACTAAGTACTGCTTGATGTTATTTCATGAATATTTTGTGCAAACGTGATAGCTTGACTATAATTTACGGTATTTTATTTTATCCGGTGCATGGAGGTTTTGTACGTATGACCCTTAACATGTTAACAATGTCGGACGGGGTTACTTGACTAAGCATAGGAATACTACTAATAATTGCATTTTTTATCCTCAAGATGCAGTAGAGGCAAAGAGTTTAGCTGTTCAAGTCCACTTACCCCACCACAAATCCTGCCAAGCTCACCCCTACTGATTTTACACCCTATCCTCCCTTCAAACTCTCAGGCCTTCTATATAGACCATAACAAACCAGTACAAAATAATTACAGTATCTTAGATCATGATAATTAATAAAAAACAAAATAACACTGTGAAGGAGTAAAAAAAAATAAAAAAATTTATTGGTCGTAGCATACATATGTACGCGTTTCGTATACTATATTGATGGAATTGGCAGCGTATATATACGTTTTTCACATTATATTGATGTACTGTGGCAGCGTATATATACACCTTTCGCAGGCAAAGGGTTAAAACTGAAAAGTAAATGTCAAGTCAACTGACCCCATCATATTTGTCAACTAACCCCGTAGCTGTCTGTTGACTTATTCGTCTCACTATTCTAAATACAATAAAAACTACAACCTAGACTCAATTAAAGCGACTTTCAAAATTATGCCTGTATACCTAATGAAATTTGAAAACTTTTGGTATGCAGTAAGTCAACAAAATACTAATGATCTATTTATAAAAATTAGAAATGTAAAAAATTAGTCAACTAGCCCCGGTCTCCCCTACTCGTGGATTTCAAAAAGAACCGCTTATGTATCTTTCTGTAGAATAGTACTTTGACTTGATCTCGGGTTTAATAACATTGGTACTGTTAATAGCAAAATTTCAGAAAGCACTCCAAACCTGCGATCGAAAAAGAATGCCAATTTGCAGGGAAATGTGTAGTCAATACTTTTGCAGCCAGGTTGATCTTCAAAAGCGATTTTGCCAGAAACGGAACTTCGTTGGAGAAAATGTTGTCCTCCACTTTCGACTTACTCTGCTCAGAAAATTGTTCCACCTGTAGTTGTACCATATTTAATGTTGTCTTTTCTTAGCAAAGGGCATCAATTGTTAGATACACACACATTGCACAGTGGTCTGGATATCTACTTTTAGTGGCTAAAATCCTGATTTTTCTCAAACTTGGCGATCAAGGGTTTTTGAGCTCGCTGACAACGAATCTGACACCAAAACTGCAAAAATCAAGATGGCGGATTCAAATTTATAGGCAAAATTAAAAATACCTTTATATCGATTTGTTCCACTACAAATTCATTTTCTATAATATAATTCAACTATTTATCGTAAATTATTAGTAATAGACACTATTATTACACATTCATGACATATCAAACACTGAAAATAAGGTAAACAATTTTTTTATCTTTATGGTATATTTCGGTACATGCCTCGCCCATAAATTTTTAAAAAATAGGCCTCAAAAATAAAAATTCCATTTTTTATTCGCCTTCACAAATAAAAAGTGTTCGAGAAGCATTTCAAATTTCAAAATTTGAAAAAAAAATAATTTTTTTCAGTTTTTCGGACTTTTTTCGAAAACCGTTTGTTGCACGGGAAGAAGTAATAGGTAGAACATAAAATATGCTCCTTGTCCGGATCTATAACTTTTGTTTAGCATACTTTTTCATATAATCGAAAACTTGGAGGATATTATACAAAATGGACTTATTGAGCTGTTAAATAATCATTTAAATGTTTAAGGGCCCAAGGACACCGTTTCCCGTTACCCGATCGTTCTCAAACTTTATACAGATTTTTTTTTTAATTATTTGGATCTATTCTGGTGGGTGCCCCGAAGAAAATCTTGAAAAAATATTTGACCAATAGTAAATAAGAGCCACCCTAATTCACATACATTTGCATATTTTACTTTGTGCTTATACCGAAGGGTTTCAATCTATTGAACGTATAAGACAAATTAATTAGTCATTTAATTATGCCTCCATCTTAGTCAAGACGAGTTGGCGGAAGTTTAATAATTGCATTCGTACGGAAGAAACGAATCTTTCGTATGAAACCGAGATAAAAGTGGAAGTTAACCCAAACATCCCCTTCACCTTACCTTATCTCCATCAGTTGATTTGCAATCCCACAGCGCGACAACTGTTCCGATCCACCCCACTATAACATAAAGTGGTATGTAAAGTATTATATACCGTTCTTCCTTCATTTACATTCACACGTTGATCGGGCATTTCTTGTCTATTTCTGTCAGGCCTACATTCCCTCTAAATTCCCAGCCCCCTTTTTAGATCACCCTGTACACCTCCCCGCTCTAACGTCCCTCCAATGAAATCCGTAAAAGATCAATAAACGGGGCCATCCTTTACACGCGTCTTACGACCGCGAAATCCTTCCTACCCTTCGACCAGCTCACTACGAGGCTTGGTAGAGAGGAGGGGTCGGCGGCATAAGGAGAGGAGGGGTTGGTAAGAGCTCGCACGACGTGCGTGTGTAAATACGTTGGCGGCTACGTCGCGGCCGCGTACGCGCGACTGAAAAGAGAGGGATGACGAGGCGGAGGAGGGATCCGTTATTGATCTTCTCCCCTCGCGCGTACGCTCGCACCCTCCCGCCGCCCCCGCTCCGTCCCGCTTTCCCTCGTAAAGCGAGAGGAAGCTACATCGAAGTAACGTCACCGACGACAGCCACTCGCGACGAGAGCCCGTCGCGTAGTGAGAGCCACTCTCCCCGCTGGTGGTTCGGAGCGAGCGGTTCGCGCTGTTCGGGATGACCGGGAAGCGTGGCCAGGCGGCGAGCGGGGCCGAGTCCCGGCGAAGGCTGTCGAGCGCTGCCGAGTCTCGGTCGCTCGGATCCAGTGGCTCAGTGCATGCACAACGGCCGGCCGGCGTGCATAGTCGGTGACGAAGGTGGTGCGCTTCCCGGTCTCGAGCCATCTCTTTTTCTTCTTCTCAGGGGGGATCCCTTTTGACCCCCTCCTCCCCCCCCTTTTTTTTTATCGCCGCACTTGTCTCCGAGGCACGAAAACGCGCGCGACGGAGGAGCCACCGAGGGTGCCGGGCGCCGTGCTCACGGCCTCGTCGGCAACCGGGCCTCGGGGCCCGGGGGCCACCCGCGAACTCGCACGCGGTCATGGAGCTCCTAGGCTCGTCCCGGTGCGGAACCAGCTACGATATCTGTGCGCGGGCGTTACCCCGTCGTTCTCTCGCGTACTGCTCACGAAGTCTCGCGCGACGACAGCCAAGGCCTCGCACCGCCCCGATAAAGGTATCAAGATCGCTCCTCTCTCGCGTGTCTCTCCCTCCTACGTGGACACCCACTACCCCGCTGGACACCTAGCGAGCGTGTCGGCGATCGAAATTGGGTTACAGCGGCGCTGGCCAGGAGGAACTTCGGCCGACACGCTTGTCGTTGCTCCCCGGAACGGGGGAACGTTGAGAGCGATACGACGGTGCGCTCGAACGGGAGGGGATTAATTGTGTCTTAATCGAGTATACGTCGATAGCTCCGGGCACGGCTAACTGTGTAGACTTCCGTTGTTGACGGAAGAGCTCGCGAGGAGCCACTCCAGTCCGCGGGGGTTCTCATGGCGTTTTAGACCGTAATAGGGACACTCGTTCCCTTCTGTCTGGTGATTTAATCTCGAGATTTCATTGTCCTTCTAGTGGCAAGACGGCCCAGGCAGAGTCGCCCTGCATACTTCCACGGGAACCTGCTCCTTTTTCTTTTTTCTCCCTCCCTCTCTCTCTCTCTCTCTCTCTCTCTCACCCCTCGCGTACGCTCTCTTTGAGAGCAGCATTCACCACGCTCGGTTATAATTGCTGCTCCGTAAGCTGAAAAAGAGTCTTGCTTGAGAATCGAGGTCGTAGAGGGAACAAAAGGGAGCGGCCTTTGTTCTTGCCCGGTTTTCATTTCTCTTCCTAGACCCCGAGATTCTTGCTTCCGAGCCTCCGCTATCTTATCGGGAAGGGTTAGGGGTGGACCTCTCTCTCTCTCTCTCTCTCTCTCTCTCTCTCTCTCCTTGTTTACCTGACGTATCGGATGCCTCGTGCCCATTAGCGACCACGCGAAGAACAATCGACGGTGGGCCTCTTGGAGAGAAAGTCACGATCCGGACCCATACATCGGCACGCGAGACACGTGCTGGAGATACGTGTTGTACCGTTCGGAATAGCCAAATTGATATCCCTTCCTCGAGGATGTGTTAGCGTGTACGGGATCTTAGTAATTGATCCTTGGACGATCTAGCAAATTGGCATGTCCCTTACCATCCACTTAACCCGTCGTAGTGTAAACGAAAGTAATAGCCATAGATTTTGACAGATGAATCTGAGCGTGCGAATTGGGGGGCAGATTTGTTAAAAAAAACTCGCTGTAAAATTTATCTTGACTGTGACGACGGCAACTTTGCTATTTTTGTTTCTACGAGCTGTGCTTCATGAGGGGTGGAAAATTCGGAATGGATTATGTGTCACAAAGGAACGTTTTTTTTTGTGTAAAAGTGCCGTTATTGAAGTTTGGACCAATAATTTGTGCTGTTTGCTATTGAAGACTCTTACGCAGTTTTCGCCCCCCCCCCCCCTCCTCCACGCGGTGCATCCGGAAACGATGTGGGGGATATGTTCCGCCCCCCACGAGCTACTCTCTGTGATCTAATTGGCCAGAACGTTAACAATGTTTTACAGAGAAACGGTTTGTTTGAGATGTATGATCCTTTACGAACTTTTCATTTTCTTCATTCAATACAACGCGTGGGAATATGAAAAATACGGCCCCGAATTTTTCAAGTTCGAAACCAATTGAATTTCTTAACCAATCTGCAACGAATCGGATGGGAAGATTAATCTGTAAAAGTCATAATCGTTATTTACTTTACTCCTTGCACAATTTTTAAGCAGAACATTCGCTACCGTTTCAATGCACTCAAAATCCAAAGTAAATGTGCTTTTAATTCGTCGTAAGTGGAAGAAGTATAAAATCTGTGACGAAAATATAATACAGACGTAACTTTTGAATGCTTTAAGCTACGTAAATGTTTCACCTATGTTCAGCACAAAATGGATATTTAGTCAGCAATTAGAAGTCTGAAATAATAATAGCAAGTGTACTTGAAATATTGTCCTTGGTTACACAACACAGAAAATTGCTTTCAGTACACTATTTTGTAAGCTTGTCCTTATTTCAAAATATCTTTATCATACTTCTGGATAATAATTTATTGTTTTGGCAAAGTATATACCAATTCTTGGCAATGCAAATTTTCACATCTACAGATTGAAAACGCGTTCTATTAACTATCTCGTAGAATTTTCTGATATAACCAAGTTAGAGAAACTTACTGGCCATTGCCAAATAGTTATTTTCTATTTTTTGCATCGAATAATTATTTTCTTGTTGGTTATATCATTCTATTTAACACAATAATTTTTCTGTTAAAGTGTACTGAAGTAGTGCAGTACGAAGTAGATACAATCTTTTTCATGTTCAAACGTAATACACAGTAATTGTTCTGACAGTCTCTTTTCTTCCTTTTCTACAGTCAGTCCAGATCCAAAGCTACTAAAGAGTTAAATCTCACTTAAATCTCACGTCAATCATAAAGAACCTTTCTCCATTTCTTTCCACCAAATGTATTTAATTACAAACCGAAATGTGCTAGTTTTCGTTCGCAGACTTACAGCAACCTCCTTAATGCATTTTCAGATAATTTATGAAAGAAAATTCATAAATTTTATAACCCGCCAAATGGATTTCTCGTGACTCCTTGCAACTCCAAAACGTCTGTCCATTGGCCATACAATGCACTGCAGAATTGTTAACTCCGGTTACACCAATACACTAGTGTTTTCATCCCCCCACTGCTTCGGCAATCCGACTGTGTTTCTTCTAGCCATTATAGTCCCATTGATCCTCACCTTTTTGAACCCCTATACCTTTTCTATTCAGTACATACGTGTCCGTTCGTCTTTACGTGACGCACCCCAGTCATAGAGAGCCCTTTAGAATTGAAAGTAACGCGTTATCGGCCGAAGAAGGGGGGGGGGGGGTCATGTCAGTGGCGTTCGAACGATCGCGAATAAGCACTCGTCTCATTTTATCCTCCGTTCCGGGCCCGGCACGGTGCTCCGTCGACGTCGTTAGACGCTATCGGACGTGACTTCGCGGCAATCGATAGTTCTCCGAGAGACACGCCGGCCGGAACTCCTCCTCCCCCCTTCCGGACAGAGAATGAGGGACATAGAAAGAGCAGGAGAGAGAGATAGAGAGAGAGAGAGAGAGAGAGAGAGAGAGAGAGAGATATCTTTGGACCTGTTCCCGACGGTGCTTTGGTCGTGCAGGTGATATGCGGCACCGGGGGATCGTCGGTAGACGTGACGTTGGCTTGAAGCGTGTACGTGAGGCGGAGGGGAGGCGACTGTGCGGGAGCGCGAGAACAGAGCGGGCTGGCGGTCTTGAGGAAGATAGGACACTGCGGCGTGGGGATGGAAGGCGAACTGACGAGAGATCTCGGTGAAACGGTTCGATAGAGGCGGAGGAGCTTACGCGTGGGCTCGCGAACAGGGGTCGACGGGGGCTAAAACACGGACAAGAGACCGATAGGGGAAGGAGAGGGGGAGAGAAGAAAGTGGCTACCGGGTAGAAAGCTGGCGTCCCAAACACGTGAGGGTGGCTCTCGCGGGACTCGGACCCGGCGACGGACCAATGGTGGATCCCTGTCCAGCAGAGGCAGCGCCACGGGCATGCAATGCGGCCTGTGCGCCGTTGTCGCGGGACTCTTCCGGCGAGCTATGTGCATCGCGGGCAGCAGACGGGGCTCCGGGGAATCCTGCTACCAGGAGCTCACCACCGAGGCCCAGGCCAGCCGGCACTCGCAGGTCGCGCCCGTAGAGACTGGCCTGAAGGCGGCTGAGATCGCGGAGCACGTTAAAGGGGCCGTTGAGACGCAGGAGGTGAGAGAATTTTACTACGACCCACGTACAGCTTTTTCCACCTGATCCCTCGTTATTCACTGGTCCCGAAGCGCGCGCCCACGGCGGCCATTTTCGTGGAACTAAGCGGGTACGTTGATAAAAGACGTAGTTACGGATCGTGGTGCAAAATGGCTTCAGCAGTCACTGGAGAGGAAATATTCTTTCGCGGCAACATTCTGTATTTTCTAAGGAATCAGAAACCAAGTGCTGAGCCTAGAAGTGAGAGGAAGGTTAAAATAAACACGCGCAAAGGCGGGGATATAATTGTGATCGTAGCTTATCTAGTTGCTATGTTTTGTTCTTATTTTCTTCGAATGAGAGTTGTCTATTGGTAAATCGTTGAGGAAGGCTGTGGTTTGGGGTTTTTCATATTATAGGGTTAAAATTAAAATATTACATTTTTTTACTTTGCTCATGTCCTGATTCCTATTAATATAAAAAGAATATCTGACAAATTTTCGGAAGATTGACTAATATTTAGAGGTTGCACACTCTGCACACTAAATAATATGTAGCAGGCTAAGGAAACACGATTTCCAATGATAATTATTTTTATTCTCACGTTCTTAAAAAAGAAACAAAACTTCAAAGAAGACTTAGACTAACATAAATTTACATTTTATTATTATTATTATTGTCCACACCTATAAAAATTCTATACTTTATTATTTTACCCACATTTTTAAAACCTGAAAAAGTGAAAATATGTAGGGTAGACCGGGGCGGTAGTAACAGGGGGGTGAATGTAACACGCTAATATGTCGAAATATATAATAAATATTAAGAACAATTTTAGATAGGTATAGATATGATAAACAATGACATTTGGAATACACACATCCATGCTCTACCAGTATAGATACGCAATAGACATGGATAGTGAACAAAATAACTTTTCGATACCCTAAAGTAAATTTTTCTTACCCACTTATGAATGTAATGTAAACACTAAATTGATAATAAATTGATAATTTGACCTTTTTTAAAGTAATACCGATCGTTATTTAGCAATTTTAAGTGTCTCGTTGGTCATAATTTATAATTGAAGTTCAAAGCATGGTCGGGGGTGATTGTAATATCGCCAGTCGGGGTCGGCTGTACCGCAACAGAACCGAATAGTGTAAAAAAAGGCGAATAATATTGTCCTGTTTGCATAGAATCTATGCAGTGTTACAACCGACCCGGGGTCAAAGACGGTTGCAACATTTTACACTGTAACGTTAGGGCTATAACACTTCGCTTCTCATATTTTATTAATAACTTGAATATTACTTGACATACAGTGAAACTGTTGTGACTCAACGATGTCAGATAAGTAAGTAACATTTCTGTAAAAGAGTTTTTGTTGTAAATGTAATAGTTCCTACGTAATCGTGTTCCAAAGTCAAAGTGTTATTACCCCCTCAGGCCTACTTTAGTGATAAAATTGTGCAACCCCTAAATATTATTGAATTTGTCTAAAATTTAGCTTACAGATCACTTAGGTGAACAGAACCAAGGGGGGCGAGCAAAGTTACACGAAAATAACAACTTTTTAAAAATTGAAACACCCTAATCTGCACATCATAGTGATGTCTAGGAGTCAGATTTTTATATTAGAGATATTTTGGGGGAAGGTAGTTTTTAGCTACAGCCAAATGTCTCATTTCAATTAAAGCAATAGAATGTAGTGATAAATCTAATTAAAAGAAGTAACTGTTATCTTGAAACTTTTTTTTCTATCTTTTACAGTTTGCGAGCTATAACACAAAATCGGAAAATAGCCAAATTTTCACGGGTAATTCCACCCCTTCGAGTGAATTTGGGCAACGAGCACTAATTGCGTTGTAGTCAGGAGGAAATCTCCTACATATTCATACAGTTTCAGAATTTTTTTGAATTTCCGAGTTCGGGATCTTTCCTTGTCAATTGCAAGATAATTTAAAATTACATGTTAAAACCTACCATTTAAAACCATTTTAAGTTGTCTAAAATTTGTCGTACAGATCACTTAGATGAATAGAACCAAGGGGGCGAGCAAAGTTACATGAAAATAGCATGTTTGAAAAATTGAAACACCCTACTGTAGTTAGTCGATATCGAGTAAAATTGAAAAAGTTATAAAATCGTGGCTATATTGGTTCGCCGTTCATGTGTCCGCATACAATTAATAGTTGTATGATGTGGCGCTCATATACAGTATACAGCGTGTTCGGTAAAACGTAGTACAGCTGCCAAGCTGATGATGATTTATAAAAGTAAAAGTAAAAGCTATAGAATACTAATTTCCGAGGCAAATAACATTGACCATGAAATTATAATGCTATACGTTTAAGTTAAATGAGTTCATTGCAATGTTTAACTAGTAATTTTGATATAAATTTATTTTATAAAACAACATGGAGCAATCCAATACCTATTTAAAACTAAACATCCAGTCGCATTAAATAAAAATATTATAATTTAAATTAACTGTTTGATCGCGCATAAGATGCGCGGTTACCAATCGTGGTAATTTTATATTCCAAATCATCTTTTTCGGTAACTACGTTTGCAACCGACAAACTTCGTTCTATATTTTTAGGGTTTTTTCTTTTTTAAAATTACCCTGTCGTTTGTACTACGCTTCACGGGGCACCCAGTATATTTACTCCACATCAATCCTCCATCAATTAACCGGCGAGCTTTTTAAATAATTGTCTCACAGATGGACGATGATCCAAAGAAGACGAGAACGAAACGTAGCAACTAAGTGAGCTGTAATCACGATTATACTCCTGCATTTACGCGTGTTTATTACAATATTCCCGTCGACTAGGATAAATTGCTTTCTGCCTCCTTAGAGAGTACGGAATTGTACTATGAAAGTATTTTTTTCTTCCGGTGATTTAAAAAATCTTCAATTTCTTGGTACTTTTTGTACGTAAACTCGCTAGGTGACAAATATGAATCCACGGAATGATGTAATCAAAATTTCATGATCTTCTAATAGATTAATTTAAAATGTGCAGCGCTGCTACTATCCCCAAAAGTCATATAAAATCCACTGTCTAAAGTAGAATCGCTGTGATTTCAGCGAAGGGATAGAACTTGTGGTGGTAAATTTTGTAAAAAGTTACAAAAAGCGTATTTATTATAATCCTCAATGACCTAGTCGCGAAGTACATAATAATGGTCACACGTACATGAATCAATACGATAATTTTAAATTTTGGGGTCTCATAGGGTTGAATGCGTTCGATTTTCACCTTTTTCAGTGCACCTTTTTTACGGGAATTGGTGATCATAAAATCAATGAATCTGGGTATAGTATTTCCATTCAATGTGATACTCCGATCTTTGGCCTAACTGTCTACAAAGTGTACCTAATTGAATGCACATAGTTTTCTGTGCACGTACATATATGCTTTAGTATAATTGGGGATTATTGGAACAAAATTGTAGTAGATATTCATGTAGGATAATAACTTGAGTAATTTATCGGATATGGATTATTCAGTATCCGTAATGAGTTATCCTATTATCAGGTTGTTCAAACACTTAGTTATTATAATTGCTACGAAGACCATAAAAGTGATTTTTAAAATGCCCAGAGTAAAATAAATTCAAGAAAGTATAACAATAGAATATAGAACCTACTGATTGTGAGTTTGAGTCCTTTTCAAAGATACTAAATTAAATTTTTGAGTTCAGTATCTACCTCTGCAAACGACGAACTGTCCTCAAACTGAGGAGGAGAGCTTTTGGGAGGTTTTATAATTTCAAAAAATTTTGATACTTAGTGTACGCGAAGGTCTCCACTCGGACATTAATTTCCCAAAACAGTAAGACGCGCCTTTCAGCCAAATTCGAGAAACTCGACTTTGAAGAAATCTGAATTCCCCTCCATGTTTTTTCTCGAATTTGGCTGAAAAGTGCGTCTTATTGCTTTGGAAAATTAATACCCCAGTGAAGACTTTCACGCACATTAAGTATGAAAATATTCTGAAATTGTCAAACCTGAAGGTCCCCTTGTGAGATGGCGACAACGTGATAGGTGCTTAATTTCATCGAACTAGCTCTTTGTTAATTTGATCCTAGCTCTTATTTCAAACTCGTATCACTCAAACTTCTTAAATTCTTCCAAACAATTCAATTTTTCTTTAAATAGTTGAATTCTGTCAAGGTACTCGAATTGCTCATCTGCCTAAAGGTAGGCTCCCACTACGCCTCGCCTCCCCTCGGTGCAACTCCTTTTCGCACTCACATATGGGCTCGCGTCGCCTCGGTTTTTCCCTACCAGAAATTATCTAAACTTTCCTCGGTTCTTGTGTTTGGTCAGTTGCTCAGAGAACCTCTTCCTATGCAGTCGTCAATTCAGTAGGCTCACACTACGCCTCGCCTCTCTTCCTCAAAATATTCTTGGCGAGGCGAGGCGTAGTGAGAGCCTCTAGCTACTCAAACGTCTCAAGTACCAAACACTTTACTGCTCTAATAAAATGACCTGTGGCTGATTATACTTATTATATTATAGTTATACAGAATGCCCCACGGGGTGGGGCATTATTAGTAGCCAAGAAATATTATTAGTCACAGTCACAGCTCTATGTCTATACTTTTTCAACATCGACATTTTTTATCTTGATGTCAAACTAGCATGTGTGCTGACTATTGGCGAAGATATTACATTCAACATACTGTAGATTTTGACTAAACTCTTTCTGTGGACTGTCCAAAATGATTCACGTTTGTCAATGGTGACAGTAGCAAAATTGTTGCGGTGGTCAGTAATTATATCCGAAATTTAGAAACCCACATCCTCGACGCTTCAATATACACACTATTTGAAGGGAAATTAGATCTGTATTGTTACTAAATGCGAAGCAATGCTCTTATGAATACACGTATTGAAATATACCTGCTCGTATTCATGGATGAAACTCAGTTTAGCCGCAATACTATTGACGGTAACCACAGTTTTCATTACTGGGCAGGTGAAAACCCGCAAGAAACCACAGAGCATGAATTTCAGTATCGGGTTTTAATATATGTGTGGTTTGGGATAATAGGCGAATGCTTTGTGCCATCAATAACTAACATGTGTGGCATCAAAAGGATAAACATCCACTGTGGAGGGAGTGGAATGAGTCTCATCAAATACAAAACCTGACTTACTCACCTAGGAAGTAAAATTTCTGGTTGTTCTTATAACATACATATCTAGTCTTAATGTAAAAATAACTTTGAAGATTGTACGTTTTGAAGAGTATTTGCATTTCTTGTAAACATTTGTTTCGTGTAACGTTAGCTCAAATTACCTAGTTTTCTAATAGTTATTTCCACACAGTTAGAAACTGTTGCTGGCAGAATTTCTGTTATTAATTATCAGTCTGCAAACTTTTCGTTTATGCTCCAAAAAATGAAACCAACGATCTTACAAACTTCCAAATCTCACAATTCTTTCATATCGATATATCTATACTATCTGTAATATCTATACTTCTATACTGTTATAATAAAGCTACAGCGTTTATTTGTATGCACACGAAAATCTCAAAAAGTACTGAACCAATCACTACGAAATTTTAACTACAGCATCCTTGAGCAACAAGAACGGACATAGGCTATGTTTAATCACGTAAAATATAATTAATCTGTGTAATTATGTAAATAAAGAAGTCATGACGCGGCCGGCTGCGATGGATAGTACGCGACGCGACCGCCAGGCGGCGATCGGGCAGGGCGCTTCTCGCACTTGGTATATAGCAGTCATGCCCATAACAAAGCCGGGCAGATCGTGTATCGTCACTCTCGATCGAGTACCGCCACTTTCCGATAACAAAGATTTATATTTTTGGGTTAATTATCATAAAAATGCCAAAAACGGGAACCTTTCTAAAACATCCGCTGCTGCCAGACGTTCTTCTTTTTTAAGAAGAAGCGAAAGTAGCGAGCAGCTTCAAAATAGACTCCTAAAAACGAGAACAAGAGCAGCAGATCTTCTTTAGATGTTACTATATCCCGCGTGGGATCAAATTTGTCGAGATCATTCGCCGAGCTCGACGTATGCAACATACATTAATGTCAGAAAATCATCTTACCAAGAATGATTTTTTCCGAACTATGAGGAAATTAAGCTTTTTTCAAAATACTTTAATTTCGTTAAAAGATATTAATTTTAATAAACATGAAATCAGTCACGCTACTAATTCGGGCAAAGCCGACACGGGGCATGCTAGTTCAATTTAAAATTATAAAAGCTGGTTAGATGTAATATGTAAAATAATAAAGAAAGGAAATAATTTTGCAGGATTCGAATTTTCAGTTCTTAGAACCTAAGCGGTTTCATACCTGATGCATGAATTACAGTAGAATTAAAAACTTTCCATATTCTACTGCAATTACCATGGGACAGATGATTGAAGTTACTTTGTTAGAAAGAAAAAGGCTGCTTGACGAGTAATATTGTGAAATTTATCTATACTCATACTCTATACTTGTGTCTTCTTCGCCGTCTTTATACTTTCTCTTCAATTTTCTAAACAAAAAACCAACAATGTCGATCATGCTCTCCTTTGCAATTCAAAATCGAACATGGAAATTAATAAGATGGGGTCGAATTCAGTTCGACAAAATTCGAACGGCGAATCTTTTAATACACAGAAGCCACTTTCTGATAGAAATACGCGCACGTAGCATTTCTCTTTCTGCCGACGGACCAACGAGGCACGATTGCGTCCCGGCACACTCGCTCTCTTCCATTTCCTTATCATCGAATCCTCGATTGTCCGCGCGACCGCGGAAGCGTGCGCGCGCGCACCGCCGCCGATAACCGGCGTCGATAAGCGCGATAATGTTTGTCATTTCGCCGAGGTGCTGCTCGTGCTCGTATTGCATCGCGAGTCTCTACCCTCTTCCCCCCCCCCCTCCCCTCAAGGAGGATTTTAAAATTAGTCTTAAGGTCAAACGTTGGTAGCTGTCGTCATCGTTGTTCCTGACCTAGACTCGCTGGGGTGTAAACTTCGGGATGCAGGCACGCGGGGACAAGGTGCGAATGGAAAGAAAAGAAAGCCTCGATTTACACACTCGACTCGACCGACGTAAACTGTTCGCGCACGCGTCGTTGCGGTGGCGTTGTACTCGCGCGCTCGTTCGTGACGTAGCCGTCGGGCTGAGGCGAGGCGATGCGACGTGAATCACGCGAGCCGCCGCTATATTAAAAGTCGATTATCGCGATTTCCAATTCATACGTCGCCCACGATCGGCGTGTACTCGTTATACCAGACGAAATTGCACTCTGCTCCCGTTCATTCGATAATGATGGGCCGATAAGGCGGTTGGGCGCTGCCTGCTTGGGATGGAACCGGGAACGGCTCGTATAGGGTGACCCGCATTTCAGTGGTGCCATTGAGAGAAAGGTGATCGAGTGATTTCACTGTGCATTGCAAGAGTGGTTCTTATTTATTTTTGGTAAAAAATTTTATCAAGATTTTCTTCGGGGCACTCTCCGGAATAGTTCGAAATAATTAACAGAAATCATAGCCCTATCGGATAACGGGGAAAGGTGCAACTGGGCCCTTAAACATTTAAATGATTATTTAACAGCTCAAAAAGTCGATTTTGTATAATATCTTCCAAGTTATTGATTATATGAAAAAGTATGTCAAACAAAAATTGTAGATCCGGACAAGGAGCATTTTTTACGTTGTATTAATTTTTCCCGCGCGATAAATGGTTTTCGACGAAAGTGCGAAAAACTGAAAATCTTTTCTTTGTCAAATTTGGACATTTTAAATGCTTTTCGAACATTTTTTATTTATGAAGGCGAGCAAAAAATGGAATTTTTATTTTCGAGGACTATTTTTTAAATATTTAAGGGGGAGGCATATACCGGAATATGTCAAAAAAATAAAAATAAAATTTTCCTTATTTTCAGTGTTTGATATGTCATGAACGTTTCGTGAAAATTTGGAACCGAAATTCGCAAAAACATCGTTTGAGGAGCCACCCTAATGTACTGGCACTTGAAAAAGTTGGATTACTTATTATAGGGGAAACGAGTGAAATACGAGCCAGTTAACGAAAACTCAAGATATTTAATCAATTAGTTGAAATATTTATTAGAACCTTTGGAAATTCGTTAAACAAGTTATAAACAATAATATTAGAGCGACTCTTTTCACGTGCCATCAACTCAAAATAGAGTATAACATTTTCTTGAAAAAGTAGTTTTCGCCCACATTGCCCGCGGGTTGGGTTAATGAGGGCCAAGCGAGTCTTCACACAGAACGCAGTAAATTATGTAGCCCAAAACGAAATTAAAATCTTTTCTTCTAATACTAAAAGGATAGCAATTATTACAGATCCATAATATCCGCACATCGATCAAATTTAATGATTTGATTAATGTTTAACGAATTCTAATTAAGTGGATACACTTAGTTACTGAAATCACATGTGTAAGTACTTACTTACAAGGAGAGGTTCCCAGGTGTCCGCCTCCGATTGCTTTGAATTTTGGATATGTTTTAGAGGACCGAAAAATAAGATATACGTGTTTTTTTTATAGCGGCCCGTTTTCATATTTAGGGGGTGAAACCACCCCCCAAAGTTATAAGATTTTCAGGTGTTCATCTCCGATTGCTTTGGTTTTTGGATATGTTTTAGAGGACCGAAAAATAAGATATACGTGTCTTTTTATTTTGGCCTGCTCCAATGTTTAGACAGCAATGGGAGGGCATAAAACCACTGATGTGTCACCATAAAATAATTTGTATTTATGGTTTTTAAGTTTTTGATGACATTTTTGACACTTTTCAAGCCTCTTAAATACGTATTGAAAGGATTGCGGGTAGTTTACCCTCTGATAAGGGTGACTGACGACAAGAACATCATCCATACAGTAAATTATGACGCAAATGAAATTTATTTGAAGTTTTACTCGACACAATTTTGTACCCCGTATCAAAATTAGAGGGGTGGTTTCACCCCCTAAACATTGGAGCAGGCCAAAATAAAAAGACACGTATATCTTATTTTTCGGTCCTCTAAAACATATCCAAAAACCAAAGCAATCGGAGATGAACACCTGAAAATCTTATAACTTTGGGGGGTGGTTTCACCCCCCAAATATGAAAACGGGCCGCTATAAAAAAACACGTATATCTTATTTTTCGATCCTCTAAAACATATCCAAAATTCAAAGCAATCGGAGGCGGACACCTGGGAACCTCTCCTTGTTAGAGTGTCACAACCCGTCTGTTTCCAAGTTCCTGGCATCTGTAGCAAAATAAAGCTGTCACTATTCAAAGGTTTTGTACTTACTATTTCGATGCCAATTTTCGAGAAATAGCAGGAAATACGTGCTGAACAAACAACGTTCTCTGCCACCGGTACGAATGCGACTAACGAGACAAACAAATGCCCAGAGTCATTGTTAGGAGGGAGGGATACCTTCGGCCGGAAATGTGTCGTGGTTCGATTTACAGTATTACTAAAACTATACTCACTCTTATTACCCACTGACTCTCATTTCCCCCGTCTCCTCTACAGGGTGTTCTGAAATATGTGGGACCCACTTTACGGCTAGAATCTGCACTTGAAAACAATGAAAGAAGGTGATTTAAACACGAGCTCTATTTGACCTTGTTCCCAAGTTATAGCCATTTTTGTACCTCGGCAATGTGCAACTGCTTATAGGTAGGTACTTTTATGGGTAGTGTTTGAAATGGTCACCTTCGGCCTGACAAGGAGAAGTTCTAAGGTGCCGCTACCGATTGCTTTGGTGTTAGTATATGTTTTAGAAGACTAAGGAATAACAAATATGTTTTTTTCTATTTTGGTCCACTTGCATATTAGGGGGAGGGTGAAACCACCCCTCAAAGTTGATACCTAAGAAGAGGTACACAAGTTTCTATTGTTAGTTTAGAGAATATTATAACATTGTGTATATCAAAATATATTCAGCAACAACAACCTGTAACACATAGATTATTCGAAAACCAAAGCAATCGGAGGCGGACACCTGAAAACCTCTCCTTGTGAGTGGAAGCCTGTAGTCGTCGTGTTACAGATTTTCTAAAAAAATGTGAGAAAGATGACTAAATGTGATGGTGCAACTTTATGCAGAAACTTAAGGATGTATCAGACCTATGTTCAAAATGGTACCAGGTTTAGGAAAACTTGTGAGATTGTTCTTTTCAATCTTCCTGACGTGTTCCAAAAATTTTAAACGAATTCAGTAAACGGTTGCTGAGTTATAACGATTTTAATTTTCACTGATGTTACACGTACTCTTGTGGAAAGGAACGATCTTGACAGATAAAATAGCTGAAAAAATATTGAAGAAATGGTACCAATGATTTCAATTTTTTTGCGCATGTAGTATATGGATTGATGGAAATATCTAACGAGCTTCGATTGTATTCACTACACTGTTTTAAAGAAATAAATTATAACTTGAGAAAATTGTGAATTCGGGTCATTTTCACTGGCAAAAGTTTAGCAAATAATGCTTGGAAAAGCATTTCTAAAGTGAAAAATACTCTTCTAGGAGTAAAAATAAGACTCCAACTGTCGTTCGAGTTCCTCGCATCTAGATTTACTATGCGTAAGTCGTAGATAGTCAGGTATTTCATATTTCATATACTTTTGTCTAATATTGTACGTCCTATACATCCTTAAGTGATTAGATGCATACACCTAGGAGGCGAAGAAGTAATGTTTAAGAAATTTTTTAACAAGGAAACATTATATACATTAGAAAGGTCATACTTTTGTCTGCAAAGTATGAAATTTTCATTAAAAAATTCGGTGAAGAAGCTGCGTGGTAGCTGTTTCCATACAATTGTTTTTCCAGGAAAAGTGTCTAGAGTAACCATCATATCTTCGTTGTTTTTCATCTGAATCAAAAAAGGAAAAATTATTCTCAAAGTACACAAAAAACTAGTCCATCTCGTAGCCGTTTTTTTTTTCAATTTGTCGCAAAAGGGCGGGCATTTGAAGATAGAAATCAACTTTATGACTGAATACATATCGATACATATACCCGTCCTTTTGCGACAAATTGAAAAAAAGTAATTGGCTACGAGAAGGACTAGTTTCTTGTATCTACTTTTCCTTTTTTCATTCAAATGAAAAAAAGCGAAGATATGATGGTTACCGTAGACGCTTTTCCTGCAAAAACCGTTGCAAACTGTACAAAAATGGCTATAGGTGTCTCGGGAACGAGGTCAAACGGGGCACGTGTTTATATGAACTTTTTCTTTGTTTTCAAGTGCAGAATCTAGCTGTAAAGTGGGTCCCACATATTACGGGACACCCTGTATGTAAGTTGAGTAAAGAAAAATTGTTTTATACTTGTCTGTGGTAAAAGCCCATTGCAATTGCTTCATTTTATTTTGTCGCTTTAGCCCTTTAACGCCCCGACACGAAAAAAATGTTTCCGGGAAAATTTCCCAAAATTATTTACTATCGCTTTTTTATACGCTCGAAGTTGATGTAATCTATACGTCACACTGAGCGCTGAAGGGTAGCTTTCGAACTGCAATTTTACAATTGAATTCTGTTGCCAGTCTCTGTTCAACTCTGTTCGTAGATACGGATTTTTTTTGTAATATTAATATTTCTTCGAATTTCTGTAGCTGCGAGGCGTCTGTTTTTTTTTAAATACTGCCCTGATTCTTAAATCTTCCTATTTAGTCGTTACTTTATTATTTATTGGATTTATTGGGTACTGTTGTTTCTTATCGCTTGGCAGTGCATTACACTGTAATGTACAATAATTTTAGTTGTTTGCCATACTTCTTAACGACGTATTCACGTGACGTAAAGTCGCGACAGCGCTTTTAATTTCAGTCGGCATTACTACTTCTCCTTTCACCTCTGTTTACCCGATAATTGAATAATTTCCCCTCGATAGTTACAGCCTTCTTCCTTCTGAGATACAACTGTTGATTTACGTGGTGCAAACGTTTTCTTGGTAATAAAACAGTTACCAACGACAAAGTCGATCATAAAAAGTAACTCAACTAACATTAAAATGCCGTTAAACACTATTGAAGCGATAAAACTGAATAGAAGTTATTAGACCGTAAACGGTTTAATAACACGAAGAACACCGATAATACCTTTAATCATGTATTTTTTCTATTACTTAGTATTGTCGCGTCAAACGCTACAGATTATTAGCGACATATGTACATATAAATAAAGCATAAATTTTCTATTACAATACAGTAGCAATTACAGTTACAATACAATTACGGTTGAGATAATGATTGAGAACTGGTTATGGGTTACTTACTTAAATTTTGGAGTAAAATGATTTTTCTCTCAGACAGTCGATTAACTTCTTAATGCGCGCTGGCTTGGTTAGCATTTCATTTATATTGGTATCAGCTGTATTCCCGAGGTTGTCGAATTTGGTACAATTATATAATAAATGTTTAACCGTGATTGGAATATTAGCTACATGTATCGCACATTTTCGGTGGTGAGTTATCCATTAAGTGTCCATGTGTTAGCTTGATGTGACCAATTCTAAGCCGGGTCATAACAATTTCATCTCTCCTTTAATCTTGTATTAACCCTGAACTGCTATACTGCTTTTTTTCAAACATAATTGGTATTCTGGGGTCGTGGCAGACCCCAAATAAAAAAGGACACAGAAATTTGAAAATCAACACAAGATACAGCCCTATGAATATTTTGTTCTTAGGTAATGTATAAAATAATAGAAACGTAGAAAGTTAAACTATTATTATAAAATTAATTAAAAATTCAGTTTACAAACTTAGATAACCAAAAATTTTGCAGCGAACTTTGCGTGCTTGGGGTCATCACCGACCCCAGGATACCAGTTAAGGGTTAAAATGACAGAATTGCACATATAATGCCAATAAGAGTAGCAATTTGATAAAAACAATAAATAATTAACTAGATACTTACTATGTTTTCTTCTATTTTTTTTTCACTAAATTTAGGTACCTATGTATATATGTAGAACAAGTGATAATTCGCGGCGACACTTTTTCATATAAAGCTTTGCTTTTTGAGAAATCTTTTCATTCTTGGAATTCTTTTAGTGATTATGTTTCGATCCCGCCAATCTCCTTGTCGACAACGTTTGTGGTTGTACGTGCGCTTCTGAATACAGCAGAACCTTCGTTATCCAAGTTTCGTATTACCCGAGCATCCTACTATTTCACCGCTCTATTATCTGAACGGGGTATGCCCTCGTAAAACACCTCGTCTTCTATTATAACTTCTTCTATACCCGCTGGAACTAATTTCCATGAGAACAGTCTAGTTTTGAACTGACAGTGCGCGTCGTCACATATGTGTACAGTGGTATGTACTTAATTAAAATAGTACGCTTTTGGCGAGTCCCGGTTATAGGAAACTAAATAGCTAGATCCATTCTTGAAACTAAAATAGTGCCCGCGTACGTAACGATTTATCGTACTGCATGTTGTATGAACTGTTGTATCAACTTGTTTGTTGTTAGTGAACAAGTATTACCAGGGAACAGTGCAAGTGATCCCAAGAAGAAATAGCACTGTGTTGCTGTGGCGCAATTATTGATGACAGACAGCGACAATTTTTGCAACGTTTTGAAAGGAGAAACTTGTTTTTTAAAATAAGTATTCACTTTCATATGGATGGATATCTAAACTCTGTGCTAGGGAACCTTCTGATAATAAGTCTAGTACTTTCTGTACGCTTGTATTTTGATATTTGCCTCGAAGCAGCGTAGCACTATTTATGAATCTTAGTTGCTTGAGTGGATAATCACATGTCAAACATTGTTTAACATTGAATTGGAGCTTACGCAATTTCTCACCTAAGGACACGTTTCCAGCAAAGAGATATAAAATTGGAGAACAATTGCCGAGGGAATATTCATAATTTATTTTGTGATATTTATTCTTCAAATAAGATGGCCGAACTTTCAATCAAATCAGGAAAATGAATGAAGTATTAACCCTTCGTTGACACTCTGGGTTTGAGCCACCCAGAAGCTTATTTTGACGCTCTGTATCTTCTATATGCAAAATAAATATTTTTTCTCCAAATCCGACTTATAAACTATCTTTTTTTCTCGAAATATTATATCCAAACAACAACTCTGTAGATTTTTAGCTCCTAATATCGAAATTTGTAAAAGTTACAATTTTTTGAAGATTTCCTTTGTTTTTTCGACATGCGGTAATCTAGAATTTTTCCACAAAAACTGTGATAAAATTTAAATAAAAAATCTATTGGAATACATTCTAGAGACCTTGGAAATGACCCATGATTTTTTTCATAACGATTGGATTCTTTAATGGGAATGGCAGTGGTTCAAAAATTGCTCCGGGTGTGAGCCACCCAGGTATGTCAAAGTTGATCGAAAAAGGAGATGTGCCAACGAAGGGTTAAGAATTCAAGAAGCAGAATTTTTAAATTTGTGAAATATCTGAAATATTAATTAAGGAAGATATACACAACAAGACGGTATATTATTATATTTCATCCGTTGAAACGTGGTTTTCACTTACCTGCCTTATTAGAAACTAGCTGACCCGTTACCCGGTTTCACCCGAGAATTATATGATGTTTGAAACATAAAAGAGCCTAAACAAAAAAAATTACAGCCTATAATCTAATCTAGGACCTATGTAATATATATTCCAAATTTCGTTGAAATCCGCTCAGCCGTTCAGGCGTGAAAGAAGGACAAACAAACAGACAACGTTCCACTTTTATATATTAGTAAGGATGTCTGATACTCGTGCATCCCCAGGTTCAACTACTAAAGATCATAACACTCTAATACAAATATCGCTTCTAGCCTTCTCTCTAATATATTAAAAAAATTCAAAACTTCATTATATCCCACATTTCAAACTCTACTTCTTGCGGCAATACAATAAAAATATCCATTAAGTCTGTGTTGATATCTGTTCTGTTCTCGCCTTCACATCCAGAGCCTCATTTCTATGTAGAGTATCTGCTGATTATTAACCGCGTAATATTCGAGATATTCAATTATCTACCAAATACAATGCACATTGTATGGCAAAACTAAGCTTATCATCGCGAATGGTGTTCAGGCATCCAGCCAATAGAATCTTACTCGACATCAGTTTCCATCGACAAGTGTCACGCTCGCGATACCGATACTCCTTTTACGAATCACGATAATTAGCGATATGGGAGTATCACGGAATAGCCTGATCGCTGTTTCGTGGGCTAGTTCCGTAGTACGGCGGGTTAAGACTAGCGTGCTCGTAAACTACGCGAAACAAGTTTATGAGACGCGACGATAATATGGTTATCGCTGCCGGTGTGCCTGACCTATGCTCGAAAGTAATGTGATCATTCCCGCCGCCTCGAGCCCGCTGCGGACGGACCAGGGAGCGTCTAGGAAAGGGTGTACACCCCCGCGAACAATACCCACCCTCGATACAGAGGTTTGATGTCATTCAATCGGTGAGGGACTTTCAGGGGAGAAAATTGTATACAAAACGCCGCGCGATACACTCCGCGGCATAACTGAATAACAAGGGACATCGCTTAAGTGTCACGCGCCGATTTTCACGAGACTTATGTAGGAAGTAGTTCTTGAAAAAATATTTGACACGTGAAAAATCGAAACAATTGAGTTTATCGTTTATTTGGTATTGCATTGATTTTTAGATATTTTTAGATTTTTGACTTACGATTTGATCACTTTTATGATCACCGGCACATATATTCAATCATTCATTTCGTTTTCTTTATTTTCCTCTTTTCTTCTTTTCTTAAACTGACATGTCTTCTCGATTTAGCTCGTCGAAAACGTAGCAATGATATAAAAAATTGACGAAAAATCCATCGCATTCACCTTCTCATGAATAATAAAATTCTTTTTTCTACGCGAACCGAGACAAATGGAATGAAATCGAATATTTTACACGAAATATCGACAGGTCGACAAATCTATAAAATCCAACGGCGTTATTCTAATTATAAGTAAGAATTCAGAATGTTATTTCAATATTTTATTTGACGAGATTCAACGGTAGGTTTGGATTTGTTAGAATGGGATCTCTAACACAATTAAGTATTACATACTGTGATGTATATAGTATGCAGTGGGATGTTTTGGATTAGCAGAGAATAAAATTTTGGTGTCCCAAGGATCGTTCAGCTTTGAAGGGGACATCACGTGCCTGAGTCAATTTTCCACTAAGTGTAAATATGTAAATCATATGTATCGACGCCATCTCGACTTCTTTACATGGTAATTTCTTTTTTTGTTAAATACCTATATTTGCAACATTTTTGGCAATTGAAATGAACATAGTCGAAATCTTAATGATAGAGAAATGAGAAAGAAAGGGTAAGCCTTCAGTGCTTGTGAAGTGGAAAGAATTAATTTTCAAAATAATAAATTTTCAATATTAAACTGACCTACTTACTGATAGTGCATTTGTAGTACAACTTGAAATGTATCGTAAGACAGATTCATAACGTGGAGTAGCTGTCTGTCTTTGATCAGACACTGGACGTTTCTACTTACTCTACATACTGCTAGTAGAAAGGAATTCATGAATAGAGTCGAATAAGAAATCCTTTTCTAGCTCTTTATCCACTGTTTCCATTAGTATCCTAGCATGACCTGGATTATGCACGGTCCTTTTCCTCGCCAAAAAATAGGCTATACACTTAGATAGGTACTTAAAAACATGTATTGAAATTTAATAAAGTCAAAATGGCGAAGATATAACTTCGATATTTCCATTTAGGTGACGATTAATTTGATTATAAAACTTTCTCAACCAACTCATACCATCCCTAAAAAAGCAATTTCATATCTCCCTTAGCGCTAAGGATATGAGCTTGCGACATTCTGAACATAAACAAGCCATGCTTTCATGGAAATTTGAAAATTTAGAATAATTTAGATGCTTAGAAATGTCATGAAATGTGAGAAAAAGATTAGATTACGATATTCTGTTACAGAAAAGTAACAATTGTTTTCAATTCTTCATAATTTCAGCTTCTTTTTGTCCGCTTTGATTTCAAAATCGAATTGGAAACCCCGCTTTGATTTCAAAATCGAATTGAAAACCCCGCTTTGATCTCAAAATCTAATTCACCACCCTGCTTTGATTTAAAAATCGAATTGAAAACCCCGCTTTGATTTCAAAATCGAATTGGAATCCTTGCTTTGATCTCAAAATCTAATTAAAAACCCCGCTTTAATTTCAAAATCGAATTGGTAAACCCGCTTTGATTTAAAAATTTAATTAAAAACCCCGCTTTGATCTCAAAATCTAATTGAAAACTCCGCTTTGATCTGAAAATCTAATTGAAAACCCCGCTTTAATCTCAAAGTCTAATTGAACAGGCCGCTTTGATCTCAAAATCTAATTAAAAACTCCGCTGTGATTTCAAATTCTAATTGACAACCCGGCTTTGATTTCAAATTCTAATTGAAAACCCCGCTTTAATTTCAAAATCTATATAAAAGCCCCACTTTGGTTTCAACATCGAATTGGAAACCTTGCTATGATTTCAAATTCGAATTGGAAAGCCCGCTTTGGTTTCTAGATCGAATTGGAAGCTCCGCTTTGATTTAAAAATCGAATTGAAAACCCCGCTTTGATTTCAAAATCGAATTGGAAATCGGGTCTGTGCGTTGAATGAGAGTTTCACTTCCGTTAAATATTGTAGGTCACCGATGATCCGCGCGGCACGGAACATTTTAAATTTACACCCTCTACATATCATTGTAACTGAAACGGGGTAAAAGGTACTGGAAGTACTGTGCATCGTGTGACGACTCTATTTGTGGAACGACATGCACGGCTGATAAGAGGGAAAGGCGGAAAAGGAGAACAAGCGGACGCGAAAAACTTTATCCCACTTTCCAAGATGACACGTTATCGGGATGGAACTTTATGATTTCACAGTGGTCTAAGAAACAAAACTGAAACTTTGTTTTACCTCGTGTAAGACACTTTTTTGTATCAAGGAGATGAAAATCCATGGGGCCAACGATATACAGGGTATTTCGCAATAGATGATACAATCAGGAAGACAGTGGTTTCAAAGGAAGAAGTAAATGGGACATATGAAATTAAAGCTTTTCATACGACGTTTCGTTTCTGAAAAAAATTTATTGTGAATACTCGTTTTGTACGTTTGACTGAGGTTTCGTCGAATGGAATGGTAAATGTGATACAACTGCATACGATTGCAGAAATGAGTCAAAATTATAAGGTACCTACTTCTTTTTTGAATGTGACTTTGTTTTCGAGAAAATCAATTTTCCAAATCTGTCTAGTACAAGTGAGAATATTTTAAGGATGTATCAGACGTACAATATTAGACAAAAGTATATGAAATTTGAAATACTTGAATATCTACGCCTTACGCATGGTAATTCTAGATGCAGGGAACTCGAACGACGGTTGGAGTCTTATTTTTACTCCTAGAAGGGTATTTTTCACTTTACAAATGCGTTTTCAAGCATTATTTGCTAATCTTTTGTCAGTGAAAATGATCTGAATTCTCACTTTTCTCAAGTTATAATTTACTTCTTTAAAACGGTGTAGTGAAAATAATTGAAACTCGGCAGATATTTTTATTTATCCATATAATACATATAAAAAAAAATTGAGAATTTTGGTACCATTTCTTCAATATTTTTTTAGTTATTTTATCTGACAAGATTATCTCTTCCCATAAGAGTATGTGTAAAATCAGTGAAAATTAAAATCGTTATAACTCAGTAACCGTTTAGTGAATTCGTTTAAAATTTTTGGGGCACATCAGGAAGATTGAAAAGAACAATCCCCCAATTTTTCATCTACTCGGTACCACTTTGAAGGTAGGTCCTATGCATCCTTAAAGCAAGACAATGAAAGCAGAACACGGTCACACGATAACTATTGTATCTTAAAATGTATCTATTGTCAAAATTTTAGGTCAACGTATTTATTAGATTTCGAAAAATCTTGATAACCACGAAACAACTGTTTCTCACATGGATCAATATCGACGATAAATAACTTAGTGTAAAATTAATATCTTGCAAACAAATTTATTTTGCCTTACTTTTTCAAAAATGCATTTTCCTACATTAATAAATAAATCCTAAAGTTGTCCGCATTTTTCGAATCAACACACTGGATATCCTCCCTACAGGTTGTCCATCGAAGGCCCGAAAAATATGGGTATTTTCAGAAATTTATAGAAAATAAACTACTAGGTGGAATCTTCTCAGATTTTGCATACATGTTCATTGAATGACAATACACACCAATTGCTTCATATTCATACAAACAAAAGCTTTTCAACAATGTCATTTTGAAAAATTCTTACAAAGAAACGTCTCCCGTTTGAGGCAGTTGAGGAAATTGCGTGTCACCAGTGTGAGCTAAAAAAGGAACTGGAATAACATTCTATTAAGTATGAGTTTAGTTGTGGTTTGAGCAAAAATAAACATAAAACGTTGAGAATTCACAAAATGATGGCATTCTAAAGTTAACATCAGAAAAAATGTGTCCTTATTAATAACAAAGAGAGCTATCCTAGATATTATTCAAGTTCTAGCTCATTAGAACATTTCAAATCGGTAGCTTTATTAATTTTCGAGATTTCACTTCCGCGAGTTTGAAAAATATAGTTCAGAAAAAGAGGTTTTAAATTGTTTGCAATGAGTCTTCAATACTTACAAAATTTGTGATACATTGCCAAAAGGCCAATGAACATGTCTGTAGAATTTGAGAACAATACACCCGGCATTCAATTTTCCATAAATTCGTAGAAAAATTATCCTGTTTTTCGAACCATCGAAGAGAAAGCCCCTTGTCTCCTAAATAGCTTGAATTCGAGCATGTCACTTGAACTTCAGTAAATTGAAGGCACACACAGTCAGTCTGGATCACTCAAAGTATTGAAGCAGAGCAAACTTTCCCTCATGTTCGGGCTGCCCCGCGTACTCGGGCGTTCGGCCCGAGTCGAAACGTTCGACCCCGCGTTTGACTCCTTTTTCCTTTTTGCCGGACACTTGGACAGCTCTGTTAGCAGCGGGGCACGTTTATCCCGAGACCTCCATTAAATCTTTTGTCTGGCGAGGAGGGCGGGCGCAGTTTATCTTCCGCGGAAAGTTGCCAGTCCGTTCGAAAGCGACTCGCGACCGAACGGCATAAAAATCGGGTCAATCTCTTATTGGATCTATGATACGTGCCTAGACTGTAAAATAAACGAGCGCGCCGCGCTTATCCGCGCTCGAATTCCATCTCAATCGACGACTTCGCGTAGGCAAATGCGTCGCTTTTGACGATCGAGAGCGACACAACGCAACTCGATTCGTGCAGGGGCAGTTATTAAGGGCGCAGGTTACCCTCGAAGTAGGTACTTTTTTATAATCTGTAAAACAATCTCTATCTTGTGTTGGCAGCAGAACTTTGATAAAAAAATTAATACAATTTTTACGTTGAAATATATGTATGATTTTATGTTTTTTTCTGTATTAACAAATATTTGTTATCTTCCTTTTAAGAATTTATATTGAAAATGTACTCACCACACATTGTGGAGGATAGTTTCCTGTATCACCCTGTAAATATTCATTGAAATCGTTGGTGGGGTTTTCGAGATTTTATGTTCACCGTTGTGGTAAACGCGGTTTATGAGAAATCGCGATTAAAGTTAGACACGCAGTTTTGTCGTGCTTTACGCATTAATAATTGCTAGCTACGGATTTCAATTGATGCCTGGTCCATGCATTACACCTTCCTGCGATAGATCAAGGTCCTCTATGGCCTTTCTTTCTCTTCTGATTTCGATTCTGCCTTCTTTCGTCGCAAGTGAGGCACGGCCTCACGTGCAGGCTCGCACATTTTTGCCTGTAATTTCTTTACTTGTTGGAGTTTCGCCCGGTCGCGTTTGGAATACCTAGAAAAGATGTAGGTAGCGCAATATGCAAAGGTCCAAAACTCCAATTTCCCAAGATTTGGATGAGTCTAAAACTTTTTGGGATATACTTCCGAAAGGGACCGGTAGCCGATCGAAATGAGGTTCGGGGGAGGGGGTGTGAACCCTAAATCTAAAATTGTAGCTGCGGGTATTTATTAGTTTCCGAAATATTAATAAAAAATTGTTAATTTTTGGAAATTTTTTTGGAACGTTGGTGCAAGCCTCCCTACCTTCCCGTGGGAGGAGGGGTCCTTAAGCCGGTGCATTTGTTACCGCACCGCGCTCTGAAATGTAGGCGATGTTCTGTTACTGCATACTGTGACTCGTTACTTAAGTAACCAATTGATTCGGCCGTTTCGATGAATGTAGACAGAGTGAAGTGCGGCAACAAATGTGGAGCCGGCTTAAAACGCTGAGCGCTGCGTGCGGAAATCCTTCAGTCGCATCTGTTAATCATTTTCTCTGAACACTCTTGGCCGTTCCCTACACTGACTGAACAAATATATGCGTGCACAGCAATAACAAATTTAATATATACTCATTTTATTTCACAATATACATGTTTAACAAAACATGTTTAAAACCTAAACCCAAAAACGAATTCTTTCTTCTATTCAAATCGATAACATAATTTCCTCTCCTAAAGAACCTCCAAGAACGTCCTTCCCACTTACTAAAATAAATAAAGAAATATCTGTACAGTCCCAATAGAGTGAAATACCGATCGCAGCGTAAAGATCGATTAAATTCTCATTCGTGTTTCGCACACTCTCTGAAATGAATGATCCACGCACACGAGTTAATAATTGGCAGGATTAATTAACGACTTTAATTAATTAAACTCTTCGCGTGCCGGCTGATCGATGAATGTCGAAACGTTGAACGCGCAGACAGGCAGCGTTTGATTCAGCGTACATACATCGCATCCTTCAGAAACGGCAAGCAGTTTTCGAGTGTTCGTCTCGAAACACCGTGACACGGTTGTCAATAGGCTAGCAACCGCCTTGGTTGAATTCACGGTACGATCGAGCGAGCGAGAACGACCACGGACGTGGATTAATCGCGCGGCCACTTTCGAAATGCCCGAGAAACTCGAAGCCGCGCCGCCGCCGCCGCCGCGGAATTTCAATCGCCGACCACGTTCTTCGTATTGGAGGCGCGCGCGATTGATAACCAAATGTGATCATCGATTTTCAGTCCCGTAAAGAGCAGCTGCGCGAAAGCGAGAAAAGCTCGAATCCCCGGTTGAATCTGTTCGTTATCGTTTCCAACAATACCCATGCGTCCTTATCTCGGAATTGCGCGACGCAAATGTGTCTCTTTCCCCTTCTAACAGCGGCTGGCGGCCATTCTCGTGCATTAGGCTTACGTTCCAAGCAACTGCACAGTTGTCACTTCTTCCGTTACTGACTAAACCTTTTTGTCGACGAAAACGAGGGATGATTTGTATTTAGATGGACGGAGGTAGTTAAGTAGATCGTTGAGGCTTATGATTTGGGCTGGGACTCGTTAGAAAGGCTCATTTCCACTTTTGGCCGGTCCTCATTAGGGGAAAAGGATCTATCGATGAGAGCATGGCTCGTAGTTGTAACGTTTGAGATTCTGTGGATTAAACTGTGCCCTTTTGGAAGCCTATTTCAGCATTTGCTATTTATTCAGGGAGCTACTTTAGGTGGCTGATGATGCGCGGATAAAGTGTCAGCTTGATGAAGCTAGTTACGGTGTTGATGAAACGTTGGTATACGTTTTGAACGGGGCGCGACACGTATCTGCAAGCATAAAATGGTAGCAACTATAAGAATCTGGACGATACAAAGTTCAAATATTTTACGTACATAGCTGAAACAGGGGGCCTGCAAGCACAGAATCGGAATTGGAATTTCGATAGAGATATTTGAGTCGGCGATTCCTTTTGTCGTGTTTCACATTTTAGTTCCGAATTATTTGGATTTTGTAATTTTGAGAATAGCCGTAGTTTACGCTTCTTTGGCTAATCATTTTGTAGACGCCATCTTGAGACCTGAGGCTTGGACAGGAGAAAGCTGTTGATTACTTGGGTACTTCAGTTGAGTCTTATAGTTGAATCAATCAAACTGTGATCGAAAGAAAATCTAAATAGTATCAAAATTATTTCGAGTTTTACGTTTTGATTATATACCAGGTTGATCAGATTTTGTCAGATGAAGCAACTAGGATAACTGGCTGGAACACCTCTTCATCGAGAACCCAATTTCAGTGAAATAACTCAATCAATCCATATTCCAACTGCCTGCATAATGAAACGGCCAAGTTCTTCTCTGTAGCCAGCAGTTCGTTATGCTTATCCTAAGCACGCGAAGAGAGTCGGCTATAGAGAGCACACGGAGTGCATAAAAGTCAAAGAATTTATATAGAGCGCGAATGGTCGCAAACTGGTGGAAAGCAGTGAAGCGAACTGCCATGAAACCCGGCCCGATATATACCGTTCCACTTATTCTTTAAATAGTGCCCAGTCAACAAGTCTCGGGGATCCATAAAGTTGAGAATTTGTCGCGCGAGAGGGACTCCGCGGAACTTTCTTCGTCCTGACCCGATTCGGTGGCATCAACCGTCCCCTCAAAGCTTCGGGACGGCCGACGAAAATACAGTGGTACCCGCTAACTTGTCGCAGAACCGCTCGCTTAATTATCACTGAGTTATCCCCACCAGTTGGGGGAAGCTCCGTGTTATCTACACACGTCATCGATGATGACTCAGCTACTCTGTGCCATCGAAATAAGAGAAATAAGATGTTAATATTTCTTAGTGTACAAATTATGAAACCGTTTTCGAATAATTCTGTTTCGCACGATGAAAATCATACCAAAGGGCGGTCAACTTTGAGGGGCGGCAACCTATTTGCTTAATGCGAATAAAATATTAAATATAATTTAATAGATTTAATAGCACCACTTTTTTATTTTATCTGTTTTGCTCGAGTGATCTTTAAACACAGAGGCTTGAGACAATTTTAAAAACAATTTAATTTTTGTTTCATGTAGCAAATTAGCAATAAGTCAAATGTGAGTAGTCACATTGAATTAATTTTAATATTATCCCAACTCTTTGGCATTCAAATTGTTGATGATATTTTACGGAAAGGGTGGCAGACGCTTGTTAGCCTAGGGGCGCTAAATCTCTAAATACACCCCGACCAAACACGATCACATTTGAATAGTTCGAGCTAAAGAGGCAGTATGTATCTAACCAAGGTCCAGAAAGGATGTGAAATAAATGTTGTAACAGACGTATGTTTTCTCAATTAAATTTGACTATCTCGATTTCTCGATACACGTTGCTCGTAATAGATTTACGACACGTCATTCACCATTAAGTGCCAAGAAACGAGACGTCAGAGGCGCTCACGGGCCACAAAGGTGCACAGTTTTGTGTCAATGACACAATGTCTCCAAGCTTTCATCGTTTCTAAGCTTGATTACTGCTTTCTAAAAATGTGTTTTCATTTGGTAATAAAATTTTTCATAGGAAGTTACATTTCGTTATAAATAGTAGCTTTTATTTTCGACCATTACAGTAGCTTCCCCCTTAAAGGCGTGAAAACTAACCTCAAAGTCAAAAAGGCACTCCCACTTTTCATGTATACCTCCTAAAGTACAAAAGACAGAACAAAAATTTCAGACACAAGTTTAATGGTACAATAACTGCTGCAAACTGGCGTTAATAAATTTTTCAAAAGAGTTTTAAAAAAAATACCTGACGAGAAAAACTGTTTTAAAATGTTATTAACGCATATTTGCAACGCTGAGTGCACCATTAAACTTTTATTTGAAACATATTTTTCTGTCTCTTGTACTTTTGGAATTATACGCGAAATGCTGGGAGTGCCTATTTGACTTTGAGGTTAGGTTTCACACCCATAAAGGGCTATTGGGCACGAATGAGACTTACCGTTGCTCTTGCCTTGAGTCACTCTATAAACACACAAAGTTGCGTTCCAATCGGTGAGTGCAGCTCTGCGGTGTTTCCTTGTTAAAAACGGGCAAGTCAGAGGATACTTATATATAGCAACGGGCAATTCCTGGAATAACTATCTACCTCCCCGCTTAATTGTCACGGCTGGGCCCTCAGATTGCAAGAATTCATTGTGCACTACTGTACAGATTTAAGACATAATGTTTTTTCGGCTGGCCTTGATTATCTTACTGCGTAGAACAAGAGGAATTTCCATCTATTTCTCTCTTAAGATTCATGTGCAGTTTGTTTCATTCGCCGCGGCAACAACAGAAGAAGCGGAGGGGTCATTCCACGCGAAGTCGGACACTTTTCGGAGTAACGTTTCGGATTTTGGCGCAACTTGGATATGTTGTAGTCTTTAGGGGTATATAAACATATATCAAAGGATTTTTCGAAATGTCAAAAATTGTGGATGTTACAGCTCTTTGAAATATAGTGTATACTATTTTTCAAAAAATTATAACTCTAGAACTAATAAACTGATAAAAATGACCTTTTGGGTGCTTACAGTGGAGATATAAGAGTACCTAATAAAAATTATTTCACTTAATAAAAACGAATATTTGACCATTTATTTAGCAATTGTTCTTAACAAATGCAATTTTATAGGTGAAGGCACCTTTTTAAAAATTTGGAAAAATATGAGGATAAAGCCCTGTTTCTCCCCTTTACGGACACGTTTCGAAAATCGTGGACGTTTTAAAATTGGCCAAATGAAAATTAATTGAATGTAACGCTGCGTCAAATCACACCGGCTCGACTGGCTGAGCCGTGCGGTACTCGCAGCGGCCAAGTGCTATTCTTTTACAGTTTTCTCGAATATGGTAAGTATTTGTAAAAAAATGAAGAAGGAAAACTTTTACTGTTTTTTATACACAACATAATAGGGTATCTTAATTTTTGGTGTTCGCAATATTTTCCTTGAAACGAAGGTGACCCTCAGTTTTTTAAATGGAATACTATATATTTGATTATCCAATATGAAAGCGACTGTCAAGACAAATTCAACCATATGGTATAATATGAACTTTAAGACCACACATGGTTAGGAATGAAAGAAGAAATTCAATATACTAGATAGATAGTTCGTATATTTATTTCATTCCTAACCTTGTGTGGTCTTGAAGTTCATATTATACCATATGGTTGAATTTGTCTTGACAGTCGCTTTCATATTGGATAATCAAATATATAGTATTCCATTTAAAAAACTGAGGGTCACCTTCGTTTCAAGGAAAATATTGCGAACACCAAAAATTAAGATACCCTATTATGTTGTGTATAAAAAACAGTAAAAGTTTTCTTTCTTCATTTTTTTACAAATACTTACCATATTCGAGAAAACTGTAAAAGAATAGCACTTGGCCGCTGCGAGTACCGCACGGCTCAGCCAGTCGAGCCGGTGTGATTTGACGCAGCGTTACATTCAATTAATTTTCATTTGGCCAATTTTAAAACGTCCACGATTTTCGAAACGTGTCCGTAAAGGGGAGAAACAGGGCTTTATCCTCATATTTTTCCAAATTTTTAAAAAGGTGCCTTCACCTATAAAATTGCATTTGTTAAGAACAATTGCTAAATAAATGGTCAAATATTCGTTTTTATTAAGTGAAATAATTTTTATTAGGTACTCTTATATCTCCACTGTAAGCACCCAAAAGGTCATTTTTATCAGTTTATTAGTTCTAGAGTTATAATTTTTTGAAAAATAGTATACACTATATTTCAAAGAGCTGTAACATCCACAATTTTTGACATTTCGAAAAATCCTTTGATATATGTTTATATACCCCTAAAGACTACAACATATCCAAGTTGCGCCAAAATCCGAAACGTTACTCCGAAAAGTGTCCGACTTCGCGTGGAATGACCCGGAGACAGGATAGCGATCACCTTATTTCGAGCCTGAAATCCCGTCCTTCATTCGAGACATTGCTAATGTCTATTGTATATATACTGTTGTGTTGCGCGGTCCCTCGATCGTCGTCGCGTGACGCGCACCGCGAATCCACGATTTCGTTGCATAAATGTTACGTGACCGTCCGGATTATCCATCCCGGACGCGGCTGCTACTCTCGCGGGTGAATGGAATTATAATGACGCTAACGATCTATCGAGCATCGACGCGGCGCGTAGGACTCGCTTATTCGCATGACACAGGGCACTGATACACGACGGGCGAATGAACCTTTGAGGCAGTCACGCTTCTACGCCCGTGTTGACCCGTATTTCTTGTTACATTCCCTCGTTTTATTGTCCCATACGAACGAACGTCAACCGTGCGCTCCCCGCCTGGTCGGTGTTTTCATCCGTAGCCAACGTCACTCCGTTCTCCATCGTATCTCCTTTTATCTCTCCTCGTATCTCATTTTGTGTTTACGGGAGTTCGGAGGGAACACGTTGCGGACGGGCTATATTGCGGTGATTCGGTCTCGAAATTATGGGGCTAGCAGAAATATGAAAATTCGTCCTGTTAAATAAATAAAAATCGTTCGTTGCCTTGCGTCCCGTAGCCTCGTTTTTATGGTATAAGCAGTGAATTATTCGATTGACGCTGGGGAATCGAAATATCGTCTCGGATCTAGTTGGCCTTTTTATTCATTGAGGTGTTAGGCCTCGTTCACATTAGTCAAGTTACTGTAGCCTCTCGTATTAATAGTTACTAGGGATTTCCTATAAAATAATATCAGGTTGGCAAGGAAGGATTATTAAGAAACGAAGTGTATTTATCAGTTTGTGCACGGTTGCATATCAGTTCCATGGGGAACTTAATAAATAATGTTAATTTGAAGTATAGTAATTGAGTTTATTGTAAGTAAATAAATATTAAAAATTGGCAGTATAACAGCCAAATTGCTTAACTTGAAGTCGCTTGAATACAAATAATTTGAAACTACGTTATCAATGTTAACCTGGTATTTACTTGATTTGAAATATCCTTCCAGGTTTCTTTCGAGTTTCTGTTGAAGTAGAGATTCTTGTACATTGACTTGCCTTAAAATAGGTTAGGTTAGGTTTATTTTTTCTTTGGCATAGTTACAAAAATACATACCCTATACCAAAAGTGGCATTTCAAGAAAACTTCTTATATAGCCCAACGACCTTTAGTCCCTCATCCATGTCCTCTCTCTCCATTTGACCATTCATTTTCTATCACTCTCATACTTTGATACAGTTACCGTTACAAAATACTAGAATATAAAAATGCAATATTAAATTCAAATCTTAAAATTAAGAATTAAAACATTAAAATATTGAAATTTGCCGTCAAATAGAACTTGACAAATGTAAACGAGGCTTTAAGCATATAAAATAAAGGCGGATTCGCACATATCAGTTCCGTTACGGTTCAGTGGCGCCAGTGTCTAAATATTAGTGTCCAGTTACTAAGTGTGAGTCCGCCTTAATACCTCTGCTGCCTCGGCGTGAAAATACGCCAATGCCAGGAAATGCATAAACTACTTACGTAATCGCTGTTTGGCATTGATAGTGGCATAACTAAAAAAATGTCATTTCTTGCACAAATAGACTCCGCTGGTACAGTAGGTACGTAGATACATACTGTTTTTCCTATAATATTTATATTTTTTGTGTCATGCCACTATCAATGCCAAGCAGACGTCGAAGAAATACATATGTACGTATGTATTTATACGTGCTAGTCAAAGATGTAAAGTTTAAGAGCCTTTGGCGTCCTCCGTTTACATATCTAGCAGTCGAGCGAGATTCAGTATATTATCTCGAAGTCTAGAACACATAGAAAGTGCAGAATGAGTGATTAAGAAACGTGAGCAAAATAGGTCAATTATACGACTGTCGAATAAGCCCGAATTTTGCTTTTCGTGTTTACCTTTCTGGCCATTGTCGTTATTAAACTGTCTAGAATAAATGCTGCCCAGATGGTCACTAAGAGACGGTAGCGATAGTAGAGTTACAAAATAGGCATATTTACCAGCGGCGCAAACCTTATAACACCTTTCCAAAACTCCCCATCAGAAATCTAGTACTCAACGACCAAAACATTATGCTGGAACTCCTACCACTTCCCGCTTCTCCCACCATTCTTATCTAATACCTTACATCTTTTGTGTGTTCTGAATATCAACGTGGACACCAATCCCTTTTAAAGTCGAACAGAGTTCGCGACTTTTCGTTGATATGCCAGGACGATAGTCGAAGTTTGTGTGATGTAATTCAGTGACATCAAATTCAGTTCGGTTAAATGTATTAATGTGATTCAGTGTACATTGAATTCTCCAAGGACGAACAGAAGTATCCATATCGTTTGTACCGCACGCAATCGTTACGTTTTACTATCACGAGGACGAGTGTCTATTTTAATACGAAATCACATGAACTGAAAAAAAAAATTCTACTACGGTTGAAAGTAATGAGGGAATTTCGGTTACCCGAACATTCCCATTTTTTTTAAATCGTGCAGGTTTGTTGAGGATCTCAGTAGAAGAATCGGGCAGTTTTTCGTGCGTGCGAATTTTTGGATTCTTCAGGGTGAAAACACCCCTTAAGGCGGGGTCTCCTAGCTGCGACAGGTCACAGCGACCGGCAGCGACCTGTCGCAGCTACAGTTAGTAAAAAAAGTATTTGTACACTTTTTAAAATCGCATAACTTTCGTAGAATTGGTCCAAACGACGTGAGTTTTTTTGAGAAACTAGAGGGACTAGTTTACTAAATGATGTGATTCGTCGTTTTGAGAAAATGTACTTGGTCGGAATAGCAAAAAAATAATAGTAAAGGTCGTTTTTTAAACTTTTTTTGTGAGCCTGTAATGAAAATTCAAAAAACCCGTTTGTAGATTTAAGTAAGTTACAGTGAGTAAAAAAAGTATTGGCACACTTTTTAAAATCGCATAACTTTTTTAGAATTGGTCCAAACGACATGAGTTTTTTTTAGAAGGTAGAAGGATTATTTTGCTAAGTGACGTGTTTCGTAGTTTTGAAAAAAATGCAATTTGTCGGAATAGCAAAAAAAAAATAGAAAGGGCAGTTTTTTCAACTTTTTTTCTGAGCCTGTAATAAAAATTCAAAAAACCCGTTTGTAAATTTAAGTAAACTGTATACATGCTGAAAATTTCATCGAAATCGGTTAACGGTGCTCTGAGTTACAAACGTTTAAAGATCGTAGAATAAGGTCGAAAATCGCTGATTTCGGGAATTTCCGCGATTGCCGACCTTATTCTACGATTTTTAAGCGTTTATAGCTCAGAGCAACGTTAACCGATTTTGATGAAATTTTAGGCACGTATATAACTTACTTAAATCTACAAACGGGTTTTTTGAATTTTCATTAAAGGCTCACAAAAAAAGTTTAAAAAACGACCTTTACTATTTTTTTTTTGCTATTCCGCCCAAGTACATTTTTTTTCAAAACGACGAATCACATCATTTAGGAAACTAATCCCTCTAGCTTCTCAAAAAAGCTCACGTCGTTTGGACCAATTCTACGAAAGTTATGCGATTTTAAAAAGTGTACAAATACTTTTTTTACTAACTGTATATTAGGACTTTCAGATGTGTTTACACATTTAACCACTTACAAATTTCCATTACCAGTCAGCTTTCACGCGGTGCACGGTAAGATAGTATGCACAGTAGGATACATACTTAACGCGGTGGATGCGAAAGCGCGCGCGTGACGAACGGCTCGCTTTAGGCCCCTGTAATTTACACGAAATTCATTTAACGTCGAGTGATCGACGGTCATATAACTGGCCGACAATACGCATAACATCGGCCGTGCTCGCCGCGCGATTAAATCATTCACGGCGACAGTTGTGTCGCGGCTAGGGATTCACGTTTCGTCGACCTGTCGTACGGCACCCGTTATACAATTAGGTGCTCGAATAACCGTGAATCGCCTCTGGCGCTCGCCCCGAAGGCGCAGCTGCGTTTATAGTGGCAGACAAACATAGACGGTGATTTAAAAATGAAAGTCAAGGAATTCAGGGGTGCATATGCATATAGTGGGCAGAAGAATGAGCAACTAATGTACAGGTGTAGGTCTAAAAGTCAGTCTCGATAGAGTAAAGATAGAAATAGCTATGCATTTTCAGTCAGATTTTTATTTCGTTTCTCTACAGAAGATGTTTTGATTCTGAGCTATGAGATCTTGATAACAGAAAATTAAGGCTCACAATGTTTCAGATTCAAAGATACGAATATTCTGACAAGGGAAGTTTGACAATTTCATAAAAATGAAATCTGGAAACTTCATAAAAATCTGGGACTTTGCAGAAATGTAGCTCAAGTGATGTTAATAACGTAACTATTTTCTGATTCGGCAATAAAACGATCCTAAGGGTGAAAAAAAATCGAAAAAATGGTGAGTTTTCAGATTATCGTGAATATCTACGAGACTGTAAAAGATACCAAAAAAAAGTTCAATTCAAAGTTCTATGGTTTTTATGTTTTATAAAGCAGCGTTAAAGAATTTGCAAAAGACATTACTTTTTCGAAATTTATCCCCTTCACCTTTTTTCGACAATTCTTTATCACCATACTTTAGGATATTGAAAGCCATAAAACTTTGAATTGAACTTTTTTCGATATCTTTTGCGGTTTCGCAGATATTCATGATAATATAAAAACTCGCAATTTCTTTGAGGGGGTGATTTCACCCTTAATACCGTTTTATTGCCGAATCAAAAAATACTATAAAAGTATTTTCTGCACAGTTCACGATTTTTTTTAATTTTCGAGTAGCCGAACTTGGCTGTAAACTGGAAAAAAATTGATATACTCAACGTTTCATTTAAGAATTATAATGTAGTAATAATATAATAATATTCATGAGTTGGTGTATCATGAGATTTATTAACAATGAATATATACATAATAATAATTATTTATATAATATTATTCATATTACAAATATTATTCATTATTAATAATAATAATAAATATTTTGTAGGTTGGTTGGCACCAGACTAGACAAATTTTATGTGTACAGTATAAATATCTAATTAATTAATTATTTAAATACATTGGTAGGATCTGTTCTCCCGTAAAAACCCCACTTATAAATGTAAAATAAATTTTTTCGATTGGTCGCGTAATTATGTATAAATACAAAATACTGCTTTCTTAACGATTATATCGTTACGTTGATAAGAATGATGAGAGCATTTCTCTTATTCGGAATTTTGAGAAATTCACAACCTTACACAAGCATTTTATGTTCCCCTTTGTAAACCCTTTTCATCGTTAATTTGATGTAAATAAATTAAAATTGTTACTGACGAAATAAGTAAGTATTGCAGAACAACCTTGCATGATAACGTATCGTAATAGATACATAGTTCGTTTCCGCAAATAAAATCAATTGCCTGCATCTGTAACAACTCTGACTCGAGGACGTATGTCGACGGGATGTTTGATGCCCACATTTGCGAGTGCAGGAGAACCTCGATTATCCGAACTAATTGGAAAACAAGATGTTCAGACAGTCGAACGATTACGTTCCAACAATGGAGAACGTTCATTCATCATGCGGTATTAAATTTATTAACCAGAAACTGCATTGGAATTGCACGGTGTCCTTTGTCTCGCGCTTTAAGTACTCAATCGTTCTAGCAACAAATCTTAAAGTGAATACATTCCAGTGACAAGTCCTTTTCCATTTTGTACTGCCTTAAAACTGTTTTTGAAAATGTGAACGTGCCAGAAGGTATAGAAATATTCGCATAAACATAATCTTTGTGGTTCTGTTCTTGGCTCTTACACGTTTCGTTAATTATTTCCAATATTAATACCTTCCAGACTTTTTCGTCGCGTATTCCGAAAATTTCATATTGTGTTCTTATTTTTAAGAGACTGCCGGTCGTAACATTTGCTAGAGTACTTCCTTTATAAGATAACGCTATTCGAATATTGAATGATCCGCTAAAGGATGCATGGATAATCGAATATAGGGGAAAATACAGGGCCATAACTTCTTAAATTATGAAACAAATTGTGTAATGAAAACGGCATTTATTACATGTTCTCAAAAACAACAGAAAATGACAAAAGTATAATTGAAGATTCCACACAGGCTACTCAATTTAACAATAAAATAAAATCTGTTCTTTTTCCGATTTCGCCCCGATCTAAAGTAACAGCAATGGTATTAAGTTCGATTCACGACGTAATGAGTCCCTCGAAAGCAAACAACTTTTGGCTGAAACATTTCTTCCTATCTCAAAATTGTAGAAGCTATTCAGATGACTCGTCGTGTATACACAAAAATTATTTTCAACGTTATTTTTTCTACGTTTCTTTGGTTCGCATTTTTAGTTCATCAATTTTTGGTTGTTTGCTCTTATGGATTGTTCTATATTCAGGCTAAGTGTTTTCTTCTTGTTGGTTGAAATAGCGGGGTACGATTTTGGTGCCCCAAGATGTAAGCACCTATACTTTTGATTACAGCTAAATATGAAAATGGCAACAATCGGCCAGGATCTTTAAAATATAATAGAAATAGATACTGTTAATAGATATCTTCATGTAACTGATATTGTAATTACCAAAAGACTATGTAGTCCACTTAAAATCAATCGGAAATAAGATTAGAGCAGTTAGAAACAGAATAAATTTAATAATTCGTTGAAGCGTACGTATTTCGCCAGGAATCTCTATTGACTAACAATTCAATAATGCGGAAAACAATTGCCAAACGCGCATGGGCTTCTTTCATTTATTTTCAGGAATAAGTACGGTATACGATTTTCCTCTAGTGTACGGTTTTGTGCAGGCTTTCCTACTATCGCACAATATTCAAATAATAAGGCGGAGTTTAGATAATTAATGGAGCAGTGTTAAAATAATCAAACGATATTGAAATAATGGATGTTCTACATAGGGTTGCCATCCATACTATATTATATAGTATTGCACTATATGTATTTCTGTAAATTGTACTATATACTATTGAAACAAAATATAGTCCGCAAAATAGTATATTTCCAGTTTATAGTTAATTAAACAAAAATTTAATTGCCAACCTAACTAAACTAACCTAATTGCAGCGAGTCGCAGTGCTCAGAGCGAACCCTTAATTATTAACATCACGCGATACTATGCATGGCCAGCTTGGGTTAACTGACAATGTCTAAGTTACTCTTATGTGAATATTAAATGACGAGAAGATGGAAATAAAGCTACAATTAAATTAATAAAAAATGAACTATTAACTTATATTAATATGAACATAGAATACCGGAATTCTTATAGTTACCTTGTAAAAAATACTTCCTTGATACTAAAAGCACAAACTAACAAGAAATATACTTGAAAAAATAAGTAAAATAAAGTATAAATCTGTACAGTTTATTTCCCTAAACTTTCCTGAGAATACTATATTTTTTCAAGATTCCACAAAAATACTATATTTTCTCCCAAAAAGTAGCCACTCTAGTCCCAAGTACAATACTACGTGCTGAAAAATTCCCGAGCTTCATTTTTCAGAGTACCTTATAAATGTAGACCGTATGTGAGAATTCACAGTGAAGAAAACAGAGCGACGCTAACAATAAGCGTCTGTCGTGCGGCCGTGTCGGAGACGTTACATTAATTTTTCGATGGACCGCCGCCAATGCACCGCTCTCCGTGACCGCGTGCTTCTAATACCGAGGGGAGAGCGACTGACGCGGTTAGGAACAGCAGCTGCGATGCAACGGAACAGAGTGCAACTGTAAATCGAGGCGACAGAGCGAGCAGACGTGTTGCCAAGCTCTGCTTACCGTAGTCAGAACCGAGAACGGATCCGTTTATCTTTCTATTTTCTACATATTTATATGTCCCGCGCTCGCGACACTGGCCCCCTCTCTTCGGCCGCTCGGCACCGCGGTCCGGTCGCCGGCGGTGCAGAGACCAGTTCCTTCGATCGACACGAAAAAATGGTGCGAACGCAACGAAAACAATCCCGTGGAATGCGTCGTCTGAACGATCTTGTTTGAATGCCAGCGGCCACTCTGCTTGGACGAAAACAAGAAAATAAACATGTTCGGTGCATTCCAAGTCGTGTATCGTGCACTGACGGTATCGTTTCACCGAACCAGTCATCGTAGAGGGCATTCCTCGAACGAGTTCCCCCTTGGCCAATAATTAGGCTACTGTCACTCCGGTTTTCGCCTATTGACTCTCGATTTAGCTTTCTATTTCTGGCTTCTGGGATGTCACAGTAGATGCCTGGATTTGAACGGGACTTTAATGATACTTCGATGAAGTGCACGTTGCGTCAGAACTGTGAAGGTGGCGCCTAGGTTTAGGGTTGCCTATTTTTCTCCGGGAAAATATAATACTTTACTAAAAAAATATAGTACATTGTGTAAAGATATATTTCGAAAGGAAAGTGATACAAAATAAAACTACATTAATACAACATCTTATTTTCCAAATCTTTTTTTGTGAATTTTGCATTATTAATTAATTTATCGGCTTTACCAAATATGTCATATGGTTGATTACACTGAAAGTCCAAATTAAACACATGTATATGAGGAGCTCATTTCTTTATGAGAGAAAGACTAGCTTTGTTTCTCTCTTCCCGCCACTTCATATTCATTATAGAAAAAATCCTCTTTGTAAAAGCTGAAATGACGGGAATATAGAGAACGTATGAAATTATTTTATATAAATTTTGAAAAACAGATCATAGATTACATTTTTTTTAAGTCACCTTTAGGAGGTGAAAGTTTAAATTCGCAAATTAAAAGTTTGATGTAGAATGCCATAGAATTAAAAAATAATTAAAAATGGTAGAATTTTGTCGATGTGTCGGAAACATAATATTCTTACGTGCTATTTTTTTTTCTAACAGTATATAGTAGGTACACTAGATAAAAATGTGATATTCTAGTACAGTTGGCAACTTTACTTTGTTTAACCGTGGCTTAATTTTAACACTTTGCCAACCGCTGTCAGCTATTCGTAATTTTAATCTTTTGAGCGATACCGTCGCCCATTTAAATTATCTTTTCTATTCTTTTAAAGTGCTGTTCTTATGTCGAGTTCTATTTATTATTTCCGCGCAATACTATTTCCAGGACTTTTATGTGCTTCATTTGAATTCGTAATACTTTTTATGGTCGAGTGTTTCGAAAAATATACTATATCATACATTGGTGCCAATAAATCAAATTGGACACATATTAAAATATGCTAAACTGTTTCTATAAATGTTGACTGATATTTATTGTATTGTACAGAAATGCAATGATCATTTTTACGATAAATCGCCGAGGTTTCTTCGAATTGTAATCGTACATACTCTCTTCGAGTTACACTTTTAGAAAAAATAGTATTTTATTAAATAGGTACACACTAATTGGTGTACTTGCTATACTGACAGTGGTAAACACGAAAGTTATTTTACATTGTCAGTTTCTTTCGTACGCTTGCAAATAATGAGAGAAACACTTGTGCACTTTATCGAATAATTTGTGGTCATTGGTAGAGCCCAAACTATTTTCGATGTCTCATCGAAGATACACTGCTGGAAACATCGAAAGCTGGGGAATTTCTTACGAACACGATTTCCATTGATGTCGAATATATTCATAGTCATACGGCACATTTCCATAACTACCTCGTTCACCTTTGCATTTCTGCGTGAAAAGTTTTCCACGTTGCCAATTGTAGAATAAATAGTGTTAGCTTGAAGAGCGTGGCGATGTCTTTAACAAGAACTTGAAGCAACGCATTTGATTGAGAGTAGTTGCTTGTTCTCTCGATCCGATATTTCTCACAGAAGAGATCCTTCTCGTGTTTCATTTTTCCCAATGTATAGGCGAAGGGGGGGGGGGGGGGGGAGGCGTACACGTCTTTGGAAGAATTAAATTCGAAATTCAACATGAACAATAAATAGTTGTAAAGTATACTATAATCTTTTATTCTTTGCTGATTTTTAAATTTCTATATCTATTGTTCTTTCGTTCTCTTCTGTATGTATATTTTTCATATTTATATTATTTCCCCCCGCATTATATGTCCTTGTACCAAAGGATTTATTCCGTGAATAGTAATAAATTAATAAATAAATTACCTACAATCTACATTATACACAATTTTAATATAAACTAAGAATACAATTGAAAAATAATAACGTCGTCCTTAAAAGCATAACAGTTTCATTTAATAGGGATTTAAAATAACATGGAAGGATACAGTTGTTCATATCTTCGACATGATTCATGAAAACCAAAATCTTATCAAGGCAGTGCACCTGGTGTAAATCGTCGATTTGGCTTACTCTTTACGTACACCATATTAGTAATATATTAAACGTAGGGGGCGTATTATTTAAAATTTCGCGAGACGATCAAGTTCGATGTCCCGGCTTTTTGAAATTTTTGCATTTAAATTGATGTATAAATGTTCGTATATTTTGTTAATTTTTTTTACTCATCTGTAAGGTGTATAATTTTCCGTATAAAGCCGCACAAAATATGTTTACACAATCTATGGCCTATAAGTCCAGGTTAGGTATCGCCACTATCAGTTATACTATAGTAATACACATTCCCTTTTGCTAGTGGGGTGCAGTGAAAGAGTGTTTTTAAGAGGGAATGTGTAACGAATCAATTTTCCTCGCGTATCCCCGCTTAAAATTATTGAAAATTATTGAGCTACAACGCAACAAATTTTCTCTTCCAACCATTTTTTAGGTAACAACGTTTGAATATAGACAGGTCCGCAATACACGCATGTAGACAATACGTCACGCTGTACAGGTGGGACGCGCGTAATGCCGACCTCTCTATATTCAAACGCTATCATCGAAAAAACGGTTGAAAGCACGAGAAAATTATATATACAGTAATTGTATAAAATTGAATGCTCTTTTAATATTATTCGAACAAAATTTCGATAGGGCTTACCATTTTTGAGAAACCATCGTTGAATTATAAACTTTAAGGCCTTGTTAAGACCTTTTCCTGTTGTTCGATATAATTACTTTTTTCGGGGACTCCTTTTTTATGAAATGAAACCATATTAGGGGGTGAGAGCAAAAGAAATCGCAGGTTGAAAATAAGGGCCACCCTAATTCTCTCTCTCTCTCTCTCTCTCTCTCTCTCTCTCTCTCTCTCTCTCTCTCTCTCTCTCTCTCTCTCTCTCTCTCTCTCTCTCTCTCTCTCTCTCTCTCTCTCGGGTCTCCTCGTTAGCCATGTTTATTTATTCACGTTACAACGTTATAACACAATTTAAGTAATACAATACAATAGCTTATTCAAACAGTGCAGAGCCTGGTTTGGCAATTCTATTCGCGAATGCCAGCAGTCCAAGACTGACGGTTAATCAATAACAATTTCGGTCGGTAGATATTAACTTCGGATGCGAGCTTCACTAGACCATGAAGTTATACACGGTCCTCGCAACAATATGTAGAGAAGGGAAGAGAAGATAATCGAGGGCAGTATTTAAGTTACGATACGTAATATAAACATTCCTTGAATTTTCAGCCGACAAGCGTTATATTAATCGCGCGGAAACTCTTCGAATGACATTTTCGTATGTTATAAAAGCAATAAATTACACTACCAGTATTTTACATTGACCTACCGAGGATAAATGATAGGTGGGCCTTATTGCCTGCCTTACCTTACTTATTATGCGAAAATATATATTTTTCAATCAGTGTTTTCTTTTTAATGTAAAGTGGAAGCAACAACATTATAAACAGTTTTTTTTCTAATTTATTTGAAGTTGGTAAAGATGCACCCTTCTGGCCCCAAGGTCTTCGATTACTAGTTTCAATTACTATTTTTCTTTTCCGTTGCCTTCCAAAATTTCCCATTTTCCAGCGCCCGTGTCTGTAAAGGGGGCAAGTTGTCCGCTCAGATGGTAAAAAGATCGTTTATAACTCGGGTAATACGATGCCTCTCGGTTTCGGCGTGAACGGAGCAACCACGATAAAGAAAAATCGCGGCTTATCGCTGCTACGTTTTTCGCATTTCACTGACGTCCCGAACGCGGGCATTTCTATCTGCCCGAAAGAATTTCATCGATACGTGTCAGCGTACGCAAATTCCCCCGACTTACGAAAATATACCAGTGAAAAGTTCCAACGTCCTCGTGTCTGGCTTGATGATGCGTCGCCGTGCATGTTTTCTCGTGTAAACACAATGCGGTTGAGGGACCACGAGTAACATTTTCAATGAATTTGCATCGAAGAAAAATTTCCCGGGGAAACGCCACGGCAAACGTTATCGGAAAGCTCTCTGTTTTATCAGCGCTTTTGTTAATTGTCTACGCTTTGTAAACGCATAATGACTAGCCTCGTGCTCGTTTTTCGCATTCTGCGGCTCTAACGACGCGAGCCACGAAAAATAGTGTTTACTTTGGCAAACAGAATATTTGCAAGAGGAATATAGTGGCTCCGTCTTTTATGATTTATTAGTAGATGGTAGAAAGTGCATAGAATGCAATGGAATGCTGCAAAGTGCAGTAGAATGTACTAAGGCTTCCGAAGAGACTTCAAATTTTCGATAATTAATTAGAGTTTATAGGAATTGCATGGGGGAATTGTGAGATTTTATATTTAAATTAATGAAATTTCATTGTAAGTACTTTGAATAAGATACCTTAGTAAACCGTAAATTATTGTGTAATGGAATATTCTTGTAAAACGAAGTAGATATTTTCATTCGAACGATGAAATGATTTAAAAAGAGCCACAGAATTTATGAAAAAATGGGGTCATGACACATAAAACAGGCGGGAACTATCTTATTAGTTACTTGGAATTTATAATCGATCAGAAAATTTCAGAATTTCGTGTGCAAAATATGATTTAAAACTCGAATGGAAATAATGGAAAGAGAGATGAAATGTTGGAACCAAATGCTAAATATAAAATATTTGTGCACATATCGATGGTTTATTGCACAAATATTGTATGTCCACTTTTAGTGAAATCTGAGTTTTTATATGCAACAAAAAATTCTTCACTATTTCTGTATGCTGTGTAAAAATCACGTTTATATTTATTTCATAAAATTGTCAAAAATAATATTGTTGTTCGTTGTATGTCCCTGAATTTTTTGCATCATTGCGTGTTTAAAGTGTTAATTTTACGTCAATAAAAAAGTTTTAATTTTCAACTTTTTTTTCGCATTTTACGTGTTTATCACAGTACAAGGTAATACATTTTTTTAATGCGTGGACTATAGTCAAAATCCGCATCTAACTGGAATGTAGCGGCGTTCGACTGTAGTCGAAGAACGCAACGAAAGGATTAAACCTGTTTTTTTTTTTAAACGGTAAAGGGAACATACAATATTTGTGGACTAAGTCATCGATATGTCTCACCTGTCGTATTAAATCGTAAGCTGCAATATGGACAAAATAGCGAATCTCTAATTACATATACTGTCGCCCAAAAGTTTGTAATTACTCTGGTTATGGGAATTAGAGATTTTCTCGTTAAACAAATGCAAGCAAAAATTCTTTTTTAAGATATTAAAATTGTTTGAAAATATACAGAATGCTGCAACCATCGATATGATTTTAATGAAAATTGGCTCACGATTGCAAATTTATAGCCAGCAGTGTATACACATTGTAAGTCCGGGAGAGTTCGATCAATTTTTGGAAAAGAAATCGTTGTTTTTCACATTTTTATCGGTTTGTGCACATTAAAGCAAAGCCCAAGCAATTTAGAGTATATATAAATTATAGTGTGCGATAATTTCAAATATTTATTTTCATTTTCAACGAAAAACATTGGCACTGCAACTGGTCTGTCTCACCCGCATGTCGGGGTTATACCGTCCACCCACTACGGGTAATCAAGGGAGCGATCGACCACCTGATCAAAAAAAATTAAAAACGAATACATACGTATTGTTGGTGTTACACTGTAGTTATATGCATATTATATCCCCAATATCGGAAGAGTGTAAATCCGCAAAATAAACTTACCTGTTTTTCAAACCACCACTGTAACTTGGTCTAAAAACTTTCAGCCTCGCATAAAGTCTTAACTGTATCTTATAATTTAAATATGGATTTGTGACAATGGTCAATGTGAGATAAACAACGGGTGCCTTCATTTCTTTTGTGTCAATGACACACAGTGCAATATCTTGCGTCAGTCTTAACCTTTAGAGGGCCGGGATTTTTTCATTGAAATTGTAAATTTTATTTACTTAAAATTTATGCATATATAGCACCAAAATGGCCGGCAAAGTACCCAAATTCTTAGGTGGCCACTATAGTGGCCAGCCCGGCCCTCTAAAGGTTAAAATATCAACACTGGCCGGACTCTCCCGGTGGTCGAACTCTACCGGACTTACCCTATACACAGTACGAAAATTCAAGAAAATATCTTATATATTCTTTTTCATGATTCATTAGGTAATTTTAAAGGAGTCTTATTCGTACGTCATGTCAAAATATAAAAGGTTAGAAAAACAGTATAATGTACCTTTGGGTTTGCGTGAAAAATCAGAGTTTTTGAGTGTGGAAGGGAGCAGTAAATAGGATAGCGGGGATAGCTTGTCCCTGTCAATAACTATAAATTACCAGTTGATTTGGTTCCGCCTGTAGCGTAAGATCTCACGTAACATCTCGATCCAATGGAACAACGCAGTGTTATACAATATACCTAGTCTATTTTTTCTTCTTTTTCCTTTTTTCGGCTTGATTTCAGATTAGCATGCCATGCAGAGAAGCTATCAGTATAAACATGCAACGCGCGCGAATCGTTCGATATCGTTACGCAAAGTTGCATTTGCAACTGCACATGCAAAAACTGGCAATTGGGATAATGTTATAAAATTCATGACACAACGGCTCTGTTTTTGTAATTTCGCAATATTTCATATTCGTATCCAAATGTATATGGAATGTGGAACGCTTTAATAATAAAAAGAACGAGGCATATTTTCGTACAAATCGGGAACAGCGCGAACGTGTATTTCTGATAATAAAATCTAATTTGTAGTATGACGCAAACAACTCGCGAGCGTTGCGGCATTTCATTCTTTGAAGTGCACAACTCGTCCATAAATGTAACAGGTGCGTTCGATTTTAATAACGATATCGATATCGTAGAGATTTAGCGTGCAGTAAATTTGGTAATATACGTATTTACACTGCCGCGTTACTTGTATTTTTCGGAACATTTTAATTTTTAATAAAAATACTTCACAACCTTTACAAACCAATTTCGTTGTACCTGGATCGTTATTACACCTTCTCTGTATACAGGGTGCCCCACGTAAGTATCGTCACGAAATTTCAAGATTTTTCTTGAACTTCAGAAGAAATTATTTTAGACTAAAGTTTAATTATGTTGAATATTGCACTTTCTCCATATTCGAAAGAAACATTGCTGGCATCTCGTGTGGGCTGGACCTTAACTAATGCACACGTAAATCTATCTCAATTGTTTTACCTAACGTTTTTATGCTTTGGTCGTCACCACGTATTTTCTTGTGCCTTGCTACGGCTTGCTTTTGTTTTGTATATTTCTTAATAAATAACTAAATAAGTATTTTTGTTCTAAAGTTATGAAAGATATCTTCACATATTACAATAATATTAATCCCAGAAATCTCACAAATAACACTAACCCGCAACAAACTATATTTAAGTGTGCAGAACTTCAGTGAATCAGAGTGTCTTTTTTCTGCATTTTTTTCGGAGATATGAATGTTATCTCCTGTTTCTTAATGGCATAAATGGAACTATAGCATTTTTTTAATATTTTACATTAGAACTGTTTGATCGTAAATCATGGTTCCTTTAAATTCTCTCACGTTTATTTCTGCTTATGTAAAATGTAAACATTTGAGAAAAAATCGTCTTTCTCCACATTTAATTAATAGTTATTTACATTTTATTTTAATCTACAAGAGCTTGTCACACTAGGAAAGTGCTCCAAAACGCTCAGTGCTACACTTTCTACAACGATTTTCGAATCAATCATTCAATTCCACTGCAAATTTTAAATTCACACGAATTAAAAATTCTACACTGCTTTGCAAAAAAACGTAAAACAATGTTTCGTTTGGTTGTTGAAATTTTATTATCGCTTGATGTGGCACTAAGTTGCAAAACAAAAGATTCACGTTTATATCCATAATTTATCTATGCTCCTCCAATTCAAAACATAGAAGATCTCGCCGAACCTTACACCTTTCAAAATTGATTTCCAAAGAATCACAGGTTGAGTAGGGTGAATGAACAGCTAAGAGTTTTTTCAGTTTCAAATAACGATAAAAATTAAATAATGTCCTAATTTATTAATGATATCAGAATCTGTAACAGAATAGGCTTTAAAAATGTCTAAAAAAATTGTTTGTGATTTTTTACTTGACCGGCGTCTGAAATAAATCATAATAATACCCAATAAATGAATACCTTCTACCCAGTGAATGAACACAAAGAATAATACTTCATTTTCCGACCAGAAAACGCTACAAAAGAAAAAGGAAGTTTAGGTGAGGGACCTAACATAAGAATATAAAAATATAATCTATATATTATAATAATAGGAATCTGACAAATTTATTTATGTCAGAACACAGTTCACACAATCTATTGGTTAACTGTCATCGTACGTGTTTTGTTACTAGGTTTCTCGCCGTGAATGGCAGCACCCGAAACCACAAAACAAAAAAATTAATAAGCGACCGAGACGTTCATAGATTCAAAAAATATTAGTATCGCCGTTATCAGAATAAATTTTTCTTCATTCTAAATATAAGATCATTGTTTTCAATGAAATAGTATTTTTGTTATACACGAAAAAAGTCAATTTGTTCATTCACTGGCCGATTCATCCTATACACTTCTTCATTTCTTTCAATTTTGAAAACACACTTAGCACAATATTTACTTTCCCACTATTAATTGGAAAATAAGGGACGTTTACCCCCTATTAGAAACGAACAGCCATTACTTGCAATATATAAAACATACTGTGGAACACACTATGTGTATCGTGTAAAAAGTAAAATTCAAAGATACAGAGTTACCAATCACTTAACATATTTCCATTATCAATGTTCCCAGCAATGGAATTATACCTAACACGAAAATTGCATTTAAAAATTATAAAGCCCAGTCGCCTGCATCCCACCACTAAACAGGCACAATTTTTCTGAAACTCCCACCCCTCGTTCAGCCCGCATTCTGCACCACAAGAACTTTTCATCGACATTAGCCCGACACTTGACGCATTTAAGAGACGAGTCTCCACCTTTCAGCATACTAACCATGCATTAATGCGAAAGTTAAAGAGATAATGGTCGGCGGTTGGTCGCCACTGTCTTTGAATTTGAACGATATTGTATTAGTGGTGCGATTGTGTTTGAACAATGCACTAACTATCAGCTAGGGTGTATCTAAAGCTGCACGTAACAGCTAGAAACGAAGTAGCCCTTCCCCTGGCTAAAGTCGATCGATTTATGTTATCCATTATCACAGTTGGATGCTCGTGTGCATCGCGTCGGACTGTATTCGCTTGATCTCACTGATTTATCGTTACATTGTTCCTCGAGCTTCTTTCTTAAGGGCACGCGCGTGCACGCGTGTTCCGAGCCTGCTTCTCAGCGAATTCGACGACACGGGACGCGCGCCGGTCTGCTAGGATGAGCCTGTTTGCCTGGTCGAGCGGGCTATGAAGAAACGCGGGGCAAATGAGAGCACGGAAATTGGAATTTATTGGAAAAGTTGGGCGGGGACTTAGTTTCATATGCAGTTCCCGTTAAAGAAGACGTAAAGTAAAGCTACCAAAGGCAAATATTGGGTCGCGTTTCCGCTCGTTCCGTATAGCCGGCAGAGTGAGGACGCCAGAGAGATTTTTTGCGCGTTTTCTTCCTTTTTTGAAACGGTCAATAGCAGAAATGTTTACCACAGAAAAGGGATGGGCGATTGAAATTGCAGCGACAGCAGGCTCGAAGTTTCAGAATTCTTATAATTCGTACGCATAAATATATTCAATTATTTTTCAGTTTTCTTAATTCGTAATTTACACATCTCTGCTTTACGCGTGCTTAAGGGTACCCTCCGGTCAAAACGCTTGAAAAACGCGTGATTTTCACGAATTAAAGAAAAAAGAAACTGAACAATATACAGTAAAACAGCTTTTTAAACTTTATTACTACATATTCGAAAAATGAACAAACAAATTATTTCTAACTTCGAAATCAAGATTCACTAAAATATATACTTCTGGTATGCCAGACGTTGCTGAATAAAATTGACGTTGCAACCATAGTGTGTCTTCCCACACATGTTTGGCTACTAATTCAGTTCATTACCAACACATGTCAGCACTTACTTTACGAGATATTACGAGTGGCGATAGGTGCACTTACTCTTGAGTAAATTTAAACCAACTGCCTGAATAAAGTGAGTGCACATATTTCTGTACAAAATATATGTATGAGTATAGAGTAGTTATTTCTCTTATTACTCGTACTATCGCTTCTTTAAAAGAAATAAAAATTTTAGATTAGAAAGAGACCAAACTTTAGTATAAAAACTTGAAGCTATGTCTGTCATTCAAGAGTTAACCGAGAAATTGCATACTCAGCTTGAAATTGTAATATCCCATGTGCTCCATCAGAGCTGTCATCCATCACAAATTAATTATTTCTTGAACTTTCTACCTAATGCAATTGCGGTGATCTGGTGTGGCTTTCATTCTTCTGCAGTCTCTGATGTAACGAGACCCGAGAGCCTAGACAGATAAATCTAGAATCTAGAGGGATTAAATCTGGAGATCGAGCATTACAAATATAAGCCTCCTACATTCAATTCACTGATTTGAGAAATGTGTTTTTAGATGTTCTTGAGGAATAAAGACAAAGTTCTATGGGGTCCCATTTCGCAGAAACTGTAGTGTCGAGTTGAAAGAAATGTTGGAAGCGTATCTTGGTGACCGTCACTATATAAAAATAAGATCCAAAAATATTTGACTACGTCGTTAGAAGCCACTTGTTTACGCTAGGCGAGTCTGTTTCCTATTCAGTGATCTCAATTCCTTTTTTCATCAGGCCAGATGCCACGGTTATGTCAACTGCTGACATCCTTTACAACACTGCTTGCTCCCATTCGCTGTCGCGTCGTACAAAGCGTAACATTGCAATATCGACCGAAGAAAATTTAAATAATCTCTCTGGAAACCTGGGTAACTGGCAAACTGCATCGCGCTAATGGTTAACGAACCTCTTGTTGTCGAGCATCCGACAGTCGCCCAACGAATAACTAATTTAGCGATCAACATCCTGCGGCAGCTAATTGATAAATTGCAGCAGAAATAAACTTCCATTAATTATCAATCTGTTTTCTAGCCCAACACCGTTGGAGCGAGTTTAATGCATAGTGAATATTTCGTATCGTATTTAGCCTAGTTTTCGGATCTCGTGACGCAACTTCTACGCTGGTTGATACTAGGGCTGGAACTTGTTTATCGAATTTTTCTTCAGAGGAATATTGCAGCAGTTTATGAGCGAAGTTCGAACGTGCATCGAACAAAATTCGAAATGTGCATGAAACAAAATTTGAATCTGCGTCGAGTAAAATTCGAATATGCATCGAACAAAGTTCGAACATTATAGTATTTGAATGTTTATCAAATCGAAGTCGAATATTGTATTTGAATTAGGCTTGTATTCGAATACTCGAACGACCTGAATTGTAGAATATAAGTCGAGTCTTCAAAAACTTGAATATTATATTCGAAAGTTAAATTTTTAGAGCATTAAAACGTATTAGAACTGTTTAAAAAGGTGGAACACTTCGTCAAATTTCGCTAGCTGGAATATCCTGTGCCTAATTAACCCCAAATTATTTATCGAATCGAATAATGTTTTATACAAATTTTACAGTGGTGTAAATGCAGAATTGTATCGGTAAATAAAAATGAAGTAGGGCTTCAGTCGAATTGCAATTTTTAAATATAGTCCTTCTTCTTCGTCTTCTTCTTCTGATTATTATTACTATTATTGTAATTAAGTTGTAAGGCGACTGTACTATTCAAATACAATTCTAATTCGAATGTAATATCCGAATACTGTACTATTCGACGAATTTTCGTCTCATTCCAGTATTCACGAGGCATTCGAATAGTCAATTATTCGATTAGCTCCAATCCTGATTAGTACGCGTAGGTGACCACAGGTGTCTTTAGCGAACAATCACCGAAAGGCACAGATGTTACCTACACGTCATACATTTCAACGTAAAGCTCTCTGTTTATCGTTTCTACAATTCGAGCATTACATCAATTTATGCAGCTACCGGTGTCACGCGCGGGGCTACGCAGTACGCACGCACGCGGCTGTTTCCATGAAACTCTCTCGAGTATTAATATCACAGAGCGTTTCGTCCGTCGTGTAATTACAAGTACGTAGTGTATCGCGTATGAACCCCATTTATAATTCTCCAAACTTCACCTATAAATTTCGTTGTCTTGAAATATTAGTTCGGCTTGAAATGAATGGTCATCCTGGAATCCAAGCTGCTTTGACACCCGACATGTTTGGATAAATGGAACTCTACTGACATTTGGTGGAATAAACGAGACATTGCATAGGGCCATTCTGAAAACTGCGCTACGCTATAGGTCTTTTGTATTGCATGCAAAGTCGGAGAGAATTGGTGGAAGGAAACAGTTCTTTTCTAAGCGAGGTCTGTCTTTCCATGATTAATATTATTTTCATAAGATGCATCGATGCACCTGCAAGTAGGGTAGGGTGGGGCTGAGAGTCCCGTTTTTCATATAAACTTATGTAAAATTTAGTAACAACAATCTAGTGATATACGGTGTTATTTTGTATCAACTACAACTATTATACTTTACTTTCACAAAGTTGTTGGTTAATAGTGTTATTCTTTGTTGAGTTAGATCGCAAAATGTGTGTCAATTCAATTGCCCGGGCATGGAGCAAAAAGTTCATTGCTTGGGGTAAAATGTCCTTAATATCTTCTAACCAGCTTGTCGTGTAACATGAAAGAAAATAAGTAAAAAAACACTTTTGAAATGAACAAATATTTATTAAAGCTATTTTGTTTTGGCGTACAATATTCAAAGAAAATGCTACGGCAACCTTTTTTTAAACAAAAGAATGAAAACACAGGACACAGATTTAGCTTGAACTAAAAATTGCACAATAATCTTGGCTCAACATGAAGATATAACTCTCTTTTAAGCACTTTGGCCTTATTTCTTAAACTTATATTATTTTAGTATAAAAAACCATGAAAAAAAGATAGATAATTTATGATTTTATTAATTGCTTTGCTTCAACAAGAACAACCACTCTTTATAGTATTTTAACATGACTTCTTTAACAAAAAATAAAAATATAAGTAAGGGACTTTTTGCCCCAATGGTAAATCTGTAGTTTCGCCGATATATAAATTCGAAAATATCATCATTCAGAAATAAACAATTACTAAACACATTACTAAAGGAACATACAATCTTAACGTATTCGCATTATACTTTGTTAAATTGTGGTTTACTTCGAATAATATAACAAAAAAGGCGTACTTTTATCGCTTCTTGATATACACAATCACAGCGTCACCATGACACGCACGAAAGCCCAAAAATGACTGGCGACTCTGCGGTCCTCCCCATTACCCTTGCCATCAACATAGTTATGCTGCCATATTCCATTGATTGTTTACGAATGGAGATTTTGCATTCGGGACTTTTTACCCGCCGGACTTTTAGCCCCACTCTACCCTATACTTCTTTGGCATATACTTTAATATTTTTCGTTATTCTACGTATACAAGTGTTAAGGTGCAGATATCGCAAAATTAATATTTCTGGAAATATCATATTTTATGTCCACAAATTGCGTTATTAAAGCAACTGCCTAAACATTCTATACAACGCTGTGTAACTTCATGTTTATATTTGGTTTGACAACGGACTTAGTGGAAAAGTGATATCAGTGACATATGCACTTGTACCATTTTTTGTAACATTTTTTATATTTTTCTGTATTTATTGTGTGATACTTAGTTTTCGTGATAATAGAAATCATTTACTTTTGCGAGTGGTGCATTATGTGATTAAGTCAATTTCTATTGCGATAGCAGTATTCAGATCCAATTTTTCCAAATGGCAGCACATATGTATAAATATACAGCCAAATTTGTTGCCTATGCTTGGCGATTACAATGATTGTACATAGTCAGAATCATACGAAGGCCACAAGAGAAAAGTAGGAAGTGCAAGTAGATGAGAAAAAGTTCCTGCTTTATTCACGAGCCGTTTCCTTAGCAGACATGAATAGCAAGTAGAAACGCCCTGTATGTGGTCAGGCACGGGCAATATTTCACGACGTGACGCGTCTAATTTTAGATTTCCAATCCGGACCATTTTATTTAATAACAAACATCATATTGGAAGTATACTATTTCGAATATTCCTATTCGCAATAATTTATCGCTTTCAACTTTTACCCACTATTCTTTCATTATCTCCCTGATATGAAATTGACTTTCATATGGCCATTTTGCTCGTCAATAAACGCGATGCACACGTAGGGACTTAAAACCGCAAGTTTCCATTTTAAAAAATCGAAATGACCTGGCCAAGATTTACGTATTTGCACTTACAATTAAACAAGAACTTAATTGTATCGTAATGTTCAACTCGAAATTGGACGACGTCTAAAAAATAAAAATGTGGTTTTTTAAACACACACATAGGTATGTATGGAGAAGAAAATTTAAACTGCGAAGGCTAACGAGAATAACATAGTTTCGTTAAAATCAATTATACCGTAAAATTGATATCCCCTAGATTGTGTGGTTTCCAGCACAGACCAATGATACCAATATAATACTTAAAGCGTAGTATTAAGTTAATTATTCAAACACGTAAAAACATGAGTTTTGAACTCTCTTTTCACCACCACTGTACATATTAAATATTTCAATTTAATATATATAATTCATTATCCGATACAAATTCTCCCCATTTTATAAAATTGCAATTCCTCCGCTAAAAAGTTCATCATCTCTAAAATTGTAAAGCTTATTCATAATATTTTTCACATTATTAGTCTTTTCGGATGTTTCTACAATGCAAAAAAAACAAATGGAAATATTTTTGCACACCTTTTAAACAATACATTGGGCGTGCTAAAATTCCCCAACCAAGTTAAATTCATGTTGGATTATTTTGTCCACATCAGACATTTTATTTTTATTTTCTTTTTCCAAGCCAGTCCCCCCTGAAATCTACCATCGCTTCCTTTTTCAGTGGCACTTAATTTGTCACAAGTGCATAAACAAATTTAGGAAATGACGCGAAACAACGCGTTTACATTGAGCAAGTGCTTTATTATAGACGCTCGGTATAAATGCATCGTTCCGAGTCATTACCTAAAATTCATTGCAGAATGCTTTATCGTAAATTGTGACCACGTGTTTGTGCTCCAATTGACAACAAAACCTATCGACACGTTCAAACCATAAGGAAAGATCCCCTCTGCATTATTGGGAACGCGCGCTAATTGCCTTGGCATAGTAGCTAAATTCTACTATTTTTTACCACAGTCTAACGACACTGTGTTCAACGAAAACATCATTCGCAAGGCCCGAATTGCAGGCCCATTGTAGCGCGATAACAACATCACGATATACGCTGCTCCGCTTCTATTTTCATCCTAATTAAGTTTCACAATCTCGTTGTTTGCGAAATGCATTCTGCCGCTCGCGTTGCATTCGGTCGACCTCTGCGTAATGCCACTTTGTTCCAACTCTGAGATGCGGCTGACGGTCGTCGATGAGATACACTCGCGTATGCAGGTATCTTGACAAGTATTCGATTATTATACAGAGTGATTCTGAAAACTGAGACAGTTTAATCCTTTGCTACGCAAAGATGCAGGAAATTTTTAAACGGAAAAGTTGAGAGTCATGATGAGGATCATCTTTTCATGATGCAAACTTTATGTGCAATAATGCGAGTGCAGTCTTATAAAGAATTTCGTTCTCGATGGGCATATTTTAAAACTATTATATGTAAAATAATGAGGAGAATCAATTTATTTAGAAAAATAAAACAGTGGTTCATTTAAATTTAAGAAGTAGGTGCTAGTGGAGAAAAATTTTCATGAAAATATAGTTCTTATGTGATATATAATCTGCTCCTGCAATATATTGTAAATTCTATATTTTTTATTACACAATAAATGAAATTCTTAATTATTTTCGGCGTTTTTATTTTAAAATAAACCAATTTAACATTAACACGCGTTTCATATGTGTATCGTTGCATTTTGTGTATAAAAAATATTGGTATTTCTCGTTAGTTTCGTATCTTTACGTTTGGTTCTTACGTCTAGTTAGTTATTGCCAGGGGTTGTAAAATATTTTCATTATTTTTGGTGACTACGAAAGAATATTCGAGGAAAGGAATATACCGATGGTCAAAAGTATTACATTAGCATCAGTGTTGAGCAACTCAAAAAGTAGATTTCTTAATGAATCGAAAATCAACTAAGTATAAATGCGTTGAATGCGATTATATTTGGTTTTCTTATGGGGACGAGGTTCCATTTACTGAACATGGTGGAATTTCGGAGTACGTTTTAGTAATGAATCGTCACTAAATACAAATTCAAGCCTGCCGGTGTCCTCGACTATTTATTACTCGTGCAAGGCTTCTTAAAGTCTCTAAAATTAATCTATCGTGCAGGAAAACTTAGAATAGAATAGATTATCAATTTCGATGTGTGTCGTGAAGAGATGAGACGGATCACAATAAACAGATTAGAAGAGATAACTCATGGTAACATTTATTAAGGGGCTGTTCCGGTCTAGAGAAGACCACAAAAATAGGTGATCTTTAGGAATTAATTAAAGGAAATCTACTACATATAATTTAATGGGACTGATTGCATTGTATTAAGGATGTGTTAAACTGTAGAAATAATTTTTTTGTTTTATAATTAATCATTGCAGACAGCACTGGAGAGTCATTAAAGTCGAGGCATTAAAAAATTCGTCCAAATCGGTGGAATCTATAGCACCTAAACCACTGATCTGAAATAAAAAACAAAGCCAGATCATTAAAGGGCATAAAACTCGCTCATGGACTGACCAGAAAAAATTACAAAAAGTCAAATTTTTTTGAGAAAATAATGAGGTGAAATTTGAAATCACCTTTTCCCTACATTTTTCGTCCTTTCAACGCCTTTAAAAATTACAAGTTTTCAATTTTTTAAATAGTTTTACTGGACTGTCCACGAGCCAGAAGTACATTCTTCAAAATAAAAAAGTTTCAGTCGAATCGGATAATAACTTTTGGAAATACAGGTTCCATCGATTTGAGAAGACTTTCGAGAAAAACGCATTTAAAGTTTCACGCTACTCAAATGCCTATAACTTCCGGAATTTTGCGAATATCAAAAAATCCTTTTAAAAACATATTCCTGAAAGCTTGAACATTCAAAAAATTAAATAAAAAATCGATTTCTGGACCGTAACGATGAGACAACAATATCGTGTCCCACATGAAACTTCTATCTCATGAGACAATTTTTTCATTATTTTATTATTTTTTAATTATTTAGTCGTTAGTTTCATGAAACTAGATTCCCATGAGACAAATTTCATAATATAAGTATTTTCGAAAATCTTATCTCTCGCGACTATTTCCATCATTTACATTTATCTGTAGCTGATGTCTAATGTAAAATCTCAACGTACATTCCCATCTTTAAAAGATGAACATATGTACATTATTGAAAGCGGGAAAGTTTTTTGAATATCCAAATTCTATTTGCTTAACGAAAAAGGTGACCCTAAGGAAAGGATGTTCTTTAACAAACTTTGTGCAACGTCTATCACAGTTGCGATTATTTTACTCTATCACAACAGAAATGATAAATTCCTCGATGTATTTGATTCAAACAAGCAAATAATATTCTGAAATTCCCTTTGTTAAGGTCAACTTTTCAAGATGTCAACGTTCAAGCATTTCTCGTTAGTTCTTAAAAAAAGTTTCGATAATTTGTATTATAATTTGTGTACGAAAACATGCCGCAGGTATATTTCGTATTAGCCTTTCAAAGCTGACTCGATGCTTGCTTGTCGACATATTTATTAACGATAACGATACCGTTAGCTGCAGCCTCTGGTTCTGAACTGAAGTTACACAAGCTCGCGAACGAAAGCTGCGAAAAACGATCATGAAACCATCAAATTTTTTCCTCCGTGGCGGAAGCATCTGGGTCGACATGAATCTTTACGTTCCTCGCCCCCAGTGAGAGATCGATCCCCCAACGGTGATCCGCATCTTATTTTACTCTTCATATTGGCGTAGCCAGCTTACATGTATGTATGCGGGCACATCAGCCCGACTGCCACTGAATTCATTATCTCCGCCTCGGCGGCCTCCCTCGCGCTTTAAAGAAATATTCAAAGCTGAAGGCGGGTCACGCGGTGGGTCCTGAAACGCGTCCGTCCTCGATTTTCACCCGGCGCCAGAGCGTGCTCTTGTCAGATCCGAGGAATAATTATTTGAAATACAAATTGTATTGGGTCTCCTTGAATTTGTAAGCGAGAAGGATAATGCCACCGTTTAGACGATTTGGGAGCACAGTGGAATAGAAAATTTTGTACAGAACCTGTGTTCATAGTGGTGTACGTCACTCGCATGATGTTTCGCGTTTTGTGTTATAAAAAACTGTACGTATGTATTGCAGTTGTAGGAACACATCTAAAGGGTTAAAATACTATCATAACAAATATGTATACACGTTAAAATAAAGTACAAAACAATAGGAACTTTTGTACCTCATCTTATGAACATTGATGAACAAACATAAAAAGAGACGTATTTCTTATTTTTCGATCCTTTCAAACATATATAAAAGCAGAGCAATCAGAGGGGGATACCTAAAAATCTTATACCTTTGAGGGGTGGTTTAACCCCCTAAATGTGAAAATGGGACAATATAAAGAATCATATTTTATTTTTTGGTCCTCGAAAACATATCCAAAAACCAAAGCAATCGGAGATGAATAGCTAAAAACCTCTCCTTGTTGGTCGGACTTACACCAGTATGTTTCGAAACGTTCTGCTCTTGTTAGTTAAGTACTAAAGAGACATGTTCTTACTTCCCAGGTAAGAATGAACTTATAACTTAATTCACTATGAAAGTAAACAGATGGAGCCTTTGAGACGTAAAAATTATTATTATCTCAAATTATTCAAATTTGGACTTATACCACTATGATTCTGAGCCCCCCCCCCCCCCCCCCTATATACGTTCCAAGGAATCGAGAAAGCATAATCATTATTTAATCGAAATGTGAAAGTTATAATACCCTGTCGGTTATAATTAATGACCATTAATAGCCACAATTTCTGTTGTTTAGTAACGCACTTGTAGAAAAAGTGAAATTGTTATAGATTATGCATGTTTAAACCTGACAATAATTAACTATACCCGCTAATGAACAAAGAAATTTTTCTACACTTCATCGAGAGCATAAGAAATTGAGGACCTTGGAACACGAGGGGTGCAGCTCCATTTTTCCAACTTCGAGTTAATGAGAAAAAAATGTTTATAAAATTATCGCGTTCACTTAACATAGAAAAGAGAAGATTAATTGAAAATGTTCCCCTGACTTGCAACAAGGTATTGGGTGGAGGTTCGAAATTTGCAATATATCGCTCATTTGTTATCCGATTTGCATCAAACGTGCACCAAACGGTGTAGAGATTTTTTACATATATTACACGCCATAACTCTAAAAAAAATAAAAAATTAAGCTGCACCCCTCTTGTTGCAAAGTCATCAATTACAATCTTAGACTACTCGAAAATGTTGACGTGCGAGTGCATCAACTTCAGTTCCCTTTAAAGTCATACTACACAAATATTAACAAACGGGTAGATATAGTGTATCACTTTAAAAAATCAAGTTAATACTGACTTCGTTGTGAAAAGCGAAAAAATAAAGTTATGTTTATTCTGTAATTATTTCACAAACTTAATAATTTATATGTGATAAAATAAAAATGTAGCAGAATACAGCAAATAGTAATAGAGAGTAATAGAATACATGATAACATTATTAACATATAGAGATACCTAATACTCGAGAGCCACATAATTGTGTGTGCTTTAAAAAATTCCAGGCCTACATTTGACAGGCATTTTCTACTTGCTGAAGCAAGGATGTGTGTATGTATCGCCCCTTGTGATGGTAGTGGTGATTATTAATTATATTTATATCAGTTATATAAATTAAATTATTAAATATATATATAAATAATTTATGTAAATAAAATGATTAATTATATTTATATAATTTATGTAAATAAAATTATTAATTAGATTTATATAATTTATGTAAATAAAATTATTAATTAGATTTATTCATGTCATAGTATAATATTATATATATTATCAGTAGGTATTATTGAAGGAGCAAATACAATTATTGCATGTTAATAAGTATGTTAATTTTTGGATGTACATTTACTAAACAGTGTTTACTCAGTTCAATGAATATTAAATATACATATGTATATTTTTTAAAATACTTGTTTATCTCTATTCTACTTTATGATATATAAAGTACCAAAATCTGTTTACAACTTACACGTTGCATACAAATTGACTACCCTATTTTGAACAAAATAAATGCAAATTCAAACGAAGAAAAAGATGTCCATTATCGTATTAAATGTTTTTACTGTTTAATTTTCTGATTCGTGGAGAAATAGAGGCACTTCCATCACTTATCTTTTCACATAGGTAGCATAATAATATAGCTTCATTCTTATTTAAAGATATTAAGTGCTAGAAATAATGATGTACGAAATCGAATATATTTTATGAAAATTTAAACGAATAATTTCATTTTACGTTATCACTTCTGATACATTGTTTACCGAACCGTGCGTAGTGTCAAAACATAACAAGCATAACATTTGAACGCCACAAATCTCATATTACAATCCCCAAACCATTTCTAAGATTGCCGTGCTATTTCTGCTAAAGAACTAACGTCAGATAACGAAAGGAAAGCCAGGTTTGCTTTAAAAATACAATTACGAAACTGACACTTTTAATCAACTCCTATAAAACATTCCGCGACGAACTTCTCTGGACACAAAAACCAGAATGCGGTATGCAAATTTCGATAACGACGTGACGCAAGTGCTCTAACATATACCCACGTACATACAACACTATAATCAATTAATTTTTTTTCACAATGTCACCAAGATAAAATCTATATCAAATACGTTACGTAACGACGTGTTATACAAGGTAAACGAGATACAAAAGGATGAAGGGGCGTCTACTTTTTTTTCTTCTCGTCGACGCTGGGCGAGAAACGTTCGAGTACATGTAAAGTGGGGAGGGGTGGGGGCGCAGAAGAGGAGACGCAGAAAGAGGGAGAGAGCCGGGGCGAGAGAGGGTGGTTGATAGAGGGGTGAGTCGACCTGAATTTCAACGCGTGACCCTAGGCACGATGACGTCACGGACTGACTTTCCTCGCCCTCCTTGTCCGTGTCCTGAAGTATTCAGGGCCGCAAAGGAGTGCAGTAAACGGAGTCGTGGGAATCCCAAGAAAGAGAAAATTACTTGGTAGGGGTCGGTTGGGGCTGAGAAGCGAGAGTGGCGGCGCAGGGGGTTGAAAGAGGGACCAGAGGCTTTCAAAAGGTTCGCAGCAATTGCGTTAAGCAGTCAGTGACACTCGTGTCACAGCGCCGAAATAGGGTTACTTGCGAACGACTAGGTGAAGCCGTTTTAAAGTGAACCCGCCATATAGTGCTCTTCCACCCTCACTCGTGAAGATCACTGCCAGTTAGGAGTTTGAGAAAATGTCGCGATAGCTTAATATTAACAACACTATTTGCCACGAATAATAAAGAAATTATAGTAAGTCTCTAATATATTAAAATTACGGTGCAAAAGGTAAGGTACAACTGTGGGCTGCTATTGACCTAACTAAAATACGGAAGAGAAAGAAAGATATTGATTTGTTGCTGTTCTATAAATATACCAACTGGACTAAATAATATTTGTGTTATTTTAAATACGTCGTTTGTTTAAGTCGTATGTAATAATTTTGAGGATTGACACGTCTTTAAATGACATCAATAAAGTAGAAGGTTTAACTGCATTTTCATCGATGCTGTCTCATAATTTACAACTTGTTCTTCCGCGTTTTCAAATTAGTGGTTATTAGGAAAAATTCATGAAACTGGTATTCCTCATAAGTTCTCAATTGGTTTCGACTGTGGAAAACGTGCAGCCTATTACGAAGGGGAATATTACCTTCTTTAAATTAAACGAACGTTGACGTTAAATACTCTGCTATGAATTGCTGCGCTACCTTCCATAAGCACAGGCCCGGTGCAAACGAGCGGTTTGCGGCAGTTTCCCACCGCATCAATAGGTATAATATTGGTGTTATATTTTGCGGCAGTATGGTCAAATTGTTAAATTGCTAATACGGCCTTGTTCACCAATCTCCGCCAAAAATGGTGTTAAGTAATTCTCCAACATTTTGTTACAACCGATATTTTTCGTTTTGTCTGTGATTAAGGGTATCGAAAGTATTCGATATATCGAAACGCAACAACAGATCGCGACTCACCCATCATCGGTATTGCGTTTTGAGAAAAAACTTTGATTCTTACTTTTAAATCATACGAATAAGAATTAAGCCCGCCAGGTTCTTCAAATTAAAGAATGACACCAAAATGAGGGAATTTTTCGCCCGGTTTTGGTCCCAAGATTTTGGGACTGAATTTTGAGACATCAGTCTCAATTAGTTTCTGACATTGTGGGAAGTCAAAGAAGTGGAAACTCATTAGTAATGCCCGTCAATCCATACACTTTGATGTAAGGACTTTTATGTCAGCCCGATAATTTAAAAAATCGTTCCTCCGAATTTTGCTGACTGCTAGAAGCGAATTTAAACTTACAACGGAAGTTAGTCAACCCGAAAATTCAAAAAATTATGCAGCTTTGTGTGCAAGTAGAGTAGTTCATCCGTAATACAAACTTATTTTTTGTTGATGCCATAGTGTGGTTTTAAAGGGTGGAATCACCCCTTAAGAAAATGTAGAATTTTCTTTTTCGTGGAATCTCTTGAGAATGGTGAGAGGTATCGAAAAAAATTAAATAAAAGTTACATCTTTCTTTTATCTCTGTACAACTGCGTAAACATAATTATCGAATTAAGGATTGGTGGTGGAGGTAACTTGAAAAGTATGGACTTTTCGATAATTATTTCTCGCAGCCCCTAAAACCGCACTATATAACCTAGGGCTGGGACTATTAGAATAATTTAATATTCGAATATTTTACAAGTATTCGAATGCTACGAATAAACTTCGAATATTTGAGTATTCAAATATTATTATTCAAATATTTGAGTATTCGAATGTTATTATTTGAATATTTCAGTGTTTGAATGTTATCATTCGAATATTTAAGTATTCAAATATTAGTATTCGAATGTTATTATTCGAATATTTCAGTATTCGAATAATATGGTGTGAATTATAAATAAAGTTCTTTAGGTTAATTTTTTACAAGCTTTTATTTAGTATCAGTTGTGAGTTCGTTAGTTTGTCAGGGTAAAATCTTGTAAGCTAATTTTGACACCCTTTAGATATTCGATTAGTATTCAAATATTTAAATATTCGAATAATATTTGGATACTTGGATATTCGAATTATATTCGCCAAATAATCGAGCAACTGCAGCAACGAATATTTGAATTCCGAAAAAATCGACAAATAGTCACAGCCCTAATATCAGCAACAAAAAATATATTTGTCTTGCGGATGAACTACTCTACTTGTACACAAAGTTGCATAATTTTCCAAATTGCAAGGTTCCCGAACTTCCCTTGTTAGAATTTCAAAATTCACAATGGCCGACTCAATACAGCGGACCGTATGTCAAAGAATATTCAAATTTTCATGAAACTATAGTCTAATATTTGTAACGTAAAAAAAGCATCACCACATTTCCATACTTGTTGATAAAATTTAAACCGGACAAGAATCAATCACAGATTATTACTGCAAATGCGAAAGTGATGCTGCAACTATTAACTGTTGCAGCCACATTATGACAATTGCATGATTCCTCGGATAACTTAAATTTCTAAAGGCTGTATATAGTCAATCCTGATACATGTAGTGTATCCATCATCATTTCCAAAAATCAAAATCAGGAAAAATAAATGTCTTACTTTAACTTTGACCTCAATCCTATATCTTAGAAACTAATTGTCGGCTCAACTTGAAAATTTGTTATGATTGATGTTTCTTAATAAGGCACCATTTGGCACAAAATTCAGTTCCAAAAACGAGCGATTTCTTAGGTCATTCTTTCTTTTTTCACTAAAAATATTCTAAAACACTTCTCATACAATTCATTTCTGTAACATAGTTTATGAAGGAATACCTTTATACCAATCTTCAACCACATTCTCCGTAGCACGGTATCAGGTAGTTTTCCTTCTTCGCGGAGATTCCTCTGTCTCAGTGCCATCATTTTGGATTTTATAATACAAGGTCGTTGTATAATATGAAACTATCCAAAGCCTAACATCCCAAACAATATGATAGTTAACGCTGTAGAATGAAAGAAAGAACACTGGCGAGAAGAGAAATAAAACCGGGAATCCACCGGGAATCTAAGCTATGCCATGCTACGTTTTAAAAAAATTAGCTTCGATACATTCTTATGGAAGCGTTTCCACCAAAATCTAAGTTAAAACATAGCATCGCATAGCATACCTTAGCTTAGCTTCCCGGCGGATTCCCGGCTTAAGAATAGGCAGGGAAATCTAATTGGGATCATGTGTCATTGAAAAGTGTCAACGTGTACCTACCCACGTAGACACACCCACCTTAAAATTCGCTACCAATCGACTAACCATGAATATAGAAACGTTGTTAATTGTTTCGCCGAAATATGAATGTTTGTTACTTATAATTTATAATTCATTTCGCACGTGTCACACATGCAAGAAAGAGCAATGGAAAAGCTGCGTACAAGGTCTCTTGCAGATGCTCGTAAAGGTGACAGAAGAGCAGCTCGTTAAGCTGACAACGTGAATCACTTCCGTAACTAAGGTGAATGATTTAAATGTTTATCGCGAGCAAACGCAGAGATACCACTGTGGCTCTCTATCTCGTGCACGCTCGGCCACATCTTCTGCAAGCTTGTTCAGCACAAATTTATCCAATCATCGTAACACACTTCTCGCCGACTCAATTCTGTCCCGGGATTAATTTATCAGGCAGAATAATTTTCGAAGTTCCAGGGTAACTCGACCTAGACGCAATGCACACTTTATAATCGTGACAACTAATTAGAGGAAGTGTTATTCACGCCCGTGAGGAATTTCCTATATCGTATTAGTGTCTGCTAACGGACTAGGTAAAATTACGCTTTATCTGTGGATAGCGAAGCTCGAACTAAATCCTGCTGATACGAGCTTTGCGAGAGCGAATAGCATTTATCATCGAAATAGTACACCTCCGTTGATCGTTGTAATTGATGACCACGGGCTATCATTGAATCCAATTTCGCACTCGTTCATAGCTGTACACGGGCATAACACTGTGTTTTGAATGTGTTAATGACCTTTTTGGTGTGGCCGCAGAGGATAGTTATTAAAAAGATTTTCTTTCCGCTTTACCTAATTATTTATAATTCTCTGAGTTTGCTCGAACGAATGGCACACTTTTCAATTCTTACATTTGCATCGGTACCGTCAAGGACCCAGTTCCTGATCAGTACCCAATTCCTGATCAGTTTAGTATATAAATACCAAATAATAAGTTTATCATGATACAAATTTATTCCAAAAAATTACTAAAAAATTATGAAATATTTTTAAATTTATACGCAAACATTTGATAGCTCATAGTAAAACGTGTTTTGATAAAAAAAATATCAAAGTAATACGCTTGTAGCTACGTCTGATTTGTCGCCATTTTGCTGTAATTCAGTGTAAGAGTGCACGTTGTGAAATTTAGGTATTTTCTGTGAGACTTCCAAATATTTTTAGGTAATATATATTTAGTTAACTTGTTTCATACTTTAATAATATTAAATAACTAATTTATGAATATTTTGCATTATTTTTATAGAAAAAAACTGGTGATTAGGTATTGGGTACGGTTTTTATATGCTTCCGCAATTCCTGATCATCTGATCAGGAAATAGGTTATTGAGGCGAGAATTTTGAAACTCAAAGTTTAATTACTGGCTTGAAATTTACTACCCGATTTTTTGGTATTATCAAAAGAATATATAATACTTTAAATTGAGTAATTTCTGATCAGGGTTAGGTGTTGAAAATTATAAGGTATGGTTATTAAATTATCTAAGATATTTAGGTTATGTATACGCACTTAAATGATAAACTATTAGAATTTTGTATTTAAAATTTTTTAAATACCAGCTAAAAGATTGTAACAACTTTGTTTTGTAATATAATTGTAACAAACATAAATGGTTTTCTTAATATAGCTTGTAAAATGTACATAGGTAATCTGAAATGTAATCTAAAACAGCAGCTTTTACGAAAGAGGAAGACTAAAAAAGATTAAAGAAAAGAGTTGTTTTTATGTTTCAATTATAATATTTAGTATATTTATGTTTCGTAAATAAAGCTCCCCAAAAAATACGATATTTTAATGATTTTTTATGAAATTTATACGGTTCAATTTATTTGATCAGGAAATGGGTATTGATCTGATCAGGAAATACTCCCAGACATGATTCAGGTGATCAGAAACTGCTCCCCTTGCATTTTTCACTTTCAAAGTTAAATTCTTAAATAATTATTATTTTGTTTGCACTTTTTTAAATGCCAAATTAAAGATAAAACATAGATTTACAGAAATAATAAAAAGTCTTTTGAATTTGGTTAAGTTTCCCCTTTACAAGTTTAAAACCCCGCGGTAGTTACTCTTAAGTGATCAGGAACTGGGTCCTTGACGGTAATTCAAAGGTTAAAAGTTTGAAGAAATATGTTTAAATTGAATAGCCATAATCGGTCTAAATGCAGCTCTCGTCGTGTGTAAAAACACTGGCAATTCGAAGGTTGAAGTATGTTTGATTTTAATTTCTATTTCAAATAAAATCTGATTCAGCTTTGACTAGAAAGAATATGTTTATACATATAATATTTAGCTTCATTGTTGTGTTAATATTGCAAATAGCCCTGAGATATTATACTTTAACACTTATATCTGCCGTTGCTAATATAAACATAAAATTCGGCTTGTTCTTGACGATTACAGAAATTTCCTTTCAATTTTCTACCACAGTTATTTCAGTGACATTTGTTACATGTTTGGAACATTGCATTCCAGTTCCTAAAGGCTCAAACTCCAATTAGCGGTGTCTGGATCTTTTTGGACCCAATGGAAGCACCACTGAGAACAATAGTAAATAAAGAGATTACCTTAAAAATAAAAAAAATGAGTTTCTCTAAGAAAAAGTGAGTCATTTAAAATGTGTACCTATAATGTATAATAAATATATAATGCAATAGAATATAATAACCACGTAGGGACACAAAAGGAAAGTAAATGTTTACCATTCAGATTTTACTTATATCGACTGTCTAAAGATATTATTAGAACTTTTTGAATTTATTAACCTGCCTAAATTACTTAGAAGAGGAGGCTATGATCAGGACGAGCGTCTTTTGGATGAAACCAAACTGAAAGCATAAAAGGCGATCAGTACTTTGTACACAGACATCGAAACAATACTGTGTACAATCGCAGTTACTTAATATTGAAATGTTAATACAAATTAAATTTGTGAACTAACAACTTTTAAAAATGGCCGATTCATATTTATAAAAGTCTAGTAGTAATGTTTACTAGCCAGAGTGGGATAGAATTCTTGATATAATGACGCCAGGCAGTTCGACTCTCAGGTTTACAGTGCGTTTATATTTTATAGAGGGTGTATGAATTCGTCTTAAATAAAAAATATAATTTCATTTAAAATACTAATAAGTGGGTAGCAACCTCTGAAACATTATGAAATGTAATACAGTTTTAACGAGGCTCCGTTTTTCTGCATAGAGAAAAAAATTTTAAGGTTCCCCAGCAATATTTTAAAAGTTGACCATTAAGCACCACCCTACTCCTTAACTACAAATCATGACCTCAGCGTTTAAACGCTACTGAGGAACGAATTGTTTTTCTGTTTATGTTTCTCATCATAGCGCAGATTTTTTAATTTTCAATCCTTCGCGTCATAGTAAAATAAGCTAACTGTAAGCGACAGTGAATTGATACCTACGAATCACATTTTTAAGAAACAATACCAGTTCACCAAAGTGATTGACAAAGAGTTCATAGTCCGAAACCAGTCTGAAACACTAGAACAATGTCATTCCAGTTTGCCAATTTGTACGCAATGCAAGCCGCATCGCTTAACTTGACTCGTCAACGACAATTTCACTCGGCTCAACGTTTACTCAGGTTCCTCACGCCAAACACATTATTCAGCCGTTGCGTCTCGAACATGCACTCTGCAACGAAATCAGCAGTATAATTTATTTACGATCGAGACCAAACACGTCTAGTGGCGACCCTTAAAGGTCTACGCACACATGCCAGTTCCGTGACGGTTCATTGCCGTCAATGTCAGTGATAAAAAATATCGTTTCCCTGTTTTAGAACGGAGCAGGTCACAGTTGTTCGTGTCAGTCACTGATACTGAAACAAAGGTACTATTGGCACTGACGGCACTGAACCGTTATGGAACTGATAGGTATGTGTGAATCCGCCTTTAAGGTCTGCGCACACATGTCAGTTCCGTGTCAGTGCCGTTCCGACGTGCCAGTGGTAAGAAGAAGAGGGGTGTAGAGGATCCCTAAAACATATCCAAAAACCAAAGCAATCGGAGATGATCACCTGAAAATCTTATAACTTTGAGGGGTGGTTTCACCCCTAAAACATGAAAACAAGCCAAAATAAAAAAGGTACCTGTTTCTTATTTCTTCGGTCCTCTAAAACATATTCAAAATTCAAAGCAGTCGGAGGCAGACACCTGGGAGACTTTCCTTGTCAGAGGTATCTGTAATTTACAGCAGGCCTGTTCCGACCCATTATAATTATCCTACTAATATAATAAATGCGAAAGTGTCTTTGGATGTTTGTTACTCAATCACGTCGCAACCACGGAACGGATCGTTCTGAAATTTTGTGTATACGTAGTCTAGGACCAGGATACTTTTTATCCCGATTTTTTAAACGATCTGGACCAAATTTTGCATAATTACTTTCTAGATGCTAGAACCCTGCGGAAAATATAGACTACCATGAAATCTGGACATCCCACCCCTTCTCCCTTATTTCACCCTCTTGAAACTCCGTGATAATCGAAATTTTACCCGGGCAATGCCGTGTACGTTAAGCTAGTTAAAAATAAAGAATCAGAATTACATATATAATTTAATGGCACTTTTTGCATTGTATTAAGGATGTCTTAAATTATAGAAATATATTTTTTATTTTATAATTAATCATGGCAGACGGCACTGCGGAGTCGTTGAAGTCGAGGCATCAAAAAATTCATCCAAATCGGTGGGACCTGTATCTCCAAAAGTTATTATCCGATTCGACTGAAACTTTTTTTATTTTGAAGAATATACTTCTGGCTAGGTGGGCGGGGGTAGAAAAAATTAGAAAAATGACATCTTTTCAGAAAATAACGTCACTTGAAATATGAAATCACTTTTTGCCTATATTTGTTGTCCTTTCAACACCTCTAAAATCATGTACACCAGCGGACGACTAGTTTTGCGCGGCGTGACGCATAACTCCCATATTTATTATTAAAAATGAATAAAAGAAAAACTGCAACTTCTTCAAGGATGCATAAAAACACGGTACAAATTTCATAAGAATCGAAATGCAAGGTTCTTAAAAAAAATCCTTAATTTTGCTATGTTTTTAGCCCATAAAATAGGATTCCCCTTAAAAGCCTCTAACCATGTATCAGTTCCGTGCTAACGTGCCAGTAGTAAGAAGAAAAGATCCCTATCCCATTCTCTTCTTACCACTGGCACGCTGGAACGAAACTAAAATTCGTGCAGGTGCCTTTATTAATCTGTGCGCTTTCCGGCGCGTTTATCTATCACGTTTATCGAAACATTCGTCGATCCCCTTTGAAAATGCGGAGCCGCCTGAGGGAGCCGTAAAATCAATGGAGCCAGCGACGTGCGCTAGTCCGGATACGCCAGGAAAAGACAACAATCGATATTCCGTGGAAGCACGCCGGAGCCGAGTGCACCGTTTACGTTTTCGGTCGCATCTCGCCGATCCGACCGATAAATCACGGGACGATTAAAACCGTTTTCAACGACGGTGGCCGTTTCTCTGGGGATCGTTCGACCGATCTTAATGGCCGTTTTCCGGTTTCGCAACCGCACGCCGGAGTTAATCTTAGCCGTTTTACAGTCGCCGCGATTTACAGGCCGCGCGCGCTGAGGGTCTTCTTTGCGCAGGTAGGATCCGGCGGACCGACGGTGTTACGGCGTAGGAAAACACTCGTGTCATAACTAAGTAGCAGACTTTATTTTAAATACGAAGTAGGTTTTACACTTCGGGCGAAGGGACGCGAGATAGGCGCGCGAGTAACAGAATTATGACGTCGGAATCTAAGTGTCCCGCGGAGTTTATCGGGGCCTTATTTACATGCTCGAATGTTGGTTTCGCGTGCACTACGAATTTCTAACAGCAATGGTCCCGTGTGCGCAGGAAGTATCTAGGAATGCTACATCTTACGGATCCGGATGTACTTATTCTTAATATCGTTATAATTCGCCTACGTCGATCAGCAGAGATAAGCTTACAAGGGAACACCGCGAACCCGCGCTCACCGATTGAAACGCAACGCCGTGGGTTTATAATGGGTGACTCAAGAACAACGGCATACTTCATTCGTGGGCAATCGCCCATTTTGGGTGTGGAAACTAACGTTAGAGTCAAATAGGCACTCGCGCATTTTCGCCTATAACTCCTAAAGTAGGAGAAACAGAAAAAAATGTTTCAAACAAAAGTTTAATGGTAGGGGAGAGCGGGGACAAACGTAACATTTTTTACTTTTGGCCTAGCTACCAATTACTTCTTGAAGATACAAAAACGAGAATTACGCCTTAAGATAGTGTGTTTCTTGGTCTATTATTTGGCCACAAATTCAGCCTTCCATGATAAGTAGTCAAATAGTTATGGTAATTTTCCGCGGTGACTGTCATTGTTACTTTTGTCCTGCAGGAGTAGGATGAAAGTAACATACCATTGGGACGAAAGTAACACTAATTATTTTCAGGAGAATTAAGTAAAAACACTTCTTCCAAAGTAAAATAGGATTTTTTATTATCAGAAACGATAGAAACGAACATTTAAATAAACATATTTTAAGTAGGTAACGGTAAAAAAAGTATAACCAGCTTCAAACGTTTATTTGATATTGTGTATTTGATTTAATATGGAATCTCGTGTAACGGCCCCAAAAGTAACTAATACTTATGATTTTTTTTTAAAAACTATTGTTAATATTGGATTCAACTACTCCCCGTAGTGACGTGTCACTTTTGTCCCCAGCCATGTTTTTCATCATAGAACTGTTATAACGTACAAGCTATACAAGACTTATTGAAGTCAAATATAGGAACTTATAAAGACATTATTTAAGAACGCTCTAACAAATAATTAGATCAATGTCTGTAGTTTAACTATGAATATTAACAACAAAACCAATAGAGGAGACGCTTATCTGAATGATCGAAATAACGAAATCAGCTTGCCCACGGTATACGAGTCGTTGTATTGCTCAGCGTCACCCCGTGAAAGAAAAGAAACATTAACACTCGTAACTATTTAAAGCAAACGTTTTGGAAACTTTTGTGGGAGGCAGGAAAAGGCGTGTTACTTTCATGACGCCGTTACGTTTGTCCCTGCTCTCCCCTACAATAAACGCTGCAAACCTGCGTTAAAAAAATTCTGAGAACCGTTTAAAGAACACTGCCTGACGAAAAAGAAAACGTTTTTCAAACCTTTGTTAATGCAAGTTTGCAGCGCTTAGGGTAAAGTACCCAATTACAGTGGGGTACCCAATTACTGTGCCTCTAGTTTATCATTAAGCATAATTAACTTTATATTTATCGAATAAAAGATATTAAATTTTTTTAGTTAACTTCAGTTAATTATTTATTTGTTAAAATTAAACATGTAACGCACAGAAGTTCTTAAAATACAAAAAAAATGACTTTACTTTTTTGATAATGAATTCGCAAAATTTTCTATAAAACTTGTGAAAAAGCTTAAGAAAATACTGAACGAATGAAAGTCAATATTGAGTAAAATAAACCGTTTTCGGTAAGATTCACAACGTTAATTATATTAGTAAAACATATTTAGATTACGGAAAACCAAAACAGCGATTATCTATTTGAATATCTGCATTTATTTTAAACAAATCCAGTAACTGAAACGAATTTGAAAGTAGCGTCATTTACTGTGTACAATAACTGAACTAGTTTTTGCATGTTGCGTTAGTTACTGTGTCGCTTGCACTGCCGCACGTGTTTCTAACCTGTGACGCACCTCCGATTATATTTTGAAAGAAAATTACGGTATATATGAACAATTTATTAAAGTGGCCATCTCTAATGTGAACTTTTAAGTGACTTATTATTATTACTGGGATTAATTAAAAATTATTACTGGGACATCTGCATGTTTTCGTATTTTCATTACAATAACCACGTCTATTATAATACATAACCTTTTTTTTTGCAGTTTACGATAGTATAATATTGTGTTATTTTTCACATTCCAACAACATTTTTTTATTTCATGATGATTTTACAAATTAAATTAGGAGACAAACTTTGCCGCTATTCCTTAAGCTCCTTAAGCGTCCGGGTATTGGTACATTTACCTTATGTTATCTATTACATTTTTATCGTGCACAGTTATTGGGGCACATTGTTCAGGGAGGAAGCACAGTAATTGCAGCACAGTATTCAAGGTGGAAGCACAGTAATTGCAGCACAATATTCAGAGAAGGAGCACAGTAACTGAGGCACATTAACTGATCTTTTGAGATTTTAGGCACACAGTAACTGACTCCAGAACTTTTTTTTTATGTTTAATAATATTCAAAGAGGATGTGATATTTGTTTCGTGGAAAAATTTATATCGATAAAAGAAACATTGAAATTTATCTTTAAATTCTTAAGACAATTCAATTTCATTACTAAAGTTATTTTCACTAGCGAAAACCCCGGAAGTCCTGCAAAAGGGCACAGTAATTGGATACTTTACCCTATTATACCGTTAAACTTTTGTTTGAAATTTTCTTTCCTGTCTCTTATACTTTAGGAGTTATACGCGAAGAAATGGGAGTGCCCATTTGACTTGGTGGTTAGTTTTCACACCCTTAAACGGCCATTGGGCATGAGTGAAAGATACCGTTGCTCTTGTCTTGAATCACTCTATAAACACACAAAGTCGCTTTCCAATCGGTAAGTGCGGGTTCACAGTGTTCCCTTGTTAGTCAAAGCGGAAACAGTTGCAGGGTTTTAACCCCTTCTGCGGTAACGCCAGGTGAAGTGGACACATCCTTGCTGACCCAAGTGAGGATCCTGTACATCTACCTAGTGATGGGTTTCCTAACAATGAGCGGTGTTACGATTTGGATGCAGGAAGGTGTCTCCAAGGAGGTTTCATCAATCCAAAGACTCTGGAGACGGATTCGCAACAAATTCATTGCGAAACATGTACAGTGGGGGACAAAAGTGTGTGGACACTTCTAAAATCGTATAACTTGGTCAAAATTGGCCCAAACAACTTGAGTTTTTTTTGAGAAGCTAGAAGGATTAGTTGGCTAAGTGACGTGTTTCGTCATTTTTAAAAAAGTTACAATTTTTCGGAATAGCAAAAAAAAATAAGAAAGATTATTTTTTCAATTTTTTTGTCTGTGCTCGTAATGAAAATTTAAAAAATGCCTTTTGTAGATTGAGGTAAGTTGTATACACGCCTAAAATTTCATCAAAATCGGTTAACGTTGCTCTGAGCTATAAACGCTAGAATATCGCAGAATAAGGCCGAAAATCGCTGATTTCCGGGAATTTCGCAAAATTCGACCTTATTCTGCGATCTTTTAGTGTTTATAGTTCAGGGCAACGTTAACCGATTTTGACGAAATTTTAGGCGTGTATACAACTTACTTGAATCTACAAAAGGCATTTTTTAAATTTTCATTACGAGCACAGACAAAAAAGTTGAAAAAATGATCTTTCCTATTTTGTTTGCTATTCCGACCAATTGCAACTTCTTTCAAGCAAACTCTCTACTATTTCTCATTTTTACATGTAGGGAAGGTAATTTTTTAGTGTGCTCAGTGTCGTGCAGTGCATTATTGAAAACATAACTTTAGACACCTCTTTCATGCAAATATAATCCTCTTTTAGTACCCCAAATATCTTCTGTAGCACACATTGTCTATATGGAAACGTGGCTTAAGTCATCTAGCAACGTAAACATTGAGAAATCTTGTAACGAATAGCTCCATTTTTATGATTGCATCTTTTATGCCAATTTGTGAAAGAACCATGAAGTAATCAAGGATCATTCTAAGAAAGAATACCTAAAACCACGTTCCTGCGTTTGAAAAAAAAAGCATTTGAAAGACTGCACACCATAAAGAGACGTGGAAACATGGCTTAATATTTAATATCATGTTAATTTTCGTCCATTTTCATTTCTTATCTTCGAATCCAATTCGCTTGTGAAAATTGTAGGGAGCTAGGATAACTCTGATTCTCGTCGAGAGAACTGATATTGATTACACACGAGTATTGTCCTTAATTAAAATATGAATATTAATGTCTTGCTCATCGTCGGTATTATCATGCATAATGTTGAAGTGTCACCCATTATTCCGCCGCAGTTTGTAACTTTGCGCAGAGGCACTCCGTTATTTTAATGGTAATTATGTGTTAAACGAGAATCGACTGCGACTAACCGCAAATCGATCGGTAAAATAATTTCATTGAATAATGCTAATGTTCTGCAAATGTAGCATTGTGCCACGTCGACGCACAATTTCGCATAAGAAGACAATAATATTTGTTTGCTTTTTATTTCTGTTCAATATATTCTTTTAAATCACTACATCACATAATTCTGTGTCTTTTGTACAAAGGGCCTAGCAGAGTAAGCATAGGGAAACGGTCCCAGCACCAATTTTATCATTTATACTTGTTAAAATAATGCTCTTTGCATGAAAAACTACTATGAGTAATTTCAGACCTGTAACCCCTCCCGTAAGGGTGATATAGGGACAACAACCCCAAACTTTATGATTTTTTTTCTCGAAAACTACTTAAGATATTTGAATGCGACAAGTTGCAAATATTAAGTACATAATAACTCAACGAAATCTATTTTATTCAAAATTTTTGAGTCATAATTAAGGGTAGGCATAAAGGAATCAATTATTTGAGGGTAGCTTTTATAAACAACCCCTTAAGTGACACCGACGAAAAAATCATGAGTAACGCCTCTCTATTTAGCTATTATCCATATTTTTTCGTTGGTGTCACTCAAGGGGTTGTTTACAAAAACTACCCTCAAAAAATTGATTTCTTTATTTCTACCCTTAATTATCACTCCAAAATTTTGAAAAAATAGATTTAGTAGAGTTACTAAGTACCTAATATTTGCAACTTGTCGCATTCAAATATCTTAAGTAGTTTTCGAGAAAAAGAAATCATAAAATTTGGGGTTGCTGTCCGTATATCACCCTTACGAGAGGGGTTACAGGTCTGAAATTATTCATTGTAGTTTTTCATGCAAAGAGCATTATTTTAACAAGCATAAATGATAAAATTGGTGCTGGGGCCGTTTCGTGATATGTAATTTGAAAAAGATAACGCTACTGTAATCAATCCCTTGACAATTAAATGAACAATTAAATCTGGTCAAAGATACCTGGTGTGGTATCAAAAAGTGGAATTCAAAATATTGAGTTGATTAAAAAGTATTCTCGTGTTTTAGTAATATTACATTTCGATTGCAATATATGAGCACGGTTACTTTCAACTGCATGCGCGCAAATAAAATATGAGAATCAACTCGGGAAATTGGAGAGACACTCAATATATAAAATGTTTTTGGTTTTATACGTATAGAATTTGTTTTTGCAATTTTATTAAAATACGAGGACACTTTTTGGCCAGCGTAATATTATTAACGTGTTACTCCTTTATGCATTATTGAAAGAATGGACATTTCTATTTTGAGTTTGTGCTTCGTTTGCGCGTTTAATAATTCTGTTTTAACTCGGTGCACACGTTTATTATTCCTGCATTATCGCCTCGCTAATTTATCAAAGCCGACCTCTGGCAGACTGCAGAGCATCGTAATTGATACCGTTTGTTAACATTTATAAATTGCTACAAGTGCAACAACGTTGCTTTGATAAGATAAACCCAGCAACGTTAAAAGTGAAACAACATGCTTGAAATCGCGTTTTGTAATCTAAGAGTTTGCCATAACCAATCATTATGTCGAATAATATTTTGCAAACAAATTTTCATTAGTAGATATGACGTAATCATTTGCACTAGTTTCATTCTAAAATGACATAGGTGTTGGAAATTAGCTTTATAGCGTTTCCCTTTTCTGGCAATGAAGACGCGGCTTATCGATAGTGGTCTTCCGAGGCATCTCGCTTTTCGTTTGTTTTATATTCTTTATATTATTATGTACTATTAAGTCTATTATCTACTATGAACGTCATTTTCGGGAATTTTTGCGAGAAAGGTGATGTATGTTTCTTACAACTGTTTCCTTATTTTAGAAATACATATATTCAGCAAACCCTCAGTAATTTTGTTAAAGGAAAATATTAAAAAATGAACGAATAAGAGCCACTCTCGCGGACGCTGTTTTTATAAAGGCGCTGCGCTATCAGCACGATTTTTCCGAGCCGGATAATCTGAAATCAAAAAGTGAACACGATGATGTTAATATATGAGTTTATCTGGTGCGTGAACGAAGGATTTTTTAAAAATATGATTTTAGACAAATGGCGGCTGTTTAACGCAAAATCATGATTTTTCGGTGTCTGAGTTGTTCGTTTTTCGTGAATTAAAAGTAGTTTTCATCAAAAACAAAAGTCCTTCGTTTGCGCACCAGATAAGCTCAAATACTAACAGAATCTTCTTCACTTTTCGATTTCAGATGATCCGGCTCCGAGAAATCATGTTCACCGCTAAAAAAAATAGCTTCCGGGAGAGTGGCTGTTATTCATTCATTTTTTAATATTTTCCTATAAGAAAATTGCTGAGTAATATAGGGGAGAGTCGTTCAGTACCGACCGCTCTAAGTTTTTTTGTTATATTTTGAGGTAGAGTCGATGAAAATCAGAAATTCAAAAACGTGTTTATAGTATAGATGGAACTTATATTAGTAAGAGGAGGGAAATTATTTTTGTGAAATTTAATAATAATAATTGCTAATTCGCAAAAGTAAAAAGTTGTGATTTCTAGGAAACGAAAAATTGTCGTCCAGTACCGACCAACTATTAAATTAGTAGATTTTTAGGTCTAAATGATTAACAATGTAATAGAAAGACTTTTAACGCTAGGTTTACGGCACCCGTCAATTTGACGGATTTCAAAGTTCGAAAAATAATAGAGAAAAAGAAAAAACCATCACAATTATAAGAATTATAAGAAATTTGTAAATTACTTGTTAACACTTCTGGGATAATTTCTGGGGAAAGACTTTTTACTTATTAGCAATTTATTTAGACGATTTCTTAATTCTTTACTAGGTATATAGGAAATGTTCATAAATCTAGTGTTAATTTGTACAATACAAGATTTTTTCAAATTTTATTTTTACAAACTCGCAAGTAAAATAATTAATATTCTCATGATCTGTGCATTCGACGTGTGCCCAACCGCCACATTCGGCACACTGCATCCAATCTTTGTCAAATGATTCCTTGCAAACAGAGATGGGCAAAATTTTTATTTAAATAAAATTTCGAATAACGAATAAAAAAAATAACTTTATACGTCGATTAATCTAAAGTTAAAGAAACTTTTGTTTGATCCGTTATTTAAATAATTTTTTATTTAGTTAATGCCCAATTCTGGTGATATTCAGGGTGGCCCCACGATCAATTTTTCTTCCTTTTACTTTAGTGTATCCCATTTATTATTGTAGATTATAATTTATTTCACATGTAACTCAACGAAATATCGAAAAGACGATAAAAATAGTATCTATAATTAAATGTGTTATACACTAGTATACGAGTCATAATAACTGTATTTCAAACTGGATTGTGTATATATTATTTTATACATGGTTGGTGTAATACTGCGATAATTCAGAAAAAATATCTTTAAGCATAAATATAAGAATACAGGGGGCGGTATGAAATTCCAAGACCAAACTAATTACGGCAGCAACGTGTTTTAAACTCTGAAGTTTACAAGACTTCGCGATATTTATCCATGTTTAATCTTGAAAGCTTTGTATTCAGAATTTTCAAAAATTGTGTAGATAAATTGAGCTTCTGAGTATTCAAGAACATCACTTAATTAATAGCATTAACCCCTCAGGTTTTCATCGCCGTTTATTTTTGTAATATAACTGTGAAACATGATTGCCAGTAATTCAGTCTTTAATAGTGCGTATTTATAAACCATTCAAAGGTGAAATAACAGCTGATAATAGATATAAATTTATGGCATTTTAAATGAAAAGATAAATGTAACATTCATATGCTGAACAGGATTCCTAATGCTTATACACGACCAGTAAAACCTGAAATAGGTTGTGCGAAATACAAACCGCAAGGAACGCAAAAAGTGCATGCTACGTAAAAATGGTAATGTTTACAATGATTATATTCCAACATTCCAAATCGATTTCGAAAATTCGTCAAGCAGTCGTGCACTTGACTAAAGATCGGTTCCACCTTTAAGTCGATTTTCTAAAAAAAATCAAGTCTCATTCGAAACAAACTTACTCTGCAATTTCAATTCATTTCTGCACGAGGATCAATTTTATTCGCAGCTGTACCATATTTACTGATAAATTCTTCTGATTCTAGTCAGGCGAGCTTTAAAAATTTTTCTCGAAAAGGAAACCTACCACGAACGAATTTTAGTCCATTTTTCCCACCTATTTTTTCATGCGAAACCATACCATCTCGGTTCTACTACCTATCGAATACAAATTTTTCAACGAATGGACGATTTGCAGAAATTGATTGTAGGTGCCTGGATATCGTGGCTCGCGCGGAGTATCCATGGAGAAATAAATGAAGTCGTTACTACGAAGATTTGCAGGTTCGCAAAAAAGACCGATTACAGGACAGAAGCCTAGTTTACATAATCGCATCAGCACACGTGCTTTGCACATTAATTATACGCGCGGTAAGTCCTTCGGATTACGGAGGCTCTTTTGTGCGTACACAGCGAGGCGGGCAGAGTTGAAGGAGTAGCCGTGTTCAACGCGAATCGGCGTTGTTTAGCAATAGCTGGAACGATCCTTGCAAGATTGGCTGGGAACCAAATTCTCATGGACGGTCACGAAACAGATATGACCGACGTCAATTTTATTATTCTTTCCGTGACAGTCTGATAAATGGTCTCGTGATCAAATTAAAACGATGCTACGGGACGTGTTTCGCTAGCATTGGGAAAATATTGAAACTGCAAACGCTGAACCCAAAAATACATACTATGCGAATGGGTAGAGACACCCCGGTGGAATTTCGGTTGTGACCGTATGCACGGCGTGCGTTTATAATTGTACGGGGGAAATATCAAAGGGGTCAAGCGACAAATCGTAGTTTTTTAATTCTAAAAACGAAACATGCGATGTACATTGTTATTTAAAAAGGAATAAAATAATAAATGCACGCTTTTCAATCGTTTCGGGGTTGATGGCATATTTATTTACTTATTTAGTTAAACGGAAGCCATTTGATAAATAGAAGAAACAATAATATATACACTGACCGATGAAGCGCAGATTAGAGAAAGAATTATACCTACGTAAATATAGTAGAAGCATAAAGCACATAAAGGTACAAACACAAAACCAAAATAAAGAAAAAACTAGATACAAATTTATACCTTCGCGGTCACGCGGGGTGCATCACACCCCAAGAGTAATTTTCGAGTTCAAACGCCGCGCCTTTTCGACTTCCGAAGGCGAAAAATACCGCCTTTTCCACGGCCGTGGAAAATCGCTCTTCTTGAACTACAAATTTTATCATATCAAAATTTATATTTCTAGAAAAATACTATTAGAGCATGATTGTATGAGTATTATGAATGTACAATTATCACTGAAAAGTTCAAAGGTTCAGAAATACGAAAATGGTAATTCAAAAATGACGCCGGGATGCAGCAGTGCCGCCTTAATCTGGAGACGAAAGATCCCCGGAAAAATTGAAATATTAAAAAAAAAGGGATTGTAAAAACTAGGGAAAAAATGGAAATGGGTCCTCCAACTGACGGAAAGAAAATAACGAATACACCAAAATTTATATTTCAAAATGGGTCCCTTTTTTCGTGAAATGGACCTCACGTTTAATCTTATTTATTTAATTGTTTTAATACTTATTCACTTCGCGTATTAGCGCGGTATTTTCGATTTTATTTCATTTAGAATCATTTAGAGGGCCACGTATGGAGCTTATCTCAGGGCCCCCGTAAACGATAAGATCACGAAGGGTTAATAACTCTATGTATATCTAAATGTATGAAATGAGAAGTCGAAGAAATCGAATAGTTTACATACAGTGTTAACATTCATACACATACGATTAATGGGATTGTACCTACCGGTTCGAAATGTTATTAGTAATGGACACGTATTTAGTATGCACCTACTTAGTTGCGGAAAAATCTCGATCTACTTAATTCTGGCATTTGTGTTAGCTTCTTTGATATTTTCACTCTGCAATTGTTTTGTACTTTGCTTCGAACTGTGGAAGGTATATAATACACTTTCCTGGTGCGAAACCTGTGCATTTATTTTTTAGCAGTTGAATTTAGATTGCAGGAAATAATAATGCACTGTAGATAGGGATTTTAGTGACGTAAAATGGCAAAATGTTGGAATTTTAAGAAGGATAGTGAATTATTGATGTAAGTCGTAAGACATTTTTGTCACGTTTCAAAAAATTGAGGCTATGCTTTAATGATTGCGTGACCGATATGAAGAATTCTGCGTAGTATAGGAAACTATTTTAAACTGAATGTCACTAAGGTGTTCTATGCAGATGTGCAAGGTGTTAAATAAAAAGAGTAGGTCACTTTTTCAGGATCGATTTTACACATCAAAGTAATGAAAAAGTTCATATACATGTGTTCGATGCCTTCTTGTTGTTCTAGTTGCAAGCAACTTGTGAAATAATGATGTAAACGCAGAAAAACTGTAACTCGATTCATGTCATCTGGCTTCCTAAACCTAAGTTGTCAACGTTATTAAAGTGTTATGTTTTTACCGTTGCGTTTAAACATAAGAATGTTATGTATAAGGATAATAAGCGAGGCGGTTGCTTCTTTACAGTTTTTTTTAGCGAATATAAGGTATTATAATTAAAAATATAACTAAAAAATTGAAATCCATCTTGAACAAATATCCTACACTTGTTTAATACTCTGTATAACTGATGATACGCATGCCATCTGTGATATACACTTTTAACATTAGTTTATTAATACATATTCTCGGAATTAATTTATTAACCCGCCAAACTATGTTTACTTATACAAAACAGTGACGCACATCGTCCATCGTTAAGTGGTTAATCCTTAAAATGTTACCTTCAATATGTGAAATTGAAATGCTGAGACAAAATAATTTTCCGCGTGTGTTCATTTAGTTTTCTACGAAGTAAAACCTTTAAATTGTGTACAAATTTTTACAGGCGAGCTTTTGAATTGTTAGTTACTAAAATTCCATTCGGTTTTTTTGTTTTTATTCAGCGGTTGCGGTTTTTACAGTGTCAGCAATTTAAACAAACAAATGAAGGGACTTCCGACGCCCATCCTAGTATTATTATAACTTGTATGTGTTATTTTGAGTAAAAAAAATATATATAATTTGTTCATTACGTATATCAGATGTAAGTAAAACCTGACTTCATTTGGTTGCACAGATTTTTCTACAACAAATCTGAAATATAGTCGTTTTATTCCCGATCCAAACAACACCCCTCCCTCTCCCCTCCCCCAATTAATTGCAATTGTACACTGTTTCGAGAGTATTACCGAAAATTTTAAAAGACACTCCCTTGCAATAGAAATCATTCGTTAAATCGACGCTACACAACGAAGTTCAGAGGAACAAACGCGAATGAATGCCTTACAGTCTTACGCAATCCAATATTTAGTCGTCGACGTTTTGGTTTCCATCTTACCCTTTGAAATCGTACTATGGCTCGTAAAGGGTAGAGCACATTGTGCATACAACTACCCCAATAAGCTGCTTTCCATTTATAAGTCCACAATATTGCCGGCGTATTGTGGTTGTACGGACGTTGCATAACCCGACCAGGCGATAGGGAATTCTGTTTATCGAGCACGCACATGGGAACGTGATTCAAGGAATACGATACGCTGGAACCTGGAATTAGGAACGAAGAAAACGATCGGACATGCATACATGCATGTATTCCTCCAGCATTATTTTGAATATTGAATTCACATATGTGCCGGTGATTATGAAAGTGTTGTATGTCATGTACTTCTTGTTTCGAGATATTTAGACTGTTGCGTTTGGGCTTATTAAAAAATATTTTTCCATTATCGAAGAAAATGTTTAACAATATATGTGCTCTTCGAATGTCGAACTTATCTGTCATTGTAAAATTTTATAAGTAACTTGTAGGAAAATGTGTTTTTTAAATCTTTGAATGTCTCGCAAATTTCAAAAGTGCGTTTCAGTTTTTCGATGTCGGAACTTAATAAATTGAAACATTCTATCGAACAAAAGCAATTTTCATTTTCATAAACTTTGTCACTAACGAATTTACTATTTTTGGTAATGTATTCTTTACCATTGTTTCTCCTAATTTTTCTCATATTTTCAGCATAATCAAGTATATTTCGCGTTTTCCTTCTGTTTTTCTACGTGTAATTGTTTCCTTTTTCACAAGTTACTTACAGAAAACAATTGTGAAAGTGACGCTATCGTGTCATTGCTTACTTGACGCCTATTTTGCAGCAATTCTTTCATAATGTTGAAATATAAATCAATATAACATAAAATAAGAGAAATCTCAATTTTCAGTTTTTTTTTATTTGCACCACTTTCATAATCACCCGCACATATTTCATAACATATTCCAAGCCTGACAATTATTTGAAAATAAAACCAGTTGAAGTGGATTCGAAATCTTCGACTAATGTTTAATCCTCGGAGAGCGAACAATTTGGTATTCGATGGCACATGTGACTTCCATGTTGACATACAGTAGAGCGTCAATTATCCGAACTCTTTGGGACCGAGGTGGTTCGGAAATTCGAATTGTTCGGATAATCAAACAGTTCGCAGAATGAATCATGCATGTGGCGTAAGTCAGGGTGAGATGGTCATACGAAAGAGATGGGCAGTTACAGTATTTTTTAGAAGTGTCATAGAAAAGTAACATTCTTAGTTCAAAGTGTTGGAATAGAACGTTTTTAAAGGTTTGTAAATCCACTGTGAAATTTCAGCTAGTGCTTCAAAATGTTTGATCAATATTTTGGTCATCTTGTTTGTGTTATTTATGCTGAATATTTTTAATTCTCAAGATGTATTTTCGATAGTGCATTTTTTACAGTGTTTTTAACCTTAAAGTATTCGGGGTTACGTTTGTTAGTCTAAGCCAAAGGGGAATGGCTATCTTACCAGGGCTTTAAGGGAAAGATGGTCAATTGTCGTCCAGGAGAGCTGGCCATAGCTGTATTTGATGTAATTTCAGATATTTTGGTGAAATTCGGAGAAAATTATTTCGAAACCAATAAAAAAACAGGATTGGCTAAGATGTAAATCATGTGGTTATTGGGCCAATGAAAATTGTACAGAGTTTGACACTGCGTGTCATACATGCGAATTAGAAGACTCACAGCAACAACCCAAAGAAATTTTGAGTGGGCAAAAACGAAGGTGGACGAAAACTAGAAAGAATCTGAGATAACCAGTTAAGGACCACAACTTGTTAGCCTGAAAGGTACATATGACCATCTTTCCCAGACATTCAGGGAGATATGGGCAATGACATTTTTTTTCATTTGTAAAATTTGTATATTAAGTTTAATTTTTAATTAAAAATATATATTATATTAAGTATATTAAGTTTAATTTTTAAGTTAAATTTTTCGTTTATTGATATTAACGGACATGTAGACAAAGGATTGAAGTTTTGTTCTACATCATTTTCGTTGTTTCATTTCAAATAGGTTGGCTGCAGCAGACTCTAAACGAAACTATGGCCATCTCACCCTGACTTACCCTACCTTACAGAGTTTATAACTATAGGAATTACACCTAAAATTATTTATTAAATACAAGAGCACTACTGCGTTAATTCATATTACGCAAAAGTCAAACAATCAATCGGTCTCCGCTACAGTGGTTCGAAGAAGTGGTGGGGATAGCGCTGATGCAGCACTGGTTCGGATAATCGACCGTTCGGTTAATCGGGGTTCGGATAATTGACACTCTACTGTAATATAATTTCATTCATACAATTCTCAGAACGGGCTTCCATCTTAGATTTTGATTTTGTTACGTTCTAAAATTCTTAGTTTACTTAAAGTAACGCACCATCATTGTTGTTTGTACGCTACTAAAATCCGGTGACTTCTTAATTTTTTTATGAAAATCTCGAATTTTTACGGACCATATCAGAGGTTTACACCGAAATGCAACATGTTTTGCACGTCCTGTAATTTTTTCCAAGTCGATCTGAACCTCCACTCGTTCGCAATCAGGAAAAGTGAAGAGAAAAATATTCAAGAAAAATGCATTTAATGTTTCTGAGCAAAGGCAACGCTATAAGTTGCCGCTTGACGTTTTTGCTACCAAATCTATAATTTTGGGAATTTTACTACAAACCAAGCGACACTTTATTCAGAAAAGATAGTACTTTCGGAAAATGCAATAAAAAATCGATTTTTCGACTGCCTAGTCCCCTTAAGCGATAGGTAAACAGGATTCACACTTACAGTGCTTGCAAATTTAAATGACTGGCACATGCAGCATTCAGTTTTTTCTAAAACTAAGAGGTGGCACATGCAGGGTTTTCTACATGTACAATTTTTTTTCAGGAATTTGAACTATATTAATGCAAAGAATAGAAAATTTAGCAATCAAAACAAATCAAATTTCGTAAATAATTTAAAGTCAGGGAAGTTTTTTCCTCTCCTGAGAAGTTTGATAAACTCTACAGAATCTTCCAAAATTAGAACTCTTTTTTCTTTACTTAAATATCGCGTTCTTCTACGTAAATATTTTATTAAATTTTAAGCTCCAGTGAATTTCAAATGCTTCCGGTATTCGTTTGGTGACAAAAGGAGGCATGTCCACTCTATATCTGTATACATATCAACCTCTATTCCTTCTTGAACATGCACATCAAAGTATTGTTCCGGTCAGTCGAAGTTTTCACTGGTTTCCCGTTATTGCACCCGTCGAATATTGGAAGTTGCGAACAGAAAGGGGATAGCGAGGGAATCGTACAACTAGGGGAGAGGGAAAGGCCAGCATGTCAAGGGACCAGGAGTGAGAAGTCGAAAAACCGATGATGAATTTTCGAGTTTCGCGTTTCCCTGCTCGTATTCCCCCGAGCGCTGAGCCAGATCCTTGAAAAAAAAATTTGCCGTCGTTTTTAAGGCCAAATGTCGTTCGATCACAAATGGAAGATCTACTTTGATCGTAAGCAACATCTTTTTTATTTTTAATCAGCAGTGAAGCGAAGGAAACAATTGAAGTAAAGTAAAGTAATATGCAAAGTGGAGTCCATATGTGGCAGTACTGAAATATTTTTAAAAATCACTTTTTCGTGTCAGAATTTGGATTATTCTACAACTATTAAATGAGAGAGAAAAGGGGTGAGAAGGGGAGCCTCCACTCCCTGCACTACCTGTACTATCCCGAATATTTTGGGCAAAGTATTAAAAACATTTTACTACTTTCATGCGGAATATCAGAATCATTGTTTTCGAAGAATGGTCGATATTCGCATTACCGGAACTTAGATATATTCTTTTTAAATGAAAAGGCAGTACCCGACTGCTAATTCCATTTAAAAATAAATAAATACTTGAATACATTTACATGCAGTATGACCGTTATTTCAAATAATAACGATATTACTCAATGTAGTAAATAATAAGTATTTCAAATGGCGAATAAGTGGAAATTAGGCACATACCACTCGGCTCCTTGGGAACACGTGACCTGATAAAATTAATTTTTCAACTAAAACTTGACAATTATTGTCATTTACCATTCAAGTATAATTACAATTTTTCACCGCATTTCCTATGAAAATAATTATTCAGCTAAAATTTCACAACAGTTGTCATTTACCATCTAATTCAAGAACCGTTTAAAATAATTACAATTTCGTACCGCATTTCCTATGAAAACAATTTTTCCTTCAACTTTCTTTCCTCTAAAATCAGAAAACAGTGGCATGTGCCTATTTTCCATTGGGCCCCTCAATTTAATTACGTACTACATTCCATGCACCTAAATTGCGGTTCCTGCATACCTTCTACCACCGTACAGAATTCTGAATGTTGAGAAACAAAAATATATCAATTTTCACAGCGAAATAGACGAGACGCGAAAATTCACCATTTCACTTCTTTCCCGAAACTGCAACACAGTCTTCGTAAGACATTCTCGTGGTTCAATTGATCTCGTTGGAAATGTAGCATTTATAGGTCCTGATTAGGATATTACGTTCAGTGTCCAATTGAAACTGTTATTTAATTTTCTTCTCCTTTCCATTGGGGGTAGTTATTACTGTAACGAGATCGCCTGCAACGGCGTAGACTGTTGAGCCAAAGAAAAGAAGTGTGCAATGGGGATTTTTATATTTGCCTCGATATTGTAGATTGGAATATGAAAGTCGATAAGAAGGTGCTAGGGGCGTTTCAAACACCTTGGAAATAAGGAAGACAATCCTAAATACATAATTGCCAGTGGTTCACGTTCAATCGTTCTCCTCTTTCATTTTGCGCGTTCCTTTTGTCTTCTGTATTTCAGTGGAAACGGAATTGCGCTCACTCGAATCTTCCTACCCCTACAGAGCACTTTGCAGTGCAGATTACAAGGAATTTTTATTTCGCTACAGGCTCACCATGATTCCTGCAAATTAGACATTTTATTCGATTAGTTATTTATCACGATTCTAAGCTTTACTGCAGCTCCGTTTAATTTATTTAAATCAGCACGAGCATCGCAGGGCCTGCGTTTCAACCTGCCCATACTTTTTAACGATTCGAGCCGCACATCTGCTGGCCGCGTAGCAAATAATTTCACTGAATTTTCGTGATTTCCTGACATTTCCCGCCACTCCTGCGTCAAATGAACAGTATACGACGATCGTTCACGCGGAAATTGGTGTTCTGACCTTTCTATTTTTATGAGTACAATTTTCCCACCGACATCGCGATGTGTTCCCAAATTTTTATTGTCAAATTCCAAAAATGGAAGCTGACTAGACGTAGAAAAAATTACAGTTTCTAAACAAGGACGATAAGATTTTTTACATATTGCTGTTGATTTTTTACATATTAATATTAAATTTCGTACTCTTTTCGTCTGCTCGCTGGTGCGAAATAAAGACAAACTATTCTTGTTATTATAATTTTTTAGTAATATCTTCTAACGAAGAATTCAGTAACATCAGTTAGCAGCATTAAATAATCGTGGATAATTAAGTAATCTAGGTAGATTGAAAGAGTGATTAATAACTTGTGTAAGTAGTTAGAAATAGTAATTATGGATGATCGGTAATTGGTTCTGCGATACATGTTGCGTAAATATCCAATTCGTTCTCGAAAATAATTCTGAATTCTGTGTTCAAATCTATTTCTCTTTCAATTTAAGATATGAAACGGTGTCGAGTATGTTATATAAAATGCACCAGGATAAAACGATAAAGGAGAAAAGTGAATGGAATAAATAGTACCTATAATGCGGTCTATCTTCCTATGACCTCAGATTTTTCATAATAGATACATAATGATGCAGTTACACAGCGCTTTTACATTTTTTTTAATGGAACCACTTTTCATAGACGGATTGATTCTGCGTGTTATACTACATTTAAATATTTTTCGACATATGTATTTAAAATTCTTTAGCACAGTATATGCTTTATTCAAAGAGATTTAAATTTTTTTAAATATTTTTATAAAAATGAAATATTCTAAATATTTAATATTTAATATTAAAAATAAAATATTCTAAATATTTCATATTTAATATTAAAAATAAAATATTCTAAATATTTCATATTTAATATTAAAAACGAAATATTCTAAATATTTAATATTTAATATTAAAAATGAAATATTCTAAATATTTAATATTTAATATTAAAAACGAAATATTCTAAATATTTAATATTTAATATTAAAAACGAAATATTCTAAATATTTAATATTTAATATTAAAAACGAAATATTCTAAATATTTAATATTTAATATTAAAAACGAAATATTCTAAATATTTAATATTTAATATTAAAAACGAAATATTCTAAATATTTAATATTAAAAATGAAATATTCTAAATATTTAATATCAAAAACGAAATATTCTAAATATTTAATATTTAATATTAAAAACGAAATATTCTAAATATTTAATATTATTTATTATTTAATATTTAATATTAAAAATTAAATGTTATAAATATTTTTAGGTATTTAAAAATTCATCCATCATATAACAGCGTGTTTATCATTACGATTTGATTGTCGATATTGGAGGGCAGAAGGCACTGTTAAACACAAGTGGAAATCACAACCTTCAGAAAATGCGTAGCTATCTCCGCTGTCATATATTCCCCTTTGAACTAAGCAACTTTTATCATTGTCACTTTTCCGTAAGATTGAACGTAAGGGAGATACCCAAACGTGAACCACTAGATGTCCTAGTCTGTATAATCATATCAGTTCAGTAAAGTATGGAATTATTCCTAAGTACGTCATACGAGTTCTATGAAAGTACTCCACTTCAAAGAAGAACGATTTCCAGGGAAGAAAATAACCGTAAATCACCCCATCCACGCTCTCTTCCCAACGTCCTTCTGACACCCTTTCTTCTTTCGAACAGTCGAAAGAAGCCTCGTTAAATCTATCTAGAGTCCGTCACCCTGGAGAATGCTCCAAGGAAATTGGATCACACTGGGTACATTGTAATACAGGCTTGTACTTCTAGTTATGGATGTTACTGGAGTTTTTGAGAAACCTTGACAGCGTGCTCTTCACAAAATACTGTATCAATTTCTCAAGTCTGCTATCTTTACTCGAACTCTATTGAGGGTCTTCGAAAGAAAATGTTTGTACCAAAATCATTGAGTAATTGAATTTCTTAATAATTCAATCACAACGTAATCTTTCTTCGGTGAATCTTCTCTTTTATTTCTATTTTTGACAAATTTTTCAAATGTGGAGCATTCGCATTGCGCAAAACAGTAATGAATGCAGGTTCAAAATTTGCAATAAATCGCTCATTTGGTATCCGATTTGCATCAAACTTGCACCGAACGATGTAGAATGTTTCTACACATAGTACAGGTCATAACTCAAAAACTGTCAAAAATGGAGCTGCAGCTACTCCACCCCCTCTTGCTGCAAGGTCCTCATTCCATTTTTTATTTTGCAATTTTTTATATAGTGTAATAAAGTCGTATTATTAATATAAATATAAAAGTAGGGACACAAAACACGTTTGGAGTGCTTAAAAATGACAGTATTTAATGGCACACGCAGAAAGTGGCATAATGGTGTCCACTGCAATGCAGGTCACGCATGGGAACGTGGTTTAACATAAAAGCATTAACATTCAAGGTATAGTGAAATAATGGTACGACAACATTCAGGCTAATTGATTGCGAAAAAGCAAATTGAAATTGCCCAATAAATTTTCTTTTATATACAACATTTTTTAGATTAAACGTATTTAAAAACGAGTCAAATTATTAAATACGTTAAATTTCGGTAAAAATAGTCATCAGTCTCGTCATCAAATAGTCCAAACTAAGAAAAAGCAACTTAGATTGAATATTAGCATTACTATTTAAAAATTGATCTAATTGAATATAGACTTAACAGTCTTTTCACAGGAGACACTTCTGTAGCTCACGACTGACATTTCAAATATATTCATTTGGCAGAGGCAACGCTGCTTTAAAAAGATACAAAAATATAGGAAATGTGGCCATATGTATAAATATAACTTCCTAACTACAAAAATACCTCGTGTAAAAGAAACTTTAATTTCAATTAGAAGTTGCCAACTTTGTGAAAAAAAATTTAATGACATGTTTTCTTCTAAAAAAAAAGTATTAATTCTTTGTTATTAGAAGAAATATTTTCAACTATAAAATAGTGTTTTCCGAGAAGAGTGGTGAAATTTATCCAACCAAGATGTGTATGCGATTCGATACAAGCACGCTCCATTGTTCCTCAATTTTGTTATTCTCAAATTCGACTCATTTTTTAGGGAATAATCTATTTGCGCCGCAAGTAGCACTGTACTTCACAGTTGTAGCGAATTGTGTCGCACTAAATCGAACTATTTCTTTAGGATCCACTTTCTCAAAATGAAGCTGTGTATGAAAAAACATATTTATTAATTTAAGGGGTTATATCTATTCAGGGGACCGAAAAGAGGCGAATGTTTGTGAATTTTTTTTTAAAAAGCGGATGCATATATTTTTGCAGAACATTTGCACTTAAAAGAGCAACATTTAAAGAACATTTGGTAATTTTTTCATAGAAAAATATTTACGTTTATAATAAAGTAACAACCGACATCTAAGAAGCCTTTTTAAACATTCGATTTTGCGGTCAGCACTGCCATTCGGAACCAGATTTACTAAAATCAAAAAAACAAAAAAGATTTCGTTAGCATATTAATGTATCCTCTGATTAACGGAGGGAACTTATGAAATATTAATTTAAAACAAAATGGCGGCTATTTAAAATTAAAATACTGATGTTTGCGTGCAAAAATCACGCGAAAAAAGTAAGAACTTCAACATTGAATAGCCGTCATTTTGTTTTAAATTAATGTTTCGGTCCAGGCCAGTTTTTTCACAACGATGCAGCACGCAATGCATATCAGAGGCACGAGTGGGCAAAAATGAAATAAAAAATGTTTTATACAGAATAAAGTGCAAAATGTTTTAAAACCATACATCGTATTCTTTTTTCTAGAAAAAATCATAAAAGGGAGTGGAGTTTTCACGCAATTTGACCGGGGAGTGGCCTTAAACTATTTTCTTTCATGAGGAGCGGATTTTTACCACGACTTCCTCCATATCTGGGAAACGCAATGTTTTATACCTCTTGTTTTAATAATTCATTAGATATTAAGTGGAACGTTAATCTTAAGAGAACTTCCGGGATCTCGACTAAGTCCTCGCATTTCTGAATTATTTATAATCTACTTTGTGCTCCCTAATTATCAACTATCTTGCCATCTCATAATCTCTTACGTAACATTAAAAGAGAAAAAAAAGAAGTATGAATACAATCAAACAAATTAGTGTTTCCAGGCATTAATCTGTCATAAAACTATTCTCTAAATTTTCAAATTAATTTCTCTACTTTCAGCACAATCTTCCAAAAAACTTTCCATTTTCTTTATACATCATTAAATAAATACAGTCATCGATAGCTCTTAAACTATTCTTCTTCATTACGACGAATACCATATCCCGCCAATCCTCATTCGAGATTATCAATTACAATTCAATGTTTCTTAACAGGAGCATTACGTTCCCACCATAAATAAAACAAATTTACCTAATGCGAACCTGGTAAAATTGAATAATTGTCAATTGAAAAAAAGTTCTAAATGACTCCATTAATCGCTCAATTGAAGTCACTCTAAGGTCACAGAAGATTTGAAAGATACACACGTTATGACTACCTACAATTCGTTACAGTATAGCGACACGTTGAAGAAAACATTCTACGTTTCGTAACAGACAAGATTGCTCTATCACGTTTCAAGTGTCCCGTCCAAATTGCTTCTGTCCCCAAAATTTTCTGCCAACTTGTCTTGCCCACATTGTCAATCTAACGAGCACGTCGCTCCTTAGCCGAATCCTCGGCGCTTTCGTAGGCCTATCACGAAGCTGGCGATTCGTCCCTGCATCACAGCAGCGTACCTGGGGGACCTCGGAGCGAATCCGAATCCAGGTCGCCCCAATTTTGCAATTGGCAATCGGCCTGATCCGCCAGTGAAAAGTCTGCCAGCGAGTTCCAGTTGTCGAACACTGCCAGGTCGATCTATCGGTTGTCGGGTCGCGTTTGCCTAGACTTCGCACAATTCTCTTCTCGTTCCCAACCGCTCTTTGTTTCCCTCTGTCCGTTGAATCTTCGCTTTTCTTCTTTCTCTCCTCTTTTTCTTCCCCGCTCGTTTCCCATTGTCCTGACACCGACCCCGCATTCACGTCGGGGACAATTTTGTCTCCGCGGCTACGTTCTATCAAAGTCTGCCCGAATGGAGGGAATTCCAGACAGCACGCGACATGGACTCTCTTATGGACGAAGCTCGAAGTACTCGTTTCTCTGAACGACACCAGTAGAACGCTGGTTTAGGTTACGTCCAAAACCGATGATGTTTAATGTTTTAAGTATTTTCTATTAGAGAGAGGGATCTGCGGATGCAGATTGTGAGAAAGCGACAGAAATGTAATTCGTTGGACAAAAATAGGTTGAGAATGTGAAATATGATTTTTTCGCTCGACCTTTCACGTCCAACGAAAAAGCTGAGCCCCTGACTCAGACCTAACCCCAGACCAAACATCCAGAGGGTGATTTCACATCCAAAAATAAGTCAGAAATGTAAAGGAAAGCTTTCTCCTTAGGCATTGTTTTCTTAAGAAATCGACTTCGAAAATCGTCGAACGTGTTCTCTGTGGATAATATTGTGTTAAACTGATAATTTACATTTATGGCAAGTTCCTATAGATTAAAGGGTTAGGACACAGTAACGGGCCAAGAAAGCAGACGATTTTTAGGCGACGATAATAAGAAAAGTAAACAATCGATTGATATATGGTTTTGTGTTTTAGTTAACTATATTATGAACTATAAGAAGAGCGTATAATAGTTACAAAATAGCATTTGTACGCCGTGCAATATCTCCATTTAAAATATCCTTTTTTCCCGGATGGCCAACTGGTGGGCCGAATTCCGGGAAATCGGATGAACTATAACAAAAACCCCAAAAATGTCATAAACTATAATATATTTCCTAGGCATTGGCGATCCAACATTTCAATTTTTGCGAAAATTGACAAATTGGCCGGCGTTTGAAAAATAATGATCAAATTTCGACAAAACTGTGTGTGATCTTTCTGTTTATATTTTGTACAATAATTGAAAAATTTGAAATGTTGGGTCGTCAATGCCTAGGAAATATATTATAGTTTATGACATTTTTGGGTTTTTTGTTATAGTTCATCCGATTTCCCGGAATCCGGCCCACCATTTGGTCATCCGGAAAAAAGGATATTTTAAATGGAGATATTGCACGGCGTACAAATGCTATTTTGTAAATATTATATGCTTTTCTTATAGTTCATAATATAGTAAACTAAAACATAAAACCTTATATTAATCGATTGTTTACTTTTCTTATTATCGTCGTCTAAAAATCGTCTGCTTTCTTGGCTCGTTACTGTGTCCTAACCCATTAAAGCTTCTCTTCAATTAAAAAGCGAAATTGCAGCCTCTTAAAATTGCTAACTCGGAGAGCTAAACTTGAATACCTGAATACATTTAAACACGACATTAAGCGTATTTCAAATAACGAATGATATTAATAAATATAACAAATAGTAAATATTTCATTTCTCTGGTTCGTTACATGAAACTTCGTGTTTGAATTTTTAATATATGTTCATGAACATCAATCAATGCAATACCAAAGGTTCATTTTATTAGAATCAAGTAATATTTATCCAAACAAAAATACTCGCGATCTGTTTGAACCCATCACTACTTTCTCCAAATAATTTCTGACACGAGACACTTACATAAGTCATCATTTTAGGAAATAGGTGAGCTTCACCGCGCTGGAGTGACTGAGTAGGTGGTCTCGAAAGTCGATTCTTTCTTCGATCGTAGGTTAAGTTGCCCGGAAACGTGATATAACCTGCAGTTGACTCGGTCTTAGATTTTCGAACATAAACCCTGCCCTCCTGAAATTGTGTTTCGACATTTTATTTACATTATTAGTAGTTTCATTGATCTAATGAAATGAACAGTCCTTACAGAGGACACTGTAAGTGCTAAAATTAAAAAAATTATCCGCAAATATTTTACGTGCCAATGGTGATTCTATAGTATAAAATTTGATTTCTGGCACTTACAGTGTTTCCTACAAGGACTCTTCAAATATAAAATACTGATACCTCGGATCATCGACACTTGATCAGAGCTTTTGACAACTTGGTACCACAGAAAAATTTGCTAATATATTTGTGCATTAGAAAACGTTGTTGAAAATCAGAATCAATCATAGGTCTGCAAACGCTTCTTTTCATGTTCCAGCCTTTTCGAAGTGAGTTCTTTGAGCAAGGGGACATGCTTAAAGGCGTCGTTTTATTTGAACGTGGCTCGACCTACATTATGTAGTGTAAATAGGTGGGAAGGATCTTTTCTGTGCAAGGCGCGTATGAATTGCTGCAAATGTGATTTAAGCCGGACAACGTCGACGTGGAGAAGCTTGTCCATACAAATGCTGAGCTTTTCTGGTATTTCCATTCGGCCGTTCATACGTGAAGTGCAAATCTATCAGCCAGTTCACGACTATGGCAAGGATACCCTCTGTAATATTAATATGTTCCCAAAAATGGATAAAAATAGTATTACTATATTTGCAACGTTATGCTATCGCTACTATTACGAATTAATACAGTCCTTATCAGTATTCGATGTTTAACGATGACTGTTTACATTCCTCTATCATATTATAGTGATGGCAAATAATGGTTAGATGCTTTACATTCGAATGCTTGACCCTTTTATCTAATGTGCAACTTTAAAAGATTACAAGACGGATAGGAAGCATTTTTGGAGTTACGTTTGTAAGACAAATTTTTTATCGATTTGATTGGTAGAGTACTTCTGCCGTGGTAGGGGGAGCCCTATTTGGGACGCTAGGAATCAGGTGATTTTTGGGAATTTTTTTGTCCAAGACACTGATAAGCGGATCTTTTCAAAACTTTCAGGGTGTTTTAGTTCACATTCAAACAATAAAAATTAATTTTTTTGTCACACAGTGTTCGGTAGAAATGGAGATATATGTATAAGCACGTTCGTAGGGACTCGCGCGCCGGAGTTGCAAATTTGCGATTAGGTTGAAGGCCTCAGTTCTTCCCCGAAATAAAATAACCCAGGATTTTCTTATTTCTCGTATAATTACATTGTCGATGGATCTAAAACCTTTATAAATAAATTAAATTGAAGAACTCTTTCCATAAATAGTACAAAATATCTTGGGGGCAGAATCGTAACTTTTTCTTTCAAGTCCCACCAATTTGCCAACTTTTAACTTTTTTTTTCGTTTGTTAGGTACATCAACAATGTAATTATGCGCGAGTCCGTACGAACGTGCTCATATGTCTCCATTTATACCGAACACTGTGTAACGAAAAAATTAATTTTGATTGTTTGAATGTGAACTAAAATACCCTGAAAGTTTGGGAAAGATCCGCTTAACAGTGTCTTAGAAAAAATTCACAACAATCAGCTTATTCCTAGCGTCCTAAATAGGGCTCGCCCCTTAATTCAAAAGGCGTATCTGGTGGAAAAGTGATTCTGAGATAAATGGCTTTTAGTATTTTGTGTTATGCCATCGGTATCTTATAAAAATCGAGTTAAGTTGAATATTAAATCTGGATAAAAAGGCATCTAAATATTTGCGACAAACCCGTAAAAAAGCACTGAAAAACTAACTGTGGTTACGTCTTTTATTACTAATATTTTACTGCTATTTCATTTAACAATCAGGCATCGATTCCACGTACGTCCGAAATATAAACTCTTATACGTACATTGAGTTTCAATGCAGATATGGATTTCTTATATAATATATATATGTATAGGTTAACTATTGTTGTGCTATCTGGTAGCAATAATTCAGTTTAAACGAAATTACACTCCTAAGGATTGGCCAAATAATTTAGGAACTCGCTATACCTACATGGTATCTATTCACGTTTGAAATCATTTAAACAATCTCGAGGGACCCCAATTTTCTATGAATTCATATGGAAGACGCTTTTCAAAATCGAGTTTATATTAATAAACCAAATGTTAAACTAAATCTAACGAATGTAAACGCGTATTAAATTATTTCGTTAAATATAATGCAATTGTATTCTTGAAAAAGAAACATTTTTTTTTCAATACTTTAAGTGCGTATTGTGCTGCTCGTATCACGTGTAGGGCGTGGCTCTGCATATTTTCTGTATCACGAGTGAGTTTCGTGAGAATGCGGCTTAACACTTCGACGGCCGCACCTTTTGTAGCAATCTTACGTTCACTTTCGATTTGTTTTAAATGGTTCAGCTATTCAACCATCAAAACAGTATATTATAAGTAGGATATAAACATCTGAATGGTATAATTTATAGTCTTGTCGCTGATAAATATGAAATTCAATTGATTTCTTAAGCTCACAGACAGCAGTAAATAAGCCGTCAAGGGTGCATGTACCTACATGATAATTTTTCAAAAAATCAAACACTTTTTTTTGCATATATAAAGTCCAAATACTTTCTCGAGCTTGGCAATACCTAAGTAAATTTTATATGACTTATTAACATGCATGTATGAAGAACAGTATAAGTGAGTCAAAAACAATGGCTTTAGCTGAAAATTGAAAAATCTCTGGACTAACAACTAATATAAAAATATCAAATTATCCGAGTATTAAAAAAAGTACCTATGTACTTACGCGTAGGTCCATTTTCAGCATGTACATATTAATACAAATTAAAAACATTCTTCACCGAATGTGTACCATGTTTGTTCATCTAAAGGAATTTTCATGTACAATTATTTAATAAAATATGTCGTAAAAATGCATGAAAAAATAGAAACAATCTTCCTATCACTTTGAATTTTAGCAATATTCGTTAACGCGCTACCAAACAGGTAATCTTAAGACGCCATTCTAGAAAACATGCATAGTATGTACTTAAATTATGTTGAAAGTGGAATTTCTCAAATAGGAAACATCGTATGAATAAACTATATCCTATAATTCCAACTGTTTTTATATACAAACAATCACCTTCCTCTCATTTGTATAATAATTTACGATGCGCACTGGGATATAAGTATGCCAAACCAATAATATTAAAAACTGCATTTACGTGTTAGTTCTATATTATACTATTTTTATGCAATGAATGATCGGTTGTAACTTGTAAGCCTCCGAGATGTTAAGATACCAGAATAAGTCAGTCTATTTCAAAGAAATGTCGCGGTTGTATTATTATCTTGTCAACCTGACAAACATAAGTGGTTATTCAAGAAGAAAAGTTTAATCAACGATCCTCTCTTATCGTTGCAGAGGAGAAGCGTAGAGATAACGGTGGACAGTGGGGAACAGAATGCTGTATTCGTCCGTATTTCCGGTGAGTGAAACAAGTGCTACATTCAACATTTAACAGGGCGTTGATTCACTTTAAGTCGTTACTTTGATTCGCAATCAAGGAATCGACGAATTTGAATTTGCTATAGTTTCCAGCACTTTCCTTGTTTAGCAATATTATTGTATCGTGTAATTGTCACGACGAATATTATACCACGTGTTAAATCAAGGAAATATACTAGTTGCCACGTGTTCTGTAATTTTATTTACGAATGTATTCATGAGAACAGATCAGTGCAGTGATTTAATGTTAATGTGAAATACGTACTCGGTAGTCGCGTTTTAGTGTCTTGTGCAAATTAGGTAGATACCAACCTTTTAAAGCAGATGCAATATGCATTTATTATGTACACATATTTTTATTGTATTAATATGGACACTCGGTACATGTTAACAATATTATATCTACGCTACCATCCTTTTATTACTTTTTATTCTTACATCGATACAAATGAAACTGACATGTTTATTATTATATAATATAAACGATTTGACAAAATTACCAAAATTTTTAGCGCGTAGGTATATAGAAATTTGGATTAAAGGAAAGTTGAGTATCAAGGAGGATGTGAAAATTAAGCCTGCCATTTTATTTCATTTTTATCTACAATATTATGATTAATGCTATTATTATTTTTTGTAATTGCGTAGAAAGTACCTTCGTATTGAATTTTTAAGTTGAAAATCAATTCACCTGGACATTATGTTATATCCATGAACTTTAAAAAGTTCTACATCAAAAGGGCAAAAACTAACCATGGAAATGTCTAAACTGGTAACTTTGCAAATTCTTTAAAAATTTAATAAAATTTTCTCTACACCATATATCCGATTTAAAGCAATTTCAGTATTATTTTGAACATTTTCTTATATCTATAAAGCAGTGTTTCCTTCAAGCGGCACAGTTGCGTGACCCACGATGACCTGTGCACCAAGAATTTTTGTTTAATTTATTAGCGAGCATGTGTAACTATTTTTTTAAAATATATCAGGGGATATGAATATTTGTATAGGAATTACAGGCTCAGATTCTTGCTGCCCTGTATGGTGTGAGTAGTAATAAATCTCCTCTGTTTTTTGTTTCTACTTTAAGCAGTCCACCCGAAAAAATAAATACAATAAAACATGAATAAGCAGCTACTAAAGAAGTACTTAATGTGTAGTTCTAATATTCGCGTGCTAAAAAAAGACCTTACGATTAGACGAATACACCCAATTATCATGCTTACAGCATATAAGCTGTAATTGATTACCAAGCATGTAACTCCTAAACTACAAGAGACGGTAAAAAAATTTAAACAATAGTTGAATAGTACAATAAACGCTACAAATTACTCTGAACGAAATTTTGAAGAGTTAAAAAAAAATATCTGACGAAGAAAACTTTTTCCAAAATTTTGTTAACGCCAATTTGTAGCGCTTAGTGCACCATTCAACTTTTTGTTTCAAACATGCTTTTCCGTCTTTTATACTTTAGGAGCTATACGTAAAAAAGTACGAGTGCCTATTTAACTTTGGGATTAATTTTCACACCCTTAAAGGGCGATAGGGCAGGAATGAAACATGCCGTTGTTCTTGGCTTCAGTCACTCTATAAACCCACAAAGTTGCGTTCCAATCGGTGTGTAAAGGTTCGCGGTGTTCCAGTTGTTTTAGTTCTACTGGATCACCCTGTATGCAATATCGATATTGTAATGTGTTAAAATTAGAACCTATCATTCTCGTTAAGTAACCAATGCGCAACAATAACATTCCTCTTTAGAAATATTCCCTCTAAACTACCACGCGATGATACTTGGCGGTGAAGTGCAGGTTTCACGAGAATGCAATTATTGTTACGACGACAACAGAAAATGAAGCTCGTTCGCGATGCATACTCTCTGTTAAAAAAAAGAAAAGGAATCGTCCGAATGCGCCTTTGTTGAAATAAATCAAGAGGCAGCTCATGGATACCGGGATTCCCTCTGCAGAAAGAGTAACATTTAAATGCTCCGTAGCTGGGTTGCAATCGTATCGTTATTGGAGTACTGTAAAATAACGACGGATATAAATTGAGCCTTTTACTGCAATACGATCTGGTCAAGTTCTTCCCTTGTAATGTACCTTTCAAAAGCTGTGACTGACGCTGCAGGCGTAATTACGCGGTGACCTTTTCTCCTGACAGGCTGCCGTTTCCCACTTACAACTTCCATTTACATTGTTTTGTAGAATGGCGAAACGATACCCACATAAAGCAAAATGAGTGGACGGAACAATTCAGAATTATTCATAGAATATCGAAGTATATTCATCGGGACTGGAACCAATAATTTTTTAAGTTAATTCGTTATTTCTGACGTTAGTGGACCAAATTCAGATTTTTCCCATTTTGAGTAATTGTGCTTTGAGTGATTCCATTTGTTTCTTCAGAATTTTTCAAGGTCGCGTTTACATTTCCTGATAACATTCTATAATTTTGGTTGTTTATTTTTTATTGCATGCCGAAGAGAATTCTGCGAAAAATAAATAATTTAACGCGTTTTTAATCAACGTGTTCTATCGAGCGTAATTATATTTGTAATGATTAGTTGAGGTTAAGAATACTTTTTGTGATTGCATTCGCGAATATTGTTAAAGTTGCATATTTTTCTATTACTGGTAGCTACTTCAAAAATTGAAATGGTAGGAAGATAAAATGGTAATTATCCATAAAAGGGTACCTACACCTCGGCGATTTTGATGAAATTTAAATATGTTGTAAAACTCAACATTCTGAACAACTTTTTCCTATGCACGTTACCGCCGCTCGGCCATAGTTTCTTTTCATAAAGAATAAAAGTTTTCATTAACTTTAATTTAGGTCTGGTCTGAAACTACACATTTTGTAAAGATGCTCAAATTTGTTTTGAATCGATTATAACCCCCGTTTATGTGTTATCACTGCAAAAAAAAAGAAACTTTTTTAAAAAAAAACACTTTAGTGATCCGTCTGTAGCGTCATATATAATGCATATTTCTTACTAAACAAAAATGTTTTTTAAAGCTTACGATGTTAATAAACTACATGCCAAGGAACAAGTCACAGTTTCAATTTGTTTCTTTGCAATTAATTGAAACAGAAATGCTTCATTGTAGACAGAAACAACTGCCTGGTACCCTTGAAGACAAAACATTGTTTTCGACTGACTTACATTGTTCCTGATGCGCGCATGTTACTAATATATACATCTAAATCTTGTTACCATGTATATAAAAGAAAGTATAATCAAAATATGTGACAAACCAAAATTCAATTCTTGACAAACAATATTCATTTCGGTCAGTCCATGCGGTCGGGGAACGCCTATAGGCGTTCAGCGAGTGTGCTCAACAAATACGACTGGAGCATTTCCGCACGTGACGTACGTTGCGCGTTTGAATATCAATGCTGAAGAGGTTCAACCCGCTGGTTTGAAACAGACCAGCGTATAGAGACAAAGACCATCGGTTGATCGATTCTGCAGCAAATTTAGCGTGTTGGTTAACGTCACAGAAAACGGACATATCCGAGGAGAGTAATGAAAATGAATGAACGAAGAATGCAAAGACCGTGTCGTTGCTCTCGCGCCGCCTGGTTTGATCAGAAAACGCTCACAACGCAGAAAACGGAGCGATGATGGCAGGGAACGTTGCGTTTCCTACGGCATCGGTGATAAAAGATAAACGGCCCCTCGTGTTTAACGTATTTGCCTTTCCTAATGAAACGTCCTTATCCAATTGAATTTCAAACATGGATAAACTAGTGCACAAACTTTTAAATTATTTTTAAAAATGAGATAACATAGGTAATTGTATTTCATAAATAAAATGACTGTGAAATGATGCAACAAGTTTTTTGAACCGATATTTTTCAAATATATTATGTAAAAATACTTATTGGTAGAAGAGATTCTGATTAGAATTCTTTATTTTACAATTATGAGAAATTTTAGCATAGGCGCTTCTTCTTTTTGGGAATTCGAAGTTTAATTGTTCCATCAACTGCTTATGATGGTTATTCGCGACAAAAGAAAAACTGGAGCAGTGAATCAATTGAAACTTATATTAACTTGTCGAACAACTTCGTTTGTTTGAGGGAAGTTATCGCGTTAGGAATTCCATTAGCGCTGAGATTGACTCTGAAATTTAATTGAATTGGATTCTTTTACAAGCCGTTCAAAACTCGGAGCAATCAATCATGAAATGTCCAACAGTTATAATAGCGTTGCACACATCACAGGACGGTGGGTCGCATTTGAATAGCAGGTTTCCAATTTGCAGTCTAGAAATACTTGACTGACCTCTGCTTTTAAGATTTAAATACAGCTTCTCAGTGAGAAAACAATCTTCAATCTCCAAAAAATGTGGCGACACCAAACTTTTTCATTCGCTCTCCCAATTAGTTTTAAGTTCGTTTGAATAATATTTAATCATGTCATTCAGTGAGAGGGACGAAAAATCTTTGCGAATACTACAATTTGTAGCTTCTTTCAACTGCTCTGTGTGCTTTTTCATTTCCTGATGTACCAGTATAAGATGAAATCCAAATAATGATTACAGGTAATGATTAATCTTTCCTTGTTACTCTATGATAGGTTTCTTGAGTATCGCGAATTAAATGACTATCAGGAAAAGCATAATTCACAGCTAGAATAGCGCTTCTCGAATCACTAAGCGTGACATAATTTTTATCTGCTAAATTTAGGGAAAGTTTTTTGTGTTGTGGAATCAGAGACAATGGCACAACCTGTTCCTTGAAGAATTTTGGATTCATCCGTATATACATGAGTTTATAGGTAGTTGCTGTATTTTTGAATAGCTTCTACAGCTAAGACTTTATATAATATATCTGTGGAAGTTTCCGATTTATTGTATTTGCAGATTTCTATATTAATCTGAATTGTTAATTTACTCGAAGGACGAAAGATTGGAGTTCTGCCGTGTGCTATGGTTAATAAATTTCTATCCGTTTCTAGTTCATAGTTTTGATTCGGTGATAGAAAGGGTTGAGTAAATTTGCATGTATATCAAAGAAGGTACTATGTATCTTTTCTAGAAAAAGTGTTCTTAAAAGACAGTTCCATGGGAATTAAAGCAATTTTTATTGCTGTTGTAACACTAAGTAATTCCCTTCTTTATAAATGGGGTTCATCAGCTTCTTTGAAAACCATCGGGCTTCTTCTAAATGTTCCAGTGGCAATACGTGGCTGAATTATATATAACTGAATCATAATCTAATTCCAATCGAGTTATAGCCTTAGAAGTGGTAAGTAGAATATTAAAGTCTGCTCCTCAATTATTAGCTACTAATACCTTCATAATGTTCAACCAGTGGGTACAGCCGTGTTTTAAATAATTAATGTGTTGTTTCCAAGTAAGCTTACTGTAAAAAAAATACCTGAGTTGTGTTGTTGTTCTAGTAAATGTGACGATTTCAGTTTGGATTTTTGAGAATTTAAGTCTAGTATTTGTGGCCCAGTTTTTTTATCTTCTTCAGGTTTTCTTGCAATATTTTTTGAGTAGGTAAGAGATAGTTTTCTCTGCTTATAGGTATAAGGTCATCTGCGTACAGAATTGGGTCACCTGAGAGGGAAATTGTTGGTTCATAATATGATGTTGTTCATGGCTACAAGGAATATGTAGTGTTACACTCAACACTGAGCCCTGTGGAAATTCCCTTTACGATGGTTCTTGATTGAGATAAGGGGTTATTTACTTTAACTTTCATTTATCTTGTTTTTAGAAAATTCTTTACAAACCTGAGGATATTTCCTGTAATTTCAATATTTTTCTAGTAATTTTATAACGCGAGGTCTCAATACCATATCATAAACTTTTTCAATATCAATAATGATAACATATCTGACAATAAGCACATATATTTCAAGTAATTAAAAAAAATCATGATTTTCTCAGTTCCGTATTTATTTGATATGAAACACTTTGAAAATAAGGTGTCCAACTTATTACAAACGCGCGGTTAAAGAGAAAGGTGACTATGTAGACAGTTTTACTACTTACATACTGCTACGTGGTGGAAAACCAACGAGGCAGGAAAGGAAACGAAGCGATAACCTCAATGAAATTTACGCGTCATAAAGTCTGCCGTTTTCTTTGACCGATAACACTTACGGCTGCAATTAGGTTAATTAGACAGCGACAGTGAGCTCGTCACGAGACAGCTACAGGACTCAAAGCTCACGTTCTGTTTCTATTCGTGGCGAACGGATATTTCGTTTAAATACAGTACTGGAAACATATTTATTGCACCGAATACCATGTACAACATCGAATAATATGAACATTTAATATGTCACTACTTACAGTCGCATCGGAAAATAAGTTGACACTCCTCAAAATCGCATAACTTTTTTAAAATTGGTCCAAACGACTGGGTTTTTTTTTTTTTAGAACCTAGCGGAATTAGTTTTCTAGGTGACGTGTTTTTGATAAATATTTTTAAATAACAAAATTACGATACACGGTACTAGATGCAATCCTTAAAAGGAAAAAAGATTTTTTGAGAAATGTGTTATAGCTATTGAGTAAAAAATTTCCAAAGGCCACCCTTTTTCGGCCTCCTGACTGAGCATGACCCCTTAATTTTGCAACTGCTACATTAATTGGTTCTCTTAATTCTTAAATGCTCGTTATATCAGCATAAGATTTTCAGCCCTCTAAAGGTTAAACATATGTACACTGCAATTACTAAAAAATATATGATATATTTATTTCACAAAAATTTTAATTGTACTGTTTTGCACTTATGTTTTTTTTTCAAAATTTTACTTATTTCTTATAAAAATTAAATGATAGCCTTATAGTTGTGGGTGAGCTCCCCTTGTCTCCTCGTAATCAATATTTTATATAGACACATACTCGACATACATATATTTAAAATTAATTTTCCCGAAAACGAAGTCTCGTATGAAAAAGTTTTATTCTTTATTTTCAATTCATTTTCTCCTGTAGAATATTCCCGTGTCCGCTTGTAACACCAGTTACTTCCCATAATGTGGTTTATCTATGAACCTCAACCTTAACACCTTACAAGCTGATGAATTTCACCCACATTATCGGTGGTCCGAAAAGGTCGAAGCTTTCGTCTGTGATTAGCTACGTCACGTACAGCATGTCCCCTTTTCGTTATGAAATGATGTGTTGCAAGTACGTAGTTTGAAATTCTGATGGAATATGCTTCAATCGTGTATGTGCTTCGAAAAGCAAAGACAGTCATCCTAAATATAATCGAACGCCACGATTCTTTTTAGTTAAGACACTTTTATGGCTCACAACTGTTATCTACGTATTTCAGACAGTTACTCGTCAAATACAGTACTGGTTTAAGGAAAAGGGAGGAGGGATAGAAAATTTGTGATTAGGTTCGAAATATCAGTTCGCCTGACAAAGGTTTTAAAATAAATATATTTAAATTTGATGTTGTGATTTATTATTTGTTTTATCACCTCATATATTTCATTATCATTTTCGAAATTACTTCCTCAAATGAAATAATATAATTGAAGAGTCCTTGTAGAAAACACTGTAAGTGCCAAAAATTTAATTCTATATTATAGTATCACCATTGGCACGTAGAACATTTGCCGATAAAATTTTGTCTTCTATTTTGGCACTTGCAGTGTTTTCTACAAGGACTCTTCAATTGTATTTAAGACAGAGTAATTACGAAATGACATAACATGTTATTTCAAGCATTATTTCAGGCAATGTTGTGCAAAAAATACCTCAGTGTTTAATCAACATAGGTCGAAAGATTAATCTTGTTAGAATAAAACTATTTTCGTTTTCATAACGTTAGTCACTGGCCTGCTTCTCTCGTGGGAAGAATATTAGTATAACATTATCAGACATGCAAGTATAATAAACAGCTGTCTTATATTAAAATTAATGTGTGTATAATATTATAAGAAATACTACGATCTTATCGTGACAAGTAGAAAGTGCATTTCAAATGCATACCAGGTATTTTTGAAAACGTGTGCCATTTTTTAGTATTCCCAATCAGATGTAAAACGTACCTTTGTGTAAATGAAAAAACAGTTCGGGCCACATTTTAGAGATCATTCCGTAACAATAACACGAGATACATATATCACTACCAATAAGTTCTATATTAAACCAAAAGACTTGGGCATTATTTGAATAAAATATTTTAGACATGATTATTCAAATAATATATCATATTATTTAACTACAAATTGTTCCCAGATACTCATCGGTTAGCGAAGGTAAACAAGCCAAAGCTTTTCCTCAGAATTGTTTCCTTATTTCATTACTAATCAAATGATTTTTTATTTTATTTTATATTTGAATAAGTGTCTCCTAAAATAATATAATTATATTAAATGCAAATAATTTAAATCCCTGAAGCAAACGTTATTAAAATCAACCGTTATTTTATTTAAAACAGTAATCTAAAATAAAAAATTATTTTGAAATAATTCATTTGCTTGTGGCAGAAAATAAAGTTACTTTCCCTAAATCATTTTTAAAGTAGAAGTAATAAAATAATCCGGATACTTCATTGTTTCAAATATTATTTTCTATGTTGTATTCCAAATCATTCTTGCCCGAGTCTGACTAATACTGTACGCGTCTCAGATTCTGCGCCCCATTTTAAATACCTTATGCGAAACTTACGAGGAAAAAATTACCTCGGAAAAAGACAGAGCGGTCTCTTCGTGAACCACAAATTTCGCGGCTATAAGTAGTTAAAAATTATTCAGTGTCGCCGGGAGACCCAAATAGAACAGCGGACTCAATAAACCATAGTTACCCCCTCCGCTGACAGACGTAATCGTTCGGCCCATTAATAGAAACGAAAGGTCGCTCAAGCGTTTCATAGACGACATTTATGGCACGCGCGCGCGCGCGAGCGCACATTTGCATGAAAAGTAACACGGTAATCATATAATCGCACGTACGATGGTACACGACGTAATGCCGAATAAAACGATGTCGCAAGCTAAGTACCCTACAAATTGTGCAACAGAAATTATTAGCAGAAGGAAGATGCACGTATCAAGTGGCCTGCCGCGTTTAACGCGATGTTGCAATCGACTTGCTTGACAATGCTTTCTAGCCGGGGCATCGTTACGCAAACGCGTAATTACGAGGGAAAACTTTGTCTTCTTCTTTCCTTCGTTTTCTCAGAAGATAAATACGCACCTCGACTGTTTCGTAGTTAAGTAGTTTCTCGGAGACACGGATCGAGGGAAATAAATAGCAACAAATTGCAGCGAAATAAACGCTGCTGCTCGAAATAGTGAAACTTGAACGGGCAGAAAATTAGAATTTAACGGCATACGAACGTACGATGTAAGATTAATTTTAAGTGACAGTTTTTACTCTGGCAAGCCTGGTCCGAAGAAGTAAAATTTTTTGCATTTTTCGAAAGTATTTAGTTGTTGCGTTAAAACGTTTTGCACCGTTATATTTGTTATACATCGAGTAAAAAATTCATAAAGGTTGCTCAATTCTTCGACCGGATTACCAGAGTTAAGAGTACCCCTTTAAATTACCAAAAGAAAAAAAGTAGCAGGATATCTCAATGTAAGCACCCTTGGTTCATTATACTGAATTACCCATAAACACGATCCTCGTGTATTGTTTGAGACAAGAAAATGAAAGTTAGAAATTAACGTAATCTAAATAGGGGATATCTACCATTACATTGCGATCACATTTAACGTAAAATTCATATTTGTCACAAAGCTACTGTTTCCATTCAAAGTCATTAATATGCATTTTTAAAAAGCAGCACTTAACAGGTCTGAACTGTTATCGAAGATTCAGTACCATCGAATTGATTATCTTCTGTGCTTGTTAATTTTTAACCTAAAGGCTCCTCTTTGCGATACTGCCCGAGTTGGCTCTAATTTTTTAATCGTTTCGAACACTACTTATACAGGATGGTTCTAAAAACTGGAACAAGCTGTAACCCTTTTTTACAAGGAGATACAAAGAAACTGATAGAGGACTATCTCCTTATATCATATTTCTTTCTGCACATGCACACCACTTTAAAATGACACCCTTAATTTTTTACACAAATCGATTATACGCATTTTGCATACAAAAGTACTTGCAATAAGTTATGATTATTGAAAACGACATACACAGGTGCTTGTCAAGTAATACTTATGATCTTTATTATGGTCACCTTAAGTTCCAATAAATACCATGAAACGTGAAATTAGGACAAGATATGGTCGGAGTTGATTGGGGTTAGATAAGAGTGCGTCAATATCGGGTCTACAATCTTCAATCTATAATTTTTGAAGGGGACGTTTTCGGTAGCTGTGACTAACCATGTTGGACTCCTCTGCTCATAAGCTTTCCAAAGGTGTACCATACTCCTCAGTGGGAAACATTATTTCGGATTTTTACCAACGTTGGTTAGTAAATCTCATGCTTTACCTTAAGATTTACCGATATTCGGGCTTTTACGGTAACATATACATAGTTCATTCCAGTAGACCGGTCTCCTGGATAACCTGACTCGAATCCTCTAGATTCATTTTTTGGGGGATACTTATAGACTTTAGTGAACAAATCAATGATAAATAGGTACTGTAGTGGACTTACGACAAGAAATAATACGAGACAGGGACGACAGACATACTTTAAAGTGTGTACAGGGTGTTCCTCTACCTGTGGTCAATACTTTAGCAGGTGATTATACCGGTAAAAATAAGTCGAAAATCAAGAGTGAAAAAATTGCGGTAAAGGCTTCGTTTTCGAGTAAATTGACTTTGAATTTCACCTAAATACGCGCCCATCGTTGGCGCTTGAGGGGCGCGCGGAGGTGAAGGGAACGCGTCAGCTGCCCGTAGGACAGCGCCCACGATGCACGCGTACAAAGTCAATTCTCTCGAAAACGAAGCTTTTACCGCAATTTCGTCACTCTTGATTTTCGTCTTACTTTTTCCTGTATAATCACCCCCTAAAATTTTGACCATAGGTAAAGGAACACCCTGTATCCGCACTTGCCAGTCTTGTATTCAAAAGGAAAAACGGCGCATCGAAGCTCCCTGTAAAAGTGAAAATAAGCTTTCGTGTTTTACATTGACAGTGAGTGCCTACTACAACTCCCATACCACATAATCTCGGTGAGTACTATAAGCCCCTAAAGTCTTAGACCCTTTTTTTAACACCTTTTATAGCCCCTCTTTCTAGAACCACCTTGTATTTTCACCACCAACAACGCGAGTATAGTTTCCCGAGGTAGATACTCAAATAATTTCAAACGACACTGCCCACGTGTTGTGATAAATTATAATATCCATGGACATTCCTGTTTCCCGTCCGGGTTTCATTCGCGCTTAATCTCGCCGAGCAACGGGGACACGGACGCGGCCACCCCGAGGCGCATTAATCTCGTCGTTGCGCAGCGATTTAATGCAGAATTCGTTGTGTTTATAATTTACCGGGGATCGATCTCGACGCCGTTTAAACGGCTGACCTTAGGGTTCCGTAATTAGACGCGGTTGTTGCACAATCGCGGAGACCGGCATCGCGGCGACCGAATCTCTTGTCTCGATTATTTCACTGGCTGCCAACGAGAGCGAGATCTGTTATTATTACCTTTGTTTATAGGGGATCGTAATCAACACGGCCGGGAATAACCGCGACGCGTTGAAATTACAACAGCTCGGTGCATTTCCGCGTGCCCTGTACGCGCGGCTAATTAATTTAAATGCGCCACTTCGCCTCTATGTCCGCACGCGCGTAGATCACGGCACCTACGGTGTGCAGGGGTACGGGTGGACGAAACGTTTATAGACGCGGCGTCTAGCCGTGCATTTAGCGGGTCGCATAGCGACTCGCGGGGAGATAGCGGGGTCGTGAAAGCAGCAGAGGGCAAAGTCCGTAAGACCCTTGGGTGTCTTCCCCCTGGGGACACGCTCATGGGAATAAAACACCCATTACACGAGGCATCAGCCCTCGGCGATATATGTGACATATGTGCTTGACATATTGTGGAGGAATATTTACTCATAGGACAGGTGGCGTGAAAAAGCGCTGCTTTGACGGAACCGGGTGTTACGGTTTATTGTAACTGGACAACTCTAAGCTCTATATAAATGAAGCTGTTAAGCATGGGATGCCGGCTTACTCTGTGCTGTGCCTCGTAGGGGCACGATGATGTATTGGCATCGCAGAGCAACAGGAGCTGAAGTTGCTGGAACCCTTGAATGTCTTGTCGATAAGTAAAGGCTCTGGGGTAAAGGTTTTGGTGTACTTTTTAGATGTTAGTACTTAAAGGCTCTGGGTGCTTAGGCATTTGACTAAATATAGGCAGTCCAGTAGTGCGCGGCGAGGAACACATTTGGTGGTTCGTGTTATCAGGAATATTGCTTCAGACACTTGAGTGGATTCCAGGTTATATGTACTACATATTTCTTTAGGGGACAGCATACACTTAGAACTAGGAAAACTAGGGTGAATTTTGACAATTGCTTTCTTTGTGGAAAATGTTTCTTAATTTAAAAATCTTTATATGCATCTTAGAATACATACTTTAATGTAACAATTGTGTAAATTTAATTCGCAAACTAAGGAGATTGAATATCTAATAGCGTTTTTCTCAAAATGGTATTTTAAAAGAACGGTCATCAATTTTTCCAGAACTAAATAGTACATAGACCGATTCCGTTGAAATTTGGGACAGTGGTTTTTGACAGAGTTATTTAGTTTCTGTCGTAGGATTTTTTTTCAAATGTCCTTTCTGTTGTATCAATTTAAAAGGGATGATTTTTTACTGCAAAATCATACATCTGTATTCAAATGGTCGCCAGTCAGCGAAAAATTAATGTTTTTAAAATCAGCTACAGCAAAAATTACTTAGATTCTTTTATGTATTCGAAGAAAGAAATTATTATTTGAAAACTTTCTGTCGTGGGAAAACTGCGTGCGAAATTGCTGTTACATATTCAATCTTCTTAGTTTTTAATTAAAAAAAAATTGTCGAAGTTCACCCCGGTTTTTCTAGTCCTAAGTGTATGTTGCCTCTTAAGACACGGTAATGTGACCGTTGTTAGGAACATCCTAGAATAATAAAATTGTCTTATCACTGAGGCAAAGTCAATTGTGAATAACTTAATTCTGAAAACCCGAGACCTACATGACCTCCATCCACGCGCTGTAATACTTAAGATGCCCGCAACCCCAAAACTCTAGGACTCGGAGGTCTACAGGACCCCCCCCCCCCCCCTCCCCCTCCAAGTGCATATTCGTCCCCCACCATCGCATCTCCATACCATTAGTTTTAATATAAAAACTAATCGCAATACCTCAACGTAATATCACGTCGAACCTCTGTCGCACAGCACCCTGGTCAGTTTTCTAATTCTGATTGTAAAAGGCGTATCTTACAATATACATACATATAAACTCTTGTTGCGAACCTGACTCGAGAGGCTATAGATTGAGTAGGGAATTCAATCGCGGCTGTTTTTTGAACTCCAAATATCCCGGGATTTGATATAACTAATCCCGAGAATTTCGAGATTTTTTAAAAATGTGAATTATTTTATAAACGCCTAAAAAATATGAAAATAAACAGAATAAATAAACATAGTCATTTCATAATAATAAGGACAATAATAATAATGATTTATTTAAATAATAATATTAAATCACGTGTAACTAACTAAACTATATTTATTTTAACAATGATATTCTCGCTTTCCGTTATTTCGAAATCGCGCGAATTGCAAATCGAAACTTGTCTGATCACGTAAAGTCGAAACATTGTAGATATGTACTTTAGGTGCTTTGCTATTTCTTCGTTCGCATTTCCAAAAATCTTCATAATGGTTTGCTGATATTATCTACTTGTTGAGACTTTATTATTATTCATTGTTCTACTGTTTTTATTGTTAAAAATGATTTTAGCTTATATTTCAGACTAATGATAGAAAGCTAGTTTGTTTACTTTAAATAAAGATTTAGAATTTTAGCACATAATAAATCATTTTAATTACTGAATTTTTCTATTACCCAATCCCGAGATTAGTCCCGGAATCCCGAGATAGAGTTTAAGAAATCCCGAAATCCCGGGATAGTAAATAATCACCGGGATTGAATTCTCTAGGATTGAGGCACTCTCTCGAGTTACTTTCCCTTCATCCAAATCATAGCAATGTCTTACAATTAAGGGGGGAATCCTATTCTTTTTGGACTAAAAACTTTTTTTTTAAGAAACCAGCGATTTGATTCAGCTGAAATATGGGCCATGTTTTGATGCATCTTTGAGGAAGCTGCAGTTTTTTTTTAATTAATTTTGCATCATAAATATCCTACCAGGTAATCTGAAACAGAAAAATGAAGGGGCATTTTATTTTATACTTCAAGGATACATAAAAACATGGTCCAAATTTCAGACGAATCGAAATGCTAGGTTCTTAAAAAAATTCCTAAATTTTGCTATGTTTTTAGCCCATAAAATAGGATTCCCCTTTGAGTTTGAACTCTTACGGGCAGTGGTTGTGCCTTACACAGGCAAATTGTCGATTCTCTATTAGGAAATTCGGTGGCAGTGGTGCAGATCGAAAGATATAGGCGCAAATATGATTACGCTGAGAGCTTTAGCTGGATGCAGCACTATGTATCAGTTTATTGTTCGGCAAATCAGTTTCTCAGACCCATTAATATTTATTGCAAATGTGATGTTAATTCCCTTCTAGCTAGAAACTTGTAGGTGATAGTAAAACCATGTTGGTTTGTTTATTACAGGCAGCCTATATTTTTAAAAAAGTATGTTTGTATCCTACTTCGTGGCGATTAAAATGGTCGTGCATAGTTAGGATTGCAATGAAACGGCAGCGATCAATTCTTGTTATGAAAGGGAAGCAATCAATTTTTGAAATAAGAAACTTTCAATATTGTGTTCAGTATTGAAGAGGTCTATTTACTGATGACATAGTTGTAACACAGCTTGAAGAGTTATTGACTGCACCACTGACCTCTGCCTGGTCACATACTGGATATTTCTACTTGCAGCCTCACGTAACTGACGTGACTTTGATACGACGGACGCAGAGGGCCAAAAAATATATTTTTCCTTCACATTCTATCCGTCATACCTTCGTGACGGTCTTGTTATAACTTTTACTACGTGTCATCCATTTATTCCCCAAAGAATGGCCTTCAAATATAGATGTCTGTAGTGTACATTATTCGATTCTGTTTAAAGGACTACACCACTATAGAAAGTTGGGAAAATTTAGTTCTTATTTTTATTCATAAAGTAGAGATCTAAATGCCTGGGCTTGTGCATAAATTCGCAAAAATAACGGTTACGTGAATTTTAATTGTGTCCTATCAACGAGAGAAAGTTATGAAAAAAGATTTCGTAATTTATTATCGTAGATGATTTTCGTGCATTTCAACCACTCCGACTAGTGGCCCGCTAAATAAAAACGATTGTATATTGAGAAATACATTAGATAGGATACCATGTTTACATCAGGCAAGTAAAGAATTCAGTGAAACTCGATTGTATAATAGTATAAATAACAGGGAACCTTACTTACTAATTATTTCTCCTCATATAAGTCGTTTTTCCTCGCAAAATAATACTAGCATAATGTAATGTTTGAAAGGAAACAAAAGTCTATTATAAGGTGTGAATAAACAGTATGTATTTTCTTTCTCTACAATATGTGCAGGAAGTACATCTCTATCATATTTTTAAAGCCCTGTGAATTAGGTTTAACATCGCTGTACAATCTTTCCTATCGTTTGAAAAAACTTCATCCTTATTATGTTCGTGTTTTACAAAATTCGTCGAATACACAATTTTAATGATCCTGGGGCACTTTTTTTTATTTTACTAATGACTTTGTTCAGTACATCGAAATACAAGCCTCTCACTCACTGCTAAGCTGGAGACTGATCACAGACTACAAGATACACGAGGGCTAATTGAAAAGTTTCCGGCCTTTTTAAGAAAAACACATATTTCGAAGCAAAACAAAATTTATTTCTCGACGTAGTCTCCCTGCAACTCGATACATTTGGTCCAACGTTTCTCCCATCCTTTTAATATTTTTTTTTTTATTTATTTATTATTTATTAAATATTAAATATTTAATATTTAATAAACGGTTATCAATCGCCGCAAAAATTCCGCTGGATTTTTTTTATACAGGCTAAGACACTCGCGCGACATGTCCGCCCGTTCGCGCTTATGGTCAATCGTCAACAAGCGCGGCATCCAGCGCGCGGATAATTTTCTCATATCCAAATCTTGATGTAAAATCTGGTACACCCGTTCAGATGATATCTCACAAGCCGCAGCAATATCTGTAAGAGTCAATCGACGATCTTCCATCACAGTTTGATGCACTAAATCGACCATTTCGTCAGTTGTAGCGGTTTTCGGGCGCCCGGAACGTTCCTCGCCTAAAATGCTCGTACGACCACGTTTGTACTCGGCCACCCAATATTTGACTGTTGTAAATGAAGGGGAGGCTTCACCGTATACAGAGTCTAACTCATCTTTTATTTCCTGAGTCTTTTTCCCTTTCAAATGAAGGAATTTTATCACTGCGCGATACTCAATTTTCTCCGTTGTTGACAGACAATGTCAGCTGACAACTTTGGAAGAGTGCCATAGATAAAATACTGATCAGAATGACTTGAAATGTTTACGGTTTACATATGTCAAGACCATCTACAAACCGCGAAAGAAAGTTTTTTTCTACAATTAGTTTATGCCGATAAGGCCAGAAACTTTTCAATCGAACCTCGTAGCTTTCGATGAACACATTTCGCCTTATCACATTGCAGTCTGAAAAGGGGGGCAGGAAGTAACATAAAGCAGATTCTTGACGGCTTACATTCTGCAGAGCTGAATCTGACTGTACTCGATGTTTGCCAGACGTAGGTTAAACAATAAAATCACAGCAACACGAGATATAAAATTACGATTTTTACCTCTCCCTTCTGCTAACATATTATCATTTGAATCGACGAAGGTGAGTTAGAATAAAATTTGGGCAAACTTTTCCCCTGGGAAACTGTTTTTTTTTACCGTAAATTTATATTGACCAAAAGCACATATCAAATAACAAACAAATCAGTTTTGAGTTTAGAAATCTGTCCGTTGAAAAGTTATTAAGCAAATGAGCCTCCGAAATTTGGACGTATTTTCTAACCTTTAATGTGACTTCAACTATCATGCATATATATATAATGTAACACAGTAATTATTCTAAAAAGAAAAACATAAATGCTTGAACTCAAAGTCAAAGATATTTTGAAAAATTTCAATTCGTCGTATAAGATCCGCATAGCGAGACTAATCTCATCTGTCTTTCTAAATACATTTTGGAAAAATAAGCACAGTATTAAAATATATATGTATAACATAAAAAGACAATATTATTTGAAATCTAGAAAAAGTTCCTAAACATTTAGGAAAAACATTCCTAAACTCAAAATTGATATCGTCAAACTGTATACAAGTACTTTCCATAAATATAAGTTTCAACCCCCAAAATGGTTTTCCAGAGGAAAATTTGAAAGGCCGCATATTCTTACTAATATATAAAAGTGGAACGTTGTCTGTTTGTCCTTCTTTCACGCCTAAACGGCTGAGCGGATTTTTTACTGAAATTTGGAATATATATTACGTACCTCCTAGATTAGATTATAGGCTATAATTTTTTTTGTTTAGGCTCTTTTATTTTTCAAACATCAGAAATAATTCCCGATTGGAGTCGTGTAACGGGTCAGCTAGTATTATTCATTTCTCATTCGAACTACAAAGGTAGTAGATCTTCTAATGTTATTTTGCTTTGTTTTTATGTTTTGTTGCCATTTTTATGGCATATGCTTAGTGAAGCAAAATAAAAATTCATCTGTTTATTAATATTATTTTTTAAGTAAATAGTTTATTTAGTTATCAACGAGTCCTTCTGTCTTTATGTCTAGCATTCCATTTATATGAGAAATAACATTAAGATATAATCATACCTATTATGGACAAAACGAGTTAATTCATTTTCAGTTATTTGTAAAAATGTGCCAGTTAATGGGTTAAAAAGTCGGACACCACTTAAACTGAAATATTTTACACGCATAAGAAATCTGTACTATACATAATAGTACCGCCTGCTAAATAGTTTACGTTGCCACAGTCCCCAATATTAATACTATTTATAATAATAAACCAAAAACCAATTGCAAGGACCAGTGAAAGAATTGCTGCATTGATAGCGATTTAAATTGCGACTGGGATTTGATCAAGAAATACGCGTCAATTGTTCTCGAATATTAGCCCTGAAGGAGAGTAATCTGTCGAGGGAGAACGGGACAGGTTAATTAGCTGAGCAGTTCCCCAGCAAACAAAAGTTCCCAGTTCATATCCTCCTTCGGGGAATTCTATCAATCAATTCACTCCTGTCCCCAAAAATTCACAGAATATCCATTCACCTTGCGTCGTTAAATTCCATCTTCAAATTATTTCGAATTTTGAGCTTTTCGTGTGCATAAAATTCAATAATGCAATAATCCCAATTACTTCGATTTTAAACAATCTTTTACTCCCAACTGACTGACTGACATGTTTGGCTTTTAGAGCCATTTGAGAACCCTCTGGAATTTCGATTTCATTAGTTTTCAATTTTGTGGATTTTTAATAGATACATATGAGATAAGCGGAGACAAAAACAGTGATGCATTAAAAGAAGTGTTGTTATTTCTTGTTTATAATACACGAGTCACTAATGAGAAGCAATAAATTCTAAAAGCAATAAAATTAATTTGAAAATGTGTTCTTTTATCGGGACCTTTCAAATTGGCGTTTATTGTAATGAATTATTACACGAACATATTCGTTAGGTAGCACGTAGTACTAATTTACATCTATTATTATTATCATTTTTAACATGGCATAACAAGTTGAAAGCTGACATCGCAGTTAATAAGTGAGTAACGCAAAGTAAATTATAAATAATATTCAAGCGCGTGGAGTCAGTAGAGACCCAAGAAGTCGCCCCAGGATTAAAATTTCCATATTTCCAGGTATTTCGTGTTTCAAGCTTTCTGCTTGGCGAAGTTTAACACGTTTGCTACGGAAGTAAATTTCAATACCCAGCCATGATATGAGTTACACAATTTTAAAAAAAATCAAATAGTATGCGCCATCAATATTATAATCATACCGGCACCGGCAATAATACAATAATAAACTTTTACTGCTCCCTTTCGCTTACAATTTTTATTTAACTTTTTATTACCTTACTCTTGTCTTTCTAACTCACTCATACCTTACTGCCATTTTCACTCGCAGCCTTCTTGATATTTTTTTCGTTCATGCCAACCTTCATGCGGCGTCACACTTTCTTCTAGCCTCACCGTACTTCTACAACTTATACTAGGCTCCTTTCTTCCCTTACACCTGTCTTCTTTTACATCTGTTTATATTTTATCCTATTCCCAATCGGCTTCCTCCCCCTCTGTTCTTCCGCGTCTTCTTTTCTTCTCTAATTCCTTCATTTATTCCACTCTTATCCTTCTATCGCCCAGTATTTCCCCAATTCTTGTATATCCACCCTCTTCATTTTCTTTCATACCTTTTCGCACCGCGTGTTCCCACCCACGTTTCCTTCCCTGCTTTACATAGTCTGCACTCTCTATTCTCTTCGCCCTCCCAAAAACTTCCTTCTTTTATGTCATATTCCTTAAATAGAGAATCTGGTGTAATCTGAAGATCCATAGTAATGGCTTAAAACCAAAAACCCAAATAGTTTTGTATTTTAAATCAAATTACACTGCGGATGACCCTCGATCCGCATTCAAAAATAAAATATGAAGATAATGGTGAGCGCTTGCAAAAATAGTTGCCTTTATCATTAAAAATTTTCACGTTAATTGTGCAATAAAACGTATTAAATTGAATAATATTATTCCGGATGGAGGTCCATCCATAGCGTAATTTTATTAGAAACACAAAACTATTTGGGCTTTTGGTTTCAGCCACTACAACGGACCCTAGACTGCACACAGATGAATAACTTCCACAGTGAGGCCGCTCCGAAACACTCGCACCATTTGAAATTGCCGCATTGTTTTTATATAAAAAAATGTTTCTTCGCTTCTTGAAATATACGATAATATAGCCTGAAAGTTTTAAAAAGATTGCAGGTATAGTTTTCTTACAAAAATTCCCCGAAGGATCTTTGATTTCTGCCGATTACACCAGGTTCCCTCCTTAAGCCGGGTCCACATTTGTTACCGCACCTCGGTCCGACGTTCGCCGGAACGGCCGAACCAAGTAACGAATCACAGTATGCAGGAACAGAACAACGTCTACATTTGTTACCATGGCCGGTTAGCTAGGTAAAGGTGGGTATCCACTTCTTACGTATCATCCTATGGTATAGCCGTTTTTTCCCGTATAAATTTTGATACGCGATGGTACAACACTACTTATCCACAGTGATACGCAACGGCGATACGATACGAGGATACGCAACAAGTGGATACCCATCTTAACAAATGGATCCCCACCTTAACAGGTCGCGATAACAGAGCGAAGTGTGACAACAAATGTGGACCCGGCTTAAGCTTGTAATGTTCACCATTTATGCCTCCTTTCCCTGAGGCTCCACACTCTCCACCAAGGCGAACACGAACAAAAACACTGTTCGCGAACATTTTCGTCTGTTCTCGTCGTATCCACACCGCCGCAAACAGAACAAAACGTTCACATATTCCGATTCATACGCTGAGTTTAGTTCATGTTTGCGGCGGTGTGGACACGACAAGAACAGACGAAAACGTTCGCGAACACTGTGTTTGTTCGTGTTCGCCTGGTGGAGACCCGGGGTAATTACCCTTCTTCTTTCAATCATCTGTATCGCGAGTTCCTAATCCACTTTCCCTTTTCTGCCTATCACTACGGTTGGCCACCTCACGCGTTTGGCCCATTTTTCTCGAACATTTATACGACGTTTCACGAACATGGTTTAGGGCATTGTGACGTCATAGTTTCCCGTCTAGAACACCTCTACTTCACGAGGACACATTACTGTGGTTGAACCACCACTATCTTAACTTTAAGAAAGTCATAATAATTTTATGCCCATCGCCAACCGCGAGAAGTAGTTGATACTTTATCAACCATTGATGACTGACGCTAAGAATAATGTTCCTTCTCGAAAAGGAATTCTCGAGAATTTCCCGAGAAATTTTATAATTGCTCATTTCTCATTTCACGAGAAATTACAATATTTCTCGAGAAACTTAAGTCTAGGAAAATTATTATAAATCTCATTTATTTTCGGAAATGAATTTTCAGTTATTTCAAATTGGGTATTAGTAGTTAATCGCGAACGTATAAAATAAACACATCTACACTTTATAATAAATGTTAGCAATGCATGTCGAAGTCAGATCATACATTTGGTGTTTTTGTGTTCCTCGCAATTTATGAGAGTAAGGAATCCAATTAGAAAAGCACTGACTGAAATGAATTTAGATTACATGTGAAACGATGAATATATTAAAATATCTTAAATCTTATTAGTAACATTAGAATCTACTATGAGAATTACAATAGAAAATCTCAGTAGCGAATATTCGACAGTATTGACTACTGAAAGGTGCCATTAAGGGGGTACATGGATTTCAACATCAGCGACGAATAAATTTTTCATATTTCACTTTAATTTAACTTAAATTTTAACTTTACCTTTAACCTCCCGGATTAACTTTATGCGACACATGACAGATATTTTTGTATCTTTCATTCGTTATTCGAAGTTTTTATTTAAATAAAAATTTCCCCTATCTCTGACTTAAAGACACAATTAGTGCCTAGCTTGTAATACTCTCTACTTAACTAGCTACTAAAAGCTTAAATAATTCAGCGATCTTGCTGAACAGTGTCTCTTCTCTTTTTGAAAAGATCGTTCCATTGCGATCGTTACAAATAATTTGTTTTTACAGAAAGCGCCGCATTACCAACATCAGGTGTGCCAGCGACGTTAACGGAAGTCCACGATGAACCGACGACGGAAACGGTGTTCAGGCGTTTGTCGAAGGTGGACCGAATCCTCCTGGAGAGTTTGGATATCGGCCACTCCAGGCCCAGGCCAACTGGTCGATTTCTGACGATGCACAAGAGACGCCGTAAGAGGCTTACCACGAGATCCTTAACTCAGGAGCCGGGTATCTTGGACGATATATTCCATGGCCTGGTTCAGGTAAGCCGTTCATCGACGGATATAAATTCTGTATCTTCCCAAGCAGCAACTATTTTCTAAGAATCGCGCCAACACGATGCAGAAAATCTGTTTACGGTAAATAACGCGTCAGGGTCTTTTTCTGTTGATTGCTTGAAACAATTGGAGGATTACATCGGTTAATAGGGTAATTGTGGGAGCGCTGCCGCACGTTACGCAAAATTGTCACCGTGTTTAAATTTTGCAATGAAAATGTCTTCCAAGGATACGTATTATTAGTTCAACATCTTGTGATTCTACTAGCAGTAAAGAAAGTCAAAATTTTAATATTTGTCACCCTTAAAAAATTGAAACTAAAAACATCTCTTTGGTAGGAGAGACGCCGCACATGGGTGTGGTGCCGCATTTCGAAAAAACGTTTAATTGTGGATTTAAACTTGTTAATTCTAACTTTTTATATAAAAAAGTAGTAAAAACAAAGTAAAACGAAACATTTTTGTTTCATACAATTATAAAATTGGAAAATTAAATGGGTACAGTAGGTAGGGGAAAGTGGGGTAAAACGGAACGCTCAACTTTGGAGGGTGATAACATAAAATCGGAAAGAGAAAAAGACACGGAACTTCAACGGGATTCTTCAGTAGACCTTAGACTATAAGAAAATCAAAGTCATTGTTAAGAAAAATCTTTGGGATCGACGGAAAATTAAATTTACCGGAAGTATTGAAATCTTTGCCTCACTCGAGTGGTGGTGTAAAACGGAACACCCACTTAAACAATTTTAACTGAAAAATAACGTATGCACGGGTCTATGGTCTGTCACAAAATGCTTTGAGGACCCTTTGGTCTCGTGTCACGCGATACCAACTCATTCGCGACTCTTATCTAAGAGAAATATTGATGTTCCGTTTTACCCCACTTTCCCCTACAGATATTATTTTTGCTTTTCGAAATTTAACATTCTTTTTTTCTTCCTCCCACATTCGTTACACATAGTGTTATACAGGGTGCATATTTCGTGTAGCCACTTTCTACATTTTGGACAAATAATCCAGTCAGCCTTGGATTTCGTGGTATAATAATTTTCCCAACACTCAACAAAATTGTTCGTATCTATCTCTTCGGCTGAGGATGAGATGGATTGAACTTCGACCACTTTCATATGAATTTTTGTTTTCCTTCCTTTTTGAGGCTTACAGTTATCCTTTACTTGCGTTCTTTTCTGATCTTTCTCTTTTTGTAAGCTAAGATTATTCGTTTAAAAATAAATAGTTTGCCTAGAGATACAACGTTAGCTATTTTAAAAAACTTTTTTGGTATTTTAAACGTTATAAACATCATTTAAATCGACTTAGTTTCCGAAACAGTACGGCATCAAAGTGCGGCACCTATCCCAAGTAAAAGTGCGGCGTCTAACCGAAATGCTCGGGAGAGCCGCCGCACTTTCGTATTTCCACATGCTATGTCGAAAGCAACCTATTCTGCCAAGGAAATATTCTACAAGGTCCCTTTAACGTATTACAAAAGTTGTAAAAGTTGCAAAAGTTGATAGTAAAAATAAAAGTGACTTATAACTGTTCAGGCAAAGTGCGCTAAGCTTACCTCGAAAAACAGCAAAATCTTTAATAATAATATAGGAAACACGCTCGTGCTTGGTAAACTGGCCCAAATCAACGGCCTCAAACAAATGAAATCGGCAATGGTGTTTTTTATTGACGACATCCCTGAAACACCGATAGTGCAGCGTCTCTCCGAGCGCGGCAGACATACATTGTATACGGTAAATGGTCACATTAATCGGTACACAAGAATGTGATCATTTTAAAAAGACATATATTTTATTGATAGATGGCAATACAGAGTGTCCCGCGCTACTGGGAGAAGATGAATTTTTAAAACGATTAGAGATAAAAAGAATGACGAAAAAGATTAAACTGTATGAGATACTGCATATTCATATTATATTATATCACTTCCATGCACTTTTTGCAGCGGTGCACCTTAAAATGCAATCGTAACTTTCTTTTTTAAATGGAATTCCATCCCATCAAATGGGATAACTTTGGACACAAAACTAGATTTTAAAACAACTTTCTCTAGCATCTATTGTATACTAATGTAAAATCGTATTATTCTCGGAGAAAATGCATCTTGAAGTAGGCAATTAAACCTATCCAAGGCACTTTATCTGAGAATAACATCTGTTCTAAAATAGATGCTGGTGGAATTTGTCTTAAAATCCAGTTTTTTGATCAAATTTACACCACTTGGCCGTACCTGTGGGTGAACTGATCGAAGCAGTTTGTCACTATAAAAAAAAATTATTAACACGTTTTCACGGCAAGGAGTTTACACCTGCTGCACGGCTTTGGCGTACTTCGCGTAATCTCGTCCCTTTTTTTCTTAAATTTAATGTATATTCGTCATTCTCCGCGAGACATTACGCATAGTAGCGTCTATTAATATTCTTAATTGTACTTATAAACCATAGACTCTGGTGTACCACAAAGGAATTCTTTTTCACCTAGATATCCCCCGACCTGATATAGCAAAAACAATGCTGCAAAATATTGAAAACTAGCTGAGAATTATTTCGAGAGCTATTTAACGAACTTTAAACTATTTAAAGAACTATTTCGTTGCTTATAAAACTTTGTAAATGGCAGCACCTGCAATGCTACATACTTACCACTTAAAATCAAAATTGGATCAGTTTCTTAGTTCAAAAGACACGAAATTTTGGGGAATGGAGATTCAAGAGTTGCTTAAAAAATGGGAAGTTGTTGTCGCAAACAATAGTCACTATTTTATCGATTTATAGCAGGTATAAGTATTATCATTTGCCTATTGAAAATCGCTCCTCTAAAACGACATTATTCACGGGATGACCTAGTTTTCCAATAAGACAGAATTTGGAGACATGCCTCTGTATACTTGCGTGTAGGTAGTTCTCAACCAGTGCTGTTCTGACATTTGCCATTAAAAACATGAACAACCTGAATGCAACGAAAGTAGCCCGAGCAACTCACTATCGTAGAGTGTTCTGTAATAGACAAGCCTCCTTTGCCTGAAAATGCAATCTTTCGCTTATCTGAACATCGTGTCCTCTAATTAACTACAGTGAAGTAAAAAAAGCACGATAAAGGTCGTGTACTTTCCTAGTTTTCAATTCGGTAACCGATTTATTGTTCATTGAGTAATAGTAGCAGCGACAGTAGTAATTATTGCACACAAACGCCAATCGTTTGATTGAAATAAAAGATATTATCAGTTAATTAAAATCGTCGGCTGATCGGATCGGCAAAATTCGAGCTGGTTAAAGGACTCAGACTGTTAGGTAATTGAAGCGGAAAACCGATGATAGCGGTCGAACGGTCAGAACCTTTGAGCGATTTAATCGGTTAATACTAATGCGACATTACTGGTCAGAAATGTGACACGGTATATGGAAGTCACTAATTCTGTTTAGAAGCTTTACACGTTCGCGGGCACACGTGTCACGATAACAGAACTAAAATGTTCGTATAATCTGCAGGTGTGCGTGTCATAACTGATGAACAGCAATTGTTGTATTAATTTCGGTTTTAGCTTATTGCTGTAAGAACACGCGGGTTTAATTATTTTAATAACGGATAGAATAAATTTCCATCATCTTTTTACGTACTGATATTATTAAAATTGCTTTTACTAAATATTAAATTTCATTTGCATCAACAAGAACACGTCTTTTCATAGATGCAAACCGAATTTTGCCTTTGTGTTGACAGAGAATATGGTTCTCAAAGATTTTTATATTGTTCACGAATTTGCTACGATCAAAATTGATTCTGTAATAGTAATGAATTTAATTATTATGTTATTGTTGAGATAATAGCTTATGAATTTAGTATCGAATTAATCATAAAAATCACACTGGTTAGTATTCTTCTGTGTTTAGAATATCAATAGTCTTTTTTAACTATTTCTTTATAGTGTAAATTTAATAAATATTATATAGTCGGCGTGAAATGCACATTAAAAAATCGAATATTTCGTCTTATGCTTCTTGAAAGAAAGGTGTATTTGGGATTAGGTACGCCGAAGATTACTTTCTAATTTTAAAATTAAAAAGAGATGGAGTTAAAAGAAAATGACACGTGTTGCTCTTTCATACTAATCTTTCTTTGGACATAATCCATTAAAAAAGTTTATAAAGATGTGATTACTATCTTAAACGTATAATAGATAAAGTGCTTCATTCATTCGAAGAAATAGATATTTAATTAACAATTTTAATCGGAACCTGTAAATCGAATTTGATGAAACGATAACTTGCTTGATAAATATCCGTTGGTTTGAGTGTTAGACAATAGTATAAGGAACTATTTTTAATTTAATATTTCTTATCTATCTATCACTATTATCAACCACTTTATTAAAGTTTTTTACATTATGTTTGTACTCTTTTCTCACAAAGTTTATCACGTCTCTGTGTAATGGAAAATTTTCAAATTTAATACGCTTTAAAATACCTTCCGTTCCTGTATATGACTCTTGCAACTTCCCTTCCAACAGTTCTCTATTATGCTAAAGCAGCTAAAGTTAGGTGACTGTGTTGGCAATTCTAAAACGGTTATTTTCTTATTAGGAAAACACTGCGTAATACTTTATAGCATGCACAGCTACATTATCCAGTTGAAATATTAATTTTTGCTTAGCAATTTACCTAACGCGCTCTTATATTCAGTTGTTAATTAGTTTTATATAACCAACACTGTTCATTCGTCTTTTCAAGAACTGAAATTCGAGTTCTTCATAGTGTACATGGTGTCCCGTAATCAGTGGTACGAGCGGAGTTGTGTTGATTCTACATGGAAAAATTAATCAAAAATATAGAATAAAATTTTGTTATAACTTGCATTTTCTTGCATGCACCGAAGTACAGTTTCCGATGCGTGAGGGGCAGGTAGGGAATTCAATCCCGGTGATTGTTTACTATCCCGGGATTTCGGGATTTCTTAAACTCTATCGCGGGATTCCGGGACTAATCTCGGGATTGGGTAATAGAAAAATTCAGTAATTAAAATGATTTATTATGTGCTAAAATTCTAAATCTTTATTTAAAGTAAACGAACTAACTATCTATCATTAGTCTGAAACATAAGCTAAAATCATTTTTAACAATAAAAACAGTAGAAAAATGAATAATAATAAAGTCTCAACAAGTAGGTAATATCAGTAAACCATTATGAAGATTTTTGGAAATGCGAACGAAGAAAGAGCAAAGCACCTAAAGTACATATGTATCTACAATGCTTCGACTTTACGTGATCAGACAAGTTTCGATTTGCAATTCGCGCGATTTCGAAATAACGGAAAGCGAGAATATCATTGTTAAAATAAATATAGTTTAGTTAGTTACACGTGACTTAATATTATTATTTAAATAAATCATTATTATTATTTTCCTTATTATTATGAAATGACTATGTTTATTTATTCTGTTTATTTTTATATTTTTTAGGTGTTCATAAAGTAATTCACATTTTTAAAAAATCTCGAAATTCTCGGGATTCGTTTTATCCAATCCCGGGATTTTTGGAGTCCAAAAAACAGCCAGGATTGAATTCCCTAGGGGCATGCGTAAAAAAATTGTACTTCGATGCACGCGTACTCGACTGAAATTCAAATTCAATTTTCTCGAAAACGGAGTGCAATATCAAAAAATGTTATTCTTGGTTTTCGACTTCGGCACCCTTCCCCTCGTACCACTGGTTACAGGATATCCGGTACAATTCTGCATCAACGACACTCTTATCCACACATTTATTAACGAATGAAAAATATTTCCTTCTTTTTCACAAATGTTAGCAATAACAATACCAATCATTTAGATTTTAGACTATTTATATTTCTTCACTCTTTTTTTCTTCTCATCTCATCTTCAAAAGTTCGCATTCCTTCTATGTCTTTGTCGATGATTGTACCTATAATTATACATTTATCCAATACTTCCATTAACGGTACATCGTTCACAATAATGGACACTCAGAGCTGCAGTCGCGTGACCGTGATTTCACCCTGTTCGATCGTAAATCACGGTTCCTTTAAATTCTCTCACGTTTATTTCTGCTTATGTAAAATGTAAACATTTGAGAAAAAATCGTCTTTCTCCACATTTAATTAATAGTTATTTACATTTTATTTGAATCTATAAGAGCTTGTCACACTAGGAAAGTGCTCCAAATCGTTCAGTGCTACAATTTCTACAACAATTTTCGAATAATTCATACTATCCCACTGCAAATTTTAAAATCACACGAATTAAAAATTCTACACTGCTTTACAACAAAACGTAAAAGAAAGTTTCGTTTGGTCGTTTTATGGGATCCCGCTTTGTACAGGCTAATGTTTCGAGAAATATGATATCACGACAAAGTATTGATGTAAATAAATAAAACCAAATAAACATTTATAATAAAAGTGTGCAGTATTAATATCAAGTTTGAGCATTATTTGAACAAAATATCTTAGAAATAATTATTCAAATAATATATTATGGTATTTGACTAAAAGTTGTTCCCAAATAACTTTTCGTAAAATTTTGCACTAAGCATTTTCGACGAGAGAACAGCTTTGAAGCTTTTGCTCCGTTAAAGTGTTGGGAGATGATCATTGTAAAGAATTCACGTGAATCAAACCATAGGTACTAATAGACACTGTGTATTCGATATACTATTTAGTATTTTTATCCATTTAACATGTATAAACAACACGTTGAAATTTTTGAGCGACAATTCGACATTCTGGTATGTAATCCTCTAATTATCTCAACAACCACATTCTTTGATCTGGAAATACAATATGTACATACTGCGATAAACATTCGATCGTGTAATACGAATGTTATTACTTTTTATCATTTTAACGTTAGAACAAGGCTTATTTTTGCTTACAGTAGAACCTCCAGTATACGAATTTATAGGAAGACATGATGGTCCGAATAAGAATTTTTTGGAAAGTGGAACACTCACTTTTCGGATGGTGATTAATCTATATTTCAGAAAGGACGATACAAGTAACGGCGCAGAAAAACAAAAATAACATAAATGTACCATAGATGTTCCAACGTCGTATTTTTCATAATTTTGCGCCATTCTCTCTACTTTCTAGGTTCTGAAGTGTCTCCTGTTTCGTTAATACAATTACGTTTCCTCTTTGATAGTCTTAGATATAAGGTATTCACGCTCGCAATAACAATTTCATCCTACAGTAGTTTGAATTGTATTTATTTTGATCGTTATAGAAAGGTGGAAGTACTACCTAGTGTTACTAATTTCTCGACATTTTTAAATTCTCGCGAACATAAATTTTCCTATGTATTTATTGTTAATAGTGCATATCCTTAAATTCAATTCGGTTTTGTTGCAAGTGGATATATAAATAATCAAACAACAATTTCTTGAATACATATGCTATGTAATAATTTTGTTATAGACAAATTTTGATTGATCTTGAAGGGATTACTCTCTTCCTCCCTCTCTCTCTCTCTCTCTCTCTCTCTCTCTCTCTCTCTCATCCCACACTCGTGATGTCTATAATCAAAACTTCCCCTAATCTTCTATTTTTTACTTTACAAATTTGATTGGATGTTTATCGAGAACTGAGAAATCAAAAACTCTACTTTTTCCCGAACAAATTCTCAAGAAGAAACACTATGTATACCTATACTACATATCTAATCATGAAATGAACAATAGTGTTCGTATAATCCAACGTTTGAACGAAAGAACATTTGGATCATAGAACGATCCAATAACACGTGTTCGAATAATGGAGATTCTACTGTATTAGGATCACTTGCAACTAATTTGTTCGTATAGAATTACCTGTCTTGCTATAACACTCGTTAAATACCGATCAAGCCTGATCCATCTTCAACCTAAAGCGTGTTCGCTGTAACGTATTTTTATCTAACTCAGACCTGATGCAAACGTATCTCATCGTCAGAGCTAAGGCGTGTTCACTGCAACTTATTTTTTCTTCTCTTGTAGTAGAAGCGTGCCTTGCTCGCTAATTACTTACCCGTTTAAATCGCAGGAAAGGCTTCGATTAGCAAGACTGCGTCACGACGGGGCCTTAATGATTTACCGTACACCCGAGAAATGGACACGCTCCTTCTATTGTAATTGCATTGCGCTCGGGGACACATATCCACTCTTCCTACCCAGCGGGACCGTTCATTTCACCCACTCTGATCTATTGTGCATTGATGATTTGTTGCAGTGCGTGTTACTAAAGGCCGGAAACTGGCGATTTAACGCGTTTACTCTAGAAACAGTGACCGGAGGTAAGCAGCTATGAAAAACCATCGTCGTTCAAATGGTAAAGTTGCGAAACTGTAAGAGCGTCAATTAACTTTAAAACTTTACCACAGTCTACGTTGATAGCAAGCAAATAAAATCATCCATTTACCTCAGATTCGCAAAAATTACAGTTTCCCGATTTGTTACCATTGGAACGACGATATATAGACACTTGTGCCTTTGAGATTTAAATGTTTCCGTTTATTTGATCGAACACAAATGAATATATCCGCCGAGAATATTACAATGGCCCTTTGATCTTTTTCTCTCTACTGCCGAGTAATAAAACGAAAACAAGACGGATGGACAAATCTGACTAATCGAATAGAACGATGGAAAATAAATGAAACTGTTAACGTGTTGCAGTACCTATTTAATTATTTTTAAAGTGTATTCAGATTCAAATCAAATCGATAGGTACGCATGAAGAGTAATATATTTTATAGTATTTTTGAATATACACAAGTATACTTACCAAGTATAAAAGCGTAGGGGTGACCAGACAATACAAATGCAGTCTCCAGGCACTCTGAACGTGGTACCTACTGCAAAATTTTCATGCCGTAACTATGAACTCTTCAGCCCTGATCACAATTCTTAAATTGCCAATATACATTAAAGTTTAACACAATTTTGTAGGCCAGACAAACGGATACATGCGTTGAAGCACCACAATTGGAATAGTCGATTTTAAATAGGCTTCTTGTGACCATTTTTCTGTAATCTACTTTGTAGTTGATAGTGTTCTCTTAATAATATGGAATGCTTTTATAAATTTCCTCTCGAACAAGAGAATATTATCATGATTTTTGGGAGGAATTATTGTACGGATTTCGATGTTTTTTTTTTTGTTAAATATTTATTATTCCTTGCTACATAGAATTGTATTTTTCATGTTTCCAAAATATAATTACAAATATGTGCATTCAAGTCGCAATGTTTGTGCCTCAGCGAGAATACTGCGGAAGTCCTCCTCGGCGTCAAAGTGGTTCTAAAATGGTAAAATTAGAATCATTGTGTCCTATAGGGGTGTGCGCATAAAATGGACTAGAATAAAATTATTGATTTATTAACAGTGGTTCCGAAATAGCGGCCTTGTAAAGCAAAAGTTCTGGATTTTATGCTTTTTGTGGATGGAACAAAAACTAATTTTAATAACTGGATGATTCTAGTCCACAGTATGCGTACACCCATATAATCATTTCATTTTTATGATTTTAGGACCACTTTAACGGAGAGGAGCATTTTCGCAGAAGGCCTGTATGCTCACTGAAACTAATTATATTTTTGAAAGATGAAGAATACGATTCTATACAGCAAGGAATAATAAACATTTAACAAAACAAATATTAATATCCGTACATTAGTCCTTGAAAAAAATTCATGAAAACAGGCCTCTTTTTCGACCGGGAAAATAGAATGGACCCTTAAGTTGATAATATCAGGTTCCGGAGATTATCGTTTATTTGGGGTAGCAGGCAAATTTCACACCTCCGATTTCACGCTTCACTGAATTTTATGCGATTCGGTGCTCGAGTATAAGGGACCATGAACAAACTGTGACACTAGCTATTAAGAAATGGAAAATGTCAAATTTTGCGTTTCTCGTCGAATCTTCGCGAAAGCAAAACCAATCGATTCCTCGTGCTTTCCCGCTGAAGATAATACCAATTGTCTTCCAGGTCTCAAGCGCCGAATGGCATAAAATTTAATGAAGCGTAAACCCAGAGGTGTGGAAGACTACCACCCCGAATAAAAGATAACCTCCGGATTGGAATTGTCAAATTAACCGGGCACAACTGTATATTTATAAATGCGTTTGTTGAATTCTAAGTAGATAAACGCGTAAATTAAAAAATAATAGTGGTATAGAATACCTCCTGAACATTTTTTGTTACACAAATGCAAATTATATGTAGGATGTTTTAATTACAAATTTGATTAAAACTGTGAATTTGACATTGATTAAAGGGGAATTACCTACCCCGTTTTATTCGCGGTAAATGAAACATGAGACCAAATGTTACATTTATGTATTTTACACGAGTGCAATGAATTTTTCGTTAAGATTTGTACGTAATTTTAAAGTTGATATTGGTTTAAATAACTTTTACACAATGTTCCAGTCACACTGGTTCGCGAAACACGCCTGACCACAGACGATCCACTCTCCCTGGTCCCTTTAAACGCCACTTTTCTCTTGCCTTCCAGCATAACTTGTTACACATATCGCTTTTAAATGTGCATTATTTTGATAATCATTTCGAGTCGAAATTGTTTACATTAAGTTTAGCTTTGTAAAAACATACGTACATAAATTCAACGAGAATTCCATTTGAGCGTCTTTAGTTGTAAAAGAAAATTAAATATTCTCATCCATGCAAGACGAAAAGTGCCTTTATGGAATTTGGATTAGTGAAGCATCCTATAATCTATATAGAATCCTCCATTGAATAATGAAAAACAGTAAAGCTTTCTTTGACAAATGCAGTTCATTAAATATGAGATACGTAATTTTTTTATACAAAAATATTAAAAGATTTTTCTCAATTTTCCGTAATTTTTATAGTTTCTTATTTTACAGTTCCTGTTAAGCAGAAAATCTCCCTGTATTTTTGTTACAATGAAATGCTGCAGAGATTCTTGTGCAAATTTTTACGTATTGGTCCGTTAATATTTTGACATCTTGTATATTATTTACAATTCGTTAATACTTTGATATCATGTTTCTTGCATCAACGTTTCCTGCAAGAAAAGGAAAAAATGAAAAAACCGTGAAATGTCTGTTAGGTTGGAACGGCTTCTCAGAAAATCCGCATTTCTTGGCACGGAACCTTTTTAGAGAAACGGAGGATTCGACCAAGAAGCCCAATCTCGGAGTGCATTCAACGCGTAAAATCTAATCTTTCTATGCCATAGATAAAATGTTTCTTGCAATAACATAATAAATTGAGCGTCTCTGTGCCTGATTAAATTCACAACAAGTATTGCATATAATTTTTAACACTTCTTGACATGTTATTCAACTTTTCTGAAAATTCCATTAATCATTCAAGTGTATTCTAAGTTTTATTTCTATTAAAAGAGTCCCAACTTTGATATACTTTTACCTTTTCCTAAAACTCTCGACACTAATAGTCTAGCAGAATATGGCACTACGTCGTGATGCCCTAATTTGTTTGGAATACTTAAACAATGATATTCTATTAGACATGGGGGCCCAGATCTCAGCCTGTGTAATCTTCAGATTTAATCCCATTAAATGCCTTCACTTGGAATTTCATGAAATCTGAATGGAAGGATTAAAGACACACCACAGATCCGAAATCGCATTAGAGAGAGAGAGCTCAAAGACTAATTATAAACTGAGAAATGGTCGCAACTTAGCTGGATGGTTTGAGGGTTGAAGAAGCACTAACGAGGCACACATAGAATTACGTGATTGATTTTTATATAAAAGTAAATATGCAACCATGTAGGGTAGATGTCCCTATTACTGACAGTGTCCCTATTACTGCCACTTTATTTATTTTGCTTAATAAAAATGGAACGTATAAAGAATAATGTAAACAATAATATTAATTAAAATAAGAACAGTCCCAATTTAATAATAATATTATTGTTGTACGCTATTCTTTACGCGTTACATTGTTATTAAGCAAAATAAATAAAATGGCAGTAATACGGACACTGACAGTAATAGGGACATATACCCTAATTAATATTTTCCTGCTTTCAACAGAATATGGATTTTAGGAGGCCACGCATTGGGAAAACACTTGAATCCTCAACGTTTTAATATACAGGGCGTGGTCTCGATGATTATACAATCGGGCAATAGGGTGAATTCTCTTGTAAACAACAATCGAAAACCTAGAAGGGTTACATTACTTGTTATTTTATATGAGATTTTGTTTTTGAGATAATTGATTTAAAAAATTGGATAGGTGCGCATTAGGGTGGACCTTATTTACTCTCAGATGTAAATTTCACTAATCAGTGAAATTTTTTTAAAGATTTTTTCGCGGCACAGTCTAGAATAGTTTCAAATAATAGAAAAAAATCTGTGTAAAGTTTGAGCCCGATCTGATAATGGGAAAAGGTGCCCCTGGGCCCTTGAACGTTTAAATAATTATTTAACAGCTCACAAAGTCGATTTTATATAATATCCTCCAAGTTATTCGTTACATAAAAAAATATGTCAAATAAAAGTTGTAGATCCAGACAAGGAGCATCTTTTATGTTGTATTACTTTTCTCGCGCGCCAAACGGTTTTCGAAAAAAAATCCGAAAAACTAATAAAAACCATTTGTATTTTTCAAATTTTTAAAGTTTAAATCCTTCTCGAGCACTTTTTATTTGTGAAGGCGAAAAAAATTGTAGTTTTTATTTTCGAGGACTATTTTGTAAACATTTAAGGGGGACATATACCGAGATATGCCAAAAAGTAAAAAAAAAGCAATTCCATATTTTCAGTGTTTGATATGTCATGAATGTTTCCTAATAATTTGGAACCAAAATTCGCAAAAATATCAACTACTTGCTCCATTTCTGTAATGTTTAGATGCTTCATTTATTTATTAATTCTTTCAAGAGGGGAGTTATTGGAAATGTTATTAATGAAATAATAATGTGATATTAAATGTTACCTTTGCTGGATTCTGGAACTTTCGCCAATGCCTTCTGAGTTTTTAATATTACAATGTGTTCCATCATTTTTTTTTCATTGTATCTACGATTTTATTATTGTTCAATATTAGCAACACGTTGCCAGTCGTTACGAACTCAGAGATCAAGTAGGAATCTGTATCCAATTAGGGGTACACCAAACTGTTCCTTAATGTTAGTTAACTACGGATGTGATTTCAAAATGGATTTTGTTGAGAGCAAAGTTTAGCTGACTTGCGTAAGAAAACTTGATTATACATTTTCGATTTATTTTTGCACATGGGATTCAGAGTTACAAATTATTCAAATTGTTTCTACCTAAGAAAATTATTCAAATAAATTCTCCATCGTCGAAGATTTCATCCAAGTAATAATAAATTCGTTATTCATAATAGATTATTTTACCACATTATTCGAATAATTCATCGTTATTTAGGAGAATAATGATGTGAATAAGTGTTGATAATTTTCGCTGCATACTGATTAATAACAGTTTTCGCAAATGATAAATACGAAGTACAAAATTAGGCGAATAACAAAAGATACGGATAATAAAGAATTATTATCCTAATGAAAAATTGTTCGCCTACATCTACTATATGAATAAATTCTTATTTGATCAAGAACTTATTCATTTCTAATCACTAAAAACATATTCATTTGAATCAGTCATCCGAATCAAATTGTACTCAACTCTGGAGCAAGTTTAGGCATTATTTGAATAAAATATTTTAGAAATGATAATTCAAATAATAAGTATACAATTACTTTAAGTGACTAACAATAAGAGTTATTTTCACACAATCACAGGTCAGTTTATTTGGTCAAGCAAATGGTTTTTCTCTGAATTATTTCGTTATTCGGTTATTAATCGAATAATTTTTCTATTTTATTTCATATTTGAAAAAGTGATTCTCGAAATGATTTTGAAAATAATGCTACGAAGATCATCGATTATTTTATTTGAAACAGTTATCTAAAATAGAAGATCATCTTGAAATGATTTATTTGGTCTGGGCACAGAATAAGATTACTTTTCCGAAAGTATTTTTAAAATAGAAGTATTAGGTTGGTATACACGCAAATGCCCGAAAATTCTTTTGTTCGTGAAATGCCGCAGAAATTTACAAAAATAAAATAAATAAAGCAGCTAAAAAGCAAAAAAACTTTTTCATTTAAATTTCCCTACGCGAGACGGCATTTTCATATACCTACACCAACCTAAAAATAAAGTAATTTAAATAATTCAATATTTCAAATATTCTCTTTCACTTTGTATTTCAACTCACTTTTGCCCAAGCTTGCTCTGCAGGAATTACCCCAGGTTGTACTATCATTGCGATCATATACCCTGTCTAGAAACTCATGTTTCCCAAAAGAATGGCCCATTAATGCCTTTAATGGCTAATTAAAGCATACTAAAAAATGAAAAAACGTATTAATTCATTTACTAGAGGAAACAAGTAGAACCTAGTAGAGTTGAGTTGGGTATAAAATTATAACATCACGGTATCGTAGCTTTGCAATAAGAAGCTCCTCCACGAGAATCACTGCAGCAAGCCAGTATCTAGCACAGCATGATTTATTCGAGCCGCATCTTCGATGCGGCCAAGGAGATGTGCGATATTTACGAGCGGCGATGTCTTTAGCTCACTCGCGCGCCATTAATTCCGTGAAAAATTGCCCATGCTGACAATACAGAGTGTCTCCATGGCCACGTAATTTGAATTTTAGAATATGTCGCCGAGGTAGAGGGGGAAATTGGATACAAATAAAAACAGATGCTTGGGCGGGTGAGGGCAGAGGACAGAATCCTATTGCGAATGCAAGAACCGTCTTCGGTGCTCGCGCGCCGTCATTATCCTCGTTTTTTCTCCTTGGAGGCTGACTGCCGCCCCCGCAACGCTTGCTCGCGTTACCATTATTCCTCGCCCGCGAGTTTCAGCTCGGCGACACGCCAGCTTGCCTTACACTTGGGCCTCTCCGCTGTCACGCTTCCATTTGATTTCCAGGTCGTTCGCTGCCAGTATTATGCGTCCACCTTTTTCATTGGTACGGGCTCCTGCAACACTTCAACCTGGACGTGGTAACGGTTTGGAAGTTGTTCGGTAAGTGTATGATCGAGTTAGAATGGGGAGTTGTATCAAACGTTCGCGAAGAGCTTGAATTGAATTTTATGGAGGGTACGTCGTGCAGCTGGAGTGGGTCGCGCGTAATATGCGTTTCGTTGGAGGGAAAGAAGTGGTTGAGGGTAAAATTGAATGGTGTAACAAGGTCTATCTTCCAATGGTATCACTTTATTAATAAGTGCAACCAGTGGCGCGCCTAAAGAAAAAGGAAAAATGAGATTAATGTAATCGCGAACGAAGTAATTCAAGAGCTTTGTAAAAAGAAAAGTAAGCTGGATTTTATTCTTTAAATAAATTTTTATAATCACCTAATGAATTTTATTTGAATTTGGGTTAAAAATATCTTTATCCCTTCAACTCGATTCCCCTCGAGGAGAAATCCTGAGTGCGCCACTGACTGTGAGTGCAACGATACCTACACATGTGAAGCGGAATTTGCGCGTTTTGTTTTAATGTAACTAAAAGCTTTTTTATGGACAGATCAATTCTTCTTGGCAGTCGATGCATATGTGTCAGAGAAAAGTGTTTGAAAGGCGAATATTTTACGGGATGCTGGATGCTTCTTGATAAGCGACACGCTTTATTCAAAAATATGTTTAAACGTCCTGCCATCTTATGACATTGGCAACAGTGTAAATTGTACATTGTACATTGTAAATTAGGGTGTGTCAATTTTGTGGGAAAATTTAAAATTTTTGGGAATTTTAAAATGACTAGTGACAAAATAATGTTGTTTTTAATCCTGAATCTGAAACTATCTTTAGAAATTGATTCGAATGAGGTTTATGTAGCTATTTCAAATCACAGTTGAAAAAAAGTGAAAATTAAGTAAGATTTAACTACAAACTACATATTCATATACTGCTTAAAGTGAGCCTTGCTTACACAAAAGCATGAAAATGAAAATAAAAATATGTGGAAATTATTATTTATTACATTCACGTGAAAATCTAGGGAAATGTGTATTTATTACAAAATGAAAATATATGTAACTTTAGCAACAGATCTAGCCATATGTCATCTAGAGGTGGAGAAGTATCGATAGTGTTGACTATCGATATCATCGAATGTGATGAAAATTGAATAAAATATATATGAAATATATATAAAATAAAATGAAATACAAAAATCAAATATAATATTTTAAAGCATATATATTTTATTCAATTTTCATCACATTCGATAATATCGATAGTCAACACTATCGATAGTTCTCCACCTCTAATGTCATCTATGTAGTAAATTTAATGTTATTTAATGTAAAAAGTCCTCCAAAGAAACGATACTTGTTTGCTTCTGTTGCGGTTCATAAGCTCAATTATTAAATTTTTTTCAATGTGGGTTGGTCCGTTATTGCTCTCAGTGCCACAAATGTGAACATGCATAAAGTTTTTTTCCTTTTCCTTTTTAATAGATGTTAAGTAGATAACAGTGTTACCACACACTGCCAATGTTCCCCCAGTTTACGGTATTCTTTTATGTCAAAATATCAAAGAATATTGAATTCAGAGTGAAGAAGTATTGACCTTTATCACCCCTAAACCTAATAGTTAACGAATAATGGCGCTTTGTTTCTTGAAAATTTACTTTGCGTAATATCAAGTTGGGGATTCAATATCATCAAAGATTTCCGTAAGACAGCGGTGTTTACATGGCAATGCTTATCAGCACTACAGAATTTACCTTATCGCAATCGTCTATCTCCATTCACTGACGTATGCAGGTGTTTGTAATGGTATCCACTGTCATTAATACAATGATGCAATCAATTAACCAACGAGGAAACTGCACTCTGAATTCCTGCATCGAGCGTAATGCATGCCTCGCGAATTCGTTCTTTCATATACCTACTCTAGTGTTAGTTGCTGGTTCGCAGTGCACGCCTCAAGCGAAATTATTCGTTGCCTATTAGGTTTGGGACTAATAAAGGTCAATACTCCTTTATACAGAAGTCAACATTCTTCGACATTTTTGCATAAAAAATATAGCGTTCCATTTGAAATAACGAAGTCAACTTTAAAATCTCCGAAACGCCTCCATCAATAAAAAAAATACATGCGCTACATAATGTGCCCCTCAAAATCATGCAACTGTTGCATAAAAAAAAGTTCATATACTGCATCCTTTGAAATTATCCAAACGATGTGACGTACAGACATAAATGCATCAATCTTACAATTTACTTGCCCGAGGCAAATAATAACAAAAAGTTCACTTCGACTTTTCAAATTTCAAAATTTCTTATCCAGAAAAACAGAGCATGGGAACAAAATGTTGCGTGGGGAAAAAGTGTTTGTATAATGCCGCGGGGGTGCAACGCCTGAATTTGAAGAGAGAACATTTTTTGTGGGGCCACTTTGCATGGATTCGCGTCTGCTGCTCCGCTCAAATTGGTCCCGTATTAAATATTACAACGGCACATGGCAGCGTTTGCTTAGCGCGTTTGCGGAAGTGAACGATTAATTCCAACAATATCTCTGTTTCCCTTCCCCATCGACGCCAGCATTTCCTGATACCGCTGCGCGAGGCAGAATCCCGACGGTCCTATTAGTAATTGTTACTTTCTTTCCGCACGAAATTTTTACGTCATCATCGGGCTGGAATACAGGTCGGAAGCTATTCGTCACCATTAAATATTCAAAAGGGGGAGAGAGCCCTGCAACAGAGAGCAAACGGCCCCTTTACGCGGTTTATTCGTATTTATAGACCGCCGCGATGCTTATTATTTATTTATTCTGTGTAAGATTTCCATACAAACAGGATTTATGTGCTGCCGCGTACATAAGAGCGAACGTGAATACTTAAGCTCCTTGTAGTCAATCGATTAAAATAAACGATATGCAGATCGTAGTCGCGACTCTTTCTAATAGAAGATAATGACGTTGGAAGACGCATGTAATGCGTTGAGATAAATTATTAAAGCCATTCGTATTAACTGCCTGCTATTATTGACCTGTTGACGGCGAATTAGTTTCTTGCATACCTATAGAATCAATGGTAGAACAGGTGGGCGCAATTAACCTTGCAGAGGCCCGAGTGCTTTTCACTTTAATCGTCCTACGTGAAACTTTAACACTGGCAGTGTCGAAATGAGTAGCGTTAATAGTTTAGAAAAAGTTTAGTTCTTATTGATAACCTCTTAATGAGCAACTGTTATTCACTTTCTAGAGCGACTCCGTAGCTATCACTGCCACTTCATTTATTTTACTGAATAAAAACGTATAAAGGATACCTAGGGTAAAAAAAATTTATCATTAAATTTATTAAGTAAAATAAATGAAGTGGCAGTGATAGGGACACTGGCAGTAATTAAAGCTTTCGTCGAATCTTTATTTTCCATAAAAAGAATGATCTATTAAAAGGTGCAAAACACTTCTGTAAGAACAGTCCACCATAACATAGTTCGATGAAATTTGAGGTTTTTGAGAAATTCGATTTTGAAAGAAAAAATGCGAATTTTCAACTTTGAACATCTTTCGTGTCGAAACAGGAATAGTTATTCCGTTGCTTGTTGCCAACGATATAAGTTATTAGTGCATTATGAACATTTAAAAATGTTTAACCAACGATTAAATGGAAAAAGTCACCCAAAATGCACCAATTTTTGCAGATATCTTTCTATATATTTCAAACACTAAGGGTCTAGGACAAAATCTAAGTACTCCACGCGATGCAGTAGAAATTTTTCCTGCGAAAACCATCAGTAAATGTGGTAAAACACCTTTTGGTTTTCAATACAGAAACGAAATAGTTCGGCAAAACGTGCGCCGTCGACAGTGGTAGTCAACGGCAGCGCGCGATCCACTGCCACTCAGCGTGACTACACACTGTCGGCGCCGCACGTTTTGCCAAACAATTTCGCTTCTGTATTAAAAACAAAACGTGACTTACCACTTTTGTTGATACTTTCCGAAGGAAAAATATCTGCTGAATCGCGTGGAGTTGTCAGATTTTCTCCTAGACCCTTAATTTTGGAAATAAATTAAAAGATATCTGCAAAAATGGGTGCATTTCGGTTGTTCTTTTCCCTTTGATCGTTGTTTAAACATATTTAAATGTTCGTAATGCACTAATAACTTATATCGTTGTATTCGGGAGGGTTCATAGAATAATTTGACGAGACAAGCAACCGAATAACAATTACTGTTTCGTTCATTTTTCATCAATTTTTTTCAAAATGGAATTTCTCAATAACTGAGAGTGGTGGCGACAAACGATTTGCGGGTTCGTTTTCAGCGCAGGAAAATCTATATGAAACGGCTTTTGAATGTTACAAGTCCAGATAGGTGTCTAACTGTGTAATCGAAATTAATAAATCAACTCACCGCTATACCCTCCATTTTAAATCTTGCCAGGCTTATCCGTTTCGGCCTTATCAACTTGTTTCTCTATTTATCTTATTTTATCATCTATATTTATCTACGTATGTTATGAAAATTAGAAAAAATCTGGGTAAATATTGACAAAACCCTGCCGCAATGACGTTGACCTTGACATATGTTGTCAAGGTTGCTCTCATAACTTTTTAACAAACAACGAGCGACAAGTAAGACCTTGAGAACATATGTCCATTATATATTCATTTTTTCATGTGTCTTCATATAGTCTTTTAATAAGGCTTGGCAGTTCGTAAGAGTTAAACTATGAAAGAGTTAAAAGAATGATGTATGCTTGTACGATTGCATAGAAAATGATGACCTTTGACCAGTCAGTTGATTTTCTTTTTGCTATACTTATCCTGTGCATTGTCAAGTAGGTGCCACATAAACGTGGCATAGGATGTAGTATAAGAACTTACTGTGCATATTCAGATTTTTTTTACACTTTTGAAATCTGCACATATATCTATGCCAGATCATCTCGTACACTCCATTAATACATTCATATTTGAATTTATAAGTGCTCTTTATAGATACTTCCATTTATAGCTACTCAAGCAAAAATTGTTTTCAAAATAGTGTCTCTTCAGTCGTTTTTATTTCATTTTGTCTCGTTTGTTATGCAGAAACATGTCTTCCAAGTATAGTATCATATTTACTTTCGCTTATTGTATAATAAACTATAAGATAATTCAATTCTAAGAAGAGCATAAAAATTGATTAAAAAATCTTTAGTACATATTGATAATATTATTTATTTCGATGACTGCGGCAATATTGCTGAATTTCGAAAAATATAATCGTGACTTAATTTAAGTCATTAAGTAACTGAAATTAAATTTAATATTCAAATACTATCTAGAAGAGAAAGGGTACGTTATCGAGAATATTTCAACATCGTTCAGGGGGTGCATGGGTATTAGACAGCTAAAATCAACGGTTTCTTTTGAGCTAGATTGTAGAGCCAGTAATAACTCAAACCATTTGCTCTTTTAACAATTCTTTCGTAGGGATACAAGACGTATTTGCAAATAATAATGTTTACAAAATATTAGAAATTAATTAATATACATGACATCAATGTGAGTGCTTGTATATAAGTATCCTTTAACTCTAAATCTACAAGGTGGAACTCGGGTGATCAATTTTAATAAAAATTCACGGAGTTATACAAATTTCAACTCTGACGGATTTTCTTGAAAAAATTCTGTGATAAATGTTATCTTAAATTTTGTTAAAATTATGCGATCTTAGTTAGCGAGTTCCGCTTTGTGGAGAATAGTGTTTTGTAGGTTCAGTTAAAATTTCAACGAAAAACATGAATTCGTTCTCGAGTTACGATGTTCACCCTCTTGAGAAACATAATTTTGAGAAAAACGGCTTTAAAGTCCGCCGCGGTGCGTTTACTTACATTGGTCCATCTGTTACTTTTTACGCTGTAACTCTCGCAATTTTTCGAATTTTTCAATGAAATCTTTTTTAAAATACTTTTACGACTCGTGGCTATAAAAACAATGGAACACAAATTATCCATTTTTTTACTCTAAACTACCCATGACCCCCTTAAATGCCTTTTGCGACAATTTTAAATGATTAATAATTTAGGTACATTTCTGCCATAAACCGCGACCATTTTTTAAAAATTATTTTATTAATTAATCAATATTACAACTGGCTTCATAAAGATCAAAGCTAATTGATAACAGCTTGTTGAAACTTCAAAAACTTTCATTCAATATGCTACAGCATTGTGATAAATGGTATCGCGATATTGGAGAACTATCATAACGCTGCGTACATATAAAGTCACCAAAAAAGATTACTTAATATGGGAAATTATCGCTTGTAAGCACTTGAATGCCTCCGAAAACTTGAGTATGAGAACCTCAGCAGTAAAAGCATCAAGTATCTCACTCTCATCTTTCAATGTTTCACTTAGTACTAATTAGAGCATTATTAGCATTTCCCTCGTAGTCCTCATACAATCCAAGAATACACAAGTACGGTGTTTAATCTTCATTATGATTATTTGATTTCAGCGTTTATCGAAGAGGGTTATCACAGTACAAATCCTTACCACAACAGTATACATGCGACGGATGTGACTCAGGCGATGCACTGCTTCCTCCAAGAGGAAAAAGTGAGTACTGATAATTCACTTTCTTTTTCGGTGGTTTTAACGTAATTCGATCGTGGAGAGGAACAGAATTCACGAGCGCACGTTGTAAACTTACAGATTAGGACGCACTTAACCAACTTGGAAATTATGGCTTCGCTGATCGCCGCGGTGACGCACGATCTCGATCACCCAGGCGTAAATCAACCGTTTCTCGTTGCTACGAGCAATCACTTGGCTGCTCTCTATCAAGTGAGTCGATTAATTCGAAAAGAAACTCGCGAGAAGCTCAAGGTGTCTCGAGCAATCAACTGTTGCTAATTGCAGAACACGTCGGTTCTGGAGAATCATCATTGGAGGTCAGCGATAGGGTGCCTCTTGGAGAGCGGCGTTTCGGATCAACTTCCGGCCAGCGTGAGACCGGAACTGCAACGACACATCAGCTCGCTTATTCTGGCGACGGACATTACGCGACAGCAGGAGTTTCTTGTCCGATTCAAGGTGAGCCTTCGAAAATTGCGCGAACTCTTTATTACTAACCGTCTGAGAGCACTTAGAAATACTGCTAAATTTCGGTGTTTTCCCACTGCAGTTAGGTATGCCAAAAGTTAATCCTTAACTGGCGAGGTGGAAAATTTCTTATCTAACTGGTGAGATGGGGTCTAACGTATCCCAAGTTCTATTTCTATTTACACAGTCTTTTGACTTTTCCTTCGGAACAAAGAGTTCAAGTATTTTTAGTAAGTATATTAATTTACAAATGATAAGACTAAAATTTGATTGTAATGAATATAAAACTACTAGTTGTTTTGTATCCTCACGTGAAAAAAACGTCACAATAAACAAGCACCTCAAGCATCATCGTGGGGTCCATGCGAATCCACCTCACCAATTAAGGGTGACGGTGATAGAAAGATTATGACAATTAAATCTATTCTAAAATTAAAGATTGGGCCTAATATTCCACGTTTTTCTCAAGCGTGTTTAATAATACTGTTGCAAAAATATCATTTTTTAGAATTTTTTTTATGCTAGATGTTTGGAAGTTTTACTGTATATTCTTAATACGCAGGGTGTTCGGCAACTGGTGTCAGAAACTTTAAGGGGAGATTCTACATGGCAAAGTAATCGTAGTCAAAGTGATGACATACGACGTCAAATGGGTATTTTCTAGGTAGCTACTACTGCACTGCCTCCGGCGTGCCTAATCTAAATAGCTAACGCGCGCCGGCAGTAGTCTAAATCCCTCGCGTCAGAGGCTTATCACGCGTACTTTCAACAATTAATAACTGAAACAAAGCCTCAAACGCAATTTCCTCATTCATGAATCTCGTCTTATTTTGACATGTAGAATCCCCCCTTGAAGTTGCTGACACCTGTTGCCAAACATATATTACACAAGGCATTTCGTGATAAATATTACAACCGAGCAGACTATGATTCTACGTGAAAGAATATATTATTTCATATGAGGTTTTGTTTCTGAGAGAACTCGTTTTGTCATTAACACCTTGTACAAAAATAAAATCAAGTAGGAGAATAATATTTTTCGAATGAGGCTTTGAGTCTAACGAGAATAGAGTCTAGCCCGCGTACATCTGATCAAAAATCGGTTGTACCTTTAAATCGATTTTTTCACACATGAAACGTCCTACAAACAAATTGTATTCCACATTTCCTACTTATTTTTTCATGTACAGAGTGTTCCAATATAATGGGACAATCCGAAACATGCAAATTCTTCATGGAAATAGACATCGAAAACATTGGCGGTCCAACTTCCGCCCCGCACAGTTTAAAGCCGAAACAGCTGAGCGCGGAGCAGACCCTATCATACACACGCAGAAGGCGTGCGTAGATACACACCCAACACACACACAGTAGAGTTGACCGCGCTGATTCAAATCGTGACAATGGATTAGCGCGGTCGGCTCTACTATGTGTGTGAACTTGTGACTTCGTGCGCCACCTGCGTGTGCGTGCGAGCGTACGGTACCGCGCGCTCAGCTGACTCGTCTTTAAACTGCGTGGCCCGGAAGTTGGACCGCTAATATTCAACTGCTCATATCTCGAGATTGAAGCCTCGGATCCCAAAACAGTAAACGACTTTTCGATGTGTTTTTGTACGAAGAATTTTCATGTTTCGGATTGTCCTATTATATTTGAACACCCTGTCGGTTGCACCACCTATTACGAAACACCCTGTATACTAATTCAAAAAGTCGTCTCCATCCATTCTTCCATTGTACGCAGTATAAACTTGAAATTTTTATTGCCACATTTGTTTTAAACTCTTTTTATCGTGGCATCATGAATGCTATTAAAGGTAAAGAAACATCGCGTAATCTTGTAGATCAGCTCTCCCCACTAAGAGGGTTGAAAACGTTTTATCATCAGTTTCATGGTCGCAAATTTTTTTCAGCATTACTTGGACGAGAACAAGTTGGAGATGAAATGCGCGGACGATCGGCATTTCATTCTGCAAATAGCGTTGAAGTGCGCAGACATATCGAACCCGTGCAGACCCTGGGACATCTCGAGGAAATGGTCGTACAAAGTATGCGAGGAATTCTTTCGGCAAGGTGATTACGAGCGCCGACTGAACCTTCCTGTGACGCCGTTATGCGATAGACATACCACTAGCATACCAAAGATACAAGTTGGATTCTTCAAATTCGTCGTGACACCTCTTTACGAGGAATGGCATCGTTTCCTCGGCGACGGGTTGAGCGTGTCCCTTATGGAACATTTACGGGCCAACCAGAAGAAATGGGAGGCGTTGATCCTTCAGGAAACCGCGGAAGAAACAGAAACAGAGATATCAGAATTGGAGGAGATGGAAGACGCTGTCAGCTCTATCGAGGACCCAACCGCGGATGAAGACACCGGAAGCATAGATCTGCTCATACCAGCAGCATACGTTCAGTCCTCCCGAATGCAAAGCTTACCAGCACGAGTCGGTCTGGAGCGTGTTGGAAGACGCCATTCCGTGCCACTGAGCATCTCGAAGCCGCTGACGTTGCCTCCACGCACTACGGTAAGGCGAGAGAGTCTGCCGAACGAACAAAGTAGCAAGGCGAAGAATCTGTCGAGCGAGCAGAGTAGCAGGGCGAAGAATCTGTTGCTGAAGCTGGAGGATCAAAGTCTCCTAGGGCCCAGTACGCTGTCTCTGCTTTCCTCCAGGAGCAGCATACATGAGTTATCGCCAAACGTGAATACCGCAGAGAGGCCAGTCAGCGCGGAAAGTCTCTTACCAGAAACGAGTATAGCTAGCATCACCAACAGCGCCGAAGCGTCCAGGCTGAGCTCGGTTCTGCAACCGGATAATCAAAAAGCAGGATCGCAATCTAAACAGCTGATGAGACAGCAGACTTTCCCTCCCCTGCAACCCTACATTAGAATGAGATACCTATCCACGACCGCGGAAATGTCGCAATGCTACTCTCAGATCTTGATGGAGGGTGACAGCTCCAGCTCTTCATCGTGTTCTGTGAAGGATAAATCCTGTTCTGACGGTCATTGCGGTACACCTCCAACGAACGAAGCGCACACGTCGCAAGGGAAGACTAGTAACGTGAAGATATCGAAGGAATCACTTTCGGTGGACGTAGCAAGCAAGAGGCGTGGCTCAGCCGTGACGGATCTGTTCAGACAGAAGAGCGATGCTACCTTGACGGTCGACTATTCGCGACGCCATTCGGTGCAGACTATACGTATCGAGGACACGAGCTTCAAGAATCGCCATAAACGACCTACCTCTGCTCAAGGAACGGATTCTGCGCAAATCTTCTACACATCGTTGACCGGGTCACGCGACGACAAAGAGGCCGATAGTCCCGAAACTGCGGAATCTAAGGCGGACAATATGTCGTCCATGTCAGCGATGAAGCAGGAGAGTGAAAGAGCAACGTGTGACGAGCAACGGACTACGATAATACCCCCATGTAAATTGGAGCAGTGTAGTTCGATGCAGGTTGCGAAACCAAAGTGCACCGACTCCGAATTACGAAGATACTCAACTCCTGTGCCAGAAACTAAGACAATAATGACTGATACCGGTGGTAGACGATTTACCGCGATACCAGTGTCTTCTGAACTTAGCACGCATAAAGTGTTCTTCATTGGCAGCCCACCGGACTCGCCGCCTCTCAACCAAAGCATATCTTCGTCAAGCGACAGTGGCAGTGAACCGAAGAGATGTAGTGGTGATTCGAATAATGAAATCGTTTCTATCGGTAGTAAACGTGACTCAGATCCTGTGAAAGAAAAAAGTTCCAAGGTTGCTAAGTTGAGCCTGGACATGCAGATGAAGGAGAACATTGATCCACGCGGGGTAGAAGATCCAAAGGGGATTACGTTGTCTCGAAAAGGGAGCCAGGTAAAGCCACTTTTGCGAATGTTACATCTATAGTAGACGCAACGTTGACTAGAATTACTTTACTAAATTGCATTTTGCGTTATGGTAGTCATGGGCTAGAAGACGTGGATCCGCCCCAGTTGGTCTTTTATCGAGATTGGATGACATCACGGTACCACCTATAACGTCTAGAGTAGACCACACTTCTAGGCGTGGATCTGTACCAACAGATATTACTAGGCATCAAGGTACGATAGTGAAATATAACAGCAGTTGTATGCGCATAATAAATCCAGAGCACAGAAAATAATAATAAAAACATTATATCCATTGATGATTTCAGGTGGAGGTTTCAATCGATTAGCCTTAGGACCGCGAGAGGGCAATGTTTCAGCACCCAGAAGAGCAAGTCTTCCACAAGAAACTGCTCTTGGAAATCTTCTTGGCAATATTTTATCTTTAACCAGTGAGTATGCGCTGCAAATTGTAATGTTCTGGCGAATATGTTTGCTTGTTCATTACAATAGATAAATGATTCTAGATGAGCGAGAGAATCTCCCAATGAATAATAACAACAATAATAACAATACCGGAAGTAGCAACAATAATGGAATAACAAGAATAATTGATAGCACCGGACCTGGCATGCCGTCTCCGCGGCGGGGTTCAGTGCCAGCAGACATATCTGAATTGCGCCGTGATATGTTCAATAGGAGTAGCATAAATGGTAAGCCTCGTAATCGGAAAAAGGTTTTGAGGAGGAGAAGTTCTGGAGGACCAGAAATGTTTTCTGGAGGATCCACAGATGGAAACGATAATGGCACATTGCTTAAATGGAAGAGGGAACTCGGAAAAAGGGACTCGATTCCTGAACCGCTCATCAAGCGAAGAGGTTCCCTGCCCATAGAGATGGTGGCCATATCTCATGCTGGTCGGTACAATCATAGATAAAGGAGGATGTCGTAAAACAAGCCGGTACCATTGCGTTCTCCACTAATATTTATTCGAGAAATTGATTCACAAGCTTGTCCAAACGTTATCAAAAGGCAACTTCATTAGCAGCACTTAGCGAAACTCCAGCATTGGTTGTAGAATCTGTAAAGTCATAGATATCAGCTTTCTTGAAGTCGTACGTTCACTAATGCTTTTTGTAGATGTAGGGGCCTGACCGTAGATTAGATCTAACGAAGCCATTATGTATGTACAACAGGATCAGGATCTGGAGCCCGAAGATCCAGTTTGTGGAGACTTTAGCGTGCAACAGATGCAAGTGGACAACGTGCGCTACCAGCTGTTAACACCAGATCATCGAATACTACCATATTGACAGTCTTTCCTTACAACTTTAGCAGCAACAGCGATGATTGACTTCCATGTTCCAGAATTGCCAAAATCGGAACTCCTCTTATTAACCGTAATTGTGGGCAAGTGAATTTTGTAAAATTAACCAAAGATTTCTATAACACGATGGCAACACGTATGAAGCAATTAAAGCGATCTCTTCATTAATCGCTGTTAATTTGATTGCCGTAATAATAGTGCTATACATGTTAATGCCTGTGGTAGAAGAATCTACTTAAAGGAGGAGAGAAAGAAAAATGGCGGGTGTATAGCGTAAACATTGGCACAGAATATAACTTTAACATTGGCAGAGAGAAACCTCAAATTTTAGGACAGGGTTAGTATAGATAAAAGGAGTATAAAAATTATGAACTCTAAAGTCTTCCCCGCAATTGACTCGTCCGCGTGGAAGAGAGTAAAGTGTATACATATTATTAGCTATGGGGGCTCTATATTCATTTGTGCCATACACAGATGTTGTCGAAAACGTGACGCAGTAAAAAACACAGGGTTCAAATATGACGATTTTAATAATTAAAAATGCCTAGGTACGGAGAAGGAGAAAAGACTGGTAGAGAAACTCACCGCTACAAAACTAGCAACGTAAAGGAGGCACATAAATCGATCGAAACAAAACAACATTTGCTCATAGCTAGGAAACTTATGATCTTTTGAACAACTGGGGCAGGATAATGTTATCCACATTCAGTTAGTCATTTTTAGTGTACGTTATCCCTAAATACAAAATTCATTTCTGCACCTGCCTTGAGGATGTAATTTTTTTGTTTTCATTGATAGTGTTACAGACGAAATGCAACAAAATTGAATTTATCCTCAAGTCGAAAATAAGGAAAAGTAATAGATATAAAATGTAGCTCCGATGATAAAAAATATACTCAATATCAACCGTAGTTTCCTTCGAACTCTAATGAAAATCAAGATAGACATTCCATTAAAACAGATAGTGTACGATGCGTAGTACATGAATGAGAATTAATAATTATAAAGTTGTAATTATCGCTATTTATCATCATTCATTATAGTATCATAACGATCATTACTGTCATCATCGTTGTTGTTATAGTTATAAATGAAATCTTAATGACCGTTCAAGTAAGTAGATACGATAAACTTAGGCAGTAACAATACATGCGTTTAATCACAAGGTTAATTAGTTAGTGAATTGCGTGAAATTATAACCATAATTGTTTATAACGAAAACAAAAGATGGTTACGATGTATGGGTTTACGGTACGTGAACCGGAATCAATCAAAAGTTGCAAAATCATTTCGTACTATCTTTTAAAGTATGAATTTAGTAGCACACATTTAATTAATAAGCTTTTGTCACATAAAGTACAATTACTAAACTGCCTATGCACAACCATTACATACAAGCTGGTTTAAAACATTATCCTATTTTGCTGTGACATTTTTGTTATCACAGGGTTAGTACACAAAAGGAATTTTAATAGCCTTTATAATTATTTTTCTATGGAAAAGGAGCAAAAGATACTGATAATTTATATCACGTACTGCTACAACCTATCGTCCCTCTGACTGTCAGAAAGTAAAGAAATATTATTAAGCCATTGCAGTTCAGTAATAATATGTAACGAGTCTAAGTTTATAACTAATCAAAGTAATAATTGATATCTGTATCGATGTAACATAGATAGGTGAATCCATTCCCCAGGCAAAATGTTACAAGCTTACCAAACTACCCCTATTAAAGTTTCCAGATCTTCTTGATACAGGAACTGTCAGAGCTTTATGTGTATTACACTCAATGACCAGAAAGACAAAGGTGCAACAAGATCACCTTAAATAGATTGCAAATCTCTAAACACGAAACGTGAAAACAATTCTTAAGTTTTCCTATTTGTAATGCAGGAGCGTCCTGCATAAAGGACTTGTTGTATAAGTGTATTAACAACTAAGTTAGTATAAAACTACTAGTCTTTCTAACTCTTGATATAATTTGTGTTTACGTGTATATGTATATGTACGAGCTGTTCGAGTACTCGAAAAACCCGAACCGAGCCTGACTCGGCTCGAAGAACCGAGTACTCGTAAAAACCGAGCGGCTCCAAAGAATCGAATACTCGAATCTTTTCGAGCGGCTGGAAGAGAACCGACTAGTCGATTTTTCTTTTTTTTTTTCTCTTCGAGTACTCGGCTCGGCTCGGAAACCGTGTCTCGGCTCGGTCCTATTTCAAGCTACTCGAATATTCGAATACTCGTACAGCCCTAAATTATACATATGCGTATACATGCGCATACACAACAAAGAAATGCACAGATGACATCGAGGAACATATTGGCGAAAGATATTGAGAAATTTCATTGAAAAATTTATTTCTTAAAACACTTACCTTTACAGACAGACCAATTAAAATGGGACTAAACAGAATCTCTGTGAAAATGATAATTGACTTAGCTTCTGAAACGAATTTGAACCCAATATTATACACGACCACTCTGTCCAACTACTTTTCGAAGAATTTATCACACTCAAATATACATGTTTCCCATTATGCCTCATTCCAATGGCGAGCGATTCATGTTCTTGAAAAATTCTTCTCTTCTGCCATCCTATAGATATCGTGTATTTGTCTTACACCATTTTCTATGATTCTATTATCATGGGATGTGCGAAATTAATAAAACATTATTACTTTATAGGAATGGATGTAAAAGTAGAATAATCAACATATAATGCATCAGGCAGTGTTTATGCTCATATAAATAGTATTCATTTTGTATGTAACAAAATTACTGCTACGATATTCCTTCGTTTTGTAAAATTTTACTCTCTAACCATGTACGTAACAAAGTATTATTTGAAAATTGTATTTAATTCTACAATGTTCTGAGATATCGTCGGTGATGGTGGAAAACCGCGTATGAGCAGTTTGTAAATACCGCGGATCCGCAAAAGTAGCAAACTTGAGATTTCGCGCCCACGGTTGCCAAACGCTGTTTCGCTTTTTTTAAAAGTGACACCATTGACGTTAGTACTTATTCCAAGGTGTGCTAAAACTGTCCCAAAAAAGTTCAGTCAAAGAAATCCCCTAAAATGTCTAAAATATTAAGTTTTTTCTTCCTCCTGTAAAATCGGTAAAATGCAGATCCGCGGTATTTACAAACTGCTCATACGCGGTTTTGCACTATCAGTGACAATATATGGTTTCTTTGAAAATTACTGTACTGACAAAAGTGCAAACATAGTTATATTTATATTAAATATACTATTTGCAATCTCTTTATTATTATTTTTAAACACTAATCTTCCAAAATTCTAAATTTTAATTGTTACTATTGCAGTCTATGTATATGTACACACGCTTGACAAACACGACAAAGTTATTTATGATTTTTCCAATAACTGTATACACGGTGGAAAAATTATGACAATTAATTTTCTCCCCTTACATCAATATTTAAAAAATCTAATGACCGAATGAGTAATTGACAAATGTATCAACGAATTTGGAAAGTTGATTGCACAGTACAGAGTTTTTAAATTCAGAAAAATGAAGCGAGATATTGTCCTTGAAAATAAACGAAAGAGGCGAATGTAATATTAAATCTCTCATTTCTTTCGCATTACGTTTAGTTTATTAATTTCTTCCACTTTCTTATGACATTTGATGTTATAATTGTACATCGGCAAAAAAAATTCGCGTGCAATTCGCAGTATTGGAAATGTCAATTAACAAGTAACAATTCGTATGTAATCGGTCTGACGATAAGAAAGTCGTTATGTATTTTCTATAATGTTACTGGTAGGTAGCTACTGCGTTAGATACAATTAAATGATGTGTTCTTATCATTATTCATAATTAAATTATAATGTCGTTACAATAAACACGAGATGCGAAATAGTATGAAATGAATACGTGCATGAGTGAGACAGTGATAAGAATGCGAGTGAAATCCAATCGATTGTCCTATTTACAATGGACAGCGCGAGCAAAATTAATATATATATATGTATATGTATGTGGTGGCTCTACATGGCCTATTATATGCATTAGATCGAAATTACCATAGTCGATAATTGTAGTTCCCAGATTTTCTATCATTTCCATTTGGTTGAAGTGACTATTTATTTAATGAATGTACATGCAACTTTAGCAATCATATGGCAAAACTCCCCATTATTAGTTTAGAATTGAATGATACGTGATGCGATATGTAAACCCATCTTCTTTATTAAAAAAACATACAAAACTTACAAGAGTATATTTTATTAGTCAAAGTACTTTATTCTTATCTCTAATAATAAGTAAAATTTTCATCCTTTTTGATGGCTGCAATACTTGTTACTTATATTAAAATACTACCAAGCAGCCATTACAAGAGGTAGCTATTATTAGAAAGAATCATTTTTGGGAGGAGCCACAACTCAGGGTATAGGGGATGATGAGTATAAACAAATCCCAGAATATCAGTTACATTCTTGTGAAATTAGCTCCGTACAGTTATATCTCCATAAATTCTCTAAAATAGATGCTAGCCAATTGTAGTTGTAGTCTTGTAAGACCTTCCTGAATTAAGAACTAGGGGAGACTCAAATTAAATTTTAAAATCCTGCAGGTATACGTTACTGCTACATATTTCATTTCCTGTTTGATCTTACGTCAATTTATAATTTTCTTATCTTATTATAGCATGAAACGTATGGATGAATGATATATGATTATAAAAAAAATATAAATGTTCTAAGTGACACAAACAGTACTCTTACAAAAATCCGATTAACATAATAGAGAAACAGAACAAAAAAAAAGGAAAGCTATCTGTCTGTTATTTCCTTTAGAACTAAAATTCTAAGCTATTCACGAAAACAAAACACTCCCAACTTAGAATTATGAGATATAGTTACAGTTGAAAAACATTTCAATTCTACTGCGGTTAAACAAATACAAATGTCTAAGGCCACGTATATTTATAAAAATGGCGAATATTTCAAGATGTATTTATACTCGTTATTCCCTACATTTTAAGCTTTGCTCCATCCGAAAATCATCTGCCTCGATCGCAGTCGCTTGTATAAGGCTGCGTTTAATTGCGTTGTTGATTTGAATGTTGGCGCGATGCACGCTCCTGACAGAGATACCAACTGTAAACACAACGCAAACGTTGCGTCATATTGCGCACTGTGCCCCCGAGTCGTGTGTCACGAATCTCGTTTTCGAAAGAGCACGCACACACATGCCGCGTCGTGAAATCAAATCGTCGGCCCGGGAAACAAGAGTGCATAAATCGCCAGCGACGATTCTCGGTGTTCGTCAGATGCGATCGGTTTTGGCGCGTGTGGCTGCGTACGTGTCGCGTGACTGTCGATTCACGTATCTGTGCGCGCTCGGTAGGTCAAAATGGCGTGAACCGACCGCGCGATTTTAGGTTATCTCCGCTCGTGGCGAATCACCGCGGGTCCACGATTAGAAACGCGCGTCTATCCGCGGGTGGCATCCTTCCCCTCGAGTGCATACCACGATCCTTCACGTGCGTTTTCGAGCCCGAGTTACATGAGTTATGAGGACGGAATGCCCGCAGGCGGTAACAGTCGTTTCCGCGGTTACCCAGCGCGGATGTCCGAGCGACAACAGCTTGCACTCCTTCTCCAAATGACCTCTCAGGAAATAGTACCAGGTGAGATGGACAAGCACTTCGCCACAAATGAACACGCGCACAATTTCTCTGCTCCGGTGCAGGGTGCACGTAATCGATCACCCAGCGATGCTCGCTCGTGATGTCTATGTGTATGTTTCACTATTAATGGAACGGTCTCGGCAAACGTTCGGACCGATTATATATTTCATATTTACGAAGGATTACGTAGCTGACAATGAGATTCACTAAAACGTGACGTTACGTTATTTATTCTACACAAGTTAGTTCAAGGATATGCTCGAGAATTCGATTACCGCGATTTAATCGCGAGTCATGCATTTATTTCTTTACTGATCACGGGACAAGCAACACTCGCGCAGAGCCTACGTACCTTACTCGCCCCGATTAGCCACATATGTACATACTTGCTTTATTGAACGAGCTACAGCACGAAACTCTTAGCTAGTTACTTCGCGCGAGCGAGTTTTGTCCGCCTGTTCACGCTCCCAGGCTTGCCAACTACGCGTGCTTACTGCTTCGTGACAGTCGACCGTTCCCGCGGTACTGCGTTGATGGCGCATGCCGACTTATCAATGAGAGGGAGGAAGGAAGGAAGGGGCAATGTTAATATAAGTAATTGACAAGCGCGTCGAGTTCCCGCCACGGGAGAATTGTCACGGCACCGATTGCCGGTAACTCGTTACAACTGCAATTTTCACTAGGAGGCGTTAATGCCACTCCGTATTCCACTATTGCTTATCAATCTTATTGCTCCGTTTTTGGTATTCACACATGTCCGTACGTACTCGTATTTCAGAGAAACTACCGCGAAATTTCGGAATATGAATGTCACATAAACAATGACACTCCAATACAGTGGGAAAACGTTGATGCAAATTTTTCTGAATTATAATTTACACACCTATCGAGGAATTACCCAAGTAAACAGTCCCAGGACAGAGATGTTACTACGTTAATCAGATTCTAAATTTATAGACTGTACTTCATAGGCGTAGCGTTTTACATTATAGAGTTACGATTTTCATATACAGTGATGAATGTGAAGTTTCCGCGCACGAATGAATTATTCTACTGAATCACGTAGTTAATTATAGGAAGCTGTAGGAATTGAGTTTATTTTTTCGTTTTTAGGAGGAAATCGAACAGAGAACACAACAACGTCGAGCACCACTCCAAGGTCGTCGACGTTACAGCAACGAGGGTCGAAAGGCCGCTGGACCAGCAAAAATGGAGAATCGCCAGTCCAAGCGTCTATTAATCGCAAAGAGGATTTTCGTATGCGGCAAATGCTTGTGAATGGATACGATCTCAATGCTAAAGAAACGAGTGGTAAGTAACTGCAATTTCTTTACGCTCTCAACTTAATTTTTTCTTTTCATGGATACAATAATTATACTTGATTCTGTTATTACTGTGGATACTTATGAACTGTATTCACTATATGTATTCAATAGAACAGCACTGTAAATGCAGCGAACGTCCGTCGGCGTTCGGCAAGCGAGGTTTATTAAACACGACTACGATGAATTTTTGCATTAAAATTTTAGCATCGCGTAGAATTTCTTTTGCTTAAAACAGTTTTTGGAAAACATTTAATCTCCCCTATATGACAAATTTCACGTGCACGAAAATAACGCTGTACTGAAATCAGATCTAAGCACGTTTCAAATAGCACTTTACAAAGTATTATATTATTTAAATTTTTCTTTTTTAAATACAATTGTTGTTTTATTTTAAAGACCAATTTGAAAAAAACAGTAATTGTGTATCTGGGATAATCAGATAATGCAATGATTAATTAATACAAAGTATTCACAAGTTATTCGATACAAAGTATTTCAAATATATTTGACGTGCTCTGATAAAAAGAGACAAACGTGCGAAAACGACTTTTCGAGATATATAAACGCGTTTAAATTTATGCTCCGTAGGTCTGTTTCGTTTTCAGCTGTTTTTTCTTGCGTTTCGACGTTTTATTTCCAGCTGAATGGTGGAATGATTTGATCAGATTGATGCATAGTCCGCAGTATTTTTGAGTAGTGAAGCTTGTACAATCATTGACTACTTTCATCATTAATGCATGCTTTTGTGAAGTCAATAATTATCATAGAAAATTGGAAAGTTGGTCTCATTGCAAAGAGCATATTTTTGCCCATAAAAAAATATGAAAGTGTAGAAATAGATTTTTTCGCACGTTAACCACTTTTTACCAGAGCACGTCACATATAGTGAAACTATCTCGCATTACAGTCGGATGACTGGAGTGTTTACATTTAACTCTCACTCTTCCAGATATGTGTAGAGGCGCTTTGTGATAAATGCAAGTTCTATTTATAGAAAAGAGTATACTGAATTATACAATACGCGACGTTTACTTAAATATCGTGAAAACTTTTTTAAAGAATTATTTACAATACATCAAATTCTTCAGTATGCATTCCTATCATAAAAAACTGTAAGGGAAATGAGTGAATTTTACGCACACGCCCCTATAAGCTACAAACGTAATCTAAAATTAACTCTTTCAATAGGGAGACTTTAGAAATCCTTTCACGTCAATTCAATAAACACATCATGATTCTGAAAAAAGATAAATTGGACATACGTACTTTATTGACACTTCGTGCCTCCGCCGTATTTATTTATAATTAGCATTGTACGAGTTAGTATTGAGTACTCTGTATCGTTGTCAGTATACTTACTACCACAAGTAAAATCATTTGCTTGAAATTGTGAAAGATTATTCCATTCATCTTTAAGTAAAGGCTTACAATAATAATAAAGGTTTATTTTAATCGTTATCTTTTCGTCAGTATTTGAAGTATAGAATAATTTTCTCATTTAGAGAATTTTGTTACTTCAAAGAAGCCCACATGTCCACTACTTAATTCTGGATAACATTATGGCAATTAAGACGGTGAATTATTATTTCACATCGAAACTTCTGTTCTTTATTGTAAATAACGATTATCAACCTCAGATCGGAACATACTCGTATATCGTTTTGAGATCAGCATGCTTTCACCTGTCTTCCGTTTCGATGAATCACGCGTTGCAATTTCTCTGCTACAACGCTCTCTGGCATGCGTGTAATTACGCTGTAACAAAAGAAGTTTTCTTTTAAACAGAAAGATAACATTCCCGGGGGTCGGTCACCCCCGGTTTTGTGTGTAGTAGAGGCTCCCGTCGATAAATGAAAGCGACGGTGCACGACCTTCCTAAACGCAGGAAGTCAGCGGGTCCGGGTTCATTCATATACAATCCACCTCCGTTGCTCGGCTGCCCCTTTCTCCGGTCCGTTTCGTTCCATTACCCTTTAAGGGGGCTGCTCTGTAACTCGGGTCGAAAATTGGGCACTTTCGTCGAATTTTTTCCGACTAAAGTATTGAATAAAATTCTACGGTACTTCGTGTGTTCATTAATACATACTTGTACTACAATAAAAAAATTTGTTTCCTATATGTGTTGTATTATTTATTTTAATACACGCAGATCAAGTGGACCATATAAAAATTTCGTACAACTGCGGTGTGGTGAAAAACTTCGTACTGTAGCATGCTAGATCAGAGAACAAAGGCTTATTTTATTGAGTTCTCTACTATGTGTCGTTAATAACGTGATCTACGGGAATTAAACAAGTTTTCAAGAACAAATTTAAAAAAGAAAAAACGTTTTTTCTCTAAAACAACTCTTCTTTCAAGCACCAAAGGAAAAGTAATATTTACATCGTAGTTAATAATGAAAATAAACTATATATAAACATAACCAAAATGTTTCCTAAAAGCTATTTTTAAGCTCTTTACACCACGGGGTTGAACGCTATAGGTTGCCGCTTGACGTTTTTACCTGCCAAATCTACAATTTTGCGAATTTTACTATAAACCAAGCGGCACTTTATTAAAAAAAGATACTACTTCCAGAAAATGCAATAAAAACATCGATTTTTCGACTGCCTCGTCCCCTTTCGAAAAAGGCCCAGGTGGCAAACGTGCTGGGCATCATGCATAAATAACAGAGTTAAAAAGAAATTTACGCGCGTATGGTATGGAAATTCTGGAAAACAAAAATAAATATAATATTCGGATGAAGTCATACTTTTTTTTGGAAGATGAGGCCTTGAGGGGCTTTCTGCTCTTCGGCCGCTGCATTGAACGTAACAAATCTTAGTTTCCGGTCGATAAAGTTTGGTAGTGTGTAATGGAGAGAAGATTAATTTAGGAGTACGTAATATTAAATTTAATATTACTTTGGTACCTATATGAAATCGCGAAATACATTACCTTCGGATTCTATCCTATGACAAAAATAAGTGAAATTAGTAGTGATTGATAAAAACGAATGTGCGAATTCTGAGTAAACCATTTTCGTAAACGGATATCTTTTTAGATCATACTCGATTATTTTCAGCACTGGGATAATGTCTTAATTCAATGATATTGAATATATATATATACATAGCATGTCCCAGATTTTAACGAAATGAGCACTTACTCAACCTAAACGATAAAATTACTCACATGAATAATCATCGAAATATTTCGAGAACTGTACGTGTGCAAGTACGTGTGTACTTTTAAGGAAAATTCCGTTCACATTTATTTTTCATATTGATCTCTGAATCTACTATGGTATATTGCTGAAAAGAATTAAAATATCTCGTTGCTAGACAACTCAGCATTTGAAAATGAATATTGTATCAGAAATGAAGGGAATATTATGTACTTCTTGCAGTAGTAATTTTATTAAACATCTAATCTGTATAAGAAATACTCTATAAAACGGTGAAAACCGCATCACAATCCGTACAGTGGTTCTTTAGATTAGTTCGAACAAACGCCTGCGAATAATGATAAAGATGGAAAACCAAAATAACTAAAAAACTCCTTAAAGCAGGACTCAACTGCATGCATACAGTTACATACGCGCATTATGTAGAATCTAGTGTCCACCGTTCTGCGCGAAAAAGATGCGCATGACGGTTCCCCGCATAGTGGTGGGGATGCTGAGTCACATCGTTAGCTGTTCTATGAGCGTTGCGATTCACGCGAATCTTCTCGAGGCATGCTTTACTCAAATCGTCACTGTACAGCTTCCTTTTGTCATAGGATAATGTTTCATACACGTAAACCTTCATCAAGAAATGCTCTATAAAATGGTAGAAAGCGCATCACAATCCGTCCAGTGGTTCTCGAGATTAGCTCGAACAAACAACCAGACGCCTACCGGTGACTTTCTTTTATAATATGTACCTAGAGAAGATATGCGTACGCACAGAATATAACACAGATAAACACAATATATATTTTGAACTGTACATGACATCGCAAAGAATACAAAAAAATCTTGCACAGATATATACTTATTGTCCAAACTATATCTTCCTGGTTATAACTAATTATAGACAGTGGGGAACTGAACATGCATTAGATAACTTGGGAAGTAAAACCTGATCACCCCACGTTTACATAATATTTTCATCTGGTTCTGGGTTCTAGATTTAGCTTCTTAAGTATCCAAATATAGGTAAACATGTCTCTATATAGAATTTAGAATATTTCCAATCCTAGGATGACTTCTGGTGAATTTTACGTACAAGGTCACTTAGGAGAATTTATGACATCTATGAGAGAAAAATATTGATATTTTGTTTGTGGTGCATGGAGGTGTCAGACGTAAAAACTGAATGGCATGTACCAAGTGCGCAGTTGAGTTCCTTTTAGAATTATTACGTAATATTAATTTTATCAAAACTGATCTAGAGATTAATTACAATGTGATACTGTTCTTAGCAGGGTTCGAAAGAATTCTGGAAATTTTCAATACGTTCTATTTGAAACATGGACCGTGGAACTTTTTTAAAAATGTTCTCTCATTATAAGTTCCCATGAGAACTGATGAAGTAAAAGTTCTAATTGGAATGGAACTTATAGAATCTAAAAAATTCTGTATAACAGGAACAGATATTTTGTTAATCAATATTAAAAAAGTTCTCAATCGTTGTAAATAAAATACTGAATACTATTCAATGAATAGTACTACAACAATAATAACTAACTATTACAGTTAAATTAATATTCTGAATGTGTTATTTATTTGTAAGATTTACCTACGCAGATAATTTTTACGCAAATATAGAATTTTTGTGTATTTTGATTCATATAAGTTATAAAAAAATGTTATTTAGATTTTAGATATTATTCTTGACAACTTCTCTTTTCTGTTCAATGCTTCTTATGAAACTATTAATTATTTATGTTGTAATTTTCATACCTTTTATTATAGAAACACGAAGAATATGATATTATATTGTTAAATAAAACTAGTACCTAATACTTTAGTACTCTTCTTTATCTAATGAAACCTTTTTTAATAAATGTTCTAATGTAACTGTTTCCAAGGAATTTTTATTATATAGGTTCTAAAGTATCTGTTCCATGAGAACACTTTCTAAAGAAGTTCCTAAGCGTAACATTTCTTTCAATAAAAATTCCACAAGTACAGATATTTTCTCAAACGAAACATATGAGTTCTAACAGAATTTTTTTAAAAATAAAAGTTCCAGAATTTTTTCGATCTCTGGTTTTTAATACTGCATACAAATGGACTGATCACATTTTGAAACATTTTTGCTTCCTTTCTCCATGAATACAAAATACATTGTCTTTCTGTCTTTTTTCATTGTCCATTTATGATTGAAACAGCTGCTACAGTAATTGCTACATCAGTCCCTGTCTCCATTTCAACAATTCTGATGACTTGAACAATATCAGATATTCCGACTCCGACTCCATAAAAAAATAATTATTTTCTAGTACTGCATGAAAATGAGGATTTATTCTTCATTGATAAAAACGTCCCACAAACAGTAAAATGGTCCTAAAAATTTATTTTCATACCAAGATAACTCGATTGCTTAGATAGTACTGGATACTACGCACATTTTTTATTTACCTAATTTCTACTGTAACATGATTTACTGAAAATTGACTAAAAAAAAGCAAAGCAAGATACAAATAATCTAAAAGTGCATAAAATCAGTCGAAACCGCAGAAGTTCTCCAATGGGTTCAAATTTCAAATATCGAACACCTTACCAAGCGATAAATTGATTTAGATAGGTCCTCTAAGTGGTCTTCTAATTGTTTTCAATAGTGCAGATACATTAAGTACCTACTGCACATTGAAGGGACACATAGATCTCACGATTCTGCTTCTTTCTGATGTATCTCGACCAAGGTAGCAGTTTTACATCGAGGAGTCACTTTCCCATTTGGTATATCTTATTTTGCGACCAAAGTGGACTCGAATCTCCAACCGAGATTTATGCCATCGTGCCGCGCGCGCGAACAGGCCACTGGGGCCGAATTTAAATTCTATGTTCGCGGATGTCGAAAGCAAATGACGGTCGGCAAATGTGATACGTAGTTTCGTACACGCCCGCGTAGACAACGTCGGAGTAAGATGCCTAATAGGGGGTATTCACCGGCAGCCTAGACACAGGTGCACGACATCCTTGTTGTGCAGGGGCTGCGGAGGGATGAAACATCCACCGTTTGCCACGGGAGGGGCGGCAGACAACTCTCGTACAGATCAATACTCGAGACAGGGCCGCACAATTCCATCGAGTTTTTCAGCTGACTCTTAAAGCACCCGATTCTCATTCATCATATGAGAATCGAGCAGCCCAACTGCTCCATAAAATAAAAAGTAGAGAAATTCATGAGTTTAGCACTACTTGAGTAATAAAATTAAGAAATTTGCAGAAAGTGGAGTTGATTAGTTTGACCTCTCGGAAGCTCATATTTGGGAATATATTTAACGCAGGACATCGGTGTTTTTTTTACAATACTTTTCTTCTTTTTACGTGAAATGTTTCAAACTGGGCGACAGTGTTGCGTGTAATTTTTTTGTTAACTGCTTAAAGTATATAATGTTTTTTGGTAACATTTGAGATAATGCTTGGTATAGAGTTGCGGCGGTAAATGTGAGCTTTAACCGAAACCTGAAATGGGTAGCGTTCACTTGTAATGATTGAAGCAATATTTGAGACACGCTAGCAATACAGTTTTTTGGGACTACAATTTCGAATATGAAATTAAAATGATTAAATTTGAGACAGTGTTTGTGATAGACTGTTTTAATATTTAACCCTTTGACTGCGGGGTGTTTGGAAGCAAGACGTTTCCCTGCGTGCGGCCGGAGGCGGCAGTAACTGTGATCCATTTGCATTGGACGCCTTTGGGCGTTGCTCGCACACGGAAAAGATTTTGGTCAGGCGCCAATAGCAGTGAAAGGGTTAAACTATATATATATATATATATATATATATATATATATATATATTTCACTTGTGATATTTGAAACAGGTTCACAGGTTTCGTATAATTTTTTAGCTAAAACTAATAATATATCATTTTTTAAATAATATTTCAAATAAAGCCGTAATGTTTCGTGGAAATTTCAAGTAAGAAGTAAAAGTGTATAATGTTCACTTGCAATATACCTACCTATGAAGTAATATTTCAACTAAGATCACAGTGTTTTATATAGCTGTTAACCTAAAGTTTAAAATATATAATTCTGTACTGGTTGAATTTGTGAGAGCATTGCAATATTTCGAATCATTTTTTATTTGATAATTATAATAATTCCATAGATATCTTGTAAGCTAAAATTTAAAATACGTGATTTTTGTGGTAGAATATTGAGATAGAATATTAAGCTAAAATTTGAAATACACGAATTTTGTGGTAGAATATTGAGATAGAATTCGAATGTACCATACAGCTTTTGAATTTGGACTTGAAACGTGCGATTTTTATTTTGAATAATGGAAGGAGTATTTAAAACATTTAAAGTAGCACTTGAGACAAATCTGCACTGTTGCGTGTAATTTGCCAGTGGCACATAACAATATATACCTATAAGATTTCAACTGATAAAATCTAATACATTATTTGAGACATTGACTCTAGCATTCAATGTTTTGTGAACAATCAAATGTGGGCGGTATTAATTTGTAATTAATAATGGAACCAATATTTCATGTAAAATGATACCTAATTGAATATAATATTTCGGAGATCGAATCTTGGGCATAATCCCTACGTACTACAAAAAAAATGTTGAATGAAAATGTTGTTTGCGATTTATAAGGAACTAAAGAAGCAGATAAGTTGCATACATCTCTGTCACATGTATTGTTTTGTTCAACTACGCTAAAAATTATGCTACGAAATAGGGTAATAGAATCAGTTGCGAAATAAGTAACAGCTTGCTCTATGGATAACAGGAGAAAAAATGGAGATATCAGGAAATATTAGATTGGACGATTCCATAGCGCAGCGATCGTTGCACATATTTTTGTCACGTAATACCTCAGAAAATAGATCCTAGACAATATCTACATACATATGTATATGTATAATGTATTTTCCTCTTTTGTGGTTAAGATACAAAATTTAGATTCCACAAATTAGATTTTTGTTACATTAGAGTCGTCGCGGGTAAAAAATTCTATCATGAAATGACGTGCTTCAAATCGTACTAATTTGTTAAATTATAGAATTTTAAGATTTTGAGATAATATAGATACATTCAATCACACTGAAAGCACATTCCATAAAATTACACGAAGTAAGTAACTTAAGTGCATTTAATGGTTTTCGGGTCTATTAATAGTATATTTATAAAAGACTGAATTCATCTATACGACGCCAATGTATTCGCCTTCTTCTTATGTGCTAACATTAAATACGTTAAAAAGTAATTTAACTGCGTTAAAAAAAATTACTTGTCACATCTACTGATAAAGAAAACTTCTATTGCCTATTTTGTTACATTACTTCAATTAGTAAAAAACGTGTAATTGAAATTGTCTATTCGTCGCCACTGTGTTTGGTTTGGATACATGAAACAGTAATTAAACTACATTTCCTTAATCTCGTTTTTCATTTCTGCTGATAGTTAATGAACTAGAACATATTTATCTAATTATTTGGATTTGTAAAATGTTTCTATCAAAATATGGCTAGCCGTCACCATTGCATTCATCTTTTTCCATCTCATTGTTATTTCTTTTACCACGTTACTTCAGTTTGTTCAATATATCGTACTAAATATATCTGTGCCACGCCACTGTCTTAATCCTCACAGATTTTGCTTTTTCAGTTCCACGTATAATACATAAGCATATTCCTACACTCTAGATCTGTGTTACCTATCGTTTTCCTCTTCATTGTAGTACACTGAAGCTGAACTTTTAAAAATAAATTTTAATTTACTTTATATGTCCCACATCATACCCTTTATAATTAACAAAAGCCACCTACAGTTACTCATAAAAGTATAAGCTCATCCGATACATGTAACATATTTTACTCATTTAAGTAGGTAATGTTAAATTCAGAATTACCCATTATAATTTACATTAGTATGAACCTTCATTAATATATTTTTATTTAGTGCCAACTACCAAAGAAATACTCAAATAAATTTTACAAGAAGAATGGAACAAACTAAGCCCGAATTTCACCAAAAAATTCGGCGATTTTATACATAATAGATTGAAGCTTATAATAAAATCGCAGGAATATTAGAAGAGTATTAACCTCTTGTATACTGAATATTGTTTTGCTTGGCGGATAATAATACCTACATTTTTAAATAAACTGTACCATTTTTTAATTGAACACCCCGAAAACAAAATTATAAGTATATTAATCAAGGTTTACATTAATATGAATTAGAATTTCGAATTCTTAGTTTAAAGTCGATTTAATATGTAAAATATATTACATATAGAGTGGACGGATACTTTTGTGAGTAACTGTATAAGCTTCTTTAAAATAATAAAATATCTCGATTCACTTTCCCTGAATGGTTTCGGGGAAGCAATCATTTCTGACGGAAGTTCGGCCCTGGTTTACCTGGGAGACGATGCCCATGGCAAATCCAATGTTTCCACGGAGAATTTCGAACTCGGCTTAAAGCCGAAGGTTTCGTACCGCCATGCCCCAGCATTCTTGAGGAAGTGGTCTGTCTCCAATGCCTGTGGGCGTCGGACGCTTGTGCATAGCTTGACAATACAGTTCTATATTTATCTTTCAATATTCGTCAAAGTAATCTTCTTAAAGCGTCAAACACATCTGTGCTTGCTGATAAACTTATTGCAAATAATTTTCAAACTCATTTACATGTTATGCTAGCAGCTCCTTTGTTTCCGCTCTTTCTAACATCGCCAACATTTTGAATTTTTTCGCCTACAGCGAAAAATTCATTTTGTGGAATAAGGAAAAGTCAAACGATTTAACCTGTTAATCATAAATATTCGCTCGTATCAAAATATCTACTTTGGGCAAAGCCAGTTGGCTCTGCGAAAATGTATTAGTTACATTCTTATGTAAAATACAGCATTTGTTATTTTTAAAACGTGGTAATGCGCCATTACTCCTTCTTAGAGACACAAGCAACGTTTCTAATGCAGAATTAACCCGATTAACAGGTTAATACGGAATCGTATATTTTGCCAAAACTGTTTCACCGTTGCTGCAAAATGTGGCCTCGCATTGTCATGCAAACGAAACCGACTTCCTCTTTCTTGAAACTGTCTTACTCGACGAATTCTTTCAAGGAAACGAGACAACACACAATGTTCTTTATTTAGCTACATTGACGAGTTGAATCGTATTCTTACGTAGTTACTTTGCATATGGTGGACTTAGACCCTGAATTTAAGTGTTGAACCTGGTATAAGATTTATCATTGCGTACACTATTAAGTAGGAATAACTCAGATATATCAGAATAAAAACAATATTCTACAATTTTATACACAAATGTTAACATTAAATTATGTAACAAAGTACGTTAAATTTGCATATGCACACAAATATAGAAACTAGTGATCTAGAAATTACAACTGTTAATAATACATATATTAAAATTGCATAATGGCTAAAAATATCGCAATAAGTTTAAATATATGCAGCAATAATTTATCTGCCATCGAAATTTACGACTCCTCTCAATGCGTTTAATTTTATACGTGTGTTTTTACCTAGTGTAACCTGATCACGCAAATGTTTACATAGGTAGGTATCTTGTGTACAGTTATCGAGATGTTTACATTCTGGAAAGTGATTAGCCAAAGTTTCAAATTCGAATTTCGAGTGTAACGTAATTAAAGCGAATGAAGTTTTCATCGAATCGCGAAGAGGAGGAGACGGCATCGGGCGCCGCCCGCGTCCTTAAAGCTGATAGACCCCTCAAGGAATGACGGGTTTGTTGTTTATCGTGACGCCAGTTCCCAACTCGGTTCCGGTGCTACATGCAAAACAACAACATCGTGAACTCCGTGTGACGCATTTTACGCTACCAATAATTCATTCGCCTAAAATTAGTCATGCAACGAACTTTCAAATTTCATTTCGTCATTGGAACTCTTGCTTCCGTTCCAATAAAGCAGCTTTTCATCTACCATATTTGACGATGGTAATTCGAAGATGGCTGTAACTACATATTAAACATACAAAATTCCTGGAAGTTGTAAGTTAACAAGATCATGTTCTTGTTTGTTGTAACACCGAACGAACTATAATCCCACGGATCTCTTACATAATCGAAATTGTAACCGCGTTCGACTACATTGCCAAGAACGTATCGACTGAAAATTTCAAGTGCAATCCTTGAACGACGTTTTCTCCTCGATGTTAAATGTCCAAGGACTTCGTCCATTAGCTATACGCGAACAGGTGTTTATCATTTGCATATTCTTTCTTTCTCTTTTTAATAGAACATGGCATATGGTATTCGTGGACGTTATACGTTTACTTTGGATTTATTCTGAAGTGGAAAATTTTACTCATTCGACGGACTCACGAATAAAAGGACAGAAAATTGAGGCATAGTGTCTTGGAGCCTTATTCTAACAGCAGAGATATCGATCGGGAAGAACCGACGAATGTCGCAACTTCTCGACGAGGACCGTGCACCACGAGTTTACATGACAATCCACAAGATCTTCGTATTCGAACCTCCCCTGCTTGTGTGTAGATCGTATGCATGCTTCGACTGGTCGAGAGCGCAAGTTTTGCCCCCCCCCCCTCCCCCTCCCCCCACCCACCCTGTTCGAATAGAAAGGGTACGCGAATTCTTGGAAGCACTCTGCACGTAATTAGTTTTCAAATATAGAGATCCCTCTTGACCTGTTGAATCGTTCCTCGAAGTGTGTAATCACTTTAATGTTATGGCCAGAGTGTATAACATTAAAAATCGAAAATAAATACAGTAAGGTTAGGAATAAGGTTCAGCGGGGTTAAATTTGTAGCATCAGATAAAGAAGGAAAATTGAAAGTTTTTGATACGGCTGTACCTTTAGCTATACCAGTCATAGCCAACTGGATGCCCTACGAGCAGTGTTGCCATATGTAGGAAATTAATGACGGCGTAGACATCACATGACGTAGTACGGAGTAGGAGAAGGGGACCACCTACAGCAATAACGGTATATTTATGTTGGTGACGCCATGACGTCATGCCAATTCATCGCGTAGCGTGCATAAGTCATGTCTTCTCTACGCGTAGAGAATTCCCTGGCAACCCTGCCTAGGGGCGCCCACCAGGTGCCCGCGGGCAAATGGCAACGTCACGAGCAGTAGATGAGAAGTGCCGAACAGCTCAAGTAGTGGGAGCGCAGCGCCACGTAACTATACATACATATAACATATTGAAAGGAGATGCATTGTTGTGCCCGTGGCTCTGCTCGCTGCTGTGCTTGCGAGCATCGGCAGGCGCCTGTACCCTTCGAACAGGGTATAACCAACGTCAGAAGTAGGGAGAAAATGTTCGCACAGGAGATAGGGATGTAGTAGAACGGGAACAGCTATTGGAAGTTGAAACTCAGTGACGTAGTAAGGAGTAGTAGAGGGGGAATCCTTCACATGGTGTGATTAGTTTATATATATAGATCTCAGTGACGTTGGTTATACCTATAGCTATCCGTGACGGCACGAGTAACCTATAGAGTAGAGTGTTCTCCCGGCAATGCTGTCTTCGAACCGGCAGTTGGACACGCCTGGTTAGACACACAGACGCTCTTACGACTTCGTCTGGTGTGCACAAGTCGTATTAGTATATGTAGCTCTATACATGCGAGGATTGCCACTCTTCTACTCCCTAACGTTGCCTGGAAGTGGGTTCGTGCAAACTATTCGTAGTGGAGAGGGAACACAGGCCGTAAATGTTCCCCTTCCACTATGAATAGTTTGCACGAACCCACTTCCCGGCAACGTTGCTACTCCCTGCTATGTCACCGAGTTCCTATTTTCAATAGCTGTTCCCCCTCTGCTGTGTACTCCTTACTACATCATATGAAGCGCTTTTCTGGCAACCCTGCTCGAGCCGTTCCTCACTCTTCCACCACTGCTCATGAGGTCACTATTTACCCGCAGTTGTGGTTGCCGCTTGCTAGCGGGCGCCTATGCCCGCCCAACGGCCAATTGTGCACAGGTTTGCCAGTAGGGTTTGTCGGTTTTAAAAAACCGGTTTTTATTTATAAATTTGTAAAATTCGAAAACCGGATTTTAAATTTAAAAAACCGGTTTTATATACTGGAATTAATGTGAAGAAATTAATTAATTAATTAAAAACGTTAATAGTTTGACTTGAAATCGCCTCGGACACAAGCGTATTTTAATAGGTAACAGTTTACTCTAACACTAATCTTCATGAGTTCATATTTTCAGAAAAAAAATACGAAATGGAATAAAGATTTATAATTTGGTACCACCTTTTAACAGATTTATATTTTGTACGGATTTTAGTTATTTTAGCTTTTTTCTCGTTTGATTTTGAATGCAATCTATTTTATTGTGTTATAGTTTTGTAGATCTATAAATATTACATGAACTCAAAATTTGTACAGATTTTAGTTATTTTAATTTTGTTTTGTATAGATAGAGTATATTTTATTTTGTTAAATTTTTGTAATCCCATAATGTTAAGGAAACTGAACATTTTTAAAATAAGTAAAAATATTTATTTACTATTTTAAGTATATTTTTTTTGTGAAAAATCAAAAGTCGGTTTTTGTGTAAACATCCTATCACGTGGTGCCAATGTAAGCAATATGAGTTACTAAGTACTTCCGCAGAGAAATCTATGTCAAAATATGTGTTAAAACTATTTTTGAAGTCAACTATTGGCACATATTCGCTATACAGAAATACTCATGATGCCATATTTAGGGATTCAAGAATGGAAATATGAGAAACTACTAACGCCAAGGATATGTAACAGTTTAGATCATAATACATCGCGACAGACATAAGTGTTTATAAAAATTGTCCTCTTACTGGGACGTTCAATGGCGTACATATTTTTGGTAAACAATATGTAGTCGACAACCCATTGCTAGATTTGCCATTTCACAGAAACGGTAGCGAACAATGCTTCGATGCTCGCCAAATGATAGGAGTCGGTGAGAAAGGAAGGGGGCTCATAGAGAGGGGCGTTGATATTACGAAAATGCTATTGTTAAGAAATTTCTGGTTTTTCTTCTACTCGTTATGCCCGCTAATAACCAGCTCGAGACAACACTGGATCGGTAACCGCTCGGAAAAAAACAAGGTGACCGCGACGATCATGCTGGTCTATCTCCTTTAAAGTAAACGTTGCTTTTCGTACTCGGAAAGCATGTCTCGTCCCTTTCGCATTTGCCAGTAAGCCACACGTCGGACGGAACACGCCACCAGTATCTTCTTCTCCATGACAGTTAGTTCTACATTCTACTGAATCGCGTTTTCACTTTTCCAAGCCTTCCGCGCTTTCTTTGTTTTCCGTGTTTCCTGCTCCTACTTAGTCTCTCCTGTGTTTCGCCCCCCCCCTCTCTCTCTCTCTCTCTCTACTTGTACAAAAATATGATGACCTTTAAAGACTGTTGATTTCATCTGAATCCCAAAAATTCGCTGCACACGTTAGTCTCTCGTTTTTGGGCGACGCACACGGCCATATGAGTTTATTACGCTGGCTATAGTCAGTCTGGCCAATTTATAGAGCCCACCATCGACCGGGATGGTGTATCGCCATGATGTACAATGCTCCACCTGTCAGACATTAAATAAACAAAAAACAGTAGCACCGTTTTTCGTCGTATTCTTACCTGGACGTAGTTAACAAGTCCCTGTATAGTATTGCAGTAATACAGTATTTTAAATTCATCATACCTATTTCCATGTGAACTGTGAATATTCACTTTTAAAATTAGGATATTTTGTTTTCGAACTTAATATAAATTTTAATGCAAACGCAGGAGCGCAGATTCAGTTACATTGACTAAGTAACTTACGAATTCTAAATGCATTGTTGATTCTACAAGCGACCATAATCCGTTAAGGATAGAAACTAGAATACGACAGGATGTGTGACAGTTTTTGAAGTAATCGCCATAACGAAACATAGAAGAAATCTAGAAAATTGGTGCACTCCCTGCAGCTAGGCGAGCGAACGTCTGTACCCTTCTACAACTCTATTTGGCGCAAGATGCGCGGATACACTCGGAAAGTAAGCAATAATGCGACTGGTGTGCTGAGCGCAGGAGCGGCACGTGAGGAAATGCTGCCACTAGCACACATGTGCGCATATACAGGATATAGCTATAGGGGCATATAGACATGTCCTCCCCACTCTGTGCACGCAACGGTGTTGAACACAGCTGTGCATTTTGCTGTGGTGGTGGATCGCATGCATGGACACATAGATCTCACGGCCGTCTCGCAGAGCGCACGACCACCAATGTCGGTTGGCGGGATCAGCTTGTTTCGGATTGGCGAGAAAGAGCGTTCGCGACTCTCTGTTGGTGGGGCGACGCGGGGAGAGGCGGAGCCAATCGTCGACATAGCGACGCAACATGGCCCCTAGTTCGCGAGGGGCCGTGTTCGCGTGCACGTCGAGCACGTACGCGTACCGACTTTCCCCGGCGGACCGACAGATGTCGCCCTGACCACCTTTGAATCGTCAAGATCGGCGTAACAATTGGCCCTATGAGAAAAAAAGAAAACCCACAAGGAACCTGTTTATCACAGAAAAGAACCGTGATCGTGTATCAATACGGTCAAAAGCACCTGTGGGAATAAGTTGAAACGAAAGCCTAAAAGTGACGTCGACACATTGTGCTTTAAAATATAAATCTAGCATGATGATAATAATCCGTAAATCATATCTCGAAGCGTCAGAATCCTAGTTGAAGCTTTCGAAATTATTCTACTCGAAGAAGCAGCCGATTTCTGTTAATTGTTTTTCACATTGCACCTTGTACATACACGAGTGCAGTATTTCTGAAAGACTGTGTTACCGAAGGAGAGAGAGAGAGGGAGAGAGAGAGAGAGAGAGAAATAATTGGAACCTTTAAACGTTTACAAAGCTGGAAATACTAATCAAGTATCTCAGAGTAAAGTCTGTACGTAGTGTAACTCCTATTTCTGGGATTGAAGATTCATGTAGAAGTGGCGTGTTCGAAAAAGTGTTTGTAACGTGTTCATAACCTATCTAGATTTTAAATGGAATGAAAATATTGAAATAATACAGTAGAGATGTTAGCATCCTTAGAATGTTGAACGAGTGAAAAACCATCATAATATTGGAAATCGTTGTGTATTGTCTATTGAACTTTTCACCTTGACCCACTATTCCACTGTTTTGTGCTTCAAATCTTGTCTTTCTTCACACGAGACATTCGACACGTTTCACGAGATTTACCAGATCACGCTCATAGGTTTTTATTTCTATTTTACTTGTGAATGCAGATATTACGAGTGCAAGTTCACCAGATGAGAGTACAGCCGTTGTTCCCGACAGCCCCTGCTCTCCCGTTGAAACGAGCGCGACAACGCCGTCCAACGAGCCACAAGAACAGGAGCAGCAGCAGCAGCAGCAACAACAAATTTATCAACATCACCCAACGTCTGACTTTCAACAACAGCAGCAACGTACGACCGGAAGTGCACCAGCCGCTGCACCGCACATTGCTGAGGACAGTGGAGCCCCCTGTGAGATGCGGAGGACACCACCGCAAAATAAAGGTAAGTTCATTGTGCAATCTGTCATGCATGAAATATTCGTATTTTAAATTTAAAACGCTAGACGATTTAAATTCAGTATTTAAGCTTCCTGGCTGAAAGCTAAACATTGTAAATTACGTTGTATCGTTTCAAGCCTGACAGGTTTTTTCACGCATTTACTATCTACACATAAAATTATTGTCTATTTTATCCTGCATAATCATAGGCGTTGTCGTTAAAACAGTTTTCAATTCTATACTTCTATTTAACATAAACTGAAAAACAGTGTCTGTAATCTTAAAATGTTCCTAGATTAAAAGTGGATTTCATCGAGTCATAACCTCCGTTGTCACATTGACGTGAAACAATGCTAATCACACTGCTAATTGTGTTGATCTTTTTCATTAAATTCATTTAATTGTAACGTCAAATTGTTTTCGAATGTATCTTATTTTCGATAAACGGAAAATAGTAAATATTATCTGGAGTAGATTTACAAAAGTGAGGTTAGCTGTATTTAACAACATGGGGATAATCTTACCCGTATGAGCTAATCTATCTAAAATAAAATTTCAATTACTGCTAACGTATTGAAAGTTATGACTGCAAAATTAGAACTCTTAGAACTGTAAAATTTACGATATATAATTTCGTAATTTCAGCTTAAAAATTTCATTCATTTGCCTTTGCTTTTATGTGTGTACAATAAAATATCTTATAATTTTTTATTCTTGGAGTAATAATATATGAAAACAATGTAACAAACAAAACTTTATCACAGTTGAAAACAATATGTGTATGTACATTCATTTAAAGTACACTATGTATACTTTGTTCCTCAGTTGTTTACAGTAGGTGTTACTTGGTTAAATAGATACTTGTTTTAATTCATGTTCGTCTACACATGCTAACATCAAGCACAGACTATGTAGGTATAGAATAGACCTAAAATCCACTGCACTTCTTCTTCCCGGATTTGAGAGGTCCTAGAACTCTTATCATTTTAGTATCACATGCAACGTTACCGGTAAAGTCTCGAAAGAGATTATAACGTTACGCGTGGTAGGAATTAGAGTTCGCCACAGGTAAAATACGGTTATTCGAAACCCCTGATTTTCAATTTATGTTTATGTTCGTAATAATTTAAAGATCGCCTTATGAACGTATTCAGTTCAACGAAGGAGAAAATAAGAGAATCATAACAAAACCAAAACACATTCGATTTCCAACCTTGCTGTTTTGTTCGTATTTATTTAACGCAAACAAATTTCATTCGATCGCAACAACGTTATTTTTGATAAGTGTGCCTTAGTAATTAAAGGAGTTTCTTAAGAGCACCTATTGCTGAAACTCAGCCATTCATCATGTGTTTGCGCATACATTAGCGATAGTGTATACTATATAATATGGTATAACAGGGACGCATAAAAATATTAATAATAATATCTTTTACTGTATTCTGTATTACACGCTTAGTAATTTCTGTACCAAACGAATTTTTCAGTTTTTATTTGTTAACATTCGAGTCAGTGTGATTCAACGCCTAAGTGCAACGAATAATGATACTTTTAACGACAGAAGTGATGCAGAGAATTATATCAACCAGCAGAAGGCGTGAAATAATCACGAGGACCTTGATCGCAATGGTGTACAGTAATTTCTCGATAAATGTAACTCGCTCGGGACCGGATACTTGTACATATATATACATGTATATCGGGTATAGGATGTCGAACATTATGTCACCTCACTTGTCCCGTTCTTTTGTTAATATAAGCAACCGTTGCCCGGTTTTCTGTTCCGACAACATCGGCAGTCAAAGAAAAGGACAGCGAGTGACAAAGACAGAAAGTAAGGACGAGGTCACAGCAAAGGAGAGTGAGCGAGATGCACATAATAGATTCTTCGCCTCGTCAAGCCGTTTAAAGGTCCCCACAGTTGTTACGATTTTTCGTACGATTCATCAGACGTACATAGTTGTATCTGCTTAACCAGGCACTACCTACATGTACATATAAATGTTTGCAAAGAATCGTGTGAAGCAGCACGCGTTTAAACTGCAATAGGTATTGACAATACCTTAGAAAGTTAGAACAGCGTTTCCTAATTGATGTTCCACGCAACACTGGGATTACAATTACAATTAATAGTTGAGTTTGTAAATGCAATTAAATTAGGCGTCATTAAAATCATGCACAATTTATACATTACTTTTAACTAATTGACCAATTCATTTGTTTTTTAATTGATTAATGCAAAACTCTGGTTAAGTACATCATACGACAGAGCTAATATTCTAGGGTAGGTACTGTTAATATTGCAGTCCAAACGCGTGCTGCTTCACACGATTCTTTGCAAACATTTATACGCGCAAGTAGTGCCTGATTAAGTTGATACAAAATCATTCCCACTACCATTTTTTCTTTACTTAGTAGGATCCTTTATGGCTTCTTGGTTATGAGGCCATAAAAGACAAGGATAGCACTAGCCACAAGAAAAGGGAAAAATTTCAAATTCCGCATTTCTCATCGGACCTGCACGAAACTGATATCAATCGAGTCGTTGTATTTTCCCAATGAAAATAGTACCAAACCCGACATAATTTGAGCTATAAATATCGAGATTACATATAAAATTAATTTGTGGAATTTAAAGCCAACTTCGTTAAAAATAGTCCGATTTATAGTATTTTGGCTGATTTTATTCGGGAGAATCCCAGGAATTCATTGGTGTCACTTTTATATGGGTATGGTGAAAAATAAACAACTTGACTTTTTGTACAATTGATGACACAGCGGCGAGCAACTCTATTTAGAGTGAAGCATTGACGGGTGAACGCTGCCTCGCTCGCTTCTGACCTTGGTTCTCGTTACCCCAAGGTTAGAAAAGCCCTGCCTTCGAATAAAGGCCCTCGCTGAAGTTATTATAAAGATGAAAAAATTATTCGAAGCTCAAGATGAAAGGCCTTCTAATGAAGAAAGTATCTGTGTCTGTCAGATGAACTCCCGTCGAATAAACTGATTCTTCCGTGGCGCTTCGGATAAAGATAACCCGAATTATATTTATTCAACGAATAACGAATAACATTTTTATCTGTTAGGTACTCGAACTTCTAAATTTTTATGTAGATATAATTTTGCCGATTTCTGGTTTCGTCTTATTTTCATCAACAAAATCTCATTAATTAATATGTTACAAATATTTTCATAACAATAAAGCCAAAAATATTTTTCGCGCGTGTAAGGAATAACGAGATTTTTACTGTTTCTCTACGTGTTCATAAACGGTCATTTAGCTGTCGTTAATGTGGGCTTTGAAAAGAGAAAGTGGTCGATACTTGGAGGTGTTATAAACCAGACCAAGATTCGGTTGTACCTACTTCCGAATGGCTCCAGTGGCGATCGCCACGAGGGTTGAGGAGAGGAGTGGGAAGGATGTGTGGACCCTAAATCTAAAATTGTTGCTTCAGGAATTTATTAGTTTCCGAGATATTAATAAAAAACATTCAGTATTTCTGTTGACTTATTCCGACACAACGCATTCCACTTTCCAACTTGTGCCGGATATTAGTATTGGTTGGGGCTAGATTAGAGCGGGGGGCGCGTAAAGCATGGTAGCGAACCAATATGAGTTTGTAGATTTGAACCAGAAACTTGCGGATGCAACCCATCCTATTATACAGGGTGTTATTCTGCTGATAGTCAGTATTCTAGGGGTGATTCTACACTCCAAAATAAGACGAAAATATAGAATACAATTTTTTATCCCGCTTCGTTTTCGAGAAAATTGGCTTTGAATTTCAGCTAAATACGCGTGCCTTTTAGACGCCTGAGGGCTAGGCGGAGGTTAGGGGAATGTATCCAGCTGTCCGTAGAACAGATTAGGGGCGGGAGGGACCCTCGTTAGGCCTACGTGCACCTTTGCAGTTCAAAGAAAATAATTTGTAAAAAAACTTAACAATCATTTTTTATTAATATTTCGCAAACTACTAAATCCCCGAAGCTACAATTTTAGATTTAGGATTCACACCCCCTCCCCACCCCTTGCCTCCAACTTCATGCAAAAGCCTACTCAGAAAATATACTTCTTTTAATCAGGACTATAACACAAAATCGTGAGAGAATCGGATTTTCAGGGGTCCATTTCACCCCCTTAGAGTGAATAAATTTAAACTTTAATCTTTGGGGATATGCAGAGGATATATAGACATGTATTACTCCTTTTTTTGCTGCCCAAATTCACTCTAAGGGGATGAAATTGACCCCTGAAAATCCGGCTATGTTCCGAGTCTGTGTTATATATAACTCGCGAACTGTAAAAACTGTGAGAATTGTAAGTTACCAAATGATGGCAACTTTGAGAGGATGGTAAAAAAAACATACCTCTCTTGCTTTTTTAACCCATTTTATAGTGCCAATTTAATTAAAACTTTAAAACAAATTTAAAAATATTCCCTTTTTTAGTATAAATTTAATAAAGATTAGTTTTGAAAAATAAGCGATTTTTTCTCTAAAACCAGGGGGGCAACCGCCCCTTTTGCACCCCCGCCCCCCGGACGCCCATTGTCCTAATTAAAAGAAATAACTTTTTCATGGAAACTTTTTTTTCTATATCCTACAGTTCGCGAGTAATACACAAAATCGGAAGATTTTCAGAGGTCAATTGCACCCTCTTCGAGTGAATTTGGGCAGCAAACAAAATTGCGTTGTATTCAGGAGGACGTTCCCTACGTATCCACAAAGTTTCAGACTTTTTTGCATTTCAGGGATCGAGATCTTGTCAAAAGTATGGGGGTTGGAGCTTTGTAAGGCTTCACACATGAAAATGGTTACTCCTACGAAAGAACTTAAACAACCTTTTTTCTACAGAATTTCCTAAGCTACAAATTTCATAACTATTTTTGTCGTAATGCTGATAGCTAACGAGATATTCGCGAAAAACTTTTTTTTCCCTTCAACCCTCTGTAAAGTTTTTAGTGGATGTCGGGTCGATGGGCACTTCTGACATATTGTTTGAAACAACGAAATAAAGTCCCATACCAAAATGTAGCTTGCTCGGAATTATTCCCCAGACAAATTCTAATTTCACTGGATTACTCGTCAAACTTGCTCGCGTGAAGCTCGTCGATTGTCCAGACACTACGAACAAATTCGATGAGCCTCACAATGTGTTGAGCAATTTTGAGCAAGCAGGGCCTCTCACGAGCTGAGCATTTCAGATAAGATATCCAGTACGAAGAATTGAATGTTCATATTTTTTATAGCTGTTCATGAAAGTATTACCAAGGGATTGTTGAGGTTTTTCTGATGAAAATGAATCCAAACACTACGCAATTTTGTCAATTTACAAGGTAGGTACCTAATGTGTCGCAGGTCAGTCAGCAGAAGCTGAATCCGGAACCATTGTACGTAATTCTAATCTGTGTATTTCTAATTAAAAATAATCTGAATTGCTTCGTGTTTGGACTCATTTTCATTTGCAGAATCTCGCCAATCCATCGGTAATAGTCTGATCAAGTTGCGATCAGAAATATGAAAAGCCCCACTCATGGCTTAACGATCTTGGTCTCACTATCGATCGAAGATCTACTCTCTCTCTCGGTTTCTAAATTTTCCGCTTTTGGTATTTTCATAACTCCTTGAAAATATGAATTGGCAAAAAATGAAGAGTCCCGTCATCGGGTCCCGAAAACTACGAATATAAATTTTACAAAAATGTTTCGATTCATTGTTTTAACTCATTTTTACGTATCGCAGAATAGGCACCGCCTAGATTAGACATGCGCGGAGTTCAGAGATTTGTAGGAATGTCAGTAACGGCGCCAATTTTTAATATTTTTCAGCGTACGACACGTAAAAATGATTGATAAATGTTCCTCTACGCGTACAGTACTAATAAACAATGCCATCTTGCAATTTATAGCACGTATAAGTTCTTACGAAGTACCATATTTCGACGCTATATACTCAGTCTCCTGACCCCCGGAATAGATTTTCGGAGAGAAATTCGCGCGAGTCGTTGACAAACTGAGCCAAAATGCAGCGTAAAGAAATCACAAGTATGCAAGCAAACACCTTCGACATTTCAACACATTTTAGAGTAGTCGAGTTAAACCCTGTTCATGAATAGAGGACGCTAAGTTCAGTCCTGAAATTGTGGGTCGGTAACACAGTTTCGTTAGAGACACAAAACCCCACAAGATGGTCTATTCTATACCTCCCCGTCTGTGACTTAATTAAACGCGACATTCCGGAGTAGTGACGCGTCGGTATATGGTGCGCGCGATGCAGTGCCGCGCCTGTTAGTTGCCTGAGACGGTGGACGCGGCGACACAGTCGCAAGCCGGTTCCTCTCTCTCTCTTGATTCTCAGTGTCTTCGCTTTGGCGCGTTGTGTGGGAGCCGTGCGAGTGGCAGTAGTGTACACACGCTGCTGCTGCTGCTACTGATCCTCTTTCCCTTGTCGTCGCGCTGGCTGTCTACCGCTCCTCATTGTTCTTCTTGTCCTTTCGCAGTGATACGTCCAGACCTTTAATCGTCGTACGCTCAGTACTGTCAGTGTGCTCCGTCGCGCGAACAGGTATGTGCTCGACGCCACTGCGTTCCTTTTCACTCGGGACCCTCTCGCCGCTGTCGGATGACCCAAACGTACCGTTACTAGCCAGTACTGCCGACCACGTGGCTCGGCGCGTGTTTCGACTTTCTTAACGTGCGCCGTTGACACGTTAGCTTTGATCAACCTTGCTCGGGAAAGCGTCGACAGAACCAGGAGTGCCAAACCTCGGGCCACATCTTCTGCTCTTCGCTGTTGCCGAAGGAGAGGGATAAAGGCGGACTTCTCAGAGGTGAGAGAGAAAGGAGCGCGCGTCGGGGGAGGGGGAAGAAAAAGCGTAAAAGGCATGGAGTAAGAGAGAAAGAGAGGGAGTGAGAGTGAGAGAGGAACAGAGGGAGCACGCTGACTGGCAAGTATGTACATTGGACACGTTTGCGCTCGCGGGCTGCGTCCATCGACACCACTAGGGTGATCGCACCTCCAAAAGTGGTCTATGTTGCAGTCGCTGCAACGGCGCACCATTTTCTACAAGCTTGCTCGATAATTTATGTGTCCCTACTTATCGTCCCGAAATGCATACAGACTAGACTATTCGGTGAGCATTGTATGTAGCATACGAATGTCAAAACAATTTATCTTCATAATAAATATCCTAATTTCGATGCCGACTGACCCGTTAGAAATGCGCTACATAACAGTAATTGTAGCGATATTGCAAGCGAAATTTATCGACTGTAACCAAAGTTGAATCACATCCGACAATATTTAATAACGGAAGTTAAACGTACATTATATGCATACACATATGTATAGCAAGCTCAAAACCGGTTACGTACTTTGTCTCGTGCATTTCGCGGAACATGGAAACACGATACAGCCGTGTCCCGTACTCGCTTTCAGCGTAACGAAATCTTATAAACATTCAACCTGAGCGATATGCTAATCTTGCTTAATGCAAACCCAGAGGCCCGTAGGAGGTAACGGCGACACTTTGCGAAGAGGTATCTGGCCTGACCTTGATTCTCGTTGTGACATATTTTGTCATTGTGTAGCGATCGAAGGTTATGGTAAATCGGTACTACAATTAGCGATCGGCCATTATGAAACGCTGTCTCTTGTAAAATCGAATTCAATCGCGAATACGCACAGATTCTCTTTTAATTATTTTGTAACAAAGGCCACGTTGAAATCTAGTTCGTGAACATTTTTCATAGATTTGATTTCACGGACGGATTCAAGGAGAATTATATCGCACATACATGTGAAACGAGTACGGTATGATACATGTTAGGTTTAATGTTAAAACATGATTTTAGGATGATATCGTGCTGGTTAAGAAGCGGTTGTGTCGTGTGTCAGTTTGTGTCATCAGTTGTACAATTATATTTATCGCGAACCGCGGCAAGTTAATGAACTTCTATCGCAAACGGTGTATGCGATAAAACGTTCGTCGTTATCGGTCAAAAAGAATGCAGTGTCGTTTTCTTGTCCAGTTAGACTCTTGATCATTTCACACTTTGGAAGAACAGAATAGAGGGGGAGGATGGTGTCAATTTGAACAAAAATAGAATAAGATTTCGAGTTTTCTGAACTTGTGCTTGTTATCGATTCTCAATACTTGACTTTTAAAACGTTCGTGCCAAGAGTTAATCTTTCGATCCGATCGATCACGTCGAACTTCTTTTTTCTTCGGAATATTTGTACGTAAGTACATACAGTCGGTTGTGCAACTTTCGCGAGTTGTGTCGTGGGACGTGGTTATCTCCGTGCAGCTTAGGGAGGGGGGGGGGGGGGGGGCTGATACATCGCTGTGTTTGATAGTTTTTAACGCATTGGTAATTCCCTCGAAGACAGATCTCTTGTGTGGAGGAAGTGGGAGGGGCAGAGTGTACGCCACGAAATAATATACGTTGCATTCGAAGAAATACGTGCATGTACGCGAATACACCGTCCTGATATTTGCGTATCGTCATTTCACGGTAAGAATGTTCCTCGGCAAATATGTACTCTCTTTCTAGAGATAGTATTATGCTGTACGCGCGTTTGCATATTACAAAACGATCGTATGGGCGAAAAAAAATTTTCTGATCTGAAATATTGGAAGATTGGTTTTTGTTACTCGATTCAAGTAAGCATTTGTTATTAATTAATCGAAGAAAAATTTTAATTAATATTCCAATATTTTCTGTTGTTTGTAAAAGTGGGACAGACTGTGTTTTTGGTTAATTAAAAGACTGGTGTGAGATTAATGAGATACAGCATTTTCAATCATTTAGGTGACAAATTATATATTAATGATATTATTTTAAACTAATAATATTCTTTCCCTTGGTTAATTTAAATAATGTTATTTTTGTATGACAAAGAGTAAACGGAGTCATATTTTCCAAATGATAATGTAATTGATTCATATTAATTTAAAAAGGCTGCTATGTCTGAGACTGTAAAACTGTCTAAAAACTTTATTAATTACAAAATTATTTATCCCCACCAGGTATAGAATTTCATTTTTTATAATATACTGTAAACTATGTTATATTGAATTGTAAATTGATTATAAAAATTAAATACAAACCCTTTTTATTTTAAAATTGATAATGCTGTTAAATTGAGTGTAATTTGGAGTGTTTATTAAGAAGTTTAATATATCCCCTTATCATCATATGATTAAAAGATTACCAATATAAATTAGTATTTCTACTTCAAACATTTAATTATCGGCCAAAAGTTAAATAAAAGATTTAGTATTTATACGGATTATCCTTCTTATGATAGATATATGGTCTGATATATAATAATAAATAATTATTATTATATTTATACGAATTATTAGGATTTAATATTCCCTATCTTAAACCTACTAAAATTCTCAGCCCTTTTTCATATTAATATATACATAAATAAGCAACCAATAAAATGGAATATTTATAAAATCAGCTATAAATAAACGTGCCTCGTTTATTAAATGCACATGGAAGTCGAGAGCCTGAGCGGGGTTAATCGGATTCACGATCTCCAAGTCTCGTTAGCTACCTACAAAACGGAATAAAAAAGTTTTACTCCTCAATCAATAAGAGATATCCAATACTTTTCAAGTAACGTAGACGAATCGATGTTTTCTACGCCGGTTGGGGAACATTGATTCCGTATACGGAGAAATCTTTTATCCCGGTGAATCGCTGATGCGTTGTAAACGCGGCAGAATAGCCACGAACTCATTGACTAGCGGACTCGATGTATTTTCGGATACACTGTTTGCGAGCGCCAAGTTTCATTGGCACAATTCCCTCTCACGCGCGCGAGGAAGGAGAGGACGAAGTAGGAGGAGGAGCTACGATCAATGACCAACTGAAAGTAGATCCTAATAAGAGTGGATATTTATGCGCGCGTAATAGAGAATCCCGCGCCACGGTAATCAAAGCTAAACGGCAGCTTATTGTTCAGGCGTAGGTACATTTCGGCGCGTATTGATCCAAATCCTGATATTATGGTGACGCCGCACTAACTCGTAGATTCAATTACATATTGATCGAGCAGAGCTTGCGTCAGCCTCGCTGTCAACGGTGCACGTGCGGTATCCTGGAATCTCTCGAAACAAGCCTTCCGTGAAATCACCGTCGAGCTCTGTGTTCATTGCTCCTCGTTGAATCCGTTTTACCGGGTTTCTCTGCAATTCGCCAGCCAATTTCGCCAATAAACCACTTAAAATGATTAGGGGAAAACTGGAATCATACCGGATTATTATATCCCCTGTACAATGTACACCTGTTACGTGATCCCAGTTTTAGTATCCGGCTAATGGAGCTGAATAACTCACAATTTATTAACCGGACTTTACTGCTTCAACATTCTTTATTTATGTACAATGAAAATTATCTTCAGAAATGGGCACAAATTTTTTTATAGCCATTTATTGTTTTACACGATCGTTTGTAACGTATAAAATACATTATTGCATTTATTGCGAATCGTATTATTACTCGCCATTAAATATTTCTCTATCTCGTATTAGATTCGCAATTTATTATTCCATTCACATTCTAAATAGTCCAAGCATCGTTATCCATTATTCAAACTTGCCTCCAAGAATAAGCACTTACGAGATCTTCTATAATCATCCGTCATATATAAACTATTCCCGATGTTATAAGAGCACGAAGATGGCGGTCAAACATGTACGCGTAAATGCCCGGATAACAGTAGCGGGAACAATTTAACCGCTTTAAGCATGGTAAGATGCATCCGCGAGGGACTGAGTCTCGATTGTGCCGGTGGGTAAGCTCCACTTACCGTATTCGTCGCGACCAGCGCTACAGCCACGCGAATAAAGGGTTTAATGGCACGCCTTCCTGTAATACGATCGTCCGGTAAAAGGCCGCTAATGAATCGATCGCGGATCGGGACTCTCCCCCTCCACCCTATTTCTCCTCGAGGAACTCGTTCTCTCGGGGGCCCAGTGATTAACGGCCATATCCCCGATGATCGCGACTAGCGACTCCGTTCCCTTCTGAATCCCTACTGTTCTCGTCCCCTCTTTCTCTCTCTCTCTCTCTCTCTCTCTCTCTCTCTCTCTCTCTCTCTCTATTTCTCTCTCTCTCTCTGTCTCTCAGCTCGAATATGCTCCCCCCACCTCAGCTACTCCTCCTGGACTCCTTGGGGCCGTCCTCTTCCCACCATGTGCCGGAGGGGAGTGCTGGTTTCGTGGAAACTCGTTCCATGGCATTCCGTCGTTGTTGTTGCAATTAACCGGCGTTTTGTTCTCCACAGTCGATAGATCGGGAACCGGGCAGTCTGGAAGCTCGCCGAGGGTGACGCTTCGGCTCAACCAGGTGCGAGGAGCGAGGGATGAAAAGAAAGGAGGGGGCGCTGCTAACTCCCGTCAGGGCGGCATGAACGCACAGGTACTGCACAGTATTATCCGTGATATTAACGTACTGAGAGATTCTAGGACCTGGGACGGGCTGTAATTCTTCCCTATGTTAGGTCGATGCATAAGTTCGTTCGCTTTATTCAAACAAAGCCTTTATTAAAAGTAATAGCACGGTATATGTGGTTTTAATCAGAGTATTTTTCTTGCCTAACTGGGACCTTTAGCCACGATTCTTGTAAAAGAGTGAGTGTAGCAAAAAAGAAATTTCGGTACACCTAATATCACCTGACAGTGACAGAACGAACTTTCGCACCGATCTAATATAAAGGTGGAATAAATTTTTGTTCAAAAGATGCAATTGCATTGTTTTTTAAATGGTTATTCGCGTACCTTTTTTTTTTTTACACAAATTGACCTTTTTTTATGTTGCGTATGGATAGTAGGAAATGGGTACCTTATGAAACACTTCGCGTTTTATGGTAAAACGTTATTTTATTGCTGCAAGCGTTCGAACATTGTTTGTGAGATGAAGGAACACTCGATATCGTTTTTCGTATATCGTATTCCCGATTTATAGCCGTGACCTGGCATGTTATTTGTATTACATAACACTTATTATTAACTCTTTCGGAGTTTATATTACACTCCGTTCTTGACGAGATATTTGCCGCTTCATACACGATTAAATGTAAAATACTATCAGCAATACGACACATCACCACTGGTTAATTGAATTGTGACAAAATTTATACCAAGAAAAATGATTTGGGACCGATAACTTTAAGATTTAGATTCAAATCTCGATGCCTCATTCACTGATTTTAAAATCCCTTGATTTCTTTCTCACACAAAAGATAACTCAAATGTGTAAGTTAAAACTGATTGGTCGAACATGCCACTGGAAATATTGGAAAATGTTTGGAGTGTAACGATAATAAGTAGGTACATCTGAACATTCAGTGTAATAAAGCAATATTTTAGCATGAAATGTGAATTCCCTCCAAGTGTTACGTTCAGTTTTCAATATCAATACCTTTATATAGCAAAATAACGAGAGGAATCAATTCATGTACAGAAACGTACGCTGTCAATTAAAAAAACATTACTGTTACATCGTAACTCCTCCTGAAAAAGTATGATCGTGGAAAGATATTATAAAATTGGCAAATGAGTAAATTTAATAAATTCTTCTTTATTTTTATTGAAAGCCTGTCCGCGTTAAGTAGCGTTTATAAATTTTGCCACGTGTCCATGATCCGCTACGGAGCACTCGTGGATCGAGTTAATTAAATTAATTGTTGCACACGGTGACACGAAGCAATTACGAAATCGATATGATGCACGAATGGCAATGCTCGAGAATCGAACGATATTTGTACTTATGAACATTTTATAGCATGAATGGATTTTTTTAAATCCAAAACTGTACAATTGTCATTTTAGTCCAAATGACTCCCCCTCCTCCCGTAACTCTTGGGACAATAAATGGTTTGGGTTTTCCACGTAGTAGGTGCAATTTTTAGCTTACTGTTGCCTATGTAGTTTCAGAAAGCTTCTTGGAATTATTGGTCATCTTTGTGTACAATTTTCAAGCAAAAGTTATTTTTAACTTTCTGTCTTCAACAGATTTTCAAATTATCCTTTGTAAACTTTCTCTCCAACCATCTGCATGCTGAGGTCGCAACACGTAGCGTACGCCAGTGTATATTTCTAGGATTAATAAACATATTGAGAAAGACCGTATTCACAGTACAATTGTTTCATAAAAATTTTCTACCGAATATACATGCACGGTTGTAACAGCGTCTCTTAAAAGGTACGCGTTAATCACCAAGCGGCACCAGTGTCAGGCTTGTGTGGAGTCCACACTGTAGACTGAAACGATAAGTATGTACCTACTATGTGCAAAGTAATCTACAAATATGTAATAATACGCGATAACGCAAGCATGGCGCACGAGGAAAGTTCTCATATTTCGTGAAATATATATATTTTTCAACACACTTTAGCTCAGTATTCACCATATCTATTAATGACAAAAGACCTAAAAATAAAAGCTAAGAAATATTTTCTGTTTGATAACGAACATTTCATAGCCCACATAATTTTTTAAATATAAAAGCGAAATACATTACACGTTCAAAAACAGAGCAATTTTTTAACGACTGCCATTCTCATCTAAAGAATCCAATCGTTATGAAAAAAATTATGGTTCAATTTCAAGGTCTCTAGAATGTATTCCATTAGTTTTTCTTTATGAGATTGTATCACAGTTTCTGTACAAAATTTCTAGATTGCCATATGTCGAGGAAAACGAAGAAAATCTTCAAAAAGTTGTAACTTTTACAAATTTCAATATTAGAAGCTAAAAGTCTATAGAGTTGTTGTTCAAATATAGTATTTTGAGAAAAAAAATAGTTTGTAAGTCGGCTTTGGAAAAAAGGTATTTAATTTGCATATAGAAGGTACAGAGCGTCAACAAAGGGATAGATTCTCCAGTACCATGAATCAACGCTTGAAATGGGTATTCTCAGATAGACGAGTAGTTTTAAGGTCATATTTGGAAATTAATAATGAAAGAATTAATGAAGCTAAGAAACTGGCATTCTTGTACACACGATTACTCATATTTTTTTTAATAACAAAAGATTTTAGCCCGACATGAATAATGTTTTAAGAGTTACGGACCATCGTGCTCATCATCTGTGGAAAATTCTTCCCAAATGGTAGCGCTAATCAGACCCCCCCTGGCCATGAAATGCAAATAATTCAAAATCCAAATAGTTTAATCCTTATAAAGGTAGCTATCGTCCTACCAAAAGAAGTAACATAAAATAATGTTTGCCGAAATGACGCCCGTCAACGAAATGCTATTGGAATTTTAACATCAATTCTATAATTTCCACGAGCTGTAAAATAATATTTAAAGCGAGATTACCGAGATGTGTTCTCATTATGCGTGTTAAAGCTCATGCCAATCGGTTCAACAGTTCATGAGATACATATCTGTGCTGCCAATTTATAAAACGTCGTTTTAAAAAGAATACATTCAAAGTTGTCCGTATAATTTTTATAATTAGTGGCAATCGATTTCTAGCACTCGCTCTTAATCTCGTGCATCAAGCAGATAATTAAGACAGATTTCTCGTATTTGGTGAGTTAGAGAAAAGTTGCGAAAAGAATTTATTTTGTTTACTAATATAAATCTCGTTGTGTTCCATCTTCCTTCTTCTATCCTTGCAAAATTATTCTCATTATCAGTTTATCAGTCTCTTTTGAATTTCTTTTCTTCTGTTTTCTTGGACGAGCATAATTGTGTTTTGTACCCACCCTGTCCATTTTTATATTTGTAAATCTTTCGTACAATACATGTTTGCTTCCTAATTTCCTGTGGATTATTTCACAGGGAGAGCGTGCGAATCATAGGGGAATGAGTCACGGCTAGGATTCAGTTTCAATAAGGGTTGAAGGGACTTATATTGATAACTACTGCGCAGGAGCATCGTCGATCTATTTGAACATCGCGGCCTTTAAACTTTTATAACTCTACCAATTTTATGAATTTAATTACCTTACGGGCATATTTTCAAAACTCTAATATTCTGGAGAGTACCTATAATAAAACAGATTTTTTTAACCTTCAAATCGAGAATACCCCCTTAATTGGAGGGGGTTAATGGACCCCATGGTGCTTGAAACAATTGTTTATTTTGACTTTTTTTCTCATGAAAATACAAAACAACTACTTGTAGTTTTATATTCACTAAAAAAATTTTAAAAAAATTAGATTTTGTTCGTATCACTTGTATTAATATTCCAACTGATGAGACTCGAATCATTCAGCGTTGCCGGGAAGTGGGTTCCTGTAAACTATTCTTACGGGCCGTAACACTTCCCCGTCCACTACAAATAGTTTGCAGGAATCCACTTCCGGCAACGCTGCTTGAATGCTTTGTTCCGAAGAAAAAATCAAAATTTGACTGCGAAAATGGAAATAGAAATTGGCCTCACCAAGTAGATAACAAAGTCTCTCCAGTTAAGGATTAAACATTTGCGTACGATATATCACATGTTATCTGCATTCTGATATAAAACGATGCTTACAGAATCAAGGACAAATGGAAGCTTCGTCAAAGGCGTCGTCAAACGTCTCATCGGGGACCGTAAATGCCGCCCCGGGCTCGAGTGCCTCTGGGAACACGTCGTCCTCAGCCACCGACACCGGCGACGTGTACGAGTTCAAAAGCTCGAAAGAGCCGACGCCGGTGAGAGGCGCGAGCTCCTCGCCGAATCCTAATCCTGAGAAAGATAAAGATGGCAGCAAGTCCACCGGCGGTCAAGGAAGCCAAAGTGGTGGGAACAACGTGTCCACCACTGGCAGCTCGACGATATCCTCTGGGGAAACGTCAACGACGTCCATTACCACCGACGAAGCACCCGCGGTTTCAGCGTCGCCCTCGTCGAAGCGCGCCTTCGAAAGCGACAATGCCGAAGAACAGGACGAAGAAAATCGCCGGAAGAAACGGAAGGATTCGGAGCCCGTGAAAGAAAATTTAAAAGGCACAACAACTGGAAGACAGAGCACTGGCAGAAATGCTGCTAACACGGCAGAAAAAGTAAGCATTGTTTCTTTTGCAACTAGTAATGAAAAGTAAAAAAGTGAAAATCTGCCATCCCCACTGCTTATTTTATAATTGCCGCGGCGAGTCAAAGGGAGACTGAGAACGAGTCGGAAGGCGCCGTAATTTATGCCCCGTGACCAGCCGCTCTTACGCCCCGCAGTGATAATTTTCTAATAGCTCCGTTTTCAATTACAGTGCGCAAAATCGGGTAAACAAGGATCTGGAGCAGCTTCTGGAAAAACTAATCAAAACACAACCTCGATTAGTACCGACAGGAAAAGTCCAAGTACTTCAATGGCAAGTAGCCCAAAGCCATCAAACCCCCCTGGTTCGGCAACCAGCTCCAAAACAACTACACCAGCACCGCCTGAATCCGATGGTGAAGATGATCGGTCAAAGGGTTCAGATTCAAATTCAGCTCCTAAAGTGCCGCCTTTAAAAATAGTTATTCCGCAAAGTACCACATCCGAGCAAGAGCAGGGCAACAGAAATGGAAAGAGCACGTCTAATAGGAGTCACCAACTGCCTTATGTAGTTGCAAGCTCTAACAGTAATGATTCGACTGATAAGGATCAAAGTCAATCTGCCAGTGGCACGACAAGCCCTACAGAGAGTGGAAGTAATACTAAAAGCGAGGACAAAAAGGATTTCAGTGGTGCTTTACACGGAGAAGAAAGATCCACGCATCATCAGAGAGTGCTGAGAAGTTCGCATAGGTCTGGCAATGGCAGCAATGGCTCAGCAACGTTGAAGGAAACATCCACATCCGCGGGTAATGGAAATTACTCGAACTCATCTCCCTTACCAGTAGCTGCTTCCACCGACCGTTCAAATAATTCGTCGCCGCAACAACGGCATCATTCGCCGACACCCGAAACAACTGGCTCCGAGTCTAGTAAAACTACCTCGACGGAGACTTCCAACAATAACGCTACTTCAAAGGCGAATGTTATGGTGGAGAAGTCTGAGAAAAATACCGAAGTTAGTGGAAAAAGTCAGAAAGATAGCGGCGGGGAGAATTCAGAAAGCACATCTACAACTACCTCGGCGACAACCTCAAATGTAGGTACTCCCGCGCCACCAGTTGAGCTGCACCCCAGGAAACGGAAAATGAAACCTAATAAGGAAGCACAGCAAGCTGCCACGGCTGCTTCTAATGAAGCGTCTGAAACCACGAACACGGGCCCAGAAATTCATCCGCACGATCAACCCATCACTAATTGTTACCAATTGTTTCTCAATATCAGAAAACAGGTACTGTTTGCAGTATTATTATATGGCATAGAAATTTCAATATTACTAACCCGCTACTAACGAATTTAAGTATAACAAAAATGTATTAGGTGGGAAATGATATTGGAATTACCAGAAAATTGTGCAAAGAATTATCATTTCCAACATATTTTGTAACAGAGATTGCTAATAATTGTTCATGGAAATGTCTACAATGATTGTGTTTAACTTTCAGCTATAAGATATTTCTGTATTCGTTATTTGTTATATAAATAATATATAAATAAGAACAACTATCTAATTTTGAAATAAAAGAAAAGGTACATGAAAGGAATAGTTTCTTATATATTAGTAACAGTTTACTGAGTATTTTAATGTGACAAATTTTAAGAAGTTTAAGTCAAACCTCAAAAGCGATTATTACTATTTTCAAATTTTTACAAATGCACATGTTATTTAATATAATTATTATTACAAAGTATCGATTTATATATATGAAAGCACATGTTCTAAAATCATTCATCCACATGGATAATACATCAAACATCTATAAATTTTTGTTAGTAATAGAAATTGAAGAATGAATATACAATATAATATAATTATTTTCATTATTTCAGATTGAACGAAGGAGAAAGGGTCTTTTTCCAGTTCAACCAAAACCACCCCAGGGCTTTAAAGATTATTTAATGAATCGTTGTACATACGTATTAGCTGGAAATGCAAATAAAGAGCCGAACGTTAATCCGCCAGTTGGATTGCAAGGCGCTATGAAGGATTTGTACATTGAACAAGAGAAAGAGAGATATCGCCTTAGAATGCAGCATGTCGTTGAAAAAGAGAAATTAGTTTTGTCAGTGGAACAAGAGATTCTTAGAGTACACGGCCGAGCCGCCAGAGCCCTTGCTAATCAATCACTTCCTTTTTCTGTTTGTACTATATTGAAGGATGAAGAAGTTTATAACGTTATTACTCCGGAGCAAGAAGAGAAAGACCGAAATGCAAGGAGTCGATACAATGGCAGACTATTTTTGAGTTGGTTACAAGATGTGGATGACAAATGGGAAAAAATCAAGGTAACGTGAATAGTGATTAAGGGGACATTCTCATTAAAATTCTTCAAAAGCTCGATTTATTTTGCATAGTATAGTTATAGTATAGTATCTGAAGAATACTCAGTAAAAGTTATAATACGAAATTCGTTACGATATATATATATAGATTCTACAACGATAAAACGACTCGGCCGCAACATACAAAGCAAAACTTTTAACCTGTTTATCTCGAAACATGATTTTTCCGAACGGTAGCCAGCGCAACAAAATGGATTATGAACCGATTCCAAAAATCTTGGTGACATTTTCTTCGATCATAAATTTTAGTGGTCATAGTTTTTGGTTATTAACATTTTTAGGCGTAAAGTTGCTCCTTTTTTAGCATGTTTGTGTTCAAACGAACAAATGACGAGCATTGGTATAACATATAAGAATATCTTTGGTTTTTTTATTTGGGACAATCCATCCTACATTGAGTTATACTGGCTACCATTGCCGCCTCTTTTTGTTGTCGCAGGGCACTGAGCTCCGCGTAGAAATCTACGCACTACAGGAAAATGAAAAAATAAATTATTTCGTATCCTTGAATAACGAATAACGGATAAAGTTTTTTACTGCAAGTTGTATACTTAAAAGAACAAAACAACAACTCTAAAAATCACCTATTTCTTGAGCAATTTGATGAGAATGTCCCCCTTAAAACTGATTGTGGACCTGAATCACAGTTTAGACATTCGTAATTCCGTACGCTGTCCTCGATTATTCAGGTTACATTAATACGCGTTATGTAAAAACCAGCTGATAAGTTTCTCTTTTATGCATATCAGCGTAAAATGGCATAACACATTGGTGGATTATTAGTTTCATTATATTTTACTTGATCAAAGCAGCTATGAGTTACAATAAAAAATATTATTCTAGGAAGCAATGTTGCTTAGACATCACAATGAAGCTGAATCGTTACATGCTGTGCAGAGAATGGATTGGGAATGGAAGTTAAAGGAAGTCGGACTGTGCGAATTTAAAGCAACCCCTCAAATAGAGGACATTCATGTCCCAATGGTACATGTTTCGGACGACTTTGACTTGCTCCCAGCTTAGTGTACAGTGATTGCACTATTGTCCTGGCATAACTGTTTTGCTCATACCTTTGAAATTCTTTCAAGGGTAGTGACTATAATCTGTGATCTCTTTAATAACGTATTCGCCATTCTTGCACGGTTACCAAATTACGTTGTATCATTCTTGAAACCGTCATTACACCTGGAGGCTATGTTTAGGAAACGATTTCATGACTCTCTAATTAGATCATCCTGTATTGTATTTATACTTTTGTTAGCTACTTGAAAATTTAAACACTGGATTAAGTTGTTTTCCATAAGTAGCGTATTTTATTCGCAGATTGTACATTTGAAGTGAATAAGTGAATAAGGATGAATAAGGAAAATTATGAATATCGACCGGAGATTTATAATACTCCTTACAAATGTGTAATAATTAACAATTGAGAAATTCATCCGTTTCGCATTTTAGGTAATTTGGTACTGTACTTTTTAGTACACAATCTCTACACGATAATGTATTGTAAATATTTTGTACCTAGCGATTTATGATAGTACTTTTAAATAATGTATAAAAATTCTAGATTAAGAAGCTGTGTAATAAATCAAACTGCTTCGAACTTTAAATTATTTTTATCGTTTATTGTCCATTTCCGGCTGATCAGGATTCTCTTTAATCGAATCAACTGGATTTACATTACCCAATTTAAAATCTATTGGCTTGTAATGTCCCATGATATTGAAATAATGTGTGACGTCTGTAAAATCTTGCTCGTGAAGAAACATTGGCTTTCCTTTTACAAAACAAGACGTAAACATTCCAGTTACATCAGGCACGTTCACGTCGTCTACTCTAAATTCAATCTGAAACATTTTATATAATAGCTTTTTACAGACAGAATCGAAACGAATAAGGATAAATGCTTGCAAATACCTTTTTCTTGCGAAGGAAAAAGGTGTACAGTTCGGCAAGATATTTGTCTTCTTTAGGGTAATAATATAAGTCAGTTACATAATTCTTTGATACTGAATGTAAAAACAACGGAGTACCGATTGCAAACAAGCCAACAATTCCGAATACTGCAAACATAGCTGCTAAATTATCCCCTTGTGCAGCTTGCATATAAAGAAAAGGTTGTGCCGTTAAGGCTACGCATGACGATAGGATAGAGAACCCTTTAACCATAAAAATCCGTTTTTTTAAAATTCCTTTATATATGTATTCCCTTTCTGATTCGCTATTACTTTCTGTGGAAAAGTGTTTCACTCCAAAATTCTGAAACAAAGTCAGGATGGAGCTATGTTTATATATATATATATTATTTTAACTATTTTTAAGTGCTGAATCTACTTGTAATGCTTAATGTACTTATAATATTGCACCCTGTATATATTATGAAAATTAATCAGAGAATATGTTTACATTTGTACGTAAACAGAATCATTGATTATTTCATGTTTTAGGTTTAGGTCATCTGTAAAATTTTGACTGTTTCAAATACAATAATGACATTAATGGTTCATTGGTGGATACCAATTGAAATATTCAAGCACATGAAATTATATGTGAATTAGATTCAAATAATGTCCATGATAATTTAAAAAGATGCAGAGTGCTTGTCAATGATAACAGCAAACCATTTTTAGAATGTATGGTAGCTGAAGATATGAAGTAGTTACTATAATATAATACAAGAGAACAAAATCAATGCACAGGGAATGAATTGCCTGGGTGTCTGGTTACTCGAGATAATGGCATAATAAAACCATGACAATTGGGGAATGGTTTAAAAAAAACAGATGGCAATCATGTCTGCTAAAACAGTTGCTTAATCTCAAAATTATAGGCTCAATTTCCACATATCACGGCGACAAACATTGACGACTAATACCGAAAAACCATTTTTTTTTTAGATATTCTAACCTTAACATTATTACTGTTAGATGAAAAGCATGTGACAGTACGTCCGAGTAACGCAAATTCTTGCAAGCTTCGTTTCCTCTGGACTAAAATACAGGCACGTAATACAGAAGCCATTGTTGAAAATTAAATATACTTTGTTTTAACTTTAATATTAGGTAACCACGTCCAGAAGCAATATCCAGAACCATTCAGGGTATGGACATTTAAACAGGCCGAACTGTAGCGCTAAATTGTTCTACTCGGAGACGTCAGGTGGTGCTGTACTGAATGTAGTGAGAGAATTGTGCGCTAGGTGGTGTTGGCAGTATCGCGTTGTAGGTAATGTAGGTAATGTAGGTAATTGAGGAATTAGTAAGAAGTTAAGTGGGCGCGTTCCATTTACGCCCAAATCGACCGCGCTCACGACGACAGGAAATTTCCCGTTCCATTTGCTTGCATTTGCTTATGAGCTGTTATGAGCGTTGCGGGCGAAAAGTACAGTGGAACGGGGTCAGCAAAGCCCGTACTTTTCATTCTACACCCTGATAAACAAATCGAGCAGCAGAATTTGCCGGCAGCTGTAATGCAGTCTGTGTCCGCATTCAGCTACGGTTCTGTCGGCAGATCCTGCTTGTCAGATTGATTGGTTGCTGTGATTTGGAGCCAACACGGAAATAGCACTGATATATATACTATGGATACGAGATTCCCATAAGCCGGCTGCACACGGCTCAAACGATTGTGGCCGATCGAGTTTCGATTGCATTCGAGCTCACTAGGGCTGGCTTTTTTACATCGCTACGATTCTACAGTATTTCGTGAATATGGTGAGGGCAGTGCCAAGCCACAGGTTCCCGTCTAGAACACTTCCAATTCATGTTGAAACACCACTGTGGCACCATCTGCCTATGATTGTCATAATTATATAAATCCGCGCGATCGGTTCTGTTCGCGATGCTGTAGCGAAAATGACACAAAGGATAAATGTCAAATGACTTTTATTGCAATGAACCTAAAAAAAATCATAATAATTTTGCCACTATAAACGATAAACTTGTAATGTCCAAAGTAAAAGTTTGTTACAACGTAAATATATGCTTTCTCGGCCATACTAATAAAAACTAAACACTTCAAACTATCAATTCATAGGTATAAAAAAATAGAATACAGAAGCACACGTGAAGCGACAATACGCATGCGCGTAATATGCGCATTGACTGCCCATGCTTTTATTTTCTGCACTTGCTGCACGCATTATGGCCGGTATTCATAGTTGCTACTTATTCTTAAGCAAATGCTTAAGCATTCGACATCTTTTACTAGCTACTAAGTTAGTAGAGGATGCTGCATGCTTAAGCATTTGCTTAAGAATAAGTAGCGACTATGAATACCGGCCTATGAGCTAGAAGTTGGAGGATTCTAGGGAATTCTATGAAATTGGTACTGCCATCTCTGCACTCGCTGTATGAATTGCAACCAACGTAACGGACTCAATTTCGAAGCGAACAACACATCCCTAGAAGGTTTTAGGCAGGGTCGAACCGAAAGATGAGGAAGGAAGCAATTACGTAGCGCGCATTTTTATTTCTTAAAGGCTTTTACTGCTAAGTTTTTCGAACGTGCTCTTATAATGCTAACTTTACAGCTATACTCTAAACCAGAAGACGTACGAGAGCCTGCGGTTCTATTCAATAGCCTTCAAAACCTTGAATTTACCTCGGACGCGGATAATAAATATCTTCATTTTTCCTTTACACATCTGTTTACCAAATTACGCTGGGTAAAAGCAGCAATTCGTCCTGTAAAACTCATAAAATATGTTCTTCGCTTTCAATAATTATCGCTGTTCGATAAGGATAGAAAAACTCGGGTTGAGAAAATCCAGCAATAAAGCCATCAAATTTCGTTAGGAGTCGGTCCCCGATCCTTAGGACGAAGTAACCGATGTAGTTAGGAAGCGTGCTTCGACCACCGTCCAAAAGTCTCGAATTAAATTAACCGTGATCCATCCAACTGCATAGCTATTTGTAAGTAAGTTTGAACATTCCCGCGTAACCTCACGAGTATCAGACGCATCGAAACCCGTTCCGTGTCGTTACTGCGGTTCATGCGCTGCTGGAAACGGAACGCGGTTTATGCGCGCAGCGCAGACGCTGCGGTCTATGCGCATAATGCGTGAATCGGAACACAACCATAATGCTTAGTACTGTACGTAGAGATTTTAGCCTGTGACCACACTTTTTTCCACTTTCAACATCTCAATAATAAATCTTTAAATATTCATTTAATAATATATGTAATTAACTTAAATAGTGTATTTGAAACATTCAGATATTCTAAATTCAATAAACTACAACTGTATATAAAAAAAATAAATTACGTAGACTAAAGAATATGTATTATATTTTCCAATATAATGATTCATTAAAAATTCTTTATATCTCGCATTTAATTCATTCTATTTTTGATCATTTTCTCGGTCACATTTTTTTATCATTCTTTTCATCGATTTCGCGATTCTTTTTGAAAATCTCGATTTTCATGATATCGATATTTCACTAGAATCAATTCTTAAGTATTTTTTTTTAACAGAATCTCAATTGACTACCTAAAGGTGCGAATCCACGATGAGATTTTACATAAGACAAAAATCTCAGCAACAACCAAATGTAAGTAATGGGAATAGTCTCGAGAGATGAGATTTTTGAAAATATATTATGAAACTTGTCTCATGAGAGTCTAATTTGATGAAACCAATGACAAAATAATTAAAAAATAATGAAATAATTGTATCATGAGATTAAAATCTTATGTGATACACGATATTTTTGACTCATCGTGGATTTGTACTTTTATAGTCTCTATCGTGTTTACATGCAATGCGTGTAAAAATACAAGGTGCATCTTGGTGTTATCAAAAGCTACCATCAAAAAAGTAAGTAGGTATACATGTTCGCCTTTCGTCATCGAAATTCTTAATCACAGGTGCATGCCAGGTGGGTACAGCCTTCGTGGTATTCCCCTTGAGTGGAACAGTAATAAATTCATTTCTTCCTATCGCACTTTCCGTTTCGCAAGACAATGGATGCGCACGTTAAAGGTCGAGAACACAAAAGTAACTCGTGTATAGCGGGTGGCTTATTATAACTATTAGAGTGACATAGAAGATAGGGAAACAATTTGCAGAAAATAGTAGGAAAAAGCAAAATACATAAATCGAGGTCCAGTGACTGTTAGAGTCGATTTGAAAGCTAAAAAGCATCGTAAATTTGCAAAAAGGAGCACTACAACTTCCTGTGGTCCTTTAACGATTACACCCTTAAAAATATTGCGGAGTTCTTTATAATACATATGTTACAATCAGCACTCTTTAAAATATGGCCATTTCCTTTTAAGGGGGTAGCTCACCCTCGATAGCCCTAAAACAGGCCTTTTTCCAACGCAAATTGTAAAGTGATAAATAACAGTGGAGAGAACATTTTTTTCTAGTTTTAATCGTTATTCTATGAGCTTTGACATAAAAAAAGAAAAGTGTAAATATCGCTATGTGCATAAAAGTTGTGAGTAAAAACGTAAAGGTGTGTACGCGGTGCACCGCTTGATGGTGAACATAAAATCTCGAAAACCGCTCCAACGATTTGGATGAAAATTTAGTGAGAGATGCAGAAAATCATTCCCTACGATGTGTCGGGAGCAGATTATCCAGATAAATTCTTAAAAAAAAGATAAATAATATTTTTCAACATAAAAATTGTATTATTTTTTTTTCTTCGAAAATCTGCTCTCGACACATCGTAGGGGATGGTTTTCTGCAACTCTAATTAAATTTTCATCCAAATCGTTGGAGCGGTTTTCGAGATAAATTCAAAAAAAAAAAATAAAAAATATTTTTCAACATAAAAATTGTATTATTTTTTTTTCGTCGAAAATCTGCTCTCGACACATCGTAGGGGATGGTTTTCTGCAACTCTAATTAAATTTTCATCCAAATCGGTGGAGCGGTTTTCGAGATTTTATGTTCACCATCAAACGGTGCACCGCGTACACGCTTTTACGTTTTTAATCACTACTTTTATGCAGAGAGAGTTATTTAGACCGCGTGTTATCAACCATTTGAAAAGTGTTGCACAGCAAAATCGAAATAATAGTTGTGTTCTACTTGAGTACATAGTACGATACGTACATTATGTACATTAGTCCCACTTTTTTTTTTATCTGCCAATTGCCATCCATTTCCAAGTAGCTGCCACGTATAAAACACTCGCGCTTTTATTTACAGCGGTCCTGTTTGTAGCGTAACATTATGTCGCTGTTATACTGTCTCATAGTCGCGCAATTTTTCACGTCGAGCGGTGCTTTAGTACACTCGATCATTAATCGTACTTATAGCTCGGGCGAATACCTGACAACAGTAAGTTAATTCCTCGCTACCCCTGCGATTTTCAGTTCGTGCATTCTCATCGTTATCACTTATCAAGTTTTATACTTTGTTTTTACCATAAACATCATTGTGCTTTCAAAACAGAAAAGAATCGTGCAAATAATCCTCCAAAGCAATCGTATAGGTGCCTTAATAGGATCTAGTGGAATAATTAAAAAAAAATAATGCGATCAGTAATTGTAGGGTAAGGGGAAAAACAGGAAACGTCACAAAACAGCAATATCACATAATATTCGCATTTTCTTCAGTTGCTGAATGAGGAATGGCCGTCTCTTTGAGGAATGGGCATTCCTCTATCATAATTTCTTGTTTTACATTCGCGACAGAAGCTTATGTTTAGGCAAAGAGTGGGGACATTCTGTGTTTCATTCCGGTTCAGAGTGGACATTACCTGTTTCTCAACTTCACGTTGAAGTTTATAACTCTTTGTGATTCGGCAGTTCTGTAGCCCAAATGGCCAACAACAAAATATGCTATAAACCGCAAAATTACAAAAAAATGGACATTTTTTTACCCCTCAGCCTTCAATTAACTTTTATCAAGTTTATTTTCTTTCTTCAATGTTGTTATTATTATACAGCCAGAATTAATAAGGAAATATGACTACCCAGTGGAAGTTCAGCATGTTGTGACAGAGGACGGTTATATTCTGGAACTTCATCGAATCCCGTATGGACGAAATGATGTTGAGACAAGTTCGAGTCTGAGACCGCCTGTTTTAGTTGTACATTGCTTGCAGGGTAGTTCTGCGGATTGGGTTCTCATGGGTCCAAACAGATCGCTAGGTATTTGCATATATTATTATTCACTTAAACTCAAGGAGAAGAAAATTACCATGCAGGGTAACTGTGCCAGTAGTTGGCCATTTAAGGGAAAGAGGAAACTCATTTTACGCGTTGTTATTATTAATATACTATTTTTTAAATGCCTTATTGACAACTAAATTCTGTAAAGTAAGAAAAGTTAGTTTCGTAATTTTTTTTTACCGCTAAAGGCACGAAACTTTCACATTCGAAGGAGAGAGTAGACTAATCTTTGTTTTGTAAGATTTTATTTCGAATTTCTTATTTCTAAGTAATTTCGGGCGAGCGTTTTTTAAGAGGAAGCTGATGCAAGTCATAGAGGCTGATGAATATAAACAAGCTGTAGAATGTTAGAGGTTTCTGGGCAGTCGTTTTTAGAAAATATAGCTTTGGACTATCAAATGTTAAATAGTCCGATCAAGTTGATTTTTATTTCAAATGGATGTTTATATTAAAGTGAGCAGAAGATTATTATGCAACAGGGTTCCAAGGCCAATGCAATTAGTAAACAGTTGAATATTATTCATTGCGACATAATCCAGTACTGGTGGAAGAATGAGGCTACTTCCATCAGTCACGATGGCTACGACCTCCTGTTGTAAGACGTGTGTCTATTTTTGTTCCGAGGAATCACATGCAAATTACTTTTTATTGACGATGCAGAAGCAATAACAAAATCTATGCTGCCCTTGTACAAATTAACGTGGGCAATAATAGATTGAGAGGATCATAGAAGCCATTCAGGCTTCAGACTGAATCCCATAAAGTAGATGACTCCACTTCGTTTATATACAGAGTGATGTAGATATAATGATATATTTCAGGATCGATTCTACACCTTAAAATAATGAAAAAAGTTTATATACCGATGGTCTATTATTTTCTGGCCAACCCATTTTGTTACGTTTAAGTTCTATTCGGGATAAACGTTTTTCAATTTAATATTATTTTTGAAGGTGGAAATAGTGTATATTTAAAAACCAAGAAGTTTTGTCATATGCCTACATGAAGATTTTTCATTATTTGACAAGTGGAATCAGATTTTCAATAAATCCTTCGGATAATGTATTACCTGTGACTCCAAAAAAATTATTCGACCTAGGCAGTTTTCTGATAATCACATGTACATATCTTAGACTTATATCCTTCAGATCCGTTAAGAACAAATCAAAATTAATTCATTATGGCAACTCATATCTGAGTCGTTGCTGATTCGCTACATGAAAAAAGGGATTCGTTTTTAAAGCTGCCTGAAGCCTCTGCGTTTAAACGTTTCCCAATTTCTTTCGCTCAAAATTTGTCGACCTTCAAAATTTGCTGCTCCCCCAAATTCGGCGGTCTCCAAAATTTATCGCTCGCGGCTGCTCAAAATTTTTCGCTCCCCAAAACTTGCTGCTTTCCAAAATTTCTCGCTCCACAAAACTTGCGACTGCCCAAAATTTGCCGCTCCCTAAAATTTGTGGATTTCCGAAATTTGTCGTTTCCCAAAATATTATACTGCTCTCAAAAATTAGTGGCTCTGAAAAATTTGCCGCTCCCCAAAATTCTCCGCCCTAGGTTGCAGCCTAACTCTATACCCAAATCCGCCCCTGCTTAAGAATAATAAATCTCCCTAATTCTCAATTTATTAATTACTTCCAATTTTTCTACTTTGCAAGCGTATATCTTAGCCGATGCTGGATACGACGTGTGGCTTGGAAATAACAGAGGGAACATCTACTCGCATACTCACGCAAAGATGTCGACGAATGATCGGCGTTACTGGGATTTTAGGTGTAGTATGCGTTTGGAAATTCGGTCCATTTTTTTTTTATTTTTTTTTTTTTTTATTAATTTCTTTACTGTTATAATATATATTTATGATCGTGGGTTCGTCTACACGTTTTAGTTACCACGAGCTCGGTGTTTACGATGTCCCCGCAATGATCGATCATATACTCGATCGAACGAAGCGCGAGAAACTTTATTACATCGGCCACTCCCAAGGGACCACGCAATTTTGGGTAACGATGTCACAGAAGCCCAGTTACAATTTAAAAGTCTCTTTAATGATCGGTCTCGCACCAGTAGCTTACTCTGGGCACATGCGTGGAAAGGTTTCATCACTCATGGGCTTAACATCTTTGGGCGTGGTAAGTTGCACGTACAGCTTGCCTGATCGCGTAAATATGCGCGACGAATGACGATGCGATCGACTTCCCCTCGCAATGGAATAACATACAAATAACACAATCTCCGCCACTTGAATTAAAATGAATTAGATAGTAACTGTTTAGATAGGGGATGTTTTTTTTTATCACAGATTAAGCAAGACTTTATTGATTCTGTAATTTTGTTGCCTGCTAAATGGTGCAAGATTTTAACGTACGTGGGGTAATTATTTTTCTAGCACAAAATATCTTTTTTTAATGCCAATAGTGCTTGGAAAAATGTTAATAATATTATTTCTAGTTGTAGCCAAAAAGTATATAAAGAAATATGTTCTGCCTCAAAATAGACGGAAATAGTGATTCATTTTTTTTTAAATGCAATCTAGCTAGCGGAATATTTACATAACGGAAATAGCTGTAAAATTCTTTGTTGATATTAAAAATGCTTAAACTTGTGAATTATTCGAACCCGTTACGAATGAATTCTGGATTGAATTTTTTTTATATTATTCTGGACGTAATCAGTTTAATAATAAATATATTTAGAATGTGCAATCTTACAATATTCTGATTTCTTTCTACTATATGACACATTACATAATTTACTGAATAACATTACAATGTACAACAGAGTTTGCAACATCTATAGAGGATAGTAAATATATATTAATCTGTGAATAAATTTATCGTGCAAATTTTTATTAAATGGAAGGGGAAAATGAATATATTATAAAGTAGGATCTTTGAAGTTTTCTTAACTGAAATTTATATTATTAATCTTAACAAAAAGAGGGTGATTAGGAAAAAGCGATTATACTATAGGTACATTGTGCGATCGCATTAAAAAAAAATGGCTAAATATAAAATGGCAATTTCTCTTAAAATTGACCAAGAAATTTATACGATATACGGCGTAATTGACCTCCATTGATTACGTTCCCTTCATAAAAGAAAGACGCGCGTGTCCCATTTAAGAGAAAACGAATGACCTTCACGTGTCATTCCCGTTTCAATCTTAAATCTCTCGTCGAAGTCCGTACGCCAATTTCTGTTTTTCTTTTCTACTTTTTTAACACAGACTTAAAAAGTTCTTTGTGCATGTGAAATACACGAGAAACGAAAAAGAAATTATACGTTGAATTTACAGTCGCTCGGCGAAACTTTCGGTTACTCAGAATGGAATCCACGTTTCACTTGGGGAAAGAAGATATCGGACCTACTCTGCCAAGAAGGTTCAGCGCTGAAGAAGTACTTTTGCAGCAACATTTTCGTGCTGGCTGGCTTTAATCAGACGCAATTAAGTCCGGTAGAATAACTCAACACCTTCATAAAATTCTAAAATCGAAAGTTTCTCGAACAATAATGCCTGAGATATTTATGAGGGAAACATTCAGGTGATCTGGCCCGGCTCGAGCCTATTTTGCGCCCTAGGCAAACTTACCAAATTGCGCCATTTCTTTAATAATGATAATAATACATTTATTTGAGCTTTTCAACGACCTTACTCTGAATTTTTATTCGTAGCTCAAAACATTTACAGCGCAACTTGTGAAATTCCATTTAAAGCTTTATTTTAAAAAATGCCAACAATAAAAAGCTCATTCTGCACCCCTTGCCAACTTTCCGCCCTAGGCAGCTGCCTAATTTTGCCCACAGGGACGAGCTGGGCCTGACTGTATGCAGTGCTCAAAATAAGACACTCGTCTACTTTGAAATCTACAGTATAATATACAGAAGATTCACAAATTCCTAGTATCTTCATGATTATATTAAAATGAAATGAAAATTCGAATTTCTATTTATGTTCAGCAGTAAGAATGATCTCAATAGAGCTTTTATTGCTTTTAATTCTCAAGCCATGAATTAAAATATGTATTTAAAATTTTTAATATGTTCAGCACGACAGGAAAATGATTTTAGACCACATGCCTGCTGGTGCTTCCTGGAAAGAAGCCCTTCATTTTGGGCAAGGATACATCGACAAAGGTTCGTACTTGCGGTGTTAAAAATAGCGGGATAGCTTTCGACAAGCCTGAATAAATGTTACAGATCACTTTAGACAGTTTGACTACAACAACGATGCAAAGAATTATCGGTTGTACCACTCTCCGGTACCACCGGAGTACGAACTGAGCAAAGTGACAGCGGCAGTTGCAGTTTTTAGCAGTGACGACGACGTGCTCGCAGATACAGAGGTAATTACTGTGAATTTCGATGAAAGTATTGATATTTCAAATTAGATATTAATTCGTCCAGTAATGCATCTCGTTTCTCGTTTTTTACTAGGACGTTGAACTCCTCGCGAAGAAGCTTAATAATATTGTGCATCGGGAGAAAGTGGAAGGGTTTTCTCATTTGGACTTTTTATGGGGAAAATATTCCGTCACGCTCGTATTTAAACCCGTAGTAAAATTGTTGGCACGCTATAAATGAAAAGATTCTGTGGGCGATATTTTGTACACGAATCGAAAATATATGCGACATAAAGTGTTCCACGTTTAAGTTCACGAGGAAATATGTGTCGATTAAAAACGAAATTACTTTAGCGGTATTACATTAAAATGGGAAATTAAGTAGAAATCAATTTTCAGAATAGAGAGAAATGAAGAGAAATCAGATCGAATTGTTTTATACTGAAAAGTCAAGTGAACTGGGAATTAAAATCTAATGTTACTTTATCTTTATTCAGAGCTTTTAAAAAACTCTTATTCTCAGTGTTATTTATGTATTTTAGTTGTACAACGAAGGTTTAAAATACTAGTAGTGAGATTTATTTATACAGGCTATATATTCGAATGGAACACAAGTTAAAATTTATAAAAATACTATTAACAGTATTATAAGTATGATAACGTTTCAATACAATTTGTATCTAATCATCGGTTAATTATAATCTGACCGTTACTAATTATATGTTAATATATGTAATATATGTTTTTTTTTTTGGCGCTATATGAGAGGGGAGCGTTTATTGGTTTGTAAATTACTGTTTCTATCAGTTGAACAACTGAATCCAAACTATTTCTATCCATTTTCTTGATATTTTATTATAAATAAAATGCACTACATAAATTCCTGATTTCTCGTTTCAATTGTATAGCTAATTTTTAATTACTAATCAATACTTTTTCAACATTATTACCTGAAATAAATAACCATATTACTGTACAAACTTGTTCATTTACCGAAACTCCGTCTAATACAATGGAAAACTAAGTCTCAAATAACAAGGCATAAATTGCTTTAAAATTCCTTTCATATACATATATGTATAAATGATAACAAGCAATCTTCTTCTTTTTTTTTTTTTTTTGAGCGCTAACGGTAGAATATTTATATAACATAGTTCGCATACTATAATTTTATTCTCATAGTCCTTACTTGCAGCAAAAGCCATTATCAATATCATTAATATACTTTTAAATATACTTTTGGAACTGTCATTTGGAACATATTTTCTGACACACGAAAAGCATATATTTCAAACGAATCTGAGCGGAACAATGAAGATTATTAATCACTAGAATACAAATAATTACAATGAACAGAAATATGAATAATAACTTGCAGTATTGAAATTCTCTTTCGCCAAATGATAACGCTACCATTTCAATAGCAATCGTACTGTGCTATTAAATTATTACAATCTGATCGTACATACAGAATATTAAACTGATACATATGTAATCGTTGTTAATATTCTCACGTAAATGAAATAATAAAATGAATTAGAATAATCTTTGGAACTATGTACATGCATAAATATATATACATTTAGTATACAGGGCGAGGCACTTAAAGTGAAACAACATTGTTATTTTGATGAACAATACCAGTTCGAAAAGCTATGCCATATTGTTTTGGAAGAATTAGTATTAACGTTAACATTGTTAAATTTCAAGAAATGAACAAGTAAAATATTACTTATTGAAATTAAAATATTTCTTTATATTACTTATATCTCCTGTAACATTAATTAAAATTAAGTAGTTTCTAACATATAAACATATTGAGCTTCCCGATATATTATATGGAATGTTAATTTTGAAATATATTTTAAACTTCAACGAATACATTTTCATATATCCTTAATAAAACATGTGTCCCTGCAAAGTTAAGTATTCTCCTTAAATATAGTATTCTGAAAATCTTATTTCATTTTAAATCTCCATTGATATGTTTCACTCCTACGTAAGTGTACGCTCATTTCTCGATACAATACACAATCGTTTGAAAACGTAAAAGTACATTTTATTTGTTCGTAATTAACTGTAAATAAGGTATTAATTTCTCAGATCATCATATTGACAGAAAAGAAAATCGATGTTGTAAGTGCAACATGGAAAGCAATGAAGTTCTAATACTTTATTCGCACCATTCGTGATAAAACAGTAAATTAACTGAATAGTGATAATTCGTTATTGAGTACATGAAACGAATTACTTTTAGATATATTTATTGTTTTTATTCTTCTTTAAATAATACTTGAAACTATATTTCGTTAAGACTATCAATACTCAATAATCAATTTCTCTAGGAATGTTTAATGGATTAACTTCTACGATCTTGTATAATCATATGAAAATATTCAGCTGCGACATAAATCAACCTTAGTACAGATAAATATGCACATGAAAATTACGTGAAATAAGCGGTAATGTAGTTGACGGTTTTTTGGGGGAAATGGAAAACTGTAAAGCTATGGTTGACACTTCTATGATTAACCCTTTCGCAGTCGCATAAAATAAACGGCCGAAACTTGATTTTTGTGTCCAAAATTATTTTGCATGTCAGGCTTCCAGATGTAATGCTTAAAATAATTTGGTATTTTTCACTCTATAAGCCAAACTAAGAAAGGGTTAAGACTACTATAAGAGTATAGATTCTGGTAATCTTAAAATAAAATATCTGTTAGCTATAACTTAAGTTTTCATTGGGGAAAAAACTATACATGTATCCTTATTTATGTTAAAATTCACGCAGAACATTTGTTCCTCTTTTAATTAATTCAGTCGTTTAAAACAATGAAATAAATCCCACTTCTGACAAAATGTAAAGAAAGTATTATCAATTTTCGTACGATGTATTGCCGTCAAATTGGGTTGTAATTATTTCAAAATTATATTTATCTACTGAAATGAAACACACAACAAAATGTAATTCAATTTTCCGCCATTCGTACAAAAGAAGCCTCGAATTTGGATGTAAACATATTTTAAAATCGAGTACACATCAAAATTATTTTTCGTAACTCAAACATAATCTAAAGAAATTCTTTAAAAGCTTTACATTCTAACGTTTTAATTTTAACATCATAGATGTTATAGCCAAAAAAGAATAGCATGCATAAACTCAGCTTATCATGGATAAATTTGTGACGATGCTCTAACGAACAAAAAGAAAAACGATACACTTTCTCAGAAATGAGGACGAGTTATATTCTCGAACGCAAAATCTTTATTCCGATCTATTTCATTGGATTGAAAAATATTAATTCATAAGAATGGAAATGTCTCACTCTGCATAATATAGTATACATATCTGGCATGTAAGAAATTAAGGAAAATTATTAATGTCGTACGGAGCGTCTTTTATATAATGTATTTTGGCAAATTTATTTTCGTGTGTGTCCTTACTCTAAATTCCTTTCAAATTATCCTAATTTCATGTCAAATCTTCATAACTCTCTAGCTCTTTTAGATTTCAACATTTTCTTTATATATATATATATATATATATTTATAATAATCACAGGAACGAACAATTGTCAGCAGTAAACAATTTTGGTAAAATGTAACAATTAAGAAATAAACTTAATACGGAGTTGCAAAATTGCACAAAATCGAGTTCTCTTTACTAATTATTTATATATTTCAAAATATTCAGTTAATTCGACAATTAAAAATGAATTGAAATGTTATCTCAATCTGGTATCTTAAATTGTTATAAGGAAAGGTACTAGCAGAAATAATATTCTTTATCGAATTTTATACTCTCATAATGCATGAGTGCGATCTAAGTTTTCTAGTGGATACAAAATGGTATGGCAGTGGAAGACCTTTGTTTTTCTGTACTAGAATATAACTGGTTTGTAAAAGTCAATAAGTGCGTAACATTTGTAGGAGACATATATGGAAGTAATAGCGTAGTTAGCCATTTAACATAGTCTTCTTTGAAAATAGATCATTATACTACGAAAAGAAACACCATTTTGTGCAATTTACGCTTTTTAACTTTCCGATGCGCTAGATTGTCGTGTGTTACGTTTATTTAATTACATTCTTCAGCGATTACGATATATTTTAACACGAATGTCTTAACAAACTTAAGTCACTTTTTCGATGAAAAGTGAATATATTCTCCCATGTAGAGAATCTCTATACCAAAATTATTTACTGTATAACTTTCACGTCCTTGAAGCACGTAATTCATGAACAAAAATATTTGAAAAAATTTATAATACTATGTTGTGATGTGATTAAGAGTTCTCTTTAATATACATTGTGATCAACATTTTTTTGTTTCAAGTGTTTACTAGTATTATCATAGCTTTAAACTGTCTGTATAAAAGAAAAGTAAAAAGAGAAATGTAAAAAAAAAAGTTAATTCGTTTAGAAATATACTTACGTTCGCTATGTTCTTTTAAAACGTAATTAATCTATAATATACAGTGTTCTTCTTAAATAGATATTAGTTCGTTAGAAATATTTTGTTGCTATTGTTTTTAGTGGATACGTTCATGCAAGCGATAGAGTAGATCGTACAATGCTTGTAAGTATTTAATTAGAACGACTGCACAACGGAACGATATATTATCTACGAGATTAATCGAAGCAGTCAGGTACATTTTCCGTTTTTTCTTTTTTTAATTCAATTCTCATCTAAAAATAGCTGAAAATAATACCCATTAATACGTTTAGTTGCAGCACCATGCGCGAAAGAAGAGTCAACATGATCGTATAATATGTGGGCGCAAATTAAATACTTCTCCAATACTTAATACAAGGATTCTGTGAACACTTCAACGTTGTTACAGCTTTCAAATCTCTTGCAATCTACAAAATTTATATTTAACTATTGATTAGAGGCAACCTTGTTATATTAAACAAGCCTTATTTAGCTTAATTTAATGGAAGGCAAAACATTTGCTTCAATAGTCCTTTCTTTGGACTTTCATCTTCCTCATCGTCGTAATTGTGTTCATCGTAGTTACCAACGATCTCATTGTTATTGCTAGAGCCGTATGTAACGTCAGTGATGCTTAGAGAACTGGAGCATATCGGACTTTCGTATCGGAATGGAAAAGGTGGCGATAACCGATATTCGTTATAATTATTGTCGTTCTCATTCTCTTCGGAGTACGTCATTAAAAAAACGTTGTTGTGATAACCTCGATTTCCTGAGCTGATGTTCAATATAGGGTCAATTCGAAGCTTCGCAAGTTTGTCTTGCAATTCGTACATATAACACGGCTGCAATTCCTCGTGACTTTGATTGTGACGTTGCACAATAACGAGCGGTTCTTGTCACACGCAGTCTTCCAGAGACATTAACAATGGATTCACGTACTCGAAACCCTCGAATTCGCTTTGATCGATTTTGTCGATCACCCTCCTGCAAAATATTCATCTCAATTTAGAATATTCTGTATAAGCATTTAAACGAGACGCGAGTATGCCACGTTTATTTATCATTTTAAACAGATGCATTGTATATTATTCTTTTCGCGAAACTTACGGATCATCCGGCGTTAAATGAACTGGTTCATCTGTAAACTCTGGTGGGAAGTTAGCTAAATCACGATCAAAATCTAAACGTGGTTTGTAAGGTGGCGTAACTTGCTTCTGTTCCAACTGCAAGCATCAATACAATATATTAAATGACTAATTTGTATATTTAACAATTTCTCGTGTTTTAACACTCTGAATGGCGCAAGACTTGGAGAAATGTCCCTTTAAATCGGCCAGGCCTTTTCGAGCGACCCCTTAGCGGCAGATATTGTTCATTAAATCTTCATGAGAGTACTATCAATGGGCGAGCGAGATTCTTCCAATAAAAACGAATCGAAATACGACATCGTTCGAGCTACTTTTAATTATACATACATAAAACGTCACACGTTAAAAATAGCTCGGATGAGGCCAAATGCAGGCCCGTTTTTATCAGGAATATCTCACCAATCCATTGGTACTACTTTCACGAAGATCGATTAAAAGATATAGAAACTAAAATCTTCATTATTAGATCCCCGTTTACTTTTGTTTTCCAACTAAAGAACTCGAACAACTTCGAGATGCCAGTCACAGTGCGAACATTCGAATACTTTGGGCGAATAATAATACTAATTACCATTTCCCAATCAATTGCTTTGAAGAATGGATGAACAGCAATGTCAAGGAACGCGCCCGGCCTTTTGCCGCAGCCTAATCTCTCGTTAGGGTCCTTGCAAAGGAATCCTTTAAGGACAGAGGCTGCTTTAACCGACAACGACCTCGGTATACGAATTGTCTTCTGCAAAATAACTTGGAACAGGTAATCTTCCGTCTTCTGATCGGGATTTTCTGACGCGTCCGCAATGTCGAACGGGCTGCGGCCCGCGAGCATTTCGTACAGAAGCACTCCAAGTGCCCACCAATCTACAGAGAAACTGTAATCTTCGCCACGTAGTATTTCAGGCGCGATGTAATTCGGGGTGCCACAAAACGTGGCTGTTGTGTCGCCTTCTCGGACACCTTCTTTGCACATTCCGTAATCAGTCAATTTCACGTGCCCTTCGTGATCAAGCAGCACGTTGTCTAACTTTAAATCTCTGTATATGATACCTGCGTAAGCGAATGATAAAAAGCACGCATATTAGAATGGTGGATGTTAGCCAGTGATGGGAAGCTTGGCTAAATAGTTTGGCTTTATCCAGTCGAAGGATAGTGGCAGACCTTTCCTCTTACCTTTCTCGTGTAAAAAGTTTAAGGCGAGGCTAATTTCAGCTGCATAAAATCGAGCATGCTCCTCTGGAAGACGGCGTTGTCTCTGCATGTGAAACATAAGATCACCGCCGCGCACGAACTCGATCACGAAGAACAGGCGGGAAGGTGTCTGAAAGCATGAATGGAGCCCCACAAGGAAAGGATGATTCGAGGCGGTTTCGAACACGTGCTTCTCCGTTTGAACCCAATCGATGTCTTCATCGTCCGTTACTAAGGCCTTTTTAATCACTTTCATCGCGTAAATCCTCTTTGTACGCTTCAGCTCTACCATCAACACTTTGGCGTAGGAACCACGACCGATTACCTTAATCAGTTCAAAATCATTTAACGAGTACTGCCTCTGCATGTCATTCAAATTGTCCCCATCGTTCAGCGTGTCCAGCGGCAGCTCCTCCCTCTCTTCACTTCCGGTTCCTACACAAACGTGCACAACTTTATGAACATACGCCGAATGTAGTCCCTTTGTCAGGTAATAGCTTTTAAATATTGCCACTTCGATTAGTAGAACGGATATCTATAATTGTAATTATACAAATCATTCGTTTAATTTTTCGTATGGCAAGCTTTAAACGTGGCATAAAAAGTTTATCTGAACTTGGCAATACCTATAAATAACGAAACTTCACAGAAAGGGAATGTTAAGATTACATATTGATGGTAATTATTCATTTCAATATTAGATTTGGAGGAATGTATAAGAAGTTACTATTCTTTTGGCAGTAAACCATGAAATATTAAGCAGATACCAAACTGATCAACTTTGGTAGAGTGTTTGGGAAGTGAATCTGAGTAAAAAGTGTTACACAAGTATAGATTTTACTGCCAATACTTACATAGCTACGGCATTTAAAAATTGTACTGCTGTCATAGTGAAATCACAAGCTTGATACTTAATTATTCCTCAGAGGAGTATGAAATATTATTTATTTACAGTTCAGTTTTCTAATAAATACTCATAAACACGGTATAATACATTATTCATACGAATTTCACGCGATGCATAAATAAATTATATCTTTGCTTTCAATTGCAAACAACTGATATCTCATCTTCCTTTGCTTTAAGTTCTTAAAGATTACTTTATATCAACCACGTGACTACGAAAGCAGTAAAATTTCAAGCTCCTGTGAGCTACGTTAGTATTAAGAATGACTCACTTCGATTTTTCATTCTATAAATGATTAATCATGGATTCTCGCGTACTTTGGTACGCGAGCCCGGTGTCCCTTTAAACGCCCAAGGAGAAGCTAATAGCAACTACGGTATACCGAATCATTGAAACTATTCTTACGATTGCGCGAATGCTCCTTGATGATGGACAGTTCTGAAATCTCATCCTCGAGATGAGCTACCGGGCTACATTGAACGGAATCCGGTTGCTGTTGGTCGCCGTTCCTGTCGATCGTCTGCGAGTCCGTGCTCGGCATCTGCTGCTGCGTATTCAAGCATCGCTTCCTTACCACCTTGTGACATTTCTTGTGGACAAGTAGCTTGCACTGAATGCATTTGAACCCCTGCCGTCCGAGCCCCCAAATCCGATCCCGGCAGAAAGCGCAGAACGCTCGCTGTGAAAGTCAAAGGACCGTTCATCAACAGATCAACCGACATGCCGCGGTAGCTTCAAAGGTAGCTTGATCTATCAAGTGAGCCCCCAAGGATGAAAGCGATGCGAGTCAAACAGAAAGAAGAATAAGACTTGAAAGAACTCATTCCTCGAGATCAGCGACTTCCATCCACCGTTCTCATCCTCGGTGGCAGGTTGTAAGACAGAGCATTATCGACACAAGGGTACACAGTGGGTATACAGGGTACAGAATGATTCTTGATGACCACTAGCCAGCAAGTTCCTTTTACCAGGGATTAATCTATCCAAGAAAGGATATTGTCTCTAGAAACGTAGTGTGTGACAACAGGTATGTGTTCCGTGGATGATTGGGAGAAAAGAAAAGAGAGTACCAACGGTTGCGTCAATTGCATGCGAAGAATGGCGAAGCGGGGGGGGGGGGGAAGCAAGCGGCCGGGGAGTGTGAGGACAGGGCTGGAGTAATTGAATGAAATGATTGCTTACCCGATTGAAACGTTTCGCTTGAAATATATGACCGTTCACTCGGTACAGCTTCCTCCATCTACGTGCGCCGCGTCTGTAGATGCTTCCTTTGGAAAATGAAAGAACATAAATATCACGAAAGTGGGGGGTTGATCTGTCGTCGAGTGTCTGCCTCGAGATGTCTTCGCTCTTTTCGGATTAACGACTCTAACATGACCCAGGGCAGGATGTATCGCGCCCGAACGTTATCAGGGAACCTAGCAAAATGCCTTTACTAGCAGCTTCTCGCGTGTATTTACGACCAGAAAGGTGTGTGTGTGTGTATGTGTTTTGGAATCGACTAACGATACAAACGAACGCTCTTTCGGAACGTGTTTCTTTTAAGGGTACAAGCCTAAAGTGTGAGTATATGCACGGTGCTGGAATACCACACTGGAAGATTCGCAGTAGAACTGCAATCGGCCCAAGTCCCTCCATACTTCCGGCCCGTCAAAACTACAGAGTAATCTTGACAAGGGCGAAACGGGCCTAGCTAGAGAATTTGTAAACACGACAAGAACACATCTCTCCGCTGCGAGAACCCGCGATTTTTAAACGGGAATTCGGAGGTCGTAGCGAAGCCGCTACTAATTTCGCTGGTGGTTCACCTTCTGTGTAGCTCGCATTGCTTATCGACGCCCGAATGCGAATGCGAAGGATGAAAGTGAAGCGAATGCGTTACGATTCGTCGATGTTACATGAGAGATCAGGCGAGAGAGACTCTGCTTAGCTTCGGGGTGCGGCAATAATATTGGAGAGAAGAGAGAAACGGAAGAGTGTCTGAGGGAAATTATAAATAAAACGTCGATAAGAGAATGGAGAGCGATACGGCGAAGATAAATCGTTATTGTTTACGTTAATCGATCAGCCAGACTATTCGTAACCCTTTCGTGACAAAAGCTTGTAAACTTATCGCTAATCGAATAACTCGCTGGCTAGTTGCGTGTTGAATAATGCTGAGCAGAGACGTGTTAGAGAATATGATTGTTATTGCGGCGAAAACTCACTGTCTTCTCCCTGACAGGGCATTCCTGGTGCAGGCGGCACGTTAGGAAAAACTGTAACAAAAAGAAAAAGGAGAAATTTCGTTAATTTGTATTTATAGAACCGAACGTCTGACAGGGGAACGTCGGTAACCTGAACGTTCCGATTCTTTTGAAACTTTGCAGGTTTGTGGGCAAGCAAAATAGGAATATCAGGCAATTTTTTTTATCTGCTACTTTTTGGTTCTTCGGGGGGAAAACACCTTCGATGTTAATGTATGCCTTTCTGTCGTTCTGTGTATCTTGACGACTATAGTAGATATAAAGAATTGTTAGTATCGAACTTTAAAAATTAAACTTTAGGTTTCTTTTGGCAGTGTGAAAGAGCATAAAAACTTAACTTTAGAGGGCCGGGCTGGCCACTATGATGGCCATCTAAGAATTTTAAGTAAATAAAATTTACAATTTCAATGAAAAAATCCCGGCCCTCTAAAGGTTAACGATTCTTATATTTAAAGGTCTGTTCTCTCTCGCACTGTTGTAAAGCTATATTTAACAAATAAAACGAGAAAAAAAACGCGAGAACTTTAGGGTTTGATAAAATTGCTCCAATATAAGTTTCTTTAAAATCAGAATTTTCGGGGAAGGTTTCCTTGCGAGTAGGGGAACTGAGGAACGCTTAGCGGACGTAGTGTGAGGAAACCCTACAGTCGCATTTGTTGACCGTAGTCGTTGAGAGCCCATCGCATGCAGCATGCATCTGTTCATCGTACTCAAAGGGTTGGTAAAAGTATTATTGTATAATATAGTTATCGTATACTGTTTGCACGTGGTTCGTGTTATTTTAAACAGAAAAACGCTACGGTATGCACATAACAAAATAATAGTATATATTATAAAGGGTGTTTCATAAGGCAGTAACATTGTTTACAAATTCAGTAGAAAATATGGAATAAAAGTTTTCCATAGAAGGCTTCGTTGGAAGAGGAAATTAATATTGAAAATTCATTTCGTATGCACACACCTGGACAAAAATGATAAAAATAGAGTAATGGAAAAATAGTAGAAATGTGTCCTAATGTAAAAATAGATAAATATTATTCTGAAAATTCATCGAGCACGCGATTAAAAATACCAGCTTCAAAATCATCTTGAGCACCCACATTCAGACTTACAGAAGAGATAATTAAAAAAAAAAAGTGTTTAGATCGTGCATTCCTATTCTCCACTTTAAAACAAAAAGCACCTTTTGCTTCAAAACGAGAATCGAGTGCAAATTAGTGTAATACGATAAGAGTCTTAAAGATGAAGTTCGATTTATCTTGAAAAAAGAACGTCCGTATAGTTCGTTAAGTATTTTAATAACATTTAAGAATCAGAATTTTAAACGATTCTTTTTCACATTTAATATACATACCACATTTCACATTCTTTCGCTATGCACAAGGAGTATTTTTGTATTCATTTCCTAAGTAAATTCTACAAGGCATGGTAACGGCTAAATAAATATTTTACCTACGCCCGGGGGAGTAATGGGAATTACCGAATCGATATGTATAATTTAATGCACTTTGCAAACCACGTTTCAGGCCTTTAATTTATTGTAGTGCACTTCGAACGGCCAACGATTCTGGCTGAAGGCACGGAAAGAATATCTCATGAATATTCAATCATGCAAAATGGGGCATCTTCATGGTAATTAGTGTAGGATCTGTTCTCCTCGCTGTGCGCCCCTACAGTAACCAATTTATTAGTTTTTAAAGCAGCATCCTTGTGGTACGTGTACTGAAATTATTAGTATCTTTACTCCACTTTCAAATCAGATCGATTACTGCTCTTCATAAGTGTTATGACACCTGCTGTATTTACACTAGAGCTATAATTATTCGAATATTCGAATCTCAAATTCGAAATCTCTGGTATTCGAATATTCGAATCTCAAATTCGAATTCTTTGACATTCGAATATTCGAATCTCAAATTCGAAATCTCTGGTATTCGAATATTCGAAGCTGAAATTCGAATTTTTTGATATTCGAATATTCGAATCTCAAATTCGAATTCTCTGGTATACGAATTTTCGAACACTTACATTATTCGAATATTCGTTATAATCCTAATTTGCACACAGTGTGTTTGGTGCAGATTGAATACATTTCACTACTTTTAATTTAAAATACCAAATGAAGTAAAATTGCTTAAAGTTCTTCAATAAATTCGCAAGTTTTCCGCAATTATTCCACGCAGAGTAGGGGTGCATTCAATTTCCATTCCATTAAAAAAGGAAAAAAGACGAAAAGAATATGACAGTCGAACAGAAAAGCAAGTCAAAGCTTGCATTTTCGATTCAAACTTCTCGGCTGCACCACGGAAATTAATCATATTATCGGTAATGAATCAAATTTCATGAATATCCCATTTCGCAATGAAACTTCATTTAATCTGAGAAATTACGCGAGAACCGCGAAATTCCGGAGAAATTCAAGCTGCGCCCTTTTTATACAAATAATGAAAAATAGTTTAAATTAAAATTTTTATGAATACCGTGTACGCTCCACTTGCACGAAGCATTGCGCTATTCGTGCAGCAAAATCGTAAATGTTTTCGCTGCCCGTAGAACGTGGAATGCAAAAACCGTGGAAAATACTTCATCATACGCGAGGCAAACATATTAAGTATGCACATTAAACTACGGTTTGTTGAATGTGCCTGCAGAGCGTCCAATTAATATGCCTGTCATATTTCATTGGTCAGTGAGAGCGGCAGTGTTGTTATTCGCGGAAGCAACATTGTGATTGGATTTGTGGGCTTTCCTCAATAATTTTATTAGCACTCTACCGCAGACCACGATTAATACAGGGAGTTTAGTCAAAATTGTGGAAAATAGCTATAGAATGTCTAATGAAAAATAGATATATTGTAAAGGATATAATTATTACTTATGTGCTGTACTTTCTTTGAGAATTCTGATTCGAGGAATTATTACCCCGCATATTTAAGGAATAAATTAAAATTGCAAAGTTATAAGAGGAGGTCTGTTATACTAAGACAAACTGGCTGTGTAATAATGTTTTTTAAATTCATCTTAACGGGGAAAATAATCTGTTTCTTGAGGGGAGATAAACTTCAGATTAAATCTTCTTTCTCTGACAACATTTATTTAACCACCAGACAACCTTTTATTCTCTGGTAATTTTAACATATTTGGTAAATAGGTAGAGTGATAACTCGAGCGTTTCTTAAAACAAATGTATGCATAACTTGTATATAATGATATTCTTTGTATTGGGCTATTTGGTATTTTACTTTAAATATCCTACAAATGTCGCTGTTTAAATTATTCTTGTTATATTATTGCTATCAGCACCGAAATGTTTTTGTCCACTCCGAAATGCTAATGAAAGTTCTATGCATAATCCATAACCCAAACTAAAACACTGACTGATTTTATGAGAAAAGAAACAGTTACATTCTCAGAAAATAATTAAGCGCACAAATAAAAAGAGCATGAAATGTGGATATTTCTTGGCACAGAATCTTACACTTTATACTCTCTAATAATCAAACAGCTTGCAGCATCGTTGCAGGAAACAATTTGTTGGAATTCAACCGAATTTCAAGATTTGAAATCTGATTCATTATATTATTATTACACTATTACGAAATTCTGATATAATTACACCAGTTTATTATTACAATTATTACGATAATACCATTGCATATTATAGTTTTCTGGATTACAATATGACTGCCAAATTTTGCCCAACATACATTAAAATCAATAAACACATCGTACAATTTAGCTTCGTTCTACAACTTTCTGCTCTCCAATTCCTTGCAATAAACGTCCCTGCCGAAAATATTTACGACTCTACTTTATACACGTTTACCATAAATCCAGTCATAAATGTCGTTCCCACTCGAGGATATTAAATCGGTGTGGCTTCATCGGCTAAAGTATCAACTGTACCTGCGTGTGCGCAGAGAGACACCTGCCAAATCGACAACACAACTTACACAAACAAACAAAATCATTACGAGACAGCGGAAAAAAGCATACATCAGCGGACATCTCCAAACAACTACCTACTCGCTATTTAAACATTATTCTACTGCATCGTACGTTTACGCGGCAAGATAAAGTCTCGCGTAACAAGCTCTTCCACCGAAATGCATAGTCGTATTTACATTCAGAATTATATTCACGCCGAGCACTTAGTCATACTGTATCACACTGTATCCGTTAAACATAAAATTGGGAGAGCGGAAAGCTGATTACGCGAGGCGGCGCGCTGCTATTTAAACATTCGATCAAAGTAAAGTCGGGTACTAACAAAAATCATGTATCTCGCATAACGTTAACATAACGCCTATGGTGGTCTCTTCAACACAGCATGAAGGACAGCGTTGCAACCCTGAAGGGTGGGAATGCGCCGCGGCGTGTTTGCTACTCACGTCCACCAACAATTCGTACCGATAACCGATTTTGTATTTGTTTTTTTTTTCTTTATTTCTCCCAAAGACGCGTCTCGCCTGTCGCGGGTACGTTCTCTACTGTTGCTTTTATTCTGTAACCTGGCCATAAAACGCGGCCCGATAACGAGTAACATTGAATTCAATTGATGCGATCATGTTATCGCTTATCGGTGACGGCTTCGTGGACACGAGTAGGTGCAACGTTGTTTTCAATCTACGCCTTTATCAAGTTTCATTCGCGAGTAGGTAATCGATCGGTCGGAACTATCGGAGCTGCCTAAACAGCCACATAAATTCTAAAGTATGCCCTAAAATACATTCATCTTTCGGGTGCTCCCCATTCGGCGGCCTGATTTCAAGCTGATCTTTGGCAATTTTTTTTTCAACAATCGCAACGCGCTGCGAACTGAAACTTTCCAGATATACTTAGTCGCGTTTAATGCGTGTTCTGGAATTTTTTGGCTACTAATTGTTAACCTTGGCACGGTCATCGGTTCACTTTAACGCGATGTCAAGGGAGGAGAAACGCAGGGGCTATGGAGCAACAACTCGATTCGTTGTTAAATTGAATTTTAATTGAGTGAATATTTTCGAGATACTTTGACAATTGTTGAACAAGGCGTGGGTCTGTTTGGACCCAGACGTGGTCGTCTGTGGTGGCTGGCTCCGTCAGTATGACGAGGGTTAATTAGGCTTCTTGAAATTATTAGGCGAATTTTTAGCAGCACCTTGAGTTAACCAACAAAGCAGCTTTTTTGAAAATTTTCCAGATGTTTGAACAAGTTCAATCTTTTATAAATTCATATTCTTTGGCTAAGGTAGGCCTATTTGTAGCTCCTTGAATTAATTGTAAAATAAATCTGCTTTTGTTGCAGATCCTCGATTTAGTCGAGTCAAGCGAATTGTTTTTAGAATGGCTGGAATTAGTCACAGGAATCGAATACTTTTGAGATTCCTCAAATTATTCGAACAGAACAAATTCCTTTTGGAGGCTTCGCAAATTATTCAAAGAAAACGCGAATTCCCTTTTCGGGAGCTTTTCGAATTATTCATCTAAAACGAAGTCCCATTTGGAGAACTCTTCAAATAATTCAAATATATCAAAGGTTGTCGTGTCACATGAATAATCGAAATTTTTCAAAAATACTCCAAATACTCGAAGACTCGGATTAGCTTCAGTGTTCGAGTTAAGTTGAACGTGGTTAATTATTTCCAAGTATCTACTCAAACAGTCCTAAGCAGTAGCACTAATTTATATAGCAAACAGCTGATATTCAGCAGAATTCATTGCCTTTTCGGTGAAAATCAATAATTCTAAAACCTTCATTCGAACGACTGTATATCACCACAGCTCAACTTCCATATAGAAAGTAAAATATATTGGAATGTGTTTAAAGAAAAACAAATATGTAAAAGGGACAAAAACAACTCACTATATACTGTTACAGCGAAATCATCTTTGTCCATAATGAATAAAAAGATCGCTGGTTTACATACCTAGAACCTTTACAGTGTTCCAAATTAAATGTTTAAAAGCAACACTAAGAGAAAGTAGAGACAGAAGGATCAAACACTCCATGTACATTCCCATATATTCCTATTACAAGGACTACGTATGCGTGCAAATATACTCGGAAATTCTATCCAAGGCTGCCCCCTAGTTTCAAGAAATTGATTAATAAGATAACACTAATCAAAGCCCAAAATAATCACTTGCAATTATAAATTGCCTTATCGAGCACTGCTGATACTTAAGAACTGATTAAATAATTAGGAGCACTGCTTTTTAATTTATGCTCGTGCAATATACAAACAAGATACCGAAGAAAATCTACATAATGAAATACACGAATAACGAATTAAGCTCACGAGTCCATTAAACCTACCCGTAAGCTTCGCTACCTTTAACCTTCGACTGACGGATGCAGAGTCAATTTTGACCCATATTACGTATCAAACTACACATTCCTCGTTATCAGTAATAATCCTCGAAGAAAATATGAATTTTAGATCACCACAAGGTCAGGATCTAATATAAACCTTATTCCGAGGTGTGCACGAATAAAATTATTCGACGAAATCGACCCTGCATCCAAACAGCTGTCAAACCATCCGCCATCCAAGAGTTAAATAAGTTTTCATGCAGATATTAATATCGTTGTATCATATCATAATGCTAATTGTAAAATTCAAGCACATGTGAAATAGAACAGTAACAACTTAAGGCAGGTGACAGTTTTGACAGGGTATTCTCTATATGCAGACTCATACCATGGCAGATTAATATAAGCACTTATATTTTCGTACTGTGATATACTACTGCTTGTTGCATTAATCAAATTGGGAAGAAAGTGATCTATTCGATGACCTAGTGAAACTACATTAGGTCACAGGTAGAGCTTAGATGGCTGATGATTTAGGAGCTCTGTTCTCCTCTGGGTTATTGGTTAATCGATGGTCGGAGTTCACTGAAAATGTTGTAGGTCTCCAGCTAATGATCAATCATGGCCCGTGTCGATGCACACCGAGGAACAATACTCCGGCCTAATGTGATCATTCGTGTGATCAGCTAAGATAAATGGCCCCAATACTACTACTCCAACTAATAATTTTGTACGTAAATACATTTTGTTAATTTGTGAAATATTTGCGTGAATATAACAGTGTAAAATGTCGTTCAGGACAACTTCGTTTAAAAACTAGTTTTCAATCGAAAGAAAAGATCATTCCCTATGTGCATCAGATCTCTATAAATTAGCGGAAATTAATTAAAATCTGCATTGATAAATCAGCAGTGTTCTCGTTGCGGAATTCTTTAAAACCCATACCGTAATAAAGATACACATCGATTTTAATTTGAACTTAAATTGAATCGCCCATTTCCAAACATAACACTTCGTATTCCAAAAATCCATATGAAATTTTACCGTCGTTTCGCCATCTGCATGGAAAAAAGTCTTAAATGTATCCTTCGAATTTATCAGCACGGCGCGGTTAACATCTTGCGAAACTTCTTAACGCAGCAGGTATAGCTATACTTATTTATCTCGGATTGAGTGTTAATTGTGTCCCGACTGTTAATTACCCGAGCTGGCTAGCAATGGCTACGATCGAACGAGAACGAACAAGGAATTTTAATTCGCAACGCATGGCAACTTGCCGCTTCGCGTGCTTCTCCCGATTCATCCCTTATATTTATAAACGTTCTGTGTTCGTAGAGCATTGATCGAGGCGATCACTAAAACTTTCGAAATAACAAATGAAAACTTACGTGCCGAATTAACCATTTATAAGTGAACAAGAATTTTTTCGTTTTATATGCGCATATATGTGTAATGTGTATTAAAGAGCATATACGCATCGCAAGCACCCCAATGCTCTGCTCAAACATCGCCTACCGCATCATTAAACGCGTTCCATATACTGCTTTACTAACTGATTGCGAATATATTACCGAGGACGTTTTAATCATCTCTCACTCTGCACACATGAAATTTGTTAGAATATTGGCGATCATTATTATCCTCCAAATTCTTCTCGAATGCAATTTTTAAATTACTTGCCCCGACGAAGGAATAACTAAAAAAATTGATATCCCCAACAACAGAACTTGAAATACAGGGTCGTTCGGAACAGGTGTGAAAAAAGCTTTAGTAGATTGTTTTTGGAGGACGTTCTGAGTAAAAAATATTAGAATATAAAATTAAAAGCTACGATACAGTCGATGTAGATTCAACGCATTAATAAATTATTAATTGTTAATTACTTTTTACTTTCAATTGTAAACTGATATCTAATATTCTTTTGTTTTGGTCTCGTAAAAGTCACTTGGTATCAAGCGTACGATTTTACTATGACAGCAGTCGAATTTGAAACTCACAACTACGTGACTATTGAGAACAGGATCCATGCTCATATACGCAACACTTTTCACTCTCAACGATCCAGTGAAAAGTTTTTACACTCGTTTTGAACCACCCTGTACTCCCAAAGATAGGAGGAGTTCGGAGGAGCTTGAAAGGAGGCGTCGGGCGTCATACGCGAAGACAAATGAAAGCTTGGAGAGCAAAGGATTCCAAGCGAGCGGGGCAACAGAATACTCGTGAATCTTACAGCAGTTCCTTCGGAAATCATAGACTAGGGTGCGGGGGTACAGGATGATTAGATAAGCGCCACATATTAAGCACACCTCCGTCTCAAAAACACAGGCACACACGCGCGGTATATTCCTCGCGATCAATATTTTGCAATTCCATCTGCCCGCTCGAAACCACAGGTTGAACGAAGATTCTGCGACAGCGATGACAAAGAGGCTCGCCTAAGCGGCTAGAACTAGGCAAATACGTGCAGCGGCGAAGCGAGCACACCGACTTGCAAGGGAAACCGAGGAGGAACGGCTGTGACACCGTGCTTCGTTACGGAGTCAATTGGCCAAGTTAACGAGGACGGGAGAGCGTGTCAAGACCTACCCCAGGTGATGTCGTTGAACCAAAATTGCGAGGATCCGGTGGTATCGTCTATCAGGGGGGGCATGGGGCCCGGAGAATCCGGCTGCGGGTTGCACTGGCCGTGTACGCGGCAAGTGCCAGTCCCGATGGCGCGATTGCTGGTTGCGTACATGAGCTCCGCCACGGCGACATCGTCAGGATCGAGCTCGGACGTGTCGTCGACACCCTTGTCGCATAGGAGCTTGATCCTCGACGAGGACCCAGGTTGCGCGAATATATCGTCACGGGGGCTGTTATGGGGTGGCGAGCACTCGCCTCGCAGGCCAGCGATCGGTTGCTCGTATTCAGCTGAGTCGCTGCTCGGTGACGGTGGGTAGGTGCTGGTGCTCGATTTGATCGGTCGATCCCGCGGCAAGACTTGAACGGCGGTTGAGGAGGTGGAGGGTCCTTCGACAGCAGGAGGAATCCTACGCCCAGCAGCGGCTGCAGCCGCGGCGGCCGCGGCGGCCGCCGTGGCCGCCGAGTAAGAGTAGAAGGAGCCACCCTGTATCATCATACTGCAGGGTGGCTCCTCCACTGCGGCGCCAGCACTAGCACCAGGCCCGCCAGGCACGGGCGAGGAGCCAACACCGAGCTCACCTTGTACTTGCACACCGTACAGCCCCTGCGAGATACCCGGCTCAGTCTGGTGGAACTGCTGTTGTTGTTGTGATTGTTGCTGTTGTTGTTGCTGCTGAGGCTGCGGTGGCTGCTGCTGGTGCAGGCTCTGGTGCTGTTGTTTATCCTTCTCGCGACGGGGTGACCGACCCCGATCGCTGACTGACGTTGCGCTCCAGTAACCCCACGCCATTTCCCAACGAAATTTAGAGCCGTACTTATCTCACCTTCCTCTATCCCGGCTGCCTGATATCGTCCGCCAACAGCCGTACACCACTGGCTCCCGTGTCTTTTGCTCCCTATCACCCTCCCCAACAACTCCCACCCCAAGTTTTCCCTACTTTCCTTCCTACGCGCTCTAGGTGCGCACGCTCTCTCAATCCCGATCCCTCTCTCTTTCCCGGTACACCGTCTTTCTCCCTCCGGCGCCCCAGCCCCGCCAGTCCCTCCCTTTCTCGCCGTCTTTCCTTTCCTAGCCGTTTCTCTGTCCTCGTCCCCTTTACCGTAGCCGTGCACCACCTCTTTGCAGGAGCCCGGCTGAGAATGCGACGAGTCAGCGCGATCGATGCTGGTTTATCGCCACTTTTGCAACCTCTCCAGTGACAACGGCGATTGTCGGAGGTATACACGGCGGAGATCTCTCGACACGAATCTCGCGACCATCGGGTATCGGCCGTGCCATGTAACTCGCCGCGCGTGCTGCCTCGGTAACAATTGCCCGGGGGACGATCCACCGCCGCCGTCGTCCTCGCGCGATCCCCAGCCTCTGTTCCGCGACCAGGTCCTGGCGTGTCCTCCTTCCGTAGATGTCTCCACGGCTACCAGCCAGCCCGGGTAACGTTCCCGTGAGAAAACTTCGTGGCTAATCGGTCCGCGTAAGAATATCGACTGCTGCCGCGGGATTCGTTAACTACCGTCACCGCCCGACGCGCTTTACTCCACGAAATGCGCAAACGCTAGGATAAAGGCACACCGAAAACAGGACTGATTTCCCTTTAACAAGCCGGCCAGCTCTTTTTCCCTTGTCCCTCGGCCTCCTCTCCTCTCCCATCTTCTCCATCCCTTCCGCCCGTTTCCCGTGCTTCTTCCTCGACTTCCTCGATATTTCCTCCCATTATCCTCTTCCACTGCTACTTTTTATCCTCTCTTTCGCCCCCCCCCCCCCCGCTCTTTCCGCTTTAACACTTCTCCTCTGTCCGCGTTCACTTTCTCTCGTAGACTTGTCGTCCCTCGCTTATTGTCCGCTCGTCCGTTTTGTTACCTCGACTCGCGTGCGTTTCTCGGCGCATTCCCTTATTCTTCGGCATCTTCGATCGCAAGGGATTTGATTATCGTTTCCTGGTAATTTGGCCAATTTTTTTATGTCGAAGCAGGGATTTGCCGCGTACGATTGCTGGGATTATGCATACGACGGAGATGCAGTTACGCGTAAATGGGCCAATTATTGCGAGATAATCGTGTGGAATGAAGATCCGTAAAACGATACGACGCGCGGTCACTGCGGTTGTACTTTTCGTCAATTCACCGAGGATTGTATAATATAATATCTCGCGAAGAAACGGATGCTTTGTTTACCCTTGACGATTTAATCTCGCTCGTGACCTTTATTAAAAATGTTCATCTATTTATATTTCCTGAATTGTGCTCAAATTACTTCGGAGGCTGGAATTCGCGTAAAAGATACGCGTTTCGGTTTTAACTCAATGTTTCAACCATGTGTAATGTATTATGTACAGAAACTAATTAAAAAAGTGATGCCCTATCAATCTTCCGAGTAATATTTCATGTATAAAAATATTCTCACGCACATATACCTACAATATTATGAACTGAGAAATAAATCTATCCTCTCTGGTGCAGCCATTAAGAATTTTAAGTAGTATCCATCATTCTTCGAAAAGTGTAAACATAATCTAATTAAATGTGTTACATATGCATTTCAATTTTTAAACAAGATATCAAATTTTCTAATGAAATATGAAAGAAAATACTGAAAATATAAATCATCTGACCCCGTTGATAATAAAATATAATACCGCTTGTTAAAAAATCTAATTAATTATTTTAAATTTGCTTGTCACTTTTTTAATAATTATTTATGACTATGTAACTTAGATTTCTGATAAGCACTTTTTTAATTAAAATACCCTATATTGTTTGAATCGTTTTATTGTTATAATCTTTCATTTATGAATTCCATTCGCACCATATAATTTTATTTTTGAGTGAGATGACTGGGAGAAATATGAATAAATATATAATAATTAAAATCACCAATTTTTCTCACCGATTATTGTTCATTTGCGAAAATACAGACTTTGTACTTTATATTTTATCATAAATATCATAAATTGACATTGGAATTTAATAATGGAAAACATTATTCAAATCTAAAGTTTGTGAAACAAACTGTTACTTTTTTAATACATAAAAATCATTTTTAAGTATTTAAACATTATACTTGTTGAAATTGTTTAATATGTTGCTATTTATTACACAATTTGACAAACTTTTATGAATACTAAATAGTTTGTAAATCTTATGGCTTAAGAATTTTTTTAACTAAAACGAGTTATAAGAAACTAATATTTATAGAATTAGAAAAATACATATACTCGTATAAGATAAATATTTGATAGTCATTTTCACTTTAAACAATTTCATGCGTACATATTTTGCGAAGATTTAGTAAAGTTAAAACGGTCATCCGCAATGTTTTAAAACTCAGGAAAGCTAATCACGATGGAAAAGCAAAAGAAGAATTATAGAACTAAATACACGGTAGGTACAAACTAATTTAACAACATTTAAATGTCTATAATGAGTACTTACCATGTATAGTTATCTCAGTATCCTTTTCCAGTTCATAGAGGCGTAGGGCTTCGTCCAGTTCCTGTTGCGAAGCAATCCTGCACGGGTCTCCCTCATCATCAACCCACTTCATCGTGAATTGATCTGGTCCCGCAGCACCAAATCCACATATTGTACGCATCTCCTCCCGCAGTATGTCTACCGAAATTCCAGGAGTAATATATGTAATCTGCAGTTCCCTAATGTAAAACAAACCATTAGGATTTTCCTCTCTTTAAAAATTCCTGACATCATAAAATACCTTCTTCAGAAAATGAAAGAACATTTAAAAAGCGGAATGAAAATTTCTATATCTGTACATATATCAGTCGTTTCGTTAAATTCGTTTGTTAATTTTGTTACAGTTCGATGTGTTTCTTCATTACTCTACTTTGCTTCTTAGCTACGTAAGTTTTATTAATAATCATTGTTTTTTTTACAAAGAATGCAACTGCACCATCCTCAAGAAATAGTTATCATAGTTTGATCAGCTCATTTAAATTTTATCAAAGAAATTAGTTGTAAGGACAATAGAAATCTGTATTACGGAATGTTTGCTGTCCTAGTCGTTTCATAAAATCTATTAAATGTAATGAAATTGTGGTACTAATATCCTCATGTGTAAGTAAAGGAATTTCAAAAGTAACATATTATGAAATTTCAGAGTAAATAAAGACTGGACTGAAAATTAAAATTGAGAACCAGCAACGTAGCAGAATCTTAAGGTATTGAAAAGAAATAGCTTTTTCTCTTGAAAAGAATTTAGAGACGTGTACTCGCACAAAAATATCCAATCAACGTAGTTCCGAAAATTAATCCTGGAGATATATACAACTTAATTTGTTTGCAGGTGCCAGTTTTATACAACTTACAATACATTATGACACTCTGATTATCCTACAATATTTTCTTATTTTGTAGATATTTCTGATCGTCAAACTTTTTTATAGAAGTACACGAAGACTTTGTTTCTGTGTCTAAAATTTATAATAGTAACACTTACTATTGACTATAAAGTTCGCGTATCGAAGTGGAAGATAATCATATAAAACATCTTTTACAGATTTTTATAGGACTCCGTCAGGATTGATTTGCAGATCTACGCTATCCGCACACTTCTCGCCCATTTTTATTTACTGCTGCATGCCTCTTAATTTTTTAATCTCTTTTTCAGAGCATCATTTACATAATACGTGTGTATTAAATAAAATATAATTCCTTTACTCGTTATCGTCAAAGTAATTTATTACTTTTGTCATATATTCTTATCTGCACTACAACGTACTTCCAAAATAATGTATGTAAAGTTGTAATACATTTATGCATTGAAAAAGAGACAATCTTATAATGTAAATTCTTGTTCAAACATTTGTGTACCATCAGAAACAGTGAATATTCATCAATAATATTAATGCATATAAATTTTACACCGTTTGAGTACCAACGAGCAATATATTTCTGCTGCTTTCTATACAAAAATTATTACGCACCACCATCGACACCGGTTTATGTTTTATTTTTAGAATTATCGATAAATACGACCAGGCCTTATCTTTTGCAAGTCATAAAATAATTAATAAACATAATTTGGGCTGCTTCTTTCTGTCCTTTATGTTTTTATACAGCATTCAATATTATTAAGCAACACTATGTAGCAGTGTTACCCAATCTCTTTTGAGTCGCGATCCCCTTTTAAAATATTCAAATAACCTGCGATCCCTTACCCATATAAGGTAAGGTAAATTTAATAAGGCGAAGAAAACACATTAAAAAAAAAGGTATTTCAGAATATAATTCTAACTTAATAATATTAAAACAAAAGCCAAAAAACCATGGCGACCCACCAGAAAGCACTTCGCGTCCCACAGGTTGGGACCCACTGCTGCATAGCATTGTTGCAGTAGCAGTTATTAGCATCTTATTAATAACTATTTAACATCATAACAGTTGCAATATGGACCATGTACAATTGTACTCGGATAGAATCGTTGAATGTACTCAAACAGTTAATATAAGTAAAATCTTCTTAACTGACCTACAATTTGTATCAACTCGAAGCATCATTTATGTAAAATTCAATAACAGTAAAGTTACAAATTCATAATTGTAAAACCTTGATCGACGATAATATTATTTCACGAAATAATATTGTGTTTTATATTAACGCTTTAAATTAAGTCTTCTTATTAATAAAGCGTAGACTAGAAAGTTTTTTCACATTCGATATATTTAAATCTCTTTTCGTTCCATTCAAGTATTTAAATCCATAATTTAATATATATTGTTTAGATATAAAAGACGAGCTGTTAATGAAGTATGTATTACATCTATAAAAGATTATGTATATTACCCGTTATAAACGATTTTCACTCGGATATCATCATTCTCCGTTGTCTGTGTAAGCATTTTTATTTAATATGTACAGTCCTCCTCTTTCTGGAAAGCAATTACAACATAAAATCATTGTTAATATTACAATAAATATTGATGCATAGAATAACGGTGTTTCAAGTGACTCTTAACAAAAATAACGAATAGAATGATGAAGATACTATTACTGACAGGTCCCCATAAAATACTAACATAAAATATTCTTTCTAACTAGTTTCCTAAATTAATGCCAGAAATCAAATTAATAATAACTGTGGTGCACAGCAATCCACATTGCATTCTAATTATGCAATGCAATTAAGTAAACTAGTGTACAAAACCTAATGCAAAGAAGATCTATTAAATAGGTGTATACAAATTCGCAAACTTGACATGAACAACACCATACGAACGTATGAAAGAACGTACGAAAAAAAATGTTGCCTGATTTCTCCCAGAAAAGTGTGAAAAATCATTTCTATAAACCGAAACACATTCAGTGTTTTGACGAATTTAAAATACCTATACGATCGGCATTATTGAAATGTAGTCCAATTCGAAACCACCTTAATTTTGCTGGGGATACATGATTTCTGACTCACCGATAGAAATTTTTCTAAAAACGATCTAATTCCTACGTCCGATGAAATATATTCAGTACATTCGTCCAACAGAATAAAAAACACGTACTTTTTCGACTACTGATTAGAAACAACTATATAACAAACACAAAATTGAGAAACACTTAACACAGCAAAACGCGTTGTCACTTGGCAGTCGCCATGTTTATGAGATACACATCTTTATAAGCGTATGTATGTGATGTACTTACATATTCTTCGTGAGCGTGACATGACGCATATAGTACTGCATTCTTCATGAACGAAATAACGAGAGCGAAACAAATTCAATTAACATCGTGTTTGACATCGCCCATATTTTGGTCAAGTAGATTTTACTTAATTGCACGACGGCAAGTTGCAAGATTATGGTCACGTGTAAAACTTGCTGTCTGTTTACAAGCAACTTTGCTCGTTAAGCGAAATTAAGAATATTTTTAATTCAATTCTACTCATTAAAATATAAATTATAGAATTGCAAAATTTATCCTGTTAATTTAATTGCTACTTCAGTATTAGGTGCGTGTAATCATCGAATTACTTTCATTATTCATGTTTTAAATATTTATGATTTATAAAATAACAGTTGTATTCTATATATATAAATATATGGCCCTGTTTCTAATCGTGTTTTCAAAATATATACTTTTATTTTTGATTTCCAGTAATTTCCTTTCACAAAATGGGAAGTTTAGACATTCTCCTTATTTAAATATTATCGCCATGAATTCGTATTACTGGCACTAATTTTGAATACAGCATTCATAATTTAAGAAGCCTCCTATAGCGGACAATGAATTCTTAAAATTCATTTTTATTGCAAAATATGGATTAAATTGTAATTAAAATAACGTTCTCCCGCCAAAAATTATCCCCCCTTATGATTTCCTCGATTTATTCTTTCATCCTATAATCTTAAGTTATCTATTCAGGCGCCGAAATGTGGATAAATCTTAATTAAATGCATTCACAGTTTATTACTTTTTAACTTTTCAAGTGCATGCAACGTTGAAGTATTTACGAAAATCCCACCTATGAATATCCATTAAATATTTATTATAAAAGTACTGCTTAATATATAATAATCTTCTCATATGCGTCCCCAAAACCCTGCCCACTTTTAACCAATAAAATACCTGACCAATTCTGCTCTGGTGGCAGGATGGTGGCAGGACGCATGAACGCTTCGTTTGTAAATGTCATTTATTGTTTCGCGTGTAATCAAATGCTTTATGCATTTGAGCAATAATAACAGTTAATAAAGTAAATAATGTATATAGGAGCCGGAAAAAGGGAAAAGGGGAAGTCGCCTCAACGGGACTCAACTCGGGTCCCGAACTCCTATTTACCGCACGCCACCTATGGGCCACACTCGCACCATAGGCCGTCTCCTTCTCCGAGCGCCCAGCGCCTACAATAAGTAACAAGAAGCGAGTAATCACGAAATGAATATTAGTTGCCCTTACTTTTTAAGGTTATCTCCAGTTATCTCACAAGAAAAACTAAATAAGTGTAGGAGCCGGAAAAAGGGAAAAGGGAAGTCGCCTCAACGGGACTCGAGAACCCGCGATCTCTCGAACCGTAGCGCGCTGGCCAACCGCCTTAGCTACCTCGGCTACCGCCGACTCCCCCGATTCCACAGTCCCGAACTCCCTACTTAAACGACGCCACCTATGGGCCACACTCGCACCATAGGCCGTCTCCCTTCTCCGAGCGCGCCCAGCGCCTACATAAGAATTCCCAGAACCATTATTGTGTTTGATAATCAAGGTAAGAAACAAATATTTTACGATTATTATTCTTTTTCATTATATAAAGTGGATATTTAGAATGAATCAGAAATTAGATTTTATGTATATTTATTATTCGTCATTACGAATAATAAAGGTTATAAAACGCTTGCGAAAATATCTGTATAAAATTAAATTATATTAAAAGGGACACATAAATTATTTAGAAGCTAAATATTCTTCATTCTCATTTCAGTAACAAAATGAAGCGATCACATTCTAGAAGGGACAGAGATGACTATGACCATCGTAGACACCGTTCACGAGATCGACATTATTACAGTGAAAGGTACAGTAAAAGATATGACGAATATAGACGAAACTATGATTCGGAAGAACCGTATATGGAACAACGATCTTATGACCGACACGATTCTAAGAGATTGAGAGAACGTCAGAAAGAGAACAGAGGGAAGCAAGAAAAAGAAAAAGTTATAGACAAAGAGATGGGGAAGAAACAAGAAACAAATCCCTCTAAGGAGGTAATAGAAAGACAAAATCGGACAGTTGACTTATTAACGTCCAGAACAGGCGGTGCTTATATTCCACCTGCGAAATTACGTATGATGCAAGCTGAAATTACTGACAAATCAGGAGCCGCGTATCAACGTATTGCGTGGGAAGCCTTAAAGAAATCTATACACGGTCATATTAACAAAGTTAACGTTAGTAATATTGGACTTATAACTCGGGAGCTTCTAAAAGAAAATATCGTCAGAGGTAGAGGTTTAATCGCTCGATCCATAATACAAGCTCAAGCAGCATCGCCGACCTTTACCTCTGTTTACGCAGCTCTCACTGCAATCATCAATTCTAAATTTCCCAACATCGGGGAATTAATATTGAAACGTCTTGTAATACAGTTTAAACGTGGTTTTAGAAGGAACGACAAACCTCTTTGCATCTCTTCCGGCACGTTTATAGCGCATTTGGTAAATCAGAGAGTGGCGCACGAAATTTTAGCTCTAGAAATCTTGACTTTATTGGTAGAAACCCCGACCGACGATTCTATAGAAGTAGCGATTGCATTTCTAAAAGAATGTGGTATGAAACTGACAGAAGTTTCTAGAAAGGGTATTGAAGCTATATTCGAAATGCTGAGAAACATATTACACGAAGGACAGTTGGATAAAAGAGTCCAATACATGATTGAAGTTATGTTTCAAGTTCGAAAAGACGGATTTAAAGATCACGAAGCTGTTCCGGATGAACTTGATCTTGTCGAAGAAGAAAATCAGTTTACGCATCTAGTAACATTAGATGAAGCGACTGATTCCCAAGATATATTAAACGTGTTCAAGTTTGACGGGGAATATGTGATTAACGAAGATAAATATAAGCAATTGAGTAAAGAAATATTGGGTTCAGATATTAGCGGGTCAGAAAGCGGAGAGGATGACGAAGAGGAAAGTTCGGATGAAGATAGTAGTACCGCTGTGGCGGAAGGAAAGGAAGATGTAATTATAGATAACACAGAAACTAATTTAACAGCTCTTAGAAGGACAATTTATTTAACAATCCACTCGTCGCTTGATTTCGAAGAGTGCGCGCACAAATTGATGAAAATGCAGCTGAAACCTGGTCAGGAAACCGAGCTCTGCCATATGTTTCTAGATTGTTGCGCAGAAATGAGAACATACGAGAAATTTTTTGGGCTTCTAGCTGGCCGGTTTTGTGCTATCAATAAAATGTACGTAACACCGTTTGAACAGATCTTTCGGGATTCGTATCATACGATACATCGTTTAGACACAAATAAATTACGCAATGTGTCGAAATTTTTCGCCCATTTGCTATTTACCGATTCTATATCGTGGGAAGTATTATCTTGTATAAAATTAACCGAAGAAGATACGACAAGTTCAAATAGAATATTTATTAAAATCTTATTCCAAGAACTTTCCGAGTACATGGGACTGTCCAAACTTAATCAACGTGTTAAAGATGTTACGTTACAACAAGCGTTTGAAGGATTATTTCCCAGAGATGACCCAAAAAATACTCGTTTTGCTATCAACTTCTTTACATCTATCGGTTTAGGTGGACTTACAGATGATTTAAGAGAGCATTTAAAATCTCATCCGAAGCCTACGATAATACCTCAAGTGGAACAAAAGGATGAAGTCGTGTTAAATTCTGGGGAATCGTCCGTTGATTTGAATTCAAGTACATTGTCGTCATCTTCGTCTTCATCTAGTAGTTCAAGTTCGGACGATTCCAATTTATCTTCAGAGGAAGAGATACCGAAAGAAAAGAAGAAATCGCGGAAAAAGAAGAAAAAGAAGCAAAGTACAAAAGAGAATAAGAAGAAACATAAAAAGAAAGAAAAGCGCAAAGTGAAGAAAGCTAAATAGAATTTATACATACATATATAGAACAACTTTTCATGTGACAAATAACGAATAAATCTTTTCCTCTTTCAAGGATGTTATTCTTCCGTAAATCATACATTCGAAAGACACACGCAAACATATTGTACATTTGAATGCTCGATGTTATAAATATGTACCCATTATTATTTACCATACTGTAAAATTCTTCAAACGCCACTTATTTCGAATAAATATATTTTTATCGACAAGTTTCTAATTCTGGGAAAATTCATATTTCCTGCATCTATCACAAATTGATAGAAAACTTTTAGTAACTAGAACATAATTTCAACAGGATTATGTAAGGAAGGTAGAATATGTAAGGAAAGTGATTTGAAAATATGTGATCGTACATGGAAATTAAAAGGAGCGCCCTGTCTCGATTTAACGACGTAGAAACGGTTAATTTAATGCACTTTTTGCTTCTAATGCATAGTAAGCAGAACGTTCGTTTTGTTCACCCTATAAATAAACATAAAAACCTATGACGATTGCATTTAGAGCAGAATACACAATAATCCTGTCATAACAGAAACAAATGCATCTACATACGCAATATTCAATATCTAATGTTTGGAATACTTTAATCTACAAAGATTCGTTTATCTTTTAATGTCTCTCATAAACTATGCCACTTTTGTTTGAATCATTGTTACCCAGAGATAATAATATTAATGTATCAGCATAAATGAAGGTGGTAAGGTCAAGTATATCGCCCTGTACGCGCTTTATCAAATAATATATCATTCCAATAAGTTCTTACTGAGTCCCTGTTATTCTCGTTGTACTATCTACCGTTAATAGTTAACGGAAGCTAGGGATCATAAAAGATCATTTCCTGAATTTTACTCGGAGAGTGAACCGTTTGTCGCGTAAACGAGAGTGAAAATAAACAATCACCGTCACAACGGCAGCGTAATGTGCATGATGGGTCAAGCTTGCCCTGACAATGAACGCGGAATAGATGCGCATCTATCAATGTGGGTGTAGAGCGTGTAGGCTATTTTGACGGGAAGATCACGTGATTAAATACTCAGCCGTCGCCACCACTCTGCCACCAGACTAGTACTGTCGTCGACTCGTCGCCCGACCAGACCGACACTATGCCACTACTCGTAGATGCGCAGACTCACCGTTCTACATCTATCGGATGCGAGCATTGCGAGTGCGGTCTACGCGAGATCTTCTGTTACACGCATGTATAATTGTATCAGCGCACACTGGCTTGATATGTACGAGGGAGTACGATAGAGAGGCGAAGCTGGTAACGTAGTAGACTGAGTAGCGCGGTAGGAGGCCAAGCGTAATGCTGGCTTGGTGGAAGTAGCGGGTGTTGAAAAGGGGTATAGTGAACTTCGATCGGCGACGTGATACTTGTGAAGGAGATCGAAGACGTGTGGAATGAATGTGCGACTCTATGCCATCGGAGCAGCATGTGCGTGCTAGACGGTGCTGCGTATACTCGTGCGTACGTGAAATCCTGTGCAATTAAGAGTATAACGCTGTGCACGTTTACGAGAGTACGCAGCGATACACGGCCTCTTTAAGAGCACTGTGCTATCCCCCTTGTGTTTACATACACGTACGTGCCCGCGGGCGCGCGTGTGTGTGCGTGTGCAAAAAGGAAGAAAAGAAGAGGCAAGGTGGAGTATTTGTACCAGAAAAAGACATACTGGAGGTGGGAGAGGAGGGAGGGAGGAGAAGGAGAATACACACGCAAGCAATCGACGAAACGTCTTGCCATGAGAAACGCGAGTACACGCACCAGTGTTCGGCGGTGCTAATATCACGTATCGGCGACGGATGACCGAGGTGCGGAGAATTCGCTCGATATCACGCCGCCACCCGTCGACGCGGTGCAATGTGATCGAAAATATGCGTATCTTTTCGAGTGGCCCCTCGCTTTTCGGTTCTCGTGCGATCGATACGTCACTTGGCCGCGATGTGCTGAGGCGATCCGGTGGCCGGCAATGCCGCTCGTGACGGTGGTAATGCTCATCGATCGAACGTATCATCGGTTCGATTATTGTTGTGACAAATAGCATAACTGCATATTTAGCCCTTTTCGTCATTGTCGTTCCTACGGCGGCAACGACGACAGCGGTGTCGGTGGTGTCGGGTGGTAGTGACAGTGGCGACGACGGTGGCGGCGAGTGCGGCGGTGGCGGCGGCCGCGACAGTGGTGGTAGAAATAGCTGTAGCGGTGGCGGTCGAATGGCGGTCGCGGTGGCGATCGCGATAGCGACGGTAGCGACGGTAGTAACGATAAATATCGGAGGCACCGACGATAGAAACGACGGTCAGTGATAACAACGTCCGCGAAACAATGAGTATGCACTACCCGATGAAATTCACCGTATTAAAATAACATGATAGATGGAAAAATATGCAAGGGGAACCAGCAAGAGGTAGAAAGAGAAGAGCTGGCTGCGAATATAGTCGCGTTTCCTGAGTGTTGGCTAGGAGAATCCGCGAGCAAATAGAGTGGATAAATGTAAATTTGAAAAGAGCAAGAACGTCCCGAGTTAAGTTCGTTTACAGTGGCGGTACATCGTCCCTCTCTCTGTCTCTATTTCTCTCTCTCTCTCTCTCTCTCCCTATCTCTCTCTCTCTCTCTCTCTCTCTCTCTCTCTCTCTTTCTTTCTCTCTCTTTTTCTCTCTTCTTTTTTCTTAAGTATATCTGCGTATACATTCGTTTAGAGAAAAAGAACGAATTATCATGTGCATGGAAGCGACGTTACGATGGACAATAGACTGTGGATAATAGCCGGAATTCGGATCGTTGTGTTAAACGTAACGTTACAGCAAAAGGGGCAGACTTAGAGAAAGACACATGAACGGGTTAAGCGTGTACTCGTCTCGCGTGCCAAAAGAAAAGCAACGGGATATAACAACGCAATCGTCCGGGATGAATACTTCGTATTTTTGCTCGCCAGTGATACTTTTCTCCGACACAGCCGCAAACTTGGACTAAATGAGTGACACTTCGACTTAACCATCGAAAAATGAACGGGCGTGGGTTTTCTATATTATAGGTGTGAATGCACCTACAGCAAGGATCATACGAAATAACGTGGTATGTTACGAGTTATCTCAAAGATTTCGTACGACGATAGAAATCCCTGTCTTCTCCAGTCATTCTGCATACGATACGAATAATGGAGACGCTATTGCCTGGCAATACAAATAGTCAATCGTATAGCCCGCAACTGAAGACAGTCTTAAAGACATATCAGCTGTCCGCTGTAAAAAGCTTACAGGGTCCAAGCTCAGCCCTGCTTGGTATGGACTGCAAGAGTCTATTACAAGAACAGGCACCTTGTTATTCTCCCTCCGGTCGATCCAGTAACTGCGCCATCGATTCAGCGTCGGAGCAAGTTTCTGCGAAAGATATCGAGAAGGATAATCCGTCGGCGACGCCTATTACTTCGTGCAAAAGTTACAAAGCCGATCTACCGCTCGAAGATTCCGACGAGGATCCCCACTTGGAGCGTTCGAAGAACATCTGCGAAAAGAGAGAGCTGGAGTTTCAGATACCCATCTTAACCGCGCCTGATCAAAGCTGCTCGGAGAGATGCGAGACAATTTTAGAGGGCGAAAGGATATCCTGTTTTGTTGTAGGAGGCGAGAGGAGGTTATGTTTACCGCAGATTTTAAACACAGTCCTGCAAGACTTCTCCCTTCAACAGATCAATCAAGTCTGCGACGAATTACAAATTTACTGCTCGCGATGTACGCGCGATCAGCTGGAAGAACTTAAGCATTCAGGAATTCTGCCGCGTAATGCTCCTTCCTGTGGCCTTATTACACAAACAGACGCAGAAAGGCTGGTCAGTGCTTTGCTATTAAGGACAGAATCGTGCGATCCCCCTCAAATCGGTAATCAAGATAACGTCGAGAAGAAAGTGTGTACGGAGAACGATAGCAATGACGAATCCGTCGAGAAATTCAAAGTGTACCACGAGTGTTTCGGAAAATGCAAAGGCATCTTCGATGCGAGTTTGTTCGAATCCGACGATTCGGTGTGCATAGAGTGTATAGAATGTGGCTGCCAATTCTCGCCTCAACGTTTCGTTAGACACGCGCATAGGTCCCTCGAGAACCGTACCTGCCATTGGGGTTTCGATTCTGCAAACTGGCGATCGTATCTGTTGCTTTCACGGGATCAAGAACACTATAATAAATCGCTTACCCTATTTCGAGAGTTGAAGGAGAAGCACCTTACGTTAAACTCGAAACGAAAATTAGAGGTATTATACATTTCTCTTCTTGTGTCCTTCGTATTTCCTTTACTCAACAAGGTTCTCGATCCTTGGGTGTTCGCGTAGATAATTTCTAGTGCGAAAGTAACGAACTTAACATAATTCAAAATTACACGTTAATTAGAATTATAATTTGATAATATTGATTCTATATTGAAACATAAACAGAATAGAAAGGAGAAAATAAAGAACCCTTTTCCAGTTGCGGCATGATTCAGAAAAATTGGCTAAACGAATTAGAAGAGAAATAGGAAAAGATGAATGTCCAGCAATGTATAATGGAAATGGCTTAGGCATGTATCATCCTGTATCTCAGGTAGCTAATGCGACTGATCCATATCTACAAATGCAATGGGCAGTTTTTGAATTAGCGGCTAGAGGAGCATCGGCGTTTAGACCTTGGAATACTACGAGTACTTGCAAACACAAAGATAAGTAAGTAACGATAGATGCATCTAGAGTATTAACAGACGAGGTGTTTAATAAATCCTAATGTTTTATAATAAACGCATTATTCTTTGTAAATAGTTCATCATTGGTGCCTGCGTACCTTAGTCGAGGTCCACCTGTATTACAACATCCGGAACGCGTGGTCCCTCTTTCCGAGTGCAAGCGTTTCGAACCACATTTTCAACCGAATGTAGCCTTAGCACCAATACCCGCACCATCAGTGCCTGTAGTACTTCCACCATCTGCTCATCATCAAAGGCGACATCGTCACGAACATAAACGCTATAGCCATCACCTATCGAGCTCTAACGAGAAAAAGGAACCTCCGTCAGAGAGCGTGAAGCTCGAGAAAACATCGCCGACTTGTGGATCTGGCGTTGACACTTATTCCGAATTCCCTTCGTACACACCTGGAAGCAATGAAAAAGAATTGCCCGAGAAAAGTAAGAACGAAGTGGGCGCGGAAGAAGAGGAAAGTAGTGCCGCGGTAACATCCTCAACAGTGAGTATAGAACCACCTTCGGCAGAGATTGGAACCTCTTCCCTGGAAAGTGATTCCGATTCGGAAGGGACAGCGGCGATAGATTTGGAAGAAAGATTACTGGCATTGGAAGTACCGCAAGATGTTCTAGAACTGGCGCGGCGTATAATTTCCGAGAATGCACAATTACGGCGTCACCGGCGCTCGGATGCACGTGAAATATCTCGATTGCGCAATCAGTTGCAAATTCAGCAACAACAGTCGTCTAATGATAGTGATAAGAAAGAGGAACCGGCGAACGCAAGCGCAGCGGATAGTACAGAAGGTAGCGACGAAACGGAAGCTATATTACCAGCAAATAATAAAGAGTCTGAACCTGTTGCTCTAGCAGTTAGTAACGAATAAAATCAGTGATTAGAGTTTTTTAAATTATTTCATACAAAACTGCTCAGAAATTTTTTGCGACGCTCATCTTTTGGCCAGATAGGCGTGCATTAAATTTAGTACTAGCTATAATGATAACGATAAAAAATTCTAAACGAATAAAAACTGTTTAGGTTATGTGATATATAGAGAGCCTTTGACGTTATAACAGTTAATTTGAAGTTTTTATTGTACTCATACTTCATTCTGTCGGTTTTAATTGAAATCGTGTGTAGATATTGTAATATATGGAAAAGCAAGATAAGTTAACCAAAATTTACCATGCCATTTAATGATTATACTCAACGATCATTGCATAAGTTTCTCGTGCATATTAAATATGCATATAATACAAAGATTCTTTTATGGTCATTTGTTTAATTGTAAAATTAAACGGCGATCAGATAACAAGAGATTAGATTGCTTTCCATTTAATTTTTATAGTCATGATTGCATAATGTAAATACATTCAAGTATCATAGTTGTATGTTTACATTAATAACATTATCATGCAAAATATTGCTAAAGTACAAAAAACCTTTAGGTGCTATATTGTTACATTAGGAATGTTCTATGCATAAATCTAGGTGTATTTCACCAGTTCGTACTATACCATAATATCAGACACCTTGATTATGTTTTTAGTTAATATGTAGTACCTTTATAGCTTCGGAAGCAAACGAAAAAATTCTATTTCTCGCTAATAAACTCGATTCGAGCGATTATTTATAAATAAAGTAAACGAACTATTTAAACATTTTAAAATGGGCGAAATTTATTATTCGAGTGATATTACAGGGAACCGCAAACAGTTTCACTTATATAAAAGAATTCACTGATGTTTCGTACATTGGTTAATTCCTCCATTATTTTCTAACAGGTAATTAATTCCAGTCTCTCGAAGTTAGATTTATTGTATTGTGAACACAGCTAAAGTAAGAATGGAATGAATGTTGTCTTATTAAATACGCGCGGTATTGCGTTACGTGTACTTTTGTTTCTTGTTTCTTTTTTCTCTTGCAATATTGTATAATATCCCCTGGTAATGAGTATCTTGTGTATGATTTTTAATTTTTACCACGAATGCTATAGCACGCGAGATTGCTGTAGTAAAATGATTATATAGAATTATGCTGCTTTTGGTATTAATATTTATTTGAAACATTTGTATCTACATATCATTTTAGTTGTATTTAAAATTTGAAAAAAATATCCAACCCCGTGGGTCGGGAAATTTTAAATGTGATTTATTGAAACTACTTTTACACGATCGAAAGTTAATTTTCACGATGTAATCAATACATACTTGTAGGGGATTCTGGAACAAAATTATAAGCACAACCTTGACTTTTATTAAACACTACTCTCATTTCTGCTCATTATTATGGTGTGTACACGCAATAATAGAAGAAAATACATTTTTTTGAATTATCTATACAAAATCAACACTGATTTAGAGACACCTAGATACACACTAGATATGTAAGAAGAGTAAGAAACCATAAATACAGAAATGTATAAAGATATAAATATATATGCATAATAAGTAAATAATTATGGAATATATATTTATATCTGTATGTTTGTTCAACATACATTTCTTTCCAAACTTCATTGATCCTTATTCGTGATTTCGGCTACTCGTTTATTCTCTCGAATCTTTCGTCACCGTTTTGTTTATTATATCTCCCAATATGTGAAATTAGCATCTATACATGAATTCCGTGTGCTTGAATGAAATCATTTTAGGAATTCCATGTACCATTAATTATCGAAGACTAATTACAAATTCCAAATGTATAAAATATTTTAAAAGTTAAAAATATTGGAAAGGTTGTTTTGTAAGCTTTAAAAGCTTTTTGTATTGGGTACATATTAGAAATATGATATAAATCTAACACGTATTTACATATTATAGCAAAAGGAAAAGTTAGTAATTATACATTTGTGTATTTGAGCTATGCATATACACATATTTCGAGACTGCTTCGAAGATCTCTTATCATATACATTTTTCTAACAAAACAGGAGTGTCAGTAATTCTTGTACCGCATCAAAGCACAGAAGAAATTTTCATTCTCAATTTTATTATTCGTAACGCTCACTTTTTAACCAAAGTGAACGGTGAGTTTTCAAAGCAATCCGTTAGATGGTGAAATTGAAGGTGTATCATATAATTGATTACGTAGGGTAAATTACAGCCATTATTATACTCCATATAACATTTGGTCAATATATATAATGACATATATACGTTACATCATATTGTTATAATAATATAAACATCCCACCTAAGGTGAAGAATGTAATAATTTATATAATTTTCATACACACTCAGTTTATATATATATATATATATATATATATATATAGAACATGTCGTAAATAGTACGTGTACGGTTTGCAAGCATACAGCTCGGTTTTCAATATATTTGAGATTTGCATATAAAGTTTCGATGAATCATGTAACTGCCATGACTTAAAGATGTATTTTCATTTCGAATGGGTGATGTATATTACGTTAAAGTGGGAAATTAAAAATAAACACATAATATGCGACGTCTGGCTTTATTGAAACATCTATGCACGACGATATGCGACTCGTTGATGTGGATTTCGTTCGTTCGAATAAACAACCACCTGCCAAACGGCTTTTACTTGACTAGAGCAAATTTTTATTAGAAAACGAAAAGTAACAAAAAAAAAAAAAGAACAATGTTATCGTGTGTTTCGTGAATTAGAAAAATCGTTATTGTTGTTGATATATTTAGTTCGACTTGAGAGGAAAAAGAGAGTCGCGAGCAGTAACCAATACAATTATCATAGTACATTATTAAAACACGTGCGCTCAAAACATTAATACATTTAATACTTAAAAACTCGTTCGATTCTCATTTCGAACGGGTAGGCTATTAATAGGATTCCCTGGCTCGCGTTGCAAGTAGAAAATATGAAATACTAATCGAACGAGTTTCAAGCTCTTGTTTACCACGTGCGTGTCTATGAATCAGAATTCAAGAAAATAAACTATTGAGGGAAAGATAAGGCGTTCGCTGCGCTAAATATTCGCGCGCAACGAAACATCATCCGACGAGAATACGTTTTTATAGAATTAGAAGACTTTATTACGTTGCTTCGTTGGCGAGCTTAATAATAATTATAGCGTGCCTGTTCGTTTCAATGATGTCGCGTAGGTACTCCATCGAGTATGGCTTTGAAGCCCTCCTTTTTAGATTCAGTTCAATTGTAAGGCAAAGTATCTCGAGAGAAAAATCACTGCAACGAATTTTCATTCATCAATAAACTAAGCGACGCACTGAAGGTAACTGGCTAATTTAAAAACAGGCTAGTGGTAAAACGGTTTGTATTTACCGGGGACGTGGTACGTACATTGTGCCAATACAAAAGTGTGTCGACATCCGGCTGCAAGTCTTTTCGAGCACACTGTCAATAGTTTATTTTCTTAATTAACAATTTGCCCCGCTATAGGCGAAATAATAGATTTCGAGTGAATGTGTTTAATAATTACGTAGAGATATTGTTAAGGGATGAAGCGTTAAATATACGAAGTAAGTGCAATGTGAAAGTACAAAATTTGATCTTTCGTTTGAATTGTGTATATTCTACAGAGAGAATAAAGAAGGAAAGCGGGATATTATACGAATAGCTTCTCCGATATTCTAAATTCCACTAGCTGTAAGAATTTCGAGAATGTTTTACAGAATCTTTACAATGTGTAAGACCATGTCCCTGATAACGTACTTATGTAGCGTTGGATTTTTTAATAATATTCTCTAACAATAAAAAAAAAATGAATACGGGCGGTTTAAAACGATTTAACGTTATACAGTTTTCTAATCGCATTAACATTGTCCGGGATTTTTGTATGATATCGAATATCTGTATTCGAACGACGAACTCCATATTATTATGGATCGGTATATAACGAGATATTAAATAGCTCCACCAGTAGCGGTCTGATTGATCTTTGGCATAATTGTAGAGTAATATGTACATATAATTATTTAAAAATAAAAAAATACTCATTGTTGAATGTACATGAGGAAAACTGTTATAGATAAGGATATTATCGTCATTTATATTAATTGAAATAATAAACGACATTTCGATTAAAATAAGACCTCTCCACATTTCTACATCGATTATTTTCGATAAGATAAACGTGTACCATCGGCGAAATAATATTGTTGGTACACAAAACGTACAATTATCAGATCACTTATTTATTTATATTGTTATACATGTCTGACTTTTGTTTAATTAAGTGTATGTAGCATTTTGTAATTGATTTTTTCCATATACAAAATTTCTGATTCAATAATACTTTGCGAAATAATGTCCGTGTTAGGATATTTCAAATTATATTAACAAATGTATTTACTATATTAATTCATTTTTTTTAATTCGGGGAAAAAGGCTCATCGTTAAATGTTTTTTTAATTTAGCTAGGTAGTTTTGAAATTTTTCAACTTTTATATTCTATCTATCGTAGAGTATATTTATGTGAATGTTAAAGATTTTTGTTTGTAGGTTTTAAATAAGAAAATATTTAATATTAAATAATGGTTAATTTTAAAATCGGGTATTGTATTCGAGAAAAGTACAAATACTGTAAAACTTCATCAATTCGGATATTACTCCGATACGAATTATGTGAGCTCCTAATTATTGTAGGGATATTTTCTGATGTCCGATTATCTGCTCATTTATTCGAAAAATAGAGTTTATTGTGGGCCATTGAACATATATATATATTTATCAATTTATTGGACTAAGTTATTATATCTTCCCACTTGTCCGAATAATTGATCACCGCATATTATTTTATTAATTTCGAACAGACATAGGTAAAAGTTATGTGAAATACAAAATAAAAGATAATGTTTGAAATAATGGATTATTTGAATTATTCTATTACTTAAAAAAAAAGTGATCTTATTTTGTGCCAGGACCAAGAAGATCATTTTAAAATGAATCTTTATTTTGGATAACTATATTATATAATTAAAAGTAACGGATGATCTGGAGTTTGGAAACAAAAGTGTAATATTATAAAAAAATAAATCAAAGTTCAATATTAAAATTTGTGGAATGGAAACTTTATATTAAAATTTAGCAGCTTTCGAACATCGTTTGAAATTCCTTCACATCAGAAATAATTTGCGAAATAATTTCATGAGAAGCTTATTCAAACACAAAATAAAATTCGAAAGTTATTTAATCAGTAATCAAATAACGAAATAATTCAGAGAAAAAACATTATTTCAATACAACATTAGGTAATGTAAGTTGAATAATCATTTCTTAATGGGCCCATCCCGTAAATAAATAAATAAATACATGAATAAAATATTTTATTCAAATAACGACCAAGTCTGATATCAAACCTTTATTTTCTGAATTAGATTCCAGTTTTTCCTCTTTTAATTCCAATTATTTAACAAACCTAATTATTAATAGACATTATATAAACCCGTATATTTAAATTGTAGCGTAGGAAACGTACGTGTTACATTGCCAATAATTTTGTTGTTAATTCAAATTAGAATAAGTATTCCCTGTTCTTTGTAAAAAAAAAAAGTGGCTTTAAAAAGTTAACGGGATAACTGGATATCCTCGTGTGACATCTTCGTATACACGATTGCATCGACGTTTGCTTGTGTTGAATTTGTGTGTCGCTGAAGCGCCGTCTACCTGTTGCATTCACGACTATAGGCATCTAAATTCCAGTTTCATCCAAAATCCTTCGGGAGAACGAAGGACTAATTAGGTTTGTGGTGCGAGATTCTATCGTCGCATTTTTCGGGCATATTTGTACACGCGGATGTACAAAGATTTTTCCAACTGTTCGCCAGGAGTTCGCCTGTTCCGCGGGGAAAGATTTTGCAACTTTTACTGGCATGCTTAATATATGCTTACCCCTGTTATGTTATGTCTCGCCTCGGTGATATTCTGACACCTAACGATTCACGTCCTGGATATGTGATTTTGCGTGAGCTTTAGGAAAACAGAATGGCTTTCTTGTGTCCGGTGCGCATACGAAGGGGAAAGAAAAAGAAACGTGAGTAAAAAGCTTCGGGATAACGCCTCATTTTTTATCAATCTTAGTGCCCCTAAATTTCTGCACGGTGTGTAGCAACATTGTGGAATATTTTAATCGAGACTGTAGGTAATTATTAAGGCTTGAAAATACTTGATACAAGTATGTTAAAAGGTTTTCGTATTATTATAATTTTTTTATGTTAGAAATACTATTTGAAAGATTTCATTGGAATATTATATGTAATTCGAAATGTTCAGGAAGTTAGGTAAATACTTTTGTTTTATAAATCTCCGCAATGTATTGTTTGTTTCATTAATTCAATTTGTAATATAGATTTATTCACGGTATCGAATAATCTAGTTTTCAGTATTGTACATATTTATACATAATTAAGTATCATTAACCATTTTGTAATATTTCAATTTTAATTCTTATAGTATTTATTAGGCCCAGAATTTTCTACTTCTTTGAAACAATCTTACTCGTGACTTAAAAACAGATAAACTATAAACTAAAGTACTTGAAAATGTCCATTTTATTTAGCCTGGTGTTCCGTAAAATAAGAGAAGATGTTTTAAATAAAAGTTGTCTTCTTTTTAAATATAGTGGTAAAAAAATGAAATTCTCTAATTGCGTAATTGTGATAGTTTAAGCTTTGACATTAGCTATTTATTTCGATCGTTTCCTAATTAGTTTTGTTTACCACTAATCGTTAACCAGCGATCTGTAACATTCTGTGGACTCTAAATCACTGATTCGCCAGTCGAACATGGAAGATCTTGCGTGCCCAATATAGTTTAACTTCTGTGATTTAATAAAAACTGATGCTGTGTAGCGTAGCTATTAGCATTAATCACCAGCCGTGACGATCAAGCGATACGAAACAACTTTTATTCAGAACATTGTTTTCCTTTAGAAATGTAGGATTCATTTAAGTAATTCATTTTATAATAATTTATATAATATGGTGTACAAATGTGCTGTGCGTCTATGAGACGTTGTTGCGAGAAACTCTAGGGTCCGAATGATATAAGCCCGTGTTCCTTAACACAATTGTAGAGAACAACGTCGACAAATACAAAAAGGGCGAACGGGATACAGACGCTGCGAGCCAACGCGAGCGAAGAATCCCTCTTGCCCCTGTGCGATTCCCACTATCGTCTTCTCGTCGACGCACATTACATTATACAAAGAAAAGAAGTAATACAATAATAAAAACTTTTCAATTTCCTACGATTCAGCTGGAGTGCATAATTTCAATTTGGATAAAGACTGTGTCGGAGCAGGAGGAACAGGACTGGGTTTGGGAACTAAAGTACCATTGCCTCCTGGTCGTATAACGGGAAGCGCTAGTATCGAGACTTTAGTCAGAGTAGGTATCGAAAAGGAAAATGGACTTTCGCCGGATAGTAAAATGGTCATTGTTCATGATTTTACCCCCTGCGTCGATGACGAGCTTCAAGTGAAACGAGGCCAGGTTAGCAGATTTTTATCCTACACTTTTACGTGATATTAAAAAGAGAAAAGAAGATGTAAATAACCCTTTTGTATGTTTCTCTTAATTCTGTCTTCTTGTATTTGCTTCATATCTGTGAATACTATGTGTTCGCAGTATTTTTCAACTTTAATTCCATTCTGTTTGACGTTGAATGTAAACTGCATTTTTGATGGTGTTGTTTTGTTTGTTTTTTGCATGTTTTAGGTTGTAAATGTTTTGTATAGAGAGAATGATTGGGTGTATGTAATAGCAGCTGATACACGTATGGAAGGCTTTGTACCACATTCGTATTGTGCACCTTACACATCACAACTTGCTGAATTAACACTCGCTACTCTTATGAACAATGTAAAAAAGAAACTACCCAGGTCTAACGAGACTGATTGTGATTTTGCTGGTACAGGTCGTTCACAAACAGTAGACGCACAACAAACTGACACTGGATCAGCGTCAGACTGCGAGAGTTATGCTCGTAATGTCACCACTGCTGACGTAAATGTTAATCGATCTAATATTACACAGTCTCAAAATTCTATTCAAACTATATCCTCTCAGCCAGATGTACATCCTTTCTTCAAGGTATGTATAGAAATGTTTTAGCATTACGTCTATCTATTTCTTGTCAATGTATATATTTATTCTGCATAACGAACTTATAGAAGCGACATGAATATATTTTAATATATTTTTAATGTACATTACAGGATCCATCAGCTGGAAGATACATTGTACTTTATACTTTTGTGGCTAGAGATGAAAACGATGTTAGCGTAGAGAGGGGTGAATTTGTAACTGTACTTAATCGAGATGATCCAGATTGGTTTTGGGTACTTAGACATTGCGATGGAAATGAGGGATTCGTGCCATCTGGATTTGTATATCCAGGGCATGTTCTTCATTCTTATGCAACAACTACTACTACAACTACCACCACTACTACTGCAGCCACAACATCTGCAGAAACACATAGTTTAGGTTTGTTTTGTTTTTCTTTTATTAGCATATTAATAAATTCAACTTCATCTTCGTGTAGTGTTTATAATTTTATCAGGGGTGGATTTGGAGATTTGGCGCTCCTAGCCTAACAAGTGTCTGCCGCCCTTTCCGCGAAATATTATCAGATATTGTAATTTAAAAGAGTCGAGGCAATTTCAAAATTAATTTAATACGGCAACTCACATATGAGTTATTGCTAATTCGCTATATGAAAAAGAAGGGAATTGTTTTTTAAAGTTGTCTTAGCCTCTGTGTTTAAACTTTTCCCAATTTCTTTCGCTCAAAATTTGTCGCTTTTCAAAATTTATCGCTCCCCAAATTTGCCGCCCTAGGCTGTAACCTACTTAGACTATACAAATCCGCCCCTAATTTTATTGGAAATAGTTTATTCTATTATAAAATTACAGATATATTTTAGTTTCAAGTAATAAGAATGGTATGACTCTCAATATAGGTCAGGTCTGGATCCCAATGAAACGTTCCACACTACTCAGACCTAAAATTTCCAGATATCCGCATCCCTGTTGAATATACATTAGAAGTAAAATTATACACTTTCGTCCCACTTATTATACAATAACACATACTTTTCGTACAAAGCCTGATTCGAACTTGACAAGTTCTCTTTCTGTTTAAAGGGAAAGGAAGCAACACTATGCCGGGGAATGAATCATTACTACAAAAAGGTTTGCGTGACTTTCGGGATGAAACGAATGGTACAGAATTGGTTGTGCTGTACGATTATAAGGCGCAGGCGCCAGATGATTTGTCTGTGAGGAGAGCTGACTGGATATATGCGGATTTGGGGAATCAAACGGTAGATGGGTGGTTGTGGGCGTATGCGCCAAAAACTCGGAAATATGGTTTCATTCCAAAGGCGTATGCTCGCCCTCCCGCTATGACGAGCTTATGATACAAATTATAATTTTGTATATCTTTGCATTCTATGCATATATTCAATTAATAAAGTACTTTTATACAATACTGCATTTTAAAGCGATATCCAAAAGAAATGCCGGCACAGGTGCATTACACTTTTACATGTGTAAGTACTTCCTTTTATTAACACCGCTAATGGAGATATTGGAATTTAATTTGATATACCTATGCATTTTTATAGTACGTCTAATGTACAGTAACATTAACATTGAGTGTAGCACAATCGGACATAATCTGACTAAGGAGACCTTCGTGAAGAACTATGCAATCACCCGCTGAAAAGATATCTTGAGGACATTGGGCTGTTCTTAACGAGTTCACCGGACCTGTGTATGTCAGGGAACGGAAGCCTTCATTATCAATCTTATCCACAGCCTGTCGCGGAAATAGCCCATTTTTCATTATACGCATATCATTTGCTATGTACATAGGTATATAACCATTTGTTTACTTAAGGTCAATTCAGACGAGCGATGCGGCGTCGTTGCGATCTCGCACCGGTACATATGTGTATAAAGAGATTTACATGCGACTCAATTTTTTGCGGCAAAAAAAATATTGTCATATCGCACTGGCGCAAAAAATTGCGACACGTGCGAATCTCTCTGTACATATATGTACCGGTGCGAGATCGCAACGACGCCGCATCGCTCGTCTGAATTGATCCTTAAACGTTCTTTATCGATGAATTAATATACCTGAATACTACATAGAAGTTTCTCTGTTGTATTTCCAATGTCCAGTCCAGCAACCCAGGCAATAATCGCATCTTTCTCGTGGTAATCTCTTTTGTTATGAATTTTGTCAGCGGACACATATTGATCTGTACAGTGTAGTCGGGCAGCTAGTACTGGTAATGGTAAGCGATTTCGGAATTTTGGGTTGATCTGACTACCGTTAAACAGCCTTGCAACAGGATCTCTTGTTACGAAAAGTTGTGGTATTTACATAAGTTTTAAAGAACAAGAAAGGTGACTGTTAACATTATATTAGAAATGTTGCATTTAGTTGTTGATTATGAATACAACGTAAATAACATTTGTTTGCACTGATAATTTAATGTTTCGGTTACTATATACTTGAATCATACAAATTCATTAAAATGTTACTGCTGATTTTTTCTTACTTTTTCTGGTTTATAAAATGCCTATAGAGCTTTTAGTATTTATTTAGTAGGAATCTGTTTCTCGAAATCTCGAAACCCAGGATATGTTTCGTAATTCGAAAATCTTGACATTCAGATAAGAAAAAGTATAAAATCAATGAATACAGAATCGTTCGCAACGTGCCCCGAGGAACAAATGTATATTGTTATATTTTATTTAACCATCCTCAATGGAGATTTATGCAAAAATTTTGTTCACTTCAGTTATTAAAGCCAGACATTCCACTTTCAAAGCAGAATCAGCACTTCAAGTTTCGGGAGTTTCGAAGCCTTACGAAGTTTCGAATTCACGTTTGGAGAATTTAGAAATTAGCTTCGCAACCACCCCTAATAATTAGATATATATTTTCTAATATACTCACGATAGTTTACCGGAAACCAGAAGAAGAGCCAGGCACCGACTGGAATCCAACGTTAAAGCACTGAAACTGACGATGAGCGTACTCTTAAAACCCGGCTCCACATTCAAAATGGGCACCTCTGGATGGTCGAAAACAAAGTGGTGTGTCAATGCAGAAAAAGCCACGTTTATGGCGCAATCGATCCGTGGGCAACGGATCGGTCTGCGAGAACATTCCGCAGTTATTTGCCCATTAATTTTAGCGTCGGATATGTGCGTGTCTGGATGTCCCTTTTTAAATAAGTTATATTGACTATGTTGTTGCCTTTGTATGACGTCACCTTTGGTTTTTCTCTCTCGAATATTACTTTGATCTTTAATTCGTTCATAATCAGAACTTTCCTCGGAATCATCAACATTGTAACGTCCTAAGACATTTTTGTCGATATTGGGTGCTATGCTCGGACAATTTTGAATCCAAGGTTTAGTGTACGATTCCTCGTCGTTAATAGACATACATTGCTGTGCACGTTGATAATACTTAAAATAGTATTCTGCCGGCTGCCGTGGGACTTGCATCTTATTTGAACGCGTGTATAGGGAATTCAAGCTGGTGTTGCTTTCCCGTGATAAACTTATGTTCGATTGTTGGACTTGCGCGTGACAAAGAGCGCAACCGGAATCTGCAATATGCAATTGTAGTTTGAGGCTTCCGGTCTCTGTTTCTTTAGTACAACTTAGAATAATTTTATCAATTTAATTCTCGTCAATTGAGAATATATTTGTTTTGAAAAAATATAATTTTTTAGTAGAATTGTAGCAGAATATAATTGCAAAAGGCTGTGTTAATTAACCTGATGGAATCGTGAAATGTTGAACGCAACGTTGGCACAATGCATGCTCTTTAGAGCAGGGGACATTTTGATTAAAATTTGAATTTGTGTCTTCAAGAGTAAGGTGACAAATGGCGCAAAGTCCAAGCATTGTATTTACTCGCTGTGGCAGTATTTCTCCGATTTCTAGTTTATCATCTCTTTTCCATTCTTCTTTCGTTACTTTGATCCTACAATGTTTCTCCTCTTGTGCCTTTCTCTCATTATTCAGTTCTCTCAATTCTGCACACTGGAAGAATTTTGTTACTTTCTTACTATAGCCAATGAAATGGCAAATTATTGTTTCTAATTTATTTCTTATCGACTTCAAACTGTTCTCCTTAAAGTAGAATTTAAATATATTTCAGCCTTCATAATTTTCTCCTTTAACGCATCTTTGTTAAGCTTCTTGACATTTTATTAAACCCTTGATAATTAGTAACCAAATTTTATTGCCCTAATATACCAAATGCATGAAATAATCACTTGTAATAAACAGAAAATCTCGATACTTTCATTTAGTAATATTTAGCAATTTTATTTAAATAACTGACTATATAACAAGTTAAATATATTCATCGAATAATTTTAGAAGTTACAAAAACCAATTTCCGATATTATAAATACGTGAAAAAATCATTGCTTTTTCATTGAAATTAAATTTCAGTTGAGACGCGTCAATCTATCGGCTCACGATTTCAAATCTTGTGCCATTTGAATACTCAATCACGTGCCTCGTTCTGGTTCTTTATTGGGTCATATAAGTTCGCTTTGTTAACTCGATAATTTTCCATTTCCTTTTGTAGATTCTCAGGTCAGGTCGTATATCTCTTTAGACTTTAGACGATAACCTTTTCAATGGCCGTCTATCGCGGTCTGTCAAAGTGCGCTACCTCTTGTCACAAAATTTATTAATTTTCCTGTAACATTTGCCAATAGGACTTTGGTATGTTTTAGCGAGGACGTGGATCATGCTTTCGAATACATCGTAAATTTTCCAATCTTCTCTACTATTCTTTCAAAGAAATTTAACGATTGTCTTGTTGCGATATAACACATTTTTTAAATACATTTTCACGCCACTGAGAAGGCAATGGTAATTATAGTTTTTAAATTTTTGGCGCTACTGAACTATAGTTATTAACTCTAGGATAATAATAATAATTGTCGATGATTTTATTCAGAATTCCCGGTGAAATATTCTATGTAAAAATTCCGAATGAACAGAAGCTTTAAATGAATGTGCGTATAAAATAGTGTATGAACGATCTGTTAACGAAAATTATCTGCAATTCGTTGTAATTTATTTCAAAACATTTTACGTAGCTTTCACGTAGCTATCTTCCAGTTACCTTTAAATAGGTAAGATCTTTTCGGCGATATCTAAATATTTAATGTTTATTCATGCAGTAGTTTTATTAGTTGTATTTGCATTTATTACAGCTTTATTTGCGTGGTATATAAAATTCAAAGTTTTATCATTTATATTCCTGTTTCGATGAATTTACGGGATGTCATTGCGCAAATAAAAATGTTTAAATATCGGAGCAGATCAGAGACCTGAATGCAGTGAATCCCCATGTTCAAATAGGAAAATGGAAATGGCGGGGATTCAGTGGGCCTCGATCAGCGACCCCTATTAATATTCTTCACACTTCTATTCGCACACATCTATCCCACAACAACGTGCTTACAGTGTAAGGATACACTTGCAGCTGAAGAATATGCTTTCAACTAGGTACCCGAAGTGTATGGTGGAGGTTAATACTACTTCAAACAGGTGGCATCCGTTTTCGCGAACACTGCTACACCATTTTCTGAATATGGTGTTAAAGAATTATCATTAAATTATCTGAAAAGGGCATTAATTTTAATTTTTCTACAACAATTAGAGTGTCAAACGGTATAACAAATTTACAATGATTTTTATTTAGTTAAACATTTCTTTGTGTTATTAAAAGCTATCTAGAACAAAGAATTTAAATCGTCCGTTTTGTTTAAAAATTCTACTAACAAGGGAAGATCCTGAACCCGGAAATTCAAAAAATTCTGAAACTTTGTGAATATGCAGGGGATTTCCTCCTGATTACAGCGCAATTTTTGTTTGCTGCCTAAATTCACTCGAAGGAGGTAAAATTAAACCCTGAAAATTCGGCTTCTTCCGATTTTGTGTTATAACTTGCGAACTGCAGGAGATAGAAAAAAAGTTTCAAGACAAAAATTACTTCTTTTAATTAGATCTATCATTTGGTAAAAAATTATTTTACAGTTCACGAATTATAACACAAAATCGGAAAATAACCGGATTTTCAGAGTTCAATTTCATTATTTTAGAGTGAATTTGGACAACAAACAAAAATTTCGTTGTAATCACTAGGAAATCCCCTACATATTCACAAAGTTTCAGAATTTGTTGAATTTCCGGGTTCGGGATCATCCCTTGTAAGTAGTTTATAAGTTACAATCTCTCCTGCAGATAAATAAAATGTTTACTAAAAGCAAACAGAGCCATCGCGAGTAAAGTATGTTGACAAATTCTGTATGTTTAATTACTTTATGCAGTTTACATTAATTTGAAAGAATAACGTTTTTGTAAAACAAATCGGTCGAAAATTACAGAACGTAAATGACGAACATGAAGCATACCACAATATATTATAGTAAATGGAGTATACTTGGAATAATTTAGATTTCAAAGCAATTTAGTACCAAAGAGGACCTAAACAAAAAGATAGTTCTGTACATTATACTATATAGATAATAACAAAATCCACTTAAAGTATATTTCCTTCATGTTTAATAAACATAACATGTCTATCGCTACATGAAATTTCCATTCACTGGTTACATTTTTACAAAAGTTATAATTACAAATTTTTTTATCTAAAGAGTGTCCTAAAACTTTTTTCCTCAATTTTATTACAAAAAGGTAATCATACATGCATAAAAAACCACATTAACACTTTCAATGCCTTTCCAACTGATTAAGGGCTGCATCTTTAGCCCCTCGTATGTAATAAATTTGAGTTTTCTCCTGGTAATATTTACATTGTCATTTTATAGTTCCCTAACATTAATATGTAAATAAAAGCAATACAAAATTAATGATATAAGTAATCAACAATTTTTCTTACGATGTGAAACGAACGCGGTCAATCATTTTCAAAAAAATTACTTTACAAATTTAATATGTACACAGTCATCGTTACTAAAGTAATCACGCTTAGTATACAGCAACCATAATATATATTTTTGTACTCAGAAATATAAGTGTAAAGCATATTCGATGTAACCGTTTACACAAGATTTCAAGCAACATTTTTGTGAAGTAAACCGTTTGATAAATGAAGTGGTTTTTCAAAGATACGAGAAACTATGAAAATATTGCATGACTGTAAGAAAGAGACTCCATAACGTTTGCCAAGCGTATCAACAGGTAGATCGATGTTTATATTACCACGTAAGTTATAGTACAGAAGAGCTAACTAATAAACAATAGGTAGTAGCACAAATAACTTATTAATAACATAATATTCTAGTAATACGATTTCGTTATAACAACTTCTAAAAAGTAGGCCTCGCTAGAGTATTACTATATATTTTATAGTAATTAGTGTAACGCAGAAATTTTGACTACGAAGGCGCATAGTTGGCAAGAGCGCTACAAAATTCGGAGGGTACGCTGGAAGTAAAGAATAATAGTTTAATTGATTTTTACACTGCGCACGATTCGTTCTAAACAAGTATGAAATATGTACTCGTATAATATTATGCAAAATTTTCATTACAATTCCTCTATTTTTACTCGTCTCGTTTCCCATAGGTTCTTCTTATACATAACGCTTTTATGGAATTATGCAATCCCCATCGCAAAATCACATACATGCAAATTGACATGAAATTACAAGTACAAGTACACCTAAAAGAAACATAATTGTATATGTTCGACCTTGGCGTAACGTGATTATTACACAATTCTATTTTTTGATTGATTTACTTCACGTTGTCAATTAAAGATAGTACGTTTCAATATAAAATTTATATCTATTTGGCAGATGTTTGTAAAGTTAATATTTAGTTCTTGTATCACTGAAAGGAAAATAATGCAAATCTCATTTGCAAAATTAAATACTAATTTCCGTCCACATGATAATCCTTAAATCTGCTAAAGACTTTCATGCATCAAGTTTATCTCGTAATTTATCACATCCCTTTATTTGGTTGAATGTTTTATTCTTTATCTTGGAACCCTTAGAAATAAATTGTCCTTCGAGTCTGCCAATCTATCCGTGCTTCTACTTTTCGTGTTATTTAAACGCAAGCCATTCGACGACATAAAGTTCTGCTTCTCGTCTAGAGTAATCATGCTATAGCTTTTGCCTTTACTGTCTGCCAACGGATATGTCTTCTCAAACAACGACAGCAGTGGCAACTCATTGATGCTTGATACTTTCCCGGTTAATCTCTCAGAGTACTTATTAGGATCGCTAGCTAGCTTTTTGTTCAGAGAGTTTGCGCGTGGTGAACTTACTACGTATTTCAATTTTACTGGCGATGGACTAGGATTGTTAGATAAGAATTGGGAAGAATTAGACCTGAACAACCGCGAGTTTACTTTGCTATGAGTATTCAACTGTGCACGATGCGCGTTTTTCTTGGCATGTAGGCCACTGTTACAAGCTTCTTTTGCTTTAAATAATTCACTATCGCACTTTGAATCTGCGACTGGTTTATTAAATTCAAGATTATCAGTCTTATTATCTAAAGTATCACCTAAACTTTGATATTTCTCCATAGACTTGGTATCAACATTCAAAGTTAAATTAATATCGTTATTGCTTTGAGATTTTTTACAATTAGAGCCAAATTTGAAGACTTTATTTGGCACATATTCCGACGCGCTTCGAGCTTTTACTTTTCCAACGGATTTCGATTCTAAACTCGATACACTCATTTTCGTGGGACTATTACTCAACGATTTTGATGTATTATTTTTTAAATCAACTGTACAGTTGTTTACCGCTATTGGACTGGCGATATTATTTGTCGTGTTTGGCCCTTCAACGCGCGTCATTAAGGACACATTTGCCAATGGATTCTTTAAAGTAGGAAAGTTCTTTAACAATTTCTTAAATTGATTTATATTTTGCATAGGAAATTCTCTACTCCGCGAAAAGTTGCAGCTCGACTCCTGCGTTAAATTGTCCGACTTTGTAGCCTCTTCGCTATAAGAATGTAAATTGGGTATATTCGAGTCCTTGCTATCATGATCCAGCACCGAGCTCTCGACAGATAAATTTAAATTCTTCAATTTAGCTTGTAATTCTAACTCCCATTGAGAAGAAGTTGCTTCGCTTCCATCGACTGATCTCTTTCCAAGATGTTCGCTATCTTCCCGTGATTGGCAATTATCCTGCAGCATAATAAATGATGAATAATAAATACAGATTATCAATGAACCAGAAATTACTAAGAGTTTTACTAACATTGTATTCTTCGGTCCTATTACACTTATTAAACTGATTATTCGTTATATCTTTCATCGTATTGCCGTTTAATTGACTAAATTCCATGTCGTAAGTTACAATCTTTTGTGGGCTAACCAGTTCTGCACCGACACCTGGTTCCCGAGGTCCATTGGCTATAAAGTCTACGATCAGAAACGATGTTTCATTGAAGATCAAATGGCGATTTAACTCGAAATTATCAGTTCTCAATTAATATTAGTGAAAATACCAGAATCTCGTCGTTGTTGATGAATTTGATTACTAATCTCCTCTAATCTACGGAGGCTCGTGGCATAATTAGTTTTTGCTTCCTGTATTGCTTTTTGTAAACATTCGACCCTCTCCTTTTGTGTCGCTAACATTTGATCGCACTGAGCTTTCACTTCAAAGTATGGCCGTGCTTTTATTATAGAACGATGATGCCTTTCTTCTAAAAGTAATAATTTCTTTTCGGCGTCATGGAAGAGTAGCGCTCTTCTATAATGCTCTCGACCACATTCTGCTTTCTGATTTTCTGCGTCCATGACCTAGGAGAGATTGTAACCACGTAAAGTTAAACTTAAGCAGAATTCTCTTCGCTGTTTTTAATTAAGCGATTACATACGTTTAGCTGCAGCGAAAATATATGATTTTAGGAAATTTTTTTACGGGTTTTATTAAAACAAATTAAACCAAATACTTATTACACATCATTTATTTGTCCATAAAGTGCACGAAAAAGTTTATTTACAATATTTTTGTATTAAATTATTTATGATTTTTCAAGTTCTATACTTTAAACATTGATGTATAAGACAAGTAAAATGATATTCTTGTAAAATAATGTTACCAATATGGGTTGACAAGCCATTTTTTTATATTTAGTTTCATTAATTTATTATGCACAATTACACAGGAAAATTTTGCATGGAAAGAATTCGTTTAAATTGAAAGTGCCATAAATCGTTTATTTCTTTTAAATTTAAAAATTGGGCTCATCAGCCCATCATGGCAACATTATTTTACAGGGATATCATTTTATTCTTCGGATCCATCAATGTTTAAAGGAGATATCATGCTGACCATTTTTTCTGCAGTGGTCTAAAGAACCTCAAAAATCATAAATAATTTAACACAAAAATTAGTGTAAATAAATTTTTCTGTACACTTTATGGACTAATAAATTACGTGTAATAAGTATTTTGTTTTATTCTTTTTAATAAAACCCCTAAAAAAGTATATTAAAATTGAATGTGCATATGTATATAAGTTAAATAATCAATTTAATATTTCAGAATGTATATTCTATTTACTTTGAAATAAAATGTAATAATTCACTCTGTGAATATCTTACTTTAAGCGTTGCATGATTCAACATATCCTGCCAAGCCTGATCGAAATTCCATTCGTGCTGATGCGACATAAATCGACTTTCAGCTAAGGCTACAGTTTCCTTTGCTGCTGCGTGAATTTCGCTCGCTCTTTGGAATAATTGAGCTTGCTGTTGACATTGTACCTGTACAAAAATATTTAATGATTTGCCCTTTGAAATCTAAATAACTGATTACACTCCTCCTTACCTGAGCTCGACGCGCCACTTCGAGTGCTTCGTAGTAACATCTCGCTCTATCGACGCTACTATTTCCTACTTTATTTAAAATTTCCTTTAATCGTTTCGTCGTCTCGGACAACAATTGCCTGAAAGCGGTGTGAGCTTCCTGGATAATAAACATTCCATTCTGAATTAATTTTGTAAACTGCAATTCTTTTTAAAACACGCTAAGTAATACTTTGAATTACTAATAGTTTTTAAACTACAGAGAAACATGTTAAAAGCCTAAATATTATTTCACAAATTTTTAAATCGTATTATTTATACATCGCATGGATAAATCAGTTTCATTAATAGGAGCATTATAATGTAACTTACATCTAATTCAGTTTCAAGTTTATTAATATCATCCGTTGCGTCATTCAACTTTTCTAACTCGATCTGAAATTTAATAAATTCTCCATTAATTTTCCGCAAGCAAACACAAAGCAATCTTTATTAAAAAATTCCATAAATGACATTCTTTGTTATTAGAACACAGAAATGCTTTATCATTAATTGATTATAATACGTATGATAAAATTTTTCGCTCTTCCTGAACACTCAATAATTTCATATCATATCTTATCTTAATTCATATGCCAGGTCATACTAATAGTAAGATAAATTGATCATGGTATAAAATTATAAGTTCCTCCAAGCTTCCCGACATTTTATAATATTTGAAATTTTGTAACACTAGTACTACAATTGCGGATTCTTATTATATTCTTAATTCAATAATGGTAAATGATAATTTTGCATTATGGTACGCTCTCTTTATACATCAGATTTCTATTTTATATTTAAGCTGTGTGAAATCGCCTCCACTTGTTCCAATGAAATTGAACATTCTCTTTGTTCCATTCCTAACAGATATCAAAAGAAATTCAGTAGATAGAAAACAAGATTATTTTTGCCATTTAAACTTTCTTAATGCAATGGGAATAAAACAATAGCAGGAGGAACATCTGAATATAAATTAAGAAACTGAAATTAAAATAAATTAATGCTGGCCCCATAACCAGTGTAATGGTTATTTAAATAAAACACAAATAGCGTTTGGACATTTAAATAAATATATATATATATATATATATATATGTTATAAACTTTGGATGCGTTACTCATATGGTTACTCATATCGAAACTCTAAATGATATCAAGTTCTTTTTGTATCTTTTGTTACGTTAATATTATGTCAACGGTTTATCAAAAGTTTATAATTTACATATTTGTTTGAATATCTGAACGCTATTCGTGTTTTATTTGAGTACCCATTGCAATTAAGATAAAAAAAAATTAACAGACAAAATTACATGTTATGCGTGTGAACTAGTTCTGTTTTCTACTGCAAAAAATTATAACTGAAATTATTTGGAATCGCTTGCTCTGAAAATTAATTTTGTCAATATTTAAAGATGTAATGACTAAAATGTTTAATATTAAAACCTTTTATTCGTTCGAGCTGACAAAATATTGCCTTTACAAAAAAGCACAAATAATATTAACACTTAAAGGACAGATAAATCCTTTAACTGTTAAAAAAATACGTGGCTCGGCAATATAAAATTCTAATAAATTTTCCATCAAACATGCAACATAAAATCCGTCATCCTCGTCTATTCATTGAAACTTTGTACGCCGAGATAATAATCAGTGAACAGAAATGAGAGGAAAGGATTGTTTCATACGGTCTGGATACGTGTATTGCTCGCAGAATTACCCTACAGTAAACAATTATTCTATACAGAGCTTTTCTATAATAAAGATTTAAACCCACTTATCGAGTCTCTTATATACGTTAGTGTCATTAAGTTATTTATATACGATGTTCGTAAAGCGAGAATATGCGAAGGAAAAGAAGTGAAAGCAAAGTGGAACACGGTACCAGGCTGTGTTAGGCGTTATAATCACGATTACCGATTACGCTTATTTTTACATAGAAGCTATCAGAAATACGCATTTCTCGACAAATGCGTTCGCAATAATAGTAGAGCTATAAATAGAGGAAGTGTCATTAACGATAATTACCTGTACGCGGGGATCTAAAGATCCATCGGCGTTATCCGTGACATCCATGCTTTAGCTTGACATTTAATCGAACCTAACTCACAATTACGACAGTCATTTGATCGCGAGCCCGCACACACGTACGATCATCCGAATCGCAATGAATATTGAATACATAATTCTTAACGCGTTACATTCTATACTGCCGTTTACATTTCGAAAAGGAATGACGACAAACAATTACGCGTAGCATTGGCGTAGACGCCTGTGAACTTTACTTGCGAGTTATGTGTATGTGTGTATATATTTTACGTAAAACATGAGCTTGGTGAATGTTGCACTGCCTAATAAATCTATACGCGTATCAAGTACATCAATGGGAGTATATACATGGTAAATTGATAGTTAATATTAACAATTAATAAAAGTATGTGTATGGAAAATTAAATGCTTTACTGAGCATAGCGGAGTTTGACGATCTGATTGGACACTTGATGATGCGCGATGTGACGCATCGTGTCATTTGATTCAACCTCGGAAATAAAAGGAGATTTCTATGTAACGATACAAGATGATAACCGTGTGAAGTTTGGCCACACTTCCTCTTGCATTGATGCGATTAGTTGGACAGGGCCGCAGTGAGTGTTGGCTAGAACCGTGATTTGTGAATCACGAGCAGTGGTGGGTAAAGACACGAATTTTCCATTTTATACACGACATGTGTCTTAAATGTCGTAAATGTCGTAAACGTCGCAAATTACGTACATGTGTCGTAAATGTCGTATATTTGAAATAAAAACAACTATCCTATAATACATTTTTCGTATAGTTTATGAAGAAGTGCCAATTTATTAATAATTATAATTCTGATGAAAAAAATTAAATTAAATTAAGTTACATTGACGAAAAATGGATATAGAAAGGTTAGTAAAAGAAATGCATTGGGAAACCAAGAATTTCGATACGCCAACTATGGACAGAAAATTGAACTACTGAGAGTGGATCAAAATCCGGCGAAGTCCATATGATTATTGTACATTTATTTCTAATCACTTTACCTTTCACGATTTACTTTTTATTATTTATTATCTATACAAGTAAAAAACAATAATTAACACCACGCTTTTAAATACTTTTTTGGGGTTAGGAAAGTGGCGATTATCATAGTTTTCGGCGTAACCGACGTATTCTACAGTATTCTATAGTATTTGCATGCAACCAACAAGTGAGTCAGAAAGAACTATATTTCTCCAACACTTTAATTGTTGAAACCTTAAAATAATGAATATTTCTATTTACGACATTTGCGACAAATGACATGTATAAAATGGACTTAAAAACGGCATATTATACATACATTTGCGACGCGTCGTAAATGCATTTACGACGCGGCGTAAAATACCGACCCACCACTGCCCACCACTGGCCACGGCCGTCTCTAATACAGGCCTCCACCTATTCAGAATGGCAACGCTGTTCATAAGGCCGATATGAAGTTGTCCGAAGCCTTTCTTTCGCGCGTTTTGTCACTTCCAGTCACTGCCGTGGTTATGTATGGTTATGTAGTTATAGAAGTGTAATTTGTATTTAGATAAAGTATTGTAAATAATATATTACAGAAGTGTAAGAATTGGAAATATAAGACAATACAGTGTGTATTAAACGATCATAACCTCCATTTCTGTATTTGTATTAATACATATGTTTTTGATGCTATTTTATAGATGCCAAACAAATGTTGTGTTCCAAACTGCAAGACTAATTATGCAAGTTGTGTTAACTATACCCCTGTTTTTCGGTTTCCTTCTGATGAAAATTTAAAGAAACAGTGGTTTCAAAATATACCACGGAAAGATTGGGAATCCACTAAATGGGCCGTTGTTTGTGTAAAACATTTTGCAAAAGATATGATTTTATCTGAAGAAATAGTAAAAAATATTAATGGTTCTTTGAAAAAAATAGTGAAAAAGAAGTTAAAAACAAATGCTGTGCCTCGTATATTTCCTGGGTTAACACCTGATATAGAGGATACTGAAAGGGAAGAATGCAGGAATTCTGAACTTCATGAAGCAACGGGTTTAGATTTACAAGGACCACAAATGAATGATTGTTTGCAAAATGATTTAATAGCTGATTTCGTAGAATTTTGTGAAAAGCTACCGGAGAAAGAACGTATATATATATCCTGGAATGTTCATAGAGATATTAATTTTGTGCTATTTTATAGCTGTGATTTCAATGGCATAAGACCAAAGATAGTTAGTAGTATAAAAATATCAAATGATATGACATGTAACGTAGTTGTAAACATGACGATATTGATAAAGTCACAGTTAAAGTGGATTCTACCACAGAATGTAAGAATTACTCGTCGGTCTCAAATAAAAAATATTTTGACCCGTTACAAGAAAGACAACACTGAAAAATTGTCTGAAACAATGGACGATATGGTTTCATTGATTAATACTAACTTTTTGCATTTACTTGATACCATAAACCATGATGTTAAATATTCAGCTACAAATACTTCAAATCAGCTAAAGTTTTTATTGGAACAATTCAATTTGATTTTTGCAAAATCACATAGATATTCAATAAAAACAAAAATATGGTCATTTATGATATTGATGCAGTCCGTAAGTGCCTTAATAATTCGTGAAGAAATTGAATATACTGAAGAAATATCAAAGTATGATCAGTTTGATACAATTTTTGACACTGACTATCTATCAGCTGAAATAGATTACTCCAGTCTATTTTATATATCTGGTTATGTTGCTTTCAAAATGTCAACAAAAATTTGTTGTGCAACGTGTTTATCACTTTTATTATCCTCCGATTGCGACGTAACTGATACATATTTCCAACAAATATCCAGGGGGAACTTAAAAGTCCCCTCAGAACTTCTTGTGTTAATAGGTCACCACATAGTTTGTTTAATGCAAAAATTAATATCAGCTCAGTTTGAAAAACTTTCTTTATCTGTATCAAACCAAAGAAACTTATTAATAAGTTTAGGATATAATAGCATTTTACAAGATTGTGATATAACATATATTAGTAAAGAACATTGTGGCTGTGGAATGCTAACTGCAAAAACACTAAAACATATTTTGCAGCATTTCTCTAATATATTAATTAATAATTATGTGAAATTAAAGAATAATATTCATTTTAGTTCCTCGAAGCAAAGAAAACTTCAGACGTTAAAAGATTAATTATATAGATTGTTTAAATATATGTATTCCTATATCAAATTTGTGAAACTGTTATATTTTAAGCTATTAAATACAATGCATAATTACGAAATATGTCTACTCAATGAATGTTGAATAGATAAATATTGATCCGTTTGTAAAATTGGTTGTCAGTGCCAGCTAAAAAACAAGCTGCACTGATGCTGTGTTGGAACCGCTCAATCACAGATTCAGTGCGTGCTGCCGAATTCGCTATAAGTAAGGTCAAATAAGGTGAACTTGATTGATGCGGGTAGTCGTTGATACAACGGATGCGCATGCGCGCCACGACCTGGAACGTCAAAGTACAGAAGCATCACAATCGTCGTATTATTCATATACCATCTCTCAGTATTATGACATCTTAGTATGCGGTGTCTTTCGCGTAAGAATTTACACGTATCTCTGTACGTCCTTTTTAAATCTAATCTACTTAGTCCTCACCTTCCGAGCAGTGACGCCGCTATTTAGATCTCGGCGGTCTAGGGTAAATAAATACTTATTAAAATGTGCTACGTGCTGGATACCTGTGACATGTGACACTCCGTTCTCAAATGTCTTCCCCTAACACCACCGAATACGCGGGCAATTACCAACGTTTTAGCGATGATGCCAATGCATCACTCGAACAAGACACGTCCCATTCGTCATATCAAAGTGAGTGAAATCGATCGTGCATTTATCGCTTAAATTCATTCTTTCCTTTGCTGGCAAATTACAACGAACGGCGGGCATTTAGGCGGACACGTAACTACAATCGTTCTTCCCCTGATCACTTATTTTGTGATAGTTATTAAATTACACACTGCTTACTACTTTGCGTATTTTATAATATACGTGCGTGTGTATTATCTTTCGTTAAGAATATTTATGATTATATAATTACATACAATGTTAGAAAATTCGCAAGACATCTGTATCCGATTACTCTGCACGTACGATGTTAGTTATCAAGTTTCATGAAAACAAATTGTTACAGTGTAGGGTATCGGGCGTTCTTCTATTTGAATAATGAACGAGTAACTGTTTATTTATTGGTAATGGTTTTCTTGAATTAAAACTTTTAGAGCAGAGTACGGGAGAGAAAGAGAGACCCGAAAAATATTTTATCGCCCCTTTTGGGCCTGTCGATTTTGGAACTGAATTTTGTGCCAAATGATGCCTCGTGACGAGACACCGATCGCAATGAATTTTCAAGTTGAGATGACGATTAGTTTCTGAGATATGGGACGTTAAGGAAATGAAAATTCATTGGTAACGCGTCGGTCCATACACTTTGATGTACAGACTTTTATGTCGGTTCGATAATTTAAAGAATTGTTTCCAGGGGTTTTGTTGACTGCTAACAACCAATTTGAACTAAGATTTTTAAAATTCACAACTTCTATCGCGAGAATGTTGCTAATACAGAGTCGCTCGCCAAGTGTAAGTAAACATGTATATTGACATTCTATCGATCGGAATACGCAGCTTCCACAAAATTCCAAATAATTATTATTAACACCATAAATATTACTTTAGCTCCGAAAATTCATTTATAACTTCTTACGTTACGAATATTAGACCAAAGGTTTATGAAAATTACTGACATAAAAGTCTGTATATCGAAACATATGGACGGACATGTTAATGAATTTTCACTCCTTCGACCTCTCGAAGTATATCAGAAACTAATTGTCTACTGAGCCTGAAAATTTGTTGTAATCGATGTCTGATCATAAGGTGTCGTTTAGCAAAAAATTCAGTTCCCAAATCGTGGGACTAAACAGGAGTGATTTCTTGGGGCACTCTTTGTTATTGACATTAGTAATAAAGTAGAGCATAAAGACTGTTTTGGGTAATGCAGATAAGTTTAGAATGCTTCCCGATATAAGTAAAAGGCTACCTGTTACCAATGGTTACTAAGAGGATTTTCAAGTTAAATGTGGCTTGCGAAAGTATGCATTCGAAAAAAGGAGAAACTGAAAGGGAAAGAGAATCCTGTAAATATAATTATACATTTCACCGAACATAATCTCACACCACAGTTACAGAATAATATTTTTAATCCTTTAATCCAGTGTTTTAAACATAACAATGAGTTTGACCTAAGTAATTAAGTACTGAAGTATCATAGTAGGAAGAACTGTATTTTTTGTACGGTCACTGTAGACCCACATTGCTGTAAATGCCTCTCAGACGCATTAAACAATACAAGCTCGTATAGTTATGGACATCTGTAAGACGCACTAAACTGTTAAAGAATTCATAATTAGCGATGGGATCCGAAGCGCTTCGAATTGTAGTGAAGTGCTTTGAAGTAGTCGCCTGATATTCAAGACAGATTCAAATTACTATTCATAATGTACTATTATGAAATTAGGTATAATATAATAACATGCGATTCATTATAAAGTAGTATGTAGGGTGTCTGAAAATATATGTGTACGATTTAACATAAAGCTTAGAAAAGATAATTCTGAACCGTAGAGTAAATATTTTTCATAGGAAGCCGATTTGTGTGAGAAGCGAGTGAAACAAAATCTGCGGAATATTACTTTTGCTTTTTATACAGTTTACTTTTTTATTCTTATTTTAGAATATGGATCTATGCTATCATGTTCTTCTCCAGAGAATCACTTAAATTCAAACACCGAGGATAGCGGAATGAATCAGTTTCTTCACAAATTTGAAACGGACGAGGTAGGAAGGGAAAGTATGTCCGAGAATGCGATACTTCCGTCGCACAATTCCCTTTCGGATCATGATTTGCATTGGGAAATGAATTACCACGAAGCTGCGATATTTTTAGAGGTATCTATACGTAAAACTTCCCCCAACAATAGTAATTTATCACTGCGTACACGCCGCTGGGTTTTTTATGCCAATAATTATTTATAGACACGAAGTAAAGTACAGTGTAAAATGTATTATCTGAAGGAAATCATTTTTGCAGGAAGGTAGGAACAATGAAAAATTCGATTCCCATCCAAAGCATCCAGAGGATTTACCAGCGTACCTTTTAGTTCATAATAATTGGTATTATGGATTAGATTTATTGACTTCCCTCGTACTGTTGGCCTTGGCTCTCGTCGAAGAGCCAGCCGTACCGTTATTTGGTGTAAGTTACTCGCAAAGATATAATTTCCTCTCGAAAAACATTCTTTCCGTAAGTTTGTACATTTTATTTTAGATACCGGTATGGGCACATGGATCGATAGAACTTTTTGCTTTAATAATTATAGGTATAGAATTAGCTTTAAAATTAAGATGGATCGGCTGGTCAACTATGTTAAAACATAAACGGACAATGCTGAAGGTAAAAGCTTAATTTCTTTAAAAACGAATTTCATGATTCGTTTATGTACATTTCCATGTCGTTACTATAATATCCTTTCGTACTTCCACGTAATTACTTGCATCTGTATTTCTTAATTGCAAGTAAACGGAATAAATTTCATTATGCGGTTGAATTGCGGTCAGCATCAACTCCTTTGCCAATGCATCAGAACGGAACATATAATTACACGGTTGTTTTCCATAGTGCCGATACAAACAATGTGTGAGGGCACTAATGAGAAGATAAGAAACCTCATAGTTACGGACTGTTCCAGATTACATTTTTACTAAAACTAGGCTGCAATCAAATTGTTTATTCTTCTCTGCCACGCTATCTATATGTAAAATTAATATTATACTTAATACCTTTATTGGGGAGACTTTGTTAAATACGCTTATTCAATTTTTAATCAATATTATGTGTGTTTTGTCAGTGATATCACTGTTAATAACTCATTACTTATAATGCCCTCATTCATATTCATGTCTCTCGTGCAATGGCACAAAAGTATTAGACACTGATGATAATATTCATGTGGTCTTGTAATTCACATATCCAAACAGATTATTTTAAATAATCCAGACCGTAGTTCAATAAAGTTACAGCGAACACGCGGTAATGGAAACATTCCTTACTAATTATAGTCGAATATTCTCAGAAGGATACATATATGAAATTTGTAATATTCATCGCTACTTTAAGCCTCGATACTTACATAAATATTTCTTTCATTTTAATTCCAATCTGTACTTATCGCAAATAATAATTTCTTTCACAGTGCGTAACATTGGCGATTATGTTTTTGGAAGCTATGACAGTTTTAGTTCGACAGTCGTCGCATTTTCGCGTGACACGTGCTTTGAGGCCTATCTTTTTAGTAGACACAAAATGTTTCGGAGGTGTCAGAAGATTTATAAGGCAAATACTTCTAACATTGCCACCGATTTTGGATATGTTGGGCCTGCTTTTATTTTTTATTACACTTTACACAGTATTGGGCTATTACATGTTCTGCGAAATGAATAGAAATTTCTCTACGCTGCAAGACAGTTTTGTAAGTCTTTTCGTCCTTCTCACCACTGCTAAGTAAGTACCTACAATGCTCACGATAGTTTTACATTTTCTTTAACCTAATTCCGTGAATTCTTTTAAAATCTGAGGCCCAATAATTTTTCAGTAATAATTTCACCGCTTAGTTTTCCAGACGTAATGATGCCGTCGTATTCAAGAAACAAGTGGTACGCAATATATTTTGTATCTTACCTGTCCACTATGTTGTATGTGATGATGAATTTGATGTTGGCAGTAGTAAACGAAACATTTACAGCAGCCGAGCGTGACAAATTTAAAAAGCTATTTTTACACAAAAGGAACGCATGTCAACATGCCTTTAAGTTATTAGTTTCAAAACAGAATCCAGACAAAATGAGATTTCGTCAGTTCGAAGGGCTAATACGATACTATACCCCAAATAAAAGTATGCATTCAAATTTAATTGAAATCAAATCATACAATCATAAAAAATACAAAAATGATTCTAAAAATAATTATACATCTTTGATGAAATTTAATTGAATTCAAAAATATAAAATTTAAAGGAATTCTTCAATGAATTGGTAGAATAAAATAATTTAACATAACTCCTCTATTTAATTTCGAACATAGATTGTATGAAAATCTTTTTACAGATATAAGAGATATCGTTCTAATGTTTCGTCATTTGAATGCCTCTGGGGGTGGAGCTCTAAGCGCCGAAGAGTTCTTGAATATCTACGATACCATTATACTCCAGTGGGAACCACAGTACTCAACTGTGCCTTGGTATCACAGTACATCGCAACCTCTACAAATCCTCTGCACAGGGGCTCACGCTGCTATTAGATGGGCATACTTTGAAACTCTGATGTGTAAGTTCAAGAAACTTATCTACAAAATCGATTTATTTGTTACGTTTTAATTAAAGATTCTGCAACTTCTAGATATAACGATCGTCGCAAATGGCATCGCTATGATAATAAGGATATTAGAACCAAACGATAGTAGTCTCCACAGTGCACGTTTATTTGCTGCATCTTGGGATACTTTTCTTTTCGGAGGAGGTACGTAAAAGGGGATACTCGTAAACGTAAAATGTGTAACAGTAAAGTAATTATAATACTGTCCTTAATTATAGTATTTGTTACCGAGGCTCTGATCAAAGTGCTGGGACTTGGTACGAGACGTTACCTTAGTTCCGGATGGAATCTTTTCGATTTAGGGACCTCTGTAATGACACTTGTTGCTGCTTGCATCTTGTGTCTCTTCCCATCGGCAACGTTTTTTGTTTTATTTAGGCCACTTAGATTGTTGAGATTGTTTAAAATGAAGAAGAGATATCGAGATGTTTTTGGTACTCTTGTGATTTTAACTCCTTTAATGTCCTCGACTGCAGTTGTTATGCTTGTCTTGTATTATTTCTTCGCGATCATTGGAATGGAATTGTTTGCTGGATACAATATGCGAAATTGTTGCAAGTACGTGAATTATTTTTGCGAATAAACCGCAGCTTCGAACAGTGTATTAAATGAGAGATTTGTTTGGTAGAAACACAACGGTGGAAGATTTTTACAAGTACTCTGCCAACGAAAGTACTACATTGGGATATTATTATCTCAATACGTTTGACAATCTCATAGCCAGTGGTATGACTCTGTTTGAATTAACAGTTGTGAATAACTGGTTTATATTGATGAACGCATACGCATTTACCGTCGGCATGTATACAAGGATATATTTTATGATATTTTACCTGGTCACGATGATTGTGTTAACGATTGTGGTGTCCAGTTTCTTGGAAGCATTTCGATTTAGAATACACTACAAGAAATCAACATCCAAACGGGATGGTGATTATATTTTCATATCCGTAAACTCAAAAATGTCTATAAGTCATGCGTAATTTTTTAAATTTTCGCGAACAGGATTGGTTACGACTTTGCTTATTTATATATGTAATAAATATTAATATTACAGAGGAAAAAATGCTTCACGAAGAAGTGGAACTAAGATGGGACGAATTGCAATGTATAATAGAAGATTTTCAGCTTCTAGAGAAATTACGGCCTTCGCTTATTGTTGGCGTAAGTGAATACAAATGTCCAGATGGTATTTCTCATTACTTTCTGATCACACAAACATATTATAGGGTACCACTGTTTTTATTGGATCGCGTCCCCGTACGCGAGAAGTTTTGCAGAGAAAAATGTACACAATTGAGATAAATGAATGGATTGCAGAAGCAAAGGAAGCAGAGAGACAGTGCTTATCGAATGCTGTACATTATTCTGAAGAGAACTGTAGGGAAGATGGAATTTCTGAGTCTGACCAGCTTGGATCAAGTGGAAACTTACGGCCAGCATATCGCAACACGTCCGACGTTGTGTAATTCTTGATAATAATAAATCAAACGTATGTTTAATCATTTTTATACTACATATTAAGAATTCGTAATAGTAATTTTTAACGGTGGGTGAAAGCTTTCAAATTATAAACGCATTCAATTAAAGAGACGATACACAATTTAGTTGGATGTAAAACATAATGTTTCTTTATTCCAGATGATACTATACAGTTACGTTACATCGTGACGTATGTACTAAATTGGTAGACAAATTTGTAGAAACCTTATAGACCAACTGACTTTTCTTTTTTTAGAGGAAAGTATAATACAACCGACCATTAAAAAGTATTAGCAAAAAGTTCTTTTATATTTTTAACTAGTGCGACGATATCACACAGTTGAGCGTCCTCTTTCCATTTACTTTGCATTTTATGCAAATAATAATAAAAATTACAAAAATATATATATATATATATAAAAGTTGCATTGAAGAGTATCAGACTGTTTTACTTTTTAAATATCATTTGCGTCGCTAAGAAAAAGATCGCAACATATTTGGATTATCCATGCGGTCGATCCATGTCTTTTATTCACATTGTATTTTGTATAATAATTTTTTAGATTTGCATTAACTTTACGCCGGGGCGGATTTGAAGATTTGGCGTCCAGACGGTGACAAGCGAAATTTCTTTCCGCGAAATTTCATCACATATTTCAATTTAAAAGAGTCGAGACAGTTTCAAAATAATTCATTACGGCAAACTCAGGTGAATTGTTTTTAAAGTTTGTCTCAAGCCTCCGTGTTCAAACCTTTTCCAGTTTGTTTCGCTCAAAACTTGTCGCTCCCCAAAATTTGCCGCCCTAGGTTGCAACTTATTTAGCCTATATCCATATCCGCCCCTGACTTTGCGTATTTTTTCCTGCCAAAGTTGTATTATTACAACAAATGAATTCAATCTGAATGTCCATTTCAGTAAATTATTATTACAGTATGTGCACTGTACATCACATTAGTGTATTAAATCTGAACCAAATTGAAAAATAGACTATATACAACACTAACTGAAAAATAGAAGAAAACTATAATATGAAGAGTCAGTAGTACTTATTTGTATTTGTATAACAATAAAACATTTACATGAAAATCATACAAATATTTTAATGAATTGATTACGCCATCGTAATGAACAATTATAAGAGAAATTTTATTCATACCAGAAGGCATAAGTAAATTTATTTTGCCATCATATATATTCGTAACATATTATTTATGAATTTGTACACCAGCACCCCCTAAGTTTGTCAGTGTAACGGTAAATCCGTCTGCGATCAATTTTCTTGAAAGACTTGATATTGTTTCCGGCTGAGTATCCGGTTGCAGTAAAATAAATGCGTACCCACCACCCCCGGCGCCTGTAAGTTTCGCTGCCAAAGCGTAATTCTGTGCTTCGGCACAAATTCTGTCTAAGGATGGATGCGAAAGTTGGCATGTCGCTAGTAATCCTTGATTTATGTTAATAAGCGTCTGTAACGATACGATGCGCCATAAGAAGATTTTAATAAATTTACAGACATTGAAACTAATTATCCTATCTTCTAATTAGCGATGATATTTTGAAGTGGAACACTCACCATGAATTGTTTGTAGCATTCGAGGAGGGACTCGTTATCAGGAACTGAGAGTGCGTTAATTCTCTGTACAACTTCAACCGCTTCCTTCGCTATGTTCCCAATCGAATCCAAAATTGGATTAATGATAACAGGATACCTGTGCTTCAGTTCCGATAACTTTTCCACCAACGCTTTGGTACTTCTACTAACTCTTGTGTCTACCAATAGAATTTTCAATGTCTCCGTAACAGCCAGCGGTTTCAGATAATCACCTTTCTTGAACTCTATTATCGATCCATACGTGCAGATAGAATTATCTATTCCGGATGGAGTGCCATGCATAATTCTTTCGCAATTTAAAGCGTACTTCGAGACAGCTTCCAAATCAGAAATATCTAACGTCTTGTAAATGTTCTTCTGCAAGTGCGACCAATGTAAAAAGCACGCAGCGAGGCACACTGCGTACGATGCAGAACTACCAACACCAGAGCCAACTGACAATTCAGTGTTTAAATGAATTTGAAATGGCTTTATATTAATGCCATCCTTGTGCGCAATATAAATAAGAAGATAAAAGAACGCTTCTAGGCTTAATTTCTGCGGCAAATTGGAGTAACTAATGATGCTAACGAATTGCTTTATTTGGTTGTAAAACATTTCATGGTTCTCTATGGACTCTACGTTCTTGTTAGTGAGAAAGAAACTTTGCAATTGTTGTAGAGGTACAGTTAGGAATAAATTTACTTTAGGGAAGCATATCTTAATAACTTGTTCTGTTTCAGGTAGCTCGGTGAAGTCTGTAACTGTGCGTAAACCCAAACTAGCTGCGACCGCAGTTTTCCCATACACTACAGCATGTTCTCCATAAAGAATGACTTTCCCCGGCGCAGATACTTTGAACTGAATCATTTTAGGTTCCTTCGGCTTTATTCGTACGATCGCTAGCAGCAAAGAATTTGTTTTGAAATTAATATAGCGGGGGTATTAACATAAAGCAAGATAATAAAATAATTGGTTTTAAGAAACAGACGTAAGTGTAGAAAAAATTGTATACCTTTATAATTTAAAATGATCAATTGGCATTAATACTCTGTTTTCCGTTATATAAAGTAAAATGGATTAGCTTTTTTGTTTTTCCCACTGTTCCGGTGTTAAAGTCTTTTGCGAGAATGCATGAATCGCTTTGAGCTCCTCTTCCAAAATTCCATTCACCAATCTAACGTATTCGTAAAGGAAATAACGAATTTATGCGTATGTAGCTTACAGAAGTTTGAATCTGTCGTATCGATCGTTTAGAAATGTAGTACCTGTGACGTTGTAGTAAAGGTTTGCCTTCGAATACATTAGAAACAATTATCACAGAAAACTTAGCACCGCAACCGTCCGATTCATCTACCACTTCCTGCAACATTTAAAATTAGGTAAAAATTATTTGACGCGTACGCTAATGATAGTAGAATATTGTTCGCGTCGCAGTACGAATTACATTGTTTAACACTGGTATTATAAATATATGAAGTTTATTTTATTATCTTGTGACGTGAAAATCTGTTCAACAGATAAGATGCTTACAAGGCAAACTCTATTTTACTACTGACACAAGTTCAACCTATATGTGCAATATTGTTGTTATGCTAATTTAGTAAAGTAATATTCAGTAGCAGAGCAAAGTTCAGATCCGTGTGGATTATATAATTTACAAAAAATGCTATCATCTACTAGAGTTGGCAAAGATGGTGCTACGTATTGTTAATATCTGTACTATAGTAACAACGGCAAGTAATTTTCTGTTGTAGTTTTTGTATGCGCGCGCGTGTGGAAATAGTTCACTGGATTTGAAAAAATGGGATCTTTTATAAAAATTGTAAATGTTACATGGACACATTTTCGCGTACAGAGATATCTACGCCATTTACATCGCATGCACTATTTATGAGATATACATTTATTCACGAATACATTCGGTATTGAAATTATTTATTTGCAGTAAACATACAGAAGAAAAACATATCCCCGAATGAATTTCCATAAAGAAACAGAATTTTCAATTGCTACAACATCGATAAATAAATATCCTACCACGATTTTGTAAATCAAGGAATGTAACGTTAATGCGTGTAAACTAATTTATTTATTTATTTATTTATTTAATATTTATGTAATATTCTTTTATGTACACAATTGCTTGTAATTGAAATATAAATAGAAAATAATAAAATGCCCACAGGAATACATGGAAACTAATAATGCGAATAGATCTGGATATTTGTTTGGAGGATTTAGAAAACTACTAACGACAGATAATATTATAATTCCTAAGATTGAGCTGTAGAACAAAATAATTATCCAAAAATATAGATCATAATTTAATAAGGTATCGAATATGTTTTGGCGGTAATACGATACATCCTGTTTCACTTTTGCGAAAACTGATTTATTCTTATCGTTTCTCAGATTCATTTTAATTTGCCTTTCACTAGTCGCGGTATGTATACTCTTTTCTGAATTAACATTGTATTTATCGTAACTAAATATATCAGGGCACGACCAGAAAGTGAAAGAAATGTAAAAAATTATCGTAGCACAATATGCTACGTATAAACCATCTTTTATAAATAAAGGTAACATGCTGAATTGCGAAACAATTAGAAACCAGAAACATGGGAATGGGTCATCTCGAAAATGTAATAAGACTGGAACGGCAACAAGGAGAATTGATTTCTCATGAACTTGAAACGAGAAAAGGAAAAATGCTAATGAACAATTAATAAGGGAAATAATGAATTTCTTTTTTTCTGGAGTTCGATATACATTTATGCAGCATGGCAGAGCTGCGAATGTTGTTATTACCAGACAAATTTTAGCCAATTGCTGATTCGTGAACCCATTCTGTAATTTATAAAGAACATTGACTGCGCACCAGATATTGGCAACTTTATCCTCGAACACGCCCCTAGCGACTGGGAATAACCGGACAATAACGTTTGTAAATGTCTCCACATTATTTAGGAAAGGCAGCCACACGATGGCAAACGTCAGGACTACAGCGAACGATACGCATAATAACATCCACATATGGGAAAACCGAAATCTTCTTTTTAAAGGCGAATACTTTCCGAGTATATAGAAGAAAATTGGCAAGGCGTGATAAAGCTCCATTTGCTTATAATTCAATGCTGCGACAAAGAGAAACGAGCCGATAACAAATGAATTTCGAAGCATAGCCGTAACGGCGCCGATAAACAGCCCTAACGATGCGCAATTATACTGAAAATGACCGTGATCTATTAATATTAAACCTGGATACATTAACATGTTTAGAAGATCGATATGTTTCTTTCCGAGACTAAAGATACTGAATTCACCTTTTGCAGTCTCCTCTCGATTATCAGTTAATACAAAATAGATTAACGATGGTACGTAAACAAAGATATCTGCGCAGAGAACGGTAAGTCTCATAAAATATTTGTGATCCTCGGATGAGATGCCTCTAGATTCGTGTAACTTCACGTACGAGGAATTAATCTTGTCCGCGATATAGCCCAGTGCGAAACTATGATAAGCAGTTAATGGAGGATAATCTAATCCCCAGTATTGTAGATCGTTGCCCGTCGTATTGGTATACCACTTCTCGATCGGAAGATTTAATGTTATTTCTTGCCAATGTCGTTGGGCCTCGTAATCTCCAAACATTGGGGGCATCCCTTGGCCACTGTAAGGATGGTACGTAACGCACCATCTTAAAAGAAGGGCGAAAAGGGAGATTAATACGATCTGCGTATTTTCTTGCATCTTTAATCGCACGCGTCGACGATCTCCTGGTATTTACAACCCCAGTGCACCCTCGATCGAAATTAAGAAACAACGGTTCTGAAACAACATCTAGCGACCTAGGTTCGTGGTGGAGAATTCGAGGTTAGAGCCGATGGCAACATAAAGAACGCAATGAACGTGCGTATCCACGCAACGAAAGCAATAATATACCTACCACGTGTGATGCATTCAATCCCTCGGTTAACTTATCTTTAATGTAATTCTCAGAATATGGCATATTTGATCGTGAACTTTTTGAAAATCTGTGCTCGAATAGGTATCGCTCGCTCGTTGCATACGTGGTGCGGTGTACTTGCGCTTATATTACTATTATTCGCCAATGAAATACGCAGGTGAATAATATTTGAAGCTAAAATTCTTGAGGCTGTGCGAAATTCGAAATGTATTCGATCTATTGTTTACCATTGATTTACATATGAGCTGTTTACCATTTCAATTGTTTTCGGATTTAAGTAATACGACCTCAGAGTCGGTGTAATATTTGAATTGGTGGAATCATTTGATACGGCTTATCAATCGATCACTAAACTATCGATCAATCGTACGATTTTGAATAGTTCCGTTTGCGAAGTGATTAATTCGACGGAGGATTTTTTATTTCAAATTCACGCGTGTTACCTGGAAATTGTTGGTGGTAATGGAACTTACCTATCTCTGACACACTTTTCCCGGAAGAATAGGAACTTTCATGGAAGATGTAAGTAATGAAATTTCAACTTATCGACAAATGCGCTTCAACGCGATTACTTTGCAAATGAAATTTCGAATAGAATGATTATGTTTAGATTCGTCGGTTATTCAATGATCGAGGTTCAAAAATATCTGTAAGAATCTTAGATAAGACGGAAAATTAATCTACTACCGATTGTCAATCGTATAAAGATATGCAGTTCACGTTTGTTTCAAATTAAAATTATAATTTATTTTTGTCATCAGATACATGTCGTGTAAAGTTATAAATGTTTAAAGGTCTGTTTGCTGTGGTAAGTTTATTTTTCTTTCACAAATACAACAGTCGCTTGAATTTAAAACAAATGTGTCTTAGCCAGTGATGTAAAACTTTGGGTCGATTTTACATGTTCTTGTCCCGAGTTACAGATGGTTCGATGCACATGACGGTACGGTCCGTCGGTATCTCAGATATTCTTGTACTTTATTGGGCCGCTATCCGATAAAGAAGCGAGCTAAATTCTGTGCCAGAATGAATATGTTAAATTAGAAACAATAGCAATTACGATTCTTCTTGGAAAATTAATAATTTTGGGTAAAAGCTATGATCCGCCGAGTACCGTTGCTACCAAAATGAAATTATTTCATGGTACAGCTTTGCGTAATATAGATTGCTATAACTACTGTATCTAATTTATTTTAATCTGCTAATGTAAAAATATAATTTAGTCCCAAAATATAGCTGAATATCATTAATGAAATTAATGATTACATTTCGCAAACATTTTCTTCTTAAACGAATATAACGGTAACATTGCATTTTGTAAAAATCTCTTAAGAAACAACTAATCATTGTTTTGACAAGCTATATTATACATATGTATGTACATGGCACGTCCATATTGTCTAATACCTGATTCCAGCTAGCGCAATATAATTGTTAGAATTCTCGTAACAATAATAAATTATTTCCAACAATGATATATATATATTGTGTCAACAAAATTGTTATAACACCATATTAATGCACATGTCTTATATAAAAGTGTCCGAAATCTGTTTCGGTACTGAAATTCATTTTCTTCGCTTTTAATACTTTATCGTTGGACGATTCACAAATATACATCCAATGCGTACTGCGGACAGTTTTTGCTATACCTTCAGAGAAGAATTATATTAAATTTATTAAGATGTAGATAACGTCTGTTACTAATTCTGCGATGGATGGCGGCATTAGACGAAGATATTTCTGTGAATCGGTCTGCCACAAAATAGGCAAATATAATTTTACATCGAGTATTTCGTGTGCCGCTGATAAAGTATTAGAAATGTGATATAACATAGTAAATAATTATACATACATTTATATTCTCTTCTTATAACATAATTAATTAATATCCTTATTTATAACTTCTGACACTGAATTCTTTCGAAGAAGCATAAATATATTATTCTGAAGCAAAGAGTATATAAATTCAAGTAGATATACATAGATTTGAGAATGTAATGCAAAGGAACAGAAGTTTACGTTTTAAATAAATATATCAATTTTATAATTTCTAATTGCAAATATAACTTCATAATTCGTAATTAAATTCTCAACAAAAACTATGCGATACACTGTCTTCCTTTATCAATTTATAAGAAAGCTTTGTTCCGATCGTTTCGATCATTCTTTCATAGAAAGAAATATATGATTTCTCATAATATTCAAACTTATTAATCAGCATTAATATTCGTTATTTAAATCTGTTGGCGCCTAGCGTATCACGAATCATATCACGCTCTGTTATGGCATAATGTTACGCATTGTTATGCATGTCGTCATTATTTTCCCATGGGTATTTATAGTGTATCGAAAATGTAGCGTATGGAAGAACAGTTTCCATCTAATGTCAACACTAAATAATGAGAATGTGATCAATTATATGGTAGCCTTACGAAGTCTCATTTGTCCTTTATGAGTCCGTTAAATATAAATTCCTCAGGAGCAGTCGTGTTTTGAAATCTTAGGAAAGTGATTATGCTTTCCGATCGCTATGTGTACTTTATATTCACAGCATATTAATATTCAATTAGAATATAATAAGTAATCAAGCAGAATAAGTGTCTGTCTTTTCGAGGCATAAAACTCTCGTTATAGACTCTCATATATTATTTACGTCCAACGAACATTTTCATATAATCATTTAAAGATTAATAATTTAAGCGTATAATCTCCACATGCTGGTAGGCAGGGCAATAAAAGTTATACTCTTCATAGCATGTGAAGCAAGTAATATATACTAGCAGAAAACAAACCGTAGTATCTTGAATTCAGTCGAGATAGCACTGATAATATTGGAGTAAGATACTACTTTTGTGTACATTATTCTACGATTATCTATCGCGTACAATATCATTGTACAAGATTATTTTAGGAATTTTTTCATTTGCTTCGTTTGGTGCTGCATACTGTACTGAGCGTTCTCAGCTTTGTTAATCAGGGAATCTAATTTATCCAGATGGGATCCCATTTTCTCAGTGATATCTATCACTTTTGGCTTCGCCGTATTAGATTTCGTGTTTTCCATACTACTTTTGTCATCTGATAATTCTACTGTCATTGTTTCATCGTTCATAGGCGTCTCATCTTGAATCTCTTTTGTCTTGTTGTGGTTGCGTTCAGCGCTTTTGTGATCAGGCGTATGGTTCCGAGATCCTACTCTTACTTTCAGCAGAGTTCCCAAACTTCCACATACAGTCTGTAAAATACTTTAGTTTTACGAAGTAGTACTTAAACGACGGAAAATTAGTTACTATTAAGGAGATTATCTTTTTCAATGATAGTTATTCTATATTCTATACGTTTTATAAAAATAAAATTATTAAAGCGAAATAGACAACAAAAGCGACGGACTAACGAAAGCCAGGAAGAGTACAATTAATCATCGTAACCTTGAATCTATTAATTTTCTTTTGCGTCACATTGAGAATAGTGTTTAATTCGTCCAATCCACCACTTATTCGTTGGGCAGCTTCGTCCGAGCTATCCAAATTCTATAAGTTACACAAAAATTTATTTTACTTCATTTGAAAGAGGTTACAATTACGTTGCATGTGTTAAATCATAACTGTAATAGTTTCAATCATATAAAACTATACGTTACACAGGTAATTAGGATTTAAACGTCTGTAAATGATTAAGTATAAGAATTATAATATTTGAAAGGGCTCGATAAAATTTTCGCTTATTCGTATTCGTTCGTTAGTGGGGTAGCAATATAATTACCTGAATGACAGCATCCTCATCGTCATCGTCACCGTCACCTTCGTGCGTCTCTAATCTTTGCGTTTCATTCCACTCCTCTTCGTTCGGTATAGGCAGGCCTAGCAATTCTGCTCTTTCGCACGCGTGAAGATAGGCCTGAGACATTTTATTGAATACTAAGTACTTAAATGCCTTTAATTAGACGATATTTAACAACATGGGAGAATAGGGAGTAGATCTATGCAATCGTCGTTAAAATTGACGGTATATCAGGGGAAGACTAGAGGATGTGGGCTACTCGAGGAATCCATGTTAAGGGAAATCGTGCGCAAACTCCGATAGAAAATAAAGCATTTTACAGCCCCGAATATTGTAGGAATACCTTGGAACGGTAATCATCTTGTATAAGAAGAAAATGCTGTTTTCTTGCAAAGTCTCGATTTTCCACGATCTACGGATGAGTACTTTTGAAGATTGGTAATGAGTAGCTGAGGAACGGATACGTTTACTAATTCAAACATCGATTTCAGAGTTGTTTCTATAAATGTGAAAATTACGCGCGTATAAGTGTTTCCTTATAAGAAAAAAGTGATATTTATCAATTCTGATTGATACCCTCCACGAAATTGAATTATATCGATATCGAATTTTTAATTAAGTATTACCTTCTGCATAGACCCAGTATTTAATTTCTTATTCAATAACGAAATATTGTCTACATTCGGATTGTGATTTAAATATCTACAGCAATATTAAAGTTCTAATTAGTTTTTACTAATTCACTGTATCGTTTCACAACACTTAGAACTTCTGAAATTAAAATGAAGTAGTCATTTGTTTCCGCCCATAACACGTGCTTGTGATTAAAATCTAGAATTGTTTTCTTCTTTTGGCAACCGTTACTCAAAAATTTCGATAGAGATTCTAATACAGAGTGTTTTGACAAAATTGCTACAAATTTTTAGAACTTATAACGCTCGTCTACAGAAAAAAGAAAAGCGAATGAAAACTCGCATATCATAACTGCGTAAAAATAGTAGTATCAGTGTTTAATAAATATATGTGCAGGTATGTTGGGTAATTAATTCGAATGATTGTTTGTTTTGTCCAATAAATTGACGAATGAAGTTTATTATTTTTTTCTTTATTTTATCAATGATTTATTATTGCTCTTAGATGTAGGTACTTAGGCGATTAAAAAAGGAGCTCTATACTCATAATTTGTGTGGAATAATAATAGCCAACTTGCAAAAGAATGTCAGTAATATTTATTGATAACATCTGCTACAATTTGATATCGGGTAAAGATTCAAATATCCTCGACTAAATGTTCAATAGTTGCCATTTGCAATAGTGAGTCTCTTGAAAAATATTTAGAATACAAACGAACAAATGGGAAATTGTATTATTATTATTATTATTATATTTTGGGAAATAATTTCTCCACTTTCTAAAATTTTATTATAAAGCTTTTTAGCTGAGGCTCATTATTTTAAAAACACACCAAAAATTACATCCTGTACCGATCAAGATGAATCGAAGTGGTTTTCTGTTTTTTAAACGAAATGGTGTACTTTCGTTTTCGTGCCATGAAAATGCAATACAGAAATACATCTACGCGATATCCATTTATCGCTATTCGTTTAGTGTTACCCTGAAATAATTCAAGATCACATGGGAGTAGACGTTATTCAAACACTATTGTCTAAATGGTGTTTGTAACGAAATATTTATGTAGCTGTTTAGAGATTGATGTGGGAGTAACTGGATATCCCTGTGTTGGCGTTGTAATTTATTTTGTAAGATTGAATACTGGTTTGTGTAAGCATATCATGTATATACCTACGTATGTATGTATATCATGTATCGTTCATTCGTCAGACGTACCATAATTCTTTCTGTTCATCGCTGACACGTGGAAATCCACGTGGGGGAGAAAATTAAGATAAATGAGTATCCTAAATAGGTACACGTGCGCCTTTCTGTCGTCTAGAAGTCAATGTTACATATTCAAGGGACTAAAACGTTTCCAGTCTCGGATGCTCTCCCTGTCCTAGGAGTAATTCCAAATAGATGGTATGTTATCACCAGTGATGGATTTAACGGGCGGCCGATTAGCAGTTGCCGCTCGTGCCTCTACGCAGGAGGCCCCCGGGGTCCTATACCCCCAAAAATTCATTTTATTCACACACTAGGTAAATTTTATTTTTTCGTTCTATTTCACTGGCTCCATTTTTAGTAAACTACCTCTCCATTTTCCCGAAAAATGGGCCATGCTCAGAAGGGCCTATGGGGCCCAATCTTCAAGAAAAAATTATGATATTATCCAGACACTATATTTTTTTCCTATACTTTTCTGTAAGTTAGCCCGTTTTTAGTTAATTACCCCTTCATTCACCCTCAGAATGTTTGCCACCTGGGCTTTTCCCTTAAATCCGCCACTGGTTATCAGTCAAATATCTTCAGTGTGTTTATCTCCATATATTTTAAAATGTATTTAACGAAATATATATATATATATATGGATCGAATATAAAAGGAGAGTGAAATACAAAATATAAATCAAATGTTTGATATCAGAAGTAAATTGATAGGATAAGGAGATTTTGGATCATAAATTTGTATATAAATAGATTTTGAGCGGTTCCTATTGTAAAGATAAACAATAAATATGCCAAATTATTTGTAGAATCCTCCCTAAATCCATTTTAAAAAATATCCATTGAAATTGATTATAAAGGAATTATATTTTCATATAGTTTTGGGACAGACAATTACGCGATAAGTGTAACAGTACATATTGCATCTGCCCATTAATTAATTAGATAAGGAAAATATTAAAGATTCTTTTATTAAAATATGAAAACGTAAAAACAATAGTTCGGTGAAACTTCCGCGTAATCATAGATAGAATAGCGTTTATCAAATGATCCAGTAAATCGCAGTAAACATTTTAACACCAATCGTTGAAAATTATTAATCAAAATATTGTTACAATTTATATCCAACTGTGTTACGCGCAAATAATATGTTGAACAACCGGGATCCACAAAAGCAGCCATGTGGCAAATTCATTTGAATAGTTATAAATACATTCTCCGCCGTTTTAATAATAACAAAAGGACTATTGCCAAGAGTATAATGAGAAAATATGAAATGTGTATTTTAAAATACACCGCTAAAAATATGTGGAACGTCATCTGCCCAAATGAGGTAATTAATATTTTGAAGACGACACGTGTACAAATCGAATATTTGCTAAAAATTTTAATTGTAAAACTGCGAGACAATATTTCTGTTTTCTAAATCTTGGCCTTTAAAAAATTTCTAATTACAATGTTGTAATTCGTAAGGCAAAAAAGCCATTTAACTTTGTTTTGTAGCGGGAAAAGTGTTTAAAGTCTAATAGATAATTGTATGCACATTTTGCTAACGCACCGTTGTTAGATAATTCTGTAAAGTTCTTCGATTGCATACACTTGTTCCAGTGGACTGTTTTATCTTGAAAATTTTCGTGGAAAGTTTCTAAAAATTTTAAAACCTCCCGTGTCAAATTTTCTTGAATATACACAAAAATAATACTTTTTAAAATATATACATAGTACATGCACTTTCGAATTAATTCTGTTATTTCTTAAGCAATAATAATTAACTGACGTAAGAAGTTCTGAAAACTGGATAAATTAGTTTATCTAGTGTATAATTGTCAACGCGTAATAAAAACAAAAAGACATTGACGTAATTGTTTAGCTTGCAATGCTTACTGCAATATGTAATAGAAGAAAGTTGCCAGTAAAAGCCACTATCTATTCAAATTTTCAATTACGTTCTTCTAAGTATAAAAAATTGAATTTCCAAGAAAATACGTCACTAGCGCGCACAGTGCGACTCACACAGTGTGACATATATCATTTCTAATGTTTGCTACATTCCGTAAAACATTCTACTATATCCCATTTATTAGCCCATCCACTATCATGTCCATTCTATAGTCGATTCATTTTGCAAACAGAAGACCTTCGACCAGTAGCGGACTGGGGCCAAAAATATTGCCTGCTAGAAGACAAAGGGGGCCCACCCACGAGTCCCACAACTATAAGGCTATCATTTGATTTTTATAAGAAATAAATCAAATTTTTAAAAAATACATAAGTGGCAGGAAAGTACAATTAAAATTACTGCGAAATAAATGTATATATTTTTTTAGTAATTACAGGTAGGGTAGATGAGACCAAAGACAGAGAAGCGAGTGCAATGTGTGTGGTGGAAGTATGAGAGATAGTTTACATAAGTATTACTGTATAGTATGTGTAAAATCGAGACCAGTTCTTGGCAACAATGCCCAAATAAAAAGATTTACTACTACTACTACTACTAAATTGTACATATTGCTGACAGTATACAGTAAATACTAAATACAACTACAGATTGTCATAATTGAATGTTTACTTTTTTTTTTTAATTTTAAATAAATGGTGGATATGTTTAAATAGTTTTAAATATTTTAAAGTAGTAATGTAATCATGAGCGTCCGGAGGGGGGTGCAAAAGGGGCAGTTGCTCCCCATGGCTTTTCAGAAAAAATCGCTTATTTTTCAAAACTAATCTTTATTCAGTAAATTCAGTTTATGCTAAAGAAGGGAATATTTTTAAATTTCGGTTTTAAATTTTTAATTAAATTGGCACTATAAAATGGGTTAAAAAAAGGAGGGGGGGTATATTTTTCTTTACCATCATCAGAAAGTTGCCCCCCCCCTCACCCCCCCCCCCTCCCTGGGAAGAAGTCGCCGGATGCCCTTGACGCAAATTTTACTTGCATATAGTAATAATATTGAAACTTGTATTATATTTTTAAGCTACTAAAAAGGTCATTACCATTTACAAACTGACACACTGCCTCCGACTTATTTCGACCGACATATCCATCGATGTACATATTAAAGTACGCGTGGATAAATATTAAAAACGCTAACAAGGAAACTTTCCCAACCCGAGAATTCTAATTCTAATGATGCTTCACGTGGATGTAAAGCATATTGTATGCAAGCAGCAATTTTTTTCCTGCGGAACTTCACTCGGAAGGGGTAAAACCAGCCCTTAAAGTTACAGCGTTTTACCTTTTCTTCATTTAACCTTGAAACGGTAGGAGATAGAGAACAAAACTTTAAATACAAAAATTCTTTATATTTTATACTCCATCGCAAAACTCACCCAAAAAAATTATATTGAGATTTCACCCCTTCGGAGTATATTCCCGCGAGAGGGGGGTGGGGGGAGGAAGAGGGGAATGACCGCGTGCATGCAACGTGCAAGGAAGCTTCACAACAAGCCTCGCTAAGGTTAGAATTTTCGGGTCGTGCTCGTTTCCTTGTAAGTTACATTTCGGTTGCGCAAGGCAACGTTTCAAAACAAATCTCTCCAAATGAACCGGTAATTATCCGCGGATCGGGAAAGAGAAACTCTAGAAAGGTAGAAAAGAGTGACAGAATCGCGTCGATTAGTACTAGCTGACTGAATTTAATTGCCCGCGGTGGTCGAGTCATGCGTATGGATATATTTTCAAACACATACCGCAGTCCGAGCGTGCTGACAACGAACTGTTCTATTTATAAATCTTGAATGGAAGGAAAAAGGGGGAAAGAATTATTAGGGGATTCCCTAAGCATCGTTAGAAATTGCCGGAGTGACAGGCCGCGAGTGAGCCCCTGATTTTTATACCTTAGGCTTCGCGACTGCGACGTCTGTGCGAGGGAAGGGGACAGGATTTCGTCCAGTTGGGCTAGAGAGAAATGGACCAATCACGGCGCGGCGACGCTCGGTGAATCGGGCGAGTTCGGCTGCGACGAGAGGTAAGCACGGTTCTGTTCGTGTGATTCTTTCGCAATCCGCTTCAGTTCGTCCAGCAGCGAAGGAACGTTGGGAACGTTCGCCGCGCGTCGTTATGTTTCGCGCTGCAGTTTACGTCTATCGTATATAGGCAGCGGCCAAGTTGACGTGTTTCGCAGCATTTCGCCATCGCCGACGTCCACGCCGGGGCACAGATGATATCCAACGCACCTCGTAACGGGAAACATGGGAGTGCTGCGTCGAATTTCGATGGAGTTTGTGCGTGACGGTGCCGTTTGACAGTTTAACGGTCCCTCGGCAACAAAACGAACCCCCTTCGTCACCCCCGTCGCGGAATTTGTGTAACCATCGAGAGGATCTACGAACGGGGAAATCGATTGGAACCTGTTCGATCCAAATGGAGTGATCCTCCCTTCGGTCAAGGGATTTTTGTTCGGTGAGTTTTTGGGGACTTTTAATTCGTGCGTGGAGGAAACTCGTGTTTTCTTTCGTGCAAATTTGATCTTTTTGATAACGTCAGAGGGAGTTTTTTCATGACGACGCAAAATTAAAACGTATACAGAGTACAGTCGAATTGGTGGTAGGTACAATAGAGAAGGGGGCGATTCTACAAGTAGAAAATATCGAATAACATCTTTCCTGATTCATCTGACTATTTAGAAATTGGCCTACCCACGAACAACACCATGCAAATGCGAAGGTGAAATGCATCCTTGTGCAAAAATAAGTCCAAGTCGTATAATAACTGCTTTTCGAACGAGGATTTGTTTTGCAGAAACTCAAGTTTGAAAATCCGCCGAGAATGTGCGTTCCTGACAAACAAGAGAATTAAAATCGATTTTCCTAAAACAAAGAATATGTATTCTACAATTTCGACTTATCTTCCTACAGTAATTCATTTTACTCGTGGTTATACCATATCTATTGTTCGATTCTGTTAATTCTTAGTCAGAACTTATAATTTTCACGTACATTTATCGAATCGCACCCTTTAGTATTGTTTTCGCTGCAATAATTTGTGCGCCACCCTGTATGTATGTGTTTAAAAATTCGGATGGCTATACATCTCCTCTGCCCGCATCCCCAATCCCCATTGCGTGCGCAGTTCTCGACGTTGTTCGGTTATCTGAAAGAGAGGATGAAAATCGGCAAAGAAGATCGTTGTTCTTTCTCCCGTTGGAAATTATATAAGTCTCGTTGGGACGGAAGAATGTATAAGTGAAATCGCGAAGCGTGGTATCTAATTGGATTACTGGACGTCGGGCTTGTTTGATTTTGCTCTCTACACGCCGCGCGTAGAGAAATACATACATATGTACTGGGAATAGCGTTTAGCGGCAGGGAAAGAATAGATACCGATTTAGGAACGTTCGGTTTCTTCTTCGTAATTTGCAGTGGAACGGTAACGAGCTGAGAATAGGATGAATTTTTTCGGTTAATATTCCGCCGCAGGCATGAATAGCCAGCATTTCTTTCCGTTGACGTCTTCGGCGCGCACAATGACTTTCCTTCTATCGCCGTGTTCGCGCTCGGTGGTGCGCATAATGGGACTGCCCAGTGTGCCCGGCGTGTACAGTAAGGCCTCTTTCGCACGCCATACAGCCGACTGGCAAGGGAACGTTCCCAGCCTGAAAGTTCTGATTTTAACTCTGGAGCACAAACCGTTATTCAATATTCTTCCAACAGAAACGAAGATACTAGATTTACACGGAGGTTTTATTCGTATCAGAATTCTCCGTTTGGGAACGTTTCCTTGTGAGCTAGTCGCGCGAGTTTTCCTGGATATTGGATTCCGGACTTTAACCTGCTGTTTAATTGAGCGATAAAATGTGCCTCCCCCCCTACTCAAAGCAGAGAAACAAACTAGAAAAAGATCTCATCGATTTAGGTAGGAAGTCCCATACTCATTTGCTAGTAGAGTTTCGAAAAGCTGAATTACTCGCCCGGCGCAGAATAGTGGCAAAGAGAGCGGAGGTTCTGGCACATTGTGCCTTGTTCCACGCCTCTTGCTTGTTATTGATAACTACTCTGTTTTCGCACGCGGAATTGCCTACGTGTATTCATAATCGGAGTGGTTACGCCAGAAGTCTGCTGCCATTATTACAGTAGCTCTTCCTGAAAAGAGGGAAACACAAACGGAAATAGAAGGCTATTGTGAATTGCTTTTCTTATTCGAATTTAGATTTTTAAAATTTAGATTCTCAATTATTGTTCCACGAATTTTCTATTCCATCATGTTTTTCCTTGTTCTGGTCGGTTTAACTGGAAGCTAAATAACACCAGATAGTGGAACCATTTAATGCATTCCTTCTATAATAGGACATATTAAAAAGGTTTACTTGAAATTTAAAATGTTGTTAGTGACCTTGTAGTTGAAGGCGATCAGTGGGGGCCTAGTGCGGCCCACTGTGTGGAGCTTACAAAGCTTCTATGTAACCGCGTGAAAGAGACCTAAACGTAGCGATGGGTTCAAACACATTCAATCACTTCGCCCATATGGTGTAAGTCTTGCAACTGTTTGCGTAGTATTATCAATCAGACGATCTTGAAACTTTTTGACCTATAGAACGTTTGAAATATTTTGATGGCCTTGGGGATTAACTGTTCTCAGAACATTTATGTACCTACTAACTGTACAATAATAAGTGTTATATGATTTTTTCGTATGCGTGTGTATATACAGAGTGTCTTATAATTGGCGGTACAATCCTAAAACTGGAGATCCTTAGTAAAAACAGAAATCGACAACGTGGTGTAAACTTTTCACTCTTGAGGCTTCGTTTTCCAAAAGAATTACATTAAATAGTTGATAAGTACTTCGGTAGCTGACTAGGATAAAATACAGTATAAATTGTAAAGATGAGTAAAAATTGTAAAATATGTAACTGTTTAGTTTGGATTTGGCGAGGTATCGGTTTCGTCTTTAAAACTAATTTCGCTGGAACACAAAGCTCTGTTAAAAGAAACCTGTTCTACACGTTGGGCTTATTTTTGCAAGTATTTTGTCTGAAGCAAGGAATATAATTAATAAAAACAGAAATATAATAGAAAAGTGTCCTATTCTTTATTTACGTTATTATCGTAAAACTTTACGTTATTATTTTAGTACCACCTTATTGTTTAATATGGAGCCATAGATGAAATAGAATTTTAGTAACTTATTAGTTACATTCTCACAGTTCTTAAATGCTTTAGATACGTCGTCATTTCTAAAGGAAGCCTTTATATACGTTTAAAACGTTTAAAGTCTGCTAAGCTTTTCAGGAATCTGTCGGGTAATATTCGAAATATGCTCAAATTTTCATTTTACTAAATTATGCGAAAACCTTTCAAACCAGATGTTTGATCGCCCATCGCTACGCGAACGTCTGTCGAAACAAACATGGGTCCATATACCGTTGTTCACCTACAGTGAGTCACAAAATTATTAATACCCGTAGAAATTTGATAAAAATGTTTGCGATAGAAGTTTAACCGAAACATCATTCATACTTTTCACCTTAAAATATTTTATATAAAAAATAAATAACTCCGAAACATAATTTTCCAGTCTTTGATATCAGAAAATTATTTGTGTAGATTATTGGTAAACAAGGTTAGATGTATTACGTTTTTCCTACTGTTGTGGAGATTTAGTACTGTTCAGTAGATTTTAGAATAGTGAAAAGGAAAGTTCCACTGTAAAAGACCATGTTCAAAATAATATCACATTTAAAAAAAAAAAAGTATAAAGGAGCCAATGTGGAAATCAGAAATATTCTAATTTTCCATTGAAAAAATAGCAAATCATTTGGAGCAATTGTGAAAAGGATAAAAAATGTTGCAGCTTTATAAGAAATATCTCAAAATAGAATTATAGAAAACAAGTGCGGTTAAGATCAAGAAAAAATTATTAAATGCACCAGAACAACGTTTTATTGGGAAGTGACATGGGGGCGGGGCTTAGCCAAGATGGCGCCGATATGGGTACAAGATATATGCGGTATTGTAATGATTTGCGAAAATGTTCCTTTCTATGCAAAGTATATGTGATTGGGAAGGTTAAAATCCTGCTCAGCGGAATTTTATAGCAGGTGAACGTGTATTTCGAGGCATCGATGTGTACCCAACGAGCGCTTCTACTTTCGCCACCAGATGTCACGTTGACGGATGTCACTTCCCAATAGTGCGAAGAGTATAAGAAATTCTCAGAAACCACAGTTTCGAAACTGAATCGCAATGCTCAATGATTTATTCAAAATGTTTGTTTCTGACGCGGATAAAAAACCTAGTAAAAACCTATAAAGTATTAGAGGCTACTATTAATAGAAGAATTTATTAAAGTTTGTCAAAAAATAAGGGTTACTGCACCTTAACTTTCTACAGGTACAGCGATTTCTATTCAGTGATGAATACAAATTTAACATATGAAGATTAGATAATTACATAGTGGGTATATATATATATATATTGGAAACGAAACAAAAGGTCTAACCTACTGTGTCAATAATTTTGTAACGTACTGTACAGAAAGTGGTACCTATATACGAACGATTTACGTTTAGAAAGTTTAAATTTTTCCTACCTTACGCAATTCATTTTTGAGTACGTTCCTTCGACCTTTTGATTTCCATCGTAACGCATTGCGATTAATAATAATGTCACTTATACGAACTGAATAAGTTCTCTTTCACTACATTTGACTATTGCGCACAGTCGCGCTGTTTCTTTCGATGAAACGATTTTACGGTACTTCTGTTAGATTGAAATATCAAACTTCTAATGACAGGGTTAATTGGTATTTTCCTAAAGGAGAGGCACTCCGAAATGAGTTAATTCGTTTTCAGTTAACAGGGTGAAACACTTTTGAGTCTTGTATTTGAAGCGTTTAGTCGCGTGCGAGAATCCTTCTATTGTATTTGTAATCCATACTCGTTGAACGCCCAATAAAATTTATTTTTCTTCTTATTGTCTTCTATATTTCTTCAGCACTATACAGGGCATCTTAGAATATGCAGTACAGTCTATGATCAGTCAGTGATCGGACATGAAAAGATGAGTCAAAATTATAGTGTGAATATTTTTCGCAGAAAATTTCGAGAAAACGGATTTTTGGATATATACCGAGTAGAATACACGTATCTACTTGATTCTGTACTGTTGCTCCTCTTTGCAACGGGTATGTGCTTTAAGACAAGCCAGATCGAGATAAGACGGAATTATTGGTGGTTTTTTGTAATTTCATTGAATTAATTTAGAAATTTTACAGCAACAGAGGTATTACCACTGTCGTATTTTTCTATATCGTTAAAAACAGTAGAAACTGTCAGTGGGCAGTATTAGAAATAATACTGCCCACTGACTGTGAAGCATGTAATAGGAGTGATTGGAAGTTAATTGTAAATGTAACGTTGTATCATGAACATATCTTATTGCGGCGTTGTAAAGAAACAAGAAAATAAATAGTGGCTTGTATACATTCTACTAATTTTTAATCATTAGTCAAATTTTCAAACTCAATTTTCCGGAACATGAGCGTTCATATAAAAAAAATTTTTATTCTACATTTCCATTTATTTCCGCGCAAGGATTTATTTACCCTATGCGCGGCTATACCACCCTGTATATTTCGTACTTATCTTTTCTGAATTATACTAGGTATGTATCTCAGCTGCTTTGCATTATATGCAATTAGTATTTTTAAGAAGACACTCGGAGGCTGGTGATTTGTGTCTTAAACATAATCACTAAACAGAACAATAATAGTAAATTTTAAAAAGAAGGAAGTTATTAGTGCTACGCCTAAAACAGCTTTCATCATTGCAAACGCTTATTTTATAATCGAACATAATCTGGTTGCACTCAATACTAACAATAAGTCAGGTATCTATTAATATTAAATTGATTTTACAAATAACGATTCAACTTTCTACCTTAGCGATACGTATTTGCGAGAATTGAATAAATTTCTTAAAATAACGCTAGCCAAGTTCTTCTTATCCTTGCCTTTGACAATGGACAGTAATGTTGGTACATCAGATTACAAAATTTTTCACGGTCGCCATTAAAAAAAAATACCTGTTACTGGAGAAGTTCCCAAACAAGAAAGTGTTTGTTCAGGCTAAAAATAGAATACCACGAAATTTTATTAATACATACCAAACAGCAAATATGTAGTAGCTACTCTACGAGTATTAATCGAATCCATAGTTTCTTTCTCCTATTTTAGTTACGTGGTAAGATTAAATCGGACATATTTACTTGCCAGCGTTATGTTCCGATCGTAAATGACCAGAAAGCTTTCTGTTATTCTCCTTTCCTCGTTACAAGCGTCCGCTTGGGAAGAAAACAATTATCACAGTTCGCTCGCGAATTCGTTCAGTACACTAGAAAACGAATAAAATTCACTGAATCACATCCTCGTGACTTACGATCGTGTGACCATTGTTTACGTAGTTACTTAAAAGCGACTTTGGTTTAGGCTTACTATTCTACTTGTTCTTCGCGGCTTAACAGAACAAACATCTAACAAAAATATTGGTTTCGGAATTATCGCGGAATTCTTATTCCGGCATAGTTACATTTTTTAATGGGAACAAATTAAGCAACGATAATTCTGGTACTCCGTTTAAGATAGTAAAATTGATTAATCATTCATTTTGAATCATATACAGATTTGTAATTGTAACATAATTATACGTTAGAAATTCTAATAAAATATATACCTATATAATTATCACAATTGGAATATAATTATGAAACAATTATGATTATAAACATGCCACCCGGTAGCTAGAATTGTACCGTTTAAAAATTTATATCTTTAAAAAACAATCGAGAAATTTGATTGCTAGAACATTTTACTGATAAGATGTAAACACATTAAAAAGATTACCATATTCCACGTGAATGTAAATTTCCATGCCTATTGACATTTCACATTTATGTAGTAGGTATAAGTAAAACATTCCGATATGTTTACATTTTATTACTGATATACTATACATATACTATTGATATACTACGTATAATGGAGTGTTTGTTTCCTCGTATGCAAGGCTGATAGAAGAAGCTTTTTCCCTCAATTAATCTAATCGATGTTCTTGCCTGTATTTCTAGTATTCTTCATATCGCGCGTGTTGCGAAAAACTGCACTTGGAACTCACCCGAAGTAATAGCTTGGAAAAGTAGCATTTCCGATATTTGATAGCGTGATAGCGTGGAAAAGTTTATGTGTCATTCTTTCGCGGGCAATGTAGTTCACGCTGATATTAGATAAAAACTCTGACCGGGTCACCAGTGCATCTCATTCTCTTGAACTTGAAAGGTTCTTTAAACTTTAAACTCGATCGACAATTTCGATAAAACTCTGCTCGTATATTTTATAAAATAGCAAGTCTGCACTTTAAACAGTACTGTTATCGAATAGTTGGGCTGTTATTGTAGAAACGTGAAGCAGAGAGAGAGACTAGCAGTGCTAATGATAATGATACCTATAACTTTGCTGCACGCGTAATTCTATGAATTTAAAAATTAGGGAAAGAAAAAATAAATAATTTGAATTGATAATTAGGATACGCAATGCGAAATTCAGCGAGTGTAGGAAATTACGTTGTTAGTACGGTGTTAAACACGCTGAAATTTAATACGAGGAGTTTCTTTATAATATGAATAGTTTATGTAAGAGATAAGTTAATTTATAAAAAATAATAATTCACAAGCATATGTATTATTACGGTTTACGTTACTCAAACTAAATAAAGTGATAATGGAAAGATATGATAAATAATTGAACATAATAAGATTTGTCAGAAATTAAATTACTTCTTTACTTGAAGCTCGGGAAGCATAGTTATTATTCACACCAAAACGGAAAAAATATTTGGATTCTAAAAATAAAAGATGAGATGTAATATAATATAAAATAAAATAAAATAAAATAATTTAAATATAATATAAAATAAATGTGAGATAAAAAAATGAAGAAAAAAACTAACATTATGCACCTCCCTCCCCATTAAATAATTTTAATAACCACCACAACACTTTAAGAAATAGCTGCATTTGTTTACTTAAATGGAACATACTGTAAGGTTGAATAAACATTTAACTTGTCAACTGGGGAAGACGAGATAACTCGTAATTTGAAAATTCTCCTGCCCCTGGTTACGAATTGAAAAAAGTTTCTCTCATAGAAAAAGAGTCAATATTTTTAGTACGCGGGGACGTTTCTGGTCGAGAAACGACCCAGTCAACGGATTAAAGAGACGCAGCAAAATTCTATATAGCATCGTTCGAGGGGGTGATATATTTGAAGTGTGTTTTCTTGGAATGAGTCTCGCTTCTACATTCCCCTTTCGCCATGTGTAAAATGTTCATTTCCCACAGGAAGCAGTCAGTACTGATATAAGGATTAAGTAACTTACTTTACTCACTTTACTCTCTCGCAGAATCCAATAGTTTATTGACAGTGGATGGAACGAATTGGTGGAAGTTATAATTAACTGAAGATATCGGAGCTTTATGCGACTATTTTTATAATGAATTGTAAACATTTCGTCAAGTTGCTTTCCACGTACGGTTAAAAATAATAATCTGCTGTTGTATGGTTAATAAACATTCCTGGGTAGATCATAGTGTAACGTTAACCGAAATATGGTAATAATTATTCCAGCTTCTTTCTCCGAACCGTTATTTACAAACAGGAGAGTATATTTTTAGACTTTGTCAATATGTTTTCCCTTATGAGAATACAGGTTGCAAAAAAAAAACGTAGACGGAGATTTGTTTAAAGCATATACATCAAAATTAATTCCATTTTGAAATTTGGACTTTTTTCTGTGTGTTTATACGTATATTCCACTTGGCAGGTGGATGGAAATCTGAAAAGAAACTATGCGTCACAGAGAAGCCGATATTGCATAAAAGATTCCTAAAGTACTAGCCAATTAGAGCGTGCAGAAGTTCTACTGGAGGCGGAGCGTTACCTCCACTTTGCTCATGTTAGAGTGCACTGGGGAGGGGACGGAGCTGCATGAGCGCCCCCACTCACGAATCCTACTATTTGCTGGTCAGACTTTAACATTTTTTTGTTGTAAAAAGACAGTTTGTGTGTGATATAACGTTCTCTTTTAAAATTCTACCTCCACGTTGAATAAAATACGTGGAAATTATTACATCATTCGAAGAAACACGTTATCACTCATACCACTTTCATTATTAATACTAAGAAAATATCATTGCAAGATTTCTTTATTGCAAAAATGTGTGGCTCGCTATCTTAAGTGAAAAAAAGTTGGATACGAATCGGTTTATCAATCATATTGCCATGGAAATTGTTCGTACTACATCACTTGAGAGTGATGCAATAAATTTACTTTACTTTACTTTACTTTACTTCACTTTACTTCACTTCACTTCACTTTACTTCACTTCACTTTACTTCACTTCACTTTACTTCACTTCACTTTACTTCACTTCACTTCACTTTACTTTACTTTACTTCACTTTACTTCACTTCACTTCACTTTACTTCACTTCACTTCACTTTACTTTACTTCACTTTACTTCACTTTACTTTACTTCACTTCACTTTACTTTACTTCACTTTACTTTACTTTACTTTACTTTACTTCACTTCACTTTACTTCACTTTACTTTACTTCACTTTACTTCACTTCACTTCACTTTACTTCACTTCACTTAACTTTATGAAAGAGGAACTGTACGATTGCTTATTGCACGTACATTTCTGCCAATTTCTGAGTTTTTGTTAACATTTTCAAAAAAGATGCAAGTGCTTAGTGCTGTTTATATACAATTGATCCTAGAGACTTTCACAAATATATAAACATTATTTGTTTTACGAACATTTAGTAACAAAGGGAATTGTACAGAAATTTTGTTGAAACAATTGTTAAATGGTAGAAAGCACGAGAAAACTGCAGGAAGACTTTCTTTCATTATTCTCTCCGTAAAATCTGATAGTATAAAGAAATAATTTTTTTTCTCACTTTCCATCAGTCACGATCTACGCTCTGTATAATAATTCTACCGTGTATTCGTTTCAATTAGCATCACGCGGCGAAGTGTTGTTAATCATAGCACGGGCACGTGAATGAGATCGTAATCGCCCATTGAATTATCTGCGAACATTGTCCACTCGAATGCGTTCGTCATAAAAGCATGACGACAAGTACCTACAGTAAAACTCGTCACAGGGAGAACAATGATTGGCGTGGAGCAATTAACTAAATGGAGTACAGCGGAGAGTCACGAAACTGTCCGCTGACAAGGATCTATGATTGTAACGATCGTTCATCGGACTCGATATTAAAGATGAGAGTTTTTACGTGCAATATGCTATGTATTACGCAACAAAGAAATGGAATAGAAGATTTTGGTGGAAGGAGGGGGTTTTGGCGAATGGAATGAAGAAGATGATATTTGAATTCGTAAGATATGTTAACTAACTAAGGTGATTATTGAGGCTAAATCATTTTACGACGCTCCAACGTGTGGCGATTTTAAAAATCGCATAGTATATTTCGTAATATAACACTTTTGTAGTATTGCGAGATATAATGAAGCAGCAAAGTAAAGTAAATTATTAATACGGAAGAAATTAGATTCCAAAATGGAATACTTTAACTTACAAAACTTCAGTAAACCCAAATGTTATCTCTCTCTTTTTTTTAACGGGTTATGCCCACCTGCGAAATCCGGAAAAATGGATTTTGGGTTTTAGCACTTTCTTAAAGTACAACCTCTCAAAAGTATCGTGTGAAAGTTTCAATTTGATCCGACCAAAATTGGCGGAGCTGTGCGAGTTTTAGTATAGGTATGTCCTGGTGGATGTAAACCTAACTTAAAAGTTTGAACGCTTTTTTCTCGAAGCTACATTTTCAGAATCGGTGAGCAAAATATCTCGAGAACTGCTGCATCGAATGAATTTAGCTTTTGTAGGCTTATTCTGTATATAAAAATCTTTTCCTTAATCGTGGCTTTTTCATTTCCGTCGCGTAGCTTTTATTTTACAGATAAAAAATGAGCGATTTTTGTGGGGAAAATCGATATTTTAATTTGAGCAGCCGCCATTTTGTAGAAAATTAATTTTTCGGGATAATGAACGATTAAGGACAAGATAATTGAGTATATTAACTAAATCCCTTCGAATTTTTTACTTCAGATAAATCAGGTGAAAATTAGAGTGGTCACCGCAAACTACTGAAAAAGAAATCGCTGTCGGGAGATCACTGATATTTCTTTTATTTATTTATATTTTTCATTGGAATAATTGCTACAAGTAGTATAAGATGCGCACTTTCAAATACATAAAGGTTTCATTAAAAAAGCCTTAAAGTTTTCCCCAAAAAAATTACCGAAGAAACATGTTTTTTTCAGACTTCACAGGTGGGCATAACTTCTTAATCTTTAGTGGCCACTGAAAATTTTAAAATGTGAACTTGTTTCTAAGGGTTTTTGATATCGCTAATCACGATTCTATGGTCAGAGTATCAAAATTTTACGCAGAAACAGTGTTGCCAGCCTAAACAAGCCAAAGAAAATAATAATATACGAATGTAATTGCTGTTATTCATTTAGATTTGTTTAGGTTGGCAACACTGTTTCTACGTCAAATTTCGATACTCTGACATTCGAATCGTGATTAGCGATATCAAAAACCCTTAGAAACATTAAAGTTGAAATTTTAAAAATTCCAGTATATGCCGTACCGTTCGCGGCCGGGCTGGGCTGGCGACTATAGTGGCCACCTAAGAATTTGGATACTTTGCCGGCCATTTTGGTGGTATATATGCATAAATTTTAAGTAAATAAAATTTACAATTTCAATGAAAAAATCCCGGCCCTCTAAAGGTTAAGTAAATACCTATACACTCCTTATCATTTCCATGAAATGTAGAAAACAAAATATAAAAATCCTTTAAACTGGCGTGGTTTTATACAAGATTAAAAATTGAATTATGGATGAGAGCAATAGATATTAAGCTTGTTGATTTGTTGCAGGTTCGTGATGTTGCATTGACAATTACAGTTTTTAAATGAAATTTTTGAAATTTTTATCTTTCGATTGTGCTTTCAGTTCTGATCAGAGTAGCTTTAGTTTTGACTTTTTGCTTTCGTTGCGAAAATTAACATCGACCCATTTAGCGAATAAAGAATACGTAATAGGTAACGCTTAGTGTCAGGTAGAGATATAATCACTGATTTACAAATAACATGTGTGTGTGTAAAATATATAAACATTTTCACCGAATGTTTGATTTATTGTGTGTATAGCATATTGGAGTATTTAAGTATATGGAATAACTGATTCAGTGGTAAAAGTCGTACGAATAGACTAGTAGATGATCTATAATTATTTAAAAAATTAATTAAACGTTAATTTAGCAAAATATAAAGAATGAAAATTTTTGCATTCTGCTGTAAATTGTTCTGAAGATTTATTTATACGTTCACAATGTATGAATATCAATGGGTCTATGATTTTTTCTTTCACTTTATAAAAAGCATCGCACATAATTTCATTTTTATACCAGATAGTGATCTTTACGTGTTTATAATACGGAAACGGTGTCGTAGATTTTAGATAACATTCCAGGATACTCGAAGAACTCGTTATCACGTTTTATCGAAAAAAGTGTTCTACACATATATAATAAACGGTTCGAAATGGATGGCAGTAACTCCTCTATGAGTTTGATAAATTTGTCGAGCCATGAAAAATACTAGAATTTTAAGAATGTAAAAAGAAAACTAGAGAAAATAACAAAACACTAGTGAATACTAAAAAGTCTACTAGAAAAGGGGAGGAAGTATCTACTGGAATTTTTAAGAATTTTCAACTTTCAGAATGCTTAGAAATATGTTAATTCGAACTATTGACTAAAAAATAACACGATGATTCTGTTTTAATTGAATATTTCAAAGAAAAATATTAACACATCGATTGTAATTATTAAGATTCGTATTCAACAGTTACAATGTTAGTGGAGAATCTAATGAAAGTCCTAAACTACCCTGAGCTGAGAGATACGACGATTATGTTTAAATAATTCTTCAGTAGGTTTTAGGGATCAAAAAGCTAGATCCAAAATTAAAACCACTAATATTTCCGAATTACATAGGCTTGACTTTACATTTAGAAATAATGTGACTTGAAATTATCAGACTTGTAGGGCGTAGTGATGATGTGTTCTATGCCTGATATCTATTTTACATTCACATGTTCCCATTCGAGTATAAGAAGCCCCATCTTGTCCACCAATAATACTGTTTAAATGATTAATTCATGCCCACCATATCGTTCCGCAGAAAGGAAGGACTTTGAAACTGCACGTGTTTGGCAATGAGTCGGCAAACGAGTACATAGTTTGCTACTATACGGGGTGTACAGTGAAGTAACTGATAATCTTAACCCTGTTCGAGAAATTATTCTGAATCAAACAGGTTATACATACTTCTCATTGTTTCCATTCATTATCGAGATAAATATCGTTCTTTGATATCCAATTTGTTATTTATTGTTGGGCACATGGCATCGATTTATTATCCTAGACAACAGATACAAATCTGTGGTCGCAAATCAATACTGAAAACCGTGATATGTCGTTTTATTTATATTTTCATCTGCTGGATAATAAAACTTGTCGCTTACTACCCTAGCAAGTGAAGTGAGTTTTACCTATGAAGGGGATATTTCAATATTAATTCTGTCTCAATGCGTTTTTTTTTTATATTCGATGGTAGAAAGGATTACGTTCGAAATTCTGTATAGGTTGTATCCAAAATGGCATGTGATGGGAAATTCGATGTTAATTTTTCCACGACCCTTAATTCAGCTATAAATTTATTACTCATATTAGTATGTAATAACTTTCTTATATGTTTCGCAAGATTAGAAAAGTTTTTAAAGAAATAAGATTGGCTCGAGAATCACCTGAGATTCATAGTAATAAGATTATAGAAATAAAAACGCGATTGGGTCGAAAAAGACCCGGGGGCCTTACTACATAGGTGAGTTAGAAAGAAAAACGTGATTGGAGCAAAATAAGCCCGAGGGCCGTAGTGGTAGGGATAAGGAAATGAAAAGTTGATTGGGTCTCTAGGGTCAGGGCCGACCATAGAAAGAGTGCAGTGGGTGGAAGGGGCCCCAGGAGCAGCAACAATGAAGAAAAGAGAAAATAAAACAATGAGAATGAAACTTTTCTATTTGATTAATATTAAGAAAAAAATAAATTAGAACAATAAAAAAGTTATATATTTAAATATGTTAGTGTTTGTTTATTCTATTTTCTTTATTATCGTTAGTATTATTCCTTTTTCCGTGATTTCATTCTAAGATGTTGTACTTTTATATCGTTCAGATATTGTTTCGAGCCCCAAAATATTTCTTGCAGTCGGGCCCCATAATAGACAAGGCCGGCCCTGAATACGGTTAACTATAGCCCTATTGTTAGTATTGTGCGAACCGTTAGGAATAAAATAATATTGTACTTTGCGTTTGAAAGCTCGCGTGGCTTCACGGACAATCAGCAAAAATAGAAATAGATCAGTCGAAACGTTAGAAGCAGACTGATAAAAAATAGCTGGCATTTTCATCGATAGTTAGTGAATTTCTGAACTCACATTTTTTTTAACTTATCTGTGAACATGATATTTTCAGAACCACCTGCCAATAATGTTAAAAAAGTTTACGTATGTATTATTTATTCTAATTTTAAATATAAAATATATTCAAAATTAATTACGTAAATTTTAACGTTTTCTGAATGATAAGACAGTGGCTTTCGATAATAGTTTCTGCGCAGCTAATCGCGATTTTTCAAGGTTTCTTTTAAACTGAAACAGGCAGTCGTTAAAATTTGAAAATAAAGAAGTTAGCTCTAAATATACTGGGTTATCAAATTCCTCTATTTTTCTCCCCTAATTGCCATGCCCAAATTACTCTCTTCGGATGAGATCGCGCGTATCTGTGCTCCAGAATGAACCGCTAAAAAAATTCAAATCTTATTACTGATAATGCAGTTAGGAAATGTGTAGTGATTCAATCACGAGGTCACGAACTCCGATGTTCGCCCCACTTGCAGACCCAGATAAAAGTAACAGCATTCGCTTCGTGTAAAGGCTTTATCCCATTCCATTAAAAAAAAAAATAGAATTAGTACTGGAATTCATACGGATCGGTATGCTTCTCAAAAGCATATTATTCATAGAAACACGTAAAAGTTCATCATAAAGGCTATGTTGCGATAACGCTGCAAGTGGATCTGTTGGTAAAATTAATTATAATATTATTCTTCAAAAAAAAAAAAAAAAAAAGGCGAAATGGACATTGTCGGCAATAGAGAAATAATAAAGTCATGAATGAGTCTCGGTACTAAAGGCTGCTATCACGTGTGCGTGATTTTAATCCTCCTATCTCTATACGTATCATCGTCTACTTAAATTATCTCACGTCTGTTTAGATTCACATCTTCTCAGGAATGTATAGAGTACGCTATTTATATTCATATATCTGTTGAGAATTATATTTTCAGCGTCAGGTACTTTAAAAGTGTTTCATTCATTGACAGTGAATGCTGCAACCAGTCAAGACCAGTCCAATTACAGAACCGGATTGCTTAATATTTTACCCAGCTATTCTGAATCGCATTATTTAATCCTCGCCGTGGGACTTTTTTTATTGAAAATTTTAGGAATGAAAATGCGATCGTTTTTCTAATGAAAATTATAATCGGGACATATGGTATAATCGGAATTTAGTGAAAATGCAATATTTTTTATTTCGACTACGATAAAAACTAGATTCTTTTCATTTACTTTAATTTGCTTGTAATTAAACGAAACTGATTAAACGAAATAATTCTTATTCATCGACACCTTGACCTTGCCTTTAGACATCTAGGCAAATGTCTAGAAGTTACGTTTTATCGTAGGTGGAAAGCACCTTTTTTTTGTGATTTACTCTTTTACGTCCTCGATTTTATCATGTGCTTGGCGTATTGTTTTACCTTTTTCAAGTTTCAGACATCATGTTTTCTTGGCAACTCCGCGAAGTGCTGACGACTTCAATCTTCTTTCAAGCAAAACGACAGCACAACGATTAAATCGAACCCCTATGAGCTAGAAATTCTGAATTCAAGTTTCATTTGACTTTGTTTCGTTTTGTATTTCTACAGAAAATAGTGTTTGATAATATTTTTTCTTCCGCATTTAGGTAAATCAAGTTGTTCGTCATTTCGAAGGAAAATAACAGAATGTTCAAACATTCTCCTCCATAAAATTGTACGACATTTCTTATTACGTATCTCGTAAACTATTGAAACGCAAACGATCGAATATAGGTGAATTATTTTCTAGCCACCCATCTACTCACTCGATTTCGCTAAAATCTGTGCGTAACGCTTGATACCAGTGGCGGATTTAAGGAAAAAGGCCCAGGTGGCAAAGGTTGCGAGGGGCCCATCGTTTCGGGTAAGCGAAGAGGTAGTTAACTAAAGACCGGCTAAATGCAGTGGTGCAGAAAAAAAATATACTTAATGTTTGGATAGAACCATAATTTTCTTTTTTTGACGATGAGGCCCAGCGCAAGGCAGGGCAGGGGAGGGCAGGGGGCCTTCCTGCTGGTCTGCCCTTTCTCCCTTATTCTTTGCCATCCCTGTCAAATTGACCACTCCACTATTTCCCCCATCGTCGACAATAAACAGCTATGCGTTTGCGTACCGTGTGCTAAGGTCTTCCGATGGCTGGGTTATTAGGATACGGACGCTATTGTGCTTGGACCTTGTGGAGAAAAATTTTACGAATCAATCGGCTGGTTAAGTGCGCAGTTACGACCCTCCTGGTCATTTTATTGTCACAGAGTTTCCATGTTTCTGCTAAACACGCGCGCTTTTATAGCTTCACAGGTTTCTACCCTCGCTAACGATTCCTCATTATAATAGTAATTGACGTATCGTAAACTCATGATGTGGCGCGTGCGGTCAGTTCCCTAATGGATGTGCAGTTTTAGTGTTGAGGTGACCTGCAACCTTCCGCGAAACGGACCCACGAATCGTTTGCCGTAAAGGCGAGAAAATGTTTACGATGTAAGAAAGGTGTCTGACGGTGGTGCACATTTGGCACATTTGGGATATTTTGGTTCGCTAGTCGTTTCATTGCCTACTAAATATGCTTGTATACCTAAGGCCCTTTTGTAGCTGGCGATAGATATTTTGTCCACTACGTTATTGTCTTTTTTTAAATTTGTACTATTTAACAGCAACTCTCTTCAAATCATTCAAAGTTTGAACTGTGATTGAAATGAATGAAATGAATGAAACGAATAAAATGAATGAAATGAAACCGCTAATGGGTCACAAAAGACCCAGGATCCCTAATATGTTTAAACACAGGGGTGTTCTACTCAAGAAACTATACTAAACACGAAAGCTGTATTTAAATCGCAGCAGGCCCCACTGAAATTCGTATAACAATTTCAGACACTTGTACACTCGCGCTAATTTGCAATTATTTTATTCATCAGTTAGTTAATTAAATCGATCTCGTTCTCACGCATGGATCCACGTATGTACAAGATCTAGAAGATACGAAAGTTTGAACTTGATTACACAACAAAATTCAGAGCACATAATATTTGAATTTATGTGTTTGAAGAATTACCGTACGTCTCATAGAATATTTATATTTATGGATTTAACGCGTTACCAAGCACGTACCGATTGCATGCAAGATAGATTTTAGCCAAATCGGTGACTCGAGCCTCGCGCACTGCCTTCGTCATTCAAGTTGCACCGAATTAGGGTTGACCGCTAAATTGTTTGTACCGTGGAAGCTTCTAAGCAGAAGTTTACGCGCTGAACCGCGGCGTGCGAACCAGGAACCCGCATAGAAAAGTCACAGCGTGATGCCCTTTTCTGCTCGCGGTACTCTATTTTGCTCGTTCGGTTACGTGCCGGATTTACGGTGCCGCGCGAAGCCGGAAGTTGAAATTCTAACGATTCTGTATGCGCGCACACGCGCCCACGCGCCCACCTCCATTTAAAAGCGTCTAACGCGCCTGATATTGAGAGCAAGCTACGAAATACCATCCTCGAGTGTGATGGTGTGTCGCGGAAGCAGAGGTTGTGACGTAATCAGTTTAATTATCTCAGGTAACCGCAGTTAGTGAGAACGTACATATGAATAGGTAATGCGGGATATCATAAGCGAAAACAAGTGTAAACAGTGGATAGGTGCAGCAGAATTCTTTCTGTGTTTCTCCTGTATCGGTGGTATTTATAGTGCCTCGCAGAGATACAGCGAGTAGGGAGCGAAGTGAGCAGTGGCTTGGAGAGTCTTCTTTGAAGTGGAGGCCCCGGGGATGTACGGTGGCGCTTTGTTTTTCGCAGCACGATTCTCGGGACTCGCGTGCGATTTTCGGCGCATGGTCACGATTTTTATCGCGCGCTCGAGCCTGCCCACCGCCGAGGACGGTAAACAAGACGCCGGAGAGTGAGTGAGATAGAACTCGAGGTGTTGCCGATTGCGGGTTTTCCGAAGGATAGGCCCCGTGCAGTTTGTGCAGCTTCATTCTATACGGCGTATCATTCTGACGTTAATACTTCGAAGATCTGGGGTGTGTAGCTAGATAGACGCGTTTTAAATGGGGATTCAGTGTCAGTAACTGACACGGTTAACTGATTCGTTCCAAAATAGGGAAACCTTACCTTTTACCGCTGACATTTTATCGCGAAATTGATACGCGTGAATCCGCCTTTAAGTTGCTGAAGCTTCTCCGCCAGAAAAATTTCGTACACATAATGTATGTGAAATATCTGTGGTTGTAAGGAAAAACGACACATGTCACAATTTCAAAAAATTTGAGTTTATGCATTAATTCAACTGTAGAATATTGGATGTATGTTTTTGTCAGAAAAAAATGCATGAAAACGAATTTTATACGTTGAAAAAATAATGCAATTTAACCGAAGTCCAATATTCGATTAATACGCATTTGGCAAAACAACGTAATTCCACAAAATTTAAAGAATACGACGTATCTTTCCTTTGTGATCGCTTTATATTTTCTATTTTTATTTATCTGCATATACTTTAACGTATTTTGTGTGATATAAAATGAGTCCAGTGGACTTGTGTCGTTCTGCCTAAAGTGTATGTAAATTATTACAATTTTGTTTATTATTATTTACGTTAATTATACGGATATTGAATATTATGCAAAGTGAAGGAAATATACGTTTATATCGTAAGAATAAAACAAGGAAACATTGCTAATAAGAAGAATTGATATTTAGAACTTTCAACGACAATATCTCGAAAGTGAAAACATGTGACATGGGTCGTTTTTCCTTACAACCACAGATATATCTCCCAGGATCTGATATTACTTCATGGGAGCTTTTTTATTCGTGAGCATGTTCTCGAGACGAGGACTGGCGATCGAGGGGCACTCGAGCTGGTTCATTAGTACACTAACAATGGCTGTGCGTCAAGTTTCAGCTACTGACTTCGCTCCAACTGTGTTGTATGCTTGTTGGCCAACGTGTATAATAATGTATCGAACGTATCTGGAATAATGCAAGAATATCGAAATTTTGCTGGAAGAATAGCAAAATAGCAAAATTGGACTCGAGAATATTTCGGTTATTTTCAAAAGAGAGTTTCTCAAAACGGAATCCATATTTGATAAAGCATTAGGTATATTTTATCATGTGCATTTATTTTTCCCCCCAGGAATTAGCCTAAATTTTTATTCGAGTAATCTTCGAATCTCAATAATCCGAAAAGTTTCGAATAAAATCAAGTAATACGGAATAATTTCATTTTATTCGCAATTCTAATTCAGGATCATTCGAATAATTCCCAACTCTGCGTGAATATAATAGTGATTAGTGAACGGGTGTGAGAGGCTGCACACATCGAAGAAAAAGAATTGTCAGCCTGCTTGTCGAGAAACATGTCGAGTCAGCATGAGATTGTATTCTACTAACGGACTTATGCTCGCATTCGTTCCGTTCATAATACTTAATTATAGATCGTCAACTTCTGCGAAAGAGCTAGAACTATCAATCGATCACGTCCTTGCAACATCGCTAAGAGAAAATATTAACATTCGGATCGGTAGATTGTGCAATTTAGTAAACTATCCGCTAGAAAGAGCAACGCACATTCGTTGAAAAATCTAGGAGTTAGGAAAACTTTTAATGAATTTCCAATGTATACTACTTACAGTACAATAAATGTATTTTTTTTTTACTATAGATTTTATAATTGATACCAAAAGAATTTTTCTAATTTAGGTACAAGCTGTTTCAACTTTATCACCTGAAATATTTCTTTCATAAAAATGTTTCCTACAAAAGTTACACAGTTTTGTGAGGTCCAACGTATAATAACGGTAGTTTTATTTTGTTGCGAGGGCTTAATCAGATTAAACCCAACTTTTTAAAGGACCTGTAGCGACTTTCAAAGACATACCTACTGTTGTAGCTCGTTTAATTCGTCTTTAAAGTGGCTTTTGGGTACCGACAAATAAAATATAGAAAGAAGGAGAAGAAGAACAAGAAGAGGAAAAACAAGGTTGACCTTCGTATGTCATTAATCCCTCCCAACAGAATACAACTGTTGTTGTTATTATTATACCCTGTTTAAATGTAGCATCGTGTATACCTAATTGTAGTGACATGTAGTTTTGGCCAGTTTGTATCAAAATGATGTTGTAACTAGGCCTCTTTACACTCCGGATAATTATTTTTGTTCAAACAGCTTCATTTTCAATCACTTGCATTCTTCTTGGCGAAACTATGCACTTTTTATATAATAAATCAAGGTTTCAAGCAGTTAAATGAAAGGAATAGAGAACTAGATGGTTTGCAAAATATTTTATACTTTATATTCATTAAGCTTGTTGTACATAAGTGCAGTAAGAAGTAGGTACTGCTAAATTTTGGTGGGTGTTTAAAACGTATCGCAACGCCAAAGTTTAAAGCGATAGAAAGAGAAAATTTACATGGCATGTAAATGCATGCTTCCGATACATTTTAAAAGTAGGAACTGCATCGGATGTTTCGCGCTTTTCCTTCGGGTATTTTCAATTTGACGATTGCAAGGGAAAAGTTTGTTTTACATGCATATACTTCGATAGACTTTTCTAGGAAAGTGCTTGACCTAGAAGTTTACCTTTTTTTTACTAATACGAGTACTGTCCATTTAAGGGGTTGCGTTTTCCAGCTTTCACATAAGCACATAACCGTGGCGCGCTAATGAGTTCCTTAACGTTTGACTGGGTTTTGGAGTCGAACCATTCTTCGAGGAAATTCATAAGCTCTCGAGGCTTAGAATAAAATTTTCCAGCTTTTTTTTCATCGAACTCATTGGGACTATTTCTGACGATACTCGAGTCGAATAATTACTACATCCTACAAATCAATACATGTTTGTACGCACTTTGATCCAGAAAATTTCACGTGCCATTTCATTGGGACCATTTTTATGAAGATGCAATCGAAAATAGAAAACCTTTTGGTCCGAATAGACTACTGTCGTGTTCTCAGCGTTATAAAATAAAGTGCTTGGGGTTTTTTAGATTAGAAACATACCAATGGTTTACTAGCTTAAATAATTTTTTGAATTTTTTACCGCTGTTGTGGGCCAAGTATCACCTGGAAAGGAAAGCCTGTGAAACATTCGGCTTTCGGGTGCAGTAAAAATGCTCACCCTACAAATTGGTTTATTTCCGAAAAACTTCGTGCTTCTGCAGACCATATTCATTTACGACGTCCTGTTCCCTCCCCTGAATAGTAATCGACGTGCCATAAACCCAGACGTGTCATATATCCGACACGTGCAGTCAATTATATGTACCTACTACAGGATGATCTAACAAAGAGGTTGAAAAATTTAGGGACACGTAGCGACACGAATAACGTTTTTTAATGCCAAAGAGTTTTCATTTTCAAACAAATGTGCGGATAAATTTTAGAAAAAAACATCGTTTTTCCGATACTTTTTATCGCCATATCGTAGGATAATCAGAAACCACAAAATGTTGAATTAAACTTTCTTTCGATGTCTTTTATGGTTTCACAGATATTCACAATAGTATAAAAACTCGCAATGTGTTTGAGGGGGTGGTTCCACCGCCGGGACCGTTTCATTGCTGAAATAAAAAATGGCCAGGCTAATTAGCATCGCTCGAGCTAAGATTTCTGCGAAGTTCCATTTTTTTTTTCTTCAATTTTCGAGTTGCCCAACATCCGTTGTAAAAATTTAGTAGGTGACGTTTATAGAAAAAGATATTGCACCTCCATCTTGCTTTTGCATTATTATTGGTTCGTGTTCATATGCTATCGAGGAAGTGGGAAGAACGCGAGAAATGTGTCTTCCACCAAGGTGTCCAAGTTGTTTCGTGTTTTGTTTTTGCACAGCAGTGGAAAAGTACCTCCTGGAGGGTCGCGGTCTCGTCTTGATCACACTGTCACGAACGGGCAGAAAGCGTGTTTCTCTTATCAACGATCGTTCCCCGAGCATAATGCAATTGTGGCGAATACCGTATCCTTGGCGATTTTGCAAATTTTACGTGACCGACGTCATCGAGACATTCTTCGTGCGACGCACTCGAGGCGAACTGCCCACGGAATCGATAATTAGAGCCGAAAACATTTATGGCCTGGTGAAGTACGATATCGCGTGTTTGTTAGCTTGCTTTTATTCGCTCTCTTATCCGCCAGCAATGCGCCCAGGTTATGTGCTTTTTCGAGCTGTGACAGTATTTTTAACGCCCCTTTCATCGCAGGACAGGATTGAAAATTATTTCTCTTGAATTATGTATTTGTTGCAAATTTTGTCACTTTGGCTGTCCGCAGTAGAACGATCGTCGGTAGTTAAACCACAGGCAACTTTCGAGTTCAAATGTCGCGTCTGTACGAGTTCAAATTGAATTTGCACCTTAATATCAATATTGAAAAATTTGGTGAATTTTAAGAAAAAAACGCTGCTCCTTTTCACAACTATTTTCTCGCCTACAAATTTCATCATACGAAAATTTACATTTCTGCAAAAAGACTATTAGAGCACGATTGTACGAGTATTACGAATTACAGTTACATGTCACTGAAAAGTGAAAAGATTACACAATACGAAAATGGAAACCGAAAACTGACGATGGGGTGCAGTGAAGCCGATGTGACCGATTTGTTATTATAAGACGGTGTGGTCGTGGAGGGGTGGGGTTAATTTTAGTAAACTCCAAAGTTCTTGATTTGAAAAAATATTAGGTTGATGGCGAAATAGTGTTTGTCCTGACTATTTTCAGTTATCTTCTTTTTTTATCACTTATTTGCTCGCGAATTTGGGCATAAAATAAAATTTTCGTTGTAATCAGGAGAACATCCCCTGCAGACTCACAAAATTCCAGATTCTTTTGGTTAGATCTTACAGTAAGGGGTAGAAAAACTCAAAAGTCAAAGTATCTTAATCGATTGCTCGACATAAATAACTTCATGCAAATGGAAACGCAAGATGAAATGTATTACGCTCTGCTGTCTATACTTTTAACCACTTATCGTCAATGTGCTTTTTATGCATCAGAAGAACTCGCACGATAGGTCGAAGTTTGATTGATATGATTAGCTAGGGAAACTTCTTACTATTTAAAATTTGCATGCTTCTTTCCTGCATACCGTACCTCTACGACTAAAACGGCAACTTCAAACTTCAGTTCGAAAGATTTTTTAGTTTAGAACAACTAAACTTTAGTCTGCTGTGTTTCAGTAAAATGTGGAATATTGTGAAAGGACTGACGTAACCGGGTGCCGCAAAAACGGCGATTCTTCGTGTAAAAACGAATCTGAAGTGTAGAATAGTGTTGTTGCCGCCACTTTGCGCGGATACCCAGACTGTGGATTGCAATGGGAACGCACAATTGAAATCAAATTACAGTACGTTCTGTGGTATTCGGAATCGGAATAATGGATCGATTTGCCTTTGATGCACTGTGAAAGGTTAAACTAAAAGGAAGACTGAATGCAAACGTTCACTTCATTTTTTCCTGCGCAAATTGACGGCAGCTGTTAGATATTTGAGAGAAATGCTTCAATTCGTGCCGATACAATCTGGTATGGATTTTAAACAATATCAATGTTTGTGTATTTTAACAGCTCGAGACCGTTTATTCAATTTCGAAAATGCGTATTTTTGTCTGTTGCTTTTGTTTCATTGTTTTACGCGGTTAAATCCATGTTGGTGTTTGTGGGGTTTGTGAATTTTTTTGAAGAAATGAAAATAGACACTAATATGGGCGGTTTTGCATATTTATAAATATTTCTAATTTTTAATTATTTTTTTATTTATGAAAAAGCATTTAATGTGACCAGCAATTTCAGGTAAAATTGCAGCTTAAATTGGCGGGGAAAATATCTCTCGAACGAGCGAACTGATTGCATGCAATCTTTGATTTTCTCAAGCTAGATACTTTTATTGTAGAATAAATTGTAGCGCTCTTAAATATTTCAATAATTACTATTTTTCCGGGCGTCAGGAATTAAAAAAGAGATACCGAGAACGGACTTATAACTTCGAAGTGTTGCCATTTTGTCAATTCTCAACTTTCTGCGCTGAAGTTAGGTTCATCCTTCAACTACAACTATCTACTTTGTAAAAATAAGGGGCTTAAATCGATCGGGCTAGTTGTTCAAGAAGTACTTTTCCCCACCAATTTCAGGAGCAACTAAAATTCACTTAGACGGAGGACATTATGCTTTTACGTAAACAAAAATATATTTCGAAATTACAAATGCTAGTAAATATGATGCAAGAACCCCCATATTTGATATCTAATTTTGTTTCTTAAAAAAAAAATAGTGAAATAGACCTTTATCTGCTATTTGCGAAACTGTGCACTGTTTTCGAGTGTTTGCACGTCCATATTTCCTGGAATTCCGCAAATTAAGGAAAATTTTCACGGTAGTAGCGATCGCTCAGGCAAGCTCGATCGATTTGAAAGTGCATTTGTCAAAAGCTTGCGCCATTTAATGTGTTAACTTACCAAACGGTTGTCGAATTCGCTGATAGTATCGTATCTGCCGATAGTCGCGCCACGATATCAGACTTTTTTGCGTGGACAGGGAAATTCTTTCACGCTTGAAGAAATGGTCGCGCGACGTGTAATCCGCATAATACATCATTACGAGCGATTTAAACGTAGAACGACACTGCGGGGTCGCCAGTGACCCCCAGATAAATTAATTTACTCTACAAACGTATCAAGAGACGCTAGATATCAAGATCCACTCCAAAATTTCGGTTTTTTTTAAAGAAATATAAAATGGTAATTTTTAGGAAACGTTAAGTGAATTTTGAAATACTTATATCTGAATTTCGAGAGAGTGCCAAGGTGACAGCAACGCTCTGAACAGTGTCACAGTGTCGTTCTAGAGTTTACTGTGATGATTTGCAGATGTGCAGCCAGAGTTGATAACGAATGACGAAATGAGCGATCGAATAATGCGTTCGTATGATGCTCTGGTGCATTGCTGCTAAATATAGCCAGCTGCCTTCTTATTTTGTCGCTGAAATGTCTTTAACCGCTTTGCCTGCATCACTTTCTTTGCTGACTTTCTTCGTGCCAGGTATCGACTCGTAGAAATTGTTTATGATCGTTATTGCAAGAATCGATGTGCCAGATAATTTAAATCAGCGTTTAACGAGCAATGTGAGAATCGCGAGAAGAAGGGAAACTCGATCTGTTCTTATTTCTAATATCCATGCTCCGTTTGCATAGGTACCCAAGTCTCTCCTGTTCTTCTTCAGACTGGTTGAATTCAAACGATTTTCTTATTATTCCACCTTTGTCGAACGGGCTGATGTACTCTTTAATCATATTCATATACTTGTAGATAAAAAAAGTACAATAAGAAATGAAAAAAAAATAGGAAATTGCAATCAAATGAGAGAATACATTTGAATTTTAAAAAAGCTTCTTCACTACTTAGCTTTTTGTTAGTAGTTCCGTATTAGTAAGCAAATGATAATCACTTCGGATCAAATATAGCCAAGAATGATACTAAGTAAGGTTACTTTTTTATTGCTCCTTATTTAAACAGACTATTAGACGTAGGAGTGTCGTATGTACGTTCAAATAGAAAGTTTATTTCCGTTTCATACGTGCATTGTCGCTTCTGACAAGTCAACTCTGCAAGGAATCTCTTTACTAAACTGTGTAATATTTTCCATGATTATGTTTTCGTTACACTCGCACGATATGCTAATAATTATACATATAGAAATATATTCATACTCATACCTACGTGCATGGTTTCTCTAACATGGGATATTTAGAAAAATTATTTAGTGATTTAATTACACGCTAATCAAATCATTTCTGGTTGTATTTCATATTTGAATAGGTGGATCTTGAAATAATCTTGCAAGATGTTTAAAACCAGACTCGTCCTAAGTACGAACGCTATTAACATCATCTGTTATTTAATTTGAAACAGTTACTAAAACTAGAAAATCATTGTCAAATGATTTATGCGATTTTGGCACAAAATAAGGTTACTTTTTTTTAAATTACTTTTAAAATCAAAGTAGTAATGTGATTCAAATAATTCATTATTTCAAGTGTTTCCTTTTATCCGGTATAATAGAGGGACGAATAAAAATAAAATCTAAAATTAATCGGAACAAGAGAGAATTAATTACCACAGATGTTGTTCCAGGTGCAAGGATCGCCCCGCGTGCACAAGCTGCACTTTCGTGCAAATATTATATGAGAATTTGAACAAGTGATCATTTCATCGTAATCTTATCGATTCAACGCAAACAGAGAGAAGTTTCGTTCCTCTTCAAATACGCATTTGGCTAAATAAGTCGCTGAAAAGATTCGCGCAACACAGTGGCTGATTTACAGCGTTTTAGTTGAGCCCACTTGACAGGGCAAATATTTAACGCACAATTGAATTCAATGTTCGCGGCCTTAAGCCCGTTCATAGTATCCGCCGCTATCTCAGGCGCGCGCGCGCGTGCTCTGATTTTTTCAAAACATCAGCTAATTATAGTATACTCATATGCAAAAGAAAACAGAGGTTGTTTCGAGCGAGTACGATCTCGTGCAGCTCTGATTTTCGAGCCTTGACACACTTCTCTTGGCAAACGTGGCGTTCAAGAAATTAGGATCTAAGAAAGCACTGAAGAACCTCTGAACCCCCGAATTTACTGATACGCAAGGTCTCTGATAACAGCGGACTCGCTTTACTCGAGTGGATCATCGTCTAGTTTGGGTAGGTAGAGGAACATAAATGTTAGTAATGGACATAAAAGAATGGGAGGACGGAACTATTTTTTAAATTCTAAAATTATATTACGCTTGAATGATAAAGTAAAATGTACACTGGGGTTATTTGAGTGTCAAAAATTTTTGTTATATTTTTGAGCGCCCTTGAAAAGCTGAGAGATTTTTGGTATGTGCTTTCCACTGGCTGCTAGAGATTGGAATTATTATAGTAGGCAATGGTGCATGAAAGTATTTGTATGATTTTATTATGTGTTTGATAGTTGTGAGAAAATTCGGCAGTTTTCTATTCTTTATTATTTGTTTTGCAAGTTATTGTCTTGGCCGAGTAAGGAATACTATGAAAGCTACAGGATGATCTAGGGTTTCTAGTATTTTAATAACAATAGCACTGTAAATATAAAGTATTTTTTATTTGCCCACGCTCGATAGAATTTTCAAACGAGAACATTGTTGTGAGATCACCATCAGCATATAAAAGAATACTTGCTGGCGTTACATAGCGATGGAAAGTTAATACAGACAGTAGTGGCCTGAAAAAAGTTTAAAATTCATATTTTTACGTAACTATCTAGGCTTCGAGTATTCTGTTGGTAGATGATACAAGGAGGATTTTAATCCAGATTTGAGTTTTGAAATCTAAATTTCTGTTTTGCGGAAGGATAAACCCAAATTTGAGTTTGAATCCCCCTCCCCAAAACTCAAATTTCGATTTCCTCCTCCCCCGAAACGCAAATTTAGATTTCTCCCTCCGCAAAGCTCATATTTCTATAATGAAATTTCGGACAAAAAAGAAACTATAATATTTTTTTTAATGCAACTATCTTATTTTTGTTAGCATTCATAGTGTAACCTTTCTTTCATCCACTACTATAACTTGCAAAATGTATACAGTTATCAATTGGACTGAAAAAAGATTCCTTACTACAAAGAAGATTCGTATATTTCGTGACAAAATGGTGAAAGGAACTACTCGACGATAGATACGCAAAAAATGACTCTAATAAATTTTCAACGACAGTGGTCACAGCTTCATAGATATCATATATTCTTGCTAACACTTGCTAATGCTCGCTTCTTTTTCCACCTTCTTTAATTCTTGCTAATACTTTGTCACCACTCTATAAATTTTGAACAGCCTCGTGATTCGTGTCTGTATAGTTACCACTATATAAATACCCTTTGGCCTTGATCGTATCACACTGTCAGTTTGATGCTAAATTTTTATAACAGAATTATTTCAATCGAAGAAGAGTATGCCTCATGACCTCTGTTCGATATAACAGAAGGTTGAAATGGTACACCATACAAATTGAACAGCAGCAGTAGTTACAGTAAAAATAAAAAAATCGCAGTTGGAGAAAATAAAACAAAATGGCAGATTGTAAGAAAAAATACAAGAGCAATAGTATGAAGGGCGGAATTCGTTAAAAACCGACTCCGTTGTTCATTTTAATACACTCAAAACAATTGTAACAAATAGTATGGGGTGTAAGGATGATAAATACCAGAACAACTCTTACAATTCCCAAAGTTTGCCAAAATTCTATAAGTTGTAAATTCAAATAGTTTCTTTTGTGTTCTGTGACTAATTCATATAAGTGTGAATTGTGTTATCGTAAGACGTATTCTAGATAGTCGTTAACAGGGATTTAAATAGCAATGTTTTTTCTCTGAACACTAAATATCCACTCCATCCTTTCGACAGTAATTTTTAGCGCTATTTTCTACGTAAGGCGTTAAAATCTGCCCCGCGTCATACGCGCGTCGGCCATTGGATAGTTCAAGCTGCAAAACAGTCACCAAGGATTTGTGGAAAATGCTTGAAACGTCTTCGGACGTCATTTCTGGCTGTTTTCGCGATTATTTATCATTACTCGTTGATAGCTTTCCCTTTCGCCGAATAAAAAAACACGTGCTTCTATTCTTATGCTGCGTCCACAGTACCCTTGATAGATATTCTATCTATTAAGGGGGTATTAAAGGACGAAGAAAAATCGCGAAAGTCGACATTTAATCTTCGAACTGCGGGCATTTTAAGAATTTTTGAAATTTCAATCCAAAACTGCTACCAACGATATTCGTGGCCGAAAAATTTAAGAATCTTTTTTTGCCAGAATCATGCCAACAAATCGAGCAATTTTTTTTCGAGGTGGTCGGCTTTTATGGACTGCGGCCCCATCTTTATTTCATATTTTCAACCCCAAATAATTATTATTCATAGTACAAGATATAATAAATATACAGTAAAAAGTTTAGGATAAAAATCTTTCATTAAGTTGATAAAAAAAAATCGTGAAAAAAGTTTAAAAAATCGCATGTCACGGTAGAATACCCCCTGAATAATAAATATGTTATTCCATTCTGCTGATATTCTATTCCATATTCTTTACACGAACCACTTTCATTGTCCCTTACTTTCTAACGTTAAAAAATTCATGCGCTCGGTTGTAAATAAAAATTTCTTTTTTATTGCTATTATTAATCATCTCAAACGATCGTATTGGATTTATAATTAATTAAACACAATTCACCTCTGCCAGGTATTTAGCCTCGTGCTGAGACACCACGCAGGTATGTGTATGTATACATTGAACAATTTTCTCTGAATTTCCATTATTATCGCTACTCGTGTACTCAATATTTGCATTATTTTCCGCACCTCCGTTCAACGTAAAACGCCGAAAATGCTTTTGGCTTTCGCTCTTGAGGGCTCGTCCACCGTCTTTTCACATCGCGATAAAAATACGTTCGACTTGCACGGTGGCTAACTTTAAAGTATGCCTGTGTTCGTGTTGCGCGGAGTTTTAGGTACTCCAAAGTTACGGGGTGATTCGCGTAACGGGACCGACGCCAGAGAGGTACGATAATAATAATAATAATAATAATAATAATAATAATAATAATAATAATAATAATAACAAATTGTTACGCACTAACGCGCATAAACGATGAAAATTGATAAAACTAGAGTTCGCATGTAGTAGCAGTGTGTAGAAAGCTCAGGTTCAGCGAAATATGTACCGGAAAAAAAATATTTGCTTCTTGGCCGGATGCTGTGCTGCATGATGGAAGCGAGTGTTTTGCCAGTTTTGTGGGAGGAGATGTTAACAGATCCGAAGCTAACTTATTTTTTATTTTATGTATGAATCTATGTACCGATAGGTTTATTGGTGTCCCCTGGGGGTTTCAAGAACTTCCGCTTAACAGTTCTTACGTACCTATATCTACTTAAAATTACTCTTTACACTTATTCTAAATCTTTCACATTTCGGCTTCTAACTTTTTTATCGCATACATTTTGCCTCTTTTTTCTTTCTCTAGGCACCGCCCTATCCAAAAGAAAATAGAAATACTTGCGAACAAATTACTAGATCCCAGTTTAATATATTTATACTATATAAAATTACTAACACTACACTGGAATTTCAAATGACAACTGTCGCGTCAATTATGTTTAGAAGAAAATTAATAATTACATATTTATATAGGTACGCGTGTGAACTGCTGAATTGCTAAGTTTTATTTATCACGTTGGTATCGCAGTTCTATTTTGAAAAATCCTCTCAACCAATGTTTTTGTAACAAACGCATTGGTAAATTTATTTAACAGTCTATTTGAAAAGCTTGGAAGTAAAAGAAAACAAAGAGAAGCACGCTGCATATTAAAAATCTTTATAGCTTCCTCCGGAATTATTTGTGTATCCTAGTGTGTTAATACTGTAGAATGATGGATGGGTTTTTCTACCTCTTCAACTAGCCGTAACGCAAGGTCATTCAAGGTTAGAAGCATATAAACCAGTGACAGGGAAAGTACACTTCGTATTGGCGAATTTTTTTTTCGTATATTCAATAAAAATCGTTGAAGGAGTTGAGAAGAAACGAAGAGATACCTTTGAGCTGCAGCGGACCGTAGAATTTAACGTTCTGAACGAATCGAAGGCTGAAAGCTTCAGCCTCCGTTGATTAAAAATGGTTAGATAGGACAAAATATATTTTTAAAACCTCCTCGTTACGTGTTTGCGACCTGAAATGACCTTGCGTCATAGATCATTGGAGAGCATGTCGGAATGGATGGCCATTTTACATCATAAAAATTGTAACAAGAAGAGAATCAAAAGGTTCTTTGGTTGTCAGTGAATCTATTTTTGAACACAGTTGCTTTCAACGTACCAGAGAAATGACGGTCACACGAAATCGAATTAGTGCTGCAGCATACACGTTGTTATATAATTTCTCGAATTCTGAATAGTCTGCACTGAAAAAGATGAGAATGCCTTGAAGGCCTGCAACCAGGATTGAAACTAATGAGACTGGTAGGAAGGGTAAACGGGAAAGCAGGGAATTGCCATTTTACGTGATTTAGCGATTTATAGCATGTTTTGTTGGTGGCAACTGGATCCACAGAACTCTGGAATCGCAATTAATAAAATGAGTGACTCTCCTTGTTTTGATAATAATAGAAGTGGAAAATCTCTCGTTTCGTTTCAGTATGCTGCCCTGTTCGAACCTAAAAAATATAAAAATTATTATCTTATTATTTATTCTCTCTGATGCCTAATTACGGTATACGCTTTATGTTACGAACAATGCAGATAAATTCATTAAACCTTGTTTCTTTACTGGTGGCCTACAGTTTTCCCCTTACCCTTCATATTAGTCCTCAATAATAATAATAATAATAATAGCCTCAATAAATGAGGACAGTTATGTTAAATGTCCATTGAGGATTTGAAAAATTATTATTCCTGCGGCGCGTTCCAAATATTCTTAGAAGTCCTCCGTTTCTCGAAGCATTCGACACGGTCCCGCCCCTTCACAGGCTTTGCACTCTACACCATTTCCACGTTGAAGAGCACTGAAGACGTTCTTCCTCAAAGTGTCTTTGAAGTTTGGTTAAAATGTTTATATACTTGGCACACACGTACCTCGAGACACTTGACGATGACACGTTCATGTCCCAGGCTTCGTAGCATGTGCTGGTCTCATTTCTCTAACCGATCCTCACTGCGACCAGGTAAACCTCACTTCCAATCGAGTTGCAAATAAAGCCGGTGGCAATCACGCATCGTCGCCTGTTTCCCAAAAGTGTTTGCCAAATGACAGATTTAATAGCGTTAAAGCTGAGGAATTTCACAAAGAGGAAGCCCTACCGAAGCACGTGCTCTCGCTTCTGAACGTATTCCCAGAATGCATGCAGTTGATAATCTCTCTATCTCTTTTGAACAGGCACAGGCAAATCACGCGATTGTTAGCTCACTTGAACCCTGAGAGTGTCAGCGAGTTTACACTGTAATGTCGTCTGTTTCGGATTCATTTATGACATTACGCGTGGCTATCTATTCGAGCAGAGCTTGAGGCACTTCCTCTGACTCTGTTCAACTTTAGAGATATATTTAGAAACATGTAACTGTGTTTGCATGCTAGTAAATGTTTGTGGGGCTGGTGACAGAAGCAGTAGTTGTTGTGTCATCAGACATTTTGGTCATGACGGTTTTGTGCAGATATAGTTGTTGAACGAGTGCTTTCACTATTGGCGAGAACGTGGTAAGTTCTCGTTGGAAAAATTCATTTTTAACGGAACGGGGTAGGATTTGAAGTTTTGATGTTTGGTTAAAATGGTTAGGAGGTGAATCTATATTCTCGTTTATACGAGAAGGCAAGAAAAAGTGTACGGGGTGCTCGGCTATGTGTGGGAGAATATTTAAACGGTGATACTGCATGAAATAATAAGTGGAAAATATGGAATATAATTATTTGATTTCGCGCTTCGCTTTCGAGAAAATTCATTTCGAGTCTTAGAGCATCGAAATACAGTTTTGCGCGTCGGTCGTGGTTTCGCTAGACGGTTAGAACTGTGCTTTGGTGCCCGCGAATTTCGCTAAAAATTTTCAGTAAATTTTCGCGAAAACGAGCCGCGATATGACAAAAATTTCTTTTTATATTTTCGACTTATTTTTCCATGTAGAATCACTCCTTAAATTTTCTCTCGCATAGGTATAGCCGATCAGTTTGTATATCAATATATTTTATTCAGCCAATGCCATTTATGCCATTTTACTAATTTAAGTAATTAGTAATTTTACTAATACGCCATGTTGACTGTTCAAACATTCCAGACTTACTACTAATTGTAGTTCATGCATTGTGTATGTCTTCCTGCAATTTCTTGAGAGATCGTATTGGAGCTAGACATAGTTTCTACGTCAACTCCGAAGTTACTAACCGCAACCCATGTTGGAACTTACAATAGCAGTATTTCGGGAATAACAGATCTCTGGAGCCACGTTCTTTTCAGGCTTTTCTTTTTCTACAATTCGAGGTGTGGATGGATTTGAAAATGATCGAGCCCAAACACTCGGTAGAAATCTGACATTTATATTTGCTAAATAAACTATTTCAATCGTTGTATTGTATCATTCGATAAGATTAGAATATTACTTTAAACTAAACAAGACAATATGTCACAAAATGTACCATTTTTTCAGCTCTTTGTATTGTTTAAAAAAATTTAAAGTTTATGAATATAGTAATAAAAGAAATGTGTATTGATACCAGGTGCGCGGTGTGGCGTTTATCACCAGCAGAAATGAGAAACTTGCTCAGAAATCGTCGTAATATTATATTTTCAAATCTGATATGCACGCGTTGTAGGTTTTAAAATCAACCGAACTTTAGCAAGTACAGTGGCAGACGGAACGTTTACCATTTTTTCGAACCACTCTACTTCTATTACCTTTTAACATCAACTCAATATTAAAATCCGCTATACATATTCTGACAGAGAATTAAAAGCTGTCTGAAACCCAGTTAAACTTGAATTTATTTAATTAACAAACAAAGACCTCGCGTCACATTCGATAAAACACACTTTTAAAGTCGACAAACAGTTACCATTTATTTTTGAAAAGTAATAAAAGAAAATCTAATATTTCTTCAGGCACCTTTTGCATTTAGGCGACCTTGAAAAGTTACTACAAGCGGTAACTCCTTTGTCGGCCCCAAACATATGTTCTCTCGTTCAATGGTATATCTAGAGACGCGGTAGCGTCTCGACGCCAAGTACATGAATCGACACCCTGTATATGTCGACTATCGTTACCGCTATCATTTACTCGTTCCCCGGGCTATTCCAACCTAACCTGAAACTTATTTCATTAATTATCTCATCACGCCTGCAATATTTTCTAAATTTAAAGGCATTTTTTTCACGCAAACCGCATATAAGCTTTCGAATAAGACCAATTTCAATAAAATCGGTCCACGCATGGCAGAGATATCGTAATATCGTCTCATGGATCTGTCAAAAGCGGTAAGATTTTTTTTTTCTTCTTCTGATTCTCCAGTCAAAATTTTCGTCAACATAATACGTACAGTGGCGGACGAAAGAAAGTTTATAACTTTTAAAATCGCATAACTTTTTTAGAATTGGTCCAAACGACATGAGTTTTTTTTAGAAGGTAGAAGGATTACTTTGCTAAGTGACGTGTTTCGTAGTTTTGAAAAAAATGCAATTTATCGGAATAGCAAAAAAACATAGATAGGGCAGTTTTTTCAACTTTTTTTTCTGAGCCTGTAATGAAAATTCAAAAAACCCGTTTGTAAATTTAAGTAAGCTGTATACATGCTGAAAATTTCATAAAAATCGGTTAACGGTGCTCTGAGTTACACACGTTTAAAGATCGCAGAATAAGGTCGAAAATCGCGAAATTCCCGAAATCAAGCGATTTTCGACCTTATTCTGCGATCTTTAAACGTTTGTAACTCAGAGCACCGTTAACCGATTTTGATGAAATTTTCAGCATGTATACAGCTTACTTAAATTTACAAACGGGTTTTTTGAATTTTCATTACAGGCTCAGAAAACAAAGTTGAAAAAACTGCCCTTTCTATGTTTTTTTGCTATTCCGACAAATTGCATTTTTTTCAAAACTACGAAACACGTCACTTAGCAAAGTAATCCTTCTACCTTCTAAAAAAAACTCATGTCGTTTGGACCAATTCTAAAAAAGTTATGCGATTTTAAAAGTTATAAACTTTCTTTCGTCCGCCACTGTATATACGCGTTACACGCTACCTTCGGCCAAAACGAACTAATACGTGTTTCGTTCGTCAATCGCTGTCTTCACTATGCAATCTACTCCAAATTTCGACGGCTTACAGTCAGGTTATAACCTGGCGAGTGTTAAATAAGGTAAGTTTTCAAAATTTCAGATGCCACGTGTTTTTACAAATATATATCGTTGTACCATTGAATTGCAAGCAAAATGCAGTCTCAAACACAAGGTAAGTTGCCGATATTTGAATTGGGACATGTTTCTATATCATCAAACTGTTTTTTATTTGTAACTAAATTGAGGATTTTATGTAGATATATACAATACATACATACTTTGGAAAAAGGAGTGAGATCCCCATAAAAAAACTTCAAAAAAGTAAACAAATACGCCGAGTACATGATAAAATCGAGAAAATATAGATTGTAAAAGAAAGGTGTGAAATCAAATTGAGCCGCAAGTTCATTATGATGCTTTCCCGCAGCGTACAAAGGCGACACTGTGTAACACAATTAAAGACATAAAAATATGTCCGCGGCCTGGAAGTCAAATACTTGGCGTGGCCAGGCAGGTCAAGATGTCGCTGAATAAGAATTATTTAAAAAGGCAAAATAATGAAAGTGTACTCGTATTGCGAGAGTTTTAAATTGACAAATTATGTGAAAGCTTGTGAGTGGAGAGGTATCGATGTCGATGAATGATCTTAGAATTATTTTAAAACGCGATATAATGAAAATGTACTCGTATCGTCTGAGTTTGAAATGGACAAATTATCTGAAAGCCTGCGATCTGAGAATACCTTGCCTGGCCACGCCAAGTATTATTTGACTTCCAGGCCGGAAGTCTGATTTACTCCTTTCCGTCCTCGATTTTATCATGTACTTGGCGTATCTTTTTACTTTTTTGAAGTTTTTTTATGGGGATAAATCTTTTGTTTGTTAGTTAAATAAATTCAACTTTAACTGTTTTTTATACAACTTTAAATTCTCCATCAGAGTATGTATATTAAACGCATAGCAAAGTTCCAATTTGATGCTAAAAAATAACAGAAATAAAAGAAATGGAGGAAATGGTAAGTTTTTGTCCGCTACTGTATCTCGCAACAGTGTGAAACGAAACATTCTATTCGATTTTAACGACATAATTATGCTTTAGGATCTGTAATTAGTTGGTTCGATTAATATTCATCAACACGTACGAAGCTTTATCCCAGGACTACGTCGTCGGTGCATAGAAATTCTCCGTATCTTTAGGAATAAATTATTCTTATTAGTGTGAACGATTCCTACGATTCGCTAATGCAGACCTGACGACGTTTTTATCCAGTTGCTCGCCGGTGGCAGTGGTCATTACACAGATCTCGAACTTAATGGAAGGAAACAACAATAAACATAGTTGTAACGATACGTCTGCAGACGCAAATGCGGTTTCAAAGCGCGTAAAAAAAAACATTAGCTGACGTCAAACTCCGCTGATGCTACTGGACAAGGTGGATACATTTATTTTCACTGCCAAACTCGAAGACCCCCTAGCCTTTCCTTTCGTTTGTTGCGTTTAGAACAAGTTGTTTATCGATTTAAATGCATTTCGAGAGGAAGAAAATCGTAAAGTTGTATCCGCGCATTCGCCTCGCTCGTGTTGACTCAAAATCCCAAACTGGTGGGGGGATAAGCATTTCTTTTCTTTTACATCGTACGTAAAGGAATTTTGATTTTCAAGCAAATAGCTATGAAAAGTTACTCTGTTAGTCTGTGGTATATGTATGTTGCACTCGCATAGTATGTGAGAAAATAATTTCTTAATACCGCACTTTTTAAGGCTGTACTGTACATGTACGTATGTATATGGAAGGGAATCGGTTCAAGTGCAGCTTCTCCTGAAAATGAGTAATCAGAGGTAGATTAGGGTGTGGGTTAAGTAGGCTGCAGCCTAGGAGGGCAAATTTTGGGAAGCAGCTAATTTTGAGGACAATCAAATTTTGGGGGGCGACAAATTTTGGAAGTGGCAAATTTTGAGTGAAAGAAATTGGGAAAGGTTTAAACACAGAGGTCTTCGGGCAACTTTAAAAACAATTCGCTTCTTTTTTCATGTAGCAAATAAATGAATATGCCATTAGCTATATTGAATTAATTTTGAAATTGTCTCGATTCTTTGAAAATAAAATGTTTGATAATATTTTGCGGAAAGGGGGGCAGACGCTTGTTAGCTTGAGCACGCCAAATCTTCAAATTCGCTCCTGTACGTATTTCAAGAGCCTCTATTGTTAAAACTTTAAGTTGATAAATCAATTAAGTCACCACTTTCATACGTAAGCAATAAATAACGATATTATTATATTGACCACGGAATTATTAAGCACAATTATTCAGATTACATACAGTGTAGGTAAATCTCGATTTTAATGCTAATGGATTTACACTGATTGGCTTCTGGAGCCCCCATATGTACTTTGTTCTTCTCTTTCGAAATACAAGTCTCGTAGAATACGTAAATAATATTGTTCGTATTTTCACGTTCTACATCTCCGTTTTCTGTCGCGTTAGCATTTTTACAACAGTAACGTAACATTACCGTCTGCCATTGGCTTTCGTTCCAAGTATTTTTACGAATTTCTACATACGATGATTCAGAAAATTTCTACAAAATCTTTTCAAATAATGGTAGCATACTGGCCCGTCCAGATCAAACAGGATGTACCGCAGACAGTGTTACCAAAATGATATGTTGGAAAGTAGTCTAGATAAGAATAGAATTGTTTTCTGTATTTCGTAGGCCATTAGAACTTTTTTTTTTCTTTTATACATGGAGTACCGTTCCCTAACTTACCATTCTAAAATATACATAGTTTTTTCAAGGACATCTAATTGGAGTAAAGGATTATGAAAATTTAAGCCCAAAAGTGGCCTACCATTGAGTTTAAAAAGAATTCGAGGATTTTCTAACTGGACTACAATTGCGCGAATTGTCGATTCAGGTGTGAACAAGTTGTTACATTTTGACACCGAAGGCGACCACGGCCTTCCATAATTATTTATAACATGCCAAGTATATCTAAGAAAAATTCAATAAATTCAGTTGTGTGCTCTTACAGACTATCTTAACAGCTAGTTAATCTCACTATTCCCGACATTGGTTTTATAAAAATCAAAAGTTTTGCAGACTAAATACTCGTCAAATATTCCTCTCACAGATTCTTCATTTCAAAAACAATTTATTCAATTTCAATTACACAAAAGTTGCTTTCAAATTAAGTTCGCTTGAACATTATACAGAATGTGGTATTTAAATTCGACAAGTCGTGTTACGTCTGCCCCTTTATTATGCAAAAACATATTTTTTTTTCACCTCAGCACGTAATACAAGTTATACATTACTCGACTAATTGTTCAACTCGGCTGCAATTGTTTTCTCTGCCAATTGCCGTTTCAGATTTTAAGAAGACAAAATAAACCCGGATTCTGCACGTTGCAGCGAACAATGACCATTATGTTTTTCCTTCTTTGTCCAGTCATACTTCCAACTACCGTGAAAGATCTATTTTTCGTCCAAAGCGACGATTGGTTACAAAAATGGACCTCTGTTTGTTTCTCTGGAGCAGCGAAAGGCTATTTCCATTCACCGGGGCTTTTGAACGTCCCTCGTCTCAGACGCAGCCCATTTGTCTCGCATCTTCATTACACACTTCGTCAGCCTCTGCCAAGTGACAAACGACGGTAGAGCCACCGAACGAGGAGCATTCGTTTACGAAACTGTCGTGCAGTTCGATGTAGATTGTTTTGCAATAATTTCTGTGAAAACGTCGTTGTTTACAGTATTCCCATGCTCGTATGTATAATACCTCCATCACCGCCGTATTCACATTTCGAACGTTGCGTTAGCATATTCTTATCGTCGCTTTCATAACATTACAGTCGCATATGAATTCGTAAATCACTCGAGCATACCTACCGAGCATGCGCGCCACGAAATGGAGACTATCGAGTGTTCCAGAAGTCACTCCTGGTTAGACAGGGCGAATTTGAATCAAGGGTCTTAATAACATGCTATACGATTTATGCTAGGATTTTTTTTTCATCGAAACGGAATCATCATCAATCATTTTTAGTTTCTGAAGCGGGCGGGACGCGTGAGCGTCAACTCGTTGACAGCCACCCGATTTTCCTAAATTTTCCGTCCACTCGCGTCCGTTCAACTGTCTATCATTAGGAATAAGGATGTCTCAGAGTTCAGATATTGGCAGATTTGAGGATTTATTTATTGTAAGTGGTGCGTGAAAAATTACAAATCCGCGGTAGAGATAGCTTCGAAATTTCTGTAAGTACTTATACCGAAAGCGGTACCGATGTAGGTACTTTCAAGTATAATCGAACCCTGAGCAATCGATGTATTAACAAGCCGCGTGTTTAAATGATTGATAAGTTTCTAACTGCCCGATACTAGATGGAAGAGAGTTATAATAATTATATCGTTGAAAGTTGATACTATCCCCTATTCCCTTTAACTCTATGTGTACTCTATTACTGATTTTACAATTTCCAATTATTAACGTAAGAAAGTTATAGTAGTCTCTACTCCCTTAACTGTACCTTATATAATCTATTACCAATTATTTCATTTTCACTTATAACGCGAGAAGGTGATAGTAGTCCCTACTCCCTTCCCTATACTCTGTACAGTCTATTGTCAATTCTATAATTTGCAATTGTAATTTGAGAAGCTGATAGCATAGTAGTCCCTATTCCCTTCGATTACCGAGAAAAAGTATCCCCGGTTAAGCGTCCAAGAAAATCTCTGTATCAATATTGACCGTCCAAGTATCAGGCATTAAAGTGAAATCGTAAAAAGAAATGAAAACAGCGAGTCGTAAAATCACGGCTCCAGCCAACGAATGTTTAAACAACTTTGCGCTTCGAGCGGACATCGTTGCCGTGTCTCTGAGCACCCGCTGCAGGAATAATCGACCGTAAGGTATACTCGGGCTCGTGCACCACACACGGATATTTTCATAGCACGTGCCTACGGGAAAATCCGTTAAGTCTATATATAAAACTGATGGCACAGCACTTTACCGCGACATATCGAGGCCACGCAATTTTCTTTTCACAGGGAAAATTCACTTCTTTCATGCGTGCCGCCATGCCTTCCACAATCTTTTCTATTATCGCCTTATTCAGCCACGGAAAATCGAATTACGAATGTTCAAGCTTGAAACTGTGCACACAGATACTATACCGATCATAGTTCATGTACAGGGTGTGCCATTTTAATCAACGCACGCGAATATCGTCGATACTATTTCAGATTATGATTTCAGATGAAAAAATATGTTAAAATATAGAATAAAATTTTGTCGCAAATCGCTTGGTTTTCGAGAAAAAAAATCACTATGAATTCACGTGCATCGATTAAAATACGACACCCTGTGTGTATATAGAGCTTACATAGTGGTTGTTTCATAATAGGTGGCACAACCGAATGAGCAGTGATTCTGCATAAAAAGTTGTGCAGGAAATGTTGAATGAAATTTCTTCACAAGAAGTTTCCCCCTCAAGAGAGTCACCTTTGAAAACAGTGTACAAATAACCGTACAATAAACCTATAAATAACTCGAAATTGTGCAACTTTCTTCGAGGCCAGCCTTGTTTCTGAGAAACAATGATGGATATGCTAATTACTAGGAAATGTATAAGCAATGCTATCAATAATAGTTGTTGCGCGTTTCTGTTTAAATGTACATTGCGCTTCACTTGATACAACGTTCGTTAATTAGTGTTACGCCGGTGTCCGTATAAAAAAATTCACGGAACAAGGCTGCGTTTTATCAAGGGAGATGCGCGACGAAGCAATTAGTTTCTTGAAAGCTCGCATTTTTACCAAGAATTTCGAGGCCACCTTACTGTCGTTTTTAACTAGAACATCCGGCAATTCCATTCGGAATTACAGATACTACCCAGTGGTAAAAAAGTCTTCTAGTGTAGTAGGGGAGAGTAGGGGTGGGTAAAACGGAATATCAATGTTTTACTTAGACAAGAGCTGCGAATGAGTTTGTGTCACGTGACACGGAACTTGTCGGTCCTCGCATCATTTCGTGACAGACCATAGACCCGTGCACCCCGTTACTTTTCGATTAAGAGTGTCGTAAAAATTTCCGTTATCGAAGTTTCGATATTCTGTTGTGTTTCGACCACTTTTCTTCACTTGGATTTAGAAAATTAATAACGGCAAAGACACCGTTGGATTCTATAGTCCTTACGGTACATTTTCGCGTTTTACCCAGTTCTGTGCCTCGCGCAGAAGTGTAAATATTAAATGTTTACTAAATTACCTCATGCGCGGCAAAGCGGAACACTTTTGTTTGGGGTAAAACGGAACACCTATTACGTACGGGGAAGAATGGAAACGTCTCTTAGTACGTGTTTAGTTTCTCTTTTAGTTATTAAATGATTTTATTCAACTTCGATCCTCTGTTTTGTTTCTTTGTTTTTTTCTTCTTTATATGGATGCTGGTTCGTTTGTTTGCTTCAAATCTGGAAACTCAATTTTAACCCACTTCCACCAATCCAATTGTTTTGAAACTTTGCAGGCGTGCGTACCTAGTTATGACGAGAATACAAAATTATCCCCCCTAAAGTCGGATTTCCTAGTCATCAATATTTCAATACCTCCGATACATCTCATTTGTCTTTGTTGCCAAATATTTTTCTTGACAAAAGTCTTTGATTTTCTTACAGTGTAAGGTCCACTTAAGACTCCTACCGAAGTCCCGTATCTTCTTTTCCTTCCGAGTTTATGCTATCACCCTCCAAAGTCACAGTCGCAGCAAAAAATTCATAGTATTTTTTTGACATCTGAAATCAAATAAATTATCCAAATTTTCATTATACACGCGACGCCCGATAGTGGCGCGTTTGTATTAAAAAAATAGCGGGGAGACTTGTAAAATTATTGTAAATCTGTGTTATACATGTGCATAATTCTCGTTTTCATTCTGTTGCAGGATTGTGTCATATCTATTATACATGAATGGTTGGAGATTCAGTAGACATCGTTGGAGAAGGATCTGTCTCAGATCTGGGAGATCTAGAGGGGTGGTGGGATAATCCAGGCATCGTGGCTTGGAGTTTTGCCCTTTTCGGCTGTTTCCTACTAAATGTCACTCTCCTGCTGGCATTTCTCGTACGTCCGTCGTTAAGGACCATATCTAACAGGTTGGTGTCTCATTGCAAATTCTCATTGACATCAGTGACAACATACTTAGTTGCACGGACTGGTCCACAGATGTGGAGTCTCCTCACCGGATCATGTAGTTTCATCAAACAAAAAGACTAATTTGTAAGAGAGGTTTTTGAAATTTGAACGATTCCAAGTCACGAAAAGATTCTGATGATTCAATTATATCGATTCCTTTCGAAGTATGGAAACATTTATTTAAGCCAATTTTGGCGAAAATTAATGTGTACCAGGTCATCGGAGTTTCTCGACTAGCGTTGACCACCTTGTATGTGAATGTAAATGTATTGTGTTTATCGCTCTATGTATGTATGTCCAGATGTTATTTATAAGTAGGAAATGTAAGAAGCTTAAGAAATTAATGTATTGAGAAATAGCGTTGTTGGGATACGTTTGTAACGAGCAGAGCGGACGGAAAATTTTGGGATCAGTTATATAACTAGGTCATTAACAACATGATGCCATGCTTTCTGTACTACGCGACACAGACACACAGGTCCGAATACAAATGTAGGGTACTTTACAGTAGAATGATCAAGTAATAGCATTCGATATCAATGAAACGTAACACATAGCGAAGATGATAATGAAATTAAGCACATTAGAAGTAGATGACATAGTAGAGAAACATAACACTAAATATATTTACTTTATAGCAGTGTTTCCCAACCTTTTCTGAGTCGCAATCACCTTTTATAATATTCAAATAACCTCCCCCCTCCCCCTAAAATATAATATAATCTAAATTTAATAAGGGAAAGAAAACAGATTAAAAATAGGTATTTCAGAATATAATTCTAACTTAATAATATTAAGAAAATAAACCAGGAACACGTGGCGACCCCGCAGAAAACACTTCGTGTCCGTCCAGGTTGGGAATCACTGGTTCATAGTAATCACAGTTGAAAAAAATATAGTTTGAAGATGTATTTATAAAGAAAAGACGAAATTCTGTTACGTACAATGTAATATTCTGGTGAATTCAGTGGAAATATCATTATGATGGATTTAAAAATAAGAAAAATAAAATATTAACTACATTTATCTTTTCAACTTTAGTGCATAGTGTAAAAATCTTTTAATGTTTAAATATATTGGAATGTAATTACTATTTGAATACTTTCTGTAATATATTTAAATACTTTTTTTTATCAAATGATTGTTGCTACACGAAGCGAATCTGGAATAGAATTTACATTTTATTCGAACACGAAGCAAATTATAATGCTTATAGAGAATTATAGAAATACTTGTGAAAGCACCAGGGTTTCCATGCAAAACCACATTTTCCTATTACTATCTATAGTTGGAACAAAATCAGCTGGCTGTTCGAGGCCACTGAAGGGCTCTCCCCACTCCAGGCAGACGTTTTCGTTCTTTGAAATAGAAAGGTAAGCCTGCACGGCGTTAAAATAGAAAATGTGTCTGTCGCAATTCTCAATCAGAATAATAATCTTAAATGGCCATTTGATTTTGTTTCCATTAGAATAACAGTACATAACATTTTACGGCGTTACGAGTATGTTGAAATATATTGTATTGCGGCATTTCATAAATCCATTGTGAACGAAAACATATTACACTGTATTTATAATACGTTACATTGAGAAACAAATATATTTTTTCACCATATAATCAATTTCTGTGTAACAGTTTACCAAATTTTAAATGAAAACACGTATAGTTAATTAGTGTACTAGGTAAGTTATATCATTCACCTTTTTTGTTACTTCAAAGAAATTTAGAATGATAGCTATAGATATGTATGAGATTTCATTTCAATCAATTCACTTTCACTTAGCACGTAGCATATTGATTGAGGCATTGAGAGCAAAAACGGACTAACCAACATTATAAAAAAATTCCTATTTTGTATGATTAGTACAACCTATTGGAATACATTATTGCCACTAACTTAATGTCGCAAAAAAAAAAGTGGGTTAGGCCGTTACTGTTCTGAATGCCCCAGTTATAGTGGGTGCATACATTCAAACTGAAAAGTTCTCACAATGCAATAAACAAGCATACTTATTATAATTTACTTATTATAGAATTACCATTATTGAAGTACCTTTGATATCTCAATCAACACACAGTTGTATCGTTTTGTTCCAGGTTTGTCATGAATCTGACCGTGTCCAACCTGCTGGTATGTGCCATCATGAATCCCCTTTTGATAATGGACGCATCTTCGCCGTTGACCACCGCGCAAATAGTCGAATCAACCTCCGTAGGAAGTATTTGCGCGATGTCGGAGGGTGCCGTGGCGATCGTCACCACGTCCTCGATACTCTCGGTCCTCTTAATCGCCGTGGACCAATACTTCGCCGTGGTGGACCCTCTGCGTTACCGAGCCCGCGTGGACAAGCTGAAATCTGGTATCTTGATCATGTCCACCTGGCTGATCTCAATCATTTTCGGCATCCTCGCGTTCTTCAATCCTAATCCACGGAGCTGCTGGCTGTCTTGCATTTCAAGGAACAACACCTTGCCTACAAACGTCACCTCCATCGACCCGCTGACCCGATCCGCGACCGAGACAGGCGAGCTGAACATCAGCGGGATTCCTGAGCTATTGGAGACCGTCGAATCTATCCGGGTCAGCGACGATATCGATCTCATCGAGAACACTACTGTGATTCTTGACACGCTTATAGGTGGCACGATTACTTACGGCTTCGTCTACGCCATCGTCTACAGCATCCTCGCCTACTTCCTTCCATTCGCCGCTGTTTGCTGGATCTACGTCAGCATATACGTAGCGGCGCACAGAAATTCCGAGAGAGCCAGGAGAAGCGGCTCCAGACCTATACTATCCTCCGCCAGCTTCACCGAGGAACAGAATGGCCCCTCTAGACTCCAACGGCTCCAAGCAGACACCTTCGAGGACTTCCGTAAAATACCGAAGATATCCAGCCTGTCTTCCATCGACGAAACAAGCGAGACTATGCAGCCTACCGGCCAAGTATCACGGAGGCGTTCTTTCTCGTCGTCACTGGATATCGAGGTCTCCTCGTCGCGCGTCGACGACAAAGCCTCGGGTATCGTGTTCACGGTCGGCTTACAGAGGCTGGGCGCGCCTCAGCAACGCGCGGGTAGTCAGGAGAATTCAATGAAAGCCGAGTGTGATTCCGTCATCGACGTGGACGTCGACGTGGACAAGTCTCGGGAACAATACAAAAAAGAGCAAACATCCTGCCAAGATCTGACGGTGGACAGGAGTGAGCCGGATGCTTGGCTGCCGAGAAGTTACGTGGACGAAAGCAGCGACTCCGAGGACGACACCCGTTTCGAATGCTTCGACACTTTGGACGTCCTACACAAAGGCATGTTCCGATATAATAGAAAGCTCCCCTCGCCTTTCTGCGACTATCAATCGGCTCTGTTGGAGAATCCTTTGAACGCGTCTGACATCGCCGAGGAAAGGGAGAAGGTAAACGAAACGGGCAACGAGACCAAGCAGATCGTGCCAGTAATAGAGCCTGCCGAGGGTGCGGAGCATCTGGTGCAAGTCGATTCGATGAATCAACAAGCAGGTTCAAGTGTATTGCGGGATCTGTTGGAGAATAAACCGAGTCGCAGGCCATCGACAACCTTCACCATCGGGGACGTTGGGGCTGGCGAAGCTGAGAATTCGATCGGGATCTGTAACAAGGCTGAAAGGGACAATGCCGCTAGCGGCGCTAACCCGACAGAATCCTCCGCCTGCCTGCTAACGCCGATAGTGACGATCACACCCGCGCCGAGTAAAAACGAGAGCCTGCATCGGGTGTCGAGCGTCAGGAGCACGTCGAGTTACATAAATTCGCTAAAGGACAGAATCAGCAACGGTTCCATATTTAGACACAGAGAGGAAACCAGGGCGGCCAGAATAAGCGCCCTGGTCATAGTAATGGGCCTAATTTGTTGGTCTCCGTACGTAATACTGCTGGTAATGAAGAACCTGCCTCGCCCTACTGACCAACATCTGCCCCACAAATACGACGTGTTGGCCTCCAGTTTCTTGATTCTGGCCGCGTACATTAGCCCGTTGCTATTCGGCTATCGCTCGAAACGCGTGAAGCGTGAGCTGAGGAGGTTCTTCTGCTTCAGGAAGGAGCTGTCTTATAAGAACAATAGGAGCCTGATGGCGAAGAAGGTGCTGAAGAGGAGGCATAGCAGCACCCTCAGCCACTTGGAGATGGATCACAAGTACAATATCTTTAACTGCGTTTACGGCCGGAACCGTTGGCCGAAGGAGAAAGTCCAGTTCGTCCAAGTGCCAGACACGGCGCTGGCCGTGGAAACTTGCAGGAGTAGCTTCTCAAGCGGCGCCAGCACCCAAATCTCTAGCACCTCCACGGAGGAGTGCTGATCCGTTTATCCATGACGTTCCTGACATTCACGCTTCCCGCTGCACTCGATGCTTATCATACAGAGCGCTTGGTACACTTAATCGTTTCCTCGCATCGGGTGTTCCTGTATGCTCTTACTCGTTGGATACTTAATGGAAGGTGCACACGCGTGCATCTTGTGCATGAATGAAGCGTGTCTGAACGCAATACTGTGCTCGAGAAACGGGTGCGAGAATTGAGCGAGGCACACCAATGAATTTAGGCGATAGATGTTAGTGGCTGGTAAGATAAGAAACAGTACAGGATGATTCAGAAGGAGTGTAAGAAAGTTTGATAGATTGTCTGGGGAGTTATTCTGGGTAAAAAGTGTTTTAGGGATACGGATACTATTCTCAATGAAGTTATAAGAATTCAATACTTTTCAACGAGCGAAGTAACCTTTAAAAAAATCAAAACCAATCGGTTGCACGCAATTCGAGGAAAAAATTATTGACGATTAACGATGATTATTATTAATTATTAATAATAAATAATTTATTAATGCAGCGAATGAAATTCGTGCGAATGATGTATTATATCGTATATTACGATTGGTTGATCGGTCCGTGTAAGGTTTGTTTGCAATTCAAGCCGAAGGAGCACATTATTTATTATTAAACTGAGCTGTAAATAATAAATAATATTTCATATTCTCTTTTTCAGTCCGTTAACACTTTTCACGCTCTGTCTGAATCACCCCATAGATTTAAGTGCGTGTATAGCAAGTGGGAGGACGGACGATTTTGAAGGGTATATAGCGTGTCGTATGCGTGTACATGACAAGATAACGTTCTACTATAAGACAAGTGATGACAAGCAGATGAAGGTTTAAGTAACTCTTTCGACGAGTCTTTAAATAAGAGATAGTAACGTGTGTGATAATGCAAGGTAATCACGCGCAGTCGTTTACTCGCGGATTACCGATGACAGGATTGGAATTATTACGGTTATCAAGACTTTGGTTTATCAATGGCTTGAGTATGAGAGAATGAAAATTCTTAAATCGCAACAGTGTGCGGAGTAATGCGTCCATAATCGTGTACATGTGCTCGTTTCATGTTACATACCAGTCAGCTGTTCGCATATAGGATTCGACATTAAGCATCATATTTTATCGAAGCACTGTCGATATCAATTATTTATTTTACTTTCAACTTTCTCTAATTGGCCCACTTTACGCTGAAAACTACTGACGAATTACATCATGGCTCATCAACGTATTTTATTCGACGAGACGATGAAAAGTTCAAAAGGGACCATAGGCGGCAAAACGTTTTTTCAAAAATGATCGTCGAAGTTTAGCCAATTACAGTAGACCGATGTTGTTTGAGAGGAGCTTTCCCCCACTTTAGCTTCACTCAGGATACGTAAGAAGGGGTAAATCTGCGCAGTTTCTAGTTTCAAATAGCACTGGTGCTGATACAAATCTTCATGAATCTTTCAAGAGAAAACTGTTCGTTTGGAACTTAAGATTCCTTTTAAAAGTTTCATGCTCTGATCGAGTAATTTGCGTAGGAGTAAGCGGGAATTTTTATTTCAAATTTGGTAGTCAAGATGAATTTTATGACGTAGTTTTTCCCATCGAACTTTCATTTGCAAAAGTTGTAACTATTGCTTCTCTTACACCCAATTTGGAATATTTAATCCACTTTTCGTGACAGTTTTCGTATTTTTCATATGATATATATGACTATGAGATTTAATTTCGCTTATACTCGAAGCAAAAAATATTGCCCGCCCAGTATCTTTAATTGTCCATCCCCACCACACAGATTGTTTAGCTACCTCAGCATTCGGCATTGTTGCCTTTAGGAGAGCAGTAGAACAATAGAATTGCAGTCTGCTCTCTAGTTCTGAAATAAAAGAGGCCAGCTGGCATGGCACAGAAATGATTCATGCCTGACGAAATTTACAGTCTGGCAGGAAACTTCGGGTGGCCAATATTTGCTTCGAGTACATTAAACACAAGTCTTCTCCATCAATGTTCATTCTTTCGCCATTATTTTAGACTTTTACCATAATTAACGAGCAGCACGATTTGCATAAAAACATTTCCAAGCGACGTAACTGGTCGTCTCACGATGCTCCGCGTTCTGGTCTCTAGCTAAAGACGTCACCATTCCATTTTCTCCCACGCACGTGTTTGCTACAGTTCTACGAATTTCGCGTAACTAGACTATCCATACTGGAGACTCGGATTATCTATACTCAAGCTTTTAAAAATTCAGTTCGAAATATGGCGCGCAGAATAATTTAGCTATGCCGATGTTGCGCTACACTTGAAACGGATAGTATCAGTGTGCGGAGCAAAGGGACGAGAAACGGAATGATGATGGGGGGGGGGGGGTAGCCAGTCGATGACTCCGGCCAGCCAATATTTTCTGCCTCGAGTGTGCACAATGATCGGCTGGCCACGCGCCGACACACGCGAACCGTTTTTCGTCTCTAACAATAAGCGCAAGTTCAGAACGTCCCAAATGTGCCAGAGCCGTACTGGTCTGTTCCCAGCGCAGCGGTCCAAGGCCGCGAGCGAATAAATTGACAATTTAAGAACCCGCGTGTTGCAGGGGTGAAGCTATCTACTTCGCCAATCATTTGCTTTCCCGGCAAGAATTTAATAGTATTATATACGCGTGTAATCCTAAGTTATTTGGTGTTTACGCAACTGAGCTACGTAATTACTAGACTTCGTTAATACCGATGAGGCTGTACCGAGAATGTAGTTCTTACGTTTATTTATGCAGCGGCGTCGATATATTTTGTACCACCGCATTTACGGAAGACGTGGAAGTGTGCGTCGTTGAATAAGTGTGTATACAGGGTGTCTCAGAATCGTAGGTACAAGCTTAATATTTAGCTAATAGAAATGATAAAAATCGGCCGAAGGAAGCTTTAGCAAGTGGACGTAGAAAATTAATTAAACTGTTCTATAGAATGTGCAATTGCATAAACTATAGACTTACAAATAGGAGAACTGACAGTGAGTACGTCCCCAAAAACTACGATTTTTTTTTTATTTCATTTCATTTACTCGTGATATCTGTTGGTTTATCAAGTCTGTCAAGTCTGTATTTGGAGTTGTCTTGGACACCCTGCAACTGTGAGAATGTGACTAGTAGATCGTAGAAATTCAGATGCTGACTCCTGGACAAACTATTTATTCATAAAAGTGTCAAGTATTTTTAGCAAGTACGTCGTATGTAAATATGTACACAACGTTTTACGATCAATCTTAAGCAGATTGCGGCTTAAGCAGTCTGGGGGCCTTGTACTATCGAGGATGCTTTCCCACTATTTTGTACATTACAAATAAACTGTCTTTATTTATATTAAATAATCTGTACATAAATGGTGATTTGATGTTGATTCGTTGATTCTCTGTATCAAATCTATTGTATACCGCATATTACACAATTGATGCGTCGTGTGTGTGGTTGGATATGTGTATTTTGTATGCCTGAGTCGACACGCATGCGTGTATATTCAACAGGCTGTTTTTAATATACAGTAACAATGAAACCAACTTGTCGTCTCGTATTTTACCATTTTTACCAGTGAAACAAGTCCGTGGTCGTAATATTTGGTGGCACTGTTCGTCAGGAATCTTATACTAAGTAGGAATTGCATTGAAAAATCTACGCTCCTATCGTGTTCCATCTTTAATACTAATACTTTAGTACCGATAACGCGAGACCGCCGTAAATCGGTAAAAAAAGTCAGCGTTTCCATTACTGTGATCTGTTCTTATAAACGCGATGCTTATATCTATGAAAAGGGTTCTAAATCTTTTAAACAAATGACGAATCTGTTGATATATGGCATTTGGTAACGGGGGGCAATTATATGTGAGATATAGTATTGTGAAAGAAGCGATATAAAAAAGCGACAGAAGTTTCCGCGGGACCTGATATATTATATAACATACAGAGGCAGATTTGAAAATTTGGCGGTCTAAAGAAAAAAAAAAAAATTGTAATATAAAATAGCTGAGACAATTTCCAAATTAATTCAACATGGCTACTCGCATCTGGATTATTGCTAATTCGCTACATGAAAAAAAGTAAATTGCTTTTAAAGCTGTCTGAAGCCTCTGCGTTTAAATCTTTATTAAACCTCCACACTTAAAAATCTGTCGCTCCCCAAAATTTCCCGCTTCCGAAAATGGGATGCCCCCCCAAAATTGATCGCTCCCCAAAATTTGCCGCTCTGAAAAATTTGTTGCTCCCGAAACTTTGCAGCCTATTTAGCCTATACTCAAATTCGCCACTAGTAACATATAATAGTTGAATAGTTTTTGTTGTCAAATGTTTCTATCAGATACGTTAAGGCTGGAGGCCTCTAGCCGCATTACAATAAGGTTGTAGTTGCTCAGCCTAGTTAAGGTAAAAATTCTATAAAAAGGCTAGGCATTTTAAAAAAAGACTGATTTTACAATTGTCCTGCGACGGACGCGCCGCGTTCGTTTAAATCACTCTATACGCTATTTACAATTTGCACATTTTATTCTTTCACTTTATAGCCTAGAGTTCTCGAAGCGATGCGGTGGTTGCGGATATAACCGGGGAAGCTCTAGCGATGGTATGTTTCCATCGTCCGTGGTGAACGTGTTGTTGTCGTACCCTGATTCTGGCTTAGCGCCGATACTGCTGGCCACGTTCTTCGGTTCTTCTTTAGCCCCCTCCATTAAGAACATGGTGAAGAAAAAGATGATAGAACCTGGACAGAAAATTACTCGTTAATCGGTTGGGAAATAATCGAATGGTGCTCTGATAGACACTGAAAGTACATACACTTAATTCTGTTTTTACGCGATAGATAGATTCCCGAGAAATCCGTGAAAAGATACCCTGTATATGGAGAAATGGAGCATTGCATGCAGACAAAAAAATAAAAATACTCAAGATAATACGATAAACAAATTAAGATTAATTAAGAGCAATTTCCTAGAAAGATAAGTACGAATATGTTTCTTTAGAATTGAAATTAAGTGAAGATTTTGAAAAAGGCAAATGTATAATTATTAATTTTAACATTATTTTGATTAATTTTTTATTATAAATTAATAAACGCGCAAAATTAACTTCTCTCTAGGCCGTGTTAAGTCGAAGTCTTGTAAAAACAGAATTAAACGAACCTATGACATAGATGTTTTATCGTAGTGTTCGTTTATACTCACTGATGCCATAGAAGCCAGCATAAAAGATGTAAAGAGACCCTCGGAAGCCGATAGCTCTTCTAGTCGGTTCGACGAGTATCGGCAAGTTCCCACCGATATTGTTCATGACGAATAGGAAAGCACCGATCGTGGTCGATCTCAGATGCAGAGGAACAATTTCTACGACTACGGCGAACACGATGCCGAACCACATTTCCGCTGCAACCGAAAAGGTACGTGTCAATCGCAGTTTAAACAGTAAATTCTTTTAACGAAGCACAAATAATTTAATAAGGAGTTTAATTTTGTTTGAATTGAAATTTAATTGAAATTTACATTTGAATGAAAGTACAAGTGTCTAAAAAATAAACTATAAACCAACAGACAGAATTTTTGATTCTGAAATATTCCCAAAGCGCTCCGCATTGATATAGCTGGTAAATTTCACCTTCGATTACTTTAATTGCTGATATAATTATAGTGGAAAAATACGCCATTCTAGCCACATTTGCTAACCCTTAAACAATCCATTCTATCGTATTATAGTGACCGTGAAACACAAATTTCAAATAAACGAGCACTTACTTCAGAAATCTTTAGATTTGCAAACTTAAATACAATTTTGAATTTTCACGTAAGTAGATGTTATTCATCAGCATTAACTTCAAACGTGTAGTGAGCTGAGAAATATCGCGGATTTATTGACGAATCACTCACGCATAATGTCTACCTTGCTTACCGAAGAAATAAGAAATACCAAGGGTGATCATCGCCCAAAGGGGATTGAAATACACCGAGCCAAATGCGAAGGGTGTTGCTATTATCTGACTGATGGCCAGGCAGGCCACTCGAGATCTGATTCCCATTTTCGCTACAAATTTATCGCTAACTACCCCACCGACTACGACACCGATGCTGCCGATCACGATCGTCACTGCGAACAACCACCAGCCTAGGTCATAGTCGGGGAAGTAATCTCTATAGTATAGATCGCAATTGTAGGCGAAACACATGCCACCTGAAAAGAAAATTAACCATTAAAAGTATCAGAAAAGATCACAGGCACAGTCCTGTACAGGGTGTAAAGGAGAATAATGGTAACGATTTTCACAAATCAGTTTATGTGTCTTGGGTGTATGGAGATTTGTTCAAGAATTCATCTTAACTTTGAGAATCAAAGTCAAATTTAATTATCATTTCTGTGTATTCTAGTCTGCGAGGGTATAAGGAGATTAAATGAAATCGTCTGTTCAAAATGAACTACTATTTTTTCTCAAAAGATTGTTAAAGTTCTAGCCAATTAGATGGTATCAGGTATAGCATTGCTTGCTTCCCCCGCTATTTCTTACTAGCAGCCAATTCGTTGTTAGTAAGCAAAAATAATTTCCGTCCCCAATAATGGTTATTCGTAACCAAACACATTTGAACAAAGATATTAATTCTTTCGTCGTAACTTCTTAAATTTGGCTTACAAACTTTTTTCAAGGATGGGGGGGGGGGGAGATGGGCAAAATATTTATTTAACTAGAAATCTCGTATAACGAATAAAGGTGAAAAGAATTATACGTCATTCGTCGGAAAGAAAATTAACTTTATTCGTCGAATAATCTAAAGTTAAAGTAACTGTTATTCAATCCGTTATTTAAAGAAGTTTTTATTTAGTTTATACCCAACTATGGCTTTTTACCGCAATGTCTGATGCTGGCAGCCAAACACAACAGCAGGATCCTCGGTTGCAGGATCACTTTCCATACGGGCACTTTCTTCCCGTCTTTGTTCGCGTCCTCCTCGCCGATCGTCTTTCTTTTCGGTTCGGAAAGTGTATAAGTCAGGCAAGCCACGATCAGTCCAATTATACCAGCTCCATAGTAACATGCCCTCCAACCCTGTTCAAATATGTATCAGATTGTTAGAAAAAATTCGTTGCTTGTAGACAACGTTGTATTTTGAAAAAGGATATTTGTCCTACAAAGTTCCATCGATGAAAATAAATTAGGAATGTTAAGAAGCGTTGTTACATGTATAACTTGATATAGTCAGGCTGATTTTGGGGAGAAGTAATTCGCTCTGATTGTCGAATAAGGAGTTCTTATGTAGGACAGTGCTCGACATACCGTTCAAATAATACACCATAAGTTTATACTAAACATAAGGGGCTTAGAATCCAGAGTATTTCTAATTTTTTTTTTGTTTTTTTTTAATGTAGGTATTTACGCATTTCGATCAGTTTCTTGAATGCATAAGGTTCTACACCAAAATCAGCGCAGAAAATACTATCGAAGTTTATAAATTCTAGAAATTTGGAGTTGTATAAAAGGGGGATTGGTAAACTTATTCCTAGACAGGCAAATTGTACTCAAGCTACTGGTGACTAGTTTCATGTACCTATATAAATTACAAATTAGTCTCAAGCCAGTTAATTCCGTTTTTAATCTTCTTTGATAAATATGACAAGTACCTTACACCAACGTAGTAAACAATATAAATTAATGTATTATTATTGGTCGTGTAGTTTCTAAAAAATAAAGACTTAAGACAATTTGATATTTATTTATTGATTTTTAATTATGGAGGCAATCACGTTAAAATACTTGTCATATTTTGAACAGATAACATATAGACGTTTATTATATCTTAATGTATCTAGTATTACGAAGTGAAATATATTACTCAAATAATCTTTATTGTATAATCGTAATAATTTTATAGCTTTAAAAAATCCGGAATAATAGCATCTTTTAAACTATTGATTACGGAAGACTCGGAAATGCCTCTGTATTTGACAAGGTGACAAATGGAGGGAATGTAGCATCAGATGATACGGAACATTTGCTATCAGCTAAATGAATTCATTCGCTCGTTGGTAATTCTCAAATACCTACCTACAGTTTCTTAATTCTATACATAGAGTACCTAGATTTGTGGTCGAAAAGTAGCCGAATTAAAAAGTTAAAGAGTGAGATTGTAGTTACCAAATTGCCGATGTTCAGTTTCGGTATGTACCGGCCAACAGGAAATGCAATACCATAACCACCATAAATGCCCCAGTTGAATATTGACATGACAAGTCCCCGTTGCTCTTCCGAGAACCAGTCAGAAAGCAAACCTGTAGCTAGAGGATTGCATCCTGCCTCCCTAAATGTGCAGAATACCAGAATCACATTTCTATTATACGTTAATGTATCGAGCGGTGGGGTAAAAATTAACTGCGGTTGTATTAAACTCACCCAGCTGCTAGTATCATACGAAGAACGACCAGTTGCCAGTATTCTTTGACCGATCCCATTAGAACGATCGCGATACTGAATATGAAAGTGCAGATGGTTAGCAGCCTTACTCTGTGAACAGAATATATCTTCATAAATAAAGAATATAGGAAATAATGAATAAGTAAAGTATGTCGTAAATTTCTTATAGTCACTCAGATATTTGTTTGTGCAAAAGTGTCATTTCTAATTTCCATATAATTGTGAAAACTACTGCGTTGCTTTCGTTCCCTTATCTCTGTCATCTTCGGTTTTCATATTCAATTATCGCCTGCTTTCTCTAACTACTACCTGGTCAACCCAACATGGAAAATACAATTACACAGATAATGCAGATAACTAAATGTGCCAATCCATCAAATTTGTGAAGATGCGCAAATTTTTTTTTCAATCCACATCCATCGCTTTTTTTAATTAAATTATTACTTTTTTTTGCAGTAAACCTAACTTATCACGTGTATTTAAAATTTCAAGGATAGAATTTTTATGTGGTGAAAATTTTTAAAATAAGAATTACATATATGGAAAAGTGGGACATTTTAGGGAATCAATAAATTCACTTATTTAGTTTTCATATTATACATTTCTTCTTTTTCTCTTTCATTAAAATTGTTTGAAAAACGTGCATTTTGAAGTGGACTGCATTACAGATGAAAATATCCGCTTTTAAAGTAAAGTATGAATTTATCTGAAAATTACGAAGATGTTTACTATCGGTCAAAGTAAATGGCTCGATCGATTGTACGTGCTGTTACGTTACCTTGCTTTTAATCGTCATGCATGACGGATCTGCAGATGGTTCAGGAAACACAATTTTACTTCCTGTTCCTGTTATGATCCTCAGTCATTCACGACAGAAATAAAAAAACCACCGTTACCCAAGACGCGATTAATTACGAGTGTGTGTAACCATATGATGAATACGTCTTGACAAATCCCTCCTTATTTTTTTTAAAAAACAAATCGAACGAATTGAATTTGTTGTGTAATATACATTGCATGAATATGTACTTCGTGCTGTGTTTTTCTTTTGAGTGTTAAAGTATCTCAGGGAAGATACTGGAATTTTTGAACAAATAAATTGGGAAGCGGGAGCGTCAGGACCAGATTAGTGTTAGATAGGTTCTTTTTTAGTGGAATATCTCTGTTTTTAATGGAGCCAGAAAAGGCAGAGGAAGACTTTATAGTTCACTGATGTCAGTTCTGGTAAGATTTGAAAGTAGCAGTGATCGCGCTTGGTCAGACATTTCTATATAGCTGAAATGTTTTATTTCTTTGTAATCGTGTTTGTAAGCTGTAATTTGCAGATCTGTGTGCTTCGACTTCGGTATATACCTTCCACCTTGAAATTTTTGTTTCTAATTTTCAATTTCGCGAATTTTCACATTTTTAAATCTCCAGTTTCGCGAATCATTAACATCTTTAGCTCTCAATTTCTTGATTTTCATCTTTCGTAGCTGGAGTTTCTCAGACTATTAACATTTCGAATTTCGGATTTCACAAATTTTCGACTCTTCAAATGCTTAGTTTCCAATATTTTCTCTTTTTCGAATCTCTGGTTTTCCAAATCCTCAATTTCTCGAGATTCGAGTTTGTTGAATTCTGAAAACTGTTCAAAAACTAAATACGCACGTTCATGTATATAGCCTTATTATGTCCCTTCCATTTTTATATCGAAAGAATATAGAGCCCCGATTAAAATAGATTTATAAGAATGTGGCATGTCTCACATAACATGGGAATGTTCTCGATACCTTCGTCTAATTGTCTAAATATCTGTCACTCCGAAAGTTTAACGAACCTCCTGCAAACTGCATATCTAATTCCTTTTTAAAACTAATACCGTCACGAGAACGGCAGTGTCACGTGAAAAGCACCGTTAGATCGTTTTCTTTAGAACACCGAAATTAAACTGCGCTGGGCAAGGTGAGTGGTTATTGTTAAACAGATAACTATCTAGGAACTCTCCCGTGCTGTTAGCGAAATCGGTATTTCAAAGTCCGCTTAAAACTGTTCTATTTCTCTCTTATCTCTCTTGCTAATGGTCATTAGTTATACAATACCAATTAACATGCAATAAACAAATCAATATTTTTACTAGATCCGCAATTTTCCCAGGTTCGACAAAGAATCAGAGTAAAAAGAATTCCTATTTGTTTACCTTAAAACTTCGGGTTCTTAATCGACAGAGACTTGTCGTACAGCAATTATACATTTAATAACCTTAGAAACTGAAGCTAGGAAAATGGAAAAATCAAGAAAGTAAAAACTGAAGAGGTTAAGAATTCGAAACACTTGCAATTCAAAAAGTCGTAAAATTAGAAGATCGAGGCAAGTGGTTCGTTTGTTGGTACACCTGACCAAGTCCATATTTCTTTATTTTCATTAAACGTAAATTTAACGTTCAATCTATTACAACAAATCAGATAGTAATTGAAAGCTATTGCCAAACACATAAGTTTTTCCCATGTGAATTTTTATTAAACTATTATTGTAAAAAACTTAGAAAGTACTTGCTTCCATTAATCCTTAAGAGTTTTAAGATGGAATGGGCTTAGTCAGTTTTATTAACAAGCTAACGGTGTTTAAATTATCGACCAGTTAACTCGTGCTGTCCGGTGGAGTGGCATCATCGAATGCTCCCCGAAATTTGACGCTCTACAAAATTTGTCGCTCCAACAAATGTGCCAGCCCCAAAATTTGTTGCTCCCCAAAATTTGATGTTTCCCAAAATCTGCCTAGAATGCAGCTTACTTGGCCTAAACATGATCTCCGCCCGAGCGTGACTGGCCATCTTAAAACACGGGGTTAATAATCATTCCTCGATGATAAATACCTGTTGTACTTATCGGCAGCGACACCCAGTCCAACGCCGACGATCGTGAACACAGCGATAAAACTCGGTCCAGCCAGGATTTGATAGTCCAAGCCAAGGCCGTTGTAGTTCCATTCGCAATAACGCGACCCGTTCAATTCCAGGGACTCGCAGCTGCGAAACGAAACACCTTCAACACAGGCGACTCTAATTCGATCAGAGGCAACACGGACACGAGTTGTTCATGAATCTGTTCCCACGAGTGTCGAGTGAAAGTATCATAACGGAGCGATCCGATGTTCCGTGATAAGATGCTATCCGCGACCGCGCAGGGTATTGTTCGCTTGTGGTCCGATTTCTGGCGAAGCTGTTGCCGTTCGTGAAAACATTCAAATTGCCATCGAGCCTCGACAACCGTCCCCTATCCACTGCTAGCATTCTCGTAAACATTTAGTAGACAATATAAAAATTCAAATTTTCATTAGGGTTTCATAGTGTCGAGCCGGACAACTCTTTCCTGGCAAAAGCAATTGCCCAAAAAGACTTGCCAGACTTGAACAGGCAGTTTTTAAAATTCTGTCCCACTCAAAGTGTTACTAATTGGGTTATATTATTACGAGGGATTGTGATCGAAATATCAGGCTGCTTCGAGGAAATCAACTTTTTTAATCATCTCCAGTAATTGAAAAACATAAGAGACTTGGTAAATTGTACAATCAATTATTTCATCGGATACTACCTATCTGAATCAATTTTTTTCGTTTTTATAGGATTTATGTAGTATTAGCTATTGAAGTGGGCCATTCCAGGTTTCTTTTCGTCAGATACTGAATAAGAAATTTCAATCACTTAGAAGGAATATTAAGTAGTATTATATTTTCCTACTGAATATGCAAGTTATAAACAGACTTTGGTGACGCATAAGGCTATGTATTATACAACCAGAATAATTACTGTTATTATTGCGGATTATTCTATTACGCTTGCTACTATTTTATTTTATATAACGAAATCATGGTCACGTGGAGAAACATAGATATGACGAGAAAATATATGTTGCAAATTAAATGGAACACTTACGAACTTGCGTTCTGAGCCACCTCGCATTGTATCGGAAGATCTATGATGGCCAATGTGGACGAGTTTAATTGGCAGGAAATGTCACCGTAGTGTAAATCCTCTGCTGTTGCTTTGCTCGTGACACCTTCGGAACAAGTATAAAATACATTATGCAAGGTTGTCCTAGAATTAAACGATTGGGCTGCGACAATATCTTCCACTAACAAAAATAAAAATGAATATGATAGTTTCGAATTATTCACTCTAGGAGCTGACAGTTCGAATTTCTAAGTTTTCGAGTGTCCGATTTCTCGAATTATTAACTTCTCAAGGTTCTAATTTTTCGAATTTTCAACTCCTCGAATGATTAACTTCTCAAGTTTCTAATTTCTGAAATTACTTGATAGCACACCTTGCAATATTTCTCTTGTTAGTAACAGAAATTTTTCTCCCAATAAATCTAAATCCAAGTTTTGTTATATTTCTGACTACTACTACTACCACTACCACTACCACTACCACTACCGCTACCACCGCTACTACCACTACTACTGCGCTTAAATTTGTATAAATAAAAATGATTACAGGCGAATTAACTCGCTTTTGCCGGTGGTAAATACTATACACAATCTAATCTAATATATTATTTACTGCCTTTGTACGAGTGAGATTTTTTATCTTTCGAAACGAATCACCCTATTTTGCTCAATTTGGAGGAATTTTGAAATGACGAGTTAACTCGTCCTCCCCATGTAACAGATTATACAACGTATCGCGTAACAAGTATTAAGTAACAAGTGTGCTTAGCACCTATAGTAAAGTTCCAAGAGGATAAAATTTGAATGTCCCTGGATAGGTTTTCGCAATATCCTACGCATTTAAACATACTTTTCTCCAAACAAGGAAACATTTAACTGAAATTATACTACTCGTAATTAGTTCAACACACATGCTTAAGCACATATAAACGACTTCTTAAGGAAGAGGAAGTATAATATAGAGAATGTATTTGTACCGCTTACCAATTAAATAATGACCTAGCTCTCCAAGTACGTATCCGATTGAGACAATGGCCAACGCATACGGCTTGTACATGAATTGTAGCTTCTGAGGCAGTGTGCCCAGCATTGCGCCCTGGAAGATAAATAATTTCGCATTTCATTCAACGTAGCCATGGAGCAGTCCATTCATTTCTGGCTAATTAAGGCAGACCGAGGACAGAGTGCAAAAAAAATAATATTACACAGGCAAATCTACGCGTCCGAATCGGTGGGGATCTGTTAAAAAAATGTGCCGCGGAAACGGACCTTGATCTAGAAATTCCGGGTCAAATTTGTCTTTTTGTAACGTGTTTCACTCGCTAGAACGAGAAAAAGTGTCAAATGAACTATGTGTCAGGGAATCTTTCAAACAATGATTCCTTTCACAGCTTTTATCTTTTCAGCGAGCAGAACATATTAAAATAAAAAAGATTCAAGATCCATCTTGGTGTAGAATCGCCCTGTGCGAACCGTGACATATAATTTTGTTGCAATCATTCTAAATGAGTATCGATTTCGTATTATTGACTTCTTATAATAGGAAGAATTTGCATGTTTTAGCTTATTTATCTCATCGTTTTGGAAAAATGTATCAGGGCATACTTTAAATTATCTTACTTTACACGTGAGGTTTGATTTTTCATATTTTGTTAAATACGGACCCGAAATGTAGATAATAGTAATGGTAACATTATGATGTGTTTGATTATGGAGTGCGGAGCTACATATTTAAACATAATTTATAATCGGAAACGGGCTTTTGTAATGAGCCACATATCAAATTATAGGGCTGTTCGATCCCTTCAAGAAACACCCTCTTTTTCGCTGCAACTGGTCATTCGTTTCGAGATATTTGCGTTTCAAAAATCCGTTATCATAGTCGACACTCCGAATTAATATTGTCCGTAGAACATTGACTCCTAAACGAATCCAGAGATCGCTAGATCGATTCCCGTGAGGTGCAATTCGGACAATTATCAATTCCGAGTGTCAACTATTATAATTGATTTTTTTACTCAACTAGTCCCGTTCACTTGAGCAAAAATTTCTTCCAATAGACGCTTGAGAAGTCCTTGTAGAAATCATTGTAAATGGCAAAAACCAAATTCTATATTAAACTATTACCATTGGCACGATACCAATTTCCGCTATTTTTTTTTTAAATAAATAATAATTTTTTTTTTTTTAATAAGAATAAGGAAAAAGATCCTTATTCAAACATTTGCTCTGAACAGAAATTAAATCGTTTAAGCGTACCACCCTATATAACGCAAGAATGTGGTAACACAATATTGAATATTGAAATAGTAAGCGAGTGTGAATGACTGCGAATATCAATAGTGAACTAGATCTCACATATTTCTGCCTCATAATAGGGCATGGTGACGTTTCGCAATCCGTATAATTACCATTTATTTAATATTATTGGATATCAAGTCTGATTGCATTCCGCGCATAGCGACGGTAGTTAACAGCTTGTTGTAAGATATGAATTTATATAACGCATCGATGCACAATGGCTGTACGTGCCATCGTCTATTAACGCGAGAATTATATGCGGGGGCGTTTGTTACACAGTTGTTAACACTCGCGAAGATCGTAAGTACAGCGTAGACGATGGTATCTTCGAGCAGTTTGTATCATGCGAGCCGAATAATAGTTATTCCGTTTCTCCTTCGGTTTCATATGGCGTTGCATATGCATGCCTAATGGTGATCGCGGAGTTTGACTGCAATTAAATAAAGGGATACACTATAGCTGAACATTCAAGAAATCGTTTTTATTAATAATTATCAAAATATAGCCACCTTGGCCATAATATGCGCCATAATATGAACCACTTTAAGGATCAGTTTAGCAATTGGAAATAATAAAAGAACTTTATATAAATATATAATACTATAAATACCTATTTGATTTTGTTTTAAAGATACATCGGCTTTTCTGTTATGTCAACTGGTACTCGATTGTTATGTTTAACTTTTACAACGGATGGACAAAATGGTCACCTTGCATTTCAATCTTATTATTCTTTTAATAGGTACTTATGAGTGTTACTAGACTTTGAATTGAAATCTTCTTTAATTCTGTAACGAAGTATTTCGACATTTTTAATAGTTCTATTGCAAACAAAGGATTTTAACCCTTCGAGTGGTAGCACTTAGAAGGCGAAGTGCACTGATTCACGTATTTAAGAAAATTTCGCCCAGAGTAACAACGAATGAAAATGTAATTATTTTCTAAACCAGAATAAACAGAAATAAATAACCATGTTGGTCATCTTATAGATGTAACAGTGAGAGTAAACAGAATTAAGCAAACAGATCTATTTTAGCGAAGAATAAAATTAGAATTATTTTCTAAGCAACACCGTAAAAAAACTGAATACATCAAACATGCTTGATGATCGTGGCAAAAGGATTAAGAAAAATTTATGGAAAAACTGATCTATGATACTCGGAGTTAAATATAAATATTCCACTCGTTGAGGTATAAAATGAGATCAGTGCCGTTGCGTAAAAATAAAATATTCACGTTTAGCTGCTGATTAACTTTATTTCTCGAATAATTTAGCCCCTCGAGATCAGAGAGCACAATTGTGTTCTAAAACAAAGCGATACTGTTTGAAATGGTAGTTCCTAATTAAAAGGATCTCATAAATCGTACACGTGCCACAATAGTTGGATAAAAGAAGTCTCGTAACGGCAAACAAACCCGTGAGTGGGAATCGTGAAGCTAAAACGCATTTCAATATTTATGGATTATAATTCAGGATCGGATTTTATATACACGACACGGCCAATAATATCCTAACTGCCAAGCATTAGTTATTCAAGGTCTCTGTGTGTTTCGCAATAGTGTACATACGTATATTCTCGTTACTGTGCAAATAAATACTCGTACACTTATTACAGAAATCGATAATCATCTGACGATTACGTGAATATTAGACATCAACCGAGTATGTACATAATCCAATCTTGTACAATTGTACGTCTTGTAGGTCAGCAAATAACTTGTACATATACAGGGTCGTGTTAAGACCTTTAGAGGTCTTAAGCACTTAAAAGATTTTCAGACTCCCTTGTACAGGGTGATCTCTTCAACGCAATGCACGATTTGTCGCGAAGTGTTTTCTGGCAGGTCGCCACGGTTATTTTTAATTGACGATTTTTAGCACTAACTTATTTGCATATACTTACATCGCCATATTCCAGTAATGATTCACCTTACCTTATATGGGGAGGGGGAGGGGTGGGAGAGATGGTCGAAGGTTGTTTAAAACGAGACCGCGACTAAAGAAGGGTGGGAAACACTGTCTTAGGCATTTTCGATAATTTGACTAAAAAGTATTCCTAACAAAAGTTAGAACTCGCAGTACAAGAAAAGAATTATTTTATAGTTTTCTTAGGGCATTTTAAATAAAATCGTTTAACTTAAATTTCTTTTTAAATATAGCTTTGTTATATTTAAGATAAACATGCTCCATTCGTGTTTCTTTTTACAAGCAGCGCAGCATGAATTTATACGAGCATAGTACTTAAAGTTACGTTGGTATTGTGACTGTTTGCCTTTAAAAGGATACAGAAAGAGCTAAGACCGGCAATTATTTCGTTACAACGAACGGCAAATGTTCGGTGGAAACGTCCGCGCACCGTTTCTGCAGGACTGTAACGCTCGTGCAATGGTACGACGAGTCGGTTGCCTTGAACCAGAATCATTGAGACGGAACGAAAATTACCGTTTTAATAATGTTAGTACTATTTTTCGTGACAATGGTGAAGCGGTTGGTTCTAGAGATGTTAGGGGAATTGGTAAATCGTTCGTCAGGTGTACGACGTGGAAAGGTCTCTTCATTCTTTTGAATCGTTTGTTGACTTTGCCACGGACTGGACCTGACCTAAATTTGGGGGCGGCCAAATTGGTAGAAAGAGAAAATTAAAATCAATAAAAAAAATTGAAACTTATAAATTGTTTTTAAATCATCCATATAAGTAATATTTTTTTTTATAAAACGAAAGGCTTTTGTTATTCGCGAAATATATAAAGAAAAATTCACTCTCTGTCATAAATTATATGTTAACATAATTATTTATTATCTTACTATCTTATCTTACTATTATAATAAAGCTACAGCGTTTATTTGTATGCAGGTACAGAAAAATCTCTAAATGTACCGAGCCAATCATTACGAAATTTTAACTACAGCATCCTTGAACAACAAGAACGGCCATAGGCTATGTAGTATGTCTCAAAAACGCGTTATTAAGGGGTTACGCCACCCTGAGGCGGCCGAAATGACATCAAAGTTTACGAATTTTTTTCTACGAAACTATGAATGTGACAATTACTTCATTATTATTTATGGTTAGGGCATACATTAAAGTACATATTGTGTAAATTTGACAGAAAAATATTAAAATATGGCCGAGCTATCCGTTATCCTGCAAAACTCCTCCGTCAGGACGCGCGCTGACGGTGTAACGGATTGTGATGCCCAGGATTATCTGAAACTAAAAAACCCATTGTTTTATTGTTCATTGTTAAAATATCTATCGTGTAGCATAGGGATTTAGAGAAAAAAACATTTTTGTACAAATGCGAGCAATGTGAAAATGAACATTAAGTTTTTACCAAAAAAGGCAAAATTCAAACAATTACTATAAACAATTGGGATATCGCATCAAAAAAATCCTATGCTACATGATAGATATTTTATCAATGAACAATAAAACTATGGGTTTTTTAGTTTCAGATAATCCTGGGCATCACAATCCGTTACACCGTCAGCGCGCGTCCTGACGGAGGAGTTTTGCAGGATAGCGGATAGCTCGGCCATTTTTTAATATTTTTCTGTCAAATTTACACAATATGTCCTTTAATGTATGCCCTAACCATAAATAGTAATGAAGTAATTGTCACATTCATAGTTTCGTAGAAAAAAATTCGTAAACTTTGATGTCATTTCGGCCGCCTCAGGGTGGCGTAACCCCTTAAGGGGTCATATACGTTTCTCCACTTCAAAAAATCAATTTTTTTTTACATATATTGAAAGAGCTCTACGGTGCCGGTATAGCAGATTAAGAGTAAGTTACAAAATTTCTATTTTATCGAACTTTAAAGCTCTTCTAAAATTTTAAACGCGTCTTTCTCGAAACAACATTTCTCATGACGGTGTGCACAATATCTGCCCCACTGTTTATCCGATTAACTTTATCTTTTACATACATATTCTAAATAAGATCCTTTATCGGTCAACGAGGGCTTTTTCCGATAAAATAAACCATTTCTTAATAACAAAAAAAAATGTGCGGTTCTTTTTACGAAAGTCATGATCTCCGTCTTCTAATCGTTACTACTGCTACAATATCGTGTTTTTAAAAAAAAAACCCTCGTCAACCGATAACTATGATCTCAATAAGTGTAAATAAATCTCAAATTTTTGTTTCAGATTACTTGTACGAGTTAAATCATGCACACCGTTTGTGGCAGGATAAAAAAAAACATTCTGCGTTAATGCAATTAGACGCCAAATTTTTAACAATTTATACATCTTCGTTCGTGTTCACTGCTGCATAAACATCTACTTTTACGTTACAAAAAGAATTCAACCAATCGGCGTAATAGTTTGTCCACAAATTGCTTGTAAACATTGAGTACATTTTAGTGTCGAGAAACGTATATGACCCCTTAACATGTAATTTTGCAGACCACGTGACCCGTGTATACGATAGTCTAGTTCGCCCGCGCATACGCATATTCGGTCCGCGCGATATCTCGCCCGTAGCAGCACCGCGGTTTCTCGCGAGAGAACTGGATTACAGCGGATATATACATATACAGTGGCGGACGAAAGAAAGTTTATAACTTTTAAAATCGCATAACTTTTTTAGAATTGGTCCAAACGACATGAGTTTTTTTTAGAAGGTAGAAGGATTACTTTGCTAAGTGACGTGTTTCGTAGTTTTGAAAAAAATGCAATTTGTCGGAATAGCAAAAAAACATAGAAAGGGCAGTTTTTTCAACTTTGTTTTCTGAGCCTGTAATGAAAATTCAAAAAACCCGTTTGTAAATTTAAGTAAGCTGTATACATGCTGAAAATTTCATCAAAATCGGTTAACGGTGCTCTGAGTTACAAACGTTTAAAGATCGCAGAATAAGGTCGAAAATCGCGAAATTCCCCAAATCAAGCGATTTTCGACCTTATTCTGCGATCTTTAAACGTTTGTAACTCAGAGCACCGTTAACCGATTTTGATGAAATTTTCAGCATGTATACAGCTTACTTAAATTTACAAACGGGTTTTTTGAATTTTCATTACAGGCTCAGAAAAAAAAAGTTGAAAAAACTGCCCTTTCTATGTTTTTTTGCTATTCCGACAAATTGCATTTTTTTCAAAACTACGAAACACGTCACTTAGCAAAGTAATCCTTCTACCTTCTAAAAAAAACTCATGTCGTTTGGACCAATTCTAAAAAAGTTATGCGATTTTAAAAGTTATAAACTTTCTTTCGTCCGCCACTGTATATCAGACGAATGATGGGCGGGGTACAAATCGCTTTTGTATCCGATGCTGGGCAAATCCCCGCAGGCTGACGTCGGCCTCCCACGTCCGAGTGAGCCCTTTCTGCATGGGTATTTTGAAATTTTCAAATTGTATCTTCCACCTGATGCCGATAAGCAACCCCTATACACACGGTATCCTGTAATCGCCGGTAAGAGGGGGTACATCGCTCCCAGGCACGGGCCTACTCCACTCACCGAGAAGAAAAGGAAAAAAACAGGTACAAATTGCTTTTGTACATTTACCCGCACCCCTTTTTCGATGTTACTATGTCTCGCGTGTAATGTCAGAAAATCATCTTACCAACAATGTTATTTTTTCCGAAAAATTGAGCAACTTATGCTTTTTCTTCAAAATACTTAATTTCGTTAAAAGATATTCATTTTAATAGACATGAATCAGTCACGCTAATAACTCGGGCGAAGCCGACACGGGGCATGCTAGTTAAGAGCGGCGGAAGAGCTACCTCGGGCCCTGGACACAGAGAGATCATACACTACTGGCCAATAACATTGCACCGCTCCTGAAAAACAGTTTATCGAATAGCGACACTAAATTTTTGTCAGCCTAATCTTTAAATAATTTTATACAATCCGATATAATAGGGTTGCGTCGAACCACCTACTAAACACAGGCGAATTTGTGTACTATAGGCTAACCAGGGAACACCGCGAACCTTTTCTCACTCACCGATTCGAATGCAACTTTTTGGGTTTGTAGAGTGGCTCGAGACAAGAATGACGGTAGGCTTCGTTCGTGCTCAATCGTCCTTTAAGGCTGTGAAAGCTAACCCCAAAGTCAAATAGGCACTCCCACTTTTCTGTTAACTCCTAAATTATAAGAGACAGAAGGAATTGTTTCAAACAAAAGTGTGCACGTTAGGATGAAAATTGTTCTCGACAGTGGGATTTATAAAAAATAGTCCCCTAAATGGCTACGATGGTACAATTAAGCGACGATCAATGGAATAGCATGACGCAAAAGCCAGCAATGAATCATCTGTTAACGCTATACACCAACAATTTACATAATTGCTCGTCTTTTACGAGGCACGGTTTATGTTTTATCGCCAGCAAATCATCGCGGATCCTACAAATACGAGTGACGTACAAAACTGTTAACGCAACGCTAATATAACAAAGACGTTTACAAAAATTGTCTCGTTGGATAGCGCTATATTATTTCATCGAATTGCCATTTATCTCATCTTTACTAAAACCCAGTGTGAAGTGATTGTAAAATTAAAACGCATTTCGCAACTTGTCGATAAAACAACCAAACGATTTATTCGTTAGAATAGAAATTATGTTTAAAATAGCATGTAGACTCCACAACACTTACCGATTTTTCAATCTTAAATAATATTATCTATCTTCAAACTGGTTGCCTATATTTTGCGTTGTACTTTTCAAAATTTGAACTAATACTTTCTGAATTGATTATTTTATCTCCCATTTAACTTTGATGGCGGGGGGGGGGGGGCACCCAGGATGCATGAAAATGATACGTTTATTTAGGAATTTTTTTCTTTTACATAAAGAACTCCATAGAAAATCTGATTAATGGCATTAACGGCAAAAATGTTTGCTGATTTTTTGTAATCTTCAAGAGATGTATAATAAATGCCATATTAATCGGATTTTCTATTGACTTATTATTATACTTCTCTTAAAGTTTAAGAAAAATACACAATTCTTTTAATCTTCAAGAGTAGTAATAATAAATTCCATTATTCGGATTTTCTGTTGATTTTATTATTTAAAAGAAAAGAAATTCATGTGTCACAAAGTTTATATTCCTTCTTCTGCCAATTTTCTGCCAACGTAGAAGGTAAAACTTCCTAAAAATATATATTTTTAATAACATTTGGACAGTTTTACATTTGCCTTTACTCATATTGCAAACCAAAGGGCCTAGATCCCGTAAACAAATTATTATTATTCCTACTCCTCTTCTTGATCACGTTATTAGATAGTAGTTTTTTTAAAGAACTCTGGGAATGCCACTATTTATCCACAGCGGTGGAAACTTGATTAGGGAAATGAAGGTGCGTCTAAAGTGCGATGTCGCAAACGCTCTCCATTCCATGAGAGGAATTTCAAAAATACGGTTATCGATGTGTTCTACACTACACAGTTACACGCCGCAGCATATTCATGAAAGTACTGTATGCTCGGTGATTCGGATCAGGATTCGTTATTGATTAGAATTTTTTTTCGCATTCTAAACATAAGTAACTACCGCGTAACTCCACCCAACAGTTTCTTTAAGCGACAAATTGTCCCAAGTATAATTGATAGTTGACAAAAAGTAATATGATATAACACTGTCCAACACGATTTTTGGTTCGCAATATCCGCTGGGTGATTCTTGTATAGTTTTTCGCCCTGAACTATCGGCCTGAGTTTTTGAGAAAATTGATTTTGAAAATAATATTGCAGATTTTCAACTTTGAACATCTTTTGTGTCGAAACGGTAATAGTTATTCGGTTGCGTCAAATTATTCTATTAAACCTTCCAAATACAATGATATGTTATTAATGCATTGTGTACATTTAAATATGTTTAAACAGTAATGAAACGGAAAGGAACACCCGAAATCCACCCGTTTTTGCCGATATCTTTCAATTTATTTCCAAAACTAAGGGTCTAGGAGAAAATCCGACTACTCCGTGCGATGCAGTAGACATTTTCCCGTCGAAGAGCATCGACAGAAGTGGCAAGTCACGTTTTGTTTTTAATACAGAAGCGAAATAGTTTGGCAAAACGTGCGGTTCACCACCGCTGTCGAGGCCGACTGAAACTGTTGAAATTTTCAATTAGTTATGAAGTAACAGTAATTCTTCTGTTATTATCTTTGCTGTTCCAAGAATACGGTTATAAAATGAAGTGCATTCACAGAAACTTTCATTGCATACAGTTTTGCATAAAGAGGGAACTTGTATTTTCTTGGAAGTAGAAAAAAAGTTGCAGTTAAACTGGAGCATTTATTCTGCCTTGTCGTCCTTCGGGACATTTATCAATCGAATACAAAATAACTATTAATGTACATAGTTAACTTTAAACTTTCAAATCGTTTCTTTTCTGTTTTAAGTTCAGTAAGTAACTTTTATTTGTAAAAGTTAACAGTTTCATTCGAGCCCTCTTAATCCCGCTTAAGGAAATAAATGAACGCTTGTCCAGAAAAGTCTGAGGACTCGTAATAATTGCGTCGACATTGAGCGTGTAATTATACACAGTCGTGGATTATGCCAAGACGAAGAAAACCATACGTTTTCTTTCTACGTTATAGCCTTTTATGGATGGATACGTACGTGCTAAATTGGCGAGGCTAATCTTCCCGACTTGTACGAGAACTCGAGTGGCTAATGGGTTATTAGGTACGCATAAATAACGAATCCCGTATGACGCACAGACGGCTTCCATTCTTTCTCGTCCTTTGATAAAGATTTCTTAGTTCCTGAAACTCTTTCTGCAAACTGACACGGAGTAGGAGTTGTGAGAATTTACCCTCGACTAGCGACTACAGGATATATTTTCACCCATCTACCTACTTCTCTTACTCGTTGTTATACGTTTTTAAGAAAATGAGAATATTAGATAATAATAAGTTCAAAAGCTTCCCTATATAACAAACTTGTTTTAAGTATGAAAGTCACTGTATTAATGGGTATCAAAATGGGTCCATTTTGACCCGTGTTTGTTGTCTACGTATACAGGTACATCGTCCAAGGGTTAAAAAGGTAGGTGCCATTTTGTTAAACTTGTTGCTAAATTGTTGCTATGCGTTTGCTGAAAGGAGAATTTACATCGGTCTATGTTCTCTAACATTCTGTTTAGAGGGAATAGGAATCTTGGATTGATAGTGAGAATGTATGTTAGTGCACAGTCGAACGAATAAACTACAGTTAATTGTGATACGATGACAGACCGAACAACCTGTACCGTTTCTCGGCGATTAATTAACACGTTCAAGGAGAAACAGGAAATTTATTCCGTTCCCGTGCACGCCCAATGAGCAAGAAACCGAGAAGCATATAAGAATGAGTACGAGTAATCGACTCAAGCGTTTACTGGAATCTTTGCTAATAATCGTAGGAAATCGCGTGACGCAAAATACCGTATCTATTTTTGTTTATCTTCCGTAAGTTCGCAAACGTTTGGACAAACGTTCAGGAAAATTGTTTTTGATGTAGCATATTTTGAGGAAAAGATTGCTCTTTAAGAACGCCATTGTGAATATTTATCGTAATATGAGAGAAACGATTTCACACCTTTAAATTTCCAAAAGTGTAAATTTTCGGTAATAGGTATCTTATCCGAAAATTTTAATTTCGCAACAAGAACAAATTTACAATAATACTAGTATGAAAAAATGTTTATTGTGCCGCAAGTGTAAATTTACTGGCACGTCGGCATACGAGAATTTTAAATTCCCAATAAAAGCACATTTGCAATAATATCAATATTCCAAATATTTAATTCGCAAATTTTACACTCTTAATAAATACACAGCTACACATGTCCGGCATCGATATCTAATACATGCAAATCTCCGTTGCATACTAAACGCAAGTTTCCATTGACAATATTTATAGATTGTCAATATTATCGACGTGCGCAAATTTCCGATTCACGATACACAGGCGCAAATTTCCAGTAATGTCGCTATACGTAACTAGAATTTTATTCTCAACACGCTGAAATTGTCAGTACTGCCAGTCTGAGAAGACTTCACATCCGTGGTAGATGCAAATTTCAAAGATCGACACTAGCTGCCAATTTAAAATTCGCAATGCATGCAAATTTCCAGCATCGATTCTAATCGCATATTTTAAATTCATACAGAATGCAAATTCCCCGAATCACCACTAAGGCGTGAATTTTCAATAAATCAACATTTTTACATCAGTGCAGTATATTATTATTACAGAAGTTATTACAATACAGTAGATTATTATTACAGCAGTTAAAATAGAGAGAATTTTGTTTTACAACAATTTTCTCTATTGGGAAGACAAATTTTAATTATCCCTCTCTAATAAAATTTGTAAACATTATTGAAAGATGGATAGATAGATGCACGAAATTCGGACGGAAAAGTTTCTTGAGCGGAAAAGAGCTGGTTTGTAAAAAAGAATACCTAAAATAGTGTAATGAAGCGCACTTTACAGTAAAATACCCCATTAAATCACAAATATTGGCTGTGAAACTGTACTATATCACTCATCGCTACTATAAATCTACTCTAACTCCATTAGCTTCTACTTCTGCACAATAAGTTTCCACTTTTCATTTGGAAAAATAAAATTGCATGTGTTCTGCTAAAATAAGCTTACCTAAATTATGAAAAATGGATCTGCAAAATGGTACTTCTTCCAACAATCGCTGAACGTAGCGAGAAATTGTGCCTGTATATACCTACACGCGCGTCTCGCTCTTTAATTAGCGATTTTACGGCACGTATCTGCTGTCGTGGCGATTAAAGCTTTACTCGGGTGGTCATTATTTACAGCGTTATGCCTTCACGGCAATTAAACATTCCGATCAGTCATTTTTTTACCAAGCTCCACGGGAATCACGCGCATTAACAAGATGAAGATGATGGTCACCTCTGGTTTTAGTGGAGTCGCCAACAAGCTGTCCGTGCGTTGATGAGCTATTAACGAAGTAAAGTAAAGGGGTCGAATCGAAGGAGAAAGAAAGCGATGCCGATGAATTTATTCCACCATTAATTCAAGTCAACGGTGGCAGCGTGAAATCGCAATTATTTTGTTACGTACGAAGTGCCTGTTTGTTTAACGCGTTCAGTGCCGTGCTAAATTTCACTGTTCCGCGTGGAACCTTAACCCTGAATTGCTATATAGTTGTACTAGGTGTTTCGTAATGGACGGTGCAACTGAAAGGGCAGCGGTAGTACCTACACGGAAAAATAAATAGCAAACGTGCAATAATGTCTGATCAGCTAACTTTTCGAGAAAATATGAAATTTCACAGAATTTATGAACAAATGTGATACAAAGAAGTGAATTTCTTTGAAATGGGGTTTTGTTTTCGAGCAATTCGAATTGAAGGTGAAACTGATTTGTAATCAAGTGCAAATATACTTCACGAAGACTTATGCCCGATATTCTGGAAAATATATGAATAAGCTTGTTTCTTAGGAGATACATACTATTATTTTGCAGTTGCAATCTTCTTCGGTGTAAAAAATTGCGTGGAAATATTCTCGCTCGAATTGTAAAGAAACTTTATTTGTTTTAAATAAACTTTCCTACTTGGTCGCTATTCGGCTAATATTTTTCACAACTAATATTCTAAACGAATTCCATTTAACTCATAATAATTGAGTTGCTCGGGAGAAATGGAGAAAATTTGATAACTTAAGCTACTTATCTGCTTAAGTATTAAAATTTACAGAAAGCAAAGTTGACGAGTTATGCAGACAGCTACCAACCCTCAAAATTGCTGAAAATTAATTAAACGCAGTAATACAGTAAGGATCCCATAATTTTCTGATCCTTATTTTGCAAAAATATACCAACCCATAGAACAACTCTTACATTATACAATTACACTAGTTTAGAAAATTAAAAAAAAAAATTGTACAGCAGATGGCATTATATTTTTTTTCTTATGTAAAGTGGCCCGCTGATTCCGAAAACAAGGTCTACAAATTTTTCTATGCATACGTTTTCGAGATATCGACCGGGGAACTTTTTGCCTGTCTATCAAAAAGGTGCCACTTAATTGCGAATATTCCGTGTTGCGAATGACCGATATGGTCGAAAATTAAATCAAATTAAAGATAATTGAATCGTCAGCAAATCTAGCTGAGAAAATTCTCGAGTCAGTTCAGTAGTTCGGATGAAATCGATGGAAATAAGTGACAAAAGTCATTTTTTTCCACGGAAATTGACATCGTCGATTCATTTGATCATCTGGGAGAAATTGTAATCGCAAAAATGGGACCAGTTTCTCATTTCTTACGTTGAGTTTGCACTTTCACGAAGAACACAAGGTATAAAATTTCTTTTCTTTCTCGGTTCTTGTGTTTTTTCCTCCATTCTATTGTGTTATTTCAATTTTAGAAATAGTCCTAGCTCTTTTCTGTCTTTCGTTCGTTTTCGTCAAGTTGAAGTTGAAAAATTGATTTCATACCGAAGTTGAAACACTCGGCAAATGAAAACATTAACTTTATTCGTCGAATAAAGTCAATCCGATTGAAGTTTATTCGACACATGGCGGTAATTTTTTTTAACTTTCATTCGATATTCAAAATTATTATTTAAATAAAAATTTAACACCGACGCCAGTCAAAGTCTTGCCGATCTCGATGATTTTCCGGAAACAGAAAGCTTAGGACAGAACTTGAGCGCGTGCAACGTGGAAGGCGTAGCACGCGCACCTATGAAACACGGATCACCCGATGCGATCGGTTACCGTCGCGACAATCCGCGAGACGATCCGCGGAGCCGGTAGTGGGTAATAAAATCCACTTGCAAAGCGAGCAACGGACGTGCGGTGTCGTTTTTTCTCGCCTCCGTTATCGCGATGGAGAGCTCCGGATGAAGAACGGGAGCGACGTGGACGATGTAGGCGCGATCAATGTACAGTAGAGTGTTTTCTATAATTACAGGCCGATATTAAATCGAAGGTCGGGCGAGCCTTATGGGCGTGCAGCCGCTAGCCGCGGATCCTGATTGGATGCGGAATGCTGAGCCTCTCAATTAGTCAGCCGGTCAACACTTTCAAGAACACTCGATATCGCTGCTAATTAATGAAATGATAATTAAGTCTATCCTTAGTCGATTCTTTATCGATGTCCTGTCTGTTGACAACTTTATCCTCGAACAACGAATGGTTTCTATTGCTCCTTGTGCGTTCCTTTTTATTATTACTCCGTTGATGGAGGACAATGGCTATGGCATGCAGGCAGAATTTGCTCGACGTCTAGTGTATTCTTGATAAGATCGTGGATTTCGAAAATTTTCAACTGCTTCGAAATTGTAGTTATCGCTAATTTCTTGTTTTTTTTTTCTTCTTTTTTTATCATAAAGAATAAGAAATATTGTTTCTTTTAATTGTAATTTATATCAATTTTTATGGATTCAAAAATTTAAGTAATTTCCACTAATTCACATGAAATGAAGAATTTAAGTTTTCAAGCATTCAAAGATTTTAATAAAATTTACTGATCTGGAATAAAATTCCATGAATCGAATAAAATTTCAGTGAAAATGAAGATTATTTTATATAAAGCATGTCAACAAAGCGATCCCAACTTCGCAAAGGTAAACGTATTAAGCCACCAACGCTGGAAAGTGGATATTTTAGGAAATATTTGCGAATGAAACATGTTTAACCCCTCAACGACCAGCCGCGTAATATTACGTTCCCTCGAGGTATGTATTCAGCATACCACCCACGTAATATTACGGGAGTGCGTAAGTAAATTTCTTATTCCTATTCACTATAAACGTAATATTACGCATTTCACACTGTTACACTATTAGCCTTTCTTTATATTTTCACAAAGTTTGAACTTTTTTTTTAGATAGGCAGGCAAATTTGATCAAAATATAACCTTTTGGTTTTACCTATAAACTGTAAAAATTTGTTTTTCGCCTGATGCGTAGGCATCCTTTTTTCTGTGGTTTTGCAGTGATTGCAAAGAAACGGAGGAGGTTCGGATCGACGTGAAATTTTTACAGCTTGTTCTAAATATGTACCTTGCTGCGCTAAACCTCAACTTTAATTTGTAAAAATTCTAGTTTCCGAGATAAAAAACCGAATAAAAATCGCCTCCTCCTAGTCGCTATTTGAATGTTTTTGGTTCAATTCTTTTCCCCGAGGTTCAGGCCGAAATTGCAAAATCGTATTTTCATTTTTCAGCTCAATATCAACGCAACGCCAAATACGTACACTTTTTCTAAAGCATCGCGTAAAGCACAAAGCATTTGCTTTTCTTTTACATTTCACGCACTACATATGAGTGGTGAGTCCCGAGTGGCTTATTTTTTTTTCATCCTTTCATCGTATGAATTCATAAATTAAATTCCGTCGGAAACGAAGCCTCCTCGACGAAAATTTCATTCTATAATACATTTGTTATTTATTCCTGCATATAGAATTATCATGTTCTTATTGCTGGACAGTTTGTATGTGTAACCCGCAATACACTCGATATTATTATATCTCTTGCGGCGTAAAAGCATAACAAATAATCCAGTTCACTTTCACTTCAGTTCCATTGCAAATTGACCACTGCTATTAAGCCTGCCACGAACTGTAATTCAACGTTCAACACAATACCAAGAAACGAGGACCACATATTACCAAAAGCTGCTTTATATTTATGCAAAATTAGAAGACTTTCAAAGAAATGAGAACACAAAGAATGAAAGTACAAGGGCCACGGTATGGTTAAAAAAATAAAGCGCTATAATAGAGTTGAAGGTATAAAAACGTGCTTTGGTAAAAAGAAAAGACCCGAGGGCTGTAATAAAATTGACGAAATAAAAGCATGCTTTGGTTAAAAGAGGCTGAGAAGTCGTAATAGGATTAAACAAGTAGAACCACGAGTGGATGAAAAAAGACTCAGGGACCACAGCAGGGTTAATACTCTGCGTGAGTTTTCGAAAGCGCACGCCCACAAATGCACCCAGTTATATCTGTTTACACTTTCATACAGCGCATTGCGCAAATAGTGCAAAGCAATGCTGCAATCGAGGCTCGATTCACGCTACAGCGATCATTTATCGACGCACACGTGCCCTTATTAATAACGCGGTGCATGTTTAAGCTGAAACTCGAAACGGAAAGCTTTTCGTGAGAAATCGATGTGAGTTGTTCGTCTGGAATGAGTTCCGGAATGCAAAACCCGCGCACGCCTGTAATTGTATAGTCATGGTTGCACTGTTACATGCGTATATAATATTTACGATGTACCTTGGCAATTGATTGCAGTGATTTGTGACTTGGTAACTGATGCTTCTTTATCGGACAAGTCAAATCAATTTGTAAAAAAGTTTAGTAATTACAGGTGCACGAAGAGTATTTGTATAATCTTTTAAATTAAATATAGTATTAAGTTAGTGTTGAATTGAGTATAGTATCGAGTCATCTGTAGTATTTAAATTAAATTAGTACAGTTAAGTATAGTATTGAGCCATGTGGCATTTGAATTAAATTAGTGTTAAGTTTAGTATTGAATCATATGTAGCAGTTGAATTATATGTAGTACTAAATTAGTATTATATTAAGTACACATTTTACTCACAATCAGTGTGAGTAAAATGATGCTTCGTCTGTAGTCATTTTCAAACATTGCCTTTCTAAATAAGCAGAGAACGTTTCTGTTCATGAAATGATTCAGTTAATAGATTAACAGATTTCTTTTCTAACAGCGAGTATTTACCACAATGCAAATTCATAAGATTTTGCATATTTTACGAAATGCAGAGCATGTGGTATAAAATTAAGAATTTCAATGCACAGATATTTAAAGAGATTCTTATATATTTAATTCGTCATTTTTTAAATGATCCCTTTATATTATTTAATTTCTAAGATTATTTTTTTATTATAATTATTGTAACTCTGCTATTGTTATTGTGAAACTACCCAAAAGCAAACAGGTGCTATGCAATCATATTCAACGACTATCAGACACTCTGCAGTCGTAGAAGTTTTTCCAAGAAGATGTTTTTTTTTCCAATGGAAGAATTTTCAGGTAAAGAAGCTATAAATCTCTGAATTTTACTGCGATCAGCTAGGCTTTCGTGATGCATACGCATTTTCAAATGCTACGGCATGTGTATTTAAATTAGAAGTAAACCATCAGACTAACGAAATAAAAAGAGTAAAAGGTTATAAATTATCCGATCCTAGTACAAATAACCACCTAGGCTAGTAGCGGGAAACTGGAATGGCGAAATAAAAAAAGTGTAATAACTCATGAATACCAAATGATACTAAATCTGCATATAGAGTAGCAGGTGTTCAAGATTTTTAAATGCCGGAATTTTTCAAACAATTAAACGGTAAGATTTTAATCGAAAGAAGGGTCACTATTACACGCTGTAACCCTTACAAATTAAAAGTAACAAAAACATTTAGTACTTTCCCTCGCCCGACACTCAGTGCTCGATCATTCTGCTACTACTCAACGCAACTATTTCCGTATTTCTTCTTTCTTGTTACCCTCCGCAATAATTTCCAATATTATCTCTAAAACCGGCAACATTTTCGAAAAACTAGAATAGAAATATCATTTTTCGAAATACAAACTTCTTAAAATCTACAACACTTCTCAAGGCGATTCTCTAACTTGACAAGCCCAACCGATTAATTAAATATAAAATACTGTTCCCGATGAAACTATAAAATTGAAATATCACTCCCTCGATTAAACAAAGGATGGAGCTATAATTTCCGTAGCAGGATCCAGCATTACTCTTCATCAATTACATTCCTTTAACCGATTACTATGTATCACGTGACAAGTGTCAGGTACTTACGTATTTATCGTTGGCCGATCAGACGATCACTATTAATTCGCTATGCGATACACTGGAGTGGCACTAGGATGAAATGAGAATCTGAATGCACGTGCACGTGTCTGTACGTGTGTATGCACAACGATCCCTATGGGCGCGAGGGATGGAGCGACAAATGAGAAACGAGACCGCGGCCAACCTTCATTTATAAGAAAGTGTCCAAGGATCGGACCTTCCGCGGACTCCATCGAGGAAGGGGGCACCAACAGACTCCGCTTTACTCTCGCGTTCTTAGTTATGGTGGGAGTACGGGATACTCTTGATCTTCGATTTCCAAGGTCCTCGAGATCGACCGCTTATATCCTTCGCTCCTCTAGTTACAATTAGCAATGATTCGAATCCACGAATGCCTGCACAAATTTTCGAGATTCTCGATACAGGAGGGATGTAGAAAACATTAAGCGTAGATCCAATTTTCGATACTTGCGTAGTTAAAACAACCATAAGTAAAAGCATAAGATCGATACGAAGACTTTTGAGATATTAAGGGCTCTCCCTACCTTGACGGGCGAAAACCGATGCGAACCTTGGGAATCGTTTCGAACAAAATCATTAGAAATAAAATACAGGGTGTCCTTGAAGGAAATGGTCACTGCGTATGTATAAGGGAGGTGGTAGAGGAGGTAAAGTGGAGCAAAACAGTTCTTGTAAACATAGATACGCATATTATAAACGCATATTTAATAAAGCCAGCGGTATTACAGAAACTGTTGAAGATATCAGTGCAAATTTTCAATATTCTTCAGGATAAAGATGGACACGAGTAAACTAAATTGTGATATTTCAGTTATTATTATTATTTATTCAATGGGTGAAAGAACCTTTAGATTATTTACCCTTTCGAAATATTAGTTGAAATATTATTAAAAATGAGAAAACCCTAACACTAAACCCCTACTGATTTTAAATAATTTGCATAAACTTCACAAATTTAAATAAATTACATAAACTTTTATGGATTTTACAAAATTCGAGTAATTTAAACTAATTTTCATGAATTCAAAAATTTCGCGAATTCAACGATTTCAATCAAATTGATTGAGCTGAAAGCTCCGCGAATTGAATAAAATTTAAATGAGTGAAATTACATAGAAAAGCAGTAGACCTCGCTGAAAAGAAGAGTGAAACAGTCGGGGAGGGGGAGTAAATGCACACGTGAAGCACGTGCTTAAACGTAACGGCATTTGATCCTGAGATATAAGCCATACACGTAACGTGATTATCACTATTTCAGTGTCCTTGGAGGATGACAATTATCTTGCCCACAAGGGGAAACCGTTTGATATCCAAGTTTGAGGTGATCGACCGTGCATTAGAGAAGACACATATGGTTTGTACACGCTGCATTATCGCCGTAACATTGACACACTTGGCTGCGATTCTCATGTCAGTTGTGTTTAACAGCTTGATATGTAATAAAGCGAGTTCGAAGACTCTCCTTGGAATATGTTACTGTGACATATGTACCTAGCCAGTGTTAACAGTACGTGTAACGTGCACACGGATTATTCATGTCACATAGTTTTCTCTTTTTATTTTTATGTTTCTTTTACTTGGCAAAACTGGAACCGTATTTGGTAAGCGGAGGAATTCATAATACTAATCGCGAGTCACATAAGTGTTTTATATTAAAAGGTCTTAAAACTTAAAAGGCAGATGTAATATTAAATTATACGGAAGTTGTAATTAATAATTATACTAGGTTTGGACTAGCTTAATCACAATAATTTAAATATCATTTCAACTATTTCGAGTATTTTATTTCCCACTTATGATATTCTTGCAAATACAACTATTATCCCATTTTGAGGAATAATCTTCAAAACACACACTTGTAGAATAATAAAAGGAAAACATTGCAAAAACGCAGGTATTTTCTGGCGAACTGTATACTTCAATCAAGGGGCAATCAATTGGAAATACCTAGAACTTAAATTGTACCTTTTCTCAATTTACTACTCCCCGATTTAAATGGATACAATTTACTGGAAGATTTCCTACTAAATAAATTAAAAATACCTCCTTACAATTAGAATAATCGACGAGAAATTCTTCTTCAGAAAATCTCTTCTATTCATCGACAATTTCAAAGTGTTTTCAATTTACTCATCTGATCACATCGATATACTTACGTAATTCCTTAGAAAATCTGTTACGGAATAAATTGAAAAATACTTCAAACAATCAATGAAACCAGAGGGCCTCTCAAAGAAGAATCTTTCGTCAATTAAGTATTCTTAGTTTAATGCCCCCCCCCCCCCCTAGATTTGAATACACAATTTACTAGAAACCGCGAACGCAAAAATTCTTTCCATCGCACAACGATGCATCGAGCTGAAGTGTCTATCGTGGACAAGCAGATCTCCATGCCATTGGTGATCTACGAATGCGACGTATACATATCCGGGTCAAACTCTGCATACTACCACGCATACCACACCTTTTAAGCGGAAACAGACTCGTAAGTGGCATTGAGGCACTGAATCGAAACGGATCGTTCAGAGGGGAACAATCGCTAAATGTGAAGCGTGCGTGAACATTTTTTCATCGATCTCCTCTACTTACTTCTATCCCCCCCCCCCCCGATCGCTTCAACTTATAATTGCTCTGCCAGTTGAAATGTAACGTGATCTTACCAGAAGACTCGAAGAATTTTCCATCTCAATAAGTGGAATGTATAGAGTGTCTTACAAACAAGCAATCCACGTTTGGGTACTTGTATGTACTATTTACCTCGAGGATGGAAGAGAATTATGTGGGATACACATACTGCTGTTAGTTTTCTCTAGTCAATTATTAAGTACAAAAAATGAAATGTAGATTTTGTAAACAAGTATTTATAATTGGTGTAAAAATTTAATGTAAATGTCCGAGCAATTATTTAGTATAATTAGGGTTTTATCGTACATATTACTTTAAAAATTTAGTGTAAATCTGTACCTATATTTTTAGTAATAATAATAATAATCACAAAGCAACATCACGCTTCTGTAAACTTTTTACAAATTTTTTCACAAATTTTTACAAAATTTTGCTCTGCAGAAGGAAATTGTTAATAACTAAATAGAAATGGAAGGTTTTTGAACAATTCGATCTAAGCTGAATAAAATTATTTACCAACACCCTGTATATTATTGCTGAAATATGTGGAAATATTTTTACTCCTTTGAAAACAAGAAACTTTGTTCTACATTTCTCTGCATTTCAGGCGACATGAACTAAGGAAAACCGTTCTGGTAAAGAAGAACAGTTTAAATTAATAAATTCTTTATTACTCAATGTTTAAACATTATTCGATACTTAAAATATTTAATGTATTTACCTACGTAAGATGTCATATTTTCAGTTGACATCTTTTCATTAATATCGCTAAAAAAATAAGAATCGTTATTTTCTACATCGATGTACACGGTATATTCCAATTTATTGTCGAATAGTGTTTGGCGGGTAGTCTGAAAAGTTCAGATTAGTTACCATCATCTCCTGGTTTCACTGTTATTAAAAAATTATGAGTAGGTATATTTAACTCGACGTGTGCACGAAGAAAGTAGGTAGCAGAACGATCGATTTCCATTTATTCATGGTATTAAAAAAAGACCGTGAAGCAACATTACTTCAGATTATGTTCGGAATTTTCATCGTTCGATATCGTAACCGGTGTGAAAAAAAGTCTTCGTAGTTTGTTGATGTTAGTGTATTTGTTGCCTAGGCGACAAATGTGCATTAAACAAAATACAACTAGACAATTAGATAAATTGGATGTTAAAGAAACGTATGTCGTGTAAACAATAGCATCCCAATTAATTCCATTTTATTACATAGTGGCTGTATTCTTATAAACCATACAAGTAACAAATTATAAAAAATTATGTACAATATGCCTAAACAAAAATTTGCATAGTTACATAGATAGCTGCTCCACATAGAAAATAGATGGAATATACTTGTATATTTTTTGCATAGAACACACAAAAGTGCATGTGATACACACGAGATGTCCCATTTGAATCGATCAACGCGAATATCTTCGAAACTGTTGGACATTAGTGATATCGGGAAAAGTTCGGGGCAAAAGTTTATTGATTTTGATAGGGGGCGAGGGGAGCGGTGGGGTGGGGTGGGGGAGGGGGGGTCATAATTTAATGTCACTAGTATTTTTTTTAGATGCAGGTGTAATAGTAATATAAAGGTCAAGCTTATTTTTCTGAAAGAAACTATGTGCTATCTAACATATTACGATAATTCAATTACTAATTAATTCGCTATAAAAAGGTATTAAGGTGCTTGTGTAGAAAAGCAATTAATTTTAGAGATAGCTTAATTACAGTTTGTAATATTGCTGAATGAAACATCTCTTAAATTCATAACTTTTCTGCATACACACTCTGGTACATTTTTGCAATGCCCTATTATTTTTTATGCATCGATTAATGCATCACAAAGTATACAGTTCTATTTAAAAAATGAAATAGAGATTCATATCTCCTTTATACTTCCATTTACGAACAAAATTACCGACATCACACACTATTCTCCTTAAATATAATATTTGTTTATATCACCAACACTTTCGAAGATATCTGCATGGATTAATTTAAATTGAACGCCCTGCATAGTTCAAATAATCTTTGTACGTGTTAACTGAAAAGGTTGCAAAATCCTGAAAGCCTTTTTGTTTATGGTTAAATTAAGTGGTAGGGGGCAGGGGAACATTTTGCTATCGCATTTTTTAAAATTAATTATTTTGTCATAATAATTCTAGTTCGCTCCCATGTAATACACATTGAAGTTTAATGTGTTTAATGTGCTATTAGTCGATTGCGAATAACTAAATAATTATAAACAATATTAGTGGCTTGAAGAAATTTGTACACTTTATGGATAACTTAAAGAAACTGCTGTAAAAGTTTGACTAATGCGAGCTTATTCCTTCAAATGTTAAACTTTATGGAAAGACCAGTATTAAGACACGCTACAAAAAAATGATCGATTATCACTCGGAACACCCTGTAGAAATGCTATACTATCAACATCTTTTTCCTCCAGAATATAAAACTGAAAATTATGACATCGAACCTAGTATATCACACAAAGGAATGCAAAATGAAAAAAGAAAAAAGTCCCCTGTTGCAGGGCTCGAAAACCAGTCCTCCCTGCGTCTAATTTAACCCCACTACATTAAAGTATCATCCCATTTAGAAAGAACTCATATTCTCAAAATCCATCAAAGACTCGCAAATCGTTTTAAAACCGTGAAAAGCATTTTAGAGTGTTTTGTTTTAGAAAACAAAGAAAGGTAACTACAGGTGTGACAGTACGTGAAGGAATAAGTGTCAGACTTAGGTGCCTTAAATTTTCCTCAAATTATGAAGACTTTTCAAAGAAATGAGAAGGAAATCAATTAAAAAAACAACAAGCCCGAAGCTCACAGCAAGATTAAAGAAAAGAAACCAGATTGAGTGAAAGCATACCAGAGGACCATAGCAGGATTGGAGGGCTAAAAACGTGACTGGGTCAGAACAGACTCGAGGGTCGCAGTGGGGTTGAAGAATTAAAAACGCGATTGAGCTGAAAAATACCTAACTGGGTGGGAAAAGGCCCGAGGACCTTAATAGAGTTAAAAAGTGAAAGCGCGACTGATAGTGAGTGAAAACAGACCCGAGGGCCATAATGGAGGGCTTAAAATATAGAAGTAAAAAGACGATTAAGTCGAAAAATACGTAACCCTGTCGGGTTCTAATTTAAACCCACTAAAGTATCATCCCGTTCAAGAAGCAGCCAAACAAATATTACAAAAGTTTTAATTGAAAGACTAAAGAAAAATAAGCACGATCCACGAACATTCCAGGATCCACCACCAGGCTCGTCTCCTCCATATTAATCCCGAATACCATCGAAGAAGCCTCCCGCCCAGTTGGCAGTCTGCCCAAAAAGCGAACTCATCTCGGATTCGTTCACACTCGCGTACGCTTAAGGCCCGTAAGGGATCGAGGAATAAGGATGCAGTACGCACTCTCCCTGTTATCGACCCTATCAAGAGGAGTGGAACTAAGGGAGGACGAACGATGACGAGCGGCACCGAGCTCAGCCGAGGGAAATGTCGTGTTTGGTGTTGTACTTTCGTTAGATCCAGAACGGATACTGCAGCCCCTCTGACGCCGCTCCAAACTACCCCTCGCGGTTTCTTTTCGCCGGACTCGATAAAACGCGGTGAAATTTCAGCGGTTCCTTCCATGTGCGGTGAATTCGCAGGGAATCGGAGTCCGCGGGGAAGGACTCGACGGGACGGTGCTCGAGGATCGTCGCTTCTCCCCGTTAGCGTGAAACCAGTTCGTGAAAATTCCCACCGCGTTATAAACAAAGACGGAGCGACCTGACAATGTGACCGCTGATAAGACGGGGACCATTTTCGATTAGGTGGCTGCGAGATTATTAAACTGAAAGCGCCGGGACTTCCTTGGCAAGACTTCTGCTGCGTCTGATGCCTGATTCTGCGGCTTACGTCGATTCTCGGCCACTGTAACGGTACGTGACGCTCGTGCAGGCGAAATAAATGCACGCGAGATGATCGCTAGCGCGACGTGATCCTGTCGATGGTGTTTTGGGAACGGGAAGTGGCGAGAGTCCACCGAACGACACCCTTGGACTCGTGGGACCTTCGAAGCACGTAACTGTTGGCGCGTAAATTTCCTGGAGCAATGCAGTGAACAGTCCCAAGTGCTGCGTATATGTGCGTGCTGTACACAAGAGTGCTCGGTAAAATCGGTGTCTCGTTTCTTCTAAGTCAGGCGCTGATTAATCTGCTGGCCTTGATAGTACGTGGTGATCCTGCTCGAGGATGATTCCAACGGGTCCAGCTGGTGCTTTGTCGTCGCAGGAAGGACCATGTCGAAAGTTGGTCGATCATGCCACGCGATTGTCAAACAGTAAGCTTTTGTCTCTTTACCTTGTAACTCTGCTGGGTACTCGTGGACAGTTCTGGTTACTTCGTTCGATGTCTGTTTCTAAGATTCTGTTCGTGTAATTTTGAAAGGTAAATAATGTTCCCTATTTTGCCCCATTCGTACAGGGCTTCAAGAAAATGCCACTTAAAAATTCATTCATTCGGCTAAATAGACCTTAAGTTATAATCAAAAGGACGTTTTTGATAAACAGGTGAATATTAAATTTGCCGAATTCCTTTAATTTATTTTTATTATAATAATAAATTAACGAATTTAACTACTAATTTTATTAACTACAAATTATTTATGTAATATTTACCTATTTCAAAAATTCATATTAAATTGTTCAGTTTTAAATTTTAAATGAAATTATGTTTTAAAATCACAACTATAATCAAATAATAAAAATCAAATTCCCCCGGTATAGTAAATGGTTCTATGAATTTAAAGATGAACGTATTTTCTTCTTTGTTTTATAATGTTTTCCATGAAAGGGTACACCTAATTTTTCGGACAATTCTTTTAAGTTTGAGATCGTATTAAAAGGACAAATTCGCGATAGCTTATTAAACTTGATTTCGATATATGAAAGATTATATTAATACTTCGTAGATATAGGGACTGTTTAGCCTCATTTATTCGAATACCTTTGTAATATTCTGTTTGTTGAAAATTATACTGTATAAGGAGCAACCTGAATGTCTTTGAGATATCCATAAATTGACTGAATGGAATTAAATACTAAATAATGCACGATTTTCGGGACAATAATAATGAAATTGAAGAAATAATAAATAATAAATAATTTCGGGATAAGAAAGAATAAAATCGGTATAAAAGAAAAATATGAAAGCACCCCCTTCTCCACCGAAAACTCAAGTTGTTGCGTTGCTTAAATGGGGAATACTTTGCTTTACTTAAACGTGTTTATACATAACTTTGGTCTATTCGAAATTCGTAAATTCTAGGCGCAAATATTATTTAAAAAGATACATATTTGGTTTACAATGTTCACTGACATAAATTGTATTCAGCACTTTCTGAATATGTATTCAGTATAATAACTTCTAGTGGCAACAGATTCTCGGATCTACCTCGAATTAATTTCTGTTTGAGGACATTTGCAGTGTTTTACGTATCAAATACAGGTAAACAATATTGAAATTCATAGGTAAGGGCCGATTATATTTTGCAATATAATTTACTGAAAAGAGTAGAGTTTTGTAACATAAAGGCTTACTTTGGCAGTTAAATTTACATGGATATCCTGTACAATATAATAAAAAGAAAATTATATGGTTGTGTTTAAAAGAATCAAAATGAAAAAAGTCTCCGACATTTTTATGCTTTTAATTTGTTGGTCCAACGATATTAGTTTAAGTAAATAAACCAACAAAGGACGGGTAACGATATGCTCGTAACAATCGCGTGACTTAAAAAGATTAAATAAAATTATTAATGAATTTGTTTGTTTTTTACACAGTTCTTATCAATTTCAGCAACTTTTACTCGTAACGATTTTCAAAATAGCGGATATTTTAGAGACAATGATGACTTTTGAAATCACTTCTTGCCAGCACAAAGCTCTGTATGAAAAGATCTTATTTTGATATCTTCCCTTTGTTATCACACGAGAAGGATCGACCCTGTTTCGACTGCGCCATGAATTACGTCGCAGCAGTTACAGAACAAAGGGAATCGGATTGTCTATGGTCAGCCATGCCTGCCGGACCAATATGCCGGGGCCGAAATTCCCTGTAACTCTTCGCACGTTGGTTATTTAATAAATTTATTTTTAAATACAAGTTACTCATACACGTGAATATTGAAACTATGTAGAAATTTTTTGAAATTATTCATTAAACATTCTCAATTTCCATCTTTATTCACCCTTCTATGAGAAACATAAACCTGCTTTTCTATATAGCATGAGCCTCTGTAATAACGTAATACAGCACGTAAGTTATAAACATATTTTTTAATAGAAACTATTTGAACGTACTACAGGTAATTACAATTTTCTACGTAGTATGCAATTAAATACTTCAAATGGCTTATTTCTAATAAAATTAACCAAGTACCCCTCGACAGTTGTATTATTCAAATCTAAAATGCTGGTATTTATTAACGTCTACTTTTACACGTAAATGCTTTCGAGGATCCCCAGGCTTGTCCGCTCACCCGATACTCCCTTTAAAGGCTCTCTTGCGTAAAGCAATTTTCGCTACGCACTTAGCTACCCTTAAGAACATTCCCTCGCGCGCATGCAAACGTACACTTACAATCTCGTTCGCTCCGACCTATGTACGCTTTTGCCAAAGCTTTATGCGTGAATTTCTACCGTCCGTCCTCCACTGTTCTTAGCAAACTCTCTCATTCATACCAATATTCTCCGCATCAGCATCGTATCCTACATGCGCGGGTTTATCGAAATAATTATATCCGTTGCTATTGGACAAGTTCAAATTGTTTCTATTGCAAAATAATTTTCTTATTCTTTATTGAACAGTGTTTCGTAATTATATCCGACAGATGGGTTGCTAGAATAAGTCACTGTTACCAAATATTACCTTAACCTAGTATTAGGTTAGTTATGCAGAGTTATTTTAACTTTCTTCTGGCCACCACTGGATAAACCAATAAAGTGGCAGTGCCCTGACCGTTTTCATAAAATACTCTAGAATGTTAGCGATGAGAAAAAGCCAACCCTGGTAAGCTCGAATGCGATCGAGTCTCGATCGGCCACAATCGTTTGAAACCATCGAAATGTCATCGAAGATTACTAAAGGAACATTTTTGAGTATACATATGGGTATAACGGTATACATATAAGGGTTTAAGGGTATAAGGGTGTATAAGAGTATAAGGTTATAAGGATATAAGGGTATAAGAGTATATAAGGGTATAAGGGTATAAGGATATACCGGTATATAAGGGTATTAGGGTATAACGATATATAAGGGTGTATAAGGGTATAAGGGTATATACCCTGCGGAATGATCCCGAGAGTCGACGAACGAAACATGTGTGCGAAACTGAAGGTCTGCATGCAACGCGTATACGTATTATGTCGACGAAAATTTGGCTTGAAGAAGAAAAATCCTATCCTACCATTTCCGAAAATTCCATGATACGCGATTTACATAAGAAAAATGCCTTTAAATTTAAAAAATATTGCAGGCATGATGAGATATTAATGAAATAATTTTCAGGTTAGGTTGGAATAGTCGGACGACGAGTAAATGATAAGCGGTAGCGACGTCTCTAGATAGAGCTCTGTAAACAGTGAAAAATTATTCTTTACGATTTTTTTCTAATTTCGCCTGAAACAGAGCTATAGCCTAGCAAAGTTGCCAGAATGGCAAGGCTTTAGTAGGAAATTATTTCAATTGGGGGCGGCACTTTTGGTCACGTTCCGAGAGATAGCGCGCACTATGAAATCGCCGGGACTGTGCTTCCTATATTACCCCGTGAAGTGGAAATGTCGGGTAATATAATATTATCAGGGGCAATCGGTGGAAGCCCGACACTTGGTGATATGCAGCCCGCTACACTTATCTGCCAGATAATCTTGAATAACCAATACCCGAAGTTTGTAAGGTTGCCTACTGTCTGGCGCTCACACAAGTCTACTAGTTCAGCAGGCTGCCTATTGCCAGGTGCTGGGCAGTACCTGGACTAATAAAATTGTAAGGCCTGTAACCCTGTTATACGACGTTGTATGGAAAAGTTTTATTAAGTAAAAATGTCTGTCTTACCGATCCGTATAACATACTATACTGATGGCAACGTATGTCAAGTTTTGCAGAGTTTCTATATTGCAACTTTAGAACGAAGGAATTCCGTATTATGCTCGCGATCTAAGTAATTTAAAAAGAAGGGTACAGTAAGAAAATAAATATATACGCACAATTCATTCACACTTTATCAATTATCCATTCGTTCTGTCTGGGTTGCTCCCATACATCTATCAGAGATGAAATTTGAAACAACTATGCTAAAGCAAACAAAATATTATAATAAAGCAACAATTCAATCGAAATATATCGTGAGAGATTTTAGTCAAATTATAGAAAACAGAATAAATGATTGAATTAAATAATTGAATTACTGACTGGATAGTTAATAGAGAAGACATGTAAAAAAGGATTAAATCATTCTAAGGATGTCGAATAAATATATAATCAACAGTTAATGAATATTAAACTGAAACTGTAATAGGCAATAAACGAGGCTAGTAATTAATTAGACGTGGAATAATTCAACGTCGAGGGGTAAGCACTAATATCCGTCAAGCACTAAACACGTTTTAACCCTTCAACGTCTACAAGAAGAGTTAACGATCCTTTTTAGCATGCTGAAAACTTGACTATGATCGCCAGAGAGAAGATGAGGAAATTATAATGAAAACTCTGGAAAATAAGATTGTAGGCCAACCCGCTACCACTATAATTTCTTTGAGAAAGCTATCTCGAATATTTTTAATACGAACGGCTGAATCCAGATCATGTAGCAGCGAGAGTTATAAATACACGCAAGGATCCAAGGATAATAAACATCAATGACTTCTCCAATGCCCTCTGTCCTCTATTCTCCATTCCATATAAGAGTAGACCTACGCCCCTACCGATTTCTGACCGATCTGTGCAGCTCCCACGGATTTCACACACGCGATTGGTCGTAGCAATTTCCCTGCCGGTTTCCTACCAATCAACAGTGTATCCCTGTGCGGAACCAGTCTACTCTAAAGTGGAATGCAGTATAACTAATTGTATTTCTATTAATTCTCCTGCCAATTATTTTAATATAATGTGAAAAAAAATGTATAAATTTCCATTAAAGAAAAAAATTAACGATCCTCTTATAATTCGAAATTTATTGTAAACTTTAAAAAATACTTAAATCCCTTATTATTCTCACGTAAAATAGTAGGACTGGTTCCTCTGATATCTCTTCCTCGCGTTATTCATATGCAACAAAAGTATTTGTTTAAATATCCAGCAGATCTATGAAACATTACCATGTGCCCAACTCCCGGCACATTTACCTATTATTTCGTGTTTCCCTGTACTGAAACAAATTCTCGATTCTTCAAGATACAGGTAACAAGCAGATGAACAAGATAGAAGGTCGAAGAGCGTGAGAAGATTGCAATGATGGTAAGGACCGCGTATTTCTTTGGCGATGATTCTGACCAGAATCAGCGAGGGGTCCGATCGACTGTAAAGGGACAAATCCATTAAGAGGAACAGGAAGAAGGATCGCAAGAAAGTGAATCATGGGCTCTCTGCCGAATCTTCACGAGTTGTCGAAGGAGAAGCTCGAAAGTCCTGCTTACAGGCCAGCCCCGATCGGTGGTTTAGGACCTATACGACTACCAGCTCAGCCCCCACCGTTAGCACATACTCATAGACGCGCTAGAAGCAGTGGTCATCACCATGCCTTATGGGATAACGATGCTATGCTAGAGGTATGGCAAAAGGTCACCCCACGATACTGTAATTAATAAATCTAGTTACCGTACGTGTAGTACCTAGAAGAGACATAGCGAGGTCGTGAAAGCTGCGAGAGCCTCAAAGTGTACAGCATTGAGATTTCGAGATAAGAGGACTGGAAGCCTTACCTCCCCAAAAGGGAGCCAACGCCCTTGTTCCGAAACCGCGAAACTGTGAACTTCGGGAGTCCCGAAGCTTTGACGACGACGCTATATGCTATCGAGGTACTCGGTACGTCGGGGAATCACTGTGCTAGAAAGTAGTCAAGGAAGAGAATCCTTGGATCAAATAGAAACCTTTGTTCATAGCACATGGCAGCTTACTCTCCCATCTCCTGTCGTTCGACGAGAACGTCTGCCTTATCCTGGCGCCGACGGGACTCGATGAACTCCTCAGCGGGAGCGTCATCCGTACGCCGGCTAATAGCCGCTGTTAGAGCAGCTCCTTCCGGCCCTCGGCCACCGAAGAGGGCAATTCTGAGGCACTGCGCTGCTCTTCTTCTAGGGCACGCAAGCTGCTCAGCCGCCGTGCTGCCCATGTTCCCGTTGCAGGCTGGTCTCGGCGCTTTCAATCCTCAGCTGGGACCAATGCTTCTCGCTCTTCTTTACGCGACAGCAACGATCACCAGCTGTTTCGCGCCGATTCTCGTGCAGAGATTCGGGACGAACCTTGGGATAAGCACCAGCCACATGGCCACTACGGTTTTCGTCGGGGTACACCTTTACCCAAAATGGTGTGTACTCTGCTGTGCAGGATGAGCGTAGAAACTGAACCCGGTTTATTGCTGTTTCCTATGTGAACACAGAGAACAGTGGAGGAGAGTGTTGCTCTGCTTAGAAAGCTCTGACTACCCATCGCCACAAGTACGTTCTTTCAAAAGATCCACCGATGCTTCTGCAAAGTCTGCATTGTATTTCTTTTTTATCTAAACTGGTCCCATAAGGCAGTCCTGCGTGTAAAAGTACCAAAGTGTCTCGTAAAGGGATTAACACTTCAGGAGATAATTCATGTTCTGTGGCAGAACATTATTATGTTACAGCGAGTATTGGAATGCATCATCGGTGGCACTATATATATTTTTAAGCTATTAATTTACCATTTTAAGTTGCCTACTGAAAGCAAGGAATTTATTGTGTAATTGTTATAGCTAAATAATTTTATATGAATATACCTTATGGTTGAGATCACTTTATACGACAAGAAAACATGTTTCCATTTTCAAAGCAATGCAATTCCATCCTGCGAATGCATCGGTAGAATCTTTTAAACCAATGATTATGGGGACATAAAATTCTCTGAGCACTGTAACGCCTTCCACTACCATTTTCCACTGTCTTCGTCTAGAAATTATAGCACAGGCCGGTTTAAAACGCTATTTGAAATTTAAGTTTATGAACAGCATTATGTTGAAAAATTGGATTGAACTCGTTGCCGTTACTACTAAGTCATTATTAACTATAACAAATATTTATGTTTTCTTTTATATTTTTTACCGACAGGTATATACTATTACCCAGTTATGCAATGTTGGGTGCTTGTGTTAGTCCAAGTTTCATAGCAAGAGTTTCACATGTAAATGCTTCAGCAACTAGTCTAGCTTTGGTATCCATCGATCCTGAGGATCCTGATGAAACAAGACGCGAGTGCCTTCTGAGAAGACTTAATCGAGGAATCAAATTAGCAGAAGACATAGGTCTCGCATTGGGTATGAACATTTTAACATGTTTCCCAAGTTTCTAGTAAAATTCAAAAGCGTTTATGTTTCTACTCATAATAAGTACGTTTGAATTTAATTTAATATAAGTGCAAAAAATTCGCACCACGTTCGTAATTTACAAATGCGTTGTATTTAATTGTTTAACACCTGTACCCTCTTCTCATAAAGCAATGAAAATCTAGTAGTTATAACAGAATTCTAGTCATTAAACAATATTTGTTATAGTAGATATATTATGTTATTATTATGTGCATGAAAAGAGTTAAGAATTAATGAAATGTAATGATTATTTCTGCTAGGTTGTCTAATCGCTGCCATACTTGTAAAACTAACAGATTCAATACCCATTGATACTGCAATGAACAGCGAAGTAAATGACATTTGCGGAGCAGAGTATTGTCCGGAGGAGATTTATCCTTATAACAGCACAATTAACGAGCCCGCATTATCATCTGGAACGTCAAAAATATTGGTCAGCATATGGCTGGGTTTTGCCGTCCTTGGTTTAAGCATATCCTGCGCTTTCCTTGACTCCAGAATAAAGGAACCACAGAATGTCAATGAAAAGCACAGTGCACGAAATATCCTCGCATCTGTGAAATCCGCATTTCAAGATCCTAAGCTGCAATTAGCAGCACCATTAACGCTTTTCATCGGGCTCGAACAGGGATTTATTTACGCTGATTTTATAGAAGTGAGTATTACAGTATAAAGAATAAGTATTGCTGAAAGATCCCCGCAAGACCTAGTGAAGCGAATTCCAATTCGTATCTTTGTTGAACTTCTTTCGTTTGATACAGTAGTGTTTAACTTTCCATGTTCAATGGTATATTTTCATTTGAGATAATATTATTTCAATTGTTGTAAAAATAAGTTTAAAGTTTTTGTTTAGATGAAATAAATCTTTCGTGCATTTTTAAAACATATCGTAAGATGGTAACTAACGTGGACTCTTACACGATTCATGCACGTTCTTAGTAATTTGTGTGCCCTCTCGAGTGTTTCCTACAATGTAATAAGTGTTTAAGCGATCCTTATTTAATAGGCATATGTAGTCTGCGCGCTCGGAGGCGCTGGGACAGTAACTCTAAGCTTCTTAAGTTTAGCATCTTTACAAGCCCTAGCTGGCGTAACACTATCGATGCTTCTGAGGCATATTAAAAGATACTTTGTTGTAGGTAAGTGATTGTCAAACGACTTCTCTAGTTTCTAACGCTAAATTTCTAATTTTAATAATTAATCATTGTATTTTCTCTATAAGTTGTTGGATTTGTATTCCATGCATGTTTACTGCTGGTTTTAATCACGTGGAGACCATCCGGCGATGATCCAGCACTTTTTCACGTTATATCTGCTGCCTGGGGAGTTTGCAACTCCATTTGGGAAACTCTAGTATACAGTAAGTTCCATATCAGTTGTCTATAATTGATTTCCGTAATTTTACATGCTTAAACTCGGATAGCACACGCCGTCTTCTAGACGTCCATTTTACGTCTGTTTTTGGTCTGAACGTCTTAGACCATATTAAGCATCTTTAAGACATCTTTAAGGAATCTGTGCCAGGACGTCTTTTAGACGACTGTGTGGAGACATCTTTTAGACGACTATGTTAAGACGCCTTTAAAACGTCTGTCCTGAAATGTTTCTAAGACGTCTGTCCGAGTAAGTTTTTAAGACGTCTCTAACACGTCCATGCCAAGACGTTTTTTAAACGACTGCGTTTAGATTGCTTAAAGAGACGTTTGTACATACATATAAGATAAGTCATGACTAGGCCGGCTCGCGATGGATAGTACGCGACCGCCAGGCGGCGACCGGGCGAAGCGCTTCTCGCAGGTGGGATACAGCAGTCATGCCTATAAGAGAACCGGGCAGAACTTATAACGTCACTTTCGAGTACCGGCATTTTTTGAACAGGGAAATTTGTATTTTCGACTTGAACTTCTTGAATATGCCAAAACATGTCTCGAGCATTCGCTATTGCAAGACGGTCTTCATTTTTTTTTTTTTAAGAAGAAACAAAAGTTTTAACCAGCAGGAAAATAAACTTTCTCAAATGAGAACAAGATCGCGCAGCTTCGACGGGGCTTATTTTCTCAAAATACTTAATTTCATTAAAATATATTAGTTCTAATAAACACGAATCAAGGTCATGCTTTAATATCTTTTTAAAGAGTTGCGGTAGGCCTAATCAAGTCCTTACGAAGATGTCTTTGAGGCGTCGTGAAAGTGTCAAAGGGGACGTCTTTACGACCACTTAAAGATGTCTGTAAGACGTCTACAGGGCATTTAAAAGACGTCTTACAGACGTCTACAAACTGTTCAAAAGGCGTCTTAAATACGTACGGTTTCCTGAGTCACGAAATTCAAAAATGTTTATAGACGGCTTTAAGACGTCTTTCAGAAAATAACAGACATCTTTGAAACGGCTTATAGACGTCTGGTGCTATCTGGGAATAACTGTACTAAATAAGTGTTTCGATACAGTAATCTTTGTTTGGGTAATTTTATGTTACATAACAATATCTTAAGCATATATGAAGCGTAAAACTTTTCTATGTTCATTGAATAATTATAATTGATGAAATTTCAGTTTTTTTCCGCCACACGTTAATCTCATTTCTCATTATTTCCTTCCCACGTACTACTGATTCAAATACTCTAACAAAATATAATTGAATTTCTAGCATTAGTATTGGGTTTGTATCCAAATTCTTGGCAAGGACCTTTATCAACGTCTCTTTTCTGGAGATGGCTCGGTCTTGCCCTTACTCTTGGTTTGCACGGACTGGTTTGCACACGATTCCGAGTACTCGGTCTTGCTTGTGTACTACTCCTGTCTGTGGTTCCTTATATATGGCTGGAAATTAAACTGGCCAAAAGAGGCAAAAGTCTGGCACCATTGTGACTGGGAGATCCGAGCACGAGTGATCATGGTTCATGTGTTAAGACAGAAGAACGTTATAGAGATTGAGAAAAATTCGTTCCATTCAGCTTAAGAATGACAAAGAGACACAGCAGAAACTCTTTTGTGGGAGGTAGTACAATTACAACGAAGGATCGTGCACAGCGTAGAGCTCACAGTGTAGCGTTTGCTTGTAATATCGAACGTAATTTATCCACGAAAGGTGTTCTGTCGCGACCTTCCACATCAACTGTAGAGGAACGTCGAAAAAGTACCAAAAATGATGGTGCTATTCTTCCTGTCTCCAAAGGCTGACATTCTAATATATTTTCAGTATCTTGCATATTTAAATATTAGACTGGGATGGAAAAGACAAGGTCAGTCCTGAATTAGTGAAACATAATTGCGCTTTAATTTAATTGTATTCTTCTTTTCTTAAATGTCTGAATACTTAAAGCAGTGATTCCCAACCTGTGAGTCGCGAAATGTTTTCTGGGGGGTCGCCACGGTTTTTTTTTTTTTTTTAAATATTATTAAGTAAGGTAGAATTATATTCTGAAATACCTATTTTTAATGCAGTTTCTTTGCATTATTAAATTTACCTTACCTTATATGTGGGGCGGGGGGGTCCAGATCATTTGAATATTATAAAAGGGAATCGCGACACAAAAAAGGCTGGCAAACACATTAACTGTGTTCAGGTAAGATCTTATGCTGACGCTGGACGCTCGTTTTGAGCATTAAAATAAAACCAGTCACGTGATCGATCCACGTGAGTTTCAGCATCAAGCGGAAACAGGGATCAGCGGGCTTAAGCTACGCAGGATGGAGGGGGAAACTTCTATATAGGTCTTTCCCCTCCATCAATGTAGCTTAAGCCCGCCGATCCCTGAGCGGAAAAGCTAAATGGAGTTTAGCTTTTTTGCTCGACTCTCGTTTACTCTGAGCGTCGAGCGTCAGCATAAAAGCGCACCTTTAGTTTGAACTCTAATTGTTTTAATTCATGTCTGACTATTCTCCTATATAAACGCTTAATTATTTGATTTCTTACCGGGTTCAATGCCAATACAGAAGATGTTATATTCCAGAAGAGAAAGAAAAAATTCTCACGATGTTAAAATTCAGGACAAAAATGAGTGTCAAGTAGAATTAAATAAATACAGGGGATTCATACATATATGAATCAAATCTTTCAACTCAATGACTTAATTATAATATGCTTTAAGACAGGAATGATCTGTATACCCAGTCAATTTGTTAAATAGTAATTTACTTGAAGTCTTTCACCGAGTTGAATGGAACGAATACATGTGCGAGATTATAAACAATTCTTCGTACAGTCAAAGGTAAATGCTTTAGCGGGCAACTTCTTGTTCCACTACGGTACGATTCGTTTTATAAATTAAATCGTACAAGACTGAGCGATAGCAAAATACACATACGTACAATGAATCCAGAAAATCTCCATACCTTAAAATAGAATATCTTCAACAGTGTGCGATTTTAAGTTGAGAAGAAATAAATAAACGACTCGGATTATTCTTTTTAACATTCATTATTCTGACAAACATAAAAGTACAACAAATGAACATTTTTTTAATGTCTATCTTAATAAGAAATGTCGTATACCTATGTAAAATAATTTAACAGCTGTTTCGCTTATCTATTTGCAACTGAAAATTGCACATCGTTGAAGAGATTCTAGTAAATAGTTTATAGAGACTTTCCGGGCTCGCTGGATATTGTTAACGATTGAATATACCAATCACAGTAGTATTTCTCTGACAAATCATTAACTGGCGTTGAAACGTCGAAACGTACCTGATGTCTTTCAAACCAAATTAATTCTAATCATATGGGAAGAAGAAATCGTGAACCGCATCTGCCCTGTATCATAAATTGAAATGAAACATTATAGGACATTTAGTATAAATATAGTTTAAATATAATTATTAGACGTAACGATCTATATCAAAGCTTATCATTCATATGGAAGAGTGGTAAATAAGAGTAAGCTACAAATTTATCATAGAAACGATAGTTTTTAATTTTTTTTAAAGCAAATTCTTGTCACTTTACGATAACTTTAGACGAAGAACAAACGCTCTGACGAAGGAAAAAAGGAACAAGAATCTCATTACTCGATTTCTATCACGTTAATGCAACGCTAATATAGTCGTCGATTAATAAATTTCAAAAGGAATCGAATAAGTCTAAGTCAATAATTAATTATTAACGCTAAGAAAATGAGTGTCATAAACCGTTTTTAAATACGCAGCTTCCCTGTGTTTCGTATTATCTAATTGTTACATTTATTACTTTCGCGACTCTATCTCAAATAATGTCGAATTTAAGTACAATGCATCTTCAGCTATATCTTATACATATTGATCTTAAACGAAACATAGTATGCGATATTTCAAATTAATTCACATTTATCCTATTTTTTAGTACATCAGCTTCAAACACAACTCTTACCATATCACAAGTATTTATTTAATTACGCTAGTAATTCTTGTGTATAAAAATTAATGTGCATTATTACAGTGATAATGCGACTGTGTTTCATTATAGACATTAGGGTAAAGAAATTCGTACGAATATAAGAAACTTCCAACACAAATGAATTATTGTTATATAAGTTATCCTGGATAAAATGTTACAAAATAAAAGAATCAACATGTTTGATGGTAATTTAGGAAATAAGTATTTATACGAAACATTTCCCAATTTATAAAACTAAAGCAGAGACAAATAGCCGGACTATTTGTGAATTTTACAGGAGAAAGATTTTGAAATACAGAATCATGTTTCTCGTTGCCGTGTAATTTTCAATGTGCGACTGATAAATTTGTATTCGATTCGCGACGGCGCGTTCCAACAAAGATCACTAACGCAAAGCTAATACTAACCCGACAGTATAATATTTGTATGTATATCAATATATTTGGTAATCTTGAAATCGATTGCATAATTGTGGTCTATACGAGGAAAGATATAAAAGAGGGCGCTTTAAAGAGAAAAAAAAGCCAACGACGTGCAAGAGAAAATATTGTTAATTGTTGTAAAGACTAGGACAGAAAACACTACTTCCAATGAATCTCGAATCTTCAGCAATAAATCTGCTCATCCTGGTCTCACTGGCAAAAAATATTCCTAAACCATTGTGCCGGGCTAACATAGTTACGGTCAATTTCGTATAACGAAGAATGGAAGAAAATGTTTGTGTCCTAGTATATACGATTACGGATTTATAAATGGTATTTCAGAAGGCATATATTAACTGTATTTCACGGAATAATAAATAGTATCTTATTTTATATTGACCGACGTCTCAATTAACTTTCATTTCCTCTTTAACGTATTACCGAAAAGAAACTCTCTTACTCTGCAGCTAATGAAAAATCTCTCTCTAAAAAAAAGAGAGAGAGAGAGAGAGAGAGAAGCAAATATCAGAATACTATTATAATAATTCTTTTTCTCAATTCTCCAATTACATTTATATGTATATGTGTCCTATACATAATAAATCGATACTAGTAACACAGAGTGTCAAAAACAGCATCGTAAACGCCGTTGTATTACTTTCGTCATAAATATATTATTCACACACAGGCAGATGGTTGTCATAATAGTATAGAAGCCATGAAGGAGTATCTTGTATAAGTTCGTTCTGGCAGTATAGTGCACGTTCCCTGCAATTCGAACGTTCCTTTTCTATAATCATGTACCGATTCGTATGAATTCTGTACGAACACAATCACTATCATCTGTTCACTTTCTATTAGTTGTTTAATCACTAGTCTCGTGTCATTCTCTTATAAACCCTACCCTCTGAGGTGATGACAAATGCAATCCATCGTGGTATATAGTTTATACTTATAGCGTATAAGTTCGTAACATTATCTACCTAAATTATTGTCATCATCACGAGACGTGTAGAAGTTAATTAATGTATCGGCTGTCCAGCCGAGCACTATCTAAATATAACAAATAGAATTATACCTAAATCACTCGCATCCAACATACCATCAGCCGCATAAAAACATTTAGCTATAGCCTGTATAACTTTAACAATGCCCCTTTATTCATCGTTCATTAAATTTCTTAATGTTGCAAGTATAACAGCTTCTTGGGTTGCGCGAAACGAATGTTTTACAAATCATAATACTTTTTTTCATTTCAACTATTGCTAACACAAAGTACATACAAACACATTCCGAAAGCGATTACAACGTATAATAACAGAGGAGATCAATTAGATGCGAAATGTTTACAACAAATGTGAAATCGTATATTTATGGGTCAGACGGGTAGTTAACAAAAATAGATAATCCTGCCAAACGAGAATAGAGTATTTTCATGTGTAGAAAGAAATACTGAGAAGGAAATATCGAAGTGTTACCCAACTGTATGGAAATCATCCACCAAAGGTCGAATTATTTTCATTGCCAGCGACAGAAGTAGCATTCTCAGAACGTAAAGAGAAAGATCGGACCTACAATTTGTACAAAACATTATTCGGCTTTCCCTTGCAAATAATGCGGACTGCTGAGCAAAAGAACACAGGATTCGTTGTTCGATATGTAAAACTCTTACTTAAAACTCGACAAGAATTTCTTTTATTGGTTTATAAAGCTTCTTTGATATTTAATTTTCTTCAGAAGAAAACGTAACAAAGACTTGACAAGGAATTTTTTTTTTTTTTGATCTGACGATTCTTAGATATTTAATTTTCTTAAAAAGAAAAAAATAAAGAATTGACGCGTAAGTGATATATGAAGTTGTGAGGCGCATCGTTTAAAATACGCTGTATATTTATTTATGATTAGCCGACGAGAGAAAGCAACTTTAGACTGAAGCGACGTGAATTAATAACTAATGCAACGTGTCACGATTATGTGTCTTTTCAATTCCAAGTTCGCAGTTCATCACACTGTTTCAGCCCAAGATTACTTAACTTCCTTTTCAACATGCATAGTAATTGTACACAAAAATGGCTCTTATTATTCACGTGTATGTATATCCATATCAGAAACTCAACGAAATATCTCGAATCGCTTGAATTTCTTAAAATTGTATCTCTCTTCCTCGAGGAAATTAGAAACTGGAAATTTTTAATTTCCTCGAGAACTACTTTTCTAGATTCTTCGCAAACCCTTTCATTCCAACCAAACAGACCCTACTACGAGTTATATCCCCTATTTAGTATTCGCCAATACTATCACTTTGGTAATGTCCGTTTCTTTTTTTCCCCCCCTTTCTTTTTGGTAACTACGCAGACAGCGTAGAACTGGGGCTGAAAGTTCGTTCCATGGGAGTATTTCACTCGGTTAAAAGCACGCTATGGATACAATTTTACAAGTACATACTTTTATGTGGAAATCACGTGCTTGAAAATATAGGATAGGTACATACGTCAACAAATATTTAAACATGTCCAATATAAATAATCGTGCACACGCGCGTTACGAGATTCTTAAATAAAATGTACAACACAAAGCCCGTACCTTTCGGAGCAGAGTGTGTCTGTTACGCTTCAACTACCTTCCGTTTAGAATTGATCAAATCGAATTCGGCGTGACCTCATTCGAACAGCTCGTAGAAAGGTGGTACGTAGTATAAAAGATTGCAACGAATGAGATCCCGTTAATTCTGCTATTTTGATGATTATAAAAACGAGCGATGAAAACGTGCATGTTCAGTATTGTACGTCAACATATAATATTGAACATGGCGATTTATTAACGAAACGCAAGACGTGCCTCCTATTTATAAAAGCCATAGCGCGATCCACTGACACCATTCTATAACGGACAATAACGAGCAATGACCATAGTTCTACCACGTGGTGTGTGATACTGAGCAGTTTGCACTTGACAACGTCCCACTGAGGCAATTTCTGTATAATGATTAACACCGTATATGTACGTCCATTCACACACGCGCGCGCGCACGTTGCTCTGCATACCACGAAAAGTCTTTTAATAATTTACAATTACTACTTAAATTTGATACTTAAAATCTGTCTGCGCAACGAGACAAGCCGGCCGCTCAGACAGGAGTGTAGTTTCCTTTCGGTTTGTAAAATATCTGGCCGTGCAATACGCGTCTTAGAATTTCCGATAATAAAAGGCGTTTCTCTTTCCTGATTTTTAAAAGTATGCCTCGGTTCTCTTGTGCACGCCGAGAAAGATACGGCAATACTTCTTTAACTGGGCCGTAAGGAATATATTTGTACGCCGAGTATCCAGATTGACCTGAAATTTCAGAATTTAGCAAGGGTTCTTTACAGTTCTAGACCCTCCCGAATATGTAATTAAGTTTCTATACCTAGGGGGAATGTTATGTAATCACACATTCCTAACAACTGTCCGAAACAGATGACTTTGTCCTCCGGTGAGATTCCTATCTCCTTCATTCTGAATCAACACAGGCATTGTTTAGAGAGAGAGTTTCGGATTAATTAAGCCAGGCAGTTATGCACACTGTATATCACGTACTTTTCAATCGCGAAGCGTACCGAGTCCTCGTTATGGGACGCGACCATAATTCCTATTTTCCTGGGATCATCGCCCTGATCTTTGTACTGTTTCATCCGCCTCAAACACTCCATGAGTGTGTCGTGGAAGCACTTGGTTGTAGCCTCATACGTAGGATTCGTTGGATCAGGGTAACCCATGGCTGCCGCCCTTGCTCTCTCCTGAATGGAGAATCGAGTGTTGTAATCGGTTCGTGACGAAGCTTGTGAGAAATAACGTTGGACGTTACCTGCTCCATATAAGCACCGCGGACAAGTTTAGCACCGAAGTAGAAATTCTGACGTTCTGCTTGCTCGAGATCCGTTTTCACCTCAGCATAAGCATCTTTTAAGTATGTCTGGTAGGTATTAAACACCACGGCCTAGGAAGTAGACCATTGGGATTCAGAAATCATTCACTGAAAATTTACTAAGTGATAATGCCATATCTACGGTAACGAACTATTACCTTATCTGTATTGTACTTGCGCATCATCTCCTGCGTCAATCGCGAGATCGCAGGCTGAAAATACGTTTGCTCGGCATCGATCATTATACGCACGTTTAATTTGTCGGCCACCTGGAACAGAACGTCGGCGATTTTGTTTCTCTTAACCAATTGCAATTTCTTGTATACCTTCGTCGCAGCAAAGACACTGGCAATGCAGTTGAAACTGTTAGAGTTTCGTTTGGGAGATTATTTTAATTTAATAGTTTCATTCACAGATACTACTGGCACTGGCAGTGTCTAATATGCTTCCCCTATTTTATGTTCACGTATACGTACATTAACTATATTGTTCAAGCGCCTGATCATGTTCCTGAACATCTCTTCTTCTTTCGACGTAAGCTGCGACATCAGCCTCACCATCTTCCCTGTTTTAATGTCTGGTACTTGGAATGTTTCGCTGAGTTCGTAATTCTCGTCGAGGATACCACTCCATGGGAATAAGTGGATAACCCTGAAATGAAAGAAATCAACTTCACCTTGCAAATAAGAATTGCATACTTAAGATTCACTCTATCTATGCTGAAATATTAATGCAGCGATGATAATTGAAAAGTTTTATTAGAAAAAGAATGTCGATGAGGGATAATTTTACTAAAAGAATCTTGTACGGAGTGGTAATAAATTTTAGCAAATTACCCTTCTTCGTCTGACTGCATCTTTTGAAGAAACTTTTGCACCGGTGCCTCGTTCCTAATGTGTGCTTCTTCAAATTTTTTCTCAAAATCGCCTGGCGTCGCGTGATGATTTAGAACAGCACCTTCGCCGCCGACAACGTCACACATGTATTGCCTTGCCCGCATGATTACTTCGGACAACTGAAGCTGAAATTGAGAAAACATGTAATCATGTAATTACTGCTCAAAGACACCCATTCTTTCAATGTTAAACGAATATTGGATATATTTATACTTGTCATGAAAAATTTGAAGGTGATCCATTCTAGAAAATGAACTTTTCTAGAAAGTATGGCCAAATGTATGCTGTTTTATGGCATACTTCAATATTATATAATAAATATTCTGTTATTAACACTAGAAAAGACAGAAAAATACAAAATCAGAGTGTCGACAATTAGATACTTGTAAGGAAAGCAAAGCATATTAGTATATGTACATAAGAAGAAAATTATGGAGAATTGAATTGATTAGAAAGAAATACTGTCTCCTCGAAATAATAATTAAATTTACCTACAGTAAACGAAAGGAAAGATACCAGTGACTATTCTTTGTCGTCGGAATATCTTGGTACGTAACTTACTTTAAAAAAAAGAATCTACCTACCAAAAGCTGTGGGCGGCCAAGAGCCGTTAATTTAATGGCTGTAATACCGACTCCCATCGAAGCACCTATTCAAAAATGTAAAAATTTAGAATAATGTTTCTCTTAATGGGACCCATATTAAATCAGGAAATGATTAATCTTCAGGCGAAGAGGTAGTGAAGGATCAGAACATACAGGGAGAATATTCTTCTTACCAGGATGGGGGAGAACTTGGACAATATGGTCGATGTTCATCTCAGGATATTTTAAACGTAGGGTTCTAAGATCATCGTCTATAAAAGTGCAGGGCAATTTACAACACGACGTGACCAGTTTATTTGGTAAAAGTAGTAGAAGTTTCTATTCTACTACTTTTACTCTTGTATTACTACCTATTTCATTCTTATTTTCACTTCACTAGTTTATATTCCAGTTTACATTTTAAATAAAAAATAACAATAACATTCCTTCTCGTGCCACCCAAGGGCATGGAAAATTTTTGTCTCAACAGCTGAAATAGAAATTTGCCCGTTCTGTTTTTCATCTTAAATTACTATCGTCTCTGCTTTACTATTTTCTATTTCAACTTACATTCTAAATAAAGAAAAGAATCCTAAATGTTGTTTCCGGAGAAGAAATTTAAACGAATTCGCGTCGTGAAGGAATATAAGAGAATTAATGTCTTATGGACAGGGTATAGAATACATTATTCAACTGAATTAGAAATTTTTTAGATGATCCAGAGCACCGTCAGGTGTGACGGTATTTGGGCGGATAGCAGAATACGAGATTCCCTAGGGGATGTATTTATAGGCGAGTACGTTCGCGCGTTCTTCACTTGCAAAATTTCACAAGTCTATCACTAAAGATTTCCCTCGAGCCTGTTAAAGCATCCAACTCTAATTAAGAAGCCAACTTAATTCCGATCCACGAATGCACGAAAGCATGACCGTTTATCGAAATCTTTTGATTTACATTTTAACGCGATGAGAGATACATATGTTACGTTCATTATCAAATTTCAGGCGCATAGAGCTACTAGAAAATTTCAAACCATAGGGAAAGTGCCATTCGAAGGGCTACTTTTAGCTTCCACCTGACTGTCCAATTTTGCTGGTGCTTTGGAATGCTTTCAAGCACACACGTGGATACTAATATTGTCCCCTCGCTCTGACAAAAATTCGGCTCCCCCATTAAAATGGCATTCGAATGCTCGAGTCACGGGTTACGCGCCGGTACGACGCGCAATACAACATCCGATTAATCATCCAGCGTCATTACACCGTCCGGCATTCAATTTTCTACGCCGAATACTTTAAACTGCAATGATTTACGAAATAGCGATAACTGTTACTCGCGACAGGCAGTAAATCTGGAAAATTGGCAGCGCTTTTTGCGCGAAGATTAATGCGGTTGGTCTTGAAAAATCACGGCCATGAGTAATCCAAAAGCCATGGTCAAATTATCGTTAAAGAACTATTCTCGTCTAAATAGACAGACAGTTTTAATGTCGTATTTGAAAATTACTAATAGGAAAGTGAATGAACCTACAACATCGGCACTTTGTCCACGCTCTTACTGGTATTTTATCTAATGGAGGAAAGAAATCGTAGCCCGTTATCAACAACGTTTTAAGAGTTAGAAACTGTAGCGTGATTCATCTGTGAAACATTATCTTTCAACGGAACCACCAATGGCAGCCCTCTTGGCCATGAGAAATGAATAATTAAAAATTTATTTGAATCCTTATGTACGTAGTTAATGCCCAATTAATGGAAATAACATAAAATAATGTTTGACAAAATGGTCCCCGTTGCGGTAGCGATATTTGGTTTTCAGCATCTGTTCTAGAGCTTCCGCAAGCTGTGAAAAAGAAACCGTTTGGAATATTGACTCAGAAGTGATATGAGGCATAACGAGATGTATTCGCAGCACCGGCGTAAAGACGCAAGTGACTTGGTGCGACGGTTCACGAGATATTTGTGCTACCACTTTGAGAAACGTCGTTCTGAGGAAAATGCGTTTGACGTCTTTTGTGGAGTTTCAAGGTGAATGGCAACTAATTTATAGCACTTACTCTTAATCTGTTACATCGGAACGGTAATGGGGGCACCTTCGAACGGTTAAAAAAAAGAAATTGAGAATGGCATATCCGTGCCCTTTACTGGTTCGAATCTCGTCATATGCTATCTACCCCAACCAGAGTTGGCCATTATTCGAATAAAAAATTATTCGTTATTCTCGAATAACTTCATTTATTTCTTACCATTATCTTACCATGATTTTTAATTTCCATGGCATCGTGGCTTTTCCTCTAACACATCGATAAAAATTTATTCGAATAATGCCCAAGCTTTCTGCTGATATACTTGCAGCACTAACTTCAGTATATTAGTTTCTCTTGAATTGTCTTTTCTTTTCTTTTATTTTCTTTCCCTAGACAAGTACGATTGTATTCTGTACCCCTACGGTCCATTGCCACGAAGCTTTCTAATTTCCTAGGGGTTCGGTCACAGAAACAGGGTGCAGGGTACGGGGTGCAGGTCACAGAGGAAGGAGCCATCACTATTATAGTCAATTCAAGTAAGGGATGAAGAGGTCGTTATATACAGTGGTGGTCGAAAGAAAGTTCAAAACCTCATATTCTTATAAGACTGCATAACTATCTTAATACATGCTAGGCTTTAAGTATCGCGTTGCTGTCACTGCTTCATTTTGGCAGTTCCCCAATCCGGGATATAAATTTTAAGATACCGTTGCGAGCAGCGTCTGTAACTTCGCGGACTGCTGGTGCTCGCATCCGAAGAAGTGAGAAGAGGCTCGTTATTCGTCGACTGAACTCGTTAACCGTCACTCTTTAATTACGCGTTATATTGTAGAAAACTGTGCGTTGTTATAATTGTATTGTTGGATGCAAGAACGGCCTCAGGACACTCGGGCCCTATTTGTATTAAAAGCACAATTAGATTCCACAGTCTTTTATACATATGCCTAAATTTCATTGTCGTATCTTTAAAACTGACAGAACCATGGTAAATTCTGTGAATCGATGTTGACCAACTGACCCTAACTCGTATCCAATTGTACCTAAGCCAAACATACGTCAACCTGAAAATGACACGATCTATCACTATTTTTATAACTATATTTTTCCAATATTCTACATTTGATTTTCAAATATTACGCAAACATCAAATAAATAATGAAAAATAATGTTAAAAACAAAACAGCAGTTTTTCTATATTTCTCCATTTTATTCTAGAAAGGCCTGTGGGGGCCACAATTAAAATTACTTTCACTGATTCATTTAGTACATAATTCCGATTGTAACAATGCAACTACGAAGGAGATATATCAATTTTTTGGCACTGAGGCCCTTCTTGTGTCCAACAGTAGAATTAATAAACAGAATGTCTGACTGTCTTAAATATTCTTTTCACCACTACTGTAGACAACTACTGCACGAGAACTCGTGTCCATTTAAACCACGCGACATATAAGCATTTATAACAAATTTGTAACGTCAATTTGAATATTTTATTTGATATGCACACTTTCGAGACTCTAGTTTTTAACAAAGTACTATACAGTAAGCCAAAAATCGATTTTCGAACCTTCTAAATGAGAATATTGCATCGTTTTCTCCATTTGCCATTCACGGTGTTGTATTGAGAATTAATAAAGTGAAATGTAAAGTATAATGCTCGTTGTAGTGTAGATAGATACTACGTCTAGTATTATATCTGCACGGGTATTATAAAAAGTGAAAGGAAAAGAAAGAATAGTGACTGACTTGCAACGGATTCCAGGCATCTGATAAATACGTCCATGTTCCGTTCGCAGGAAGCTTCATTGAGGTAGAAATACGTTCTTGCTGAAGAGACTTTGTACCGACGATCCGCGAATGGTTTCGCAACATGGTACTTCTTAAGAGGACCTTCCCTTTTCTCGTCCCCAGCCTCCGACACGGAACTCCTGTAATTTACCATTATCCGCCATGATTTTTAATTTCCATGGCATTGCGGCTTTTCCTCTAACATCGACACCAGCAATCTTAAGCTGATCGAAAGAGTCAGAGAATCGCGTACGTAGCCGAATGATTTTATCGCCCACTAAAATGATTCTTTACTGCGAAAAAAGCTATTCAGGCTGGGCATTTGATAAAAATGTTACATACAACATACAGAGTGCTCTACGAGGGAGGCGACAAGAGTCTACGTCAGACTTGGCAGGTCATTCAGAGCCAAAATGGTCATATACTTTATGGGCATATTTCTATTTCTTAAGAAGTTATAACAAGCAGAAGAAATCGCAGACTGACCCATGCAAGGAATGGGCATTTTTAATTTTTCACCTACTCTTTGGTTCACTTGACTTTGCTTTTGCTTTCACTGCACAGGTGTCGTTCAAATTGGCCACCTTCCATTTGTCAACATAGTTGTGCCGAACGTTGTGGCGAACGTTGTCGCTTTGTTTCTAATTTCAGAGTTGGAGTATGCCGACTAAAGCGTCGACTATGTTTATAAATGTTAGGTCATCAGCTTCGACAGCATTTTTGGAACGTGATTGAAAATAGAAAAGCTAAATGAAAGACCCAGGAGAATGAGAAAAGGAGTATCAGAAAGAAGAGTATATGCTGGAACATCTTGTTTCTGTTGTAACCTTTTAATAAACGGAAATAAACCCGTGGTACATTGGACCCTTTTTCTTCAGAATTACCTGCCAAGTCTACGGTAGAAATTTGTCCGTTTCCTTGTGGGACACTCTGTATATCGGATATGCAATAAAGTAGATGCAACAAAGGTTGACACTTTAAGAGACTTTTTTTAAAGTTGTGCTCCGTGATGGATAAGAAAAATGTTTGGGAGTATTGGTACAGTATTAAAAAGCTTGTCGTTTGGTTGAATGAAACCATCACCAAGGAATGACTTCAATGAAGAATATAAATATACAGGGTGATTCTAAAAATTTGGATGTACCGTAGCTCTTTTCTGTGCGAGGATAGAAAAATTCGGCAGACAGAAACGTTGCGCTGTTTAGCGAGGGTGTATTTTCTCATTACCATGCGAATTTGCAAGCTGCACCCATGCGTCTGTAAAATACAGCTGCATTGCTTCTTTCTAATGAAATTGTATATTTCATTTTATGTAAATTGATCCGTCCCGCTGTTCTGCGTATAAACGTAACGAAGTGGAAGTATCGAAAAATTAATTCTGCGGGAGATATTTCGTATTCCGTGATCGAGAAATTAAAAACAGGCTTTTTATTCTCGCATTGAATTTTATGCTCACAGCGAAGGCAACGCTTTACCTCAATTTCTTTATACGCAAAATAGCAAGAAGCATCAAATTATGTAACAACGATATGGTTTCACTTAAATAATAATGCAGTTGTGTCTCACAATTGATTGCATCGGTGCGTCTTTTGGGGGGAAGAAAAAGTATGATAATGGGAAAGTAGAGTTCCCTCTACTGAGCGACATTCCCTTCTACTAAATTCCTCTATCTTCGCGTAGAAAGGAACTATAGTATTGCCCAGTTTCTAGAATTATCCTGTGTATATAACTTTTTTTGAAAATAAGTCGTTTATAACAATAGCTGATAGATAAAAAATTTAGTTGCTCTCCAAAGCCTGACACACTGGTGCTCCATAAACTGCCACTTTCATGTGAGAGAATTATTTGTTTGTCTCTTGGACATACAAGAAACTTAAACCATATAAAATTTCGGAGTTCAAAAGGTAACTTTCGAAAATGATAGTTCATTTAAATGTTTTATGAAAACGCAAGTACTTCGTGATTTCTAACACTCGGGGTATTACCTATGTTTGTGTTTCAAAGCAGGATAAATAATTGGAACATCTGATATCTAAATAGCATACATATATTCGATGACACTGCAAAGCCAGACATTCACAATTGATCTTGGGTCAACAAAACTTGCAACGGATTTGCAAAACTCGAATTTGCAAAAGTTCACTATATTAAAAAGAATTAGAATGTCGTGTCAAATTGACCATTAAGAACAGTGCTGGAATTACATAGGCCTTTCAATAACTGGCATCCACATTGGGCTGCTCAGTTTAACTCGAAAATAAATCATGCTTCTATTTATATATATATCACTGACGACAGAAAATTTCTCACACAGATAGGTATAGATTTGAAGGAAAAGAAGTACACGTACACGTACACATTTAGCATTTTCTTCACCAATAATGGCAACTTTAATTACAACTGCAGAGTGGGCCTCTGTTTTGGCATTCATTTTGTTCCATAAGCGTAAATTCTGGCAATTATAATGCGAAGTTGTTGCCAATCTAGCAATGGGACAGTAAATGTTTCCAGAAAGCTCAATTCATTATTAGGAATCTAAATTGAACGTGTCAGGCTTTGGGTCACTATCCGCTTTTGGTACCTTACCTAATTACCTTATTTCTCTCATTCCTGATATTCGATTCAACGTCCCGGTGTCAAATAAGCCCTCCAACTTACAATGAAACAAGTACACTCTGAAACTACTCTCCTTGATATCTATCTAAAAGCTAGAACAAAAACATACGCTATGCGCAAGCTCTAACATCGAATGGTGATTATACTAATCCAACAAGATCAAACAAAAGGGAACATTTTCGTTATTCTTTTCACGGGAAGTAGGTTGACTTAGATCAATTCTCAAAACTTCTAGTTATAAAAACGATCGTTATTTTTGCAAATTGGAATTATATTTTACACAAAACACAAAAAAAAGAAGACGCCTTGCTAATTGAATCTGACGAGGCATACCGCGATAATGTATAATATCGGGTGAAATAAAATTAAAAGGCACAAGTGGGATCTGCAAATTTAATGGAAGGCGATCCTCTAATCAACTTTCAGAATTAAGTCATACATCGTTTCATACAGAGCAGGCTAGATATTCAGAGAAAATATTATATTCGGTAGAAGACTGTTCGGTTCGAATCTAATATTTCATATGTCAACCTAAATTAGTATTTGGTTCACTCTCCGTAATTAGCACAGACATTCGATCATCTAACTATACTTACTAGTGCCAGGGAATTGTTATTACCAGACTTTTGCAATTATTGGATAAATCTTAACACTATATATTATTATCAATTACAGTCGGTTACAAATGGCTATATACACTCGGCTAATATGTTATATACAGAAAAACAAACGAAAGCATGTTGTGTTTTCTAGAATATCGCAAATTTGTGGGGTGTATATACACTTTTGTCTCTAACGATATATGTAAATTTTAAGGAGACGCTCTGTTTAGATAGACGAAAAGCCTGCATACATTTTTTTTGGCATCACTTTTATTAACATTTGTAATTTTAAATTATATTTTTGTTTATAAAAAAGCATTTGATATTCGACGTCTAGGTGAATTGGCGGGAGAAATATTTCTCCAACGACTTCTCCCTTCGATGTCCTAAAACTAGATACTTTTTATTGGCAGATGAAGCAAGTCCCCTTAAAAATTTAAAAATTGATATCTTTCCTGGCGTCACGAAATAAAAAAACGGGGAAGGGATCGAAAATGGATTTTTAACTTTGACATGCTGCCATTCTGCCGGTTTTCAACTTTCTACGCTGGAATTAGATTCATCTTTCAACTACAACTATCTACGTCTGACAAGTAGAAAGCTCAAATCGGTCGGCTTTATTATTTTTCCCGTGAATTTGAGGTGCAACTAGAATTCACCTAGACGGCGGACACTGAATACTTTTTCATAAACAAAAATATACTTTGAAATTACAAATGTCAATGAATACGGTGCCAAACCCCCATATTGATATCTGTTTTGGTTTGTAAAAAAAAAAGAATAACAAAAAACACTCACTTTTTGGTCGTCTAAACCAGAGCCTCCTCTTAAGTGTTTAAAAATTTGTTTCTCGAAACGGGACATTTCTATTCTCTTATTACTAAAATTGTAGTCGTTCAAGGTCAGCTCCTTGACTGTGAATCACGCTGGGCATGACCTCCACCCAATTAAGCGCCATGCCAACTTACCTTCTATTTCAGAAACAGAAAGTGTGTAGCTAAAGGTTTACATTCCTCGTATTTCAAACTCAAAAGAGGAATAGTGCGAGCGGTGGAGGTAACCTATCGGTGAGCTTGAACGGCCAAAGGGCAATGTTAAGTGTGCGAAGTGATTTTGGGCCAAAGAGTGTGTCATGGTTGCTGTATATGTACCATTGGAAAGCTCTCGTCGAGAGAAATCGAATGAAACCATTGTCATTGTCCGAAGAAATGTGCTGGGAACACTTTCCAGACCAGACTTAATGTTTGTAATTTCAAGAGAAAACTGTAAGAAATTTTGGAAAACGCTTGAAGATATTTTTGAAAGCCAAATCTCGAGATGTGTTTTTGCCACTCGTTTCAGGAATATAATAACCAGGAAGAGAATTGTGAAAGACTGTGAAAGAGTTTGAAAGAGTTCGAATCGACTAGTAATAATGAAATTTTTCTATCAATCTCTATCAGTGCGAATTAAATATTCAGATTTTTAAACGAGATTTGATTATGGTTTTAGGTAATGAGAAAGTGAAAAAGTAGTTATGTAAAAAATATTTATGCAGGCATATATAAAATAAATAAATAGCACACGGATTCGAACGCGATAGTTGCTGTTGGAGTTGAATACAATATAAACCCTGTTGGAGTAATTTGTGATTTTCTATTTCAACAAAAGATATACTTGCCTTTATTCGTTAAATGTTGCAACAAAACAGGAATTTCGTTATTTAACATAGGCTCGCGTTACGTTAAATGCAAAATTTTCTCCAGAATTTCAATTTTTATAAAGATCATACTGAAAGAATAGCGACGAGTAGCAACGTATAGAATTCTACATATAGACTATAGACGAGAGTATAACAAAATAATTTTCAAAGATGTTTACGGGAGAACTTGGAACGCTTCTATTTCTATTGCTCTTTTAAATTAAATCCTTCGTCACTCGTTAACCCTTTTTTAACCGCAGCGCGGTTCAAATGAAAATTAACGTTGGCCATCATGATAATAACAAAAATACAAAACACAAAAGACAATCGACATCCAGGACTACAGAAGTAAGTACATATACAATATGTACAGTGTTTATAAATGAATGACCGTTGGACGCAAGGTCCATTTCGACCCATAATTCCATTCACACGAATCTGAGGTAACCAGTAATCTTGTTATGATTTAAAATGATGTTGAATTCGGCAATTCCAACGACAAGTAACATAGTAAATGTTTATATTTAATATGGGTCCAAATAGACCCCGTATCAGCAAGGCGAGATTTAAAACTTTGAGTGGAAAGGTTTTAAGAAGTTTCAATTTTCCTCAATTTTGCTGTTCAGTTTTGCTTCGCGAAAGAAATCGACGCGGGGACACGCCAAAGACCGCAAGCAGGACGCAGATCATCCCTCGGCGTGAAAACACGGCGACGCCACTCAGAGTGTTAATATTAAAAATTTGTTGCGATGCACGCTGCTTCCTTAAAGTGGCGAAGCTTAAAGGCATTGTTCGCTCTGTGCTTGAAGTGTACGGGCAGCAGCCAGTCATGAATTCTCAAGCATGATTGACTGTCTAGTGGCTGTAGATGATTTGGCAGAGAATCGCAACGAATGAAGGAAGAGAACGGCGGAACTATGGATCTGATAGTGGTACGTACTGTAATTCACGCCGTTCCGCTTCTTCCTGAGAGATATCCTCTTCGACAGAATAATCAAGGATCGGTTTGACACCGAACTGTCGTAACCTATCCAGGACAGGAGTGATCTGCACCTCGTCTTCGCCGGCGACAAAGTGGCCGTAAAATGTGGCCTTCATCATCTTCGTGAAAAGAGTCTCGCCGAGTATCTTCTTCGATAATTTCATTAACTGAAACAAACGAAAAGCGTAGATTTTATTTGATTTACATTCTACATAGATGAGAAATGGTAAGTAGTAATTCTATTAATCGTCATTTTAACTTATACGGAGCATTTGCATCACTTATGCAAAAATAAATCAACAGGACACTTCTGGCATCCTTTCATGCATACCCTGTATAAAAAGGAGTAAAAGTCAAAAATTCTAAGTACAGTACATACTTGATTTGTGCTATACTCAATTTTATGGGATTAAAGTTGTGCTTACACTTGGTTATTATTTGTTCACAGCTTCTTTATTATATATAAAAGTTTTTGTCATTTATAGTTGTTTGTTTGTACGTTATGCAGACTTTTGTATCCTTACTGATTGTAATTGCTGAACTGGTGAAGTTAGAATAGAATAGTCATAGCGACTACATTTATAATAAACTAACTTTGCTACCCGGCTTCGCCCGAAATTTCGATTCTGATTTTATACAAAAAATTGTATTTATTTATTTATTTATTTTTAGCTGAGAAAATAATCACATTCGCCTGGATTAGCTAGGCATAATAAGCTGAGGCACATTTCTTGACCGCAGAGTTTATCGCTCGAAAGTTTTTCGACGACAGCCAAACACACAAACACTTTCTGCTTTATACATATATTAAGGTAGAGTCGGGCTCTTATCATTTGCGGGCTATTAACTATAATTCCCTGCGGTTTGGATACTTATATCGTTGTTTAAAACAATATACCTGTAACTACTCAGAGAATTCTCACGAATCGTACACAAGCACATATTTCTTCTTCGTCATAATTATTTCATAGGAACTATCATAAGAAGTTTTATTTAAGAAATTCCCTCTTTATAAACTACTTTTACAAAAATAACGCACATTTTGCATAGTTAGTAGTCACTGGACGACCTTGTATATGCGTATAGGTATGCATGTTGTCCAACTTAAAAAATTGTAGAGTGGCCACCGTTTCCTGAAATCTACTTATTATCTGTTCTAATTATAATTATTAGATCTTTCTACGGAAGAAAAGTGGCTGATTTCTGATTCGAGGAAAATGGAATAGATAACAAAACTTTACTTAAAGCAAGTATCTAAACTATGCAGAAACTATACAAAAGCGTAAATACCAAACGCTTGTCTTATGAACAGTGCGATAATAACTAATAACTTTACACGTTTGCACGTCACTGTATATGCTTTCACAGGGTGTCAGTATTATGAAAATTTTCATCTAGTAGATATTTTTAGTAATCTCCAAATGAAAGAGTGTTGAATCGATTTGTAAATATCAAGTCTGTGTTAATATAAAAACTAAAATGAATTTACTTCTGCAGGATAACATGTTACATATTTATGGAAACACGAAGTACGCGTGTATCATTAAAAAATATATATTAAATAATTTCAATTCTTATTCCAATCCTACCATGGTATTTTATCTACATGCTATATTCTATAAAAACATATACGTGCTGGAATATCCGCAGTCCAGTAACGAAATATGAGCTTCGGGCGCTATTTTGTCATTTGAATTTTGAATCGCAGATGTTTGCCCCGTTTTCGCTAAAAGCTCGAAAGCAGAAATCTGAGGATGCAAGTTTTGGCGACCGCCTGAAACTACGGACCCATGATTCTAGCAAAATGTGGCGATGTTCCATCTTCGCGAAACCACGTTCTAATTCTTTCACTGAATGATTCATCTTTCGCAAAAACATCGCAGAAGTGAAGTACAATTCAATTAAACCATACTTGTTACGACGACAACATTTTGCGCCAAAGCCGCGTGTAATTAATACTATAAACAATACTTATCTACCATTTCATTGAACAGAAACGAAAGAGCATGTAAAAATTTAGATATGCTTCCTTTTTTCTTTATTCTTTAAAATTGTGTAATAGAAATGTAGGACCGCTGAAAGTTGGGATTGCAACGACCTGGATGCTAAATAAAAATGTAAACTTACGAATAATGTAGAGAATCGATATAAAATTGCAAATTCAGAAATTTAAATTGTTGCAAAAGGTTGAAGTAGGGATAATTGAAATTAAATTATAATTTCAACGTGGATAATAATTTGAGATAAATTAAATTTTACAATATTTTTTTATCTAAAATCGCGGGAGCAACATTAGAAAGATATCACAAGAACATGATGCATGAGTAGTATATTATAATAAACAAACGTATTTAATAATTCACAATTCTTAAAGTTTAAAATCACTTCTACTTGTCGTAGTCTCTAATGACTATTTGTTATCTGTGAGACCGCAAACCATTGGCATGAATGCCACCGTAAAAATGTGCTACTCAGAAAAATATAAGAATGAAATAGAAGTACTTTTTCTTCCTTCGAAATTTGCTACGTACCGATTATGTAACGTTGGCGTGAAATCTTAATTGCGGACGATATACTGGGTATCCAGTAAGCCATTGCACAACTCGTAAGAAAAACTCGTACATTGCTGTTCATTTTTTTGCGTAACACATTTTCGTTCAAAAGTAATCTTCATAAAAATATTACATTAGCAAAATAGTACATCTCAACGATAATCAAAATAATAATAATAATAATAATTATAAGCTCTTCCTTCAGCTTAACCACTTTATGTTTAATAAATAATAATAATAATATCACAAGTCTGGGTAAATTGAAACAAAAGATTATATTGGTATTCGAAAAGCTCAGAAATAAATAAATAATAAAATCAATTTTATGAAAAATTAATATGGATGGGAATTTTGTCGTTTTAGAAGAAATCAATTTTAGGACTTGTGATATCATTACACAGTGCATATTACTGCATCACGGTATTATTAAGAATAATTCAGCATGTCACAAAGTAATTAAATAACTTGTATAAGACCTACTTAAGTAAACCCAGAGCATCATAAGTGCATGTTCAAAGTGATTTATCTCGAAAACTACGTAACCAAATCTCCGATTGTACGATGATTTACTGCACACGGTGTAAATTGGTTCGCCGTGGTCGCTTTTGCAAGAAAAATAATCTTATTGCATAGGATTGTGCTGTATCCAACGTACCGCAAATATTTTCTTAAATTCTAATCCTAAGTTCGCGCGTAAAAAAAAATATTTTTCTTACGGTCATTTATTCCTCGGTGACGTTAATCGCTCTCAACCTCTCTCCTTATTCTCGTACAACTAATATTTCAAATTGTCCTCATTCTTTTATTTATTCTTAAAAAAAAAACTAGCTTCCTGAATCCAAAAACGCAGTAGTGACTGTTATGAATTGAACGTACAACCATTACATGTGACATTTATGAGAATTTACAATTGACAGTGCAAGATATGGGCACAGCAAACGCAGTATCATACGTCATTATTTCACGAGTAAGCAATACATCGCGACAAGTTATAATTTACACAGTTATGTGTGACGCATGTTGTTGCCACTTTGCGATAAAAGATAAAACTGCATCGTTCATTACGTTCGGAGCACCTTGCGCAGGTAACACCTAAGCATGTAGTTCGGTTCAGAGAATGTCATGACTATTTATTTATGTTTTCTACACACTGCATTCATTACAGAATGCATCATCCAAGTTCATTTGCAAAATTTAATTTACAGATCCTATTCATTACATATACTATTCTATATTTAGTTGTTGGTAGAATTAATTGAAAAATAGGTATAGAAATAAATGAATATTAGTAAAGAAAAATGATGGAGCATCTAAAAATTTTGATGTCAAATATCTCTATTAAACAGTATTGTGTATTTAAATTTGTCATAATTATTTAGTTTGAAATGTGGCATACGCCAAACATTTTCCCTAACGTTTGAGTTTTCTAGGTCACTAGTATTTTTTTCATTGAAGCACTTTGCTTCATACATAATGTAGCTAACAACACACTAACGGCAAAATAAATGATAGATACATATTGGTACGCTGTTTACGGGCAGAAATTACGAGATTCGATGTAAACTATTCCGATATGAAGGGAAATGATTGTTTCAGGGGCAGCTGTATGCAAAGAACATAACAGTTTAATATCTCGTTTAGGCCTTCAATGCCTCGCATGAATTGTATCTTCCTAAATTCAGAAAAATTAATCGAGAACTTAGTGGTTTAATAGGTTTCTCAATTATTCTTTAAATTAACGTCTTTATTATACAATTGTTATGCTCGAGAAAGAATTGTATTAAGAATACTGAGTAAGAAATGAGGTATGTACGGTATGACTGCTACAAAACTGTATAATTTTCCAGGGAATATTCCGGAGAAATAGTAGTTTTATCCAAGTTTTCTTACGGTTTGCTACTAAAGTTAAAGAGAAACTCACAACAAACGCAATGCTACGGAATTATATGTTCACTGCTCACTAGTCACTTCGTGAGATATTTGATGTGAAAGGTCGCTTCATGTACATAGTGACTTCATTATTCTTCACATGCCACTGCCACTCAAGCAATCATTTTCCTCTACTTCGCATCAAAATATTTTACATCGGATCTTGCGATACGTGCTAGCAAACATCACATAAATAAAGGTCATCTATTCTGTCGTTGGCACATGATTCTAGAAAATGTAATTTTCAGAAAAAACAGGCCTCAGATAGGTAGAGAAAATTGATATTCCATAATCATACGCTTTTGCACTAAAATTAAGGAACTTGTAGAAAGTGAAGTGGATCAGTTTGGATTCTAAAATCCTCCTATATATGTCGTAGTTACTCCTAAAACTGTGACTCTCACTTATGCATTGGTCTTTATAAAATATACTACGTAAAAATAAAAGAGGATTGTAATCAACTACATAACATGATGTTCAAGAGAAGAAAAATAAAAAAAACCAGCTGACCATAGACATTTTACTTCAGAGAATTCTCAAAGTACCTACCAATAGATAAATGATTTACTTTTTTGTCAAATTTCATGTTACTTTTTACGTAAGAATATAAATAAAATATTTTGTCATATCATATAGAAATTTCTTAGAAATTCTTTTCCAAAATTTCGCGTTATTCTTTACATTCAAATAAGTAACGGTACAGATTCAACCCTAGTAGCACAAAATATTGAATGCACATACATACGATATTAAAAAGAGGTTCAATCTCTTTTTGATATTTAAACATACATACAATATTTATTCTAGATTAAGAAGAAAATATATTTTCCAAATATGCTGGAAATATTCATTTTATATTATGGAAAAAATATTCTTTTTTCAAATATAAAGTAAATATTCATTTACTGTTTGAAACAAAACATTTTTTCCGAATGTTCGGGAAATATTCATTTTATATTATGAAAAAAACATTCCTTTTCAAATATAAAGTAAATATTTATTGAATGGTAGAAAGAAAACATTTTTTTCCTAATGTTTCATATTTTCTAAACCTTTATTTCACATTTTCAGTATGTGTATATGATATTTGGAATCAACATTTTTTTCATATTAACAAGTGTGGCTGAAAAAATATTTTTTTAATATTTGGAAAAAATATTTAACCAATATTTTGTGCTACTAGGGAATAGTCTTGCATCCTGCTGCAAAAGTTTCATTATTTGTATAATACGCTTTGCAAAAAAAAAAACAAAAAAAAGAAAGAAAGAAAAAAGAAAGAACCGCATAGATGGCAGATGATTTTGAGTGTGAGCCAGTGTACAGCTAGTATGCAGTACAGACGTGACGTGACAGGCCATTGATTAAGAACATATAGCCTGCGTGAACTGCATCTACAAACCCTGCCAGGATCAATACGGTCTTGGCAAAAGGGCTCGTTCTTAGACGTTAGCGAGTCGATAACTGCTACAGTTCCGGCTTAACTGGAACACAGTGCACGACATTTGGGACTCAAAAACGGGTACCAAAAGAGGAATAAGTGTAACTACTACGCGATGAATTTTCGTCAAGCCATTAACATTCGTGTGTAATATACGTATGTACAGTTACTCGCAAAAATATCTGCCCGCCCCGTACGCGTAACATATTTCATTTATGTAAGGAATGTTAAATTCAGAATTACCCATTATTATTCACATTAGTATAAACCTTACCCAATATACTTTTTGTTAGTACCATCTACCAAAGAAATTTTGCTAAAAGAATGGAAAACTAGTTGAACCTACGGATAATAGATTAAAGCTTATAATAAACTAGCAGGAGTATTATAAGAATATTAACTTAATGCAATTACGTTTGTTTAAATTAAATATTGCACGATATTTGCTTCTTACACGGCTGATAATACTTGTTTAAATGAAAATTATTATCGATATAAATAAGATTTCTTCAAATATCCAAGATACATTTCTCGATAATACATTATTTTCGATGCCAATGGAACTAAAGAGCATATCGTGCTCGCAAGAGCAAACGAATTACTAAAGTTCGACTAAAGACAGTGCAGTGGAAAACAATTAAGAAAATAATTAACGCATACCATAGCAAAATCTATTCGAGTTAGTACAATTACAAGAAACGTAATTACTCGTTGCTTAAAAATAGAACTATCGATCGTTGTGATGCAAACGTGAAAGGGTTGAACGTAATTGCGACGCGTTTCATCATCGATCTGATCGCGGTGGGTTTCACGAGATAAGTTATCGTCGAAATCGTAGAAATCAAGCTGTCAAAGGGGATTTTCCAAATCTCAGATAAGTACTCCCCAATCGAATTGCTTTTTTCGCTCATCTATCACAACTTTTCATTATTATCAGTTTCCACTGCAACGCTAATGGCTCCACTTCATTGCTTACTTGGAATTATTCAACGAAATCTTTCGATTCTTAAATTAATCTGTCGATAAAACTGCAAGGTGTATTCATTTATCTTAACCTGGAATAACCCGCTCGTAACAAGTAAAAGATCACCTAACGAAATCGCATTATAAGCTCCTTAATATTTTAATCCCTTACATTCCAACTTAATCGCCGATCGATCGGAAGTATTTCGAAATATAAAATAATATTGTCGATTAATTGTGATGAGGGATTATAAATTCTTCCATTTTGATAAAGTTTAATAAAATCAGTATCTAATATTACCTAATTTAATCTTTAATTGTGGGGGGGGGGCACACTTCGAGTGTAATTAATATTTCAGAAGAGTAAGCTGAACTGAATAATAAATAAAAAATGAATAAAAAGAAGTGTTACATGAAAGTATGATCGGGAAGTAATTGTTTCCGGAATATTTAACTATTTCGTTCATAAATTGATATTCTACTTACAGTGTAGTGATTAATAGAGTTCACTTGATATATGGTTTCAAAATACATATAGCTGATGGAGTACGCGGTAGGAGTAGTTTGATATTCAAGACTAGTCAGATTAGTTTTATCAAATCCAGCCAAATACTTAGTAGAGTAACTGGAACAATACACTGAACGGCTACATAAATTTATTTCAAGTTACTCCATTAATCGAGCTATTTCATTTTTTCTATTGTTCCAATAATCATAGAGCTTTTTAATTTCCCCATTTCCGAGTTAATGGTTCCAGAACTGAAACCATTTAATTTTTTTCAAGTTGCCCCAATCACTGAAGAGCGACTTAAAATCTTTTCGACTTAGGTACTCTTGTAATCGAGTAATTTATTTATTTATTTATTTTTTTGTTCGAGTTGCTTTGATACCTAATTAGAAAATCAATTGAATTTCTTTCTTTCTTCAAGTGACTCCAGTAATCGAGCCATTTAAATGTTTTCGAGCTGCTCCAATCACCGCGAGCAATTCGCATTCACTTTTCCTCGTGTTACGTAAATGCGTGATTTCACGATTCAATCTACCACTTTTTGTAAGCCCAAAAAATCAATTTTATTTCATATTTACCAGTAGAACCATACTATTCAAAGATTCATATCCTATTTACAGTATGCTGTTTGATGTTTTCAAAAAGCAATGGATAGTAAGGGAATTTGAGAAAGGTGGACCGTGAACGTAAGTTTTCTCCAAAAGGTTCGTGAGTGAAAGTATTAAGACGTTCGAGTACTTATCGCACAGCTCACTTCTTCCAAGCAGCCAGGCAGCTTTGACGAATATATCGTCGTGTGATCGTTTCGAATTTCGATTACATTCCCAGTATTACCGCGGATTAACCACCATAAAAAGGATATCAAAATTGCATCGGATTGCTTCCCAATTCGAACACCCTTTGAAAATTAAAGTGGACCTCGTAAGACACTACTTTCTTATTTAAAAATATCACTTACATTTTTTGGAAATTTTTTTTAACACGCTTGTCTATTACAGCTTCTTCTCTTCCATATGTTAAACATTTACTAAAAATACTACCACATGAGATAAACAGAATTTATTTTCATTTCTTAAAATTCTATTCATTTTATTGAACCATCCAGGAATTGGGTATCTTAACAGTATCCTAAAAAGTGGAATAACGGTTCAAGTGAGTAGGCAATTAGCGTTGCCCGTATTATTGACGCAGATCGACAATATTTGCGAAAACGCCACTACTAAATACGTTAGCCACTGTTTTGTTTACGTCATCATGATAAGACAGCTTGACAAAGATTATTCAAGTTTGCCAACGTTATATATGCTTAGTGATAAGTTGACAACAAGCAAACATCGCGGTAAAGTACCAAGCACCAGTAAGGGAAAACGTAACAAATCCGCTTTACCCATTTTATCGTAACGGAAATCATTGACAATTTAACTATAAAAATATAGTTTCGTCTCTGTAGTAAAACATTTTAATCTGTGAAAATCGAAAATGAACATTATATCTTATAATGTCAAACTGAAATAGTAGCAGGAAAAAAATCATTGTTGTACTATGTAGCCTGTGTAATATCGTTAAATTTCTATTAGACATATTTCGTTACAAAACGAATAATGTGATAGTAATTTATACGTGGTTCAACCTGCGCGGTTCTTCGGCATTTGTGAAGCACGAAACTATGAATGTTTAATCCAAATGGAGTATTTTTATTGAACGCGCCCAACGGAAGCTGAATCGATGGCTCGTCTGCCAGCACAGAAGCCAAGAAACGACCGAGGAATGCAGTCACAATGTAACTTTGAATTCGGTATTTGTATTTGTCGGTGTTTCAACGATCGAAAGTTTTGTAACTCGAATAATTTAAGGAGAGAAAAGAAACAGCTTCGATTTTATATGCCCCAGGATTATGTACACCTGAATGGTTAAACAAGAGTATCATGTTTGGAATTACTTCTCCATTAAATCATTTAATTATAACTTTTTTTAATTAAATTTTATTTCATTTAATAGAACGTATATTGGATGTAGCGTTACCAAATAACCTGATATTATTGAAAAATCACGAAATATGTCGAAGTTAGAGCGATGAATATTGAAAGTGCCTTCTGCGGTTGTGTTTTGGTGGTGTGCAAGCGAGATAAAAAGTGTTGTCTCGCTTCGTAGTTGACACTGTTAGAAATCTGTAGTTTTGTTAATTATGCATATTTCAATGTAACATAGGTATTAACACGTTTTCAAGACTCCACACTCGAAGAAAATTGCAAAAAGCCAAAGAATCAATTGCCTTCTTAACATGTCCAGGTGCATTTAACCTCTTAAGTCTTAAGGCTTAAGATCAAGGTGTTTTGGCTGAACGCCTGAATGAAATCAAAATTCATTCATAAGCGCGCCGTAGATATATTTATCAGTGAAATATACACTTGCAACTCTAGCTGTTACATATCACACACGGGACCTGCAATTCTCGCTTAAGCTTCCTGGAACAGTTTGGATTACTATGAATTCTTGATGTTCTACGAATGCAGGTCAGGGAACTCGATGCAGAGGATCGATACAGCACGTACCGAGTATGTCGCATACTTTTGTCAGCAGCACAATCTGCCATTATATTCTCCGTGGATAAAAGGTACTTTTTACGAATTCAAAGGCAGGATGTCCTGGAAATACAGCAGTACGCCTTGCGAGGAAAAGAAAGGAAAGGCGTGTCTCAGGGCCTTCGATCGTGAGACACTTCTGTGGCTCCGGATTGCTATTCTGTACGTATTCAGTCGATGGACACTGTAGTAGTTTAAGAAAGACAGAAAGAAATTGACAATGTACGAAACAGCAGAAATATCGATCACGATGCGGCAGAAGTGTTTCTTGTGAAAAGGGCTATTATGGTAGTATGCATTTAATATAATGGTAAGATCCTTTTCGAAGGAAACACTTTTGTCACTCAGGGCTCAGGACTCAGTGGAATTTCAGATATGTTTATCTGGTAGAAGCAGGAATAGTTTAAACAAGATAAAACAATTGCAAAGTGTCCGAATGTTTGGTATACCAGTCACGAGTCACAGAAGTTCTTTTTTGTTTTTTGCTCTTGCAGTGGAAGTTGAATTTTCACGTTAGATTCTACATTAAAGAGTTTAAGGGACATATTTATTTCTTTTTTTCCAATAATGAGGTTGGTCTAGGACTGCAAACACCCCTACAAAAAATGTGTCTTCTTATTATCGTGGGTATCTGTGAAATCGTAAAAGATGTCGAAAATAAATAAATAACCTGCAACAAACAGTTAAGGACTTTCAGATCAAATTTATTTCTTCACAATTCACCCTCACCAAAACTTTTCCTCGCGAAATTCTTTACCACCGCATTGTAAGACATTGAGTGTCATAGTCTGTTTAATTTATTTTATTTTATTTTATTTTATGTTATTTTTCTCTGTATCTTTGTAATACTCTGTATTATTTTGTAATCTAAAGGGTTCTCCCGTTGAAGCAATAATAATAATAATAATAATAATAATAATAATAATAATAATAATAATAATAGAACTTTGTATTGTTTGAAATATTAGTGTTTCGATATCTTTTACGGGTAGTACGGGTACGCAGATATGCACGACAATATTAAAACTCATAAATTCCTTTTAGGATATGATCCCACCCCCGGACTCATTTATATTACTGGAATGAAAATTGGGTATTAAAATTGGACCACCTGATCCACATTTCTGCAAGATATTGGATTGTTCGAAAAGTTTGTACGATGCTTTTATGCAGTATTAACACTTTCTTTAATAATGTTTGCACCATTTGCCAAAACTCCATAATAAATAATTCTCTTCGAATTCCACCAAATAACAATAATAATAATAATAATAATCTTCGGTTGTATTCCCTCATCTGTCACAAATGCTACTGACTTTCCGAACACCCGAAAATATATGATTTGGTTGAATTTCCAAGTTGCCAAGCTTCCCCTGCTATGAAATTCCTAGAAATAATTGGCAATCGATTATGTAATTGCGACAAACGTTGCGCAATGCCCTAAAAGTGGAAATCCGCGATGAAACAAAAGTATCGCGCCTGACACGAGATTTTAATTTCTATTATTATAATTCATTTATTTCCATTATTTACATTTTGTTATCGTTGTTGGGATTTATGTCACACGATAGAACAGTCGCATGTAAAATCTCGTCGCGGATTGGCACCTTAATGGAACGAAATGGTCGTAAGATAATGATTTCGCGTAGCGAATCAGCAAGTTGGTTATTAATATACTAAAAATTTTAATCTTCATCCGGCGGCTTATTGATAACTACGCCAAGAAACGAAACAATACTCGCGGAAGCGTTTTCGTGAACTTTTTCAGCACCAAGGTTATCAGGTACGCGGAAGGCGGAATCTGAATTAATCGCACGAATTCTGCGCAATAGGTGCTCCAATCGGTTTGACAGACGTATCAATCATTTTCATGTAAATTCTGCAGGTGTGTTCGAACATTCTGGAACATTACAGATAACGTCTCAAACACAGAACTTGCTCTTGGACACGGATAACTGTGCACAAGTGCGCAAATTTTTAGATGTCGAGAAAAAGTAAATGTAAAAAGTTTGTCAAACTGTGCCAACTTGTTTCATATTATACAGCGAAGTTCAAAGCAAATGAACGGTACGTACGCGTGGCTACTGGTAACAGATGAATTTCTACAGTAACGATTTTAATTCAAAGTTAGTTCCCAAGGAAACATTGCAGGTATTACTTAACGAAACAGGGTCACTTAAATTTACTTCAAATTTCGCGACGGAAATCTGTAAATTCGAATGCTCAGGAAAATTACTGGAATAGAAGGCAATTATTTAGAGAAATCGATTTACGATGCGAAGTTGAACGGGTACGTCAGTCATGCTTAAAACTCGACGAGCACTTAACGCATCCGATCTCGAGTACTTCCATGTACATAATACGCTGATTCGAGCAATTTGCAGGCGTTTAACCGACGAACGTTAAACGGCCTTCTTATTTCGCCCGAGATTTCCATGAAAATCGAGACTCAAGTACATAAACAAACAACATATGTTACTTTAAGATAAATATTCCTCACTGAGAAATAAAGATAATCCTGGCGAAGTATAGCTCCTGGAGATCATTGGTTTCTTTTAGTTTTTAACACGCTGACTGCCTTGAGTAGCATGTTTGGTAGACAGTAGTGTTACCGATCAGTGTTATCAGCAGAGCTGCTAGTAATCCCTGAGCCCACGATAATTTTTGTTCAAATAGTAATGATTATTTAACAGGCTAACTTTCCGGCGTTATTAATCGTATTTCGGTCATTCGTTTCAGGGTGTATGTACTAATTGTGGTACATGTGACCTCGGATCTCAGATACGCTGCGTAGCTGGTAGCATATTTGCTACACAATTCTGACAAAATCGTCAAAATATCCCCGGCAGTCAACCTGTTGTTAAATTCGACCGATTTTCAAGAAAAACGCGAATTTTTCAGCAAAATCGTGTTCCACATGGAGCAACTCTTATCACTGCTGCCGACTATCTTATGTCCCCATTACAAATTCGCTTTGTTATTTTCCCATTATTTTCAGGAAATTATTTCACGGGCCAATCCAATCCGCGGAGTTCGACGTGGTTCCTCGAGCATTGTAGAAAAAATTCATTTTTCTGTGAGTTTATCTTGTAGACATTCCACAACGACCATTATTTTAGCCTTATCATTATTTGTTGACACGTGGCAATTGTATTCGTGTCATGGCGAACATCATTTAGGTATTGCTGGCTCAAGGGTTTACAGAGCTACTAGTAAAATATCTCAGTTCCCATTTCAGTCACGGCAATATAAGTGAAAACCCATCTGTTTTCAAATTTAATCTCCAGTGGAATTTTTGCCACTTAGAACTGCTATAAGGATGTATTGTGTAGCGAAATTTTTGAACTTGAGCTTGAGATTCACCTGCAAATTCAGACACAGCGTGCACAAATGCGCGGAAGAAACGAATGTGTAATTATTTACTTTGGAAATAATTTGAGTAACACATTCCTGAGTTATTTCATATAGTATTGTCAAATAAAGCGCGTACTGGTTGCCAGTAGTATTTGCAACTGAAAATTATCCGATAATACTGAATACATTATTAGGTAAGTTACTTAATACAATATATTTGAAATAGTAAAAACAGTCGAAGATAAAGAGAACTGAGTATTTAATTATATTCTTTACTTTATATTACTTAGAATTTGACAAATTCGCTCGAATAATTCCGAATACGTACTACCTATTTCTTAAAAGGTCGCGTTTAAACAATCCATTATAATCTTTAACGGAATTATTTCTACTGCCTTCACTTTTATTACCGCTTGTCTGAATTTTAAGAACAACATTAATCGATCCTACAAATCTTATTAAACGGTTAGAACAAAAATACCCAGAATCGTATTCACTGATCCTGAAATACAATAATAGTGATATTTCTCTAAATATAACTATTTCTATCTACTATTACACTTTTTTTTCTACTTCTATCTTCTTTTCTTATTTCCACTTTTCCACTTTTCCACTTTACTTCGCTCGTTTTTCGACCCAATCGCGTTCTCATTTCTTTGACCAATCCTCTAATTCTTCACCTTCTAGTTTCTTGACACTGAATTAAATACGCAGTTGAACCGAAGGCCGTTGTGGGTTGTAAGGTTAAGGAACGTGAAAAATTTTGAAACCTGGCCCCGTACCGTGCTAAAAATTCCCAAGAACACAAGAGTGTCGTATCCCTATACAGGTTCCCGTGTGTACAACACAATACAGTCGTATTTCGTATTTCAACCTGCTCGCATACCGATCTTCCAAATGTAACAGTTACGTAACTGTGATCTCCATAAAAAACTTCAAAAAAAAAAGTAAAAAAAAATTACGCCAAGTGATTGACATGAAATCAAAGAAATCACAAAAAATAGAAGATAATAATAATTACAAAATAAAAAACAGTTGTGAAATGAAAATGAGCTGCAAGTACATGAAGGTGCTTTCCAACTGCGCTTAAGATGATATAACTACATGTACATGGCTAAAATGCTGTGTTCGTACACTCCATTACTCGTATCGCGAACATTTTTTAATTAACCCATCAAAAAGAATGCCATTTAAAAACATTCTCGTAAATCAATAGCTTTAAAAAATTAATGACATACAAAAATTGCGCCAATTATAACAATAGCTATTTGTACAAAGAAAAAAAAAAGTATTGTGTAACGCGTATATACGTATTATGTTTGACGAAAACTTTCTTGAACAAGGAGAATCATAAGAAAATTCTTGCCGTTTCCGACTGATCCGTGAGACGATATTACGATGTCTCTGTCATGCGTGGACCGATTTTACTGAAATTGGTCTTATTCGAAAGCTTATATGCGGTTTACATAAGAAAAATGCCTTTGAATTTAAAAAAATATTGCAAGCCTGATGAGATATTAATGAAATAAGTTTCAGGTTAGGTTGGATTAGCCGGGCGACGAGTAAATGATAGCGGCACCGACGACAGTCCACATATACAGAGTGTCGAAACATGTACACGGCGTCGAGACGCTGCCGCGTCTCTAGATTAATGTGCCGTGATATAGCCAGAATCTCGGCACAACGCGGTACCTGAGGTTTACGCAACATGTAAACGGCGGCTTAGAATTCGAGGCGGGCTCTAAAATCGAATAATTAACACCCAACACGTGCGATCGGTTATTACCACTCGATCGTGAGGCAGGTTGATCCGAAAGAAATCTCTACTGTATGCATACACCACCACGTGAATCATTGTGTAATATGTCTAAACGGAAATTATTACGAAACAACGACTTTTATTAACTTGGATGTTTTTTTTATAGACTGTAATCACTTTGTAATCCACATTATATTATACCGGTAGCTTTATTTATATTATGAGTGTGGACGTTCTTTTTTTACACAGTTTGTTCGCTGTTTTATTCTTCCTATATAGTATACATATAGCATACTATTTGCAATTTCTTCTTCTTTATTTCTCTTTTTATAAGTTATACGTAGAATTCCTCCTATTGGCTTGAGAGTTTGGTAATTTAGGCTCATCTCATTAATTTGGCTACCTACTACTTTAATACGATCTACTATTTTTACTACAATCATAATTTTCAATACGATTCTTCTGCACGTGTCTACTACAAGTGAAGGACGAGCTTATTAGGTCCTGTAACAAATTCTCTAAGCCTTCTAACCACACATATGCGTGAAATTTTTAATATCGAGTTAAAAAAAATTGCAAAACTCGTCCAAGAGAACGCACACAGAATTTCTTGCCGCTGAAACTTTAACTACTGTCCTGCGATTACGTAACAATTTGCACACTTGTAAGCACACATTAATCCCCTTAAGGGGGGATTTTCTCATCTAACCGCTTCAAAAGTAACTGATATTTAAGAATTTTTTTTAAAAAAAAAAAGGTTGGTCATGTTGGATTAAACTCTTTTCGGATATAAGGAGGCATCTTTAAACTTGCAGAAAATATTTTCTTTATGTCGATCCTTCTTATTATTTATTATTTTATTGTGGAATCTTGTCCACCCCTTCGACGATGTAACCCCTGTTGACGGAATGTGTAGCATCTATCACAGTCATCCGAGTAGAAAAAAAGAAAATAGAAGTTTCTTAAGGTTAGATAGTTTACGCTGGGATTGGTCCACTTTAAAGAGAAAACAATGAAAAATTGAAGGAGTTATAGCGTTTGAAAGAGAAAGTATGCTTTTTCCTTAGACAAATTTTTCATATTATTCTTTATATCGACGAAAAAAAGTGTTATAAGTAAAAGCTGAAATTAAAATTTTAGGCCCAGTCCCAGTTTAAATTATGTAAGTTTCAGAAAAAAATTTTCTTCTCGCAATCAGATGACTGTGACAGGTGCTATACTTGGCGGCAACATCGTCGGAGAAGTTAACACGATTCCACAATAAATGATAAATAATAAATAATAAGAATGGGCATAAAAAAAATCTGCAAGTTTAAAGATGCCTCCTCGTATCCCAAAAGATTTTAATGCAATATTAACGATAGTTTTAAAAAAAAAAATCCTAAACTTCGGGGACTATTACACGAGAATCCCGCCTTACCCTAGTAATGAGGCTGATAAGAATATTTCCATGTAAAACACACGTATTAAAACAACGTTCGAGATATACTAACGCCTTTGTTTACATTGACTTTGAGAGAGCATGTAGCCTAGAAGAACTCCTCTCACATAAATATAACTCCTGAATTCCTCTTACTATATACAGGGTGGAGGATAATTTCAGATGCAACCTTCGTGCAGTGGACGATCCTTCGTGTGAAATTAAATAACAGATGCGAAATAAAATGTTTCTGTACAACTTAAAGAAGCAAGAACGAATTTAAATAGTTTTCCATTTTTGAGAAATTCCAAATGCTTCATTCTGGTCTGAAAATATTTTCAATGTAAAGAAAACAGCTAGGATTTAAAAAGAAAAAGAAAAAAGTGCAATTGCATATCGCGTGTGGTGCATATTGCAGTTGCGAAAAATGATTTTGCCGGATAAAGACAGCCACTGTCTTGAACTATTTCTAATTGCAACCAGAAACGAGACACGTATTGGTCCAGTTGCGTGTGACCTATTTCGATCTACGAATGTTTATATTTCCTAAGGTACGTTGAAATCGGATCGATATTAGAAAGCTATGAAGAGGAATACCAGAAAGTGCTGGGGAAAATGTCGAAAAATAGAGCGAAAGCTCGATGCAGCAGAAGAAGCATTGCACCCCGAGGATTCACGTGATGAACATCGCGTTGATGTACATATGCTGACACTCCGAGATCCATGAATCATCGTTCCTTTGGCGCGAAGCTGACCCTGCTATAACCGCGGTACCTTCGGGCCGACTGGTCGGCCTTGAGACTACTTATCACGTGTCCCTTCGGTACGATCCAACCAGGAGGCATGGTCTGTCTCCTTTCGTTTCTTTCATTCCCCCCTACTCGCGTATATCCGCAGGGTGTCCGATAAAGTCGCGGCAGAATCGTTGAGTGGGCAGCAGTACAGGCGGCTCAAACGATTCTGGCCGATCGAGATTCGATTGTCGGATAGCTTACCGTGCTCGGCCTTTCTTCGTCACTAACATTTTACTGTATCTCACGAACATGGTTGAAAAGGCACTGCCAAGCCGCAGGCTCCCGTCTAGAACACTTCTAGTTCGCGAGGAAACATCACTGTGACGTCATCTGCATTATCATAATTACATCAATGTTCGCGGTGAAATAACTGTTATTCCAAGGGACTTGAAGAAACATTATGTAGTAATTTGATGCTTCTCGCTAATATCGCATATGAAATTTCCATTCGAGCACCGTATCTCGCTCATACATCGGCGACCTTGTTCGAAATGAAAATGAAAACGACGAAACGCGAACGGTAAACTTGTGATAAGCAATGTGAATAAATCCACGGATTTATAATGGAACTCACAACTCACAAACAAATAAAGCGGGGAATAATGAGAACAGAGTAATAATGAAAAGAATGGAAACTGTAGGTAATGTAGTAGGGGGTTAGGGGGTTAATAAAGTCTTCTTGCATTTTACTTGTAGCAGTCTTGAAAGATTAAACTATAAGAGGCGCGGCGGCAGAAAACAATTTGGGACCTGCTAGTCGCCCCATTTCGATATTTCTTAGCATAAAGAAAATTTCAAATTTCTCTGAAGCTCGTCACAAAGAACTAAGATTCGTTTAAAAAATTTCCTTTCCGCTCACAATTGCTTGGCACGCGTGTCTAGAATGCGTGTAACTTACCTCTAGCCAAGGATAGAACTAATTGTAAGCGCAAAATGACTCCAAGTACAAGTATCGTCGCTATCCCCACCACTTGTTCGAACCAGTGTAGCGGTACCGAATGATTCATTCACTTTTGCGTAATATAAATTAACGCATTAGTACTCTTGTATTTAACAAGTAGTTTTATGTGTAATTCCTATAGTTATAAGCTGTATAAAATGGGAATTTCCGAAGCACCCCGGTCCCAAGAAGTTCGGCTAATTGACGTTCTACTGTGAAGTGTTAAATATTGTCGCGAGCACCGTGTATAATGGTAATCGTGGCCTGCTTGGTGCTCGCATCCGAAGTTAGAAGACGGTGAGTAAAGATCGACCGAAGCTGTTATCGATTTGCCGTCAAGCGACCAGAATCGTGGACGGATGTAACAAGGTATGCTAAACTTTTCTATCTCATATTCCACAAACTTATAGTTGTTGCTGTGAATATTGCGTTGTGTTAAAACTTCCAAACTTACGTTATTCTAATTAAATAGTAATCGCCGCAACAATATGCTTATCAGATGCCCCAATCGCGATTAGTTCATTAGCAATAAAGTTGTGTGCATGCCCGTCGAAAGACACTTAGATTTTCATTTGATTTTCCAACGTCAAATTTGCTTAACCGTACCTATAAAGTGGCCATAATTAACTGTTCGTATTCTATGGTACATGAAGGGCAAGGGAAAAACAGGGAATGTCAGAAAACAGCGTTATGGAGAAAATTAAGCATTAATACTTTAGTCCATCAGTAAAGAAACAAGATTCATCATCGGTACTTACTTATACTGAATCTTTAACGTTATCTTACACGTTTTTTTTTATGTTTATAAGCCTTTGTAATTTGACAGTTCTCGCGGTCCCCGTTGCCACCAACAAAAATACATGCTGTAAAGCGGAAAATCACGAAAAAATGGGCATTCCCGGTAAAGTACATACATCTCCATTGTTCGCTGTAGAAAAAAGAGTTAGAAACCTAGGCCATCAGGCTTGCACGAGTGGACTTGGAAAAATTATTCGACTGAAAGATCGCGAAGCCATCTGAATTTTATCAAATCGAAGGAGATTTGCCAGAAAAATTTCAAAAATATTTATCATCACCTCGTACAATGTAAAGGTGTAAGAATAGAAGGAAACTAATATACGATCGTTAAGAGTAAAGTATACGTATATGTATCTACGATACATATGCGGAAGCCTTCAAGCAAGGACGCGTTATGTATCGAAAATCTAGGACGGAAGTAAACTGGACAGGAAGGAAGCCAGTGCCGACTATTTATTGCCGTTGATCGCTGTTTGGCAGCGGTTTCAATGGAAGGGTTGTAACGAAAAGGCCATTGTTGCGACCAGGGAGCAAGAAGAAAATGCCACAGTGGGCCAAGTGGCACGAGAACTGGGACAAAAGAAATGTGGTGAAGCGTATTATGGCTCGACGAGTACAAGTTCGAGCCATTTGCACCCCAAAAGAACAGTCCAATTACATCTAACATTTAAAAAAAAAAAAATCGTCTTCGGTATAATTTTCCAAACCATATCAGTTCACCTTTCATTATTATTTTGAGTGAAGCGACCAACACAGTAATTCTAATAAACTATTACCACTCAGATCTGAATGCATTCTTCATTCTACACTGCTCCACCACCTAAAACTTCATCTACCGGATTTCTTTGAATTCTCAAACAAACATTTCGCAAGCCAATTCTAACACTATGCACTTTGGGCATCGGTAGAAAAAAGAAAACTTGATTCTTTCAGACTCTTAACTGTAGCACCTATGTCTCCTGACGCTCCGACACGCTGCACAGTGGTCTGTCTACCGATGGTCTGGTAGTCTAACGGGACAGTGGTCCAAAATCATGATCCATCAAAAATGAATGACTCTTTGTGATACCACAAGCTATTGGCAAGGAAAGATCCGCGACCCGGAAATTGAAAAAAAAATTACATCGATATGAATTACGCGATTGTTTTGCTGCCTAAATTAACTCGAAGAGTATGAAATTGACCCCTGAAAATCCGGCTACTTTCCTATTTTAAAAACTCCAAGTTACCAAATGATAGTCCCTAATTAAAAGAAGTAACTCTTGTCCGAGAGCTTCGTTTCTATCTCTTACAGTTCGCAAGGCATGTATAAAGAAAACTAGTCTCTACAAAACACAGTTCACGTTCGTTTCCCATATTCTGCGGAAGCCCAGAATACGAATTTTTACGTTAAAGCACCCTCAGTGGCCCGGAAGTGAACATTTTAAGGGTGGTGAAACAACGTAGATGGTGTTCTTCAAACAAATATTAACATTTCCACATAACTGACGATTTATGCACGACCTGTAACTTTTGCCCCGCTAGATTGTTAATGGACAGACCACTTTAACATTCGGACAAGCACAAAGTCTGGCTATCACTGTCAAGCACACAAAGAGCTCCATCGTCCCTTAATCGTTTTGCAGGATTCCCAGTAAAATTCGTTTCACGTTTAGCGAAAAAGGCACCTGGCTCCCGAGGAACGCACGCGACGCGTGCAGCGCATGCGACTAACGCCGCGGATCAGTAGGAACGGCGTAGCCATGGACGCGATGTTTATGGAAAGATTTCGAAACACAGTCCTGTATCGTCTGGCAACCGTCTGAACAAAGTCTGACAGCCAGCCGCCTCGGGGCAGCAGTCCACTACTTTGAGTCAGCTTTTCAGGGTTACAGTGTCTCGGAACGGTCGAGTGAATGCACCGATACACCGATGCAACGGTGCACTAACACCCTGCTATATTCCTATCTCTATTTATTCCGCGTTTTTTAAGCTGACTCCACACTTGCTACCAAACGTCCGGCCGGGCCGTTGCGACGCGTCGCCGCGAAAGTCTCGGCTACGTCCGCGTTGGTAACGGTGTTATCAGGTCGGTGCAAGAGCTCGCTCGCTCGCTCGCTTTATTTAAATAAACTCTTTATTAAAATATATTACATGCAAGCATTTTCTCTGACTATCTATGACGTTTTGCCAGTTTTCTGGCAAAAGGTACAAGTAGGTATAATAGCAAAAAAAAAGGGGGCATCTGAAACAGGGAGTGGACGAATTTTTGCACTGACCTAACAGATAAAGTACAGTGGGACCTCGAATATTCGGGGTCGAACAATTGTTCGTTTGTGCCCATTTTCGAGTCTCCGGGGTGAAAACATGCTGCATGATTAACCAAATGTCAGATCTAAAATTCATTAAACAGTTGTTCCACCGAAGAATTTTTTAAAACCTCTCCGAAATTACGGCATGTAAATCAACATATGGAATATGTAACATTAACGAATAAAATACAACAGTTCGATAAAATATGTTCCACAGTTTTAATTTTTTAATAGAAGACATTGATTATATACTGCAAAAACGTATGTAACGTTACAGTATTGGAATAAACGATTCGTTATTATGAATATTTTATGGTATAAAAATGAATCACCTCTATACGTAGATTGGCAAGTATTGGTTGTTGAGCAGACAATCGGGGTCTAAGGTAAATGTCCCCATTAGCGACCGTTTAAGAGTGTTATTGGTTCGAAATAGTAATTTTTTCGCTAATATACGACAATGTTTGAGTAAAGTATGGATCATTGTATTTTTTGAAGTTTCTAGTTTCTTAATCAAATTAGTTTTAGAGTGATATTTGACTATTTGCACAAAAATTATGGTGAAAATTATATTGGACCTGATGTCCCCTTTATTGACCAACTTGTACCATCTATCCCTTCTCTGCTACAATAATGAAAGAAAATGAATATTTTCTTTTTATTTTATAATTTTCTATATATATCTAGTTAATTTGAGTAAGTTGCTGCATGGATCCATGTATTTTATTGTAAAATTTGCGAGTTTAATGATATCTGTAGTATAACCTCGCGTTATTAGAATCTGTCAACTTTCATGTCAATGACCAAGTCCTAATTTACATGTGAATTTACTTAAAGATGAATGTACGGCTACATAAATAACGTATAAAACTATAAATGAATTCTGGTTGATATTTTGCTTTCTGTGTTGCAATAAACAATATAAATGAATAATTTGGTCACTAATGGGGACGCGGTCCGTAATGGGGACATCTACCTTATTACTAATTATTTCGCTCATAGAATGTTATTGTTTAGACGAAATATGGATTAATTATTTCTCCTGGGATCTCGATTATCCGGTCCGTCTTGCTCCCGATTAAACCGGTTAACACGGTCCGCGCCCAAGCCTCTTCGCGTGACCTTCCGTTCACGCCACGTGGATCATCGGTAGCCCGCGCAAAGCAAACATCAAATTTATTTACAAAAGAGCACGACGTGTGCATACCTTCTCTGAATAATTACCATTAGTCGCTCGACACTGCGCTGAATTGTGTTACAACGCGATAGACATAAATGGAGCACGATTAAACAATTGTCACGAATTGTTGCTGCTCTTACAGTAGGCACAGTTTCATGCATATTTATTACCAGATTCTTTTAGATTTTTTACTACCGTTTTCTTAAATCGTGGCTTCGATCTTTTTGTTAACATCGTCACCAACTCAGATCAATTACAGTCTTCGCCTTGGCACCGCGTTAAATATACAGTTAATTGTTTTTTTTTTTTTTTTTTTTAACTATTTCACAGTTGTTTGGCAACAACATACTGCCACGCCCCGTGGGCCATCGATGGTGTATCAAACGCGAGAATTATACATTAATCTTATTGACGAAACGGTTGAGTCTCGCAGACTCCCTTTTAATAATTTGCCATTGCCAAGCGTAAATTTATTTTTAACACCTACTTACTGGAGTTATTTGTGACTTTATTTGAAACTATACTGCTCACTTTTTTTGTTCAAGGCCATTGAGAGTTGTATTCGTGACACCGCATATCGTGAAATAAGGTCGAACGAAGAGAAGGAAAATATAGGAAAAATAATTTTGCAGGAGTCCTCCAGGCTCCGCGTCACGGGTTAAGGGTTAATAATGAAAATAGCTACTGTTCAGAAGGGGAAGTTTGTCGTGGGCCACCTCCCACGTGGCCTACAGTAGCTGCGTTATATTCTTCATGATCTCAGCTTTCTTCTGTTCTATTTTGATCTGGACACTGGCTCGAGAAATACGAGAACGGCACCAGCCGAAGGGGGCGCTAAACTCTATATCGCGTGTTTAATAATAAAGGAATCCAACTGCCACATAAACAAACTGCAAATGTAATTCATTTCTTTGTACCCCGTAAAGGCAAAACATATGAAAAGGATGTTACAGCCTAGAGCCCATAAAAATAGGTGATCTTTAGGAATTAATTAAGGGAAAAATACTACGTTTAATTTAATGGGCCTTTTTGCGTTCTATTAAGGAGGTCTTAAACTATAAAAAATATATATATATATTGTAATTAATCATAGCGGATGGCACTGGGGAGTGATTAAAGTCGAGGCGTCGAAAAATTCATCGAAACAAGTGGAAATTGTAGCATCTAAATCATTGGTCTGAAATAAAAATAAAAAAAACAATGCCAGATTATTAAAGGGCATGAAATTCCCTAGTGAACATACCTTTGAAAATGACAAAAATGACATTTTTTTTACCAAATAACGACACTTCAAGTTTCAAATCACTTTTCCCTGTGTTATTCGTATTTTCAAGAGCTTTAAAAAATATAAATTTTCAAAAGTTTTAAAATGTTAAAGGTTCCTCCGCTACATAGAAGTGTATACTTCAAAATAAAAGATCGATTTTTAGACCGGAACCTCCCCTTAAATATCGAGCAGGCGGAAAACTTTGGGCCGAAAAATTTGGCAAAAATTTTCTTGCACAAGGGCGGCAGACAATCCTCGCGCCGGCCCTGGACACCTTTATCCTTTGAGTGAAAGTTTCGCTTTCTATAAATATCGTGGGCCACCCATTGTCCACGTGGCACGACACGCGTTAATCTAAGCCCCCACTGTACATCCTACGGTCTCGCCTAGTTTGCTGAAAATCAGTGCTCCGTTATCTGTAGGTATCATCGAAAGAGGCAAGTGTGGAGCCAGCTTTATTTAGCGCCGCTAGGCGCCGTTCACGCGTCCGCCGTTTGTATCGCGCGGTTTTTGATCGCGCGTGACGTGCAATATCAGTGAATGACGAACATGTTACGTTCGTTATCGAGTCCTAAAGATCTGAATCGCAGTGATCGTAGTGGCCCTTAACTAATCTCCAATTAATCTTCACCCGTATCGTGGCTTTGAATGCGAAAGAGCTGCGTGTGGCTTGAAATGGAAACATTTAAAATACTTGGATGATGAAATTATCCACTTGAGTGAAAATTTCATTTATTTTCTACCTACGGTGGTATACTACCTTGGTCTGAGTGGATTATAGTCCTTTACGAGCTTTTATATTGTCCGTGAATTTAATGCAGGAACAATTGTGAAATTTCCAGGAAGAATAAATGTATGGAGAGATCAGTCGAAGCAACAAAATTGTTTGCCAGAAAGGAACTCGAAAGGAGGGCTTTTACAAATCATATGTCGTGAATTTATTCGAATCACTGTGATTCAACATTGAAATTATGTATCATTTGAATGGAGGAACGTTATGGCAATAAATGAAATTCATGTGGGCACGATATGTTTCAGTTGTGTAACATCAAGGATAAAAACAAAAAGATATTTTCATATTCATTTGAAAATGCCAGTTGCGTTTCAATGATACTATATCTAAGCATTTAAAGGCTAGGACTGTTTTGTTATTCGTCAATTTGGAAGAGTGTCCACCTAATCGAGCTAAAATTTGAGGATGAAAGATCTCTAGAATCTAGATTATAGAGATGGCTTTGAAAACGTCCCTACTACCCGACATCCTTAATTTGACATGCGTTATCAAAGGCACGTGCAGTTTGGAATCACCAAGCTAGAAAATGGCACGCTTTTCACGATCATCCTTTTTCCCGTTTCCTTACGTTTCGTGTAAACGTTGGTAAAATTCTCTACAATTGATAGAGACTGGCTGCAATAAATCAGAGTCTACATACAAGTCTCCTGTTCTCTCTTATCAAATGCCCGTCGTCCAAGGTAGCTTTTAGTTACTGGCTTGGCTGGAATCTTTCGAGCATTCAAGGTATTTTATCTGTCTTTAGGAATGTTGAGCTGTTGACTCAACATTTTTTGTTACGTTCTGCCTTTTTAATTAATTACTGGCTCGAAATAGTTCGCTCAAGCGAAGAATAAAGAATAAATTGTTTATTCATCCTAAATTCTTGATTCTGTATTATTTGGGGGATTCCAAATTATTTATTCCTCCTGTATAATTCTTACAAGCAACGAAAAAGAAAGAATAATTTATCGATTGATTCTATATTATTCGCCAGCTTCTAAATTATTAATTTCTCGTCCATAGTTAGATTCACTGGTTCAAAAATAGTTCGTGTCGACGGCCAGCAAAGAACAAAGGACGAGGTATCGATCGATCCCAAACGATTGATTGTGCATTTATAGAATTTTAAATTACCCTTTATCTATAATTATTTCTCCTCTAAGAAGAAAAGATATTTTATCGATCGATTCTAAGTTATAAATCTACGCCACTCATCACTAATTCGAAATTCCCCGTTCTCCGTTCGAAGAGCAAAAATCCAATTATTATCGATCAAGCCCAAATGATCGATTCGGTATTATTCGTAGAACTTTAAATCGCCCACTCCTTATCGATAATTAATTTTTAATTTAATAATAACAATACACACCACAAAGAACAAACCGTCGATCGACTTTGTATTTTTTTACATTCTACCACATTACTCATCAGCTTCTAAGTTTTCCACCGCTGCTTCCTAATGAGATTCCAAGCCGAAAAATAATTCACATCGACCACGTGCCCAGAACACGGAAGAAATCATCGATTAATTCAACAAGTATTTTCGCCGCTGGCTGGCAGGCGAAATTGAGAATGGCAGCTTAAAAATTCCAGCTGACAAACATAGTCGCAGGCATTTACTACATTCATTTAATCCCCCTATTACTTTCAGCGGCAGAACTGGTTCTTCCTCCAGCGTGCTCCGAAGGACATTGTCGTTAATTTGTGAAGATCTTCGCAAGTGGGGTTCACGTTGAATAAAACTTCCGGCTCGAACTTATCGAGAATATGACAGGAATTTCGTCACAATGGAGTTTCAATAATGTCAGGCTTGCAACTTTATTCCAAATGATCGACAAGATCGACGAGATCGACAAGATCGACGAGATCGATCGAATAAAAAAAACAGAAGATCGATAATTTTTCACATTGACTTCATCGAATTACACTTCTAGAGAGCTTTGTAAAAGAAATAAAATTACTGCGTCACTCGCAAGTTCATATAATTGAAGAGTCTTTGTGGAGAACGCAGCAGGCGCCAAAATTAAAAAAAAATCGGAAATACTATTTAAAAAAAAAACTATTGTATAGAATTTGATTTTTCACACTTATAGCATTTTCTACAAAGTCTCTTCAATTATTCTGATCGATCGATCGATCAATTTATTTAGATTTCGAATGGTAAAGAGTTGTTTATTCAAGATCGAAGGTTTAAGATATTTCTAAAACCCAGCATATTTAAATTTCACGCAGTTACGAGTAAATGTACTTGACATACTTTCACCTCTTATGTTAAATACGCATAACAAATAGACCTAGGAATTGTGAACACGTATATTTTTGTACAATGACGATAAAGAAGCGAGACCTAGATAAAGTCGTTTAGCTTCGGAACTCTGATCTGGGCTGAAAATATTGCAGCAGAGGAAGTTTACAGTCTGCTTCAGTGTTTATTTGCTAATTTAATTAACCTTACCTCGTTTCACATATTAAATTAATATTAAATTAATTTTATGTCTATGCTAATATTCCTAGTGATTGTAAAAGAAATCAGGAAAATTGACTAAATCTTCTAAATTTCGCGGGGCTGATATATTCCTAAGTGTTCGATCAGAAAAAGTATACCAGTTTTAAATACAACATTATACATACGGTATAATGTTATTTACAATTATCCTTGTATTTTACTGAAAACTCTTCATAAAACACCAGATCGACGTGCGTTACGAAAAGTAGCATATTTCATTTGTCTTACGACTTAGACTAGCACTTTGCTCAGTCTGGCCACGACGAACAGAATCTTTCGATTTCCTTCTCGAAAAGTAGGATGTTATGCTCTTTCGCGACGAAAGGTAGCGCGTTTCGTTACTTTGCTGCGAAAATATAGCACGGTTTGCCTTTAGCCACGAAAACTATCAAGTTTCATAGATTGCCTAGGATTCTACCGCAAAAATAAAAAGATAAAGGTTTTTTAAGGGAAAGAAACGTTTTTTATTTTATGTTATTTTTCTCTGTATCTTTGTAATACTCTGTATTATTTTGTAATCTCAAGGGTTCTCCCGTTGAAGCAATAATAATAATAATAATAATAATAAAAGAGTTGGACGAGGCATATTACAACTGTTCCACCACTTAGAATCTGTAATTGTTTCATTCATTTAAGTAAATTCGTTTCAGGGGGCTAGGCAGTCGAAAAATCGATGTTTTTATTGCATTTTCCGAAAGTACAAGCGGCAACATTCTCACTGTTTCTCACGAAAACACCACTGCCTAGTCCCGTTAAAGAAGCAAAGATATTTTCAAGTTTTATCAATTTACTACGTACTATCTTCGCTATTAGACATTGTAAACTACCTAGTCACTTTATTTAACACTAAATGAGCAAGAAACGACGATACGGGCAACTGACGGTCACAGAAGATCAACGTCGGCTGTGAACTGTTTGGAAACTGAAATATCCTACTCTTCGGAAAAAACAATTGAAACATGCTATTTTTCGCCGCAACGCTTGAAATGTGCTACTATTCGTGGCGAAATGTGAATCGCGTTTGTTCTCTTAGTATATTCGAAACATGCTTGTTATCGACAAAAATATTGAAACGTGCTATCGAAAATGTTCGTTTATCCAAGTGCAAAAAAAGTTGTGACCAAATGAAAAGCTCAAAAAATCAATGAAAAATATTCATGCAGACGCTGGCCAATTGTTTTACTTTGCTCATACCTTTCGACACAATCATAATTACGCGGCTGAATTCGTTATAAAAAAATATAAATAGCTCGTTCTCGTCTAAAAGATTTTTCTCTATAGTGTATAGTTTGCGAGATATTTTTTCTCAAATATTTTTTCTTTTATCGTGCGATGTCCGTCGCGAGTGAGTGCTGATTACATAGTTTGGGCTGGTACGTGAACAGTCGATATCGAAATCTTAATTCCTTATACCATACGCTGCCGATCTTTCGATAAAGATCTGATCGAAACTGTGTCCGACTAATCACGAAGTGTAATACGGCACATCCTATTAATACGAAAATATACCGCCTAACAGAGCTCATCTGTTTCTGTCCTCTCATTCGCGAAACAGACGAAATATTTAAATGGTGTATTGAAAAGAAAAATATAAAACGAAATAACTAGCACGAAAGCATTTTGTCTGGACTAATGTAGCTATCATTATTTAGAGACTAATTACAAGAAACACTTGGAACTGTCTGTTGATACAGTGCATATCGATTAGATAAAAATGGGATAGGTCGATAATCGAGTGCCAGCCACCTCGAGTACTTTAATCCATTTAATCTGGGGAAACCCGTAGACTGGCGATATTGGCAAAAATTTCTCCTAAATCTAATAGATACGCTGAAGATTCTATTTTTTTCTTCTATCCATATTAAAGATAATTAGAAAAGTTTAGAATATTTTCAGCGTCTAGTAATATTCTAGGGATAAGCTTCCGTTATCTATCGAAAGTCTGATTATTCGAAAAATTTTCTAATGACCGATATAGATCGTAACAGAATATTTAAGAATACACACGAGTAGAGAATTTTCTTATCATACTAAATGGCTTACAAATGGACTGATAAGTTTTTAACACATCTACTAATTATAACAGTTCGCTGGTAATAATCAGCAACATATTTTTTCTGAATCCTCGTTAATATCGATATCTGAACATCGAATATCCAACATTGTTTGTTTTTCAATACGAGCTTCCGAGCAGTAGAGTAAAATTTTTGCTCGTCACTTGTAGGTACTTGTTGCGAAAACACATTGTAAAATAACTTTTACGAAATACACGTTACGCCCGGTTGAAGTGGTCTGTAGATCAGCCAGGATTTATACAATTTTATCGCATAACTTGTGCGATTAGTATTTTATACATCCTCGCTAAAACCACCAATATTCGATTGAAAAAATCTGTTATTATCGTGAGTTATGTATACCTAGTAGAAAATCCGATATTATTAATTTAATTACTGCGAAGATGCTTTGCGGAATAATATTAATAGGAACGTTATTCTGATTACGTGACACTATATTATCCGACTCTTTTGTGGTAAAAGATATATGTAAATTGTTGTAAAAGTGTCTCGCAGTAAATGCTACAATTGAAAACATAGTGATCCCAAATAACAAAATGAATACGAAATGTGAAATAAAATTTATTCGCCCCGAGGCTTCCTGTTTTTAACCATTAAATTTGAGAACTCGTTTGCTACGTATGCACTGTTCACCTGACAAAAAGCTAACGAAATCTATCAGAAAATATGGTATAATTATAAACGAAATGAATTTTTCCTTCGAGTTCGACTTTGCTTTCGAGAAAATCGACTTGTTAGTCGAGTGCCCGTGCACTTTTCAGAATTGATTTTCTCAAAAACAAAGGCTTATTGGAAAATAAATTATTCGACAATATCGACTTATTTGTTTAGAAGGATTCTCTCTTTGGTAAGCTAACCCAGACGGATTTTTAAAAATTAATCATCTGAAAAAAAGGAAAGCCCCCATGAAGAAATTTGATTTCACATTATAATGTTTAATCTTTCAATTGACCCACCTATTACGAATCGCTCTGTATAACTCGACCGTAGATTGTATCGTGAAAATAATTGTGTAACCGTCTGAGAGGTGCTCGCACTAGACGCCGCGAATCGTGTCGCGCTTTAAAAATCAATAGCGATCAATACGGCGGCCCGGTTCACGCATTTCAGGTAGGAAGTGAATCATTATCAAGTACGCGCCCCTCTATTTACGTACTCGACGAAAACCGACCTATAATTAGATGCGAATGCATAAGTGAATTTGCGTTACGCGTAGCGGTGTGTCTAACGACGCCGACGACAACACCAACGTGATATATGCGTGTAGTTTTGTAACAATATTCCATCATGGACAAGAAGTACCATGTTAACACCGGAAAATTAATTATTTTTCAACTAAAATTTTGTGAACAATTCAAGTTATTACCGATTACCGTCAAACGGGGTAATTTTCACCACAAAACTAGATTTTAAAGCAAATTCGTCTAGCATACATATATCGTACAACAGGTATTACTCTCAGACAAAGTGCCTTGGATAGCTTTAATTGCCTACTTCAAGATGCAGTTTGCCTGAGGATAAGTACCTGTTATATTATGCTAAAAGGACTTTGTTTTTAAAATCTAGTTTTCTGGTCAAAGTTAGCCGATTTGGCGGTAATCGGTAATAATTTTAATTGTTAACAAAATTTTAGTTGAAAAATGCTATGCAGAAGAATGTAATTAAATAATGTCTAATCATATGTTTAATAATCATTGTGCACAAATTAATTCATTTCGACCAGGGTAAATGCAACGCGTGATCTAATATTATCTTCAACGCGCAGGATATCTCCAAACGACGAGTTAACTCGTCTTCGCCAGTTCGTAAATTTGGATCGCATTATGCAGAAAGGAACCAGTCCGGCAATATTGAAAATTTGATATGTGACCATTAGATTTCGCAACGCTTTAACAGATTGTAATAAAAAATGAACCGATCCATTTGCTGATGTTGTTCCCTTCTATGTTAAATAGAAAAGCCGATCCGCAAAGCTTCGCACTACAAGCGGAACGTTTGTTTCTTGTTAACGTAATAATTAATTAGAATAATGTTTTTTATACGAAAAATACACATAGAGAACATGCCAAAAAGAAACCCTGTAAGGCCAGAAGATACACTTTTTCCACATAAAACTCTAATTACCCGTGTAGCCGTGTGGAAAGAAATTAATCCCCTAAAATCAGAAGATCTTCATAGCTTATTGTACCTCACACCAGAACGTTACCACGATTTTTACAAAAAACTTGACCCATCAGCGTATAATGAGTTGGAGAACTGATTAAGGAGATAGACTTTAAAATTGCAGACGATGAAAATGTTGCTATTTATTATTCATGAAAATAAAACTCTCTCCTACAATTTCACTGATGTTTCGAATATTTACATGTTTACAATTAAGTTTAGGTTACGTTCGGATCTTTCACTAAAATCACATAATACATATTGCGAAAGAAATGGCTTTTTACAATTTCTCAGGTCTGTGCAGTTGGCACCCCCGAATGCGAATTTTTATAAAACAACGATGGCATTCGTTTGCCCAACAAAAGTTCTTGTTTGTCCACCCTTGAAAAAAAAAGTTACGACCAACTTGAGAAATGTGTAATCGAATATTTTTTTATTTCTATACAACTTTTTTTTGAAGGGTGGACAAACGAAAATTTTGGCTGAACAACCGTGGATAGATCGTGGACTAACAAATGCCATCGTTGTTTCATAAAAATTCGCATTTGGGGGTGCCGACTTCACAGGCCTCAATTTCTCTTTCAATTACACAAAGATCGGTATCACAGGTAGGTATCTGTTCATAACATAATGGTTCAGAATTAATTAGAACCATTAAACCTTAAAGTCAGTTTTCTCCGATTCTTTTCTGGGTGCAGTGGTTCCTTTCTGCATAACACGATCCATTTATCCACCATCCTCCCTTATTCTCACCTAATTTATTGCATTCTAATTTAAATCTGTTGTTTTTTTCTCTCTTTCTTTTCGGTTTCATTTACTTCCTTTTTCTTCGTTTTATTTCCTTTTTTTTATCTATCGCCATACCTTTTTTATGTTAGGGGAGACCGGGGCAGGTTGTAACACGGGGTAAATTGTAACATAAGTGAAACAAAAAATTCAAGCTCGGGGTAAATTGTAACATAAGTAAAACCAAAAATTCAAGCTCGGGGTAAATTGTAACATGTTACTATACTTACTCCGCTCTGAACGGTGATAAAGCAAGCTATTTGCTGATACACCGGAGAAAAGATGCTCTAGACGAAAAGAAGAAGATTTTGATAGAATCGGATGAATAAGCGATGATTGTTTGACTCATGTATATCAAATATTTAATAATGATCTGTGTTTTCATTTATATTTTTTAGAAATGTTTATTTGTCTTCATATTCGTATTTAAATAAGTAAAACAGATGTGTTAGAATTTACCCCGGACTGGGGCACATTGTAACAAAGCTTCAGATTTGTTTAAGATCAAGCTAGATGTCCGAGTGTCCAAGATTTTCTCACGAAACTTTCACGCAATCAATTCACCACATATGTAAGTAGTAAATCACGCAAATTATTTCCCGATCGAGGAAAACACTTTCGAGAAAAAGCTCTGGTATCTTTTTTTGTTACAATCTGCCCCGGTCTACCCTACCTTTTTCTTTATCCTGCTTATCGAATGTATTACATGTAATTGGATTAGGCGCAAAAACTCAGCCAAACTCAACCTTGTCTTTACACCACACTGTACATATTCTTTTTCTGTTACTTGGATGTAATAAAGACATTAATGTATAAGCCTCAATTTACTTTTGCCCCCAACGATTGTTTCATAATTTAGAAATAATTCCAGGAACTATTAGCGTATACTATAACACGGAATTCATTTTACGCTTCTATACTTTTTATGCTTCTAATAACCCGTGGAAAGTAAGAACAAGGTTTTACTAACGCATGAAAAGTAAATTATCGATAACGTAAGTCCGTTTAGTATTAAGATTAGATCTATTTCCAAACATGTCGCGAACTTTTGCAAGTAAAATTACACTGAAAAAGATATTTAGCCACTTGCTGGTACATATTAAACAATTTGTTGTCTGCTTACAATTAGTGACTTATCTTATTCGCGGATACTTACAATTAGTGACTATCTTATATGCTTACTTACAATTAGCGACTATCTTATGCCAGTAATTACCGTTCGCCATGTTTGTCGTTGACTTCAAATTATTACTAGCTTTACTACTCGGTTTCGCCCGAAATTTCGATTCTGATTTTATGGGGAAAAAAGTTTGTGTGTTTTTTTTAAATAGTTACCGTCCGGTACCTACTGTGTAGTTTCTTTTAAAATTACTTTTTATAATGGATATTCTCAAACGAATGCCAAGGGTAATTATGAAAGGTTACAAATTAAAATTGTAGTAACGTTTACGTTATCCGGACCGTCCAGGGTACACTTTACAATATTTTTTAAACGACGAGAAGACCAAGCAAGTGCGAAATCTGTTATAAACGAAACTTGTCAAATGAAGAATTCACGGAAGAAGTAACTGATGTTATCTGCATCGTTACATGGTGCTGCGTGATATATCTATTAAAAGTACAAAAACCTAATTTTTAATAGAATTTACATGTAATAAATCGTTTATTTCTCATAAGAAGGCTATCAGCTAAATAATACCTAATAATTGGAAGACATAAATATGAGAGGAAAATGAATTTAGCCTAAAAATGGAAATTTTGCATATACAGCGCGAATTACGCGGGTATTAATACTATTAATTCCGTGTTTTTTTTCTTTTCGCGGTTACAAACATTGTGAATGAAGCCTGCTAACTAGTACAAAAAAAAAACAGGTAAGGAAAAAATATACCTAGGGGGAAGCGGAGGGTTGTATCAGAGCGCTAATAAAGTACAACGCAAAAAAGGAACCGCGTAAAACGGGGGACAAGTGTACAAAGAATAATTTATTTAACAAGAGTGTTATTAAATGATGTCACCTCGTAACACTCTCAATGGAAGAGAGGAATGCCTGAAAAGCGCGACTTAAGAATTCAGGAATACGGAATCACCCGCAACAGCCAATGAGGTAACGCGGAATCTTTTTCACGATTGCCTCCCAGCATTCCTATTCAGAGGTAGTTATGTAATAATTGGTCGCTATAAGTTAGCGACAAAAATTGCTGGGTCGATTCGAAGTGCATTATGCATTATACTAAAATCAATAACGCGGCATGCCACGTCATCCTACAAATCGCGTACGAATCCTGGACGTACCTCAATAAAAGATCACTGCACGCTACTTAACCGCAGTTACTAGAAACGATCACGTTTCCCTAGGAAAATCCGTTACGAAATCCTTTTTATGCGCGACGTAATATTCGATACAGAAACTATTCATATCAATCACAATTTTAGAGACGCCTTCAACTCCCGCCGTGCCTGTTTCTGTCTAATTAACAAGTAGATACTAAGCGCACGACTTCCTTCCTCTAGGATACATAATAGTAACGCGCAAATCTAATCAATGTAATCCTAGCCCGAGAGATTCGTTACTTTCCAACCCTAGGCTTGCACTGTACGACCTCACGCCGCTGCCCAAATTAAAATATTACAGCCACGATTTCACAGATTAGTACAAATCGATAATTAGGTTTACATGTGCAGTCCATGGCTGCGACAAATTATTTACTTCGAAGTCTCAGGACTCATTAACGTAGTAGAATGAATAAAAAAAGGAAAGAAATACTTTTGGTTTCTTTCCTGAAGAAAATATGTAAGCGCACGTATAACGAAATAATAATTGTAGATAATTAAGCAAATAATTGTTCGCTATAACGATTATAATCGTATCCCATGCTACACAAAAGCATACATTATTATACAATCAATCATAGTTAATAAATGATAATTACGAGCGCTGAGTTGTAAGGATAATGAATTAACAAACTGAGAATGAACAACGAGGAAACGTATGAGAAACGACGTCTCTCCCAGTTCGGATTGATGAATTTTTCATGGTTTCGAAATAAAATCCTAAGAATAACCTTGCAGTGTTGCCCGGGAACCGGTACGGGAACTTTCGGATACATACCTACGTTGAATCGCGCAGAACATAGTTTAACCTTGCTCGTTCGCGAGCGTGCTACAAGAGCGCAGCGTATCGGCCCGTGTCACTGGGCATTACAAAATCGTGAATTCACTTACCTTCATGTTGTGCTCGACGAGATAGTCGATCGAACATAGTTGATACACAACGTAGGCACGGAGAAGCTCTATGGTGGTTTTGCTTTTGAACGACGCTACGGGATCGTCAAACTTCAAATCCAAGGGATCGGTCTGCCGAGGTGCCGGCTTCGAGTCAGGCGCGGTGCCGGCGTATTCGCGTTCGTGTACCTGCACCAACTGCACCGACGGTCTCGCTACGTTCTTTAGGAGCCCGACAGGAAGTGGCACACACTTCCTCAGCTTTTTACCGGCACTGGATCGCGGCACCGTTCTCAAAAACGCCATACCTTGCCCGTCCGCGTGTCTAACGTCGAGAAATGTCAGCAATCAGACGCTTCTATTTGTTACAATAATATGAATCGCAACCTCAAAACACGCCGATGTGACCCCCTCGATATTCACTGAGAAGCGAAGGAATAAAACTACTTTACTTCGCCTGTCCCACTGTAAAACCGTGTATTAACGGCGAGGCTATTTGCCCAGTGACAAAACGGGGTAAATCCAACCTGTCACAATCGAGTCGGAGGCCCCAATACCTAGAGGTATCTCGGCAAAGCTTAGGCCGAAACGCGAGGTGGGGTACTCGCAGACGTCCAGCGACGTACTACGAGCCGCGCGCTTACCACGCGACGATACTCTTTATAACGTCACATCTATTCGAAACGCTGATTTAAATGGCATTTTAAAAAGCGTACGAATTTTTCTGCGTGATTTTTTTTTCATTTTGTTATAAATGTCAGACGGCAAACCAGATTTCAATTGCCGTACGGTGCCCCAATTACTATACCGCAACAATAGATACCGGGCCTGTGATTGGCTCGCCGAAGAGGTGTGTTCAGATTGCTCGAACGTGACTGGTCGGTTAAATTTTGAGAAATGCCAATAACTGCGCGGTGGTGTGACGCGCACAGTGGCGCAAAACACATTCTACATTACCCCCGAACTTGCCGACCAAATAAAATTCTATCTAATCGGATGCGGCGTAAATTCTACTCGACGCCTTGATTCTTTATGATGGAAAGTGAAAATTGCAAATTTAGATACATATTTCCCCTGCTTTCGACTAATTATACATATAATGCTTGCAAGGATTCTGACAAGAAATTCAATTGTTTCGAATTATGGCGGATCAATTATAAAATATATTTATTTATATATCGGTTATAATTAATATTTATTGATGATACATGTGTTACACTACTTTAAGAGTACATTTCAGTTATAAAATCGTATTTTTATGTAAACTTTAAAATGCAGGATCTAGCAGTTATAGTATATCCGTGTCTTGCATTTTTCTTTTAACAAATAGAAATAAAAAATGTATAGGTACTTATATAACAGAGTTAAGTGAAAAATAATTATTAGAAAAAGCGTTTTAATTAACGATTGCATCAATTTTTGTACAAAATTCGAATTAAATTATTTGTTCAGAAACTTATTTATTATCAATCGAAACGCCGTACAATTTCCAATTTCATTTTTCAATCCTAACATTTCTATTAATACGCGATTTATGACATGATTTATGCAAATTAATGCCTATATTAATACCGAACCGATTCTTGACGAGATGTTACAAGCGAAAAAAAACACTCAAAACGATTAAATAAGAGCGAAGCATGGAATATTAATTGCAACTTCTCTCATATTTCTACGTAACTGACTATGTAGAACATCCCATTATAGATAAAAACACATGTTTTCCACGTGTGTTAATGATTAATTGTATTATACAATCACTCTTAAATCATACAACATGTTATTCAATAAATTACATTATATATACAAAATTAATTAACACGGTACTCTATATGTGAAAAACATATAATTTCAATAATATCGCTTACGAAACTTTAAGAATAAATTAATTCTCGCGCACATGAACGAATGCTAGTATAGGAACGCATAAGTTACTTGACGTCATTACGAATTTCAGACGATATTAATAAGCTTCTGAATAAATTAACATATTACGTATAGTCTTTCTTTCGACACCTTACTCTGAGAAATATTTTAAAAACATTGTTTCAAACATGCTTAAAATAAGATTTCTATGAAGGGATCGTGCCACATCCTCGAAATATTGTCAGAAGAGCCAACCTATGCTATATGTATGCATGTAAGTCGGTGGAAACTTATATTCCCTTAAAGTATTAAGTATATTACACATAGAATCTGTGTTGAAATTACTGCAGTGTTAAAATTGTACATTGAATAAATAAAAACAGCCAAGGTGAAATTAACTTCGGCGAGTGATTTGCATTATTCTCGTGATATCCCTACCATGCTTTGCTCCTTTATGCGTATAGTCAATTAAATTTCTAACCTCAAATCTTCAACCGAGAAGTTTGCGTAGCAAACGAAAAGTCGTACGCAAATATGTCGGAAACGTTGAAAGTACATATTAATTGATCCCATTTAGAGGATATACGCTGCCTTTGATCAGACCACTGATATAAACTTCACAACTGCCTTTGATAAAAGCTCTATGGTGTTTTTAGAAAGAGTATTTGCAATAAATATTTTTCACATGTTTTATTTACATCATTATATTGTAATGTATCTGTATGTAACGAAGCGACATTGTCATACGTTTAAAAGGGCGTTCATTGTTCTGAATTAAAGAACATGGATAATTCAATAAAATTGATCGTACACGAAGGCAGCTCGATTTTCGATGGTATTATTGTCTCACCCTACTCTGCCACCAGATATGAGCAGAAAGCAGGAGGAAAGAAGACTACAGGTCAAGCTGATGCTAACATACGTAAAGTCAATGAAAATAACACGATAACAATAAGTAAAATCCGTTTAAATAAGAAAGGATATAACGCGTATCTTGTATCAGCGTACGTCGTAACGTTAATAAGATCACAGACATATCGTAGAAATGCGCATAAAACTTTATTACGATACTTAACGTACAAATTCTCAGATAATACAAATTCGACGATTATCTTCATGAGACTACGTACGCCGAAGAAACAGTTTTTAGATCGCATGTGGTAAGACTACGTTTATTACTTACGCCGTAATCTTCATCCGGTGCGATATACAGTAATAGTCTATAAAATTCTCTTGTTTCAGGAACGAAAGGATGACGCAGATGACTTTGGAGAGGAGAGAAGTCGATCATGCTATGTCTTGGTTATCTACTTTAGGTGGAGCATTCTCAGCTCTTGGGGACGAATTTCAACACTGCGTGAGTTAGGTTTAGTTGTTTATTAAAGATAGATTTAACGAGGTATATGTCCAGAAATTATCAACTGCAATTAGTTGTCTTCATTCGAGCCGATTCTCCCCCCGAGTGATTAGAAGAGAAATTTAATGGCACAGTTCAGTGTCGCGTAAAATAAAAGGAAACATTTTTACACAGGCTGAAATAGCAGGAAAAATTTCTGTAAAGCAGTTTGAATTAGCGCTCCGCCTTGGCGATCCCCGTTTGGTTGCTCGTTGTCAATTATACGCTGCCTTAAGTTTAATTCAACAAGGCCGCTTAAAAACGGCGAGAAAGACAGTAAGGAGTATTCATAAATTTTCAATTAAACAGAATGATGTTCGCTTGCAAAAAATGTGCCATGGTGTATGGGCTAAACTTCAATATTATCACAAGAAGCAAAAAGAACGACATAAAGCTTGTTAGTAATAATTGTCCTATTAATTTAAACTTTCCTAAACGACGTTTGGGATTAGACCAATTAAATTTCAGATTTATGTTTGAAAATAAATGAAGTGTACAAAATATACTTTCGGAAACTGTATTTTCTGTAATTATTAACGAAAGATCATAACAAGAAAGGTAGGTGGTACCAGTTATTAAAAAATAATAATCAAAGTTAATTACATTTCCAAAGACTTTTATTCATTTTCATACAATTATTAGTTGTGTTTTCAGTTTGGAACCGTTTGAATTCCAAAATAAACGTCCTCGGCAGTCTGACTTTAAATGCTACATTTGGGATTTTGTAAAAGATTTTCGTGTCATTCGTCGCGGCTGAACATTTTAAAAAAAAGTCACGCAATATACCTTGATTTCATACTTTTTCGTCTTCTGTTATACTTAGCTCGTAATGTAAAGAAAATCTGTGACAGTAAACAAAAACGTAATACAAAACTTTCTCTGTTCATTACTGAATATCTTTTCTAAATAATAAATTAAAACCTATGTTACACGTGCGATAACTTCAGGTTTTAGGAACTATTTTAAATATACATTGTTAGTGTTTTATCAGTTGCAGCAATATATATTACTTTAACTACATCCATACGGATGTTAGATAATTTACATGTTACGATTTAAATTTCTAGAATCATCTCTCGATTGTTGTTAAAACCAGCAAACAAAAAAAAAAGAAAAAACGAAAAGAAAAGATCAAACTCTTAATCTGCACCACTCTGTCGGAAACTTATTTTCTTACTTGAAATTTTATTTCATGTTCACTTTAAATGCTTTATACATCCTTTTATTCACTAAAAAATTTCATCTTTAAATGTTTAAGCTTATATTACTATCAGTGAGCAAGGGTACCCATGGGATCCCACGCGGGTAATGTGATGGGTTCTTGTTTAAACACATCTAAAACGTCTGCAGGTACTAATTTCTTATCGATAACAGCTTCGAAAACAAATTCAGAAAACCATTCAGACGTTAACAATTGATATCCTTTTTGTCCCTGCTCATCTCCCCAAGAATTTTCTACTCTAAACTTTTTAATCTTGCCTTCCTTCTGCAAAGTAAATAAAAACTTTTAGTATATTTTACACATCAGGACTCTCTGAGAATATAATATTTTAAAGAACATGCATAAGTTATCAAAGTTGCGTTACCAAAGATAATAAAGAAAGCACCATTTGTGCAAAGTATTTCGTAAAACCTTGCCAACTTACATCGATCGAGACGGCTGTAAATGCCATTGCGTGAACCATCATAGAGTCTCCGTAAAGTAATCTATCTGCTTTTGTAAGATTCACTTGAATATCAGTTCCAAACAGCGATTCAAAATCATAAGCTTGGATGTCCTGTATACCTTGCTTGCCTACTAATCGTTTGTTTACATCACATCCAAACCATACAGGCTCATTATTTTTTATGCTCTCTGCGCATAATTTCATTAACAATTCAGGTGGTTGATTGTTGTATAATGTAGGTCTCCCGCCAACAACATTTCCTAAACAATCTATCGTGTAAAGCTTTCCGTATGAATTAGATGGTCTTGGATCTGTTATTAAGCACACCTTATCATTTACGTTATAATACGGCTTTACGTGCTCCTCGTAGAACTGCAGTGGCGTAATTGGTCCAATGCACTTGTAAGCTTTCGACTCGTCATAATATTCCCAAGTGATCGTCTCGGAAGGTACGCCTAAACAGATACCAATTATTCGACAGATCACAACCATTTGTTCCAAGATCTGAGCTTCCAATTCTTCTTCCGATGCTTCTTTAGCTACCATGTCCCTCAGAACTTTTGAGTACTCCCTCAGTTTACTCTTCAAAATGCCATTCATACGGGAGCTGAATTCGCAGCAGTGCGATTCTGGGAAGCACGCTTTGGGAACAAGACCGTGTCGATTTATCAGGTTAACGATCATATCCCATTGTCCTCCGTCACAGACAGGGTCGTGTAACAGAAAGGATACCAGGCGACCTTCGACTGGTTCATTTCGTCTAGCAGTTTTCACGATATTATGCAGAAAGTAGTTGCATCGCTCCACCTACAATTTAATCGATACGTTCACCGTCCGCGCAAAAGCATAAATGTGTATAATATTATGATGTAAAGTAACGTTAATATGTAATGTTAACCTTATCCCAGAAAAATAGGTAAGCTTGACTAAATTCGAATTCATCCAAATTGTGTTGCTTCATAAAGACAGTTCGTATAACATTTAAAATAGAAAAGATCCAACATCGTCCCGAGCTTTTCTGATTCGTCATGGGCTTCCCTTCCGTTTCAATCTTATGAGTGAAGACGTGCTGCGACTTCTCCAAAACCTTTCGTGAAATACAGGCCTCCAACGGATTAATCCTTGTGCACACATTTTGTGCCAAGGTATTGCGCCTGTCCTCGTAAAATTTTGACCGTAATTGACTTATCACTTCTGAAGTCAAAGCACCCGCGGCTTAAAGAAAAAGTAATGAAATGTTTACAATTAATATCGAATAGAAATGCAATATCCGGCTTCTTATAGTCTAATAAATCGTATTTAATAGGAAAGCAAGCTTTCAACAAAGTAGAAAGGAAAATAAAGTGTATTAAAAACCCTCTTGAAAATAAAGGAAAAGTAGATAGAATTTATATAGGTAAAATGGCACATATTTAACTTATTAAATTGTAATTAGCCATAGCTGATTTATTTTCATATAGCGTTAAGCTTAATTCATGGATATTGCTAAAAATATCTTCGTTGTTATATGTGGCATATGAATCATCATTATTTGACCAACATTGAAAAACATGGAAAAGATGCTCCACTAAATGTAAGACAATCTACAAAATTGATTTAATTATTAAATTACTGTTAAAATATATCGAATACAGCAGATAAAAGAATATCGTTATCAAATCAAATCTGACAATGTTGTACGCTGTAAACATCCAACCACATGAAAGTTTCAAATGAACACAATCAAAACAGGTATCAATGTATTAATAAAGCTTATAATGGACTTAATATCTACGCCGGATAATTCAGAAACAGAATTCGGCCGCGTAACGTAAAAATGTGAACATAATACACGCGCGCCAGAAAGTTTCATTGTCAATATGTTTTTAGTTTCTCCGATTTATACAAGGCTTAAAAAAAAACTGCATCCCTTTCTCAGCAGAATCATCATATAACCGTTCCACTTACTAAACAGTTCGGGGTTGTCAGAAACTGGTGAGTATTTTGATCTCGGGAAAATAAATTTTGCACTAATAACAAGTATCAGCGGAAAAGAAGTTGATAACAACGGGGAGTGGCTGAACTCTGTATTTAATACAATTGTGCCTTTGGTGGTATAGAAAATTGAATTTACGCGTGACTACAATATCATACAAATAATATATGAAGGAAAAAAAATTACGAAAACTGAAGATATAAAGGTAAATGAAAGCGTAACTCACAGGCGACCATCGTGATGGCTGGATTCTTGCTTCTCGCTTCAACTGCAATGGGTTCAAGGGCTTCCACCAAGTGCAGTGATGAGATCTCGGGCGGGTTTTCTCGCGCATGCGCGGTGTTTGCAGTAACGTATCTATGTTGGGGCGCAACTAACAGGTGTAGGCCGGTATTCATAGTCGCTACTTATTCTTAAGCAAATGCTTAAGCATTCGGCATCCTTTACTAGCTACCAAGTTAGTAGAGGATGCCGAATGCTTAAGCATTTGCTTAAGAATAAGTAGCGACTATGAATACCGGCCGTAGTGTTATTGGCGGGCAAGCAGCAGGGTGATCAAGGTATCCCATTTTATCGAAACTTGTACTATACTGATGCTAAAATCGCCGCGCATGCGCGAGAAAACCCGCCCGAGATCTCATCACTGACCAAGTGCTACGAAAAGTTTATAGACCGCGAGAGCATATACCAGTTTTAACGTGCGTACAACCGGTTCATTCGATTCTGGCCGCTCTACCAATGTATGGCGCCGAGTGGCCTACTTCGCATGGTTGGCATTCGTATCACGAACATTTCTATAATATTTCGTGAACGTTGTCTATACTCCCTGTCATTTTAGAAGGAACCTACTGACAGACAAGTTCAGACCTGTTCTGCGCATGTTGGCGCTAATTGATGCCGAAACAAGCTACTATTGGCTATACCTCAAACAAATGCTCCCTTGGAGCCAATGAGCTCATTCTACATGCTCGAAATGGGTTCCTTCTAAAATGACTGCGAGTATAGAACAGACCCACGGCCGTCTGAAACGGCAACGCTGTCATCGGTCCTATTTGATCATTCGAATGAAACACAACCAACCACGGCTGACTCTGTTATCGGTCGGAACATAGTCATCGGACTGATGGTTGTGTCGAAAATAATCAGTGTCCACGGGAAAAGGCCTGACGCTAAGGACTACGCTTGTTTATGCATGCGCGACGATGCGGTGATGTCAAACCAATCAACGCCAAGGTGGTAAACGAAACGGCGCAATCGTCGGTCCAAGCGAAGCCAGGCCAACCAGAGTCGTCGCGGACTCGGTTGTCGACGCTGGTTGGCTGCGGCCTCACTTGCCTTGGCTAGCTTGGCTTGGCGATGATCACGTCCGTACGTCAACCAATCAACGCCAAGATCGAAAAAAAAAGCGGCGCCACCGCCAAGTCAAACCAAGTGACCATGTGTAACCATGTGTAATTTTCCCCACCATTCGAATAGTCTGCGGGCCCTTACTGGCGCTTACGGCCAACGACTTCGCTCGCGAAGCAAAAAAACAGCTTATCTGTAAGTAAGCAAGTGGAACGGATAATTGATAATTGCTACGGTCGTGGTCGGGGTCGATTTCGGCGCAAGTGGAACGCACCCACTCTGTCCATGTTCTGGTCAAAGAGTAGGTATAATAAGAGGCGTCACTCGACAAGGACAGAAAAAGCTAGGGAAATCAGTAGACAACCAATTTAAACGCCCATTCGGCCCCATTCGGCAATGATCGGTAAACTTCGACAATAATCAGCCAACTGCGGTAAGGTACATTTAGTCGATTTGAATATCCCGCTCGAATAGACAACCAATTTAAATGCCAAGGTCAAGCAAGGACTTCAAAGGTTCCGCCCGGAGTGACGCTTCTTATTATACCTACTCTTTGGTTCTGGTATCATCGGATGGATGATTACGTCAAGTCGTCAACTCAACTTACGTGTCGTACAGTGTCGAACAGTGTCGAATGTCGATACACGTGGAGCGCGTGGTGCCATTACTGCCCTTACATTCAGTTATAGCGAGAATAAGATAACCCATAAATTGCATCTGTGGAGTTGTGTAATTACAATTAACTCTGTATGTTTAAAATCCTGAAACGTAATTAAAATACATAACTAAAGTTTAGAAGATAGGAAAGGATTTTGACGTTTAAGCGGAAGATGGTCGAGGAGAAGTGCCCCGGTTCGTTGCTAGGTAAATTCTTGTAATTTCGATTATAATATTCTGAACGGCTAAAGATGCTGCGTTTATATTTTATAATTATGTTTCTAATAATTAGTTGTAGTACAAAAGTTTTTCTTTCAGATGCAATTTATACGTCTCAGAAGATTGGACATGACGAGACAGGCAATGGCACAGAATCCGCTCCTTTTAAGACAATTTTAAAAGCAATGCGACACGCAGGAAAGGAACCATTTCCACCGATCTACCAAGATTCTCGGAAAGATGGTGAAAAATATGAAGTAGCGTCCAAGTCGCAATTGAAGAAGGTACAGAAACTATGGGTGAGGGAACAGTATAAGAACGAGGATAAACAAAAGAAAGTGTTGGAGGATGAAGAAAAGAGATTAAAGAATCTAGAGGAGGCCAAAAGCATTGTAATCGAAGAAGACGATACTTTGCCATCTGCGGTCGGTATAAAAGTCTACGAAAGTGTTGGTTATCGAGGCCGACGAGTAAAACTTTGTGGATGGGTACATAGGCTTAGGCGTCAAGGTAACAGACATTCTACATGAAAGAACATTTAATCTAGACCATATATTACATTTAAAATTTAGTACATGCAGATTTAAAGTTATATCGTTGTAGGTAGAGCTCTTATGTTCGTTACATTGCGAGATGGAAGTGGCTTTTTGCAGTGTGTTCTTGGCGATGTATTGTGTCAAACATACGACGCGCTCACATTATCTACAGAAGCTTCTGTCCAAGTGTTCGGAACTCTGAAAATTGTTCCAGAGGGGAAAAATGTATATTACATTGTATACGACATAGATTTTAAAAGAAGCTTTTCACCATTCTTTAGTTCCTGTGTTGTAGGCTCCAAACGGACATGAATTGCACGTAGATTACTGGCGATTGATAGGAGCGTCTCCTCCCGGCGGCGCAGACTCTATTTTGAACGAAGAGGCTCTACCCGATGTACAGTTAGATAACAGACACATCATGATACGAGGGGAAAATGTACGATAATTTAATTAATCCGATAAGCTATCTCGCAAGAGTTAACTGCTAGTCATTTATTTCATTAACGAACACGAGTAAAGAGACACAAGGATGTTGTAATCAGCCCTGATTTATTTGTTTCAGACATCTCGCATATTGATCATGAGGTCTATAGTAATGCAGGCATTTAGAGATTATTATAGGGAAAGAGGTTACTGCGAAGTAACTCCACCCACTTTAGTACAAACACAGGTAGAAGGTGGATCGACGTTGTTTAAGCTAGATTACTTTGGGTAAGCGTACCGAAACATTGCTCGTCTCTACACCTACTTACCTCTAGCTTTATCCGATGGTTTGGTTGTTATTTGTAGGGAAGAGGCATTTCTAACTCAAAGCTCGCAGCTTTATCTAGAAACTTGTCTTCCAGCAATGGGTGACGTATATTGCATCGCGCAATCTTACAGAGCGGAACAGTCTAGGACTCGACGACATCTTGCAGAGTAAGTATATAGAATATACGGTGCACCGTTCTGATAATTTTAGCAATCCTCTGTTCAAACACGAAGATGAAGATGAAGACGAGTTTTAAACTTTTAGATATACACACATAGAAGCAGAGTGTTCATTTATTACATTCCAAGACTTGCTCGATCGATTGGAAGATTTGATATGTGATGTTGTCGATCGTATCCTAAAATCGCCTCTGGGCCAGCTCGTCAAGGAATTGAACCCGAATTTCAAAATGCCAAAAAAACCGTTCAAGAGAATGGATTATAGCGAGGCGATCGAGTATCTTCGTGTTAACGGTATAACTAAGGAGGACGGAACATTTTATGAATTTGGGGAGGTAATTTTTCTCCTGTTTTGTTTTTGGGGGCAGAAAAGACGAAAGGCTTGTATTTTGTTTGGTAATTTAATACAACGACGACGACCCGTTTGCTTCAGGACATTCCAGAAATGCCGGAGAGAAAAATGACCGATGCGATAAACGAGCCGATAATGCTCTGCAGGTTTCCAGCGGAAATCAAGTCGTTTTACATGCAACGTTGCGCCGAGGACAAACGGCTTACAGAATCCGTGGATGTACTTTTGCCCAATGTCGGCGAGATAGTCGGCGGTTCGATGCGTATCTGGAATTACGATGAATTGTTGGAAGGATACGCTAATGCAAACATCGACCCGACCCCATATTATTGGTACACGGACCAGGTGAATGCATCGTGCTTTAATATTATTAGTACCTTCATTTCGCCATAGGCTAAATCAGGTTTGAGAATTACGTGAACGGCAGCGGCCGATTTTCAGAGGCGACGCCTCCGTTCTCCCGCCGTTCTTGGAGCGCCTCAGGCCCCTTACCATATGAACCACGCGTAGCACGTTGACAAGACAAACGCATCGACAATCGTGCTCTCTAGACTACGTGGAAACCTATTGATACAATGTCGCCCTAATACGCCACGCAAGGTTCACGTGGAACGGACCTGTGGCGCGCGGCGGGAGAAAGGAAGCGTTGCCTCTGCAAAATCGGCCGTTGCGTTCACTTAATTCCCAAGCCTGTGCTAAATAATAACCTTCCATGTTTTCAATGTTTTATTTAGCGAAAGTATGGGACGTGTCCTCACGGTGGATACGGACTGGGTCTCGAAAGGTTTCTTTGTTGGCTTCTCAACAGGTACCACATACGCGAAGTATGTCTTTATCCGCGCTTCTTGGAACGCTGTCGTCCTTAATCCCATATACTTGACGCTTTTCCGTGCACGTGCGTAAATAATCTGCCATTCTTCGAATTTCAAAGCATTTAGCCTTCCGCAAAACTATTGACCAATGTAGGAAGTCGATAACGAAATATATAAAGAATAAAGTATTCGTTTCTCATTTCATTTACCACAACAATGTCACAATATGTAATTAGGTTGCGCGTAATTACACGTCGTCGTGTTAGCAAGCCAACACCCGTTTTCGGTATATTTCACGGTATTTCGTAATTAAGCATACTTGATTTCTCCCTTTTAAAACGCTACTATTCAGTATTTATCATAGCTGAAATTACGCGGGCGATATGGTTGAAAATAATGGAGGTGTGATTTTTATCCGCTCTCTCTATTCATTCATTCAATCAATTTAGATTATCATTGAACACCGTATAATTTAATGTTTACATTAAACATGATTTACATGGTAAAAGCTCTCCTTAAAAATGTATTTCGTCACAATATGAGTGAATGTGCATACAATTGTATAATACTGCGCGACGAAAGGTTAGCTACATAGTACTAAATAGTTGTGTGAACATAATAGCAGTAGGATATATATATATATATGTATGTATGTATGTATACGTACATACATCACTCGTCATTGATAATTGTCCACTAATTTTGGCATATTTCTCAACTTTACACGTATTCATAATGGGTATAGATTATAGAAATACATATTCTACAAACGATCATCTTATCAACATCGGACTCGAACGCTGGGAAGGTAAGAGAAAAATATGAATTGTTGCTTTCGACGGTCCTTTAGGTACATATATGTATATAAATACGTTTGGCAAACAATACATCTAAGTAATGAGGTAACACGACACGAGCAAAAGGTTTTTAATCGCCCTAAAAGCGCTAGGAGACGACGATTTGCCGAAATAAATTTACATGCACTTGTGTCGGCCGTCTTTTGTAATTTAAATCCAATTAAATAAACGACGCTTGAAATGCTCCCTCGTGCGTCGACGGACGTTTCAGTGATCTCCAGCCCCCCGCTCCCCCCGGGCCATAGAGAAGGAAAGAGAGACTAATTAGATTCGCGAATTCAACGTAAAATTTCACCCAACATTGTTGGACGCTGATAATTTGGCAAAACAGACACTCGCTTATTAATATTGGTAGAATCTAGCGTAACAAGTATTTACTTGAGAAATGCGGTTTCATATAATATTTAATAGCATTTAACAAGTTATCGTTTTCAGGGGAACGGAACTGATGTTTGAATTGAATTAATCGCTGACAGAAGATTAGCATATTTTCATTACTCTAGTATAAAGTGTGCACAACACAATCGCGTTCTGGTAACTGACGAACTTTCATGGATCCATCCGCGCCACAAGAAAATAAACGACCCGCCGAATCAACGTGCAACTGCGTCACGCCCTGAAAAATGTTCTTGACATTATTATTCAAAGAAATATATGTCAGCCAAGTTGAGTTGACTTACTTGTCCAATGTTTTTAAAGAAGCTAGACCGTGGATGTTCTCCGGCAAAAGAGTAAAGCAGAGAATGGACGGTTAAACCCCATATCTGAAGAAACCAAAGCATAGGTATTAATTGTAGACTACTATTTAATACACACTAATAATCAAAGTAAAATCAGACTTTGACGTTACTTTGTTGTTTCGACTTGATCGTCGAAATGAATTCATAGATAAATTAATAAAACGATATGAATATGTATATGACCTTAATATCACCATCTCCTGCCCCGCTGACGAAAAATTCTTCGTGCGGATCTAGCGCTAAACACTTGATGGCCGATTCATGAGCCTGAAAGCGATGCCGTTGCTGTCGCTGTCGAACATCAAATATGTTTATGTCTCCTTTTTTCCCTCCGCTGATCAATAACTGATGCTGCGGTGCAAGTATTAACGAGCTAGATCCTTGGTCGTGACACGTAAAGCCTAGAGAGACGAGACGAAACGCAAATTGTAAGCTAAAATAAGTACATAAACAAGTAGCTAAACGATAGGCACCTTGGATCAGAGATTTATTTTGTGGGAGCAATGTATCCCACAGCGCAACGTTACGCCCTTCGGATCCATGGCCGGCCGTTGCTATTAAGCTGCACGCGCCGAGGAAGACAAAGTCGGCCGTCACCTTGCTATGGCACTGGTAATTCTGATCGAACAATTGCAACGAGTTGAAAATGGACCTATGTAAATAAATGAACTATAAATCCTTATAAAACGAGAGATATCCTTACGAAGAACGGCCGCGAAGTTCCCTCTCTGCAAGCTACTTGAAATAAACTAAGATGCCCATCGGAATCGGCCACACCAAACTTATTCCCGTGCTGCGAGAAACGTACGCGAGTCACTTTCGCAAATGTTCCTGGCTGTCTAGGAGTGGCTACAGCAGTCTGATGTCCCCATTCCCAAAGCGATACCGAACCATCTTGAGAACCGGTCAGGTCTGTTTTACGATTCACGAATGGTGATCGTCCAGGAGTAATAAAAAATTCATCCGTTTAATGTTTCAATGAAAATCATTATCCAGACTAATTGGCCAAGACAAACGGTATGCTTACATAACGGCAGAAGTGGATGGGACGAGATTCTTCTTATACCGTCAATTTTATGCTTCAGGATCTGTTGGAATAAATATAAGGAGTTGATATTAAATCGGGTCTTCGTGCACGTTTATAATTACAATAGTAGCCTTATTGTTACGCAAATAGTTGAATCACGTATGAATTCTTTGGTGGGGATCAATGTAAATAACTCGGTAAACCTTAGCGTACGCGTAATACGGCTAAACGAAAGATAAACAAAAGAGATATAAAGAGGTAGGAAAGGAAGATGTACGCTTGACACGCACGCACGCACAGAGCGAATTTAATCTACATAGTGCGAGAAACACGCTCGGTCGGGCCGTACGCTTCGATAAGCGCGTGCTATTAAACTTGCTTGTGGCTCTTTTTATCGTTGTCTCGAGAAGCCAAAGCCTGAAACTAAACGATCGCTCTGTACATAGGTATGTGTAAACGTGCATGGATGAATCGAAGCGCGACGCATGGCATGGACATGCATGCATGTTTTTGGTCGTTTCATTCGATTCAATGATGTAGCCCCTCCCATCGTATCACGGAAACGTTCGTCTAGTCCGGTTTAACGAGGCGGCAGCTCTCCATAATTCACTCGAGGTCTACCAGGTTTTCTGCCAGATCGTGTTCGTATTAAGCAGAAATCACGACAAATTTCCGATATCATCGGCGCGGCGTGTGACCGTAACTGATTTTAGAGCTGGTGTTCGCACCGTAAGTAAACTAGCAGACCTCCAGGCGTACCACGATTCGCACGGATGCGTTTGCATTAACGTTACGTTCACGATGTGGTCCGACGAGAAGCATAGTAGAGCTATAGGTATGTATAGGTACTACAGACAACATTCAAGACAACGATCAAAACGGCGAACAATGCTCGAAGAATACTTTGTACACGAAGGGAACGGTTAAACACAGGCATGCAGCGTTAAGAGAGAAATGTCGCGGATGCGTCGCGTCGAATCGAGCGGTTCTTCCTATTCGTAATCAACTCGCAACGTCGATCACTTCTATTTATTAAGATTACATTGCGAATCAATTTTAATCTTTGATTTTCTTCAAAAGTAGAAATCGATGTAAAAAATGTAGCAAACTTTACGACACTTTTTTCACGGATCTCTTGAAATAAAAGAATATAATAGCAATAATAATGATATATATATATAATACTAATAAGTAGTAATACTAACGTTCATACTAATAAGAACGAAGGCAAGAATTTCGCAATCGCTACGTTAAATTTGAAGAGCTGTTTGAGGAGGAGAAGCGTTCGTTACATTCTGTTACTATTGCTCCTATAACACAGAACGGTCCAACGGTCGCCCGTCCGTAACGCTCGTAAGCGAGTATTTAGTATGACCACGAACTAGTTGCGGGGTAAGACGTTAAATTAAATTTACGCTTACGATGTTACGACATGGAGCGAATCGTTAGCGTTTCCCACAAAACGAAAATAGAAAGAAAAAAAAGAGTGAGAAACGCGAAAGGAAAGAGAACCGAATACGAAACTGCCACTAGAATATAATACTATGAATATTATGCAGGCTAGGGTCTGTTAGAAGTTAATCTCACCGGTTGCAACAAGTGTTTGCTCCTATCTGCAACAAACTGACAGAAACGCAGGTCGTGGGAGCCAGGAAAAGCGGGCATCCCCTTCATCTGAGCGAGCGAACGAGCCAACAGGTGAGTGTGACGTCGATGAGACGCGAACCAAGTTAGACGTTAGGCAAGCATTGAACAAGGAACATGTGTCTCCGTCACCAATTGTGCTAGTTTGACGCGACCCAGTGCGCATCGGTTACTCGATAATCTCGATATCGACACATACCACGGCTATCGAGGCTTTCCTCCCGCGATTTTACCGGTTTACTCAACTTTCCAAGAACAATTAATTCCTAATTCCTTATCTTTAGACAATCGTCCACGCTACCGATCTCTCGCCTAGGAAATAAGCCTCGAACTAGCCGGTTTCCAGCCGTATGGTGCAAACTTGTTGATACATATCATGCAACGCAACGATGTGGCCGGTTCCTTGAAACCTCTTCCACAGAATAGGGGAAAAGGAGAGCGCAACCACTCTCGACGCGCCTAATGCCAACTTGAATATTCATGTCCGAGGAATGAATCCTGCACTTCGGTTCGAATTTATGGTCGCGTTCATCAATTTGTCATGCGCTTTACGCATTGTGCGGAGCATAAACATCAACCGGCGAATAAACACCGCATGGAAGCAGAGTCTCGTCTGCCACTCTAAATAAACAATTAACCGCAAAATTTTCGCAACAAGAAATCATTAGAATTCGAAGTCCCCGGGTAATGCTCCGCAAAATGTGTGTTGCGCGTAATTCTTGGACCGTGAACCGACGGAATTAAATATCCGATATCGTTTGCTCGCTGTGTTACGCATCCGTTATTTAACCCGTCTTTATCCCAAACATTAGGGGGATTTATACGCGCGCGCGCGTGTGTATGTGTGTGTAAGAGAGAGAGAGAATTTGGGTGAGACCGGTGCAAGGATACGACACGTGAAGGTATAAATTTTCAAGTAGACAGACCTACGATTGTACAGTGTCCGCGATTTGTACACTAAATAAATATAATATAATATTACACGCGAGTTACGTTCGCTGGGCGATCGCAAGGAAAACTTACCACACTGGCGCCTCTTCCACTTTGGCTCGCGATACCCGACTGAGGTTGAGGGCTGTTTGCCTGTGGGCTCTGAGCAAGCAATGGTCGATCAGCTGCCGTCTAAATGTAAAATAACAACGTCAAGTACAGTTCGATACGGTACGTATGAAATGGAACCGTAATGGACGGTTTAAAAGATTTACTGGGATGCTTGCCTGAATGACTAAGAAACTGGTTGGTTGGACTGGCTCCGGTTCTGGTTGTTTATTTAAATTAATCAGGTCAAATTCACATTCATCTTCTAACCAAGATGGAAGCTCGAGCAGCAACGATATATTCATTTCTTGCACTTCGCGAGGAGTGGCTAAAGCCATCAAACCTGGGTTCACCTATAGATTATAGATTACAGAGGTGGTCGTTGAGCGTGACTAGGTTGAACATTTCGGTAAGTGTACTGGACAAGGAACGAAAGTAATCGGATCAAACCTGATTAAGGCAAAAGGCACTGATACTATCTTGCTCTTTGTGAATGATTCGAACCGGTTCGGGCAGGCTGGTTGTTCCGCTGTCGCTACCTTTGTCTTCCGCCGTTGTTCCACGATTCAAATTATCAATCGCTGTTTGATTATGTTCTAATATCGACGACAAAGACCTTCGTTTGCCGAATATAGCTCGAATAAAAATATCCTGCACCGATTCTTGTCTGACTAAGTAACACCATATTCGATTAGCCGGTGCCGCCGATGCTAAGCGTGTACTAAACATACAAAGAGAGAAAGAGAGAGAAAAGGATAGCTCCAGTGGTTATTACAATAGACTTTCTCAACATTCTTGCATTTTTGTCGGTGATCTTACTTGAACGGCGTGTTGCCTTTTTCCAGCAAAGACCGATATTTGTGTATCGCTGGTTTTCCCGGAGTAGGCGTCGGATCTGGTGCACAGCCAGGAATGTAATTAATCGGCGGTGGTCCTCTGCTATCTAATTCCTCGCGTAACGCTTGTTGCCACTGTGCCACCACAGCAAGCGTGCCATGAATCAATGGGCTACTTACAGGCAACTCTGCAAATGGAAAGAAAAGAAAAGAAAAGAAGGATAATTCGAAATGCGAAATCGGGCGTTACACACTGAGAATTGTACTACCTTGCATTTCTATGCCGGCGACATTTAAGAAATCTTGCAGCTGCTGTTGCAGTATTCTGATTATGCCTAATCTCATGACAGACCAACTGTACGAGTTTGGGTTCGAATGTTCCGTATTGTCCTTTGGTTTATTCTTTGGTTTCGCGTTGGTGTCAAATACGTCTTCCTCGTCGTCGGACGTATCTAAATCTGACACTGCGGAATCGGATGAATCGTAATCGATTTCGTCCGCGTACTCGCGGTCTATGTGCGGCTATCTCGGCGTAACAAGAAAGATGAGAAAATAAATAACTTAAATGAATGAAACAATAAAGAATAGTTCATTCAACTTGGATAACCGACCTTCATCAAAAAATACGAGACCATGCTCATTTGAGGAGAGACAAATTGCTCTCTATACGTAGGCTTATCCTCCTTCATATTTGGTTGCTGACCCGTAAACTGTCCCAATAGCTTCATATTCAATTTTACACGCTGTTTAGTCAACGACGTCATAGTGTTCCACACGGCTCCTGCGGTAGTTTGCGCTTCGCTCGAGGTACCATCACCTCTTTCTGTCCCCCCTGTTCCACCGGCCTGAACCATCCGAACAAATGGAAAAGTAAATAAAACAGTAAAGAAAAAAAAAACCCCGATACATGGGAGCATCTGTTAATGTTTGAATAAAGATACAACACCTGACTACTGGTGCTCGCGACGCGCAGTAATTTCTTGACTCCTCCTCCGAAAAGACAAGACCACGTGTTATTGTCAAAGTGTTGGCCTACGAGCCTGTAAAGAATGTGACTGTCGCAGCTCCAAAGAGCGTAGACAAACAAGCTCATATAGGTTGCCACGAAAGCTTCGCAGAGAAGAATATTCAGCTTCGGTGTGTCCTCGTCTTTCTCGCGAGCCAGCAGTGCACGCAAATTGGTCACACCCGGCCATTTGGAAGGCGATGTGGTAATGCATACGCCATCGTCCGTCGAATATCTTCGATGATGTCGATTCGAGGCTACCAGGTGGCCACCGGAGAACGTTTCTATTTCGGCGACTGCTGGAAAGCTGCGCCAACAACAATGCTTGAGAATTTCGCACAGTTACCGATACATGTACTCCGGACGTATGCACAAGCGAAGCTGCCATTTTGTTAGATAAAGTTTCACGGGGTTTACCTGTCCGGTTGTTGATGTTTCGTTACAAAAGTGTCGGAATCGCAGAGCGACTGGTAAATGCAAGCACTCAGAGCTACCGCCAAGTCCCTCATTATAAATACTTCGCAATAATGAGTGTTTCTCGTTGGCATCGGAGGATTCCGCAATTCCACCAATGTTTGCAACATATCGTGTGCCAGTGACTAAAAACGTTTCCAATACATTAAAAATAGAGTTTGAGTAATTGTCAGTATCAGCGCACATCTATCGAGTACAAACCTGTAAATGTCGAACCGGATCTGCTACCACGGTTTTGTTGCACGCTACGCTGGCACTCAGAAGAGGAAGTGTGGTTGGGAACGGGAGGGGGCTAAGCAATTGTTGCTGCGTCTTTTCCTGTTGTAATTCTTGCAATAAAAGGACAAGTTCCATTCTAACAGACGCTAAACCCCCACCTGATGCTCCATGCAGGGAACAATACGACAGCAATGTTCGCAGCAATGTTTCGTTCGCTAGAAACAACGCATCGGAACGTGGAACCAAAGTAAAAAAAGTAGTATGTATTATGTAGGCATACCTTTTAACCATTTCTTCCTACGAACGGCTCGTTGTACTTTAGCTTCGAAATCCAATTTCTCAGCCACTAGTATTTCGTGCAACGTTGGCTGTTCACCGGATCTGGACGGTTGAACATCATCTACCATACCCCCGCCTTCGTCTGTAAATTCAAAATTGTCTTCTCGTGATTTCCGTGAAATCCGTGCTTCCGAGTGAACGACTAATCGTAAGATTTTATTAATTACAGTCCGAAGCGTTGCTGGCATCCCCGTCAGAATTGGCGCTGTAATTGCAGAGCTGTCGAAGCGCGTCCACTTCTCGCTCGAGCCAAACGTATAGTTGGTAACGAAGTTGTCCACCGTCCACTTCGAATCCTGTTGCCAGCGTTGATAATTCTTCCATCAAAATTTTTAAACAAGCCACAAACTTCAATTGTTGCGCCATGATGTCCAGCTGACCGGATAATTTCGTGCTCTTTTCTAAGAGTTATTGCGGAAAAAAACAGATGCTTCTATAGCTGATATATGCCCGTATAGGATTCTTCAATTTCTTCGTCTTACCTTCCTTCTCCGAGGATTTAGTATCGTTCCCTTTCGTCTCCTTTTTGTCTAGTTTCATGCTTAACGGAGGGCTGTCGGTATCGTCGTCGTCGTCTCCCGCTGCATCATCATCGTCCCAGTTCAACACCAATTGTTCGTCGGTTGTTCCTATCACAGGTTCGGACCAATCGATGGTGCCTAAGGCGATAAGTGTAAACATTCTTTTTTAACTCGCGCCCGGGCAAAGAAAATAAGGGCGTAATTAGACGGGAGCGTACCTCCTTCGTCCTTGTTGGTTTTCTTTGAATCATCGTCCCAACTGATGATACCTGTGTCTATTTGAGAGTTTTGCGTTCTGGACTTGCTCGGGCTATTCAACAGGCCTTTGAACCGCGAAGAAAGAATAAAAACAGACAATTACTACTTACATCGAAGAAAGCAGATAGATGACGCGTAGTATCTCTATGTATGCATATAAGTACATCGCGAATACATACTGGGCGAATCTTCGGAATTAGCGTCCATCACTTTGCTGGGTAGCTTTGACAGAACTTCAAGAGCAAGAGCGGGGCATCCTGCCTTGAAGTGAGCGTGTGCCGTTGTAAAGTACAACTGCCTTTCCAACGGGGTAATACTGTCTTCCAAAGTCAACTGTTTGTCTGGCTGAGATTTAGTATCCGTGCCGTAACTAAATCCGGATATAACTACCGAATGACCTTTCCTTTTCTCTTGAGCGGTGGATGCGATATATTGTCTGATCAGTAACGGGTGTGTACGGAGATAAACGTAAAAGTTGAACACATTTGGATTCGCTGTGGAGCCTTCAGGTTTATCGGATTCGTCGTTGTATTGCGAATGCAAGGTGCCAACGTTGGTCAAGAGTAAAGTGTTTAGCGATCCTGCGTAATCCTTAAGAATCCAGAGGGCCATACTACGCAAAAACGGATCTGGATGAACTTTGTTCATATCTTGAGTTTGCCCGTCCTTGTCGCAGCCTAATATCTCTTCGTAGAGTAGTCTTCTCATATTCGGAGACGTTGTATCGTCTTCATAGAGTCTAGCGATCACCATTGCCAATTGAATGTCATTCAATTTATTTAAACACACATCGATCGCGTCCTTGAGCGCACCGGCTAATAGGAAGAAAGCCGCGGCATGTTCGAATCTTTGTTTACCGAGCAAGGCGAACGCATTTTTCAACGCTGCCTTCCTCCAACGGTCCTCCGTAAAGTTATTGGCAAAGAAACTGGTCATTCGGTCGTCTCTCTTATTTCTAAAAAGCCCCCAGACAAGATTCTTCTTCTTCATAGCGAGGTAATAGAGGGCTGCATCCAGAGGCTCCTGCTTCTCTTGATACGCCGCTTTCGAGATCTTTTCGACGCACCGTTTCAATACAGTGTTGCTTCTGATCCACCAACCGACCCCGAGCTCCTTCAAAACGCTCCACTTCGGTTGACCTTTCGCGTAAGAGGGTATCAAACCCAACAGTTCTTCCTCAGATTCAGAATGAAAGGCCCAAACAAGATTGTTCGAGGATACACCTTGCTTCTGGAACTGGGCCCTCTGGGCCAATGGAAGGCACCGAATCAAATAATTGTAATGCTTCATGGCCAGCAAGAACCTGAGTCCGCAATCGTCCAGCGAATCGGTGGAGACGGTCTCTCCGTCGGGGATGCCGGTCAAATTTTCTTTCGCGATCGCATTCTTCGCGGCGTCTATCGCAAACCTTTCGGCGAAGTCTACGTTGCAGGTCGAAACGGTGTCGGCTAGAGCAAGCAGATGCATCTGATCGAGGCTCGAGAGGCCAGGCAAATGGGTGTGCGTTAACAACCGCGACAGCATTCTACCTTGCCTCGGCCCGAAATGGGATATCCCTTGCCTTTCCGGCACCGAGGACCGTCTGTCCTTTTGTCGCGAGCAGTCGTAATCCTCTTCCAGCATGTCATCCAACGACTCACCTTCGTCCAAGTTGTTCTCGAACAGCTCGTTGTAATCCTTCTTCTTGTCCTCGGTGTTGAGCTGGTGAGGCAGATTCGTCTCTTTGTCCGCTATCAACAGCGTCCAAAGGGGTAACGGGGATATCGAGGTTATCTCTGCGTAATCCAACGTAAGTTCCTCCGGTATTTGAGTGGTGGAGCCCCTCGGCTCCAGCGGCGATGTTGTGCCGGCGTAACTCACCGACATCGTTCTCGAACGCGACCAGCCGCCGCCACCGCCGCCGCCGACGCCGCCGCCACGTTGTTTCACCAAACTCTCGTCATCCGCCCTCAACGGGCAAGAAGTTTTTATGCATCGAACCAGATGCGACAGTATAGCCTTGACCCAGCGTATTTTACCGGAATTTAGTAACTCCATTAATTGCTTGGGATGGTACTGGGGCAGCACGGGACAAGCGATCCGCGAAGCCTCGAACAAACCGTAGTCCGGCATGTAGTCGAAACTCAAGTTCTCGTTTTGGATTCCGCGCTTCTTCTTCGCGTCGAGCATAGTTAGATTGATGCTGCTGACGCGAGAAAGATGAGGCATGGACGACACGTTCGCCAGCCGTCTCTGCGACGTTTCGTTCGCTAATGTTCTTAGATCTTCGTCCCGTAAGTTCCGGCTTGCTTGAAACTCGTCCGATTCTTGATGCTGTAAATTCGAGTGAAAGCAATCCTTCTTCGGATTCGGTTTCCATTGCGAGTAAACGTGCATCTCGGAATCCATGCCGACCACCAAGATACCGTCTCTAACCCAAGATATTTGCATAGGTAACGGTGGCAGGCCATCCGCCGTGGTCAATTCGATCTTTCGTAGTTTCATCCAACGTATCTCGTCGACAAATTGCGGCTGTGCCAACGACGAAGCCTTCCGTAATATCGGTCGATTGTTACTCTGCGATTCTTTCATCGCCTTCATATTGGCTTGCGCCAGATCCGAGCAGACGGGTGTAAATAGCATTATTTTCGATCCAACGGCCACAGTCAAAATATGAGAACCATCCTCCTTCGACACCCAGTCCAGTTGAACCAAATGTTTCTGCGTAAGTGGGCAAGTGTTGCCGTTCTCTATGATCGACTTTCGCAAAGACTGAAGAGTACTGAACGACGGAACCGCCAGTAAACCTGCATTCGATTTTGTACTTTCTCCGTTCTCTCCGTTCCTCGGTGATCGCACGTCTTCGTGGCTCAGCGTTTGCAACACTTGTGTGAGTCTCTGTTTTTTCTGCAAGAATCTGCTATCGTAAAGATAGCTTAGATCTAAATGCTGATCGACAGGGATTCTCGGCAAGTGTATATTTTTCAGATGTATCGTGTCTTCTAAAATCCATTCGCTTCCACCGGTACTTTCGCATTCGTATATAGCGACACACAGGTTTACGTATCGTGAGTCAGGATCGCTTTTTGTCGGTCGCGTGAATGATTTGCCATATTTATAAGCGCACGCGATACGTCCACTGTACGCGGCGCTTATATTCAATGGTTGTCCTGAAATTACGCGTGAAATTATTATTGTATATGTATATCACTCGCAATCGCTCAACAACTGATCATCCCCACATACCTGTAATATCGATCGTTGATTCCTGATCCTTCCGAATCATTTCCCATTCGCACCATTCGTAACAATGGTTGTCATCTAGCCGGCTTTTTGTCACTTTACATTTCCAAAAACGTGTGGTGCTGTCGCTACATGCTGTTACTATAATGTACGGCGCGAAACAAGCAGGATATATGGAAGAGCTGCTCAAATGTCCAGCAGCTGGTGCCGCGTGTATTACCTACGAGTGTAATCATCATTGGTACGTGACAATCCGAGACTATATATATTCATTCTCTCTCTCTCTCTCTCTCTCTCGCGCGCGCACTCACGCACGCACACGCATCTTTCGTAGCTGAAAAATAATTGCGAACCTCGACTCCGTCTGGCAACGGTAATTCCTGAGTACAAACTTTCGTAGTGGTGATCAGAACGTGGCTGTTTTGCGGCCGTTTCTGGAAAAACGTGTCGAACTCGCCTTGACTTTCACGTCGAGTCTGACTCGCTCTTTGAGATCTCCTGTCCTCCGAATGATTAAATCGACCGGGAGTACCGTCATCCTCTTCGTCTTGAACCAAATGAGAGTCTGGAACGTACATCATCGATCCCGACAAACCTGTCAAGTTGAAGAATACGTTGGTGCAACAATAAATTGATTTCATTTTCAGGCTGTCCACCTGACATATCATCATCGATCCAACAGAATTAAATGCAATAAAAGAAAATGATCGCGATGATCGAAAATTTTTCATTACACACATACACACGTACCGTTGGTTTCAGGCTGGGAGGCTATAATTAAACGCCACATATGTACGGTGGTACCCTGTTGCGTTCTCTCTAAAACAACAATGTAAAATGGTTCCTCGAAAATCGTGGATTGCTGTAAATCCACCATAGCATCCAAAGTAGATTCCATCAAGCCTAAATCATTTGCCGCTGTATCTGTTCCAGCCTGCTTCTCGTCGTTTCTATCTCCGGTAATTAATTGCTCTTGGAACACGTGTAGAAACTGTGTGTTCTGCCAGTCCTACATTTAAAAAGACCAATTTTATCAGCTGACAATCGTTTAGCAATCGATAACCGAGGCACTCACATGCGTGGCATCAGCAATAGCGTCCAACTGTATGACACAACCTGGTCTTGCTGTTGATTGTTGCGACACTATCTTTATCCTGTCATGGATCGAATGCCTTACACCATCTTCCGACGATATATCTGTCGAGAGACTCGCCATTGAATCCTATACACGCGATAATAATAAATCACTCGCGTCTCTCGCATCTTTGGATTCTAGAGTTTTCTTTTTATTACATCTATAAAACGCTTACCATCATTCTGCTTCGCCTCTCACTGATCGATACTTCTGCCAACAGTGTTCTAGCATCGATAACAGCCTGGTAAACTCTTAAACACTCACCATCGCTGGCGACAAAACACGCGCTCGGCGAGTTCGATAAATTACCCAACGTGGTACTCGGTAATAAAGTTGGAATCCACGCTACGTTGCTGAACGCTGAGATCTCGGGTGAATTAATCCGCGCTAATTCCGAAACTCCTCCGCTCTTTGATAACGGTCCGACCGGGTCTACACGCCACAGTATCAATTCACTGCAAAATCCCTGGAATCAGGGACCAGTCGATCCGTCTCAAATTAATGTATCCGAATCAGGTTCAACATTACATACATACAACCGAATATTTCGGCCACTTACAGCCGGAGAGACATCTTTTGCCGTCGCCGCGACCTTGTTTGCATTCGATTTGCTATTGACGTTCTCATTCGAATCGGCGTTCTGACACTGAGATCCAGAACATTCCGGTATATTGTGATGCGACGTGGTCACCAGCAAAGGTAACACCGGGTGACAAGTGATATCGTTTACCCGAAATCGATGCCCTGAAGCTCTTGACGCGTGTCCAATACTTAATACCTATCGCCGAAGGAATAGCATAGAAGATTAAGTTGAAGATGAGCCAAAGTTGACGACGCTCAAGGATCCCTTACTTGCGAAAATTTCGTTCTATCGGCAAACGTCAATTGCCACAAATTCAAGGTCCCGTTCGAATGCTTCGATACCATGGAGACAATCGGACTGGGATGAGTCAATAAATCGTTCACCGTCTCTTGATTCGTTTTGCCTCCTTCCAATTGACCGTTTCTCTCCTTCACCGCACCACTCTGATTCGGATCGGACGAACTTGAAATATTTTTCAACAGCTCCTGGCCTGTCCTCGACGTTAACGTGGATTGTTCTTCGTCTTGTTCGATTAAACTCGGTAACGGCGTAGCTGTTTCGGCAACTGTACCGACACACAAGTTCATCAACTCGTTAGCCTAACCCAGACCAAACTCGGACGACGTATAAAATCCGTACCGTCATTCGACGATGGTTTTGTCGACGACTTTGCCACTTCACGGATATTTAATAACGGACCGCCCGTATTGTGAGAATACATCGACACACTGTGACTCATCGTTGATGCGTCGCCAAGGGGAAAAGCGTTTGGTATTCGCGTAGAAAATGATATCTGCGCTTGCCGAAAGGACCCTGGATGATATTCGTCTAACCATTCGATGTGCCAGATTAAGAAGCTTCCGTCTATCGGATGAATCGAGAAGAGTAGATCCGGATTGTGATGCCAGTCACGTAATAACGTTTCTATCTTTGTGTCCAAAGAATCCGGAGCATGATTGATCGACGTTGTTACATCCGTTGCAATGGAATTAATAGATGTGGTATTACTGGAACAAGGGAATCCGAAATACATACACATTAAGAACCAAACTGTTACGCCAAGCTACATAGGTAGGTTTAGGATATTTTGTGTGACTACCTGAGACTCTGGTGAGAATGCGCGCTATGCGGTAAACTGTGATGGGACGAAACTGTATGAGTCGTATGATGTTCATCGCTGCTATGATCTTCTTGGCTCATCGATCGGGCTGTGCCCCCCGATTTTTGTACGGCTTGCAATCGCACTCCCTTTTCTGTAATAACACAGCCATCTCAGCTATAGATTATGTATTATAGAACTCGAAAGAACCGAGAAACTCACTCGATACGCCGCCTTCGTCTTCGGAATCGTGGTCCCCCCCATGATCCATATCCTGATGATGCAGTCCTTCTTCCTTCTCCACAACTTTACGCGTAAGCTCTTGCAAGATACTTTCCGCTTGCATGGTGAAGTGCATTTCTTTATTGTTCAGCCAGTGTAGAATAAAATTTGGCTCCCTTTCGGGGTCTCCGGTAATTAAGCTTGGTACTAGCGGTATATCTACAACGCGAAATAGAATGTGATTTGTGCCGTGCAACTTGCCCAAATATTATAATACATATGCTCGTACCAGTTTCTGCATTGATACTAGCTGCCAAGTGAAAGTGCATTCCTGGATAGTGACCGGCGCCTTGATAATTATTATGAAAATCGTGCACAGAATACGTCGAAGGTAAGGTCGGCAAAGTCGGAGCTGTGGCGTGTCCCGCCTGATGTTGTTGCTTTGCGTGCCGACGGATATGAAAGCACGTTCTATAATTCCAGCAATGTTATAAACGTAGAGCTCGTGTAATCGAGTTGGGTGACAGCGGATCGAACGATAACAGCTAATACGCACTTCATGTGTTTGAGCCGTTGCATGAAACGGTGTTTGTGCATATTGTGGTGTCGATGCTTCCCATGGTGACCGTGTCTGTCGGAACCTTCGAACTGACTCATGTTGGCTAAACCTTCGACCTCGGGTGGTATCGTCTCTGCCCATACTCGACAAATATTGTCTCTACAGGATGTGACCAACATGTTCGAGACGGAGCCCCTAAACAAATCATCAATGGATAAAAATTAAATAATACCTTGTTCAGAATTCATTCCATATCTGTATGTACGTAATTACGTACTTTGGCATGTATTTGCTGGTCTTGCGCCAAGATAAATGTGTTACTGCACGAGGATGAGCGATATAAACGAAACTGTAGCTGTCACTGCCCATGGATTGCGTAACATTTCCATGATCCAGGTTTCTTGTTGAAAACACTGTGAAAAGCGCAGTTAGCATTTATAAGCACAGTGTCGTTAGGATTTTCGTTAAACTAAATAGCTATAAAATTCGACAGATAAGAATCTTACATTGTTTATTCTCAAACCAGATTTTAACTAATCTATCATTGAATCCTGTCGTTGCGAATAATGTACCATCTGGACTGAAACTCATAAGGTGTACCGGCGTGGCTGTGCGACACTTCCAAACACAGTTCCATGCTCCTGGTTCGTTACCAGTAGTTGAATCACCAGGTGCCGGACTCTCTGCTTCCCCACCAATCGAAAAAGTGACTGTACCAGCTGCAGAAATACAGATGCTCTTGGTAGTAATTGTTTGGTAAGTACACGTGAACGCGACAAGTCTTTTTCTTTCCATTTCTAATGCTATCGACGATCAACGATCAATGTTGTTCTCACAGGAGAAAACGCGTTCCTTCGAATAACCCGGACATGGATTTACGAAGAGGGACCCTCATTTATGACAAAAGGTCTTTGCGAAATAATGCGTAGAAGCGTCAAAGTAATAAAGCGTCCAGCCACGATGCTTGTTATAATTGCTGCGTATAAAAACAATCACGAATATGGCTAGCTTGCTTCACTCGCAGAGCAGGCAAGGAATAAACTACATTCCAACAATATATTATATTAAAGAGATAATAATAATAATAATAATAATTTAATAAAAGGACCAAGTTTGTGCCAAAAGAGCCAAGTACACGCAAGAACAGCGTTTTCTATGCTTTTTACACGCATTTCCAGAGTAAACTCACAGCTTGGAAGAACAGTCGAAGTATTTTCTTCTCTCCCAGTTACAATGGTTTCTTGCGCTTGTAATACATTCACCTTCGTCACTGTACACAATTTTATTGCTTGTCACCACCACCAACAATGACACCATTGCAGGCATCACGATAGACAAAAAGTAATTATCGGTTAAATAAAAGGATAGGATAAGACTTACTGTGTTCTTCCTGAAACGGGGTTATGTTTTGATGCCATAATTGTAAAAGTTCTCCGCCGGTTAACAGTCTGGTTCCTTCCAAATTCCACGACAGAGAACTGATATTTGATTCGGTTTGCAGACTTCCAGTCTGGACCCATCGATACTCTAATTGCTATATATATATATATATCGTTTGAAAGAATTATTACGCAAAATGATGAAACATATAAAATGCATAAGAAAAACAGAAATACGAACGTGAGAACATGTGCTATGAATCAATGGTGTAGGCTCAAAAATGCACACTTGATTTTCATAGGCTGCAGCTATTTTTCCAGTATCGGTGCTACAATCCAGGCAGCTAATTCTTATATAGTTATGTACGGCTCCTGGAATTATTTGAACCCGTTCGAAGTTGCTGGCAAGAATTACTATGTTGCAGCCTGCCGCGTATGCCTGTATCAAATACATACGTTTCAGATACACCATCCAAGAATAACGAAATCATGCGGAGATATATAATACTTGAGCTTTACTTGTATAAAAGTACGCAACAAACCAATTTGCCGAGTGGTTATTATTGTGTAAAATTGATAAAACTCGGTAGGTACAGAGGTACCCAGGCTTATTCAATAGAAATTAAATCTGCGCGTCAACAGTTGAAAAGAAATAGATATTACGTAGGTATCCGAATATCGAGTATGTACTTATGTAGGTAGTATGTACGTATCATAGATTGGCGTTCACAAGAATTAAACATGTTCTTGACATTTCAGAAGAGAACAGTGTCGATGCACAGATAAGAGTTCTAAAGTCTACGTAATTGTGTAGACTGACCGTGAGTAGTGATATGATGCACTTACAGTAAAAGAAATTCCTTCGACCGAGCCGACGGCGTAGCAACGATCACCCGCATTACAGGCCCCACTTAATATTTGATGACAATTCATTTTTTCTAATGAAAATTAATTCATTCTTTATTAATCTGATTCCTCGATTGGAAATGTTGCTACTTGATTGAGACAATTTTCCGGGTTACAACATCGAGACGTTGTCCGAAAGTGACACCACACGGCAGCCCTTTGCTCGATCAGCAGCCATCTTTAAATGGATTCTCACGACCCGACACATTGCCACCGTTTTCCTTCGCTGCTCATGTATGTATGTATATATGCGTGCATATGCGCAAAAAGTGTGTCGTCACTAGTGTCATGCGCGCGCGCGCGCCGCGCTGATACAAGTACGGTACATATCCCGATTACGGTGCCGTGTCCCTATTACGATGCCTTTATACTTAAAAAAAAGCGTACAAAAAAACTCGCATAAATAAATAGGGGAAGAATTTTTCTTAATTAAGTTAAACAATTAAATCAGAGTATACAAATTTCAAAAATGGATAGATATGAAGGTTTTTATGAAAAATAGACCTAAAATGGACGACCCCGTGGCGTCGTGTGCTGTGTGGGAAGATAATCTATTGATATTTGTAATTATTTTACAATCTCGAAGTCTATTTTATTTGAAATTAATCACAATGTGAATTCAAGCATCCTAGACAGCCACAACTTTGATTGTATCGATATTCACGAGAAACATGTAGAGACATTATCAAGAAATGAATGGGGGAAGCCTGATTTCTATTCGGAGAGTTGACATAGCATCGCTACTCCTCTTATAATCCAATGTTCCGGTGGTTTTGCGGTAGGTAAAGTCATTGCAATAACAAAATTAGTCGAATGTCCGGTGGTTGATAAGACTCCTCGTCTCTCGCTAGTTTTATACACTGGGCAGAGATACGTTACAGTCTCTTTAACGTATTTTTGTCTCGTAGGAATTACCCACAACTATAATAATAATAATAATAATAGTAATAGTACTAATAGTAATAGTAATATTAATAGCAATAGCAATAGTAATAATATAGTATGGTTGAAACGATAAATAAATATAATTACGGGTGGCATGTTTTCATAGAGCACTTTCGGGATACTCTCGTCTAAAATCATAAGTTCATTGTTGAATCTCGCGCCATCTAGAAACAATCCATATATATAAACTCCATCTGTAGGGGCAGTGTCGAGAATCTTATTGCTCTTCAACACGACGAAATCATAGCCTAGAAGATCTATGGGTATCTCATATTTTCTTGCGTAATTTTGACTGGTCCCGGTGAGAAATGCTTGGGTGAAGTAAAATCCTGAGATCCAATAAGTGGCCGGTGGACCCTCTTCGTACCATTTCTAAATAGTTATACATAGTAATCAGAGTCAATCCCGAAAACTATACAATCTACATAGTAAACTAAGTAGTGTATGTATGTATGCATGCATAGGTAGTAGAATGCCTCGATTCTTTTTCTTCTTCTCTTTCCTTTATTGGGAGTATTAAAATTACCCGCGACACTCGCGGATCTGTACGCGAACTAATATAACAGCATATTGTATAGTAGCATATTGCAATGCTACAATGAACAATGATCTCGAATCAAATTTTCATAAAGCGACAAAAAGTGGGGCCAGTAAAATTGTACGCATTACATACTTTTACATATTCATAAGTATAAGAAATTGTAAGCTGGGAGAAAATAAAAACCTAACATATTCATAAGATTTTTACTGTAAGAATCAACTTTTTTTTAAATAAACGTTTATACTAGTGGTTCCATATGTAGATAAACATAACACGTAGGAATATGTATATCCGCGTCTTTCCTGTTCGTGTTACGCGACAGTAGCGCCACGATTCCCGCGGTGGTAGTTTTCTTTGCCAATTTGTTCATTTTTGTAAAACCTACGCAAGTATGAAGTAAGTACTTGTGAGTATAGCGTCTTACTTGAAAGAAAGTTAAGCGCTGCAACAAATCATGGATGTAACTGGCAAGCGGTTTTAAAGATGGGTACGAATAGTGTTGCCACAGTGCCGGTATTTTATTAGTCAAAATCGCTTCGTAAATATCTTCAAGTTCAAAGGACATTACGATGAGACCTGAATGAGATTAGAAATTATGTAAGGACATACACACACATATATATATATATATATATGATATGATCCACCGACCTTTGATAGCTCTTTGAATGTTCTCCAGGCTAATTTTAACATAGTCGAGGAGCTTGTTGAACCTTCCCATTTCTTGTACCAACACTGTATTCATGCTTTGTTCGTAAGACGTTGGATATTTTTCAAGCGCTAATACGATATTATAATTAGCAGGCATCTTTCCCGAAATATCTCTCGCAATTTCAAATACTATTTCATCGCTGGAAGTTGGCCCGCCTCCGGGTTTAACGGCAGCCTGTGACAAGAAAAACTGTGCATTAAACACGATTATGATAGCGTTCGATCGTTTACATTTTAGTTGGCATTACGAAAAGTCGTCAGACGTAAAATACATCGTAGGTATCGGATCGTACGCGTATGCGTATAAAGTCCAAGTACCTAGTACTTGCACACACTGCAGATTTACTACTAACCTTTCCTGATTGCCAGAGATCCTACATGCCCCACCAAGATGCGATGCAACGCAGCAGTTGTAATAATTAATCGTTTAATAATAAAATGTATATAGAGCGAGCGTAAATTAATCATCCACACTCTTGTATCGAATAATAAAAGAAGTGTTGAGGTTTGCTTCCCTCGACTTGTAAGCCGATAAATGATTAATTTGCCCTCGCTCTGCGAAGGCAGTAAACGGACATGTGCAATACGTACCGCACGGTCCTGGAGAGAACATGTTTCGTAAGAATCAAACAGATCAAGAATAATGAATAACATAGGAATTATGCAGAAGATTGATCGGAATGAAAACTGTAAAACTATAAATATTAAGGAATCGGAAATGCACGGTACCTGCGTGAGTAGGAGCGATGAAAATAAAAGATTTGTTTCCTGCTGGTCCTTGATGATGTCGGCGTTTTCATTCATACCAAAGACACTCGGCTCGGTGGTCAAGGGTAAGTATTTCGTATATTCTACATAGGCTTCGTGTTCTCGAACGTTCGGGCAATAATATATTTCCGAAGCATCATCGAAATAGTAGACCTTCTCGGTAAGCAGTTCTCTAAAAGACGTAAAGAGGGAGTGAGAATGGCTGCTACTGTGTATGTAGGGTCAAGATGTGTACATATTTCGGAGGGTCGCGAGTGCTTACTCGCAATAATACTTGGCCAGGATAGTGCTGAGAGTTCTGCGATCCCAATTATCCGTCACTCTGCCACCGTAGTTGCATTCCCCGATCAGATACTTGAGAGCATCGAACCTAACGTCTTTAAACTCGTTGAGAAAGAGATGCAACTGTAAGACGCTAATCCGAAGGTCAGTTTCGTTGAACTCGTACCTGATGTTCCAGCCGATGGGACCGAAATTTCGTCGTTCCTGTATGATGGCATGAAAAAAGCACAACGAATATAAAAGTTTCTTGAAGTAGTCGGTCTGAGCGCAAGATTCAAAAAAATCCGGATCTGAGATAGGATCACTCGTGTACGATCTAAGGATGTTGGCCCTTAGACCTTTCGGTGGTTCATTCGTCATTTTTACACTGTTTTCTAGAATCGAGGAAGGGAAGTCTTTGGATGGATAGCTCGTCAACCACAGGCGAAATTCCGAATGAATCGTGTCGGGCATCAAGCCCTCGCAGATCTTCTCCAGAGTGCCCATCCAGCTGACTGCCAAATGACAGTTTTGCAAGACCACCCAGTTACCGGCGATTACGCCCTTTTGGATCGTCTCCTCGGCAACCGGTCCTTGACCTGTCGAACACGTCCCGCTCATTATTCACGTTTACCTATCTTCTTTTCTTTTCTGGAAAAGAAAAGGGTGTCGGCTCACCTTGGCCAAGAGAAAGGTAAAAAAGACGGTTTGCAGTGTACCCTTGCTCATCGGCAAACGTGAGCAACAATTGCGCCGGGTCCGTGCCAGGCGTCAAGATAAATACCAATGGGGTGCAACTGTTGGAATCAGCGTAAGAGGAAGCTAAATCGAATGCTGGCGGTTCGACGAATTGCGGGCCGAGTTCCGCTGAAAACAAATGCAACCATGTAGTACCTACCATTAAAACTTGTGTAAGTGTACGCGCCGCGCGCATACCTTCGACAAACTGCTGTATCGCTGGGATTATCTTGTCTGGACGAATGCATCTGAGTATCAGCATCCTTTCGAATAGATTCGAAGCGTCGAATGGCGAAGGTATCGCCTCGTTCTGCGGTTCTTTCGAGTCAAATAGCTTTCGCCATTGTCCGATGTTGACGACAAAGGTCTCGCGAATATTCTGCTCGTACAATTAAACGATCAATGTTGGAATCTTACACACCCAATCGCTCTGTCTACTTTGAACGAACCGAGAATCCCTCTATGGTATCCAAGTTGCATATTTCGTTCCACTGTCTACTCGGTAACCACGTTGTCGGGTTCGCATATGGATTGTCGATACCGATTCCACCCGTCAGCAAAAACATCCACTCCGCCAAAGGTAGTTTGCCTTGCTGCTGGAGTAAATTGATGGCCAGTAACAGGGAAAATAGTAGTTTGTCCTTCTCGAATAGGGATCTACAGACGTTCGCGTAAAGGGAATAGGTGAAATATTTCACAAGATCCTTTAACCGTTGCTCCACGGTTTCCGCTGGTTCGGTATTATCGATAGACAACTCGAATAAATTCACGAACCACGGCAACGAATATTGATACATCGGATCAACGTTCGCTAGTACAGCTGAAAGAAAATATATGCGAGGCAAGATGTACCAGATATACAAGAAATGCAACATCATGTGTAATATAAATACCGATAGTGAAGAACAGTACGGTCGAATATACTGCAATAGAGGTGTACTGTAGTCTAGCAGTGTCGATCAATTTTTCTGTTTCATCGGCTACCGCCTGTTTCACTTGAATGTCATCGCTTAATTCCTTGGATGATGTTAAAACTTGAATGGCTTCTTCGTCTTCCAATACATTGCCCTCGGCAATCGATAATATCTCCAAAATTTTGTCCTCTGTTTCCTCGAGGAATCTGCGGAATGTCGGATCAAGTACTTGCTACATTATTGTATAGACTATAGGGGTAGGTAAGTAAAAAGTAAACGAACAGGACTTTGTACCCCCTTGTACGCACTTTTTGTTCGCGGCACTTTGGACAATTAGAGCGTTCTTCTCCATCTCCAAGTCAGGCCTTTCCTTCGCAACCACGATACCCAATAGTTGGTCCTCCAATCCATTTGGCGTAATCATAAAGTTCAATAGCGTTACTTTAACCGCTATTTCCGGCAAGTAGTGGGGATTTCTTAATCTCGTGGTAATGTAAAACCTAGAAACAGGATAGAAACGGATATGTACATACATACATACATACAGAAGTATGGGTAATACATACATAAGTGCAACGCGCATTGTTGCACCAAGCTACCTGAAATCGGGACTGTATTCGATAATCGAGTCACCGAATTTTATACAGACCGCACCGGCCTGCCTGAACGTTTCTTTGAGTAGAATCGGTTCGAGGGCAGCGTCTATTTCTTCTCCGACGTGTTCCAAAAGCACCGGTTGACCAAATTGCACAGCATTTTCCAGTACTCGACCATAATCTGGTTGACTTTGTCGAATAATGCTCAGGTTATTTTGCCTTTCCATGTTTTTAATCCATCTGTTGGCCTGACCTTGCGGGTCAATCATCAGTGGCCATCTTCTGGCATTTCTAAACATTCGACGTAACGAGAGTCTGTACACACGACTCATACGTCGCCGTGGTTGCGAAAGAAACTTGAAAAAATTCTACTTACTTGACGATAATTCCGTTATCGATGGAAAATGTGTCGTTCGGTAAGCCGGAAATGTTCCAAGATCTTATCAAGACTGGATCCCCAAGAATATCGCGCAACTGAAAGTCCTGGCTACAAATTACACTCAAGTCCGTGCAACGCTGTACCCACATAGCCAGTTGTCGGACGCGAAATGGCGTGGTGAACGGACCCAAGTATGCTACTACACCGGAGGCAATCACAACGTCACCAGTCGTTTTATCATACCTTTCATAGACGCGAGTGATTATTAAATATAAGTAATTATTATTTATAATTTATCGGAGACGAAAAATATAGAAGGTACCTCTCTGCCAGAGTTTTCGCGGTATCAGCCCAACGAGTGTATTCACCGCCCAAGCCCCCGATTAAATCCTCGGCGCGTTTCAATTTGGTCTCGCAATCCGTCACTTTATCAGACATCTCTTGGAAGGCTATTCTTCGTTGTTCCAACAGTTCTTCCAACCTTCCCAGTCTCTCCTATACGACGTACACGATTGTATTATGCATATACATACATATAAGCGCGCACATATTGCGCACATCGGAACAATTGGAATTAAAGGTACCGAACCTGCACCAGCCAAAGTTGTTTTCGTTTTGCTTCAAGAACAGACATGGCAGTATCGTAAACCGTCTGGGCTTCCGCCAGGGCTCTCTTTTTTGGAGCAACCACTTTTGATACCTTGTCGTATTCGGACATGGCGTATACCCATCGACACAGTCCCTCGCACGCCGTTGATACTTTCTTTATTTTCTCTGGGTCGAAATCTGGATTAGATAAATATACCTGACGTATTGTCTCGATAACGTCGTCGGGTATGTTGTCCTTGTCGAAATTGAGCAACGAATCGAGAAATTTAACGTCGCTCAGCATTCGGAGGGCTGCTCTCCAATAATCCTCCACCATCTTCCCATCCGGCCCCTGCACCCTCTCTGGTTTTATTTGCTATAATTTTAATACGGAATGGTAATGTCTACGTGATAGGTACGCATCTATGTTGTGTAGGTACTATAGTACGTAGAAATGATTTCACCCTGAGTACGCAAACGCTCTCGACGATTAATTTAACTCTGTACGGTGGTTGCTTCATCGATCGGATCACCGCGATATCGGCCGTGGTCAACGTATCCAGAGCAGCTTGTGCACGGTTCAAGATAGGCATCGCCTCGGCCAGCTCGGCGTCGCACTCGGCTTTGATCGCTGCTGCTTCACCCGCATAAACCTGAAAATTCATCGAAAAGCGAATTCAAGCTAGATAGCTTAGTCCTTAGTAGCCGCTGGTTGGATAATCGGCTAGCGCTGGCGCCTACGCGCTTAATTGGCCGACCTGAGCTGCCTCCTCGTCCATTCTAACAACTCTCTCTATCTCTGCCACCTCTTCCCTCTCCTTGTTCACATCTAGCAACATCCTCTCAACGTCTTGCGTGGCAATTATTAATTGTGGTTGTAAGGATCTCAAGGTCTCTTGCATCGTTACAACTTGTCGTTGAGTCTCGTCCAGTTGCTCCAAACCACGTTCATATCTCGTTTTCGCGTTTATTATCTGCCTATTTTCTCGAACGATGAGTACATACATATCTACTATATAATAACAATAATAATAATATAATACTTACTCGCGTTTCCTTCCTAATAAATCTTTAAACGTGTTTATCATCTCGATGTATGAAGTCGGAGTGACGTAAACGTGTCTATTTAACCGAATAAAGAACTCTGAGCTCATGTTCTCCGTGGAGAGGTGAAAGAATTGGCACATGTCGATACCGGCGATCCTTTCCTGTTCCGTTAAGTCGATCGTTGAGAGAAATCTAGTTGCAACCGCTAGTAAAGCGTCCTCTGGCCATGGCTATGTAAGACAAACCAACAACTGTTTGTTGTACAGTACACAACAAACACATGTACCAACATCGGGGTGGACCCCTTATTTTTCAACCATCAGCTTTTGTTTGGTCCCACCCCCCAGAAATGTGATACTTGTTGGAAAAATGATCTGGAAGAAAATTCAGAAGAGCCACGAATTTGAAATTTGTTTAACTTTTTAAATCTTGACATAAATATACATTATGATATATCGTTGAATCTGTATTTTTTCTGTTTAACAATACATACATATCATACACGACCGTTAAAAAAAAGAAGAAATTAAATAAATAAATCATCCGTGACCTTGAAAACTCGAAAAAGTGACCTTGAAAAAATAATCTTTCCTACCATTATATTCGCCTCTTTATATATTACAACTTTTGCCTGGAGAGTTTTTTTTCATATATCCATAAACGACGGAGATATTAAAGGTTTTTGATTTTCATTAAAACGCTCCATTGTACAGAAGAGAAGCTGTTCTAAGACTGAAAATATATTATTTACAGTTACAGCACTCTCCCAATTCCCGATACAACGTCTTAAGATGCTCACCTTGAATTTAAGCTGTCACAAAGCTTAAAAGAAATCTCGCCAAATAATTATCGCCAAGAGTGAGCTAAGGGTCCACCCTAATGTACATATGCGCTCTACATGACCACCACCCATACCTGAAGCCAATCGATGGTACAACAGTTGACCAACGCTGGAAATTTTCTGATCCGATTGCGAAAGTTGTTGCCTATCGGAGACATGACTACTACGATGTGCAGTTGATCGCGCGTTATTTGAACGAAAAGATTGAACAAAGCCACCGCGCTTCCGTCCGTTTGCACAGATCGATCCCGCTGTCTGTCTATTTGCTTCACACGCTCGCATATCTCGGCCAATTCATCAGCGGTGAATATATTCGGTATCTACGTAGATATCGTATAGATGCATACATAGATATGTACATACGTATCACGCGATGTTTGCAAAAGCTTGACCTACCTCTCCAGAATTAAGCATATTGCTCACGTCTTCGAGGAAACTCTCCTCCTTGATCTGAGTATCGGAAAAGAGGAATGTAGAGTGAAGATCGCTGGCGGTAACACGTTTTAAAATGTCTTTCACGTCATCGTGCCAAGCTTGAACCCCGTATTGCTGAGTGACCTCAACTTGGAACACGTCGTAGTCGCATATGTGGGATGCCAATCTAGTCAGCGACTGTCTTCCGGAACCGCCGACTCCGACCAGGAGAGCGTGATTGCGCGGTTGCTTGATAATACGAGAGATACGAGACAGATGTTCGATGGCGAATCTGTGGTGTATTTTTGAAAATTTTACACCCTTTTTCCCCGTCGAATAATAGGTAGTAGGTAGGTAGGTAGGCAGGTAGTAGATGGGTACGTACTTGGGTACATAGATATTCCACCTACCGAAACAATACCAAATGCATGGGCTTCCTGGACATAGAGTTGTATTCAGCCAGATACGCTTCTACTGTTTCTCGCAGTTGCTCGAGATCCGGGACCTGTTGATAAAGCTGAACGTCCCCCTTTGTATCCCCGAAATCGCAAAACACCAGATTTCGAAGTTCTCTCTCGGTAATACGCGGGAACTATCGATGCGATACCCACCACGTTAACGCGAGGTCGTAAACTTGCAAATTACATATAGCGAACTCACTTACACTCTTGGATGATACAACTCCAGCGGTGGGAACGGGGGGAAGAAGATCCTCGAGCAATTCTTCCATAGTCACATCCATACGCTCTTTTAAGGTAACGCGTATTTGTTCCACCAACCAAGACGTATCGACATCATCTATTAGTCGATCTCCGAAAACTCGGAGTATTTCGTGAACCCAGAGTCTTTTCATACTTGTCAACGTCGACATCGTTTCCGGACGGGACAACAAAACACCCTGCAATCCACACACACACTTGGTGTTCCATTAAATCACGAAATGGAACGCAACGGAACGGAAGAATTAAATTATTAAAGGCAACGGTGAACGAGAACCTGTATCACTCTGGAAAAGTCTCGAAGGTTGAAGACGTAGTGACATTTAGCCGGTGTTGGCAAAAGATTGCGAAGACTCTGCTTATATACGTCCAATGTGGCCAGAACGATTTCGTCGATGCACGGGTCGAATTCTTTGCTGAATCCTCTGAAATGTGAATTGAATGCGAGATGGGAATGCCCACATGGTAGAAAAATAAGGCAACCTGTGCGTTGCACGAACCTTGTATCGAGATGCCAGAGAACAATCTTACTGAATATCATCGTCATCACCTCGTCGTTAAATTCCGCTATCGTTAAAACGACAAAGTGTCTCTTGAATCGCGGTGTAATATCTTTTCCACCACGGGTCGGCGGTGCCATAGCACACATCAGGTGAACGTCAATCAGTTTTATCATTGTTTTATCTTTCCTGTCATACCTATCACACGAGATCGGGAATGCGAGAATGTGAGAAGAGCGGGTAGCGATGAGAGCAAGTCTCGACACTCTCGACACGGAGGAAAATTGAAAATTCCTACCACTCTCCGTGGTCCAGCCATTGTCGTAATAGCTCAATAGGCGGTTGTGCGCCGTATATTTCCGTCATCGGCATCGAAAGATCATCGACGAAGATGATCCACCGCTTGCCTATCGGTGCCCCATAAACACCTTTCCGTCTTCTATCCAGTCTTCCCATAATCGTGTCCAGAGTTTGAGTGGCCGTAGTTTGCGCGGAGAAATTTATGATTAGCGGTTTATTCACCTCAGAGTTGTTCTTTTTTAGTAGGAAATCGATTATATAGACAGATTTTCCGGTGCCAGTGGGGCCTACGAGCAGCACCGGCTTTTCGTTGCCCACCAACAATCGGAACAGGGCGGTGTATCGTATCGTCTCGACCGTTGGTACTATTATTTCATTTACGGAAATGTCACGAGGAATCGATGGGCCATCGAGCAGTTCGTCGGACCACGATCTCCACCTTCCTTTACCCTGACAAAAACCACCCAAACAATCGTCAGATTTCTTCGCTACCGACCACAACAGTCTTGAGATCTCTACTTGGCCACTCACTTCTTTAATGAATCTGTAGTCAAAGACCAGACCGTCACGCGGCATTACAAATATGTACGGCCTTAAGGGAGGTTTTATCGGTTCCGGTAATCCAAACGTTTCCATCAAACTGCTCGGAAAGTCCCTCTCGAGAAAACCACGAAAAAGAGTGCTGTAGGGTTCTCTCCAGTTGACTGTCAAAGTACTCCCCAGGGCCCAGATACACGAGAAGAAAAATGAACCCTGCAAGTATTACGGAAACATTTATATGTAGGTAGAGTTGGGTGTACCCAGACTTAACCCAGAGGCCTATCGCCCGTGCACGGAACGCGTATTCAAGTTTTAACCTCGAGTTGGGCTCGAAGGTCCAACTCGGCCATGTCCTTCGCCACCTTCTCGTCACGGTACTCGTCGACGAAACAATCCATTAGGTTCGTCAGCGAACGGATGAGATTCGAGTCAGGCATCGGACACATTTCCTGCGACGTTCAATAATAATACGATCCGTTAAAACCATAATAAAGAGCTATGAAACAGAATATAGGGAAAAGACCTCGGCGCCGCTGCGTCGTAACCAGCAAATCAGGGGATCGCAAAATCTTCGGAAAAGCGATTGGTACACATAGCCCCTCAGCCACTCGTCCATGACAGCTGGAGCTTGAGCGATCCAAGATTTAATCAAAGCATCCCAGCCGAGAGCTCCGGGTTCCATATAGATCATTCCTGAATTAAAAAGCAAATGGGTAGTTGTAGCATGTAGGGTGTATAACGGATGAAAGAAGCATGTGTTGTATCAGGTACCGCAACGGGAAACCGTGGCTGGCGAGGCCGCTTCCAAGTCCATTGTTTCGAATATCAGATTGGTAAACGGTGCCAGCTGAATAATTTCCCCGCTCATTAAACAAAGTTTCTTGTTATCGTCGAGTACCGTGTTCATACTTTCGATCCAGAACGCGTCTATGGGACCGTCAAACACCAGCCACTTGCGATTATCGGTCCTGGATGTGGCGAAAGCACGGTAACTGATGGCTAAAATACCATCGGACCATTCGTGAGAAATCGGATCAAATTCTCCATATAACTGACCCAATGTAATGGCTTTGGGATTCATCACGATCGTCTCTACTTTACGCTCATTCATCAACTTCTGTAAAATGTTAGAAACATGCTACGATAACCGACCGCATTTACATGCACGGAATAGAATAGAAAATTAATGGCTTACTCGCTGTTCGCAAAGCTTTAGACTGTCAGCTAGAATGTTATAGGTCACGCTCTTTCCAGCGAACGGAAGGCCGACGATCATAAACCCGTGTCTAACAATCATCATTTCGTATATCTGTTGTATCTTCTCTAAAAAGACGGGAGTGAATTGCAGATTCATCGCTAAGCAAGCATCGTACGCGCATGCATTCAAGTCGGTATAGTCCGGTTCCGGGAGTGTAATCCCAGGGAAGAGATCCGACATAATGCCCTTGGAATCAGCAGGTTTCGACGCATTGATCGCATTGATTTCGATAATGTAGCGCATTCTTTAATTGGCAAACCGATTAAATAACGTACGTTGAATAATGGCAGGTCTTCGCTGAGAAATTTCGGCAAATTTACATCTTTGATGCTGCGCAACACTACGATATCCTCATTTTCATCCGGATACCTTATCTTCAGATTTCCAGCCGCCACCAGAACAGATTTGACCGCTCTCATTCCGTAGTCATAGTGATTTTGACTGGAGAGTTGTTCCGAGCACAGCCTGTACGTTGTGACGATCTTTACAGAAAGCGGCCTAGCTTCGTAAAACCCGTACGAATACAATGTGTTCTCGGCGATCAAAGCATAGTCCGGAACCTGAAAACCATTGAAAACGCCTTTCTACCTGCTATTTCTCTATCTATATGTACATACATATGTATACAAGTAGGGGAAAGTGGGATAAAACGGAATATCAATGTTTCTCTTAGATAAGAGTTGCGAATCAGTTGCTATCCGGTGCACACGGAGTTGGACAAATTTCCGGTATCAACGTTTCAATATTGTGTCGCACTTTCCACCACTTTTCGGCACTTGAATTTCGAAAATTATTAACGGTAAGTACATCGTTCGATTCTGTAGTTCTTACGCTACATTTTGACGTATCAAAAAGTTCTTTACCTCCCGCTGAACGTGGGCCAAAACGGAACACCTATTTAACCCAATTCCACCAATCCTATTGTCTTCAAAAACCATCATTCTCATCATAAACCCTAATTTACTCAAGGTAGATAAAGAAATAATTTTCTTTAAATCAAATTTAATATTTATATAATTAATTATATATTGCAGGCCACATATTAGGGTGGCTCTTATTTTCGACTTTTCAAATTTCAGTTGCAGCTTGTTTTCTTCGCAAAAGTGCAGACTCAACATGAAAAATGAGAAACTGGGCCCATTTTTGCGATTTCGATATTTTCCCAGATAATTAAATGAATTGTCGATGTAAATTTCCGGTCGAAAGATGAGAATTTTATTTTCACATATTTCCATCGATTTCAGCCGAACTATTGAACCGATTTGAAAATTTGATCAGGTACGTTTGTTGGTGATTCAATTATCTTTAATTTTAGATAATTTTCGACCATATCGATCATTCGCAACAAGAGATATTCACAATTAGGTATGTGGGACCACCTTTTTGACAGACTGGTAAAAAGTTCACCTGTCGATATCTCGAAACCGTATCCGTAGAATTTTTTTTAGACCTTATTGTCGGAATCAGCGAGCTATTTTACATAAGAAAGAAAAATAGTGGCATCTGCTGCACAAAATGGCTGCAAACTAGCGTAATTATTTAAATGTTCAAGGGCCCAGGGGCACCTTTTCCCGTTATCCGATCGGACTCAAACTTTACACAGATTTTTCTGTTATTATTTGGAACTATTCTTTGTGGCGCGTAGAAAATCGTGAAAAGAAATTTCACCAAGGGTAAATAAGAGCCACCCTCCTAATGAATATACTTATGTATACATGGCTCCGATGGGCGCACATTCGAATCGCGTTCTCTTTTTTATTATTCTCTCGCATTATACACACTAAAACAGATAATTGATACTACTAACCATCATAGCGACCGGTCGGAAGAGGGCTTTCAGGTTATCCGGAAGCTCGGTTCTTCCAGCGTATCCGGGGTTCATCGTAATAAAGAAAGCACAGGTAGAATTCAATTTGATCTCGGTACCTTCGAAAACAAGATTTTCCTTGCCAGCATTAATGGCTCGTTGAATCGTTAGAATTTGTTGCGCCACTACAGACAGTACTTCCACGTCGATACGATTGAACTCGTCAAAGCAAGACCATGCACCGCTACTTGCCAATCCCTGAGAAGCGAGATTTTGCTCATTCCATTCCAAACGCCTAAGCCAGACCTACCTACATACTTGATTACGTAGGTACGCAGCGAGGCCTGTACACGGTGTATGTAAGGTACGTTTACCGACGTACCAGAAAAAATCTACCCAAGGCAATGTAGTCAAGACCCTCGGAACAGTTGAAAACGACACACTGTTTCGCTACAGCTTTAGCCATATCCTTTGCCGTCTCGGTTTTGCCGGTGCCTGCGGGACCTTCCGGCGCACCGCCGAGATTTAAGCTTAACGCGCTGAATAAGGTCCGGTAGCATCTGTCGGTCAACGGTGTTATAACCAGCCTCGACGTATTGCCCAGATACTCGTACGCGTAATGTAACGATGTGTTTATTATTGTTGCCCGCAAGTCTTCATCCTGTAACCGCCAAACCCCATATCTCAGTGGAGCGGAAACAGTGGTATACATACATACACATTAGAATTACGCCAGTTTCCCTCGCTTACGGTCCAGTAGTATCTCAGCTGAGCCAACCACTGAAAATCCGTTATATCGCAAACTCCTTCCTCGACCATCTCCGTTAGCACATCTCGGCTATGGACATCCATCGTGACTAGTGTCTCTGAGAGAGGAAACAATAATGAATCAGGGGAGACACACAAGTTTTATTCTACTAGCCGACACATACATAGATACATACACACATACATACATCCTACCTAAAGTTGTACGGTTCTGCGTGGATAACGGACTGCGGACTAGTTTCACGATTTCATTTAATTCGTTTGTACACATGTCGCGGTAATCTCCCAGGCTGACCGATGAGCCGGACAATGCATTCGTTACGTCCGCGGTCCAATAAAGTTTACTCACGCATATCACGGTCTGACCAGGCCAGCGCAAGGCCCATTGCGTTCTCGCCTGGCTCGCGTACGCGTCCTTGGCTTTAATTACCTGTATTTAATTCAACACACAAACGCCCGGCACCCTCGTTGTTTAGATTTTAGAAAGTTTATTTATTTATTTATTTATTTGTTTACTTATTTATCTATTTCTAAATAATTGCGATAGACAGCTACCTGTGCCCTGACACTCTTTAGCATGGAACGTTCAAGATCGAGTAGCCACTTTTCGACCTGTCCTCGGGCCGCCGCCGTGTCAATAATGTCCTCAAGAACAACTTTTTCTTCCTCGGACGATATTATCGTCGTTATCTCCATGTCATATGTGAAACTCGTTCGCTCGATACCTTCAAAGCATTTCTTCAAATGCGGCTGTACTCTGTGTGAAATAATAGAATTGTCTAAAGTGATACCCGATACTAGATACGGCTGTACTACACGGTACGACCCAACCACCGTGATGAACCGAAATTTTCAGGGGGAGAGAATCGCTAATATAAAATTTTAGCTTCGGGTATTTGTTACTTTCAGAGATATTAATAAAAACTGTCAGCATAATACATACATTGAAATCTGCCTATACAGACGTTACTGATACAATCGAATCGTCTCGTTGCCACCGTCTACTGTACTGTTTCGAGCGTTTCACAGCCGACGGTATTAGTATTGGCTGGGGTTAGGTTAGCGCGGGGGCAACAGAATCGATGTGAGTTTGGGAATAGCAAAAATGAGACTGCAGTTACAAGGGTCGCGCGACGAGGCGAATATCGCTGTCGTATCGTCGGCTGTGAAGCAATTAACGGTGACGAGAAGATGATTGCATTAGTAACACGTCTGTGTACTGTGTAGGCAGATTTTAATGCCGAAAGTTTTTTTAATAATATCTGAGAAACTAAGAAATACCCGAAGCTAAAGTTTGCTATTAGGGGTCCTCTTCGTTACGATGGTTGTGTCATACCGTAGTACATCCCGAGATAGATTGTATCGTGCTTAGTTTCGAAATTTCTATGTAGACATGTACCTGGTAGGATCTTTTGTTTCCGACAATATTTCCAGAAGCTCGTCGTTCGACAGGAAAAAGAATCGTGGAAAGAACAGCCTCTTCTTTTCTAAATAAGCAGCAAGTCCTTTTTGTATCAGATCGAGCAAGCTTGTACACTTTTTCAGGCGCTCGAGCATTTTATCGATACCCACCACGGACATGACACGGGGATCCACCGAAACGAGCAGCATCAACTCTCTCCAGATCTACGCAGTCGATTGCGTTGTTGTAAATGAAATCACACAACTCGAGCCCGTCTCACATTGAAAATAGAAAAGGATACGTACTTTATCCACGGCACTAAATCGTCGACCTTCTTCCGGCATTTGCTGCTGAATATCGGCCGAAGAAAATATCGGCTCAAGGTACATCCAGGTTGCTTGCACCTGTAGCCAATAGTCCATGATGTCTTGAAGTAAGAGCAATTTCGATTCCCATTCTCTGAGCACGAATACGTGAAATGAATACGTAGGTAGGTAGTAGTAGGTAATTAAAGCTACATACGACGTTATAGTTGGATCGACGAAAGCGACAGGACTTACAGAGTCTCCTTCTCGAATGGTCGAATATAAAGGGAATTCTTCATAGTCTGAGCCTTGGTCAAATGATCGTCCAGAAGTAACTGTATGTCGTCTATACTGGCAATTACGTACGTGCCCGTGTCGCGATAAGGATTGACGGTGAACGCGATGTCCGCCCAGTCCACGTGCATTTGATGGAGGGCCCTTTCCAAGCTACCCTCTTTCGTTGCCGAGTCCGCGATTCTTTCGAATTTCGCCACATGTTCGATCAAACCGTAATCGAGGAGCTTGAGGATGCGCAAGAGTGAAAAAAACGTACTTTACCGGAGAAAGAGAGAACATTACTGTGTGTGTACTACAGGCATGTGTAGTACGTACCTTGGCCAGCGTCATAAACTGATCAATCTTTATGGGGAAGCCGATTATCTCGGAGACTTGTTCCCAATGACGATTCTTCATAGACGGATTGCCCAGTGTTGATATCACGGGCAAGTGCTCCATGAAATCTTCTATCTTGGTTCGAAATGTTTCTGCGAGCTTCTTCGTTATCGGCTCTTGAATGGACCTTTCCAATCTATACATGGTACGAAAAACGGTTGCTATCTCGGTATGAATTTCCTCCGGGTCATGGGTACCCACTACAGAATTCATCCAGTTGTCGTAACTCGCTAGGAAGTCGCAAGCGGCGTCGTACAGTCTTTTGTACGGCGCTAGCTTGTCCGCCGTCTATAATGTCGTCGCGCATTCGAAAGAGAAACTCCATGTAAGTATCTACGTACGCATACATGGTACATGTGCAGGCAAGTACCCCAACCTACCGCCTTTCTCAACGGATACTCGGATAATTCCCAGCCGAACAGCTCTTCTTCCATGTTGAATTCATCGATAGTGTCCATCGCGGCGATTAATTTATCTTCCAGACGGCTGGCCTTTGTTTTATACCGCTGGATCTCGTCGATGTTACCCCAGTACTGTAACTCGTCGCAGTGCTTGGCGTATATCTCCAGCTCCCGTTCAAACTGTTTTATTCTCTTCTCAAGGATCTTTTGAAATTCCTCCGTTTTCCTCGCAACGATTTCTCTGTGCTGTTGGAAAATTTCAGGAAGCGTCCGATACCTTGGGCAAATCAAGTTGTTCACCAGAGAATGAAAACTAACATCACGCTGCAACATGTGCATTTACGTATTTACGTATTTACGTACCACTGAAAAGCAAAATTATTGATTTTCTGTTCGATAGGGGTCAAGGCTGAATGATCCGACGTAAAGATTATATATTTAATGACTTCTCTCAAGCGGTCTTCAAGTTGGAAGACAGCCTCCGTTTCCGTTTCACGTATAAATTCTACAAGTTCCGCCAGTTCGCTGGTATTCGCCGGAACGCTTAGCGCTCGGTCCACGATGCGTTGATAGGCATCTCCTATACTGATGTACATGGATACATCGATACATGTGTAGAGTTTGAAAAAGTATATGATATATGATGATATGTGCTGAAAACCGGTTACTTACGCGCGAGACTGTTGCTGATAATAGGCAATCATCGCATGCACCAATTCTTCTCTAAGTCTCCGGGCCACCGAGGCAATATGTTCGATTAACGCCCCTCTGTGGATGACGAAAAACTCACCGAACCAGGTACGATTAAACTCTACCGGTACACGTCGGGACAGGCGATCGTAGTGTTCGATCAGAGCCCGATAACTCTCGAAATTCTCAGCGGTCTCGGCTCGCAGAAACTCTTCGATCTTTACGCTTTCCGTATCATCCAGCAAATGTGCGTATTTCTTAAATTCTTCAAGTTGCAGCGTGGCACCGATTTCTTCCCGTTCAATTAGACGCGCGATTTCGTTTGCGCGTTGCTTCAGATACTCTTCCGATACACGTGGCTGTGGGATCGTGGAACGAAGAATAGCGATCATAGGAACGATTGGCAGAATCCAAGATTCTAATTATACATAATTCTATACCTAGCTACCTCTCCTACGTACCTTGAGTGATTTACCAGTCAGATCGATCGTAGCTCCAATATTCAGTAGCGTTTCGACCCGCGGTAACGTAGCGCTTACGTCCCGCAACGTATTCAGCAGTGTCGATAATTCTTTCACAAAACCTTTAAACGTAGGCTCGAACGTGATGACTATATTTCTCGTTGTCACTTTTATATCAAAGCCGCAACATGATCGCTGCGAGAACGATACAATACATACGTCCAAATTTAGAATCTCCATTTGTTCCGCTCATTTTTATATTCAAAGCTCGAGAACGCGCATCATCTATCGCGATTTCACCTACACACCTATTAGAGCGCAAACTGGCAAGCGAGATATTGAAACAGAAAAAAGCTCGTTGCTTACGCTTGTCTCCGAAAGAAAGTTCATGTACTCGTCTATCGAGCGCAGGCAAAGTCTTCGCAATTGATCTTCCATAATGAAGGCGACGCAATTGAAGAATCTCTCCGACCTCGAATCGTCGCTGATCCATGGTAATTCCTTTCTTTCGTACGCCTGAATTTACAATTAATTCTAGAATAACTAGTTACATATGTATATTACTACCGCCTACTTCTTCCCAACCAAGTTTTCTTTATTTTATTTAAATAAAACATTATATCAAATACTTTTTCTTTATCCGTCGTCGAATAAGGGATAATCCGAGTTATCTACCTACATATCTTTACTCGAAGCGCCGTGGACGCAACGCGAAACATTTTTTGTGGGCGAGCAATCTAGCGCCTCGCCGAGTTTTCTGGTCTCTTCTACGCGCAATGTTGCGCACTGCAGCGACGTCAATCGATTCGGACCATACTTGAGGAAATTACATGAAAAATTCGATACAATGAAAAATAAAGAAATTTCTAATCCCGTATAATCGATGGCACATCAAATTAAGTAAAGGCTCTCGCCAAGATTACTCGAGCTTTTAATAATTCTCGAATGAAGATGAAAAATTATCCGTACCCGTAACCGTCGGCTGTGATTCCGGTCGAATAAACTGATTTTCAAATACAAGCATAACTCGGATTATCTATATTCGAGGAGACACGAATAAGATTTTTATTTAAAATCATTTTTTACCCCCGTCTCTGATTTGTCACCGATACAATAAAAAAATCTGCCTCACATACAGACATACATGTATATGTTTTCAAGAAAATAACGCAATAGACGGGGGAAGCGAAACTAAATAGCATGTAGTGCCCAGTTGATTTAGAATAAAACTACGATACTATACTATGCGATATATGTATTCAGTTTTATTCGTACCGTAAGTAAAACAGTCCGAAGCTTGGGCAGCCAGTATCTCGCGAGATCTTCCTTCGTCTTGGAACACATCTTTAAGATGGCTTTCTCGAAACTAGCAAGATTATACGACGCACCGCGTGCCATCAGTTGATTTACATCGATCAGTCTTCTGTCACTATTACGTCACGAAAACAAGTACACATATCATATGTATTAGGGTACATAATATTATACGGTTAAACTTAAAACAATAAACTTTTTCTTTACTTTCCTTGATTGATTAATATTTAGAGGTCGCAGATTTTGCATACTAAGGGCGGGGTTCATAAAGTGTTACCCATAACTTTTGCTGAATTTACCAATTTGTTGTCAAAAACGATGCTTGAAACTTATTCCAATTTTCGCTGCGTTTCTTTATATTACACGTGCTATTTGTCGAATGTTTATCTGATTAATATGATTTTTATAAGTTATGCTTAGTATTGTATGACCTTCCCAGCTGCCGAGAAACTTCTTTGCAATATCGACAATTTGTCCCAATTTTTTATGTTAAATGTTTATCATCTTTGACTCGAGATTTAAAAAAACTACCGAAAAGTACCTGCGTGATTTTTTGTATATTAATCAAGGGAACATTAAACTTTATATTAACAATTTCAATTTTAACTGCCCGAAGTTGCCCGAAACGGAAAAAATAGCCGAAAACGTTAAGACTTTCACCGCTCAAGCGCGCGCTACGCCCGGCGGACATAACGAAATTCCTTGATAGTAGATAATTCGAATTATGACGAGTCGTCAGATAAAAAAAACCCAGACACATGTTCCGAGTCCGATTCTCATTTAATATGGCAAAGAAATTTTTCCATTTTCTGATTATTTGTATTGTTATTTAATTTTTTTATTAATATTTTCATTTTTATGTTATTTTTATGTTTCACGTACTACGTAATGAAAATTACATACCAAATACGAGAAAAATTTTGAATGTGTACGAAGTTATGATATTTGTCTCCCAAATCCATAAATGCAAAACAACCGCAACGGTTTTCAGGTATTTCTGCGAAATTGGTGAAAAAAAGTTTCCAACAAAAGTGAGTCAGTATTCAGTTGACAACAAATTGCAAAAGTAAAAATTAATAAAAAAAACTTTTTATTCAATAAAAAAATCAAGATCACTTCATTTTTTTTTAATGGAACTGCATATTTTTTATACACCTATCGACGCATATTTATATTCTCTTTAAAAAAGTATTAGGGTACTTAGGTCGAAAATTGATTAGTTCAGAAGCTATCAGTTTTGTCCCGAACGTCCATATACGCGAAACACTGTGCGACACCCCGGTGCTCCCATCCTACGCTAAATCAAGATTGGCCCAATTTTTTAGCCAGTTATAGTTAATAATAATTTATTTTTATGTTTCTTCCCTCACAACTCCTCAGCATATGGACCGATTTTGATGACCTTGCCAGTTCTTGTTAATAATATAGACCATTCTCACCTAATTATTATTATTATTATTATTTTATGTACGTACGCGCATATCTTCTCAGCATGTTGTGTCAATATATGTAAAACTAAAAAGTTAAAAAAAAAAATTAAAACCGACTTCAAAAAAATAACATTACACTAAAAAGTAAAAAATAATTTTTTTTCATCTTTTGCACTGTGTAAATCTGGCGCCGACTTAAGAAATGTGGGAGTCATAGATCAACCCTTTCGACCCGACATTTTTCTATCTAGATTTTATTATATTTTCTTGCAGAAGTCGATTGTACTAAGTGGCGGATATTAATTTTAAAAATTGGGACACATGTGTCCCAACAGTTTTCTTTCAGTGGGACATATATGTGACCCGGAAAAATTAAACAGTGTTAAACACTTCCGATCTTCTGTGGGAATGTTATATAATGTATTTTTTATTATATATAGATATATTATATATACATACTATGAACGTATTTATAACATTATTACATCTTACTGCTTGTGATAAAGAAACAAGAAGAAAGTATGAAAATACCTAATGGGACATGTGCGTCCCGGAAACGCATAGGCACTTCTCTATGCTCGATAAGATAAGTAAAAACATAATAATGTAAAAACTTTTTAGCAAAACAGTTATATCATACTATAAACTGAAAGGCTACGTAAAAAGGCATCGGAAAATGCCTACCTGCCAAAATAAAACTTATCTAGCACGTTACTGCTACGTTGCTTCTCCTCACGATTATCAATAACCGAATAATGTCAAAGAAGACGAATAATATTGTCGTGTTTGCATACGTAGAATCGATGCATTGTTACAACCGACCCAGGGTCAGAGACGGTTGCGACACTTTACACTGTAACGTTAGGGCTATACCACTCCGCTTGTTATTTTTTATTAATAACTTGGATATTACTTGACGTACAGTGAAACTACATATCTTGACTCAATGATGTCAGATGAGTTTTTGCTGTAAATCTAATAGTTCTTGCGTAATCGTATTCCAAAGTCAAAGTGTCACTAGCACCCCTGGCCTACCATAGTGATCAAATTGCGCAACCCCTAAATATTATTAAATTTGTCTAAAATTTGGCGTACAGATCACTTAGATGAATAGAATCAAGGGGCGAATAAAGTTACATGAAAATAGCACCTTTGGAAAATTGAAACACCTTAATATGTATGCGAACGGTTGCAGACGACAGCAACACTAAACCGAGATCATCGATCGGAATTGTTTGAATATAGGAAACAAACCTGAACTCTCGATACCAATAATCTACGATTCGCCGCACGGCTGGACAATAAAGCATAATCGTCTTTTCCAGTTTTATTTTGTTCCATTGATACCTCGCCGCGTGCCTCGCTGGCAGTCGGATCGCTTTACCCGCCTCCCCTTCTTCGACCACGGTTAACTGAACAAAGAAAACCTGATCATTATCCGTTTTCGTTCTTTCCTCACCGATATTTTCTACGTCTGTTCGTTAAGTAAATACATATACCTTCCGAGAAAGTTGCGAAAAGAACGAGTGCCGTACCTGTCTGAGCGAGGAATGCAGCGAATCCCCGATGACGAATTCTATCACTGATTTCTTAACGTCCAATGCGTATTCTTCTTTCACTTCTTTTACCAATTCCGTTACCGATTCCTTAAATTTTCCTCGCCACGTGGCTGGGATCATCCTTAATATATCCTCCAGGAGACGAGGGTCCATCGATCCCACGTAAATATTATCGACACCATGGTTTAAATAATAATAGTACCGTAAAATATCGATATCCGTCTCCGTGATAGAGTCCTCAGTCTCTCCCTTTATTCCCATTTCCCGCGCAGTTTCGTTTCTTTTCCCTTCCTTCTTCGCCTTTACGATACGTTCGAGAAGCTGCGCACGAAAATTCTCCCTCTTCCCACAGAGCGATAGATATTTCTTCATCCTTGAAATGTTTCAACTTTTTCTTCTCCTATTTACCACGTAGTTTACAAAGTATGTATGTATGTACTATACATTCGATCCTTGGTACCCTTGATACGCCCCCCTTCTTAATGTACCCAACTCCTCCTTCTCCGATTGTTTCTTACATATTTTGCTAATGAAACTGAAACCGCGTATTTATATGTATGCAAATGAATCGCAACCATTGAAAGAATCATTACAGGTTATACACATTACAGAATCCGCAGCAATGTTTCGACACAATCGAATGATTGTCAATTGGGTATCACTCGTTCACCCAAGTAACCCAAGTTCTAAACCGACGAATACGTAACTTTCCATGACAACCGAGTTCTATATATCCATAAAAAAGGATCCCATTCGAAAACATTGTCGTAAATTAATACCCATCAAAAAGAATCCCATTTAAAAACATTGTCGTAAATTAATAGCTTTACAATACTAACGATATACATAAATTGCGCCAATTATCACAATGGCTATTTATACACAGAAAATAATGTATTAAATAATATTAAGCAGATATATTTTAATACGAATAAATATTTTATTCAAAATGCTTGGCGCTGCTCTCCGAATTGGTGTTGCTAAACCGAATAAATATGTATAAATTGCATTAAAATATTTTTCTTACTTTCTTGTTTTAGTGGTGTCGGGTCCATGGTTAATAAATAAAACAAGACCCGACACCACTGAAACAAGAAAGAAAGAAAAATATTTTAATGCAATTTATACATATTTATTCGGTTTAGCAACACCAATTCGGAGAGCAGCGCCAAGTATTTTGAATAAAATATTTATTCGTATTAAAATATTTATTTGTATAAAAATATATCTGCTTAATATTATTTAACACGTTGACTGCCCACGAAATCTGGAGGTGTTATACTCGACACCGAAAATTTTTTGTTTATGAGCCCGTACAAGCTCCGATCGTTCCGATCGGTGTAGTCGGCGTCGGTCACGGAACAAAAAACACGCCGATCGGTGTAGTCGGCAGTCAACGTGTTAATACATTATTTTCTGTGTATAAATAGCCATTGTGATAATTGGCGCAATTTATGTATATCATTAGTTTTGTAAAGCTATTAATTTACGACAATGTTTTTAAATGGGATCTGTATATACTTGGCGCGAGCACTGCCGTGTCCCTTGATGTGTATGTATGTACATATGTATGTACCGTGCAAACGCGCGCATGCACTGCTGGGGTATGTAAATATAATCCGAATCACAGCTTTACATGGTCATGGTATTGTATATGTATAGAACTTTTTATGGGGTTTCACGTTACCTGTGTGTACTTTATAATAGGCGGTGTATATTATAATTTATAAAGCTTGGAATTGATAATCGTAATTGTGCGAACCAGCTATTACTTGAGAGTAAAATCTTTATTTATATATCGATACATAATCGCCATGACACATCACTCACATAGATACCCATTACCCTAGGCTCCTCTCACGTCTCTATTATTCAATAAAACATTCATGTTTACATACATACCTATACACAATGTTTCAACATCGTATGCGCAAGATTTATATGTGTGTATTGCATATTCTCGCTTATGTAACCTGCAAGAGTGTGCAACGATTAGAGATTTTGAGAAAATCTGCTTGCAGTCATCAGTGCCGAGACACTCGGGGCCGGCCACGGCGCGAGGATGGTTAACGCCCTGTTTCCTATTTAATACGATTCGCCTTTCCGGAGTTCAAAAAAAAAAAAAGAATTCCGTTTACATTTTGTTTATGTGGGAGTTGGATTTCTTTGTTATTAAGCGTACGGTATAATTTTTTAGCGCCAGGAAAAGGAGGCTTAATTATAAACGCGCATAATTTGCATAATGGAGGTTCCGCCGCCGGCCCTGGTCACTGGTCAGACACTCATCATCGTAATCCGTACATGTGTGTATGTATCTAAATGCATGTAGTTGTGTATTTGGGGTAATTATTTACAAAAGGGCAGGAATCGGGGCCATGATTCTAAACATCTTTTTCCTATACCTAGTAATCTACACGTTGCCGTCGCTCGGCTTTAGTTTCCTAGATATTCGCGAGCAAACTATGACCCGTAGTTGCGGTTTTGGATAGCCGATGGATGGTTTAGCGGGCTCTCGGGAGATCTACACATTAATTTATCTCAAATCTCCGAAAAAGTTGACGAGAGAGGCCGGTAAACCATCAGTGTACCCGAACCTAACTACCGATTACAGTTTCTCGCAAATATCCCGAACACTAACGTCGATCGACTAAATAGAACATGTGTAGTTTTAGAAAAAGTTGTTTAGAATCACAACTTTGACAACAACATATTTCAAGGTCATCGAAATCGACGAGCACTTGTCCTTTTGTAAATGATTGCCGCACGTATTATTATTATTATTATATACATACTCGATAACACGAACAGCGTGCCATCAACTTTCGATTCTCACATTCCGAATCCCAGCGGAGTAGATTTTTCCACAGAATATAAAATATATAATACCTACGTATTTCTACGTACGGGTACATACACAAACACATATGTATATGTATTTAATACAATATTTTACTACTTAGTTTTACTATTTTCGCCGCGTAGAATTGATTACGCTGATAGACGAACCAATGATGTGTCGTAGACACTTGTGTACATACAAATATTATACTCATATGTTTAACATTGATATTCTCTCTGGATTGTCAGTCGAGAGATTTATTTTACTTGTTGATCCCACATCGAGTAAGTATAACTTGATTGTCACATTTAAACCACAACTACTATCGCTCTCTCCCCCCCTCTCTCTCTCTCCCCCTCCCTCTCTCTACTCTTCTTCTCCTTTTCATCCAAGTGTAAATACTTGACACAAGTACACCACCTCTTTTTCGTTATTTTATGAACGGCAAACTATGTTGTGCGTAAAAATACTTTAATGGAGAAGCTCAATAGCTGTCGTCAGGTTTAATCCGATGAGATCAGTAAGTTGGAATCTAGAAACCAAACGTCACGCGTCGCATCGGCGCATCTCGTCATGATGCACGCGCCAAAGTAGAAAATCAGAAGGGATCGGCTAGTACATATACCTATAATGAAAATAAGCAAACACTATAATCGATTAAAAGTGCCTACTGCTTATACCGGGACCGAAAAATTCGGATAGGGTGCAGCAGTCAAGCCCACCAGAAGCATTTAATTCACACGCGGATCTAAGATGAACTGTTTCGTGAGATAAGTAGTTGGTTCCCTCGTGTGATCTAGCCCGCAACGCGTAATGACGCTTTTTATTGTTGTATTATTGAACGAATGGTTGGTCAGCGTGTTAACAACGGTAAGTCTGGAAGGCAGCAACCGATTAGGGTCTCGTGAAGCGGTACGGCCGGGGCGTCCAGGCGAATAATTCTACGAACACAATAGATATGTACACCGATAGTATGCGTCTTTTTCAGCGTCTACTAGTTCTACTTAAAATTAGATAATAGGTACTATGGCCCGCCACGTGCATACATAATTTTACATAACGCAGTTTCCGAATTATTTACTCGAATTCACAATCGCAGATTGCGCAATCCTGCGATGGAATGATTAGTTAGTTTACGAAACGCGCGGTTACCAATGAAACACACAAATATCGAGATTACCCTGATACATATACATACATATAAGCCGAGGTAAATTAGTAAATACGCGAGTGACTGTCGTTTCAATGGCAGGTGTACCCATGTGTGTACCTACTGTTATCTGTAAGTTGCATGTGTATTAGGTCAAGACGTTACAACTTTTGCCATAACGGGTCTGCTGCAGGATTCGAGGTGAAGAGGCAAGTCGAACGGTGCATGCGTTAATTATTAAGTAACAAGGAGAATGAACGAGGACATTTGAATTATTGTTCTTGGTAGCGTTCGGTCCGATCGAACCTTTCGAGATCGCGTATCTTTTTATCCATCGAATCGCGTGCTCCCTATTATAGTTTATAATTACGGAGAGGTGTGTAACAACGACGATTAAAAAGAGCTAGAAACTCGCTCGCACGCCTAATGTTGCAGCACAATATTACATGTTTGAGCCTTGAGCCATCATGTAGGGGTAAATGTACCTAAGTATTTCTTGTGCGACTCTTTAGACGCAATAATGCGCCAGCTTAATTTGTAAAACGGATTCTTTACAAGACCCCGCGGTCTTCCTCGGTTTCTTCTTGTGTCCCGGAAGGCTGACACGTTTAACGTTTACTAGTTGCTTCGTCACCGCCACTTTTGTTCTATCGAGCGACGAAACTCGGACAAAGGGACGGAATGCGGAAAAAACAATTATTAATTTAACATTGCAGTGTTTAAAGCTCGCGACCGCGTCCACAACTGACGATGACCGCCAAGCTTGTGTAGGTATTTGTGTATATAGTTCGTTCGATGATCATTAGATTGGGAAATGAATCGCTATAAGAGCGATGCAAAACTACGGTATTTAGAATTGTGACGGCAGGTATCGCGCGCAATTATTACAATTTACCATTGTTAGCGAAGCACGGACAGAGCGTGTTTAGTATTCGATTGCAGAACCCACGTGCACGATGATTCCAAGCAGCGATGCTATCCACACCTTTCAGTCTACTTCCTACAAAAACATGTACATTTTCTCGATCAGAATCAAGATACCCAAATTCTTTGAAATGGGGCGAGGGGAGTCGACTGTTTCGCTGTAGTTTCGACGGGTAGGTACGCGATCTCTTGTAATTAATGCTATGTATCTATTATAATTCGAATCTTGTCCTTACCTTCGGTGTCGCAGTCACTTGACTGAAACATTACAAACAGAACGGTCAGCAAATAGTAACTGTACGTATCTAGCTAAAAGGTTTAAAAGTCGGGCGACATTTACCGTTGAATGCACTTGTCTCTTGGTGGCCTGTGTGGTAGCCGTCTCTATAACTTCGCTCACAAACTTGCTGGTTTCTCTCATCAGTTCCTCGTCGTCTTTAAAAGCTTCCTTCTTTTCATCCAAGCTCCCCGTGGCCAAAATCTTTTCCCGTTCCGCCATGCTCCATTTACAAGAAGAGGAGATATGGCTCGTTCCGTCGGTCATCGTTATTTTGTAAGTAGGTACAAGTACGCCTTTACACCTCGTTGATACTACGAACATGCTATCCGTTCCTTTTTAGATCAACTCCATTAAAAAGTAATTCAGAGCAACTAAACGTTGGCAATAAAGAATTACTCAACTCTGGACCGTGAAATTAAAAAGCTTGCTTGCTTTCTTTCCCTCCTTATCTTCTAATCCTTTTTTCCCCACCCCACCCCCCGACCCGCTCCCTCTCTTCCCCCTACTCCTCCTTCTGCTTCTTCTTCTTCTTCCTCTTCCTGCTTCTCTTCTTCTTCGCCCGCTGTAGGAGAGAATTATTGAACCTGAGACTCGAGTATCACAGGAATATCCAGAGAAACGCGTGGCCCTCGTTACCTCGCTTCACCCGTAGGTTATTACCATAACAATAAACGAAATCCTCGATTATCGCTCCCCCGTTTCACTTTCCCGTATAAGAACGCAGACACGGCGCTGAAATGTCCTTTTTTTTTACATGTACCTACTTATAGACGGATGACATGCAAGTACAGATCGCGCGAACATGACGAATTATAGCAGAAGCATTGCGAGGAAAAACTATATACATAGGTGCAGAATAATTCGTAGTAGCTAAGTATAGTGTATACATGTGACTTGCAAAAGTTCTCGCAATTAATAGACGACACCGCGATATTAAATCGAGTAGGTAGATTGAGGTAGGTATAGCTAAATTTTAAGTATACACGTACGATGGAATCGACCCATCGATGAAGTATTAAATTGTGTACAGACATTATAGCAATTGTAGATTGTACATTAAAGAAACAGAAAGAAAAAAGCAGAAAACATTTCACTTACATTTGCAGAAAAGCTCGACAGAGGGAAGGTTGACCTTTCTAGCGTAGATATCGAGCTACAGGTGGTGCGCATTCGTTTTACGCGAGACCCCGGATCCGGACAGCGGACTACTAGCCGATGTCGGCATGCATTCGAGCGGCTGCTAGCCCCGTTATCGGCACGATGGTCGATGGTACCTATTTCAACCTTGCCTCGGATCGATTGAACAGTCTGTCATCAGTAATTTACCGTAATTCAATTAAAAGATCTTTCATCGATTCGTGTGTTTCAAGAATAATTGTTTCATCGCGCGGTTTTACACCATCTTTAGTAGCTTCTCCGCGCGTGCCAAGGGAATAGAAACTACGCGGGCCGCATGTCGGAATCGTTAATGGTAGGAATAGTTGTAGGTATCTCGTTGAAAGAAAGATGATGGATAACGATCGATATATCGTCTTTCGCGGTACGCCCGATCACTGACTCACCACCTCGTAACGATCGACCGTCTTCTGCCAGCCTCAGCTGCTGGCTTGGTGTACCTACCTACCTCCACCTACCTCACTGAATATCACCCGGGGGAAAGATTTCGGAGCATGCGTCGAACCCCGCGTGACTATTACCTATATCTATAGGGCTTCCAAGTTACGCGCGCGGTTCACCGCCCTCTCTTTTAACTACCCCTCTTTATACTAGGTACTCCACGCTCTACGGTGCAAATCTCTTTTTTGGCCACATATTTCCATCGCCGTCGTCTCAGAGACTTGGCTAACACGAGTCACTTTGATCGCCGTTCCTCTCATATGGCCTCTTGGGAAGGAATGAGAAGGGGGGAATGGCGAGGAGTCGGTGGGCGGGTAGGTGGTTGGGCCTGCTTGGGCGCTATATCTAAACATAGCGAGAGATCAATATAATTGGATGCTTGAAATTTTCCCGCTGAAAAAGCATCCTGCTATTCCGCGCGTCACAGCCGACTCTACTACTAGCCATGCTGAAGCCAAAATGGCAACACTGTGGGAGTCCGGTTTCGACATAGGGATATATCTATATATATAGGGATATATATCTATATATATAGATATATATCTATATATATAGATATATATCCTATGTCGAAACCGGACTCCCGCGGTGTTGCTATTTTGCTTTCAGCACGGCTAGTAGTAGAGTCGGCTGTGCGCGCGTCCAAGAATATATGTACATACATATCTAAACTGACGAAATTAAAGGGAAATGAAGCAATATGCTCGACAGCCGTGTATCGTGGGTACAATACCTTTCCCATAAGTTTTATTCAACACGTAAAATCTTCAATGCGATGATACAAATATCTACGCGTCGACCCTGCGCTAAATGCTAAATAAAACAACGCGATCCTGCATTCTCGTTTAAGAAGATTTTATAAACTGTCATTCTATTCATCGTCAAGTTGTACAAGAAATCCTATTGTTTTCTGCCTCTTCTCCTTCTCGAAAACACGCGTATACAATACAATCTCCAGCCTTGCTGAATAACTTTTGCTGCGCGATTTCGTCGGAAACGCGCTAATTTCGCTAGAGAGGACTTACGTATCGTTAGGTCATGCTCCTCTCGCAATTTATTGTACAAACTACGTTGTTCATCAAGTTGATTCTGCAAAACGGTATAGGCTTATGTACCAGGGACCAAAAATAACAGTTATTGTTTAAATTTTTTCCGAAAACAATCATTGAGAAAAAGTTCATTTTTATTCAAATGGAAGTCAGTTCTCTTCATTAAATACTGCATAAATTTTCCAAAATATCGAGTGATTAAAAAATATTAAGACTTATCTGTTTTGGTTCTGATTACCATTATATTGTCGACGGAAATATCTTTAGCCACTAATAACCGTTATTGTCGACGAAAATATTCTTTGGTCCTTATACCCTAGTAGCATTTCTGGTTTGCCAACGGTAGTCAACAGTTGGGAATTACATACAGTGAGTAAAAAAAGTATTGGCACACTTTTTAAAATCGCATAACTTTTTTAGAATTGGTCCAAACGACATGAGTTTTTTTTTAGAAGGTAGAAGGATTACATTGCTAAGTGACGTGTTTCGTAGTTTTGAAAAAAATGCAATTTGTCGGAATAGCAAAAAAACATAGAAAGGGCAGTTTTTTCAACTTTTTTTTCTGAGCCTGTAATGAAAATTCAAAAAACCCGTTTGTAAATTTAAGTAAGCTGTATACATGCTGAAAATTTCATCAAAATCGGTTAACGGTGCTCTGAGTTACAAACGTTTAAAGATCGCAGAATAAGGTCGAAAATCGCTTGATTTCGGGAATTTCGCGATTAAATTTACTTAAATTTACTTGATGTATACATCATACGAATGCCGATCGAGTGCTTCGTCAAAGGACAAAAGTAGCTATAGATATATGTATATACTACCTAATACATGGTAGAAAATACTGTATTTGTGGGTGATAGAAAAAGCGAACCTGAATAACGGTATACTCGTCTTCGATGAAACCTTGTTCGACCAGGAGAGCTGTTTTACAACTATAAAGTTTTGCGATCTCATCATCATACCTTGCCACTTGCCTCAAGTATCGTTCCTTGGTATCGAACCTGTAAAATTACAACGCAATTCATCGTAATCTTTGCAACTGTACATATCTAATAATACGCGATTCTTCTCTCAATTACCTATCTCCCTTACCGTAAGGCCCACATATCGTTTTCCCTCGAACAATGCGTATTATTCATAGTCATCAAATGGAACGTGAGCAATTCTATTTCTCTGCGCATACATGCTTTTCGCATCTGGTTCTTCGGATTCATAGTTGATATCTTCGAGGAGAATTCCGCCCTACGAACATTTCCGTTGGCATTTCATACAAACAAGTTGCCACCAAACTGTATCTAATCTACCCTCTCTACGTTATACATATGTACTCTGTTTTTCAGAGCAAAAGATTATTTACGTTTTCATCGTAAATACGCGTTTCAAATTTTCCTTTATCTTCTCCTTTCTCAACATCCACGTTTTCCAATTTCTCTCAGCATTTTGTTGAAATTGAATAAACTGCGATCTTCGTTTTCGAAGGTCCAGCGCCCATTCTGTTAACGTCCACGGGCGCAGGGTGTCACGCCGAATACATATAATATAGTTTTACAGAATAGCGAGCGTTAATTTTCTATCCGTTATTACGCGCGATTTTTTAAGCACTACATACGTTCCACTTTAATCCCAGCTTTCGTAATACAGCTGTTCATAAGGTCGGCGGGCAATTTCACGTTACGGAACATTTCCTTATTCGGCATTTGTCTCGCTCGATTTTCAATCAAACAACAAAGTAACTTGATCACATCCAACAAACTATTCATTCGTGGATAGAATTTTTCTTTGGTCATACTGTGCGCGTCGATCATACCCTGTAAGTATTGAAATAAAACTGTACACGCTAAGATGTTGCCAAATAATTTACAGTCATTTTACTGCTCCCTACTTTTTAATATTTTACTTTTCATATTTCATAGCAAGCATTACGTTGCACATACGAGTATATAGATATACGATCAGCACTTACGGGGGTAGACACGGGTAATGCAGCGCGCTGTATACCGACATAATCTGGCCCGAAACATGGGTTTAGTAGAATACGTTGTTTGTCCTTATATGAGCGAATTTTGGGCTGGGCGAGGTCTCGTTCGAAAGAGAAAGGTTCAGTGCAGCGCGCTCTGGTCATGGTTCGACGAGATTGTGTTGATATCTGATAATATGAGTGTCCAAAGTAGAGAAAAAATTGACAAAATACACTCGCAGATTCCAAGTATTTGTAGGTCACTAAAAGAGTTTTATGACTCAAACTATGACCAGAGCGGGCTGCATTGAACCTTCCTCTTTCGAATGAGACCTCGCCCAGCCAAAAATTTGCTCATATAAGGACAAACAACGTAATTTCCCAAACCCATGTTTTGGGCCAGATTGTGTCGGTATGCAGCGCGCTGCATTACCCGTGTCACGTGGGGTGTTTACCTCCTTAAGTATTTTTAGGTCACTAAAAGAGTTTTGTGACTCAGACGGTGAGCAGAGCGCTCCGCATTGAATCTTCCTCTTTCGAATGAGATCTCGCCCAGCCCAAAATCTGCTCATATAAGGACGAAAAACGAAAAATCAAAAACCCATGTTTCAGGTTAGATTGTCGGTATTACAGCGCGCTGCATTACCCGTGTCACGTGGCGTGTCTACCCGTGTCACATGGCGTGTCTACCCCCTTAAGGGGGTAGACACGGGTATTGCAGCGCGCTGTAATACCGACAATCTGGTCCGGAATATGGGTTTAGTAGAATACGCTTTTCGTCCTTATATGAGCGAATTTTTGTCTGGGTGAAGTCTCATTTGAAAGAGGAAGGTTCAGTGAAGCGCGCTCTGGTCATGGTTCGACGAGATTGTGTTGATATCTAATAATATGAGTGTTGAAATTAGAGCAAAAGTCGACAAAATGCACCCGCAAGAATCCAAGTATTTTTAGGTTACTAAAAGAGTTTTGTGACCCAACGGTGAGCAGAGCGCGCTGCACTGAACCTTCCTCTTTCGAATGAGACTTCACCCAGCCCGAAATCTGCTCAAATAAGGACGAAAAACGAAAAATCCCAACCCATGTTTCGGGCCAGATTGTCGGTATTACAGCGCGCTGTCTTTATCCCCCCTCCCAACTTCTTGCTCACTCGACTCTACATATATCCGTCCCATTTTCTCGTTCGTATCCTCACTTCTTATATGCGTATATATGTGCATACTTACTTTTCTTGCAAGTGTCGTTAAAAGATGATCCATGAAGATGGTCCGAGGAGTACAAGTCCTGCGATACCTATCGAAGAAAAATGTGTACCATGTGTCGGACGTATGTAAAAACTCACGTAAACGGAGCAATCAACGATTCCCGTGACCATGGTAACACGCTGTCGTGATAATGGAGGTGAGAAATTCGGTAAAACAAGTTATCAATGAAACTACAACTACTTTGAAGAAAATTGTTTGTTAACAATTGATTACGCGCCCCTACTGACAAACGCAACGCAACCTGCGATCAGGCGTTTCTGGCCCGAATTTTTGAACACTAATAACTAAAAAGCAAAGCATCCAGCGTAATTTGGTTTAATTTTAATTTAGCTTTTTGTGCATTTTTAATAATTTTTTATTCTTACTTTATTTAATCAACGCAGAATCCTCCATTTCATTTTCTACCACTCGTTGCTGAATATCCCGTATAATAGATTACAATTTGTTATACGTAAATGCGTTGCTCGGGGCTGCTGGTAGCGCGAGGTTACATTATCGGTTGCTGATTTTCTCTCACTATCATGTTTAAATCCTTCGCCTCGCGTATAGGTACATGTAATGCTTCGGGATTATTAAAATAAAGCTATTGGCAAGAGAATACTACGATGTACGTATATAAGTACGTATACATATACACTGCATTCTAGAACGAAAAAATTTTTATTTACAACATTATATTTTGTTGCCGTAAAGGATCTCGTGCCGTTTCTCGTGCCGGATCTTCGTACGTTCTTCTTTTCATTACTACAATGTTTTCGGACGTTTATATCTAATGTTGTAATGTTCTTCTTTAACTCTTTCCTAATCAATTTAATTTATTTACTTCAAACTTGGTGCTATAAGAGCTTGGGATAAACGCCGCTAGGACGAGGATCGTAACAGGGTCGGTAACACAGTTTGGGTGGTGACACGATATTCCATAAGGTGATAGCAAAGAGTAGGTATAATAAGAGGCGTCACTCCGGGCGGAACCTTTGAAGTCCTTGCTTGACCTTGGCATTTAAACTGGTTGTCTATTCGAGCGGGATATTCAAATCGACTAAATGTACCTTACCGCAGTTGGCTGATTATTGTCGAAGTTTACCGATCATTGCCGAATGGGCATTTAAATTGGTTGTCTAGTGATTTCCCTAGGTTATTTCTGTCCTTGTCGAGTGACGCCTCTTATTATATCTCCTCTTTGATCTGAATCCAAAAAGGGAGCAGCCATGTTTGAAAACGAACTACATGCGCCGCCTGAATGGCGTCCTTTGAAAGGACTCCTTTCCTCATTCTTGTTCGAGATGTACGAGACGTATGAATATTCTCGTGAGTTCTCTATTGGGTTTTGCCTGTTAAAATACATATATTAATAACATATATTTTGTACATATTTTTAATATTTATATGAATTATACATTTAATTAAGTTTAACATCCTAAAGTTGTAATCCAACCACTTCAGTAATAAACTATATATATTATATTCATAATACATATAAATCTATTCTTTATTCCACATTAACTGACATATATAGTATTTTACATACTACATAATACGTTCAATGTTTTCCTTATAAGTATTTGTGGAACTGATTTAAAGCTAACGCTTTGTATCTCCTATAAGAAATTTTCGTTCTCTACGACGTAGAGTTTATGTCTATGAAGTATGTAAGAAAGTATGTAACAACCATTGAATCCATAAACGTAGTACTTGAGACGCTATTCAGGCGGCGCATGTAGTTCGTTCCCAAAGATGGCTGCCCCCTTTTTGGCTTCAGACGCTGTAGGAGGCGATGCCAGTGATGCCACATCCAGTGTTATATATCAGTGGCCGGAGTCCTCCGAACTCTGAGCCTCAGCGACCCATCTAGATGGTGCAACTGTAATGCAAGTATCGCAAGCTTTGCAAGCTTGTTCGAGAGTCGTCTGCGACAAAACGACACTATCGTGAGACAACAAATATGGCGTATCGCGGTGTTAAAGGTTCCGATCCATTCGTTTCTAAAACATCGCGTAATGAACGTTTCGCGCAAATGTCCAAGCAAGAACAAATTATTCAGCAAAAGAAACTTGAGATACAGGCGAAGATGCAAGAGCAAAAAGCCAAAGCAACCGTGGAAAATATGAAAAAGACAAATGCGTTAGTCCCGAATTCGATAGCTAATAAAGCCAACTCTACCAAGTAAGTATGTATGTAGTTGATATCTTGTTCTCATCTTTTCAAGCTTGTTACTGCGCCAAAATGCCTTCGCGACTCCTCAGCAGTAGCATGAGCAGTCGATGATTTCTTTCCGCCGCGCAGTTGTACAAGTGTTTCGTTACCAATGTTGGTTATGTGCCAACATTGGCGGTTATTTACACATGTGTAGGCGCGTACAACGTACATGCGTACGTTCTCGCTCGCATCTAGGACGAAGCGGCAAATAAAACGGCCGGCGTTAATTTTAATACCATTAATCGAGATCGGTGATATTACATCTTGGCCCGTTTAGTTACTCTTACGAAACAATTACCACTTTTTACAGAAAACAGGAAGAGAAACCAGCCATTTCACAAACGATCAATTTGTTCGCCAATGACGGCAGCTTTTTAGATCAGTTCAAAAAGATCGCAAGTAACAAAGGATCGGGGAAAATCGAATCAACGTCCTGCGCAAAATCCGAAGAGAAGAAGGAAGAAAGAAGCAACGAAGATACACGAGAGAAGGAACGAAAGAGAAATCACGATAAGAGCAGAGATTGGGAGAACAGAAGGGATCGCAGAAGAGCCGATTCTCGGTGGGAAAAAAACTCTTACAAGAGGCACAGCTCTTCCTCGAGTCCATCCCCAACCAGATCTAACACAGCACCCGAGAGCCCGGAAGCCCGACGCTCCTATAATCAAATACCTTCCAACGGGCAGCGTGCTCAACACAGTCTGCAACAATTTCTTCCTCGTAATGGAAATCCTCCTCCCGTTCCACCAACCCTGGTGTCCCTGCCTATAATACACCCAACCGGCGTACCACCCCCAAACATGAGGAATATCGTAACCAACGTTCCTCCTCCGAACCTGTCGAGAATGCCACCTCCAAAAAATGTGACCAATGCTTATCCCGGTATAGACGATCGATCCAGAGACCCAAGAATCCAAATATCAGCGTCTCAAGTGATCCATCCACCTCCGCCACCACCCCCTCCTCCTCCACAGACTATTCCACCGAATACCAATATACCTCCACCGAATATGCACATTTCTCGGACGATACCACCTAATCTACAAAATTTACCACCTCCTCCCCCACCTCCTCCGGCACCTTCTTCATCTTCGTCGTCCTCGTCATCGCCATTATCGTCCTTGTCATCGTCCTCCTGCTCGTCCACCTCCTCTTCTTCCTCCTCTTCCTCCTGCTCAACGTCATCAGTGTTGCAACTGCCATCCTCGTTAGCGTTGCCATCGTCGTCGTCAACGTCGTCATCAGCGTCGTTTTCGCTGCCATCATTGGCGTCCTCGCCATCCGGGTCGTCGTCGTCGACGTCAGTGGCATCGGGCACGCAACAACGCGTAATTTCGAGCGTACGACAATGCGGTTTACCACCCCCCGCAGCTCTACAACCTACGAATTTACTGCCCCCGAATATTCCACCTCCCAACTTGTTACCAGCAATGACACAAATGCCGCCGAACATGATGCCGATTCCGGCCGCGCAGACAATCGTGGTCAGTGTACCGAACCCATCGAACGTACCGAACGTCCCCCCACCGAATGTGATGTCACCTGTGATGATGTCCGCTCCACCTCCGGTTCACAGTTTACCATCGTCAAGTATAAATTCTGTTCCACCGCCAAACTTGAATATTCCGCCTCCAAACGTGCCACCTCCTTCTATCATTCACAACGCCGGTCCACCCCCTCCTTTGATGTCAACCAGTTGTTCGCTTCCTAATCAAGTCGCACAGGTACTAATGCTGGGACCACCCAACATTCAAGTGCCACCACCACCGGCGAGGCCACTGGCCGGCCCGCAACCTACCAAACAGCCAGGTACGACATGTCTAACATTTTCAACTGTTGATTCTTTGTTTCGACGTATCGCCGCGCGGCCCGGTCTGTTACGCGGAAAACACGTTTCGCTCGCTGTTAAAACTAATCACCGCCGATTCGAGGCATCTGGATAAGGCATAAGCGCGCGCGATACGGCAAACAGAAGACGCGTGGGCGAACATGAGATACGCGTGTCCACGTGTATCTGTCGAGATCATCCGTGCGTAGACGTGCGTCTACACGTTTTACGATACAGAAACGCGAGCAAACAATTGTAAATATACCAGTTTTAGCGTTGTTACGCATGTCTGACAAAGTCTTCCAAGTGTGTCCCGTAGAGGCTGAGCAGCTGGCACGCATCGTCGCTGACTGCGGGGATGAAATCGAACAGGAAGCGCGAGAGAAGAATGCCCAAGATCCTAAATTATGGTAACTACTGTCCTCACTGGTCCCCGTCTCATCCGTGCTATAACGCGCCGCGGTTGCCTCGTTTCCTTCTTCTACTTTAGCTCGCGTATCGTTCCTTCCATCTCGGTATTTCTCTAGTTCTACGCGTTAACAGTAGCAGAAACAGTATATAATCGTATAGCTACGCATACCTACCTACAGCGTATATAACCGTCGTCGACACGAAAATTTTCATGTACTCGCATAGTACGTAGAGGCAGGAAAACTGCCGCCGTCCTATCGCGTTAGTTGACGGCGGCTTTCTTTCGAAAATTCTGTACCTGTGATGCTTTATATCGGGTCACTCGTACGTCGTCCATCTCTCAGAGATTCCATTTTAACGGTACCTACACGCATGCATGCATGCATCTTCTCCCCAAGCCCCGCCACCTCTTTTCCTGGCTCTGTCTTTTTTCTTTTCTTTTTTTTTTTGTAACAAACGATCCCAATCTAGGAGAACATGTTGATCGACAGAGTCTCAAGTATTGTTTTAATCAAGGTTTCTGCACCAAAAGCAAAGTGCAGCGTATCTGCAGTACAGGGGGTTGGTGGCAAAGTTTCGTGCCGAAAAATCCGCCAAGGAGATTAAAGACAGCGGTGCGGAACCGTATTGCCCGGAAGAGGCTCTCAGCGATAACGACGATAGCGAACAAAGTTATATTAACAAACATGTTCCTTCGCAAGGTGAGCGTGTGTGGTGTGCCAGCATTAGTGTGAAATCGTTATAATGTCGTGTAGCAGACCGTATGTATGTGTTGTTTATATGCGCGTATGCACGCATGTTGTATGGAAAAAACAGCAAGGAAAACAGCAAGGAAAAGGGAAAGGGAGTTCAGTGGCAATTCTGTAGATCGGTCAATGGAGGAAAACAAAGAGGAACGTAGACGAAAAAGACGTAGTCGCTGGGGTGATGCAGACAATAAAGTAGTGTCTATCGCGAACATGAGCAATTTACCCGTACACAAGCGAGACAGTGGCCTTTTGCAGCCGGGTATCGCGATTCCCGGTCAAATTGGACAACCGGCCGTAATAATTCCATCGTCGAAGGTGCAACATACGAAAGCGAAGAATCCCATGTTGACGAAAGTTTCGAGGAACGATCCCGCGCTGATACAATACGCTCGACAAACTTTCGGCACGCTGGACCTTGTCGAGGAACAATGGAAGAAGGCAGAGGATCATTACAAGGTGAGAGCGTTTTCTTTTGTTTATTGATATGAATCTCTTCGGGGCGGTCTTTCTTCTCGATACGATCAATATCTCCATCAACCGCTTCTCACTCAGATAAACCTTCTCTATCAAAATTTATTGAGGAAAAGGGAAGAACTGAAACGCTTGGAGGCACAAGGAAAGCACAAATATGAGTACGATAGCGACGAGGAAACCGAAGGAGGTACCTGGGAACATAAGCTCAGATCCGCTGAAATGGAGGCTACTCAAATGTGGGCAGAAGAATTAACTGCTCAAGCAGAAGGGAAACATCATATTGGTGACTTTTTACCACCGGATGAACTTGATAAATTCATGGAACAATATAACGCGGTCAAGGAGGGAAGGGAACCCAATCTTGGCGATTACAAAGAGTACAAGCTCAAAGAAGATAACATTGGTGCGTTTAATAAAAGTTTACACAACATGTTAGACACGTCTTGGCGAGCCACCGTTCGATAAATAATAATCTCTACGCGCAAAATCTCCATTCCGCAGGATTTCAAATGCTGCAGAAACTTGGCTGGAGCGAGGGACAAGGCTTGGGGAGCAAAGGCAACGGTCGCATCGAACCTATCAATAAGTACACAACTGTGATTCTTACCGCGCATAGATTACCTTCTTTCCGAAGCAAGTTTACACGCGCATACTTATGCTTTTCCTCATACTCGCGAACTTTTGGTTTCACAGAGCAACCAACAGATTCGACAGTGCTGGCTTAGGTTCCGAAAGACCCGACGGTGTATCTAGGGATGACGACGAATTCGACGCGTATAGGAAGAGAATGATGCTCGCTTACAGATTTAGGCCTAATCCTTTGGTAATAATTATGTCCGATAAAAGAGTGATATGTATACATATGAAGTTTTTCTCGCTACGACTAACTTGAATTTTTCTCTGCTTTCAGAATAATCCCCGGAGACCATATTACTAATAAGGGGAAAGGGAGCGTCACTGTATCGTATTTATGGCATTATATATCGAAATTTTCTATTTAGTTAAAGAATAAATAGAGTCGGTTATTTTGTATATTTGAGATTCTGTAAGCGTACATATTACGCCTGAACGGTGCGTAATATATCTGCTCGAAAAAGGGGGCGGTATAAAATTCAATAAACTAAATCCAGAGTTCGTTTATATCGCGTAGTTGTACAATCTTCTTACAAACAGACCATTCTTAAAAGTCGTTTGTAAAAGCATACTTGAAAAATGTTCTACCGTTTACTTTTATATACGCGATTCGCCGTGAACGTTTGTTCGCAATGGCAACTCAAACGTTCGCTGAAAGTCGGCGTTCGCTGTTTACATAGTTGTCATGAATTCACGATGACCGACCAGCGAACATAAAAGGGGGAAATTGACAGCCAGTCGATCCTAATCACTGTAACAACTGAATACTACATAATATTACGTACATACTTTGAGATCTGGCTCGCTTTTACGCCTCTCGTCTCTACCATCTGCGAAACAAAAAACATTAAGCCTACCCAATACAAAAGTCGACGAGCGAACCAGCAATTATTTGTTTATACATTAATCTTTATCGTTCCATACATCACTACGTTCCTTTCCATTTTCCTCCGATTCAATTTCTACTCACTTTTCTACTCGTTCGTTCCCGAGGTCATCTTTGGAATTTCAACGCATACTTGGCGTTGTCGATGCGGCCTAATAATCATGGAATGTGTATTTCACGGTAAAACCAGGCACGTAAGTATGTATAATAAATACGTGGTCGTTTCTCGACCAACGCGCGTCGCGTCGACGATTCGAATCTATATATAGGTACGTTTACCGCACGCGAGAAACCTGCCGCAATGTACTTTTGTATAATGTACGCATATAATATGTACGTAGCATATGCGAGAAATATTCGTCAAACTAATCTGCTCGATGTCCCGCTTGACGGTAAATGTGAACAAGATTTCACTTGTTATATAGCTCAACGCGGTATACCTGCATAATACATGCAGCACGCTCGATGTACTGGTCATATTTTCTCTCCTCGATTAAGTAGTACCTAACCGAGTGACAAATGCAAAAGAAATTTACGGACACGAATTAGCGCGTGGCAACATAGTATGTGCGTAGGTAGTATTCATAGAGTTGATACACTCGATTCCAGTTTCCATTTTATTCTACATGTTTACATTTCTATCCGTTTAGTTTCGTTCACGCCCAAATATGTATATAATCAAACGTGAACAAGTTGAAATGAACAGTATGTATGCGTAGTATGTACATGTGTACCTACGTGGCCCCACATTACAGTAGTCAAACACTACCATCGTGGCTTGACCAGTTTTACCGCGAAGTGAGTGACGTTTTATGCTTACACTACCGAGTAGTCCAGCCGTTGAACAATTTCCACTTTTCCATTCAAGTGACTACCTACAATTACTACGTACGGCAATGCTTTATACGTATTAGTATAGAAAGCCGCGTACATACGCGATCCCCTTTCATAGACTTTCGGAACGCTAGGGTAGAGCAATTTCGTCACAACATGTTACTTGTCCGCGCTTCGGTAGAGTCGACACAATTTTTTTCTCAACGTATCCGTCGCAGTTCACTGGCCAGAATTTATACGCCAGTATGGCAAAGAACTTTGATTCCGGGCTATATCTATGGCCTTTCTTCTTGGTCCAACTATTCCCATTCTCGGTTTCTCGTCACCTGCAGGGAAGGGAAGGGAGGGAAAGGAAAGGGAAAGGAAAGGAGAGAAAAAAAAAAGAAGAAGGGGAAGTACGACTGGCAACCGAACGGAACGGAACAGAACGGATTGAAACGGATCGAATCGTTCAGAATCGTTTCAGATCGGATCACAGCTTTGCACGGCGGGGAAAGGACGGGCAGAGACGAGAATGGTTGGTAGGTCAGTGGGGAGAGGTATAGGTGCTACTTCAACGTGGACACGCGTATGTACGTGAAAGTAAAGTAACTCTTACAGTGCAGCGCGGATCGTATACTTGTTGGTGTTTTATGGTGTCGATGGTCCCGTCGCGTCGTTCACCACGAACCGAAGTTAAGATACAGTGCGCTCAGCGTTTACTATATACTTGACTTACTTTACCTACCGCTGCGGATTTCGTCCGGCAAGGGACGAGCGGCCAAGTGAGAAACGCAACGGCGAGCGAATAGGGGTGGGGGCGGGGGGGGGGGGGAGGGTGATGGAGTCGCGCGCGACACTGAAACCAATATAGATCCGACCAACAGCAACACGTAATTGCGGGAAAAGCACCGAATCCGGGAAAAACGTTTTACGATCGGACGATTGTGCGCCGACGACAACCGATCGATAAATAACCGATTTCCGGAAATGGATACAGCACATTCTTCTTAATTTTGTTTGCCAAATAGGTATGTAGCACCTCGCGTACGCGCGCCCGCGCGCACGTAATTCTACAACTCGAACAGTACATACCGTCTTGTACCGCATCTCGAACGAAAGTGTGCCGATAAGTATAACTCGAGCTTCTCTTCCACATTTATATACTCTTTCCTGTTTTCGTTTCCTCATTTCTCTTCACCCCTTGTCCATTTACCCAAGCTGTGCGTGCTCGTGTCGACAAACGAGAGGATAATCGCCGTAACTGCTGCTGCGTTCTGTATCGGGGAGGATAAAACCTGTGGAATCTATGTAGCGGCAAAAGCAATCGGATATGTACCGTCAACGATAAGAAGCGTAAAATGTCGGAGATATCGTGGTTCTACTGCTGTAAACAGAGAAACCGGAAAGCTTAGGATCGAGGAACCGAGAATCATAACGTTCGAACGTTCATTTCGATCGTTACAAGGACAAAGTTCTCGCGTCGGGAGTGATCCGCGAACCGTCATTTCCTTACCGTGAAATACCCTCTATTCCCGCGTTGAAGTATCGTTTCGCTCGGTGGATCTGTTTGTTGTTCTCAGTGCATACGAATGGTACGTGTAGGTAAATGCGAACGTTCCACTCGAAGAGAAGAGGAAGTTGTTGCGCGCGCGAACAGCTAATCAACTACAAAGTGATCCTCGCCGAGTGTGTACCGACATGTGTTTTTAAAATCGGGTATATCCGTTCCGTTTTTAATTCTTCTCCGTTATCCTCTACGTTTCTCCATCCACTTCTTCTTGGCGGCGTCCGTCTTATTCTTCTACTTGTTCCTCCTTCTTCTTAGACATACCTTCTCTTCGTTATCACCGTCGCCATCCCCGTTATTAGACTCGACCGTTTCCTTATCTATCGTATCCCCTTTTCCCTATCGATTTTTCGATTATGAGAGAGGCTGTAATCATTACCGCGTGCCTACTGGGTTTCGTGTTCGCTGGAAGTCCTAGACTGCCCAGGACCTCTGCCGACGAGCGTAACATCATCCGTAACGTCGGTAACAATGGAGGCAACATCACTGGAAATACGATGCCGGCATCTACCCGTAATTCTCAACGAAACAGGTATGTTCGTATGGCCGTATGCTCGTATTCTCGCACGATAAACACACGTCCTTTCCCTCTTTGTTTTCGTCAACCGTAGGATTCGGTAGGGAAATGGGATACACCTACTGTAGGTACCTACTAGGATATTTTCACCGAAATTCCAACGTACGAGTAGACAGGAATTTTATACAACATTCGGGTTTTCTTATTTCCTCGAGTTTGCACGCAACCCTCGCACGTAGATGCCTACCGATATTTTCTTTCGCTATTCGTACGCAGATCTGATCGAACGACGAAGATTAGCCGGACGGCAACCGGTCGATCGAAGCGATTTCGACTCGGTCTTTGACTTAGCTTCTACTTAGTTCCGAGAAAACACAACGTCGACACATACACGCATACACGCATAAATACTTAAGTAGCGTAAAAGTTGACGAATCAAACTTGTTCGAATCAGAAAGAAATAATTGCCGCGAGATTGAACAGCAGATTTCTATCGTAAGAAATTGAATCAAGAATTTCCGCTATCGTATCGAGCAAGCTCGCGCACATATGTTTATGTACTCTCATTTTTCTCGCTTTCTCTTTGCATCCTTTCTCGATTCGCATGCCGCGCAACAGTGTACACCTATAGTACACTGCGCCATTATAAATTCTCGCGTCGTGTCGCGTTGCCTCGCGTTGTGCTGTCGCACAGTCGACTGACGCTGGTTCTCCGCTTATGTAACTCGACAAAACAACGCGAAACGTTTACTTTTTAGTACGAGCAGACCTTATACAGGAACCGTTCGGTAGTTTTGATAAAAGGAGAAGTATAGTAATTTTTTCACTTACGTAAGGAAGCACTAATCATTCGGGTAGCGTATAGGTAGGTACCTACCTAATCTAAAGAAATATTCCGCGCTCCACCGCCTGTATCGAATGTTGGCGAAGAGAATTTAGCACGCCACTGGAAAAATCGTACGATCTAGTTGCTTTGTTCTGTCCACCAAAGTAATTAATTCTCCTATTTAATTTCGCGGTACGTTAACAATTTGGATTCGGTGAAAGCATTTCAGCAGGCGACCGGTACTCGAATTGCGTCGACTCTTCTCTCTTAGGTACTTTCCGTTCGCTCGATCCGCCCCCCCCCCTCTCTCTCTCTCTCTCTCTCTCAAGCTCTCGCATTCTCTCATCCTCTCATTATATGCGTAGATACTTGACGAAAGTTGCTCATTATTAGTTGGTATTAGCTGCGGCGGAGATGCAGCTTCACGCGCCCGCACAAAAGCGATGGATCGAACTTGTAAAGAACCGCAGAAGCATATCGTTCTCCTTCTTGCTCCGTTTTAACGTTCATCGAATTCCAGTTACGAGAATAATTTGTTTCCGCTTTCTCTCCCTCCCCTCCCGCAGCTATATCGCGTTCTCACTCGCTCTCACGCGCCCTTGCATTGCAAAAATGAAGGAGTTTGCAACTTTTTCCTTTCACCTTGTTATCGCGGAGCACACAGAGGTAGATGGGATTATGCGGCCAAAGTACGGCCAAAAATTATACCCACGTACCGTAGAATTATGTAGCAGTTGGTCCCTGCAGTTTGTCCTTGTCGATATTGGTAGAAGGACAGAGACAAGGGAACGTAAGGAGAAGTGATTGCGGATCACAAGGATAGACCGATGCCTATTTAGTTGCGTAACAAATCCGAGCTCTAGTTATGACAATATGATTGCGCAGGCTCTACCAGATTCCTCGGAACGAACGAAAGAATGAAAGAACGTTGATCAGGCCATATCCCCTATAGCAAGGCGATCTACATATCGTCGGTGATAGTGCACAACCGCGTATGAGCAGTTTGTAAATACCGCGGATCTGCATTTTACCGATTTTACAGGAGGAAGAAAAGAACTTAAGATTTTAGCCATTTTAAGGGATTTATTTGACTGAACTTTTTCGGGACAGTTTTAGCACTCCTTCTCATAAATACTAACCTCAATTGTGTGAGTTTTAAAAAAAAGCGAAACAGCGTTTGGCAACCGTGGGCGCGAAATCTCAATTTTGCTACTTTTGCAGATCCGCGGTATTTACACACTGCTCATACGCGGTTGTGCACTATTCACCGACGATATAGCGAAGCGTGTCGTATTAGCTACTCACCGTATGGCATACATATGCTGCCCTCTTTAGTTAAAATGTCCTATCTAGCATTTCGAAACAACCGAGAAAACTGAGGTTTTATCATTTACTTTATACCACACTTATTTCCCTTCGTTCAAATTAAAACATGTTGTCATTATTTTGTAATAGCCTAATATAATTTTTTGTAATAGGTGTACGGGTAGGGAATGTTTTATTACCGTGCCAATTAATTAATTGTTTTAGATAAGATATATTAACCATTTTAAAAGAAGTTAGGTTAAATACATTAAAGTGTTTATAAATCTTTACGAAGCACGTAGAGTTTTCTAACTTTACTTAAAAGGTAAAAGACGTGGAACTTCAAATATTTCAACATATCTCAAAAAATGAAAAAATGCTAGAAAGGACAGTTTAACTAAGGAGGGCAGTATGTATATAGGACGTTTATCGGAGGATCCCTTTTGTCGTGCAGGAAGTTTATGCTCGCTCCATGGTGGTAGCTACCTATCGGTTTTCGTCTTGTTCTCTTGCGGTATTCCGTTCTTTTTCATGCGCATACCTACAGGTATTTCCGGTAGCGGAATGTCGCTCGTTCCGCGCGTCAAAGCATTCCGCTTCCACTTTTCCACTGTCAGTTCCTACTTTTTATCCTGTGGCTCTGTGACACTTGTTCTAAGCAAATAATCATAATGGGATAATACGTACAACTCAGCCAGCCCACTTTCACCGCGAAGCCGAGGACATGAAAAGTGTCAATCTTTTCGCAAGATAGAAAGCACCAAACCGTTTATTCGCTAAAATACATTCTTCTCTAAGTTTCGTTATACACACGTATCGAGAATAGACACCCTCTGATCTCGTTGTTTCGTATTTATCGCCGTTATATAAACACACAGTTTCGACGTTTCTGTATCCATCCAACGTAAACGTAATAATAATAATAATAATAGTCATTACGAATATACGGCGCCTAAAGCGGCTGTTCCACTAGTGCAACGGAGAAGTGTGCATCTGTTTCTCCCTTGCACGAAGCGGCGGCAAGTCGCACATAGGAGACCCCAGCTTGAGTAGAGTAACGGAGTAAGGACGACGGTGATTGAATTATACCGGTGATGTCGGTGTATCGTACATACGTATGTATAAAGTAGTATTTGCCGGCGCCCATAGCCATCTATCAAGCACGTGTGACACTAACCTACGCATGTACTCGTACCTACAGTGAGTAAAAAAAGTATTGGCACACTTTTTAAAATCGCATAACTTTTTTAGAATTGGTCCAAACGACATGAGTTTTTTTTAGAAGGTAGAAGGATTACTTTGCTAAGTGACGTGTTTCGTAGTTTTGAAAAAAATGCAATTTGTCGGAATAGCAAAAAAACATAGAAAGGGCAGTTTTTTCAACTTTTTTTTCTGAGCCTGTAATGAAAATTCAAAAAACCCGTTTGTAAATTTAAGTAAGCTGTATACATGCTGAAAATTTCATCGAAATCGGTTGACGGTGCTCTGAGTTACAAACGTTTAAAGATCGCAGAATAAGGTCGAAAATCGCGAAATTCCCGAAATCAAGCGATTTTCGACCTTATTCTGCGATCTTTAAACGTTTGTAACTCAGAGCACCGTCAACCGATTTCGATGAAATTTTCAGCATGTATACAGCTTACTTAAATTTACAAACGGGTTTTTTGAATTTTCATTACAGGCTCAGAAAAAAAAGTTGAAAAAACTGCCCTTTCTATGTTTTTTTGCTATTCCGACAAATTGCATTTTTTTCAAAACTACGAAACACGTCACTTAGCAAAATAATCCTTCTACCTTCTAAAAAAAACTCATGTCGTTTGGACCAATTCTAAAAAAGTTATGCGATTTTAAAAAGTGTGCCAATACTTTTTTTACTCACTGTACACTCGCACGCAATTCCATTCGGTTAGGAAGAAATGTACAAATGTACAAATACATATGTAGAGTGCAAAGAAGGGCAATTTGTACGCGCGACGAAGGACAAACGAAATCGTGGTACGATTCCATCCGGTTCGCTCCTTGGTGATTTTCTTCCGCTCGCTATAAATTATCGATGCTACTTATAAGAAAATCTTCTACACCTACCTATATACGAGACATGTAATATCCTATCGCGGCGGTAAGATTCGAAAGGACCGTGGTAAGTACGAGAGTACGAGTACAGCTGACCTACCTGTGAACCGATTGCGTAAAATTCAAGGCACACTTACACAGCGTATATCGTAATAGGAGAAAGGATACACCCGCTCGCAAGTTGTTACAGATAAAACTCTATTTTAAGCGGCATAAAGTTTAGGGGGGCTGATCCCTTAAAACCAGTTATTATTATTTTTTTTCTTTTTTGTTTGTTTTAATTTTCCTTGCCAGCAACAGTTGTTCGAGGCACTTGAGATTTCTTCACTACTGTTTCGCTTGAAATACTATTTTCAGAGAACAATATCTCTTCAACGTTTTCGAGGTAATAGTTTCGACTTTGGAATCGAAATTGCAGCGGATCGAAAATCTGGACAAAGCGGTGGAACATCTAATGAGAAGAGTGGAAGCTTTGGATTCCCGCGTTAACGATAATATCGATAAGACCGACGCGGTTATTACGAAACTACGAACGCTGGATCTGAAACTGTTTAATTCCCAAGCATCGTTCTTGCCAGCGGAACCTGTCTACTCGGCCTCAATATCCAAGGATCAAATGGACAGCAAACTCGAAAGCGGTACGTACGCGACTATCCGTTGCTATCCGTCGCTATCCGTCGCTATCCCCCTTTTCGCTTCGTCGCCGACGTTTACACGGTCACGTATTTCGTATTTCTGTGGCGTTACAGTTCCGACGATGCAGGAAGCGATTCATCAGGAGCGGGGGAATCTCGGCGAGAAATTGCTGTCTCTCGACCAAAAGGTCTCCGACATAGACAATAAACTGGCAGATCTAAAAAATCAAGTGGACAGTAACTTGTTACAAAACGACGACATAAACGCAGAAGCCAGCGAAAAGAAGCCAGTCAGTATGAGCGTAATCGAAATCACTAAAGCGATGAGTAACGAAGTGATAAACCACATAACGATCGAGATAGAGAATCTAAGACAAGCCACCGGCAATATGGACAGGAAATTACAGTTCCATATGAATTTAGTTTCCGATCATTTGGGAGCCGTTTATAGCATGATGACTGACGTGCACGACGCGATGCGCGCGAGAGGAAATGCAGTAACTGATGCCGAGCGGATCGTTAATCGTACGACGCCGACCACGACAACCCCGACCACATCCACGACCACCGAGTCATCGTCGAAACGAGAGAAAATCGATCGTCTCGTGGAACAGATGTATCCAATGTTGACGGTATCCGAAAAAATGGACGAAGTTTGGAACGTGGTGGTAAGCGCCGACAAAATCGATTATATCGACACAGGGACAAGGTTCATTCCGCATTCATATAAAATCGAATTCTAAACATTTCGGGCTAGGTTGGCACGAAAAGTTCCGTGGACGATCTTTTGCCGAAATCAGACGAGTTGCTTACGCAAACGCAAAGGCAGGAAAGAGCGATTAGCGAGATCCACGCGGATTTAAGATCGAAAACGAACAAGATCATCGAAAACTTGGAAGGAGTGGAGAATAGGTTGAGAAAGCAGGAGGACGACGTCGCTACGCTCGCCCAGCAGCGGCCAATACCGGCGGAACTGCTGCTCGATCCGACGATCGATCGACTCGTCGAATACGATTCGAGTAGGTAAGTTCCGCTTAATAATATCTCTACTGGTCACTACTAAACCTACCCAACCTCTAACCGAGATCTGGCCCTTTTAGTCAAATCCTTTATGAATTTCGTTTTTCTTGCCTAGATACGTCGGGTTATCGGAGGATCTTACAGCTGACACTACCCCCGTTCCACCGGTGACGCCAACCACGGTCGCCGTTTCATCGGTGTCGATGTCCATGTCCTCGTCTATCTCGTCGAATAATATCGTGCCGCACAATAATTCCAGCAATCCTAACAATGTTAATGGTTCCAGCAGCAATCTCCCCAATTCGATTACAACCCAACAACAACCATCGTCGGCCTCGCAGAGATCATCGGCTAAGAATCGCGGGGTCATATTCCCGAGCGTGAAAAACAAACCGAGCCCAGCGAATTCCACTTTCGCCACTGATACATTTTTCAATTATAAGGATATCAAGGTAAATTCCAACGAAACGTTAGAATATTGCCCTTGGTCATACCAGCCTAGAACGCGCGTTTCTTCGTCGCGGCAACTTGTGCGATATACCCTACGTAGGTACGTGGTTCAAGCGTAGCTGCCATTAAACGGTTTTAACGAAACTAAATAATGCCAAAGGTGAAAATAGATAGGTACGCGAATATCGACGAGAAAAGTTCACGCTTGCCAGTTACCTATGTACATACCTACTTGGTTATGCAACCAACGAATTTCCGTTCTGGACGATTCGCGCGTCTGGACAAGTTTTAGCAACGGCGTGAAAGTCGCTATACTTGATATACGTATGCATGTACCTGCTTACCGAGTTTAATACGGTCAACTGGAATAATCGAATCGAACGTGATCGCGACGAGTCGTGTCGCGCGGCTTTACGATACGACGTTTCTTCCATCTTGAGGGCAATTCTGATGATCCATATCCGAAACAAGTAACGCCCGTCTACGTACATATTACAGGGTTACTCGTGCGTGGATTTACTAAACGCCGGCATGAAAGACAGCGGTGTTTACTATCTTCAAATACGCGGCACCACTTACTGGTTCCTAAAAGTTTTTTGCGAGCAGGATATCGCCGAAGGAGGTTGGACGGTAAGGAGGATATCGCGCGGGAATCCCTAGGTAGTCAGTTCTCGATCATGATAAAATGTTTGCACAGGTCGTTCAAAGGCGGGACGATTTTGGAGAACCAAGAGAAAATTTCAATCGAGATTGGGCCGATTACAAGAACGGCTTTGGCGATCCTTCCCGAGAGTTTTGGCTCGGCAACGAGAACATATACATGTTGACGAATAACGAAGATTACATGCTTAGAGTGGAACTTGAAGATTTCGAAGGTAACAAAAGGTAATATTGCACGTGCATCTGGCATTTTTAAAAAATCTCTCTTATTATTCGATACCACCGTTACACGATGCGGCGCGAGCGATGATAGGTGGTAGGTCTGCGGTATACCCGACTACGAATATTCCTTTCTTAGGTACGCACAGTATTCCCATTTCAAGATCTACTCAGAAGCCGAGTATTACAAGTTGGAGATCGATGGGTACGATGGAAATGCTGGAGACTCTTTAAACGATCCTTGGTACGGTTCCAATAACAGTCCCTTCTCCACGTATAACAGGTACAAAATTATGCTATTGCGCTCGAAGGATTTGCTACGAAAATGTCGGGCGCAACTTTTTAATCGATCGCCGCGCCTACGTTCGCTTTTACAGGGACAACGACAGATCATCGTTGAATTGTGCCTCTATGCTGAAGGGTGGATGGTGGTGGAAGTCGTGCGGACGAGGATTAAACGGCCTTTACTTGAACGATCCCCAGGACTTGACTGCCCGACAAGGTCGGCATTTACACTTGGCTTTATTTTTATACCTGATAACAAGATGTATTCTTCTCTCTCTCTCTCTGTGTACAAAAGGTATCGTGTGGTTCCGTTGGAGAGGCTGGGATTATACTCTGAAACGCGCCACGCTGATGATTAAACCCAAAGGACCCACAGCGGCTGTGTAGATTATTAGAAAAATTTCTAGAACAGAAAGGCATAATAGACGAAATTTTTTAACTTACGCTATGCGTAGGTAGTGTTACAAGCTTTTGTACAGGCGGTGCAATTCTCCGTAATTAGCAAATATGTTCCAGCAGAAACTTTGGAAGTGCGAAACAATTTCTCAGAGAACCGTATAGAACGCGCATCTCGCCATGGTTTGTAAATATTTATTTTCGGTAATTATTTACTTTAGCGATTGCTCACCGCCGGCCGCTCGGTTCTAGTTTCCAAGATATCCGCAAAAATATTTTTTTAAACTTCTTGCTTTGATCTTATACTTCGGGTCAGTACCTCGAAATATGTTGTCAAGGTCGTCATTCCGAACAACTTTTCCCTATACACATGTCACCGCCCCGCTCGACCGTCGTTTCCGAGATATTTGCGAGAAACTTCGATTTACTTATTCCGATACAACGCGTTCCACTTTTCAACTTGTACAATAGTATTGCCCCAAGGCTAGATTAACGTAAAGATGCGTATCGACTTTGCGAGGCACGCCCCGCGGAGTGGATTCCCCGTTCCTTTTCACTTTCCACAAAGTCTCCAGACTCTCCAGTCCGCGAGGCGTGCCTCGCGAGCAACCCTCGCAAAGTCGATACGCACCTTAAAGCATGGTAGCGAACCGGTGTGAGTCGGGCTGTTGACGGGAACCCCCAAATATTATTTGAAATAAAAATCTTTATGCGATGCGCGCGCTACTCTAGCCCGAATCTATAGGTACTGATACTCGGGACAAGTTGGAAAGTGGAATGCGTTGCGTCGGAATAAGTCGACAGAAGTTTTTCGCAAATATGTATCTCCGAAACTAAAGTCGAGCGGCGGTTCTTCAGAATGATGACCTTGACAACATATTTCAAGGTCATCACAATTTGTCAAGAATCGCTAAAGTGAATAATTACCTTATTTTCTATCCAACTACGCGCCGGCGATAATCTTGCCAGATTTAATCTTGGAAAGCGATTGAACGCGACTCGCGGAATCAACATTTTCGATCTCCTTGAAAAATGTTTTTGGAGACAAAGTCCAACACAACGTGAAAGAAGGCTGGTTCATCGTTCAACACGATAATACATTTTTAGATACTTGGAAACTTGTAATTACGTTTTCCATCATACGGACAAGCATCGAGAAATGACGACAATTCAATTCGCGCCATGGTCGTCGATGAATGGAACACGATTATCCGATTATGTTTGCATTTAATCGAAAAATTCGCCAATTGCGTGGCGTTTCATTGTAAATAATTATACCATTATAAGCGTCCTTGTAAACTGTAAAAAGTATCTTTAAACGGTAAAAAGAAAGGTACGTTTACATGCGTGTGTATGCATTTAGGATTTTTTTTTATCTAATATGTAGGAAGGCGATTAGTTCGCTTTCAATTAAAAGGACACAAACCGACAGATGTGTCTACGCGCGAACGTGGGTGGAAAACAAGGCGCAGATTTTTAATCCAAGTCGCTTTACTTTTTCATAATTTACTCTAACTCGATCGCGAGTTAAACGATGATACCGTAAGCGCCCACAAGACGTCCAGTTGATATTTCACGTAAAGCACGACAGATGAAGCGAGTGACAAAAATATCGAGGAGCCAGTATACATAGAGTGTCGTACGCGTACATATGTACGTACATATATGTATACGCGTGCCCACGTACGCGTCGCTGCGCGATAGTCGTTGATTACCGTGTAGGCATGTACCTACACTTTTCAGCGTTTCTATCCGCGAGCGTCCCATTTCGCGTCGAAATTTTTTAAAATGTAATCGTTGTCTTCGGTCCTTTAGTCTCACAGTGTATAGCATAATTGGAAAGGTGTAAAAAAAAAAGGAAAAAACAAATATACACTCCGCGTCGAAATCAAAGGAACACTATAATTTCCTGAAAATTTTTGTCATTTCAAAACGGCTATATCTTTGCGAAAAATGTCCGAAAAGAATATCTATTTAAAAAAAAACACATTTTAATTTCTAGAAGTTTCTAATTTTTGAATCAAGGACACAATTTTCTTACCTCATTCCTTATGATAACTGTGTTTCATCAAGATGAAGCGCAGGAAACGAAGTTTCAGAAATTTTTGCCTAGTTTGAACGTATGCACGAGCGAAAAGAATTTCTTTCCGGTAAATCCAACGCAGAACTCTTATAGAGCAAACATTTCTCTTTAATTTCGTTTTATTTTCGTGTTTTGTTGTATGATTTTTATTGACCGAGTTATTCGCGATCAATGCGAAAAAGGTACTTTTCGCTTTGAACACCTATCTATAGCATGCGAACTCATGATCGCGGACAAATTTTCATGATTGTTTTTGGAAAGCTAAGAAACTTTCCTATTAGCACCTTTAGTTGCCAATTAAAGGAGATTTTTTCAATCGTATTAAATCCATTTTAAAATGATCCCAAAAATTGCATATTTACGTTTAAAATCTCTGCAATTTCGACAGCAGTTACAACTGTAGATTCTCTACAATCTCAACAGTCGCGAAACGTTTACAATCTCTGCAATTTTGGCAGTCGCTACACGTTTACCACAGACGAGGTATAGAATAGACCTATCAACCAATGTATTTTTCTCTCACCGGTTTGGAGGGTCTTAGCAAAGAGGCGTCACTCGACAAGGACAGAAATAACCTAGGGAAATCACTAGACAACCAATTTAAATGCCCAGTCGGCAATGATCGGTAAACTTCGACAATAATCAGCCAACTGCGGTAAGGTACATTTAGTCGATTTGAATATCCCGCTCGAATAGACAACCAATTTAAATGCCAAGGTCAAGCAAGGACTTCAAAGATTCCGCCCGGAGTGACGCCTCTTATTATACCTACTCTTTGGGTCGAGGTTGCGTCATGCGACTCTGATTGGTCCATTCCCTCAGAGCCAACGAATTTTTAATCCCACCACAATCAACCAATCAGAATCGCATGACACATAACCTCGACTCTTTGAACCTACGACGCTGCTATGCCATCATATGCCATCCACTACTCGGTGGATAGGTTTATCAACATACCTACACATGCCTACATACATATGTCACATATGATATGTGAGACGGCATGAGACAGGTTATTATTTAGTTCGGGACGGTATTTTGTATTTTGATTCCAAGGTGTTAATCATGTTAATTGGTGTTGATCAAAGAGTTAATATACATAAATGGTGGTTTAATTCACATACCTACTTCCGTGTAACAAATAACAAATACTAGTAATAACGATAAACAACCTATGTATAAAACTTTGCGTACGTGTCAACACTTCTCGTTAAGTTTCCCGTTACACCTTTCAAATAATTACAGTAAACCTCATAATGGATGAAATTACAAGCTGGAAGGGAATAGAAAATGACGGTAATATATTTTAAAATGTTTTCTGAATATCAGTTGCACCTTCTCAAGTACAAATTTTGCAGAGTTCTTCAAACAGTTTTTTGGCGGCGAGTGTAAAAAAGCTGATATTAATCAAGTGCTATCAGTGGCGCGGCAGATAAATAAATTGGGGCAAGGTATATGACAAGAGTAATATATCGAATGCGTTACGTTACTATGCTTTATCATATATTTTTCACTATGTAGCCATCGAAGTATTGAATGCTGAACTACAGAAGCAGGTCTTAGCTAATCACGAAGACTTACTATCGCAAGCAACATGGGTGGAGAAATTGGAAGGTGTACTTTCGATAATGCAATCTCACGTTCAGGTGCAGACAAAGTTTACACGTTGGCCATGGAAATTATATCGATCTTTACAATTAGAAAAAGATTATTTCTTTCAGAGTCTTCTATCAGCCGTAGAACGTTTGCGTGAAAAGATTGTTGATCCGTTTAATAGGATCGAGACACAAACTATCGTTTTAGCAAGACTCCATGAAACTTCTGACCTACTACGGAGAGTAGCCAGAATGCAACATCTGTCAAAGCGTTTGTATTCTCAGATGACAAATAACGTACAAGCTCCGGATATCATAAAAGCTGCTAATAGCCTCCACGAACTTGGTATATTAACTTGCGATTTAACTTATTTTATATTTGAAGATACAGCAAGGTATAATGTAAACATTTCTAAATTATAGAACAGTTAATGATGGATACAGATTTAAATGGTTTGGATGTTATCGCGGACGATCAGCAAGCTGTGAAAGCTCATAGGACGACGGTACAAAGAATAGCGAGTCATACTTTATCACAAGGTTTACAGACGATGGATAGAACAAAAGTATATACGAACGTATTAAGTTGTAAAATACTGCTGGTTCAATAACCATTAATCATAAAAATACGACGAACAGGTTAGTACCGCGGTGCAAGTATTTCAGAACCTAGGAATTTTAAACGGAGCCGTGGATAATGTTATGGATTCCGCTTTATCCGAAATTGAGAAAATTGCCACGGAATCTTTGGACGTGTCATTGGCGCAGAACCAAGATTTCGGAAGGAGGGGGGCACCTGGCCGGGCAGCTATCCCTTCTCCAGGATCCTCTGGAAATTTACGGACACGAATTTGGGAGAATCTTGAAAGGCTTTTCCAAGATACACTTTACACGCAATGTTTGCAAGTAATTAACATATTATTAGTCTAAAATCTTAAATTATAGTCATTCGCAAAACTTGCATGTTTAAATATCCATTATATTTATCCTTTCAGATTGAATTATTACAACGAATATTATTAGAACATCACACAAAAGGATTGGATGAACTGTCGCAGAAGTTTTGGGATAAAGTGAACTACCTACTTTCCAAAGTATTGGTCGAGCGTGCACAAGGTGAATATTAATCTTTATTTTCTTCTATCAAGAAATTACCAATGGTTCTTCCATCTGTTCAGGATCTTCGTTTGTAAAACAAGCATTAGAAGGCGAATATCCAAAGTTCTTAAGAATATTTCTGGATTTGAGTAAACGATTAAAAGAAAGATCGCAGAGCGTTGGTATCTACAACATTAAGTAAGCATGACACAAAATAGCACAGCATTAACTAAGCACGATACAAAATAACGCAGTCTTTTTCCTTAGACATAATGTGTTGTTGCCGTTTGAAAACGCGTACTTATCGCGTTCAGTGTCGCGTCTGTTGGATCCAGTACATACTATGTTTTCTGGAGAAGGATTGCCCACGCAAGACGAAATAGACGGCCTCATCCGTACAGTGACAAAGTAAAGTATTGAGAAACGTGTGTTATATCATTTCTATAGACTGGAAGTGTATCATTTATCATTTCTTCCTGCAGTGAATTAAGCGTATCGTTGGTAGATGATGGTCTATCAACAGTGGTTGCCCGTAACGTAGGCAAAGCTATAAGACTATTCTGCTTGAAGTGTGAACAAGGATTACTTGTGGGAGGAGAAGCTAGTCAAGTAATTGATTCTCCTACCACTGTACAGCAGACAAACGTGACACTTGCGAACCTGCTTTATTACCTTTCTAGTCAGATAAGTCGCGTGATAGCAAACTTATCCGCCGGTTTGCCAGCTGAAGGGAGTACAGTGATCACCGTGGCTCTCAAGGAAACGGACACATTGACGAAAAATATATTATCGCCATTGTTGGATTCCATTAGTGATGCCATTGAAAGTATTATCCTAACTATGCACGATGATCCAGAATTTCGCGAGTGAGTATAACATATTCTAATTTTGTAATTTAAACGTGTGTGGAAGGCGAATATTAATATATTTCCGATTTTGATGTAGCACGAGTAGCACTCTGGGGAAAGAGATTAACTGTTCGCTCTACATGCGCGAATTACAAGGCTTCATTTTACGCTCTGTGAATACATTCCTTGTACCGTACAAAAACCAAGCTGTCGTTGCCGAATCGTAATGAACTCGTAATTATGACGTGTTTATATTACGTCTGGAACGTAACGCTGAAGTTGATTATTATTTCAGCTGCAAGACTGTTGCTTCACGGTGCATCGAGCTTTTTGTCAGGCACGCTTGCTTATTGAGGCCATTAACCGATTTTGGAAGAGCGAAGCTTATCGTTGATTTCAGCCAGGTACGTTGTACGTTCTTTTAGAAACAAGCTCGAGGCTTACAAATAGTTATATTTAGATAGAAGTAGCCGTGGCTCCATTATGTAGAGGAGGGCTGCTGGGATCATCGGAACAACAACAGTACAGAACGTTACGGACATTGAAAGCGTTGATTCCACTAAGCCCAGAGGAAATTGTCGATAAAGTTTTAGAAGGGGAAGGAGAGAGTGGTATACCTCCCTCTCTCATTCTTTTACATTTATTTTCTACCGCGCCCCCGGAATTGGTATCCCCGCATCAGGTACGGGAATATAAATTTACACGATCAGTTGCTTGTGCGATTATAAGAACGAAGTATTATTCCAATTAATTCAGAGCGCCAGCTGGTCCGTAGGACGTTTGTCTCACTGGATGGATAAGAATTCGAACGAAAGAGACAGATTAGCCTTCTGTAGTGGACCATTGGAGCGTTATCAGTTAACTATCAGGCAACAAAATCTCCCATCGTTCCATCCATTGTTTCCATTAATGAAGAAATTGGCTAACTTGAACGAACATTAAAATTTGCAACGTTTGTATTACTTACGATGCGATATGTATTTTGTTAAATATTTTCCACGTTTATAGGAAATAATATTATTGGATTCTGTATATAACGATTACATAAATAGTAACGTGTGAAACCATGTTTTTATTAATTAGTCATCTTTTGAACACATTTCCGGAGTACCAGGTCATACATTCTCTGAGCGTGTACTGTCCTAGACAAGTATACTCCCATAAATGCTGTAACAGTTAACAGTATGGGCCAGTATAAGCTTCGTTTTCTTGGTCCTATATGTATCGCCGGTATTCCAATATGATCTTTCTTCTCGATCTATGCTCAAAACAGAAGAAATTCAACATACGGTGCACAATATGCAATGTGGAATATTGAATTTACAAAGTATTCCTGAATACCTACCTTTTTACAAAGTATTTTTACTTCTGAAAGTTTGCTTTTAAGAACATCGAGAGTGTGGCGTATTTTTTTCAGTTCTTCCTCGTAATCAGATACTTGTTCGTTATTTAAATATATATTCTCAGTATTCGCTTTCGATAAACTGTTTTTAATATACTGAAAACTGGAACCTATAACTGCAACCTGCTTGGCTACCGTACCTAGAGAGACTATACCATCAAATAATCTGTAGAAAACAAATGACACAGTCAAAGTTTCTGTCATCGGATATCACACTACTGTCACGCCGTAAATTAAACGTACGTATAAGGTAAGGATTTATTAATAACAGCGATGCTTTGTGCCCTCCACCTTTTCCTATGGAATTTATGGAGTTGTTCCATAAACTGTATCCTATGGGCATTAATTTCTACTCCCAAGGAATCCAAATCGTTCTCGGTTAATGCTAGAAAATCTTTAACGGACATCCCTTGAAAGATGTGACCGTATGTTTCTAAACCCATTCCATATAACATTGTGAACACATCAAAATCTACGATCTGATCGTTTACGGTAGCTAACGATGGAAATATATCCCTCCAGTTATTTATGTTGGATGTCTCACAAATATTTATTGTCTCTTCGTCATTGGAGTTTAACAAAGGTAGGATCTATAATAATCAGATATAAGTATATTGCTTCACATTCTCTAATCACACACGACTTATAATAACATTTTAACTTACCTTGTTGTATCCCTTTGTAGAAGCCATATCTTTGGCAGTTAAATTGCTCTGGTCGGTTAATGTAACATCAGCTGCATTCTCTATCAATATCTTAACGTTATCTACTTTGTTAGCTATCACCGCATACATTAAAGCCTACAAATATAAGAAAATACGCGTGTTCATCTAACGTTATTACATTACCGTCAGCGTTGCCGAGAAATGGGTTCGGTGGTCATGAACCTACTGTTTGGTTTCTGTTGTCGCACGCGTTAACATTCTTTGTATATTTTATTAACTTTGCTACCAATTCTGATTCCTGCGACACACAGGCATACATTAGAGGTGTCTGCCTGTAAAAAGAGGATCCATTCGGTAGTTATAAACTAAATACTGTTACACATATGATAAAAATAATGATAATAAATGCCCGTTTTTCAACGCCATCTTCAGGAATTTATTTAACAAAAGCTATAAGTTTGTACTGTCTGGCGTTTTGCCTGCATATTAAGGCATGTTTGAAGTAACACTCAGAATTTTTTCGAACTTTTTTTCTACTCATTAAGATAAGATAAGTTGGTATACGTACATGTCCAATAATGCTTAATTTTCTAGTTACAAGCATTTTTATATTCCGTAAAATACCGGTCCAAAACGTCTATTAAAGGGCAACCGGCAGATTGGTGCGTTCGTCAGTTGACCTAATATACTATATTTTCATTCATATCCTTTTCCTTTGTGCCTTTATAAAAACAAAGGCAAAATGATAATCAATATATCACAGCTGGGCTTCGTTAAATGCCACTTTAATAGTCATTTCGGGCCCATATTTCGCAAAATATAAAAATACTTATAACTGTGAAACTAAGCCTTGTCGGACATTGTCGTATACCAACTTGTCTTATTATCTTGATGATTAGAACCCATCTTGAGAAACTGTCCCACATATTTATAATATAGTCGGAGGCGTAAGCCTCTTGAAAAAAATTCTGAATCCTGAGTTACCAGATTTAAACATTCTTACCTTTGCTTATTACCAGCATTTACATTCGCTTTTGCCTCTATAAGCGAAATTATACATTTTATACGTCGTTCCGCTGTGCCCTTAGTAGAATTACATATCGCCATTAATGGTGTGAATCCATCTAAAGTACAATGCTATTTAGTTTGAGCCACGAACTAATGCTGTTCGTATAATAGAAAATGTAAAAGGGGTATAGTACCTTTATGTTTATTAACATCAGCCTCTTTTGCTATAAGATATTCGACGACTTCTAATTGTGCATATGATGCGGCATACAAGAGCGGAGTCCATCCGGTGTGTAAAAAATCATTTACGTTATGCGCTGCATGTAATTATACAAGACTATTACTACAATGCATTCTTGTCGTAAAACTACAATTTAATGATATTATAATTCATTAACGCAGAGTAATTACATTGAAGATATTCGCGTATGATTTCCAAATGGCCCGTCATGCATGCATTCACCATGCGAAACTGAAATGTCGCTTCCTCATTAGCGCCTACATCTCTGTATTCGTCGAATCTATCCATGCCCTTCGGTATCGAACCTTCCTGCGAATAATAATTATTTTCATATTCTATCTATAAGCATCGTTATAGCATTCTGTCTATAAATATTAAATTTCATTATAATAATCTATTTCTGTTGAACTCTTTCCATTAATGTATTTAAAGATTTTCTACAATACATTATTATTACTAAAATGCCGGTACATAATTACAGGTTATGCATAGATATCTTTCACACCTGTTCCCATGAACAAACGTTTTCGTTGTCTGACAATTCGTGGGCAGATATTTTTGCGGCTCGTTTATACATATCCTTTATTTCAATATGAAGTAATATCACAAGTAGAATTGTATACTTCGTCCTCCAAAGAACGAAGTTTCAAAACAACTCGCGTTTACCACGCATGCGTCACGCGTGCTGCGTGGTCCATCGCCTGCGAAATAAAGCACATTGTATGTTTTCATGTGTCTTCAAGCTCGACTGTCAAAGAAATTGAGAGAATTTTGATTAACATTGAACGTATGATCGCTATACTGCAACTATCCAACGAATTTAATTGAACTGTTCAGAATGCTAACTAAAAGCGTATTTCTACAACAAAATGTAAAGCAACAGTATGTCATAAATTACATTTGCATCTTTTTCTTGAATATGAGAACGAATTATACGCACACATACGCTTATAAATAACGTTTTACACTTGCTATATGTGTATAAGTATTCTAAAAAGCATTTGAAGAATATTTTAAAGTTTTCATTTTCGGTAAATGAATTTAAACGAGGTTCCAAATTTCGGTAACTTTAAATGCGTATTGTCAATGTAAATAAAGCAGATATTAATTAGTTTCATAATGATTCGACATGTTACGGCATAGAAATTGATAAAAATGGATCTTTTCTTTTATCCTTGTATAAAAGTAATTATAGAAATAAAGTTTTATAAGGCGGCACACGTATCAAAATAGACATATAATTTTATATAGCTACTTCACTTGTGTGCATACTCGTATCAGATAAATACATACATGCAGACAGTATATATGTATGCACTATTGATCGTGATATCTGCTATGCTTAACCTAAAAGCGGCAGTCGCCGGACACCTGTCTAAGGAGTCACTTGTAATACAAACTTTTATATTTTGTACTAACAAAGTTACAGTTTCATGTACATTTAAGAGCTTATAGTTAACAGTAAGTAGCGTATATATACTTCGCGTACAGTACTAATATACGTTTTATTATTAAAACAATATTCATTCGAATTTATGTTACTAATGTTATACAATCGTGATTTAATTGATGGTAAGATAAGTAATTTCACCTTCCGCGTGCATCGAACATAGTCCAGCGAAATATATTGTAGTAGAAATGTCATGGCCGCGCGCATTGTTCGGCGGTGAAGAATTATTTACACTGCGTTCCATATAAGAGCGGACCAACGCCCCTACCGATTTGCGACCGATCTGCGCAGCTCCCACGGATCTGACACAGGCGATTGGTCATAGCACTTTCCCTGCCGGTTTACTACCAATCAACAGTGTATGCCCGCGCGAAACGAGTCCGCTCTAAAGTGGAGTGCAGTGTTTATAGAAACGGGGGAGGAAGAATTTTGCGGGAATGTTTGAATCGATTTGGTCCCCTATCGAATGGGAGGATCGAAGAACGAGATTCGAGGAGAATCGCCAGCCCAACCCCTTAGTAACTCATTAACGTTTTAATAGATGCATCGATCTGCACTCGTGGCATTCGACTTCGATCATACGATTACGGACGACAATACCGACGTTGTCGCACGCAAGCTGTTGCCCAGGGAAAAGTTAACGGACGGCGTGAAGGATTTGTTTCGTTCCAACGGTTGGATCGTGTACATGAGGAAAATATTCCAACTGTTGCACGACAGCTCCATCGATGTAAAGCAGATAAGGAATGCTATTATTGCTATACCGCCTGTGCCGGGCATCGAGAAGCTTCTAAGGGAGTTACACTCCAACGGTTGCGAGATTATCATTATTAGCGATTCAAATACATTATTCATCAACGAATGGTTAAAGAATAAAAAGTTAGACGAAATTGTCGCCGAGGTGTTCACGAATCCCGCGAGTGTCGACGAAAACGGTATGATAAAGGTGGACATGTATCACGTTCAAGAGTCTTGCAAATTGAGCACCGTGAATTTATGTAAAGGACAAATCTTGGACTCTTACATCGATAAGAGGCGCGGCGAGGGAGTGTATTTCGATCGAGTGGTATACGTCGGAGATGGTAAAAACGATCTCTGCCCGATCTTACGGCTTTCGGAACGTGATCTGGCATTCCCGCGGAAAGAGTATGCGCTTGTGAAGATATTAAATGGCACTGAGAATAATGAAATTCCGAATGTCAAGGCCCGCGTGTTTCCGTGGAGCGACGGCAGGGAAATCTTAGAAAAGCTTGAGAAAGAGATTGATCTTTCTTCTTCTTCTTCGTCTTTGTAAATCTAATAAACGGCACAGGTAAAAAATAAATGTTTCCTCTTCTTTTATCTTAACACTCGTCCTAATTACCAATAACAGATAACTGTCGTCAGTGTATCAGAATCTTGAATTATTTATAAGCTATGTACGCGATCCATTTTAATAATATTAGTGGCCAATTATGCAATCGTAAAATATATATAACTTCCCCCTCCACGGCTTCTTTAACTAATCAACAATATCAGACGCAGTAATGGTCGCAAAACTATATTCATTAGAGCAATGAAATGCGACTCTGATTTAATACGACTGTTTTTTCCTGATATAGTACTTCAATATACTGATATAGTACTACATATATGTAAGCACGAGTCTTCCGTTTCCCCTGAAATTATTACCTGTTTTCGTAATAAATTATTCTTTAGCGCGATATAATGTGTGGCAAAGTATAGTAGTAAGCAGATCAACTGCCAAGTCACGATTTATTGCGAGTAGGCTAGTAGCAACAGTGCGAAAGGTGTGCCAAGTTCAGGAAAATTGAATTGCTATAGCAGTTCTTATAACTGGGAATAACTTTCCCATCATATTTCCGGTAAATAATGCGGCCATTGCGATTCCTTCGGGCCTACAGAATGATGCCTTATTAATATTTATAAGCTACCTAGATTTTTTTATCAATTTTCTACCATCCTTCTTTAAAGGTCGTTGCTGACTTATCAGTGAACGTGACAGTTCCGTGCCAACGTTCATTGATAAGAAAAACTGTATAACTTGTACTGTTTTGTTTAGGGGTGGGTTCGACTCTAATTTTTACTCTCGAAACTTTGGAAACTCGAAACTCTCGAAACTTGAAGTGCTGATTCTATTTGGTAAGTGAAATATCTTGCTTTAAGGGGTCATTCTCCTTTGATCGACCGAAAAGTGAAGCTATTTTTAAAGATCTTTTTCTCAGTAAATACAACATATAATAAAATAAATCTTTTTGGCATTTATTAAGTTACTCTTATATTATACAGAAAACAAATTAAAAAGAATTTTATTAATTTGTTTTAACCGATTTTTTTTACAGAGTCAATATCGTGGCGTAGGTGATTTTCGGGCTCAGGTTTCCTGAAACAAAAAATTCGAAAAGCTTCTTAATCTGCAAGAGTGTCGCTATCTCTTGTAGCTCAATTAACAATTTTTGTCGAAAAATAACCGAGATCTGACTCGGGGAACACCCAGGGCGAGAACATCGTTTTGGGTGTATTGTCAAACTTTTTTTCAAACTGGCGCCATTTCGTTACTTTTCAACAGAAATAGTTAATTGAGCTACGGGCGTTAGCGACACTCATACGGGTTGAGAATCTTTTCGAATTTTTTGTTTCAGATAAGCCTGACCCGAGAAACCATCACCTACGCCACGAACCTCTTCTTTTTAGGTGCCAAATGACGCTGTAAAAAAAACAATTATAATAAATTAAAAAAATTCTTTTTAATTTGTTTTCTGTATAATATAAGAGTAGCTGAATAAATACCAAAAAGATTTATTTCATTATATGTTGTATTTACTGAGAAAAAGATCTTTACAAATTGCTCAATTTGTCGGCCGATCGAAGGCATTTAAGATCTGAGGTGAAGAGAATCTTTGCATGAATCTCTATTGACCATGGTTAAACAAAAATATAACAATATACAAATTCTTTATTCAATGATTTATACTTTTCCTTATCTGGCTTTCGAGAGTTTCGAATCACGAGAAAAGTGCAAAGTTCCGAATTCTCGAGGCTCGAAGCTTTGTTGGGTTTCGAGGTTCCGAGTGTTTCGACGCTCCGAGAAACCCATGATACCTATCCCTAAGTTATGTTACTGCGTAGGTAACATGATTTGGCGGTACACGAATTTGAATGGCGATATGCGCGCGCACCGTTAAGGTTAGGTTGAACTTATGACGTACGCGATATGTGCAATGTAGCTGCGCGTCTCTAACGATAATTACTGTCTTATTATTGCACTCGGGCGTCGGCGAAAATTTCTCTTTCGCCCTAAGCATCTTTTTGTTTATAAAACGCGAGAGCATGAATTGATGCTTGATCGTGATCCTGAAGTGAAATTCCCGTTCATGGTTGGAGAATAACAATACATGAGCAGCAAGTGTGTGCGTCAGCTTCGGTAAGCAGATCTAGACTGTTGTAAAATCCTGCGAGCCTGATTATAATCCGAGAATAATAATGAATTGCAATATTGTCCGAATGAAAGTATTTATTTCTTGTTGTTACACTGCCTTTGCGATCAAAAGAATCTGTTAAAATACACTCCAATCCCATGGTAAGATTATTTCAACTTCTGCTGGTCTTATATCTAAAGTGTTATTGGCATTGATTTTTGTAATGCCATTTATAAGTGAAAATCTACTGTAAATACATAGCACGGTGTTACAACTAAATGACCTTTCAGTGGAAAGACGTTGTCCCCGGATGTTTTATTGTAAAGGAATGTGAAATTTAGTTGCGCTCCACTTCTATAGGATGAATGCTGTTTGTTTTTATAGCACTCGCATCAGTTTCTTGAGATTGTAACATTTTTAGATTGAGTATATTTCGTAGAATACCGAATGCTATGCCAGCTAGATACGTAATATTTAACAACCACTCTGGTACGTACAAAAATGTGAATACTTTGAATAAAATTTCCGAAAATATGGGTGTCCACAATAGCGTTCCACACAATAAAGACATTTTAATCGTCTTAAACAGCTTCAACATGATTTCTACTTCTTTCATCATATGCGAATGCATTTCGCTTCTATCGCGGTCGTTAATTTTATATTGTTTGTTCGAACCTTCGTTGTGCACTTCTATCTGCTCTAATGTTCTAAACTCTTTGTCCGATTCTTCCGAATTACCTATCGAGTGTATAGAATTATGTTCTCCCACAAAAGCTGATTTGAAATTTGTAGAGTAAGTGGGACTTGTATCACTAACGTTATTTACAGCATTGGTATCGATCTTGTTCGATAACATTGCACATTCCACTTGTAATCTGTTCAAAACGATTTTACAACTTAATTTTCCCTGCTGTTGCAAGATCGAGGAAAACAAAATTGGCAGGAAATATACGACAAACACAAGTACAAGTAAATGGACTTTCAAAATTGGAATTGATAAATAGCATGTATCTATTATATGCACTGGTGTTATCATTGATGTATTATCATTTTTGTAATTAATGATTTTAATAACTGATGACGGACTTTCTTTATCCATAGTAGAAGTAAATGAAAATTGTGGTTCTAGATTGCTCTGTTTTGGCTGTTTTTTATTGTACTGGTAATTATTTTTATAGGAACCCTTTAGCTTATAATGCATAGTAATATTACGAATTCGCTCGATTATGCCTGCATATATTTGATCGTTGGATATTACTGGTACAGCTTGCTGTGCGCTTACTTCTGTAGGCTTATCTGCAATGGTTTCAGCTTCGGTAGAAGAAACTATTTCGAATTCATTAAATCGCGTTGGTTCGGTGTTGTTTGCTATAATTGCATTTTGCGAATTGTCTTCATTCGCTGACGTGGTCTCCGACAAATTTGTCATTAAAGAATTGAACAGTAACAATTCCGTATCGTGTTCGTTCGTATCGTTTTTCAATTGTATATAATTTAGCGAATAAGTACTGTTTTCAATACTCGTTAAATTGTCAGGGTTTCTATACTCCGTCGCTACTGTATTTTCTATCGGATTAGCCTCAGTATTTGCAATACTATTATTCATGATGCTTGTGCGCATACCATATTCCATATATTTTGTCGCATTTAACAGGTCAGAAACATTATAAGGAGTGGTGTGGCTAATATTGCGCGACGCTTCATATGTATCATTTAATACAGAATGAACAACGCCTTGTACTTTAGATATTATTTCGTTCACCTGAGTATTGTTTCCAGAATAAATATCTTGCGCGATATTCATAGGTATCGTATCGTAACAATCCATGTTTCCACTAAAACACTGCGCGTTTCCCCCATACTTAATATAACTTCTGTTATCGTCCTCAGCCAAATATAAAAGTCCCGTGACAAGAATTGGTATGACCCATTGGCTTATTACAAACATACCAATGATCTTTTTACCATCTTTCTCTATTCCATCACTCTTAAAAGCTTCTAAGAGTTTTCTCCTATACTCTTTAATCAACGAAAGGTTTCTATGCGTCACTAATTTCGATTTCGGGTCAGATTGTACTTTAGAGCTTTCATCCGCCACAGATATCTCACATTTTTCCACATTCTCTGACTCAGATTTACCCACCCTGTCGTCATTTTTGTGAAAAGATTCAAAGTACCGACGCTTCAAGCCACGTACATTTAAATTGCACTGCACGGAGAACATCAACAGAGAGACGAATGAATTTGTGAATGGAAAGAGCAGCATTCCATATTTCATCATTACGTTTGTCATATTACATTCGGGCATCGCAGTAGAATTATTCTCTCTTAGAGTTGTATTGAATAAAATCGATCTCTCGTAAAATCTTCTGAACTTATCATTCTCATCTTTTCCATTATCACTTTCTTGATTCCACATACTGCCGCCCAAATTATCAGGAAAGATATCATTCCACTTACTACGATCTGTATGAGACGCGTTTCCTACGTCGTTTATAAGCAATAGAATTGACGTAAGTATAGAAAATAATACGTCGGATGATGACAAGATATACAGCGATGTAGTCTTTGTCTGTTTAAATTGCCGTAACAAAATCGCGATTGTAACGAAACTGGACAATAATAATGCATACGCTCCTACACCGAGCATTACAAAATACATGATACGACGCGTCGACAGATTATTAAATTAGTTTCAGAAAGTATAGATGTACACTTAGTGGAGTTGAAAAAAGTACTGTTTAAAGAGACTGCTGCATATAGGTATTATACTTTGATAAATAGTGCTAAATATGGGGGTATCTGAACAACTGTTGTACATAATAGATATGACAGTGTTGGAATATGAGGGCACCTTGATTATGTATCTATGGCGTGACTCATGCTGGTACCGACTATGTTTCTAGAGTAAGATACAATTTCTAATAAGAACCTGTATTTCCATTCCAGCGTTTATTGATCAGTATGTCTATACGTCGAAGGACTGATCCATTTATGACGCAAAGAATATGGGATGCTATAAAGATAACTGTACATCAAAGAAGTCTACCTAGTAACGACCGCATGGTGCGGCATTTAGCTCGGGTTTATGGGATAACAGAGCAGGAAGCGCAAGAAGAATTGAACAAAGCAGTTAGCGACGGACTCGTCTATTTAAAGAAAGTACCGACGAAGAATGGTATAGAACAGGAAAGTTACAGACTGCCGACAGATGCCATATACGAGGATAATCACGACTGGTATTGTTGCAAATGTCAGAAAGCAGGGGCGTTGGAGTGTTGCCAGCAATGTTACAGGGTTTACCATCCCGATTGCCATGTGCCTAGTAATTTTAAATTAAAAATATGTAATTTTTGTGAGGTGAGTACATCTATATTGCGAAGTCATAAGCATTCTAAAGTCTGCGGACTCAATAAAGAATGAATAATTCTTACAGAGTATAAATAATGACACGTACCCAGACAAAATGGACCTGAACCATATCCTGAGTTTCACTTGCGGTCACCTGAAAGCAAAATTACCGCCAGAAATTACAAACCGCACCATCGTTTTCAACAACGATCCTATTACGCCAGTTAATAGATATTCAGGTCCGACCTGGCTCAGCGAAGGTGAAGACGCATGGCGACCGGACGTTCTCATAAAACAGCACATGGACTTGGCAATAATGGATCAGAAAATAAAAAAGAACGAGTACAACAACCTCGCTGAATTTCAAGCCGATGCACATAATATCTTACACAATATCACTATCTACCATGGAGGTACGTAATTTGGGGGGGAGGCAGAATTTTCTATGTATTACCAACAGCCAGATAATAGTTTTAATCTGTATATTTAGCTCATAGTATAATTGGAGAAATGGGTATGACAATGTATCAGGATTGCTGCTACGATCTTCAAGAGATACGCCGGTGCGCCGATTGTTATAGAATATCGAATGAAAAATCTGAGAAGATGTGGTTCTGCATACCGTGCAATCCGCCGCATCAGCTGGTTTACGCGAAGCAAAAGGGATACCCGTACTGGCCGGCCAAGGTCATGCAAGTTAACGGGAACGTTTATGACGTTCGCTTTTTCGGGGGCCACCACATGCGCGCCAACATCGAGAAACTGTTCATCCGCCCGATCACATCCAGCCTGCAAAGTCTGCAGGTAAAGATAAGCTATAAAATGTTCCACGCGAACACTGTGAAATTCTCGGTTTAGGTATACACGCCATTTACAGTGTATCGTATCACGGGCACAATAGGGGAGAACTGTTGCGAGAGAGCAATTTAGAAATTGTTCTTGCACTTAGGTATATTATTGTCTTAACAACGAATTCTTGCATAGCCTTCGGAAAAAGGGAAGTGGAAAGAGATGAAGGTATGCACATACACAGTGGCCCAAAGTGTACAACTAATTTCTCGCCACTGCATCAATGTGAAGTCTGAAGGGGGATAGACGTTTCTTAAAGCGTGCGCAATTTGCCTTTCTGTAGATAAAAAGATCCACCGCTTGGAACAGAGCATTCGAGGAGCTGAAGCACCATCAGAATCTGCTGCGAAAGTTGGGCAAGTCGATCGCTGAATTGGACGTCAGCGACGATAACGAGGGTCCGAAACCGACAAAGATCCGAAATATACAATCATCAGGTTCGAAAAGTACGGCGATCAATTCTAATCCTGCGAAACAGCTTTTTAAGGATCTAAGAGTTAAAGTTGAACGTCTCAGCTCAGACGGCCATAGCGATACGCCGCCGTCCCAAGAGGAAAAAGAGAATGAAGATAAAACTTCGGTGTGTAAAGCTGGCAGCGAAGAGAGACAAGTACCCTGTTTACCAGTGGCAGAAGATGAACCGCCAAGAGAAATACCCAGCTCTTGCCCGCAGGGTTTGAAGAAAGAGGGTTCGCAAGAGGACATGGTTACGTCCAGTTCTCAAGAGCCAAGATCCAAATGCGTTCTTGTACAGACGGAGCAAATACAGACAGAAGCGTTGCCTGCGAAGGTATACAACATGGAAATCGTGCTAAGCAATCGCATTATATTTATTATAGATCCGTTCGAATAATCCGACGGTTCTGTCATGTATTTTATAGATAAAAAGGGAACGCAGAACTTCGGAGCAGCCTACTACAACAGCGTTGGAGAAGCTGCGTCGTGAATTGGAACTCGAGAAGTGTAAAGAATTAGAGAAACTACAAGCTGAGCATGCTAAAGAGTTGCGGCAACTCACAGATAGACATCAACAGATTATATCGGAGATAAAGAAGAAGCAATGGGTAATGATCCTTTAATGCTTTTATTATGCGCGTACATTTTACGTACAATTTCGCGCGTACATCGTAAGAAATATTCACTAAATAAATACTTCCAGTGTTATAATTGTGAAGCTGAGGCAATATACCACTGCTGTTGGAATACAGCGTACTGCAGCACTGATTGCCAGCAAGTTCACTGGCAGCGTGAACACAAAAGAGTCTGCCGGCGTAAGCGCTAATTTATAATAAATGCAATATATATATATATATATATATACATACATATATATATATATACCCACACACACACATATGTTCTAATGAGCATGGAAGAAGTTACGACAACTACTGTGTTTGTAAAAAGAAGATACTTTGTAGAAGCACATTAATATATTCTTGACACCAATTTCTCATGCCTTTGTAAACTTTATCCTTCAATGGCAGCATTTTTAATATGCATGCAAACAGATGTTACAGTCAGTTCCCGGTCGAACGCTATGTCTAAATATGTTGAAAAAAATACTCAATCTTCTCAGACCTTTGTTATCGTAAAGAATCTTAAAACCTTCTGCGTGTTCTCACGTCCGATGCAGGGAAAAGTTCGCAAACGAAAAGTATATTTAACACTGTGAAAGTCTATATTAAACTTATACAACGTTGATTTCTGTTATTACACGTAAATGTTTTTAGTATAGTGTTTAAAATGCGTTTGTGCATACATTTGTATGCATATTATTAACAGTGATATGATCTGAAATATATACAATGAACTTATTCGTCTCCTTTTGTTCGGAAATAATTTGTGTGAATTACGGCAATGAAACAAGTCAAGCATATTTTACATACATTATATAACACCAGTTGCACAATAGAATTAGAGATAAATACAGATTTGATCCATAACGGATAAAATATATTAAATATTATATATGATATATTCACATATGTATTTTCATTTCTATTTATAAAGATAAATTTGTAGCGAAACGTTCTCTTAGGATTATCTTCAGTCTTAATCACTTATATTTTCATAAACGCAAAAATCTTGATGGTCGATCAAACAAAAAGATTAATAATTAAATAAGGGAATTCATATGTAGTATTAAAATAAGTATAAAAATGTTTTGTATGAAATTGTATTCATAGCAGAAAATAATGATGTTTTTCAAGTTCGGGAACATCGTGTGTTCCTACATCTTTCGGATATAAGCTACCTCGTCAACTATTGTAAATGACACTATTTTTACAGGTAACACATTAAGTTGCATAAAATTTCAATCTGTGATCACACGCGTTGTCCGTGTATTATTGGTTGTCAATTTGAAAAAGGAACATAAAATTCTTATTAGAAAATTATATATACTTAAGTATTTTGACTAGTTCTAACTTCATCGCCTACTACTGCCATAGCCATTTGACCTTTCTCCGTACTCTCGGTCACTTCTACATAACTCGTGGCGTCGATGTTACTCAACTTCAATTTCTCTAATAATTGCAATTCCTCGGGTTCCAATTTCTCTCCTAGCTGCCTCAACGCGTTTAACACCTCTCCCCGCTGATGATCGCTAGATTCCTTGCTCAGTTTACCAAGTTTCATATAACTATCAATCTCAACCAAACGTTTTCTAAGCTCTGTTACTTCTCGTTTACCAAACATTCTTATAACATCGGGAGTTTTAAACGCATCGCCGATCACTGTATGGGTTGCCTGTTTGCACGGAATTAAACATATATTCTTTAATATATACTCGCAGAATTATCTGAATTAAAACATGTTTGTAACTTGCCAATTGTACAGCGCCCAATTCATCGATTAATGTTGTGTCACCAGATATCATCCTTTGCAGACTCGCATTGAACTCTTGCAAATCTTCTCTCGTTAGTTGCATAAGTTCTTCATAAGCATCCTCGTCTAACGTATTCCTATTGGAATTCGTAATTTCATAAAACCGCATATATATTACAAGGATCGAAAATATTAATGAAGAACGAAACGTAAAGAAAAATAGTCTTCCTGTAATACCGGATTTCCTTTATATCCTCTAATTGCTGCACCAATCTATGTAATTGTTCCTCCAAATACTTCCTTAACTTCTCGGTTTCCAGCTTACCGTGGGAACTCATTTTCAGAATGGAAAGTAGCGACTATTAAGATCTAAAGCAGGAAAGTAACAATAAATTTTAACATCTACGTTAACTAAGGTTACGATAAAAATGAATTTAGCACTATCGTTGTAAACATATTGGACGAAGAATTTTCTACAGAATGTTTCAAAATTCTTTCTTATCGTTTTGTTTCTTTTTCTTATTTATACCGCTCTTAATCCCTAAAATTCTCCCTTTTGCAAACTTGGTAATTGTATTTGTTGTCAAGACTGTGACTAACAATCGTGTATCATATAATTTTTTAAATATGCCGAAGTTCCGGGATTTTTATCCCATTTATTTACTTATTTTAGTTGAATTCATATGCTGCTGGTATAAGTGTAAGAAAATATACGTACAATTTTCTATCTCTCTACAAGCTCCGTTTTGCATCTACGTTATATACAAGTCGTCGCTATCCCCACCGTTTCGGTTTCACTCCTGTTCACTCCTGCCTTGCGCCGGGAGCGAAGGACAGAGAGCATTACAGTGTCATGATGACACTTCGTCCCACTTTAATTTTCAGGCAGCAAACACTCCGTCACACTCGGTCCTTCGCATGCTCGGCCCTCGTGCGAGCTTATACGAAAATGGATTCTATTTGTCGCTATAAGCTCGCACGCTAAGGATGGAATACTCGAAAGACAGGCTGAAAGAAAATATACTTTCCCTGTTTCGTATAATATACAATAAAGGTGTGATTCGGGTAGATATTTCAGTACGAAGTGTGCATATAGATATAAATTATTTATATGTATGTCATAATCATTTACTATTTTAGTGAAACATTGGTATTCAAGTTTTATATAATTCTTGAACTTTTAATGTTTCTATTTCGTCTCTTAATTAACAGATTATAATAGACACATTGCTACAAACTATTTAAGAAAGAATTGTAATAATACGCTGACAACCAATGAAATAGTTGTTACTTGATCGACTCTACGTTCGTTACATAGTTCGCGCCTAAAATCCTATTGGTCGGTGGACAAATTTGTTTCACCGCATTACCACAAAACCGTTAATGTCGTTTCGAAAAAAAAAATAGTGCCTTTCGGGAATAATAATTAACGCGCATCTCACCTCCGCTATTTGTAATCTAACAGTTTGATAAATATCGTCCATCGACGATTCCTTGATTCACTTCGAATTCGCCTCGTACAAAAGGCACGGCGGGCTAATGGCTTCGTACCAACGTTAAGGACCGTTTAGATAGAAGGAAATGGGAAGAAAGGCGTGCTGTGGTCGTGCTCAATGCATGGTTCGCGTCGCTTCTTTTTTCTTACGAGAAAACAAGTCATCCACTGTTTGTCAGACGATTTACACGCTTTAGGCAGGTAGAACGGCGTGGGTAACGGCTTAGCGACCATAATAATCCGTTAGTACTGCGGGGGAAAGGTACGTGCATCTGTGCGCAGTTGAATAACTGCAGGCCGCGCGCGAATCTTGGAAAAGGAACCGATAAGGGCGGCAAACACTTTCGATGGAATGAGCCAACGGACAAAGACGGGCGTGTGCAACGATCGCACGATTTACCAGCGGGCACAAAGGAGACCAGTGTTGTTGTAACGAAAATAGTGCGGGAGAATAGGAGATCCGCGGCGGTGTTTGTGCATGAATTGGCCGTGACTGAAGTGCGCGCGCGTGTAAACGTGCCATCAGTTTCGTACGGGTGACCGAACGCTAACCATCATTTCGTGCACGTCGGATATTCCAGCGAGATCTAATCGAGACGTTCAAGCCCCTCGACGAGCATCACGCTTAACTACGCGCGCGTTAGAAAATAACGTACCTATGAGGACCTCAGAGAGCCACATAAGGCAACAAGCTTTGAAGATAGTGGAGAGTTTAAAGAAGGGAGGCCTACGCCTGCGATGAGTATGCCGACGAAAGGGAAGCACCACCACCTGCCCCATCATCATCAACATCATTCGCAACCGCAACAGCCCCATCATAACCCGCAGCATCAGCCGCAGCTACTAGTGAACGTTAATCAGCCGAGCATCCACTCGCCCCAGGGTTACAACACGGTGGTTTCTGCTAACACACCGCGCTTCGTGCCGAATGCTGGTGAGTATAAATTGCCAAATGCCTCGTACCGCCTAGCGTTTACTACGTATCAACCGTACGCTCGCGAAATTTGTCGCGTACACATTCCTCTACGCAGTGGAGATCAACCGTATGCCTCGGTCGGGCGGAGGTTATGTTTTGAGGTTAGGAGAACCATGCGGTCCATGTGGCTGTCCATTAGGTAGATTTTGTAAAAATGTCGACAACGGCGCTATTACCTTGCACGTCCTAACACCTTTTTATCTATCTTTGTAATTGTACTTGATAATTTATCCTCAGTTTATCGAATGGCACTCGAGCAATATTGCAACAAACGGGCGAAAAAGAGTTGTGTGCTATTTACGTCTGCGAATAGGTGGCTTCGTACAATTTTAAAAGCAATTTCAACTTATAATCATCTTGTAGTATATCGGTGTTTAACGTATTTTTTTTTTTAAATGGTTATTTTTAATCAATTATTATTTGGCAAGACACATCAAGGTTTTCCAAAGTATAAAGTATCTATTAATTGAATATGCAAGTTTTTCTTAATAACTTTGCATTTCGATTGTTTTGTATTGTTACACGTGTAGACAAACGATCGCTAAACACGGAAAGCCAACTTAATGAAATTATGGAAGCCATAAGAGTCATTGTAATTATGCGAGTTTTACTACTGTCCGATATATCGAACTTTTGTAGTTCTCATTTTTTTTCTCTTTCACTCATCGCGGAGCTAATCATTTATCGAGCTATTTATTCGTCACTTCTTTCTTTCCGCGACATAAGTTATTAAGAAATTATTACTCTTGAGTTTTCCATCTTCAGGCTTGTGAAGTGCGGAATGTATTTACGTAGACATTTCTCCGTTAATTCTAGAATCACATTTGGGAAAGGTTTAGGGATCGTAAGTAGGTAGTAATTAAGTAGACAGCGACGAGGCAATTATGCCTATGTCAGGAGGGAATCACTTTTACTCTCTACGTATTTTATTCAGACGTCTGTAATTTCAAGTGTAAGCCAGTCTTGGGACGACCTCATTGAAGACACTTGACATTGTTATTAAATCACGTCGACGTAATTGCTGACTTCTCGTACATCAGTCATGCTCTCCGTAAACCATCGCTTTTCAATTTACCTTATCCTGGTTTCCTTGCCCTTCCATGTTGACAAGAATTCCCGCATGAAAATCGGAATTTTCACTTTGCGGAATCGCGGTGGGACAAACAAGCAAGCACGAGGTGCATATATACGTATACATATAGGCGGACAGAAACAAGCATGGGCGGGGAAGCACGGCAATCTGTTGAATCTTACGAAGCATTTTCTTTGCACTAAATTACCGATCGTTTAACGGGCGTATTCGAACAGAAGTAAGAATAATAGACGAATATATATGGGTCGTGTGAAAGGATGTAACGAGGAGAAGTATTCACGCGAGGCGAAAACGGGGAAAGAAGTCGAGAAAGGAACAGAGAAGGAGAATAGGATGAAACGGGGCGACATAGCTAAGTCGCCGAAGGCTGACGAAAACATCCGAGCGTCGGGTTCGGCTGTATGTCGCGCATAGTCTGTGTACATGTGGCAATCAAGCCACACGGTACACACGTTTCTCGCTAATTTTTTTTTCTTTCTTATTTGCCTTACAGTGAAAATACTACCACAGTTTCACTACTAACAAGCAAACGAACGTTCACGGATAGATACGACCGAATTGTGTGCAGTATCATTAAAACTGTCGCCGCCTTTCTCACAGGGTGGTATTTTCAAGGCTGCCTCGTAAACCTGCGCTGCTTTCGACTATCACGACAACAGAGAGATAGAGAAAGAAAGATAGTGGTGTTTCCCTGTTACTCAGGAATAGTTTTAATAATTCCATTCGTGCTCGTATGGATACTCTTCCGATCTCTACGTCGCGCACGTTCATTCCCGACGATAAACCGAAGTGTGCTATCTGTGTATCGCGCCGCGAAATTCTCTTCGAGAGGAGCATATGGTTGGTCGGAGCGCGTGTTAAGTGTGTGTACTTAAACGACATGAACGTGTCCCGCGTGATCGCCGTGTATATACACGCAGGCCGTCGTGTTTGGAGGAGTTAGAATGGGAAAGCATATTCGTTGATACTTGACACAGCCGAAACGGCCTTTGAAAAAGTGGCGATTTACCACGCGAGCGAGTTAAGCGTGATAGTAGTAACGCGCACAGTAGCAGCAGCAGTGGTATTGCCGGGCAGTGTGGGATACTAACTCGGGCGAAAACATCGACCAGCCAGTATCGTGCCGTCTTCGCTGGCCCGCGGAGGTTATATAATTTCGACGAGCGGTCTTTTCGTTTGCGAAGCACGAGGAGTGCCCCATTCATTCGCGCCAGCCGTGTGCCACCGGTTCCCCGTTTTCAACCGTTCGCGCCATACGGCCGCACGCGATTCCTCTTCACGGCGATAGCTCGAAGGACCTCGTGGGTGCGTGGCTCGCCAGCCGTATATGTCGAGAACGAGAGTGGACAGGATCGCCACTGGGCAATCGCGCCGCTAAACATGCGCCCGATCGTCACGGTTTCTTACCATCGCTAACGTTAACAGCCAGAGGAGAGCTTGGACCCAGGCGTAGTACGGCACACAAAGGCGAAAATGTCGACGGTGGTGGGTAAGTTGAATGTCACGCTACGTTCGCGGCAGTCGTCTGTCGCTAACCAATGTTTTCACGTTGCTCTGTAACACGCACCAACTCGCGCGGAGTTGCCCCGATCCTCTACTTTCGCAACACAGTAGACACGCTTCGTTGTTTTCATTCGTTGCGTATCCCTTTGGTACAGAGTGGAAGCTGATTCGTTTAACCGCTCCTCGAGGTCGTACGTGGTCCCCGTTAGCGAGCAGAGTTTTTCTTATCCTCTTATTGTTAGCGAGGGAGAAAAAGAAACGGATTAAAAGCTTCCGAAGGCGATGCGAATGAACACGGAGCGAGAGGAGAGATACTTGCTAGGGATTTCGGGAGATGTCGCACGAGTCTGAAATCATCTACCAGGTGATGATTGGCCTACCAGTTTGACGTGTCACGTGTGTCACTCGTAGCTATCCGATATTCGCCGAACCGGTAGTAGCGCGAACCTTAGAGGTACACGATGCGTGCCTGCAAACACGTGTCGAATTTCGATGGAACTTAACAATGGTGAGGTAACTCATCGCGTTACGATTCATCTGTTATTGACAATTCAGAACTCAATACATCATTTGCCATTATTTCCCATGCTGACTCATAAACGGAACGATTAGCTTTGAGTAGTTGAACCTAGCTATACAGGGTGTACGGTAACTCGTGGTACAATTTTAAAAGAATAAATCTACATGCTGGGTGATTCTTTTAACTTTATGATCGTAACTTTATGATTCCTAAACTGTTTCCAACGAGAATTTCATTGTATTAAAGGGAAACATGCAATGCAGTAAATTAGCTTTCATGTTTTGCATGCGTTTTAAACAAAATTCTCAGCGTCTTATTCTGGACTTTGAAATAGTGAAATAGTAGAAAATCAATTCGCGTGTTATATGTCCTTTCGGTATAATTAAACATCTGCTTGAAATATCTTTTCCTTAAAGTAATTAATTCTTGAGTTATTTAAAAGGAAGTTCGGCGAATTTCCTATATAATTCACATATACTTTCCGCATTGTTTATCTTTAAATCTCACCACTAATTTTGTAATATATAACATTTCAAATTATTGTGGTTATTATGGATGCGATTTATGGTTTCACTTTCCGTTGCAATACACTATAGGAAGGAGAGAAATTGTTGAACTGTCGGGTTAAGTTTCTGTCGAGGTTGCCAAGGTCTTCTGTCGTCCAGTCTTGTTGAGTAATGTCTGTTCATCGCAAAGGCCATCGCGGATGGAATTGCATAATGCACGGACCAACCAATAAAGTTGTGCCCGGCACAGAGATGCATCTGCAATTAATTCCGTCTACATATATGTCTCACTAGCACTGTCCCATGATTATGATTATTTAATTGTAAAGTTCCTCGAAAAGCTACGTGCACGGAATTGTAATTGAGAAACATTGCCTCACCGAGAGAAAGCAATTACATGTCGTTTTGAAACTTTCGGCTTTGCGTCCGTTGCACAGATATACAGAAATACAACCCGAGCGGTAATTCTTTTTTTTTTTATGAAATAATTCAATTGTAAATGTGTATCTTTTTAATATATTAAGCATCGTTATATGCAGAAATGTTGCCGTGTTAACATGTTAAAATATAAACTTTGATGCTTACGAAGCATGTGAAAGCTTTTAACGTATCAGGATATGAATTTTGCAACGTAGTCACGCCGATTCCGCAATCCAACCTGGAAACCCAGCTCCGGGTAGGATTTTACGCGGATTTCAGGTCACTGGTTCGTTTTGTGGTCCTATGCACAGAGCACGAGTAAAGTTCTGTATCAATTCGATACAAATTGAAACTCTGAAAAGTAGAGGGGGAGTGTGTATCTTAAGCGTTCAATCGCGAATATCATGCGTAGGTATCTATATCTTCTACTTTCGAAGCTTCCAGGAATCAGCTTATCTCCGACTCTAACTTGTTTTACTTTTTTTTTTTAAACTTTTTAAATGTGTGTACGAGATCGCGGTAACAGAGTCCCACGCGGTGGCTGATTTTCACGTCAATTAGAAACTATCCTTCGTAGAATTCTTCGATACGCTACCTAGTTATTTGGTTGCGTCGAAACACCACCGCAGATCCCCTTTCTCTTTCTGTTTTGCGAGTGATAGTTCGAACAAGTGGTTAACCAAAGCGAGCATACAATGGCTGTTAAGTTTTAATCTTGCTGGTTTCGGACCAACTTTTCGTTCCAGTGCTCTTCGACGTTCCGTTGCATTTGAACTATTATTTCTTTTAAACGGTTACTTAAACCCCTCGCTATTTTAAAGTGTAGCTTCAACTCGGTTATTTTAAAAGCGACATTAAAATATATCTAATTTCATAAGAAATTTGTTTACACTTAAAACTTGTGGTTTACCCACGCGTTACTTCTTCGAATATTCCAAAGAACATCGCGTTGATTCGAGTCAATCGAATTAGTGGAGTAAAATTTCAAAGAACAGCGGAATAAGGAAGGTGGATTCTTCCGAAAAGCTTCTATTGCATAGCACAAAAGTGTTGATAAGTGATTCGAATCGATCGGTTGTTTTATTCCTTCGTACTTCTCCGCGTGTGTTTTATCGTGCAAATATTTCATAAATCGCGCGGAGGAATAGCGTACTCGAACGTTGCGCAATGGGGAGTAGAAGCTGATCGTTGAACGAGAGACAATTCGAGTGGCAACAAAGGGGGACGGTGACGACGTTAAAACGATAACAACATTGGTCACGTGATTAGGAGACGATGGGTGAAAGGTGGCAGACGTCTGTGCATCGATTCGAATCGAAGCTGAAGTAAACGGCGTACCGGCGGAAAATGTGCATTCCTGGCAAGGCCGCTTGTACAAGAAAGAGGCCATCAGACATCCGGGGAGAAACTAACCGTACTTCGTTCGCTTTTCTCGCTGATCTTCTCGCTCCTTTCAACGGCCATGCCTTTACGGTTACGCTCTGCACGGCTTACGAAATTGCTCGTATCTTGTCCCGTCGTCTCACCAGCCGCTCTTCCCCGTAGAGATCCCCGCAACATTATTTAATTTACAAGTGCATCTCCTTCGATCCAAATCGACACATTGATACTGCGCTTGAATCACCTTTGTCTTCGGCCCGTAATAGCAAAAGTAGGCAATTGTTCTTACGGCCAATACCGTGGCCAATTAAATAAGAATAGTATTGTCAGGTGATTTAGAGAATGCAAAATATGATTTCTCACGAGCGTTTCAGTTATTCTGTGTGGTTACTATTCATCCTCTGAATTTCTTTTATACGTAGATTTTAGGTGGTAGAGTTTTTAATAGCGTAGAGCTTATCTGGCTTGAGATTAGGTTCGTAATAGCATTCGGGTGGTCTTTGTATTCTAATTTTCACTTCTTCTGTCGTTATATTTTGTTCGGTAATTATATAGAGATCGTAGGAATTCACAGAGTTTAAAGTTACATAGGTCTTCTCTTAATCTTAACACGGTATCCGAGGCAGAGAGTGTCTGCGAATTTGCATACGCGGATTCCATTTAAAGGATCGAAGTTTCTGCGAGGTAAAGAACGCATTCAGATTAAGGTTTCGGAGAATCGGTACTATTAATTCCCAAGAGTTTCCGCTCGTTTATTTACAAAGATTTCGCCGTACTGGAGGCACTCGCGTTTCTGATTAACTGTGCAAATGCAGCCGTCATAAATATGCATTTTCCCATATTGTTTTCAGATTCGAGTTTTAATTTATGTCGTGGGTAAGAAATTCGCAATTGATACGGAATATGCTATTGTCATTATATCCAATATATCCCGCATAAATATACAAGCAGCACAGTTTCTTAATTATCGATCTCCTTCCATTCCATTGAAAATATTTAAAGGCCATTAAATAACGTACAATCTCAAGGAAAGTTTCGGCGCTCTTCCTGTTTCTCTTCAAGTAATATAAATCTGTTCGTACGAGCATCGATAGTCAGAGAAATAAGAAATAGATAATTAAAAAAAAAACAATTTTTACTTCAGGACTGTTAAATTTGTTCGCGTCGACACACTTTATTACAGTGTTAATTCTACCACCGCGGCCTCGTCGGCAATGCGGTAAAAGTCTATTCACCGAAATGCGAGCATCGGCTCACTCGATTCCATTTTTGCTTCCCTCCATTCTGTAATCGAACTTTAGCTTCGTTGTGGATCGCCCGGCATTAAACTTGGAATTCCATGAATTCCACAGAGAGAGAGTTTTTACTGTTACGATGCGTGTTTTTTTTTTCTTTTCTTTTTTTGTCACACGAAGGAATCTTATGTGCAATGGCGACCTAAAATTATGTCAATCGATTATTCATATTTCCAAGACTTACATGGCCACTTTCCTATATTAAACGAATTAATATTTTATGCAAATAACGGCCCCGCAGAACATTTTTAAAGTCGATGGGACCTTGTTGCGTACCACGCAGCGTGTCGATGGTAAATTTACGGTGCTTTAGCGTTTTGACATTTAACAGTCGTTCGTCGTATTACTCGGTAAACCAGGTCCTGAACAGTTCCTGGTAGAAAGTGCACTTTTACGCATGGTTGAATAATTTTTCACATTGAGAAACGTACACGGACACGCACATTAATTATCAAAGAGACTTCCTTTTTAATGCCATGCCATTCAGTCAATCTCTTTCTTTTTAAACCGAAAACCAGTACAATTCGTTTCTTCCAACTGGCATACATTTACTTCGATACATAGAATGGTTGATTAAAAATAAAAAAACGACATTTAATTAGCTTCGTTGCCACTCAAGCACTATTAGCATTAGTCAGATATGTCGTATAGAAAATATCGGCGGATACTTTGCTATTGGTTTTCGAATCAATATACTGTATATCATTGTTTTAATAATTACTCCTACCACGTGCAATCTAAATTCTGATTCGCCAGATTCTGGTATACGGTTCCCTCCGCGCTCCCGAGACCCTCCATTTTGAACGCTGTAGTGTCTGGTTCCTATCTGAGTTTATCTACCCAGAAGGCGATCATTCCGCGGTCGTTTCATTCAGCCGAAGAGAAGCTTTCTCCTTCGAATCGAGATTGGGTATCGCGCCGCTGATACCGCTTTTAAATTCTTGCTTTTATTTCCCTGTTGTTATGCCGATATCAATGTAATTTTAAGCAGTTACATACGTACAGCCGCGGCAAAGATGAATAATTTTAGGAATTTTATTTATAAAAATGAAGCAAAATACTTATTACACAAGATTAATTAGTACATAAAGATTTCTACACAATAATTTTCTATTAAATTATTTATGATCTTTGAAGTTCCTTAGACCACCGCAGAAAAAATGGTCAGCATGATATTTCCTTTAAAAATCGATGAATCTGAGAAATAAAATGATATTCTTTTAAAATAATGTTGCTATTATGGGCTGACGGGCCAAATGTTTTCATTTTAAAGAATAAAGAACTTATGGCACTTTAAAGTTAAACGAATTTTCTTTATGGAAAATTTTTCTCTATAATTGTGCATGAAACATTTATTCAGAGGAACACTACTATGACGACCAGACAAGTAAGCTATCTTTAAGAAGTTTTTTCAGGAAGAATTTACAGTTTTCATATAAAATTTTTATTACCTACCTTTAGTACAATGTCTTAACTGACTTTAAAAAAGAAAAAAGGTAAATAGGAAGAATATGCATAAATTTTAATATAAAATTAACCTTCCAGACCCACCTCGTGCGCCGGTCGAATGTGTAACTATGGGATAGTAGGTCCGAAATCAAATTTCATTCTTTTTTATAAAGTAATTTGAATAAAAAACTGTCCATCTTACCCGTGGATTTTCGAAACTTTTCTTCTAAAGCGCACCATTTTTACAAAAATAATTTGTTTAAGAAATCAGTACGTGCAACAGAAACCAAACTTGTATAGTTCATAAAAAAAAAATGAAATTTGATTTCGGACCTACTGTTCCATAGTTACACATTCCACCAGCGCGCATTGGGGGTCTAGAAGATTAATTAATATATTAAAATTTATGCATGTTTTTCTATTTCTTTAATAGTCTCTTAAGGCATCGTACTAAAGGAAGGTAATAAAAATTGTCTATGAAAATTGTGAATTATTCCCGGAAAAATTATTTTCCGGCCGTTACAGTGGTGTTCCCCTTAAACAAAATATGAAGGAACCTGGTTCGTCAGCCCATCAGCCATAAAGCAACATTATTTTACAAGAATATCATTTCAGTATTCGGATGCTTCGATATTTAAAGGAGATATTATGTTGATTATTTTTCCTGCAGTAGTCTAAAGAATCTCAGAAGTCGTGAATAATTAATTACCAAAATTATTGTAGATAAATCTTTCCATGCACTTCATGGACTAACAAATCCTGTGTAATAAATATTTTGTTCAATTTTGTTTTTTAATAACCTCTTAAGGGAGGGAGTTTCTGTTTTGGAGGCCCAAAAAGCATGGGCGTTTTCGGGAATTTATAGAGAGTAATCTGGTGGGTAGATCGTTCTCAAATCTTATCCAAAAACTGATAAACGCGTATGTATAATTTGAGAACAATTCTTGAAAATACCCATGTTTTCGAGTCCACGAAGGAGAAAACCCCCCCTTAAACCGAATGGAGGTGGAATCTTTATCTACCTAATTACATGACGCGAGAATTCAGCTTTAATGTCGCGAGAAAATGTTTCTAAGCGCGTCTCGCTCTTCATTCATAAAGTAGTGGCCTACAGCCGCAACGAAAGTTGTCTATGAAGTTGTCAACTGCTAACAAGCGTCGAACAATGTCCGAGGGACAAGTCCATTTACGAACGCTACTCCATGAAATAATTATGCTTAAGTGAAAGAAACCTGTGGAATTCGCTGTTACGGTATGCGAGCAATCTTATTCATATTTAATCAGATTTAATCGCTTCTGGTATTTCCAGTTGCGTTTGCGACACTGCTTTCTTTTTGTATATTATTATTATTATTTTTGCCAGCGAACTAGATATCAATTTCTACCTTCACTTTTCTCAAAATAAACATATCCTGGTGGCAGGTTAATAGTGTAAGAATCCTGCCAGTGGGTACTATCGGAAAAGCAATTTTATTTGGCACTGGAAGGTTTCACGGTCACGCGTTAAAGGTGGCCGGTTTTAAATTCGCGTGCTCGGTAAAGCGTGTTTTTCTGGCGGAATTGTAAACAGTCCGAAGAGGTATTTTTCTGCGTCGAAGCTGCGAGAAAAATATGTATGTGTTCCGTGGAAGAGTGTCCCAGAGACGGAAGGAACGGATGAAAAATATTAATAACACTGATATTAAAAACAGTATCAGTTTCGATAATTACGAATAATCGTGGAAGGGGAGTTGATAGTATAACCATATAGAACACGAGCTAAATCCTTTACGAAAACGCACAAATGCTTCGAGCTACGATAGGTTACCCTAAGAACTATTATTTCAACCCATTCTGATCGTTGTTATTCCAAACGGACGTTTAAACTGAAATATTACTTGGCAAAGCGTTTCTTTAAAGTTTGGGGACACGGGAGCGATACAGGGGTCTTCCTCTTTGTTAATACGTTGTTTTTCCCAAACGTTTACCAGAAATAAGAAGAAGAGTGAGAGGCACATGTTATCAGGTCCGTCAGTAAAATTGCTACTTCCGCTTTAGCTTCATTCCCGCGTAACTGTGTACTGGTGCATGCTTATGTACAGTCCCGATTAGAGAACTTGCGATGTACGAATGCGTGCGGGCTCGTTCACGTTGCGTTGTAACAACGCACTGTACATCGTCTTATTGCCATGCAAAGTATTCGTCACGGGTTGTCTTTTTCAATGTTAATTAGTAGAGAAACCATTCGAGATTATAATTAGAAATTCTATTATCACGTGTATGCTTTAGGACGATTGATTACAAAAAAAAAATACGGGAGTCGAGTTTATTCGGATATTGTTTACGCGAAATTCATGTGCGAGGGAACGTTCTACGCGATGACAAAGGTAACGTTAGGAATGTAGCAGTTACAGTATGGATTAATCGATAACGTATTAAAAAGTTGGATCGATTAGAGCGTGCATACTATTGAAGAGTTCTTAAAGATATAAATCCTTGAAAAGTGTATTCCTATTATACCCGCAATTGTACTTGTAGTTTCGTCGAGTTGAGTAACGTTCATTTACCGACCGACTCGGCCGAATTCGTTGTAACGGTTTACGTGCAGGTGGCAGTGCAGTGGCGCCGTATTCCGTTGGTACACATGTATTTCACGTGGAAACGGTATCGTTCTCAATTCTTTACAGAGGTGTAGGGACCTGTTTAAACGGGTCGTCAGGATTCTTTTCTCCAAGCATTTGCACATACATCGATAACTTTCGTACGACCGAAATACCTGCTATCACTTCGACAGTATTTTCAACTACGTAAACATAGCGCGATAACAGCTCTCTCCGAGAAACGTGTGCCTAATCTCGTTGACGCAAATCGAGACCCTAAAGGACAGAGTTAAAGTCACCGAGCGTTAAGTATTTAAACTGTGTGTCACGTCCGCTCCCCCATAGATGGCTTCACGGGTAGAGCGAGGAGTATGAAAGTACCAGAGCGTGAAGTAGCAACAGTGAGGTTGAACTGGAAATGTTTACGATTCTAACCAAATCGAATTGTGTATTCCCATGTACAAGTCGCACGACAGTAGTCAGCGGTAACTTTAAACTGTGAACGGTCAAAGATGCAAGACAGTACTACTGGAAACAATTGGCTGACTAGCGTTTTGTAAAATAGACCAACGTGACGCGGACGTGATACTTAAACCGTCGTATGTATTACGTTACTTACGCAGGCCTGTGAAAAGATTAGTTTTAAACTTCACTTCGACCACCACTTTATGTATATTGGAGATCGATGGATAAGGAAGGGTGAGCAGATAGTATCGAGCCTGAGCAACACTTGCATGATTCAGAAGACAAGAGACAACGGGGCTCCCATCTCGCGTTGACGCGTATTTCGTGAGTCATGGTCGGTGCCTCTGCTCTTGACCACGCACGGTGTCTTTCTTCGCAGTTGGATGTCTTGGGGGCAAGTTGGGTCGCTTCAGGGTTAGGACGCAATAAAGTGTAACGCGGGGACACCGAGGGTGGCGAAAGAGACAGAGAAGGGACGGATTGGTGCGTGTGCGCGGCAAGAGGGGGATCGAATATTAGAGGGAACGCGACAGAGGGTAGAAGAGCGGGTTCGTCGGGTACGCAGGGGTGGTAGGTCGTTGCCCGACTGGGGGAATGGGGGGGGGGGGAAGGCCGGTAAATATCGACCCTCCCTTCACGGGGGAGACTGTCTGTCTCCGTCCAGACATTCGTTGCAGCCCGTTCGCTCCTTTCCACCGACGTGGCGACCGGCCTTTTTCCACTCGCAGGCTTGTAACCTCCTACCGAACGCCCACGTAGAGAGAAGAGTACTACTGCCCTCACACCACCGTATCTCCATGCTACCTTTCCAAGGTCAACGGCTTGATGGCTCAAAGACCCCTGGAAACCGACTTTTATGGTACGCGGGTACCATAAAACCTTCTTGTCTATACTTTCCTCCCGTTCCTTGGGCTTTCCAACCATCCCGTGCAGCTCAACAAGCGCGCACATTTTTCGGCAAATTCAGAGTACCGAGGGTAGAAGTCCGTTGCGCAGCTTGTCGATCACTCCTGCCGAGACTACAAGTGCCGCGGTGCCGGGCGCATTAAGGATTTAGGGAAAATAAATAATCCAATGAAGCAGTAAAAAACAATTCACACGATGGAAGTTTATGGTACCCATGATATTTCCATTTTTTTTGCGGCGTAATTTTATAAAAAATATTATTGTAATTGTGTTTACTCCGGTGAAATCGTATTTGGGAGATTTAACGGCCATGCTCGGCTCCCTTGATTTCATCTGGCGAGGATGAGTCAGGGGCTATGTTTTCACCAGAGAACTTTGAACTACTGCGTCTTGTCTGAGCGAAACGTTTGAACCCAGACAGCCGAAGGTTGCCCGAGGTTACAGGTCTAACCCCACCCCCTCCTCTCCCCTCCCCACCCTACCCCACCCCCTTTCCTATAATACTTACAGACGTCTGGCGCGTCTTCGACGCACCGTTTACCTCCCATCCCCGAAATCTTCGGTTTTTCTTTCACCTACCAGCCAGACGGTCGTCTCTCCCACCTTCGGCGGTTCCACCTCCATCCCCCGTGGTTGAAAAAAATTACGGGACGTGCGTAGCTGCGTGTCGTGTCGCGCGGCGCAAACAAAACGTACGCACATACGTGCGTAGTTACTAATTCTTTTCTTTAGCGCACGGCCGAGAAGTTAAGTTAAAATACACGTTTTAGCGCCCGTTAACTCCGTCATTCAGGCCTTTAACGTCACGTGCTCGGTCAGCCCTTTTTTTTTAACGGTTATTTTCTTCTCTAACTTACCCCACGTACGCGATCAGTTTGAAGCTAAAGACATTTCTATTTTGCAAATATCGAATGTTACATGGCCGACCTGTTTGTTGAAATCCAGCTGCTTCACTTTTAACGAGACTATTCTTTCTTTCAATGTTATTAAATTAAAATGCAGGGGGCGACAGAAGATAAATGATGAAAGTATCTTGTACAATGGTTATTCTGTTTCAAACATTCTGGTTTCACTTCGAATTGACGAAATTAAAAGTCTCGTTAAAGCAGAGCGACTTTCATCGGGCACATTCTTTCGTACAGAATTGAGCCACGCGCTGCTTTGTCCAAGGATCAATTATTAAAGCTCCGCCGACTTTCGTAGGAGTTGAGACTAATGGAATGCAGCAGTGGGCAACTAACATTGGCGCAACGTACTTCGCAGCTGACTTGAATCAACGCCGTTCCCCGAATTTGACTTTAGATTGTATTTTCCCCGTTGCACTTCCTCCTCCTGAGAGATGTAGGTCACACAGTCCCCCTTCTTTGCACCTATCCTAGAGAAGAGGGAATCTAGGCTGTGGGCAGTACCGCCGGATGCATATAGGTATCGATCGTTGAACGGCGTTGCTGCAGCCTGGCCTGGTGCACCGGCGAAACTGGGTTACCCACCTAACCTATACACACGGTTCCGCGGATCTTGTTCCTCGTCTGAACGAAGCCCCCGAGCACGCCTCTCTCGGTGTTCCTCCGGCCCACGCGCCCCTCGTGCATTTTCGCCCACGCATGCACAGGCCTGCCTCGTGCATCTTCGTGGCTCCTCGCTCGTTCCTCTGCTTCCTCAGTCTGCTCGTCGTCATCTCGATTGTCGTTAAGAAACACACGTCCCCTTTTCTGACGACGGCGACGTTTACTATTTTCCCAGTTACCCATTTACCTAATACCGACCACTACGATGCCTTTGATCGATTGAATCGCCGGAGAAGCAGCTTGAAATTCCACAGACATTTCGCTTCGAAAGAAGCGATTTATGTAATTTGTTCGGACGGTATACCGTGTCATCGATCGAATGCCGAGTAACTGTTATTCTTATTTTGGGAAGATGGATACGCGAGTTTTAACAGTCAGGGAATTTTAATATTGCTTAGTCGAGGTGTAGAGGTATCCGAGGGTAAGCGAAGGTGTGAGTTAGCTGATTGCGTTAGTAGTAGTTTAATAATAGGCTCAATTGTTCTGTTACGGCCTTTTATCAGGCGTTTACCACGGAATTAGGTAATCTCGTTACTTCTGACAATCAAGTTGCTACGGCATTGTCTCCGTTCACCGGAACACAGTGCCGCGAAATTGAGGTTGCAGTAACTTCGACTTGGCTCTCGAACGTAATTACAGAGATTTTGGCATTTTCCTCTTAAAGAATATGAGGAATTTTAAATCAACCCCAAATTATTGATTACTATTCATTTATGCGTGTTGGAATAATTCTACTTTGCAGCATATCTAATTTCTTTCAGGCATATGAATTTATCAGTCGGTAATGAGATAATCTCTTATTCATCGATTTTTATGGTGATTTTATTAATTTATAAATTTCTGAAAATATTGAATCATTCGCTTGGTACTCGCAGTAGTACGCAGAGTACAAACAAACGGGTGTGACATTTCTCGTGGTAGAGTTAAGGCGAATGGGCTATATGCGCACATGCACAAGGCTGCACGCCACCTTACCCTCGAGTGCCGTGGGGCTGCGCCTACTGCATTCATGCGAGTTGAAGGGTCTACCGTGTCGACGTCCATTACGCATGCGCAGGGCTTTGCACTGTGTCCACTGGTCTCTGCGCACGCGGCCGTACCTTCGACTCGCTCTGGGTTTGACTACTTTCCAGGACCGTACTACAAATCCGTGCACTTAACATTTCCTTACTCTTTCAATTGCTGAAAGTCGAACAACTTTATGCGCGTTCCCTTGCAGCAACCAAAATATAGTATCTCATAAGACAACAGAAAGCATAAGTGCTATTTCAGCGGGTAAACAGAAGAATATTTAAGAAACGTATATTTTGAAGATTTATATTCGAAGTTATTTAACTACAAATTTCAATTATAAATCCTGCCATAGTAAACATGTATTCGATATGAGGTACGCAGTGATAGCGGGTATCGTGAAGCAACCGTAATATTTCTTCCGTCGACATTTTCACTGTGAAGCAGAAAATCTATAATTCTTCTCTGTTTTATTGAGAGCTTACGTAGACACTGTTTTTACAGGAACCAACATTGTTTCTACGAGACTCGTGAAACAGTGTAGGGCGCTGTCGAGATCGATGCACGATCCTGTCGCTTCTTAGTTGCACAGCGAAACGGGTAGGGGGCCACGGGTCGCGATTCCGTAGGTCGTGCGAGGACTAGCCTGCATCAGTCTACGCCGCGTCCCTTGCAAAAGGGTACGCTCGTCTTTCACGTCTACGTTGATTTACTTCTCCCCTCTTTGCGTTAACAGAATATACGGCTGCAAAAGCATTGGTCGAGCACGCGTACGAGTCCGAATCGTATGATTCCAAGACCAGAATCTCGGGGGGGAAGAAAAAGGTCGATACATCGGCGGACAAACCTCATGGTGTATGTGAAAGAATCTCACGCAACCTAGGAACGATTTGACGCCGTTTCTCCGATCGGGTTTGTTAAGCTCTGAGCTCGGATCGTGCACGTCCTCTGGATGCCCTGACGTTGTTGTGCCGTGCCGTGTCGTGTCGTGGCGTGCCGTGCCATTGAATTACCGTGGTTTGTGCGTGCATCGTGTCGCGAGCGTTTTCGCCCCGTTCGCCTACGGCCGTTTTTTTTTTGTTATCACTCTCGTAAATCTCGATACGGAGGGAACTACATAGAACGCGCGGCTCGGTACTTTTCGGCACGCGGCCGAATACCTCCGATCATCGGTCCGCGGCTCTTCCCTCCTAGTGAATCGAATGGGATAAGGGAGAGGAACGCGCGGAGAAGAGAATTTCGGAGGAGCCCACCCGCTTGGCGATACCTCACCGGGGGCTGAGTCGTCTATCCGTGTGCCCCGTTGAATTCCGCTCGGCGGTGATACGTCCTCGGCGGACATAACCTGTATGCGCTCGGTGAACAGGAAGTTTCCCGTGGCAGGAGTGGGCGGTGCGAAGAGGGAGACGCCGGTCGAGCCTTAAATATCGATTTTGGCATGGAAGAGGTACGATAGCCCGTCCGTTTCATCGTGTGTCTCCTACATTTCACGCGTATCTCCATGTTGGCGAGTTTTGACAGTTGAGTGCGCGAGTAAGTGCACCGAGAGGAATATCGTGTGCGTCGATACGAGACGAAAACAATATGGTGGTGCGGTACTTTGAAGTCGAAAATTAGACACAGAGAGTGAACGGCCGCTTCTTTCTCTCGATCCCCAAAGTTATGGAATCCGACGTGTGAATCGATCACGATTAATCGACAAAGTGTTGGATGAAAATGTTGTTCTCGCATCGTCGCGTGTACAGACTGTTCGTCTATAAAACGCGTTTGAGGCAGCAACGAAATCCGGTGACTATCGATCGATCATTCCATTAATGTTCACCGCGGCAGCTTGTTTCTTCTCTCCGGGCACCGTACTAACGGTTATTTCATCGATTTTTGGGATATCCACTTGATCTCGAGGATCTTCGTTCGCGGAAAAGAAACGGAAGAGGACAGGATGCCCTTCGACGCTCCCCTGCGTTCTGTGCCGTAACAAGTGAAGCCTGAAACAATAGTAACCGATCGGAGAGAAGGTGAAACGCGATATTACTCGGAGAATAAAGGTTGAAACGGACACCCGGAATTATTGACACACACACACACCAACACGAAGTAAGCGTAATAGTAAACGAAGAGGATTTTTTTTAAAGTAACTTAGGACGGGGGAAAAAAGGTAAACGAAACTGCCAGTGTGTTCGCAGATCTAATGACCCCGTGGAACATAGAGCATACTCGGCTGTTATGATACACGAGCCCCGTTGCTAGAACCCTTTGTTGCGTTCGCCGATCAAGTGGACGATGACATCATGATGCTGCATTACCGATTGAGAAGCTCATGGGTAACGGAGATAGTGTCTGGGAAATATCGATGAGAGCCCTTTGCACTTGGCACCCTTTTCTATTATTTTTAATGTACCTAAGCTAAACAGCCTCGAGCTCGTTAAAAATTACGTAAACGATCGCATAATTTTTATAACGTAACTAACAATTTCGGCGTATGAACGAGCGGACAGTTTGAACGAAAGGAATATTCACGATAATACTTGGAAGGCAACGATATCAGCGGGAGAGGCCCAGGCTACATGCGGCATTCGTTCTCGACGATGGTAGTTATGATCCCCGGGAATCCCGGCGTGCTCTTCACTTGAAAGCGGGCAACACCGAAAAAGGCACGACATCTCGATCGATATTTTTTACTTTCCGCCAATTGTGTCGGCGACGAACCGCCGTCTGACTACGCTGGATAAGAAGAGCATAAGGCACATCAGGAAGAATGGTTTCAAGATATGGCGTCTCGAAGGAGGGCGCAGTGGGTGTTGCCGTAGGTGTTGGACCTATGCACTGTCTGCTGCCGCACTGTGGAGGACCCCATCACCACCACCACCTTCCGGCCCCCCATCCCCAAAATCCGCAGCCGGGTCACAATCACCACGTGCATCCGGCCCATCAGCCGCCACCCTCGCCTAGCCCTCATTTGAATCATCAGCTGAGCCATCACCAACTGACCGTCAACATTAACCATTTGAGTCATCAGCAACAGCAACAGCAACAGACCCAGCATCAGCAAGCCCCGCCGCAGTATCGAGTCGTCACTGCAAACGCCAGTAAGTACTCGAGGACCAGGCGGCAAGGAGACGGCCAAAGATTTGAAAAGGGAATATTAACGACGAGCAGTGTCTCTCCCGGTGTAGCCGTCTAGAAGTTCCGTTCCAAATAAAAGATAGATAGGGTGATGGTGGTTCGGTATGCGTACCATAATTGGAACGCTTAGCGCGCGTCGTGTGCGGAAATCTTCTCGTAGTCCCAATTACTAACCGTGCCCGCTAGACGCCCATAGGCGGTCACCGCACGCGCTGCGCCCGAACCGATTCAGGCGCTTCATACGCGTCCACGGCGGCACCCGAAGCGTTAAACATTGACCTCGTTCTATTTGGGTTACACTTTTGTGGCTGTTTCTACTGGTTAAAAAGACTGGCCGAGTGAAACGAAGACATACACGTGCCCGCTAAATATCCACGTGCAACAAACAGCTGACTGAATAGTTTTCTGGGGGGATTTGATTGGCCGCCGATACGGCGTGTCAGCTGCACGGTACCATCTCATAAATTCAGGGGGAAATGGTATCTAGCTATCGCTTCGAGATAAGCCAGCCACCACTCTCGCGTGATTAATAATTTCAACGATTTCCAATCTAGCTCGTTTTATTTTATTCATATCGTCGTTCGCGTTATCTTCAAAGCTATTAAGCAAGAACAAATATAATATTGAAAAATCCTAATTCCTAAAGCCTCAATTCACTCGTAACCAACACTCGAGCCCGCATATTCCTAATATTATTCTTCCAGACAAAATCCGTTGCAAACTTTCAAATGGCAAAGATAATTCTTAAAATCATGCTTAGCTTTCATTTGCTCCATCATGGACATACATTTTTGTGACCAATGGAAGCGTTGTCTCGAATTTACATAGCATTTTGCTTTATACATCGTATATACACATATATACATACCCCGTTTATATCTCCCCTGTTCTGTTTTTAACATTTATGCGCAGAAATTCAGTTCCTTCACTTTCGTTCAGCCTCAATCACCTTGCAAGCACACTCCGTATTAGTTCGCGATTACACGGGGACATCCCTCTCTTTATCTCAGCCGCTAAATCTTTCATTGCGTGCCAGTGGATACGTGACACTGCATGCGCATATACGCGCACCTGTGCGTATAAAGGAGAAATGTATACGTATACACGAAGCCCGTTATTTTCGAGTACACTGGAGAGGTAGTTAATTTGACCTGGTGCCCCATCTGTCAGAAGTCGAACCGTTTGTGTCTATTTGTGGATACGTGACCAAGCCTTGGCTCGTACTGAACAATCTCCGTAAGAAAAAAAAAACTTCGCAATAATCACTCTTATAGCAATGTCAAGTGCATTACTATTTCGGAATTATTGTGTTTCTCTGTATATTTCTTGCCGTTTATTCGACAGAATTTTATTTCAGTCAATTAGCACAACTCTGCACATTTTCCTGGCTCTAATTTTGTATCTCGTGACTGGTTACGTTGAAGCGACACGTTTCGTGAATGGAGACTCTATTGGTAAATGACGATGATCTACGAACGGTGTTATCACTATCGATGTATCGGGTAGCGTAGTATTTAGGTTAGTCCTTAGCGCCCCTGGGCGGCATTGTAGACAATTCGCGATATAGGTCAATCGATAAAATGCTTTCTACCTTGTACGGTCGTGAAGGTACGTTCGATTCTTTCCTCTTGCATGATACGTCTCGCCGCGATGACGCCAACCTTCCCCTTATTCCAACGTTTAATCAGACCCCGGCAATTAACAATTTCGAAGCACAGGCAGCTGTAAAAATACTTCGTTTCACGGTCATTTGTACTAGGAGTGCATTTACCTGGTTAGCGCAGTACGGGCGGGAATTCCAACTTAAATTTACCATGATATTTCTGTGCTCGTACATACAGAGTTATTGATCGAAGATATTGGCCGTGGGGGTGTTGTTATACATTGCTGTTGTTCGTCTCTAAAAAACTTCCTCGGATTATAATAGATCGAAGGTATAGAAACCTTCGTTTTATATTTTACAGACAATTCTCGATTTCGTGCAGTTTTCTACAAAATTATTGCTAACTGTTTTTGGCCTTAGAACATATTTTGTTAATTACGGTTAAATCTGTTGAAAAGTGTTTATGTTATCGCCAAATGATAGCAATCTTACAAAAATACGGTTCGAGGCAACAGTGCCGCCGATAATTTACAGTTATCTGCTATAAGAATGCATTGTAAACCTTTATCGAGCATCTTGTATGAATCACTCGAATTTCTCTTATCGCTCCTAATCTACTTGCTGACGGCATCATTTTCCGTAGAATTGCACGCTTCGGTATTTAGAAAGTCCTAGTTATCAGCAGTGAGTAATAGTTAATAACCGAAAGGCTAATCGTATTTGGATTTTACCGTGCGAGGATATTGTTCTGTCGACGGTATCGTATTTCTACGTTTATCAGTTCAGCATGCCATTATACCCGTAGTGGTCGCCACGTGGCCTCCGATGTCTGCGATCGTTCTAACCTCACTTTTACTTTCATACGTATTAGGAACGTATTACGCCCGATATCTCCTCGCGTTACAATTCCTCGAACGATCCTCGAGCTCCGTAGATTTGCCGAGCAATTATAGACATAATTAATTGACACGATGCACTTCCCATTGTACTCGCATATTGTAACCAGCATCATTGGTGGAAGTAGGAGCGAGGAAGAAAAGACCGGCGCGGAGAGTGGGGAGGGAATTGGCACCGGAAATGACGTATTGCATTCTGGATTGTATTTTCCAGGCCACGTTCTTTCACTCTGTTGATGCACGGCATATGTACGAATAGTACTCTGTACAAATATAGATCGAAATCTTATTTGCCCCCATGTTATCATTAAGTAGAATTTATTTCGACAGGGACAGGTATTATTAAAGGTAAAAAGATTATTCCCATTAGTAGTCGAGCTATCGAGATTGTATTCCCAACATCCCGTAAGATTCTCCGAAGCAATTTACACGAGAGATAAATTTTTATATAATCCCTTTTAATTATCGTATAAAGATTCTGCCGTTGATCGTATCTCCCGCTGCATAGAACGCGGGGTATGATGTATATTATAGTATAATGAATAGAAATAGAATGTCTGGATTCCACGGGAAGGCGAGTGTGTTACCTGTAATTTACGTGCTTCCATGGCACTTAATACGATCCTGGCGATGGAGTTCGGCCTCGCCCCCCTTTCGTGGCAATCAATGCACTCACGGGACTACAGATAGCAGCACTGCTCCGGCCCCTGCCCATATGTGCAAAGATGGCCGTTCGCGAGGCCGTCTTCTCGGTTTCTTCGCTCACGTTGGAGCCTTGCTGTCACTTCATTGTTCCTTTGCTGTAAAGAGATATCTGTGCAGATTAAGTATACCCCTTGCGTGACGAAAAACCATAACCAGCCTCGTGCTGAATTTTAACGGTGAGCGACGAAGTACACATATTTTTTTCTTCTTTTTTTTTTCGATCGGTTCCTTTATCTGTCTCTCTCTGTACCCTCAACGTGATTCCTCGTAATAAGTTCCGTAGCATGTGGCGAGAGACACGTCTCGCCCACCACATTGCTGCGTGTTCCCCGTGCGCCTTGTCGTCGTAAATCGTAAATCGACGGTTTTCTTTCCTCCGGAGGCAGCTATTCTGGCGTGGGGATACATTTGAAAATATATGTAACGCACCACATCTCTGAGAAGGCGATGTCATGCGATTCCACGCATAACCGCGTTCACGAGTAATTCGTTTAACGGCAGAATGGCGAGCGCAGCACGGCACGAGAGTATCGCGCATACGTGGATCTGACGGGTACAACAAAATTCACTTTTACTTTCGTTTTTTTTTCCCATAGCTCGAGCAAGGATACGTTTGACGAGCACGATAAACGTTGAAAAACGACGGATAGGGTCATGATTGATACACATATCATATGCACTTTGCTGCGACTGCTTCCATCGAACTACCGCATTGTTCTGAAATAATAATGAAAGAGTCTCGTGCCCTAGCTGCGCTTAAAAACAAAGCAAGGCGAGACTCTTTTTATCCCCATATTGTCGCGGCACTTTCAACGTGTTATTCAACGATTAAGGTGCTTCGTATAATCTTGCCTGCGCGAAATGATATTGCGCTTCATTTGCAAGACTTTCCTTCGGAAGATTAACTTGTTTGCCGAAGCGGTGGGTCACGATTGAAAGTGAAATATGGTTCGAAGTACCTTTCCAAGAAAGCACTCGATATTATACGCGACTCGAGCGTACATTGTACCACAGTGTAGAATCGGGACGCGTGTATTTCATAATTTTCAAGTTACAACCCGTAATGCGTTCGCGGTTTGCGCAGCAACTTGTTGAATACTTGGATCAGAATGGTTCTATAAGAAGCATAAGAACGAAGCTGAATGTTGAAGCGGTACGATGCGTGTTCTCTAGCGCATACATGAAAAGATAATCTTGTGTAGATTGTAGACATACAAAACGCGCGAAATATGAAAACGTATGCTGAATCGCGAACGCGACAAATAGAAGTGGATTATAAATTTTAGAAAAAATAATTTTACCGTTTCGTTTCTTAACGATCGAGCTCGTGGTTCGATGATATTTATGCTTCGCGTAATTACTCTCCACGTGTCGCGTGGATTGCTGCTGGCTTAACCGCGATCGTCATTTTTAATTTCAGGATCAGACTTTCATGTGTCTGGACAAAATTACGGCACCCAACCAGGGGGCCAGGTGGGCGGGGGAGGGGGTAGTGTAGGAGTACCTGGGGGCAGAGGACCTCCACCACTCGGCGGCTTACAGTCCATAGGACAATCGGCAGCAGGTATACCGCCCGGAGGTCCTGCTGGAGGGCAAGCACCGCCTCAAACCCCGGCACCCGGGGTACAGTCACAACAGCCGCAGGGTCCGGCACCTACTACGACACCCCCCGTTCATACCCCTTCGCCACAGGAAATGGGAAAGCAGGCTCATTTACAACCTCAGCCACAACCTCTGTCACAAGTATACGGGCCGACGCAAACAAGGCCGACGTCACAAGTGAGAATGAATTATATTCTACCAATTACATTAGCTCATCGCGTCTTAGCCTCTTGCCATATCAATTCATTTTCAACTGCCAAGCATACACAGCTCGAGCAGTTAAGGTTTAACCTCGTGGAGCATCTTTCTCTGTTATCGAAACAGCTTCTAGGATTGTTATATTTAATCCAGAAGGCTTGCGCTAGAGTCTCCTGCTAAATGGTTCGATGCGTAACAAGATCAGACGAGGAGAGGTTATGCGTTAATAAAACTTGAGCCTCTGGAGCTTAGTCGCTTTGAAAATATCATGGCTTTATGTATCCAATGTTTATCAATTTCCAGGGTTTTTATCAACCAGGTCCAAGACCGCAACAGCCGAGGGGTATTAGTCACAGGGGGGGTCAAGGGGGCACTGGTGCGCAGGTAGTGGGAATGTCAGGGATTGGCGGAGGTGGAGGCCAGCCGACGCTATATCATCCAGGTGGTTTGCCAGTTCAAACCGGGGCGATGTATCAAGTCCCTAATCTGCATCCTGGCCCGCATCAGCAGTCCGTATACCCCATGAACAGTCAAATACCCCTTCAGGTAGTAGTTAAGTACTGTTAATTTTATATATTTATTGTCATGCGCCATCCATTTTACTTGTGTCGCAGGGAAAGTTGACGTAGCTTGGTAGAAAGGCTTGTCGTTAAGAAATAAGATACTGGATCGCTTTGTAACGAACCTTCCCTAAATTCTATTCGCATCTCTCGCCAGCGGAGCATTTATTTCTAAAGCGTTGTCATATTCATCGCTGCCATCATTGACGCTCATAAGCGTAACAAAGGTTTTTGCACTTTTAGTTTGGTGGTCCACCTCAAAGGCATCAGACGCATCAAAATCAATCATATTATCCACACTTTCAACATTCTACCCTTCTAACGGCACAAAGTGTGTTTGGTGCATACGGCGCACCTGCACCGACACCTCCACCTTGTAAGTAGCGCATAGTCAGTGACGTAAAGGTTGAATGTTAAGGTACATCGTTAATGCTATACTTTGTTTTATAGACTTTTGGCCCACCGGGCAACCAGCGAATACACCACTAGGTTTAAGTAGGGCAGGTGCAAGTGCTGTCACTGGTGGGGCACAACATGTAGCAGGCCCGCTGGCCGGTGCCCAAGGAGCCCCAGTAGTACCGCAAGGTACGCTTCAGCAACCTACGCAACAGGCTCAGCCCTTACCCCCAATGGGTATATCTCTTTCTCAGACTGGTAAGTTCTATGTAATTTATAATACGTATGCTACATTCAAGCATCGATAATTTCATTCGAAGGAGATAGTATTTTAAAGGAAACAGTAGTAGCATATGTTATATTCTATATTAAATGAAATTAGAGGTAAGAGGAAAAACAAGGAATATCACAAAACAGGTTTATCGAGAAAATTAACTTTTAATACTTTAGTCTAGCAGTAAAGAAATAAGATTCAATAAATTCAATTTTCTTCTTAAATAATTTCTTGTTTTACTTTCACGACAGAAGCTTGTGCTTAGACAAAGAATGGCAACATTTCGTATTTCGTTCCAGTACAGAGTGGACATTTTCTGTTTTTAACCAGCATACCAAATCTGTAACGTATTTGAACTTTATAACCTTTTGTGATTCGACAGTTCGGTAGTCCCAGTTGCCTCCAACAAAGTATGCTACAAATCGTAAAATCACGAAAAAAAGACATTTCCTGTTTCTCCCCCCTTAACCTTCAAATGTACTGCTGGTAAAAAAAAGAAATATTTCCTTTAGGAACCAGGGCTATAAAAGTATGTACTTGATACGGACATAGCATGAAATATTGGGGTTTATTTTTCGAAGCGCTAAGAAGGGAAGGGAAAGTATATAAATTAAAGGTAGCCTCCGAGCTGTAAAAGTTTTGAGAGACGTGATTTAGGGCTCGAAAGCCCAAATAACAGTAAAGACTTAGTCTTAGGGATCCATTAACCTCCTACACCTGTTCAGGGGTTTTCCCTTATTTCGGTGCTCAGGTATGAAAGTTCAGGTAAATTCCCGAATCTGTCCCCGAGAACGTTTCCCCCCAAACTTCCGCGTCGAATAGTTCCTCTTCGACAAGCGAGCAGTCGAGTTGCAGGATTGCATCGACGCTCTCGCCCTAACAGTTCCTTTTTCAATTTTGAACAATGTACGTTACAAACAATGTGTATTCGTTGTATGGCGGTGAGTGTTTGATTCGACGTTACAAATTTGGTGTTAAGTGACGTAGATTTTTAATAAAAATACAGTTCTTCCCGAGCACTCTAAATTCGATATCGAGCGTAATACATTATATTACAAATTCCTGTGTATTTTGTTTTTTTAAAGATGTGTACTCGGGCCATAATGGTGGTGCAACAAGTACAGCGAATAATACGATAAAATCTAGGAAACCAAGAGGGCAAAATGCTATTACCGATATCGTAGATCCGACAACCGGTAAAAATATAAGTCACGAAATTTACAAGGACAATGAAACTATTCAAAGTGGTGAATCTAGCAATCGCGAAACACCTCAGTTACAGGTGAGTTGGAATATTAATTTCTTAACAATTGACTATGAGAGTTTTACATTCGCACTATGTGTATTACTAAATACCAAATCAGCACGACGCAATTATTATATACTAGCAAAATATCTTTATACCTTGAAGCAAAAAAGCAAATAAAGCGACAAATATGTAACCGATATTCTCTTCTAGTCAATTGTTTCTATTACCGATACCTGTGCCCAAAAGCCATGGTTATTAAAATATCTTTATTTCTAATTTTTTTTTTTTTTTTTAAAGAACATGTGACAAATCTTTTCATCATCGCGCATAAATTCCTGTTATTTTCAACGTGTAATATAATTATAGTACAGTATTTTTCAATATCAGAATATAATAGGGTATTTGGGTGAAAATTGCATAACTTTGCTGGAATTACAAATGTTAATACTACTACGATTTTACGATATAGATTCTTTTGTGTAGTTGCTTTTATATTTTGGAAACCATGGCTAAAAGGTAACGGAGGCATAATACACATTGAATGTTTGATTTATTTCTCTTAGTACGTTCAGTTTCATTTCTCGTCCTATGATTTGAGTTTGGAGCCAGTTTTTAGTTGTCAATGCATAATCTTCGTTTGATCGCTGTGTATCATTGTCTATCACGCAGAATTGGTGATTGTTACAGAACAATGATGCCGAGGTGCAAGCCGACTTTGCGGCGCGGGTGGCAAAGACCCTCGCGAAAGTCGTGCCCGAAGAGTCCAGTAGCGACTCGACGGTATCGACTAGCGTGCCGAGCACGGTCGCCGCGCAAAATCTAACGCAAAGTTTAGCGAATTCCGAGACAGCCAATTCTACTAACGACGCGAACAGTCAGTGTAGTACCAGTTCGTCAACGCAAAATATACCGAATGTATCCGCGTTGTGTAGTCAATCGTTAGGCATCGCTAGTAACGTGGCTCAGGTAGAATCAAGTGCGGTGAAAACGGAATCGAAACCGTTGCAAATTCCCGTAAAGGAATTTCAGCCTCGAAGCGAGACGAAAGCTGTGGTCATCGAGGAACCACTGCCGCCCGCTGCTGCTCTACCGCGTAACGTAACCAAGGATGATATTTCTGCGCAGCTGTCTGCAATGACTGTAACCGAAGTCGAGGTGAAGAGTACCAGTGCCTCGCCTACTGTCACGCAAACGCCCGTTATCCCCCCTGTGAGTGCGCCAAGTACTACGAATGTTCCGGAGGTCCCAAAACCGTCCGCCACTGCCCCAAGTGCTAACCCCGTTCCTGCCAGAGAACCGTTCCCTAATTTATCCAGTAAGAATTTGTCGAGCTCACCGCCTAGGAGAAAGTCTCAAACTCACGCCCACAACCAACAACCCGCTGCTGCCGCGACAGCAGCAGCAGCCGTGACGGAGCTGCATTCGAGTGCCAAAGAGCAGAAGGAGAAGAAAACCAGGGAGAAGAGCCTGAATTCCAGATGCGTTGTCGCTACACCCGCTCACAATCAGACTGACCATCACCCGAAGGCCAATGGGGACGCGATTGGTGACAAGCCGGACCCTGAACCTCCACGAAACGAAGTCCAGCAACAGAAATCATCCGATGGTAAGTCTTCTCCAAGTTTCTGTCATTCTGAACTTTTCCTTTTTGGTGTATCCATGTTGTTTCTTCCACGAATTCGCTGTTGCATAAATTTGTGCCAAAATATAGGTGCGATAGGTAATATAATAAATTTTATTCATGCTATGCGAAGGCTACGTATCGCATATATTGAAATAGTTCTAACTTCCGAAGGAATAATTTCTTACACGCATCTTTCAATCGTGGTTAGTGTACAGAAAATAGATATTAATATAATAATACAATAGTCGATGTATCATGTTTTCTGTGCGACTTAGGTAAAAGTTGAGAATAATGATTTTTATCTTTGTGTCGGTAGTAATACCAGTAAGCGTTTATTCGAATAGAATACAATCGCTTTGTTTAATTATTTCTTACTGAAACGCATTGGAAAAGAAAATACGTCCTTGCGAACTAAGAATACTATAATTTTTGCACTTTTCCTTTATACTATTACTTTGTTACGAAAGGCTACATATTTTTAAACGAATGCAACGCATCTTATCATTCGTATTTTAAAGTCGATCGAAGGCATTCATCAATTTCAGTAAGGGTTAAAGTAATCAGGAATTTTTACACGCTATGCGAATAACATTTCACATTTTCATAATCGTGACGGAACTATATTTAAAAATTTTCTAGTAATGTTCCTGTTCGTTTAAACTTCAATAAGGAATGATCGAAGAATCTATGGAATATTGTACATAAGAAAAACAGCTGCAATTTTGTTTTTACTATTATTTGCCAGACTCTTTATTGTTGGCAATGCTTAATACGTATTTCGCGCTCACACTTCGCTACCAATAAATTTCTCGTGGAAATTTAATGAACGTTCTCATGTACGAAACGGCTACGTTATTGTAGGTTAGGGTTCCGGTGTTGAGAGTTCGGTAGTATCCCTTCTCTTTTCTCGTATCATCGCAGTTTGAACTTTGCTTTCACGATAGATTCGCCAGTTGTCATTGTTCGCAATTCTCCGTGCAGTGATTATAGGCCATTTCGAATAATATATATATATATATATTTTTTTGTACGTGTACGGGCAGCCGTGCTTAGAAATCGTTCGAAACGGTGACATGTAAACTGTGCTCATCCGCGGAGATGTCTTTATATAGGCACACGTGTGTGTGAGCGTTCAAAAGGAGACGTGCCTCTAAGTTACGCACGTGCGAATACGCTCGCGAATATTTCGAAATACTTTTGCTTTTCTATAATATTGAGTACGTGCGTAGTGTCATGCGGTTACTTCATTCGATGGGAATGAATGATCGTTGTGACAACGGACGTTGGATATTTCTGTGGTGTCGCAATACGACTTGCTTTCATTCTAACCTATAAACTTTGCAATTCCTTTGTACAACCCCTAAGCGTCGGATCGTGACGTACATTTTTTTCCCCCTCAAAGTAACACGTTGCTTCCGTGATCGTCGACTTTGCTTTCGGCTTAGTGTACATTAAAACTGTGCACAGTGTGTGTCTATAAATTTTACGCGCTGCGCAACGTACGTTAAACGTTCTTAATTATAGTGATTAAAATAATAGTTTCGTGTAGTGTGTAATATCGGAAGTTGAGAAGTGATCGTGCGGGCAAAAGTATGGGCGTTGAAAGAAATAAAGGGACAGCATTCCATGTGCGTGATTTAAATTTCTAATTTTTGAAATGATTGATTCCGCCTTTATGCTCCGACGAACTAAAATCTCTGGCAAACAAGAGTGTATTTTCATCCGTGATAGTGATACATGCGGCAAGAATTAATCTTTGAACGAATCCTATTTCTAAACTCTAAAGTAAAATAAAAGTGCAGATATTTCTAGCGGACTTTACTGTGCGCAGTCACCAAAATGGGGAACAAAAAGAGGGGTAAGTTATTTGCACAAACGTGAATCGAATAGTGTCTCTTTTCACTGTAACGTTAATTTGACAATGTAGTTAGAACTGAGTGGTTAATGGCAGAGGGGAAAAGTACGTTCCAGATGTTTCGAATGATCGGTATTTAATGGGCGACGGGGAGGTATGGAAATGTCCGTTAAATTGAAATTTCAGTTTGCAAGTTATGCCAAAGCGAGTTCGTTATCTCGAGTAGGTGACTTCGCGTAGTCGATAAAACCGCATTCTTCGACTGTACGCGTATAAGATGGTAATATCGCGAACAGATCAGAACCAAATGCCGGAGATAAAATAATGTACGAGAACGCTGGTTTCCAATGTGAACGGGTCTTGCCCCGATGATTGAAACGCTATGCGCACGAACTACGAAAGGAGTTTCGTGCCAGACGGTGACATCATCAGGCGGGAAGGCGCGAACCGTGCCGAAGATGCACGAGCATCGGCGTCCGTGTGGCTGGAGGGAGGTTCCTGGCTTCTTTCTTCATCGAGCAACGAATTTTCCTCCAGTAGCCAGCACGTGCTGTGCTAGCCGGGCGTATTTTTTTTACTCCGTTTTGCCCAACTCCCCTTTCCTTTTATATAATTTTTATTTTTAAACTCACAATTGTATATTCATAGTTATACATAAGTGTATATTTAAATTCATATTATTTTACAAAGTTATTCGCTTTTAACTTGTACACATACCAACGTAACGAATACGCTTAATACTATATTGCGTCTCACTGTAGCTCGGTTCCTATAAGACTTATCTCGCAATATTCCGAATAAATTGTACATATATCTCTCTATTTAATCGTAACGTGCGCCTTTTACACGCATCGTTCCCCATTTTTATTTTAATAACTTTTCTTGTGTAAAACACCTACGCGGTACCCACGAAGTTATATGTACCGGCTCTAAAAGATTCTCGCTGCACTATTTTTTTTCTTTCCTTTTAATTCCCGTCGTGACATAAAGTGATCAAGCGGATGCAACGACTACCAAGGACGATCTTGATTCGAATTGTATGTATAAAAATGTTCTGTTATTCCTCTGAAATCGACTGGTCTCTCGTGGGTGTAACTGTACCGTGCGCCAGCCTTTCGCAACGTGGTTCCGACATTTTGTATTCACAGGCATTTACAGATATAGCACGCTCGCCGTGGTACAAGTACCTGCTCGAATATCGAATTTAATAATTGCAATCGGTCACACTTTTACGCAGTTTTCTTCTAAACCGTTTTTCATTCGTTATAGAGGAAAAGATATCGTGGATCAGGAATAAATCTCGACGGTATATTCACGAGCGTGTTCAAATATGGCTGCTTCAGATCTGACTAGGTGTATGGTGCAACGCGACGTTTTTTCTACGTTCAAACCTTCGATATTCGGTGAACTGAGTTTTCTTGGAAGCAATAAAATTTGAATATTCTAATACCCCAGCAACCATTGTTGCAATTCTGATACGGTGTCTGAATATTTCCGTTCATTCTCCGACCACGTGCACGTGCAATGGTTTAAAGCTAAAATATTCTAGTTTTCCATCCTTTATTTGAATTGAGCAAACGAATATAGACTTTACTTTTAATTCGGATTTCAGAAATCCACATTTACCTCCACGTGTTCTGCGAATTTCAGCCAGTAATAATTTTTTTTTTATATCTTTACGATACACGCGAGCCTGTAGCCATTTTGTGAGCGCTCAGACAAGAGGGACTACTCCATATTTGATCATTAGTTTCCACGTTCGATAACTAAAGCCATGTTTTCGTCGCATTTGTCTGTATCTTCTAATTTTCATATGGTTTTCTCGTCATAATCAACATTTTCTGTATAGTCGCTTAATAATTTTACGTAATCGCGGTAAATTAGGCGGAATCAGTTTCAAACTCGTTACTTTGAGGACGTGCAATAGGCAAATGGACAAGCTCGTTATTTTCTTTTTCGCATTCATTTGCTGAAATTGGTTTCGGGGCACAATAAAGAAGTAAAGGGACGTTATATCAGACGGTCGTCTTGACTTCGTCAGAAAGTACTAGCAGCGAAAGGAAAAAGCAGATTTGGTCGACTAGAAATAGGATAGGCATGGTCAGAAGGGAGACTTGAGTGGGCGTGTCGCAACCGCTTTAACTCTCGTTTTCATTTTCGTCCGTTACACGTTTTTTACAATCGCAGCTTTTTAAAACAACCATATATACTTCGCGTTACCAATTGCATACGCATACTGCAAATTTATATTTATAAAATTATAACAGGGAAACTCGTACACTTGAACATTGGTTACACACGTTATCCGATCTGTTGCTACGAAATATTTATGTAAGACTTAGAATGCAGTACGGTAGACTGTGGATTTAGGAATTCTGCGAAACGTTCACGCTTTTATCAGTAGAAATTACGATTGGGTGTATGGGTATATACGATTTTCATGCACGCTACTTTGAAAAACGTGCATACGTACTTCGGTCATTAAAACGCATGGGGTCACGGTCGCACGCGCGCGTGTATGGCGAGCTGTGTGCATGGTTAGGACGTCTGTAAAATGTCATTTCACAAGAGCACGCGTCGTGCGTGTGCAAAAAATATCTCAAGACTTTCGGCGTCAGTGGGAACCTTGAGCGTTCACCAATCGGGTGAAAGGTTTCCGTTAGTTAGAAAAATACTCGCGCTAACGTGTGCATTTTCTACGCATGAATACATCACAGAGTATCGTATCACGTTATAGTGAGATCCCCCTTGCGTTTTAAGGATAGGTGAAATAATAGCTGGGCTTCGAAACCAAAGGTCTTAATTGTAAGAAATTATTAGATACTTTAAATACTAAAAACAGTGATTCTTATTACTTTTTCTACGCGCTTCCAAATACGTATCAGAGTAGTAGCGTGCACGTTAGGCGTAATTTGTTTAAAATTTGCTTTTCTGTATATTTATTTAATATTTATTATTGCCTCTATATTATCCCCCATATTGCGCCTCTGCGAGTGAATTTGAGGAATACCGTATCCTTCATACGATTTTATTTAGTTCGTTTCTGTTTATTCCAGTAGTAGAGTAGGGAAATATTACGTACTGGTTTCGCGATCATTCAATGTACTTTTCAGATTGTTACCTCGACCTGCTTTTATAAAATCTTACTCAAGCTACTTTCATGCATCAAATTAACTGCTACCTCATAGTGAACCACTTTGTTTTAGGAATTGCCCCTGAGAGGCTAGGTCCCGGGCATGCTTTCAAACGATTTTTCGAAAGTTATAAATATCTTACTACACTTTTTTCTAGGTTCGATCTATTTATTACACATTTTTAGAAAACTTTAATTTAATGCTAAATTGAGAATTAATATTACAATTTACGCATTACTTTATAATATTTCTTCTTTATTTCTATGTTCTTCCAAGGAGAAAATTCCACGCTTACTATAATCTCTATTAGTTAAAAAAAAAACGCAACTTCCAAGATGATTGTTAATTGGGGCACGCTGCCACCATTATCTAGCTCATTTTAATTACGTATTCAGATTTTCACTTATATCATTCCTCCGGAATAATCAGTTCCTTACGGCGCATTGGACAAACGACTGCATGCGAATTACCCCGAAATTCGCAGATTCCACTTTCGATACATTTCGATTAGGTGCGAGCTCCGTCGCGTTAGGTTAGATTGCCAGAAAAGTCGGTAATGCGCGTGCTCCGACGCGCAACCGGCGAACAGAACTAATTTAAGAAATCCTGCGTCGTGCCTGTCGGTTTGCACCAGTTCACAGGTTAAAATAGATGCGTGAAAGTCGTGTAACAGGAGCTTGCGAGGCTTTTTTCCCCTCCTTTCCGAAGTGTCGCCAGAGTTCTAATTAAGCCGCTGGAGAAGATTATCTGTAAAGGCCTGCCGGCTATCCTTCGCCATCGACTTTTGCCTCCCCCGTGCCTCGAGGAATTTCGTTTTCCATCTGGTATCGTCCGGCCCTACCGTCGGGTTCGCTTCGCCTTGGTTCGCGGGGAGAGAGAAAAAGAATCGGAGGAAAGGTCAAAATGCAGGGATCGTCGTGGTTGCACGTTGTTGCATCTGTGAACGCGAGCGATCCATGTAGCCCGGTTTTGGCAAGCTTTTGGCAGGTTTATAAATAAATACTGATTCAGTAGAGCAGCCACCACGGGGCCGTTGAAACTCGAGCTGCACAAAGAGTTTTGTGCCGCGTGAAATGTGACTTGTAAATGCCCGATGATATGGTTGCGATATGGGAAGGACCAGGCACACCGTGCCACGGACACGCGTAAATAAACGGACAGTGCGCGCACGCTATCCTCGAAAACCGTGAAAATGGGCGACCGCAAGATTCATGGGAATGCTCGTGTCAGCGGTAGCTCCCGCTCGAGGAGCCGCAGCCGACGGGGCTCCAGAGACCATGGTACATAAATACATACGCATTTGTGGCTTTTCAAAATGACAACGTCTCCGGCAACACACGTGTTAAAAAAAGAAAAAAGAAAGGAACAGATGTGTCCGCACTTTGATATCCGACGAAAATAGTACATGACTGTTCGGGTCATCGATTTCTCTTAAACGTTGTGTCTAATTAGTACATAATGCGGTGCAACGGTATATTACTAAGCCAGTGGGGTACATTATTCGAAATTCTGTAAGAAACTAGTGCATTTTTTTGTAAAGAATGACGTAGTGGCAGCGTCTCGGACTGCTGTTCGAAGTTGGCGAGTTCAAGTCCTCGTCCCCGGTAGTTAGTGTTCGTTTTTTTAAAAATTGTTTGTTTGTAATACGTAGTTGGTTTCGTGGCGACTCTGGCGCATTTTCTAATAGATCGTCCTTGATATTAATATGTTATCATATCCGGTTATTATTCCCGATTCCATCAATTATTTCAAATCATCAAGGTGTTCTTCTACTATATCTTCTAAGCGTTAAATGCGTATCCGCAGTAAGCGTCTCACGGATCGTTGATTGCGCTCTGTTTGAGGTGTCGTGATAATAGATAGACGATTATTAATCATGTAGATAGACAGGCAGGCACGCTTGAATTTTCTTGCGAATAACAGTATTTCCGTGAATATTCTCCGAATGAATTTACGTTCTTGCAAGTCCCTGTCCGCGAGGAAATATGTTAATATCTTACATAATGAAAGTTGTATGTTTTGTTTGTTGCGTTCGGCGAGCCTCCTTGAATTGTTCATTCGAGCAGATATGGCGTGTTGTATAGTAATGTTTGATATATTTACATACTAATCCCTTCAAAGCTTAGTGGCAGAGGAAAATTACTACTTTTTTGCTTGACAAGTAGAAGGTAGTAACCGGCGTAGGTATTAGGATTCCCGGAACTTCGCCAATCTATGAATTTCTGCAAAGATTAATGAAAAGAAAAGTGAAGTGTCACAGCATGAAATGGGTACTGTGATACGTGACTTGACTATAATTATCCTTGGCTTGTAGCCGAAATACTCACTTTTCTTCGCGGCTTGCATCTCCTTGTAGCGATATCAACGTAATGACGGATCTATATGACTGTATTTACGATTCGTAACCCAGGCATTTTCCTTGAAGCAAATTTCACCCACACAGATCTTCGCTACAAGGCAAAATATTGCGAAGTCTTTATTGTACTGTATTTATTCGCCGCTGATACACAACTATAAGTTTATGCACGTATAATTCACGACTCAGCTGAGTGAATTCAAATTTTCTTCCAGAATTTCACCATTCCAATTTTGTGTGTCCCCACTTAACGCACCCTTTCATCCACTCTCTCCTTTAGGTAACTTCGATACTTTCTTCTAACGCGCGTGTCCACTTCTGTGTTTTCCAGGCAAAGCCATGCAGAAGCAGAAGAGTAAAAACAAACTCAAACCCCGCGACCTTAATCGCAAAGGAGCGGAGAAAGAAGGTACAGATATGGACGCTTTTGTAAATACACTCCCGCCAACGAAAGCTGAGACGAAGCAGGAGAGCAAAGATCCTCCCCTGCCACCAGCAAAGGACAACAATAAGGAGGCGAGTCGAGAACTGACGAAGGATATCAAGGAGAAGGACAATTGCGAGTCGAAGAAAGAGAAAGAGGCCGCCGCCGTTCACACGAGCGTCGAGAAACTTGCGGCGGCCCCTTCGACGCCACCAGAGATCCCCAAGGAAACCAGCACGATCGTGCAGCAAACGCCTGTTATAGAGAAACTGCCAAGTAACAAGGAATCTCTAAAGGAACCCTCCCCCAAAATAGAAGATAGTAATAAATCAAGCATATTGCATACGCAAGCAAAGTCAGTTCCTAACGATGTTGTTGATCACGCTAAAGTTAAAGAAGAATCTGACATTAGCGTGGAAGCGATAGTAGCTCAGAAGAACGAGGAGAACTCCAAGGTATCGGCGATTCGAGCACCAAACGAAGAGAAGCCAGCGGCAGCGCCGCCACCATCTTCGGTCATAGAGAAGCCAACGGAGAGCGAGGCTCCTCCGGCTCAAACGGAAACGCCAGCCACGAACCAGGGGGCGCTTAAATACACGTACAAGGATGACCAGTGGAGCCCAATAAACAAAAGTGGCAAGAAAATCTACGATCGTGACTTCCTGATGAAGCTACAGGACGATCCGAATAGCAAGATGAAGCCGTTGAATCTACCAGATCTAGACGTTGTTCTGAAAGATGGCACGAAGGTACGGATCTCTGTTTTATTCGTTGCGCGTACGCGCCCCTATAGTATCACTACAATGCGCGATTACGATTCTTGCAGACGCGAACCACCCTCGATCTTAGACCATTCAAGGATGCAAATATGAATAGACACGATGCATTGTTCCCTGGATTCGTGAAGCCAATTTTGAACGCACGAGTGGTAAGTCGACGGAAGGTTAAGTGGCGAGAATTATTGCGTCCGTATGGATACGCGAACCCGAATGATGCTTCTATTAAAGATGAAAGTAGTGGACTGATACACTTTGACAGATAAATTTTCTTCTGACTTCGATATTTCGTTTCATGTTAGGTACCCACGAATTGTGCATCCTAATACAAGCGCGTTTATCTTTATTCAGCTACCATCGAATCGTAAGAGCCATCCAGGTGGGAAATCGTTAAAGCCATCGAAACCGAATGTCATTCACGTGTCGCTGTCCCTGCGAGAAGACGTGAAATTAAGGGAAACAGAGAATGCGTGGAAGCCGACGAGATTAAAACAGTTCGGTCTCACCGAGGAGGAGACAAAGACGGAGGCCCTTTACAAGAGCGTTAGGAGCGTATTAAATAAACTTACGCCACAGAAATTTGCCACGTTGGTTGACCAAGTGAGGGCGTTGCCCATCGATACACCGGAACGTTTACAAGGTGTTATCAATTTAGTGTTTGAAAAGGTAATCTTAATCGTACATTCGTGTAGATCCTCTCGCTGGCTTCATTGTTTCCAACGCGACAGCGTAATTGTAAGCATACGTAACTTCTAGGCTGTGGACGAACCAAGTTTCTCTGTAGCATACGCATTGATGTGCAAAGAACTTGCTGTGATGAAAGTCTCTGATTCAGACACGAATTCAGATAAACAAGATTGCTCGCTGACTTTCAAGAAGCTTATCATTACTCGTTGCCAGAAGGAATTTGAAAATAATATAGTAAACGAAGTGACAAGAAGTAGTAAGCTTAAGGAGATCGACGAGTGTACAGACCTTGTAAGTTGACTGGGTAAAGCTTTTAACAGAGTCGCGACGTTATCGTCACAATTATTACTAATATGTGTGCGTGTTATACTTGACACCAGGAAAAGAAGAAAGACTTACAAGCGGCGCTCGAGGATGAAGAACGTCGAATACGCGTAAAGTCAGTAGGAAACGTACGGTAAGTAATTTCAGCATTAAAAAGTAATTTATTCTTGCAAGGCCCGCGAGGCTTAGTATTGCAGCTCACACTTCTTCCACTCTATGTTCGCGCAGATTTATCGGCGAATTGTACAAACAAGGATTATTAACAACTAAAATCATGCACCGCTGCATACATCAATTGTTAGATCAGAGCGACGCGGACAGTCTTGAATGCCTGTGCAAGTTATTAACAACAATTGGAAAGGATTTGGAATTAAAAGGATCTTCAGATGTAAGCGTATTTTTTATGATACCAACCATATCTGCTGCGGGTTGTACGTGTTCTATTGTAGATCTTGCAGCCTTTAAAGTTGTCGTTAATTGTTAAAGAAATGTTATTCGGAACGTTATTTTCATTTCTGAACGTTCGACAAGATTTTGCATGACTCCGTTGAGCATTTATTGTTGGCGATGTCGAAGAAGAACCTACCTAAGTTCTGTATTACTTTTCTCCCTCGCTTTATTAGGAAATGGCAGGTTATTTCCATAAAATGCAAGATATTGTTGGACGACGAGGCCAAGGGAAAATTAGCTCTAGAATTCGTTTCATGCTGCAAGATGTCATAGATTTAAGAGCAAACACATGGATTCCAAGAAGAGACGATAGTAATCCTAAAACGATAGATCAAATTCAAAAGGAAGCAGAATCTGAACGATTAGATAGCCAGTTGAATAACACTCCTATGAACACACCACGAAAGGATGACCGTGGCGGTGATAGAAAAAGGAATCGTAAGTATCGATGTACAGTTGTTCCCAGTTAAGTTTATAAATTTACCTCGGTTAGGTTCATACAAAATCATCCCCGCTACCACTTTTTTTGTGGAAGTTGCACTATTGGATTATTGGCAGTCTCGCGATTAAACGACACCGAATTCCATGTAATTCGGACTATCTTTATCGAACTATAGCTTTAAATTGTGTAAATTAATCTTTTACGTAATCGTTAATTATAGTTCGATTCACATGGTATTCGGTGTCTTTTAATCGGAAAAGCACAATGAATCGATGCGGCGCCAGTTTCGTGAAGATCCGATGAGAAATGCGTTATCGTTGTTTCTCCCCGGTGCCTATTCTCGAGCTCAAAACTAGGGGCATATAAAACTCGGTGAAGCTTGAGATCGGAGATGTGCAAACTCGCCTACCACCCCGAATAAAGAATATTCTCCGGAACCTGAGACTATCAACTTAACCGGGAACAACTGTATTACGCTCTCCGATTTATTAGCATTAAACATTCGTGAAGTATTATAATCCTAAGATGATAGATTGTTATTTTGCAAAGTAGATATAGCATGATGATCCTTATACATTTGTTGCCAGACTAGAGTTTCTGACAAACATGATTGTATAATGTATTCTGAAGACATAATAATTTATGGTAATTGTTTGCATACATACTACAAATAAGCACGTACATACTTAAATAATAATGATTTATGACGCAGGTGGTGTTGGCCCGACTGATGATGGTGGCTGGAGTCAGCCAGTAAGAACAAGGCAACCGTATTCCGTTGAAACGTCTAAACTTAAAAATAAACCTGTAAGTAGTTTCAACAGCGACGGCTGAATTTACGATAAGTGTGGCCAGGATTAATGAAAAGAAGGAGCATTAAGTAAGAATCATTTGTATTTTAGCCTCCCATGGATGACATGCAATTAGGAAATAGAAACATGTTTATGTGGAATACGCCAACGAATTATGGTTCAAAGGCATTAAATTCAAATAAATTTGCATGCTTAGAAAATATGTCCATGTTAGATACAGATAAACGAATAACGTCTCCGCAACTTTCTGGGTGAGTCTCTTTTGTTCTTCTTTTTCTTCTCGTAATGTAACGTACGATAAGTCGAACGTGATGACATTTTTTGCCAGGCTAGAGTTTCTGATAGTTTCTCAAAGCATGATTATAAAATGCAATCTGATGTTTTAAGGAATAAAGTAACTATGTGTATGAGATACCGTTTACCTTTACTTACCATTTCGAATTCGTTTATTTCAGATCGAGATCTATGGGTCCTAGAGAGTATGGGCGTGACTACAAACCATCCTATGGTACGGACAATATGAATTGTATGGCTGTTTCCTTATTTATTGTTATAAAAGAAGTTTCTTATACATACATGATGATAAATCTTTCATTCTTGAAAAGTAAAACTTAATGTTGTTTGCCAAAAGGATTCTGATATCTCGAGCAGTAAATAATTCTCGTTCAGCTGATTTCTGTCGCCTTCGTGTAATCGTGTTGTGTATTCTCATTGTTACAGACGGTAGGAGTTCACGCAATGGTAGTCGTCAATTAAGCAGCTCATCGTCGAATAGAGAAAGCTCGTTATTAGATAGTTCACAAAGTCAAAGCGTTTCTATGCCACCGTCGTTGAAATCTTCGCAATCTATCACTAGTAGTCATAAACCTCAAATGACAGAAGAGGAGTTCAATAATGCGTTGCGCAAGATTGAGAAAGACTATCTGGAGAATCTTGAGCTTGAAGTAAGCTTTTCAACGGATCATTATTCGCTTCAATTCGTATTTATTCGTAATTAAATGGTGATCAAACATAGCACACTCCTTAGATCCATCTCTACTTTTCTATTGGAGATGCTTGAGTCATTAGTGTGCTAAACTACGCAATACCTTCTTTTTGGCCTTTCAAAAACGGCGCTATAAATCAGTTTCTCTGCTGAATTTATATTAATCGCTACTTGCACGGCCAACGAGAGGACATTTTATATAAGTCAATTTGCTTTTAAGAATAAGCAACATATCTGGGTACGAGCGAACTGACCAGAATTATTCGTTTTACAGACAATTGCACTGGCGATTCAACAAAACTTCGACAATGCGTTATCAAAAGTCATACGCGAGCTGGTGACCAATGTGCTTGAAAAAACACCTATTGACAAAGAACGCGTATCGTATCTTATATCGCATTTGATCAGTCAAAAAATTGTGTCCCTGCAACACGTTAGAGCCGGGTAAGCTATACAAACAATTTTCTTAAATTATGGAACACGTTGCTTCTGTTTCTTTTCCGATTTGAAATTTTATCGAAAAAAAAAAAATAAAAGAAAGATGATGATAATTTTGTGCAGAGTAAAAATATCTATGCTGATTTTCACGAACTAAGCCAAAAGGATGCTGAACACAGGATCTTCTTATAGAAATTCTGAAAACAAATCTCTTTCAGAAAACGTTCAATTTCATTTAATTTTTCAGGTTCATTGAAATATTGGAATCAGTCGACGATCTTTTGCTCGATATACCGAAAGTCTGGTTCTATCTGGCTGAAGTACTGTGTAAGTAAACCCTTTGCAAAACGATTTCTCTGTGTTCAAAAACAATCTGTCTCGCACATGATGACGATATATTTCACCGTAGAGATTTTCCATGCGGGTTTTGCTCAACAGGCCTGAGAGTAGCAACTGATAATTTTGTACGACAGTTAGAGAAGAGGCGCTGGTATTATTTTACGGTGTTCTTTCGTTGCAGCGCATCCAATAGAAAATGATCTACTCGCCCTGGCAGAATTGAAGCCTGTATTTGATAGTTTGAGAAGTCGAAAATATGTAGGCACATTCCTTGGGAACCTATTATCGAAACTATCCCAAGACAAAGGACCCAAATGGGTTGCGGAAAAATGGGACCAAAGTGGGCTTCAGTTGAGCAGTATAGTTGATACAGGACTTGAAAATGTTGACAAAATTATTACAGAATATGTAAGATTTGCATTAAAATAATTTATTGTATTTTCATTCCTAAATAAGAGAAGCTTTATTAATCGCAATCATCTTTCAGAAGTTGGAGTTCTGCACTGGTGATTATAATAGTGCCAAAAGCTCAACTAACAATCAGCTCACGTTCCAGCAAATCCATGAAGAGCTTAGAAAGCTCATGAAAGAAAATAGTTTCGACTTGATTTGCGACTGGATACTTGTACGTATTACAATGGTTGATCGTATATACTTATACACGGAATCCTACATTAATCGATTTTATGCGTTAATTGATATAGGCGAAAGTGGGTAAGCGAGCCAGGGAGCCTGAATTCATTCGAGTATTAACGACTGCCATTCTAGAGGCGATCATCATAGGTACGTTTAGCTGTTGTAAATCAGTTTTCCAAAGTTCTTCGAAATTATACATTTTGTTCGGTCTTCTTTTCCAGAGCCAGGCAACAACAGGGGCCAGATCATGGAAGATGTTTGTACCAATTTGTCGCCATTGATACGCCGGTTTGTTGATGCAAATGAATCTCTGGAATTGCAATGTCTATACGCGGTTCAATATCACATGCATGAACTACAATTTCCGCACGGTACGATACGAAAGAGAAAATATTGATCGCTTCGAAGATGTTCTGTCGTTTGCATTGAATCCTTTTGTGTTTGCAGGGCTTATCAACAAAATAATGTTAAATTTGTCGGAGAATAATGTAATTTCAAGCGACGCGTTCCTGACGTGGAAGAGTAGTCCGGAGCCAGCTCAACGCGAATGGCATGGCGTCGCGATGATGGCGTTAACGTCGTTTTTCACTGCTTTACAAGAAACCGATGATGCTTCCAGTGTAGAAGACGTATCAACTGGTGTGAACCAAGACGGTTGTTGACGATACCGTGATCGAGTCTACTATCGTCTGTTGAAAAGACTTAAATATACGTTCCCTCGTTAAAAGAAAGATACGTGAAGTGAGATCAAATTGCAGTTTTTTTTAAAAAAAAAAAGAAAGAGAAAGAAAAGAAGAAAAACGTTGAATATATTGAAGAAAAGAACAATGGAGTGATAGTGCGCGGGTGTATGTAATATAGTCTAGAACTTCAAAGAACAAGAAGTGGATGATAATAAAAGAAGGTTGTCGTATAAAAACGGACACAATGGCTGAGACCGCTATACATAATGAAGATAAAGATTAATATTATTAATTATGATACAAAAGTAAATGCAAGATAATTATTATATATAATTCATTGAAATGGTTTAAAGTTTAAATAAAGCAAAAAAAAAACAGCTCGAGAACATTATCGTATTTCTTATATCTTACGGAAACGTCACTGCAGTTTCGTGAATCGCCCAAATAGAACTGAGAACTTCCGATGATTAGTTTTCTTTCGCGCGCTCGATACTGGGAATGAACTGCTAACATTGAATTTCAACACATGCCGATGTCACGAAGCAATCGGAGCGTTTCGCTGCTGTACGACTTAGATAACAAATTGCAGATCGCCGGTGTGTATAAGTAGGTCAATTTTAAGTGGATTATAAAAAATTCGGAAAATAAGCAGAAGGAAACTATTGATAACCAAGTCTGACGAAAGGGCGACGGTTCTTCCTATTATTATAACGAATATAACAGAATTACTAATTTATATCTTTGCGAACTTACAATGTATTCTACTATAAGAGGAAAAAAAAACAACAGAAAACGTTCGTAACTAAGACAGAATGAGAGTGAAGAGAAAAGGAAGACGTGAAACGTAACATTACGAAGCCTAGGGTTCGTAGTGTAGATTATGTTGAAACTAGGAAACGGAAGGATACAAATGGTGTGCATATTAAGGCGCTACTATTTTTTAACACTAGTTATTTATAATCATCGAGAGAACAGATTATAGTGCGTGGGATGGAATGTCTGCATGTATTCAGGTGGCAGGTGCCGTAGCAAATTGTATAAAATTGTTATACTAATTTAAAGTACAGTGTGAAAAATACATTTCCTTTGGATATACTATAATATAAGTATAAAAAGGAAAATAGGTAGACTCCAATGCAGTTATCATAAAAGATTATTTTTATTTAATAATTTCAGGAGAAAATTCTACAATTGTTTTTTGTCTAATGTTTCTCATGTTACTATAAATATACTCTCCTTATTTAAGAAATTGTAATTATTGATTCACACCGAGATACGGGCACTTATACTCGGTTTATTTTAAACGTAGGTATTCTTTATTTTGCCCTTCACGAACGGTAGATTTACTAGCCAACTTTGCCATTTATATTTTCTATGAATTGCACGCTGCTGAAGGGATAAAAATATTACCATGCATTGCACTTTGTGTTTCTTTTTTCACACACCGACACACGACACGTATGAGCACTGCGCATACGTGCATATAATGCCAATATCGCAAAATTATACATTCTCGCTCATTGAAAACGAAATGTCGTACGTCGCGATTAAACTTTTGATACAAGAATCCCTTCATCGTTGCAATTTCTTTCTAGCTTGATTAATATCCTCGTTACTTTCTCTATAACTCCGTATACCCTTAGCGTACAATCTACTGCATTCCAAATGCACAGCTTAATTTTCCTTGTAATCTCGAAATGATGTCCTACGAAATTTAGAAACCCCCTTGCAACAATGAAACTTCAATTTCTATCCGTCGCGTAATTGAGAATCGGACGGTAGGAAATCTCTTGTTCACGTTACTGCCTCGGACGGGACGAGACTGAGGGGAAACGGGAAATTAATAGGGAGGGAGAGCGAACGATAACAAAATAATGACCATCGCTATTGCTTTTTTTCACACTGTAAAAGTAAAATATTACAAAGCAAGAAGAGAGTGCGAGAGATGCGAGAAACAACCGACAGCAATGATCTATATAAGATTTGTCTCCTTGAAGGGTCTCATTCCACTGTTAAACAGTGGAATGTATCATTCGACGAGATGAGACACGGGTTGCAGGCGAGAAGGAGTAAATAAACGGAATTACAGTAATTTATATATGATTAAAATTAAAAGGAAAAAAAGAACGTTGGAAACATGTCGATAAGTGAATTACGAGTAAAGAGATTATCACTGTAAATATTTAATAAATAAATATTGTAAGTGGGAATTGGACAGGTCGCAGATAGAGCGAGAGAGAGGGAGAGAGAGAGAGAGTGAGAGAGAGCGGGGGGTTAAGGGGGGAAGAGGGCGGCTTCGTTATGCTGTCCTCCTCGGAAGTGCATGTAGCGCATCATGCCGACAATTTTACGTACGAACACGCATGTATATATTGCCGTTTATACATATAACTGCGTGTGCTTACGTCTAACATTAATATACATATACATAATATAAATAAAATATCATTTAAAGAGGACTCCAAGAGACACAGGTACACAAAATACACGCATACACGACACTTCTATGATAAATCATATCTATACGAAAAAGAAAAAAAATAAAAAAGAACTCCATGTCAAACTGTTGTTGATTATTTTTCTTGAATATTTGCCTGTCTTAGGTGGATCGATCGCAACGCCGAAGAGAAACATTCACTGAATCAGTAATCTGTATACCTTTTTGTAATACTATCCGTACATTATCACCATCAACCGCCAAAAAAAAAGAAAAGAAAAAAGGGATGGATACCCACGATAACGAACGAATTATACGCATATAAGATTGCAAAACGAGAATCGTTTAACGGATAAATCAATAATTATCTGATGCACGCGAAACTTCAAACAAATTGTAGATAATGTATACTTGGCAGGATGTAATACTCTACAACGTAACGTTAAGATGCAATAATTATAATCGTACCGTATTACATAAACCACGCATTTTTCAAATACTAAATGTGCGTAACATCCTATATTGTATATTTATTACAATGTAGTTATTTTATATGTATGTAATATAATTGAAATTATTTATAACAAACTAATAAGGCTTCTGATGTACATTCACCAAAACGTTAGTCAACAGTCTCGATGTTTTTCTTTCTTTTTGAATAATCATTCGTTTCTCTTTTATTAAAGAAATTATGGATACAACGTCTCCGTTTAGTACAGTTTACGCGTATAACTTATTATGGGGCAACGGTTGAATCGTTGATTGACAATAACGTAACCTAGTTCTCAACATTATAGCTATCTTTCGCTGAATAAATCTCATCTTTTCAATTTGTTTATACCGTTGTAACGTTTCCGACATTTATAACTTTCTATACCGCGGATGTAAATAGTTGGACTTATTAAACGTCTCTTTTTATTTTTATTCGATAGTTTCAGCGGAAAGTCAGACGTGGCAGTTACTGCAAATCGGACGATCTCCGGAAATGTGCGGAAGTGGTAAATGGACCTTCATCGGCAAATCCGGCAATCTCTTGAGGAATAATTGCGTATTCTTCGACACTGGTGCATGGTCTGCACATGCATTCTAGAGGCGCCTTGGTAATTACCTGTGAAATAATTCACATTACTAATTACGAACGCGTATGTATCTTAAGATTAAAATTTCACTAAATAAATGAAATTCTCTTTGATTTGCTTCGTACGTTATTCGACATAAATTATAACGTACACGGAATTTTCTATTTCAGAAAGATGTTCTCGATGAAGTCAAGAAACTCGCCGAATTCAAATCGCGCGCGACATTCACTTTCTTACGCGCTTCCTACTGGTCGGTTAGACGAAAACAATATGGCTGCGGATATCTCGTGGTGTCCGAAGCTTCACCGCTGATTATGGTGCGCAAGTGATTAACCGGCCGACGCTACGTTAGCTTCTCACGTTTGCCCGTTATCTGTAGTACTCTGCGACTAATTTAGAATAATAGCCTAACCTTCCGGAATTTCTTTTCGCCTGGCTTGGCCCTCGGACAAAATAGGGATACACTGGCTTCCCTCTCGCCACTTTCTTGACAACACATGCAGCTCCGCTCCATTTGCCAAATCTTTGATCCGGACACCTGTAGAAACAGGTAAGAATAAATACGCGATTGTGCGCATTAAATATTTAAATCCACTCGAGGTACATAAACGTAGCATCGCGCGAGAAATATGATGGCATTCGATAGCTGCGTAAAATTCATCCTCAACTCTGTGTTTATAAAAATTACAAATGACAGGAGTCATAGGAAACGCTTTCAGTATTCTACTCTACGTATCCTACTCTTCAAAGAAGTATCTACTGCTCTTTATTCCTTACTACTCGAAGTTACACGACTCTACCAAAGGGGAGAGCTTCGTAAATTAAGTAGTTAAAGTTTCTAAGGCTTCGCAGAAGTACAACTTCTTTTGATACACATATTAAATCAATGGAATAGTAAATGGTAGTAGAAAGATGTATAGGGAACGTATTGAAGTCACCGATTAATAGACCTACTAGAAACAGAATGAATGTTCCGCGATAGGTTTGCCTGTTACTTTCGTTACCGTCGCAGGGAATCTTAATAGTACAGATTTAGTTTAAGGGTAAATATTCACAGTAGGTATACTTGTTATTGCGTTTTACCTGCAGGTAGCTGCTACAGCGTCCTCTACACGCGTAACTGGGAATCGGTTTCGGGATACATCCTGGATACTGCAAAAAGTGAATGACTGGAGTCGCCTGGCATTCGTCGACACCTACGATTGCCCTCGCGGTTCCGCTTAGGAGGCATATTAGCAGGCTGACACCAGCTGCGCCGTGAGTAACAGAATTTTATAGTTTTATTCGATCAATTTGGTTCCCTTTTCGAGAATGTCAGTAGTATGATTTCTGGTTTACCAATATCGTACAGGAGCATAGTTTTAGCACGATATATTCCCTTCTGGATCTAGTGCTTCACTGTGCTTATAGATTTCACGTTCTACCCTTTTATACACTGTAGGTGGCCATGTATTTCCCCTTCCAGTTCGACGCTTATGTTAATAGCACTAGGGAAAGAATCGAGTATACGAGAACATATCAAAGCACTTCTGAGAATATTGCTTGTCCCAAATGATGGAAAGTATATCCGTTTGCATTCCTTGTATCTTTTTTATTAACCATAGTCTTTGTCCTGCCTTAGATAAATAGTTTATCGTGAATGGGATAAGAAACATAATATTGTACATTGCATATTTTATAATTTACAGTATTTTATCACTATACATTGGGTGCGTTCAGCGGACTCAACTGTTGAGCGATCTCGTTAGATTTTACTTGCGTTGACCAATGAGTTAAATCTAGCGAGATCACTGAACAGTTGAGTCTGCTGAACGCACCCTGTTATAATTCGTTTATTCCGAGGTGCTGCTGCAAGCCCTTATTAAATACTTGTCGATGTATATATAGCAGTATGTCGTATATATTCATATTATCCTGAAATTTAACAAAGAGATAATACTATGATATTCTAAATATTCTAAAGTTCAAACGATTTGCTGAGACGAAGGGTGAAAGAATAACCAATTGTATAAATCTCGTATATCCTGAATATCTTCCTCTCGTTCACTTTGAAAAGAAGCAGCAACATAATAATGAGCCTAGAAATTGGTCAGATATTATCGCTATTAACGCTTCAATTGCCTTTCCTCGCTTGAATGTAAAATACTATAATAATCTTGAGAAACCATTTACTATGATTAGGAAAAAATAGACCAATAAACAAAATGCAAGTAGTATATAAACTATTATAATTTATTGCTCCGAAGAACAAATAGCGCTGTTAGACATTACTGTGTGATATAGGTATATTGAGTTTTTATAAATTGGAAATATAACAAACAGTGTTAGTACAGTTACAAGTACGTTAATTTTTTTTTGTCATTATCAGCTCCTTTTATTAATGGAAGAGTTAATTTCTCACTATGCTCACATTTCCTTATTTATTGTATAAACTTTTAATGGACGTATAGGTATATATTAATATAGTATTTGCAACATCATATATAATTAGCATTTAAATGTTATATTTTGAGGAATATATCTAAAAAATTACATATCTATGTAATGTATTTTGTTTAAATCTTTTGTAAAAAGTAGCTTTGCATCACAGCATTATTACTCGTAGAATATTCAAATGTTACTAAAGCTTTCTCAATTACCAAGAGGAATACATACATAAAGTGTTAATTAACAATAACACAAACTTTGAGCATAGTAACGAGATAGTTTTAATACATGGTACTACATCGCATCACTATTAAACAATCCAAGTGTTTAGAATTGTTTTAAAAGTTAAGTACGTTGAAGCCACTGCGCTTCCTATCTTATATTCTTTAATGCAGTCTATACACACGAAGGGGCAGGAAAAGGAAAAGGAGAAATAATTTACTAAAGTGTCTCATATCTTCATTTTTATTTTAAACCAAATAATCTTCGTTACATAATCTCGAGATATAATTCGTGATATCATGTATTTAATTCATTTCCATTGTATTTATCGAGATATATCACCACATTTAATGCATTTACACTCTGCTGGTTCTCGTATTTTGATTTCCATCATTCCATCATCTTCGTTCATCAATTTTATCCCGTCTGCATTGTAGCAATGATGTAAAGTAATAAGCCTCTCCTTCAGGTAACTTTCGCGGCAGCAATAGCATTCCTATTAAACGAAAAGGTTACAGTTTCGTTGTTTTTCAAAAGCCTTCATTTCCTACCATAACTTCAACTCACCTTTGTGAAGCCTGTAGTACTTGCAACACTTGGTTGCACTTGCGAACTGCAAAACCCTTCACATTTCGTGACGGGAATGTCTCCGCTACATGTCCTTCTCAAACGTCCTATTTCATCGTATTCGTCTGAAGAATAATAATGGATTATTATTTCGTTCGCTCTACTCGGCGATTTACGGATTATAAAAAGTCGACTAGAATAAAACGTGATACCCTTTGTAATGTGTACTTCCGACTGCAATGTTTCACAACTTTCGTCATCTAATACTTGAGCAATTGTGCTGCTAGTAGAAATGAATGCAGTTGATAACACAAGTATCATGAACATAAACATTGTAAGGAAGTCCTGTTTAATTGCTATTTACTCTTTTAGCTAGCCTTTCGCTAATGCGATAAAGGTAGGGTCAAAGATCTTAACTGAAGTGAGAGAACAGAAAATCAAACAGATGCTTTTATAGGTAGCTTTCCCTCCGGCATGTAATAACTTGGGGTGCTGAACTCCTGCTAGGATATAATAGCATAGCTAGGCCAGGGTAACTCTCCCCTGCTTTTACATTGTACACTGCTGGATTTTTTCCAGCTTAGGGACATTACTTTTTCAGTATTTTGCATTATGACTCTAATGGGCTTTTTATGTCTCGACGCACAGTGGGTGATTGTATTAAAGGAACATGACTAATGTTACTTAGATCCTCAGACTTTTATGCCTTGTATATTTCCTTAGAGCGTGGTTACAATAAGTAATGTAAGTGAAAACATATTAGTGAAATTTTTCGTGTATTCTTTTTATTACTTGGGTTTTCAATTAAATTTAGCTGGTTGAACGGTTTCATATTTAATGATCATTTCTGGTCCATCCTGGACAATTATCTCTTAAGTCATCGTCGCTACGAAATGCTACTCCACACCAAATGCAGTAGAAATGTTTTTCTCTTAAATACTTTGTAAGAATTTCCAATTTTTCGCTAATGGGAAGAGCTTCTCCTTCTTCTTCTTCCTCCTCCTCCTCTTCCTCCTCCTCATCTTCTTTTTCTTCCGCGTCGCTATCGTTTTCTTCTGTATTTCGGGGCAACCAAAACCAAGTTTCCACAGGTTTTTCTATATTTAGTTGTATATCTAATTGTTCGCAAATCTTTTGACTTTTGTGTAGGTCCGCTATCAATAACTGCTCTGCTCTCTTTTGTGCAATTCTGCCACGAAAATCTGTCATGACTTTGTTATCCAAGTTATTACTGACCGAACTATTTTTATTTTTTATATCCTTTTTCTTAACACCTTTCCCTAAACCGTGCCTATTTAATTTCACCTCCACGCCAATCGGTTCGGTCATTCCTGATTCTGTTTTACCTATGCCTTGGCCCGGCTTGTATCCCATTTTCATAAGCATTTCGAAACCTAAAAGAGGAAGCGATACATAAAATTACATAAAGATGCGTATATCCTAGTACAAACTATATTGCAAAAAAGAAACGAACCTTTATTAGCACTCGTGATTGCTGAAGATAAACCCGCTTCCCTTTTCTCTTCTTCTATATACTTCACAGAACTTTGCTTCAACTTCGTCTCAATTTCACTCTTCTTTTTCATCAGCTCAAACTTTCGTTTATCCGCGTATCGATACACGAGGGTCGACGAGGCAGTAGATTTTTCGCTTGCCTCCAGAAATTTATCCGACATGTAATCATCATCGTCCGACATGTTTCTTCTCCGTCTATTATCGCTAATGAAATCTCTGGTGTAACCGATGCGAGTATCTATACAAAAGAAGTGTTTACGTAGCGGTGAATACTAGATTGATTTGTTTTGACAATATACATAAGTAATCGAACGTGCGTGTGTGTACATAAAAATTACATGTTCATTAATAGTTCTGTTGAATTCTTTTAGTCCGTATTTGAATAGTATCGGGAAACCGTATTTTTTGGGGGCGTTTTAAAAAAAAGAAAACAGTCAACAGTAGAGTATATTAAAAAGCTTATACTTGTTTCTTAAATAAGAATGCACGTAAACTACGTTTGACACTATCGAATTCAGTACGCTGCATTCATTTTAGGTTATATTAAATGTTGCCATACACAAGCGCGTAGTTCGAAAAACATGGAGCATCGTATGTTTTCGCAAAAGACACTTGAACATGTATGCTTGATGGTGCTGATTAACTGCATTCAAAATATCGATTTCCGAACGTATACATATAGCAGTTGACTTTGACGATTTAAATAAATAAGAATTTCATAATTGTGTAGTTAAACGAACGTAAGTCGGGCAATGATATTTTTAAAAGCGGGGACACTGATCGATTTAGCGAATAGGAATAGCCGGTTGCCACAGAAAGAAAAGACGTATTGCTGGAAAAGTTCCTTGTAATTAAATTACTCAGATTGCAGGTTGCAATATTCAGTAGTGTCCATTGTTCTAAAGTTATAACAGTCTATGAACGCCAATTCGTACAGCGCCTACGAAGTGTTTGTCGTTCTAAAAATAAATAAATGTTAATTCCACTAATAAGCCATACTTCTTTGTTTCAATAATATCAGGAACACAAGAAATGTATGTGTTACAAGGGCGCTTCCGTATCCGTATTTTCAGTAGAGGGTAATGCGTAAGAACTTTCTTTTTATATCGCCATTATTACACTCGTTTGCAAGTCATTTAAGTTCAGTGATGCGTAAGTCATTGTCTATTAATATCTGCAAGGAGACGAATTTTTTTATAGCAATTGCGTAGAATTTTTCGAACCTAATCTTAGCTTAGGGAAGTTACTTCGTACCGTAGAATAATAAGAAATCGGAATGCAAGAATACAGATCTCGCCGCAAGTGCCAACGAATACATTAGTATGAATATTCAGTGGCTTTCTGTGTCAAAACTATTAAGATCTTTCTTCTAAACAGTCGAGCCTCTTGGAAGCCAAAACTGCTCGATCCCACGAAATAAAAATTGGAGAGAATCGATGTGTTAAGCACCAGTTACGTGCTGAAGTACTACAATTGATAAATCTGCAGAAGCTGGAGTTGATCAATGTTACTGACTCGTAAGTAACGTCGCGAAGTTCTTATAAATTTCCTTGCAGTTGTTCGTAAAGGATTTGGAATTTCTCTCCGACAATATTGATTTACGGCACGCCGTTATTTTAACGTGCGTACGCCAATATTGCTGTGAATCGTGCCGAGTTATTTTTAAGGGATTATAGTTGCCTTTTCGAGTGTCCCTCTTTAATAGTATATTTCTATACATCGGTGTTCGTACGCGATGTAGCACGCCCAAGTGCTGCCTACTTTGAATTTGCTACACCGTTGCGTTCGTATGGATGACTATACTGCCGCCGGTCGATAAACAGCGAAACGCGGAACTGAATAGGATCGAGTTAAAGGAACGTGGACCACTTGTATATCTCGGTACAGTAATGCAGTAGCTCGGGAACAATATTTTTGGTGTTGGATCTATCTGGCTGATCACAACAGTGCTCGATTGGTCGAGTTCGGGCGTTGTTGGTCGTGTGCCGTCGCGTGTTTCGCCCTCTCCCGATGGATTCCCTCCGATGCAACGTCGGAGGCTCGAAAGTGCAAGGAAACTGGTGCGAAGGACGAGAGTGTTGAAAGCAGCGTACGCACTGCACTACGCTCCACCGCCACTAGCGCAGGGAAACATACCTCCTCGCTGTTCCGGACACGTCCGGGCCACCCGTTCTCACTAGACGTCGAGGGAACACACAGCCCGACTAATCGCGGAACCGAGGAACGTTCTGGAGCGGACTAATTGACAAGTACAGTGGGATCGTAACGTTCGTGGGAAGAGTTTCGCGACAAATAAGAGAACGGACACCAGAGCACCGCGATGGATTAGCGAATGGAATTTTTTTTCTTTTATCGCGGAAACATGTGAATTCGTATGTGACGCCTCTCCATGACAATTCTTACGGCACGAAAGGTCAAAAGCACGGCCCTCGTGACCAGATTCCAGGACCGGGTTTGAATAATAACTGTTCTGTGATAAAACGGCACGTTAGGCCTGCCCGATGACATTAGAACGCGTGACTTCCGATTATCGAAGTCGCCCATTTCCGTGGCGTGTCAATAACTAATCCGTCGTTCGTCGTACATGCTTTTGAACTATTCATAGAAAGGACTTGCCAGTCGGTGGATATTACATCAGCTATGGTTGTAGCCAGCGGCGAGTGGGTACAAAATATCAGTTTTCCAGCCAGTCACAATAATTCCAACCTGAATGTAAACGCCAAGCAAAATAACAAGATGACAGCGAAAGGCATCTTAATCTGCCGCGACAATTCTCATCCCTTTCAAGACCGCACGCTGATATTGGAGCATTCGGTTAAGATCGGCCGTTCGGTGGCGCGGGCCAGGGCCACGCCAAACAATGCGATCTTCGATTGCAAAGTACTGTCCAGGAACCATGCGCTGCTGTGGTACTCCGGCGGTAAGTTCTACTTGCAAGACACACGCAGTAGCAACGGGACGTTTGTTAATAATCAAAGACTCAGCGCGGCTGGCTTAGAATCGACACCTAAAGAGGTGTGTTCGGGTGACATAGTCCAATTCGGGGTAGACGTGATAGAAAGTACAAAGAATGTTACTCATGGATGTATAGTTGCGACATTGAAATTATATTTGCCGGACGGAAAAGAAGCTAAAGCTAGTCTCAGTACGTCGGTCTCGTCAACGGTTAATAATGTTACTCTCGAGGATCTATACAATTTAAATCAGGTTATGCAGGAGGCCTCGAGGCGCGAGAAAGCACTTTATTCTAAGTTAGGATACCTTCAACAACTTGTAGAGAATACTCAGAAGGCTGCCAACCAATCGTGGAAAGCGTTAATAACGGAGGATCGATTGCTCTCGTGGGTGGAGACCATCGAGAGCCAGTTGGTCGTTTATTCCAAGAACTATACCGAAGATGAGATGAGAAATGAATTGGTGAAACTACACGAAGAGAAAGCACAATACCAAAATGCGGCCAAGGAGGCGTTACAGAAAGTATTACAGGAGAAGCTGGAGGTAACTCAGAGGTTAGTTCAGTTAGAAGGGCGTTTAAGCGAGACAGAAGAGGAGTGTCAAAGTCTTCATAATGTAGCTAAATATACACAGACGGAACTTCAGGAGGTATGTAGTAAATATACAGAAGCACACAAGAAACTTCAGGAAACCGCGAAGAAACTCAAGGAGAGCGAGGAGAAGTTGAACTACATGGTACAAAGCGCGGAGCCGGAGAAGCAAGAACTATTAAAGAGGCTCGAGGATCAATCTAAAATCGAGAAGAATCTACGCGTAAGGTTGGCCTATTCTCGATTAGATTCTGTTGATATTTATAAACAGATAAATGCCCTCAGGAACTACATGCAGATCTTGCAAGATATGAATTCAAAATTGGGAACTGGCGACATCATGGATTCGAAAGACGAGGAGAATCCCATTGAAGCTATCAATACTATCCTTAATAAGTTGCATTCCATTCTCGCTCATAATATAGAGGTGGATACAGAGGACGACGAGCAGGATAACCAACGAAACTCGCAAGATATCGATTCGAACCAATTAGCAAATTCTGATACTTCGTGTTTGAAAGAACAGTTAGACGACGTATTAGCCAATATTGATAATTTAACGGAATACATTTTGCCGCCGCCATCTAGAAGAACTTTGGTTAACGGAAATATAAATATAGATAATTCAGACATTAACGCAGAGTCTGACACTAATTCAGACGCGACGGATGATACGTGCAGTATTACCAGCGACGATATAAGCGAGAAATCTGTTATAGAAATTAAGAAAGAAGAACCTTCGTACGATATAACCGAAGAGATTTCTGTACCATACAAAATGGAAGTTCGGTTTGCATGCGAGGAAAATGGTAAACAGCCGGAAATCTGTCAGCAACTACAAATCATACAGAAAGCAAAGGAGAAGGAAGATATGGAAATTAACGTTGAAAGCACAAATAACGGTAAATCTTCGAACGAGCCTGCAGTCGCAGTAAGCAGTCAACGCGAGAAACAAGATGAACCGGACGAGAATACTAGGGAATCGAACAAAGGATGCGAAGAGGAACATTTAGAGGGGGATTACGTTAAGACATTAAAACCATTGTCCAAAAGTGATACGCAACAGAGCCTGCATACAAAGGAATACGTATTGCAAACATTCATAGGGTCTATGGACTCGTTAAAAGTCGAAGACAATTTAGAATCGCAGCAAGCAGTTAAAAAGGAGTTGGAAAATCTCAAGGATTGGTTAATTTGCGAACCCCATGAAGAAATTATCGAGAAATTAAAAGAACTGTACTATCGTGCCAAGAATGAATCTCAAAGAATTCAGGAACTCCACGAGGAATTAGTTATTTTGAAGGAAAAGTACAATTCGTTCGTCGAAGAGAAAGCAGAGCTCTCAAAGAAGTATACAACTCTGAAAGCACAATGCGGCGATTTGTTAAACACAACTTATTCTGTACCGATACATTACGTGGCGCCCATTGCTATAATGTTGATATGGATGCTTCTGGAGAAAATATTCTAATGTTCTTCTTGTTTTTGTATATAACTTTTATGACTAATTAATACTGTATTTCTCTTCTTTTCTTTTTTTATTGGTAGTAATACAATAAAAATATAAACTCCCGAAGCAGTTTGTTAAAGGCTTTCGAGTAAGAGAGGAAGAAAAGACCTGAACGGTATGTAGTTTCGACAGAAATTCGAACATTTTTATACGAACAAAGTATGTTAAGGATTGTACATATTTCTCCGATACCACTGTTGAACCATCAACCTCAGATAATTCCTTGAAAGAGTTAGAAAGATAAAGCAGAGGGTATACCATGTTACCACTTCAAACAAGGAACCAAAATCAAATTACAGCTGAAATTTTGTAGCAATAAATATGTACATAAGATACAATCTTAGACTAAGCGAGAATGTATTAGAGGAATAATAGACAATACCACATAAAATGTTCAACATGCTGCCAATCTGGATATCATATCTTGAAATATGGTATTAATCTCTATTTACGATATTGCACACTTTACGTCGTTATTCTTTGCGATCATTTCCAGCATTGCATGTTCAGCGACTCGGATGTATTATTACACAAATTACAATTAACGTTTATCTGTAAAAGTCGGTTCTTACGAAAGCTCCTTTGATGTATCTAGTGTCTCGACAAATTTGTTACAATATTACTGGTGGAATTAGCAGGCACAGATCCGTGCTGCTAAAGTACGCGGTATTTATTGAAAAGGATGGAGATTAATTTGTGTTGAAACTATAAACTGATTAATTCGATTTCCTTGAAATCTTTTAACGTTCGGAATTCCTTTAAAACTGTACCATCGTAAGGGAAGATGGAAAGAAGTCGAATTATCGCGCTGCAATCAATTGTTGAATTGAGTTTGTTGAATTAATGAAACGATTTATTTAATGTTAGTATTCATCGGTTCTAAATCATAGTTCTTTGTTTTCTTTATAATTATTTCGTGTACATATAAAAGTAACTTTGTTGATGCTAATGGTTTCTCAAATTCCAAATCTGTTAAACGTATGTGCTCCATTTCTTTACTGGTAGCATGACAATAGAAGCATATCCATTCAAACGACCTAAGAAACATTAGGGGGAAGGACAAAAGTAATCCTTCGGCGTGTGAGACTTTCCACACACAGTTCTCGTTCGTATCAGTGTACCGGCGGTTTGTCCATAAATGGCCTAGATATCTGTTTCTAAAACAAATTCTAGTTATACTTTTCTATTAATTAATTTTTTATACGAACGCCACTAAAAATAACGGTATTTTCGTCATTCTGACTAGATAGTTTAGTTACAGTGCCATTGCCCAATCTATGTATTTCTGCCCTGTTAAATATATGTATAATGAACATCATCAGATGAGAGAACAATGCGGAGCATGTTCGATTTTCCAAAAAAGGACATTGGCCTGTCGCTTATGGGTGTTACTTTCTTGGTAGATTGAAATTATATATATTAAGATCGTGAAGGTTTATACGGATAAGTTAACATTGTACATAACATTGTTGATATAATCTTACTACTCATGTAATACCCATTATATAAAAAAAGCAAATAAAAATTAACTTAACGGAAGCTGTTTGCTCTTCTTTTTCAGATACCTGTACATGTTCTTATCAATTCAATCGCGTCATACGCAGCTGATTGATTGAGCAATCACGAAGATGAGTTCTCATCTCTTTATCTTTTGAACTAATACTTTTATCCAATTGTACGTTGCCTTTTACTGCATGTAATATGTCGTTCAAAATTTGACCAATTAGTTAGAGTTTACCAGAATAACTTACGTCCCAAATTGTTCAGACAAACTAGTTAAGGATATATGTCTCATATATACGTATAAACTGTCGTGTGACGAAACATTTGCACTTGCACAGAAGTATTCTCGTCGGATTTACACAGGAGTATGCGCACGCAAAAGAACATGCGAATGTGAGGCGAAGGACACCTGGAAAGCATTTATTTTATTTCAGCCGGACAACAGTTGGACAAGAGGAGAAGCAGGAAACGGGCAAACTTAGTACATCTTTGTCCTACGGTTCTGGTTTCCAAAAAATATCATCTTCGCCTCTCTGCGTACGCCTATAATGCAATAACTTCTTTTCTCTGATGATTGCAGCGAGCACGTAACGTCTGAGTACCGAATAACGATCGGTTAAGAATTACTTACGGAGTTACCGACCGCAATGTATCACCGATGAAGAAGCTGAGAAAAAAGTCGGAAAGCGCGATAGGCGGGCAAGCGGTGAACGAAGCAGGTGCCGCGACTGCGAGTTCAGATGCCTCGCCTACACGCGTCTGCAGGGACTTTCTGCGGAACGTGTGCCACAGAGGGAAACGTTGCAAATATCTGCACGAGCGGTCCGAGGACGATCCCGTAGAGGAGTACACGTTCTGCCATGACTTCCAAAATGGGATGTGCAACTGGCCCGGGTGCAAGTTCCTCCATTGCACGGAGAGCGAAGAGAAAAGGTTCAGAGCGACGGGAGAGTTGCCCGCCCACATCTTGACCAGGCTGAAGAATAACAATGAGAAGTTGGAGTATCCGATGTGCAAGGATTTTATCAAGGGTAGCTGCCAAAGAACGAACTGCAAGTTCAGGCATTGGAAGAACGAGGAGCCGCAGCACAACCTGATCACAGCCTCTCTTCACAATGTGCCCAGGCCGCAGCATAATTTCAATGGTATTACTAATGGGGAGAGTCGTAGATACGAAGAGGATAGAAAGTGAGTATACTAAACGTTCTGCTTCTATCTGTTTATCAAATAATTTCATTACTAATTCTAATTAAAACAGCCATCGGAGTACTGGTCCAATTGTAAAATACTATAATTCCTCTTACCAATGTTAATACATCAAAGTGCAATTGAACGCTTGCGTGTGTTTCTAGTTTCCATTGGCAAATGGAAGATCAGCATAACTTGGTGGCAAGCAATGGCTACAATGCATCTTCGCATCCTCCTGATTACATAGGACCCCCCGAGCCAAAGAGGCGACTAGTTTCTGGCGAAACTGTTGTCCATTTCGAAGCTTCGCCACTGGTCAGCCAACATGCTGCGCAACCAGTCACCCCGGGGTATTATTACCCAGTGATACCGCGCAACGAAGCTAGAGCAATTGTTTTGGAAGACGAGAATGCATTGTTACGGAAGAAGATAGAGGAATTAAAGAAACAAGTTAGTTTGTTGCTACTTTATTACTCTGATCTCACCTTCGTTACGATTTATACGTTTCTGTGCTTTTGTTATCCATTTAGGTGAGCGATCTAACAGCTACCAACGAGTTTCTGTTGGATCAAAACGCTCAGTTAAGAATGTCGGGTAAACGGACTGCGAACGTGACGGCGGTTACCGTCCCAGCAGTCACCATCACGAATACTGTTCCACCGTCGCAAGCCCCGACACCTCAGCAAATGGTGAACGCAGCAGTGGCTGCTGGTACACTGCGTACAGTTACTGCCAGTGTTGCGACTGTCCCTGTAAGTATAGCCACAGTCGCACCTGTCTCTATTGCAGCGGTTTCGATGGCACCAGTGTCTATACCACCGCCCATCGTCACGATGGCTCAACAAACGATAACGATGAGCGGTTCAGGTCCGCAGGCGACTAATCAACAACCACCTAATACGCAACAACCAGCCAGTTTACCGCTGTCGATATCAGGCGCCACTGCGCCACTGGTTTCTTACCCTATTATGACTCAAGAGCTTAGGCCCGTGTTGCAGTAAGTTGTAGACGAGAAAGGAACATCAGATAATACCTCGGGCACGTAGCCGAGAATCAAGGGATGCCGTTTACTGCGTTCAGTCTTTCACGGTAACAATGTGTTTTTATTATATCTTTGCGCGTAAAGCCGGCGGACGTGGAATGACATCGAAACGTCCGCGGACCCGTAAGGAGTACATTCTTCACAGGGAACACAAATGTTGACAGAATGTTACACCAATTAACGAACACAACGCCCTAGATCTTTATGTAGGGGAACTGTAGAAATTACCGTACAGGACAAACGTAACGATCATGACTGTTTCTTAGCAGTAAAGCTTTAACGATGTGCCCTTGTCGGAGCCCTTCGAATCTTGCACATTCGCCCCTTTCAGCGATTCAGTCCGCGAACGATAATATTGCCGACTATATTGATAGACGCAGCACGATAAATGTCCAAAGTGTGTATAGATTTAGACCGATAAGAATTAGAACTGATCTAAAACCATATTAAATGGTTAAGAATGATATCCCCGCGCTTTTTTCTTTCCCATATCTTGGTAAACATGAATTACAAATAAATTTGTAGGTAACTTTTTCGTGTCGCTAAACAAGATAATCGGATGAGAGTAAAGGAAATTGTAAATTAAAAGAACACGTATAAGAAATAACTCTTTTAGGCTAGTACGCGAAGATAAGTACAAAATAGGATGAAGCATGTAAACGAGTTATATTGGAAATTCGAAGATAAGGTTTACCGCTGCTCTGAACATAGTGGTGAACCTTACGACTGTTCTGTACGTAATGCTGTAAATAGTATTCGGTTGCTTCCTCGTTTTCTCAGATAAAATTTTTATACTTCCATTTTTTAATAAATAAGCTACCTATTCTTATAAAATAGCGATATTTTAATAAATTAAGTACTTATCGTGGTCTTTTGTGCTTTTACAAATTTACTTAAGTAAATGGCCGTGGGCTCAGGTGGTGGATAGTAAAGGACTATGGATTCAAGCCTGACCCATGAACATAAGAATCAGGTACGGACACTGTAATGTGCATCCTGTAAACCAAATAAACATGTATCTGTTTCCAAGCGATGCTGTCAGTGATGGGTTGATACATGTGTATATATTTTGCGCAATTACTATAAGAAATCGAGCAATAAGTATTTGTGTATTTTATATATGCATACAAACGTGTAATCTTTTCTGTGTAACTTTATAATAAGAAGCGCAGCATTAAAATAAAATGATAAACAACACATCCTTACCATAAATTCTTCAAGAAAAATCTTATTACACCGAACGCAAATACGCATTACGATAAGGCTTCGTTTCCCTTTCAATATTTCCCTCCATTTCAAGAAGTAACGAAAACGATGTTTCGCGTATAAAAACTATTTCCGACAATCGCTACTGTAAACGCATTAACAGCTTAAATAATTTGAACCGGTTACGTTATATGCATATAACATACGAAATTGCACTATTCTTAAGTTTAATATACGTAGATATAATCGCTCGTTACAGTAATTATTTCCATGGAGTACATATTTTCTTTACAAAAGTTTGTGCATATCACCTCCGCATTTATCAACCAGCGATATATTCTATCAATTCAAATACATAAAACCGAAGATAATTATAATCTTCGTGTCTTGTGTTTTAACATAAATATTTTACATCGTCGAGAGAAACAAAGGGGGGGGGGGGGGGGCCCGCGGAAGAAAGTAAGATTGTGTTTAATTGAAACTAAACAAGCCAGAGACCTGAACACGTATGCTCAAGTGAAGAAGTGGGGCAGAGCGCGGCGTCGCGTCGACTCCTCGAAATTATTCACCCTTCTATCCACAGGTCCTGGTTCGCCGCACCGCGCGTCCAAGCTTTACAGCGCATGCACCCTGTGCTCGAGCAGGTGAACGCCGCGTGTCAATTTCACTGCCGCTCGCGTGTGTACTCGTGCGTACTCATGCGAAAGAAACCTTATCCATTCAAGTGCCGGCCACAGGTGGCAAACAGGGAACCGACCGAACGCCTTGCAGCGCTCGTTTCACATCAACTTTCCTTCTTAACTACCTAAGCGGTATCTGGATTGCTCCGTTCAACTGTATTTGTGTCATCACAGACGAGTTCATTAGTCATTCTAAAAAGCAAGATGTTAAAAGAAATTAGAAGGAACGATACTATTGAGTTTTATATTCTTAAAACACGTCGATATGGCTACAGATTGTATTGAAGTAGTTTATCAATTTCAGCGAAGAGTCTAACTCTTAAATCTGATAAATCCAATAGTCAAGAGCCAAAAATAAATCGGTATACGTTTATAAGTAAACGGTTTTTACGCCGTGACTGGTAAAGGTCGGAAGTTTCTATTTTTCAACCAGTATGCACCCGCTAGTAAAATAGTACAGCAGAATCCAAGTAGGAAACGTAACTTCCAATGGTATCTAGAAGACTTTAAGACATTAATGATTTTAATAGTTTGCTCCCTGGTATCACGCTCGCTACCAGAATTCTCAATCACAAAGTTAGCCATTTCTGCTTTCTTTTCTAAGGACATCTGTACAGCGACTCTCAGCTTTGCTTTGGCTTCCGTGAAGCCTGTCCTTTCCATAAGTCGTTGCAATTGCAAATCTTCTTCGCTGAAATAGAACGACACGTTTTCCGTTTAATAGCCCGACACTTCTAATTCATAATTCCATCGCTCGTAATCTCTCGAATGAAAATCCTACCAAGTCACGACAATTATCTTGTGCAAGTAATTCAGCATGTGTCCTGTTTCGAACAGCAACGGCAGATCCATGGCTATGAATGGATGACCTTGTAGAAAATATTTAAACGTCTGCCAGTATATTTCCTTGTATATGTGTGGGTGCGTTATGATGTTTAGCTTCTTTCTCTTTTCAACATTGTTAAATATCAAATCGCCAAGTTTGGCCCTATCCAGCTCGTTCGTGTTTAAGAACACTTCCGGGCCGAATTCTTTTCGTATTTTGTGCCAGGCTGGTTTCCCAGGTTCCACCACTGCAAAGTGCAATGAAATTCGGTAAGACAATCAGCAGAGATGATTAGGAATTCGTAAGAAATGAATGATAAACGCAAGAAATGGGAATATTGGAAACACTTTGGAACGAAATTATCATATCGAATGCGTCATTGTTGTGCTATGACAATAGGTATGTTAATTTCTCTTCTAACCTTTCCGCGCTATTTGATCGGCGTCGATGACAGGTATGCCATGCTCACGAAAAATAGCAGCAACGCTGCTCTTCCCGGTAGCTATTCCACCTGTCAAACCTACTATGAACATTTTCTATTAAGTGTCTACTTGTACGTGTTTCCTGCTCGTCCTTATTAAGTGGACATTGTAACTGTTATCTGCATCGCGAAATCGGCTGCTTATTTGAGTTTAGTCATGATATGACGGTTTTCATCGAAAGCTCTCGTTCCGCACAATTTTGGCGACATATTACTGAATTCATACGCATCGACCAATGAGAGTCGCGTGGAGCAAAAAGGAATGAGGCATACGCTGCTTTCATTGGCTACAGATTACGAGTAACACGTTAATACCAAAGAGTAGGTATAATAAGAGGCGTCACTCCGGGCGGAACCTTTGAAGTCCTTGCTTGACCTTGGCATTTAAATTGGTTGTACATTCGAGCGGGATATTCAAATCGACTAAATATACCTTACCGCAGTTGGCTGATTATTGTCGAAGTTTACCGATCATTGCCGAATGGAGCCGAATGGGCATTTAAATTGGTTGTCTAGTGATTTCCCTAGGTTATTTCTGTCCTTGTCGAGTGACGCCTCTTATTATACCTACTCTTTGGTTGTGGGCCATTTGGGCGTAAGTGGAATTTGCCCTATGTAATGCAACAAACAGTAGAAACGTATATGTATTATTGCAGTAATTTTGCTGACATTTTGTCGTAAAGCTTCGTACAGTTTGTAAGGTTTGTTAATAGATACGTTAACTATGTAGCGTATAATTAATGCTACAATGTTGTTGCCGCCATCTTTGATTTCAAACGACGCGCGTTCTTCTCTGTGACGAAGCCGTTTAAACAAATTTGAATTGATTTGAATGATGTTGAATGACATCGTATCGTAACAGAATAATATTATATTTAATTCGGTACACAGATGTCCTGTTTATTCGACCGGTTTCAATAAAGAAAGGACGCGGATAACCCAGGGTAACCTTCGTTAAGTAGCGGGAACGGACGATCAAAATGAATCGTAAACCGCCGATTCGAACGTATGAGAGAAAAAGATGTAAAGAAATAACAAGTTCAATAGAAAGATTGCATATCTCCACTGCAAACAATACCAGTAACGTCCCAGCGCGTGCTCCATTAAAACCTGTCTCGAATGCAATTGAAACAAACGAACCTAACGATAACTCCCTGAATTACGATCCATTTGATACAACATTTGATAGACTCGCTAAAAATGCAAGGTATGAAGTTTTCTTACCGTTCTCCAGTAATGTTCAGTTTTTAATCAACTCCATTTCGCAGACCTCAAATGCAAGCGCTTAAAACACGTAAAAAAATAGAAACCCATGTCCATACAGATGATTCTAGCTTCGATAGCATTACATCGCCAACGACCGACCATAAACGTCTGTCGCACAATGATTTTCAGTTAGACGCTGTCAGTGTAACGTCTACTTTAAAGCTAAAGATGACGCGGAACAAATCTAAAATGCAAAGTATAAAGAAAACCATGAGTAAGAAGAACACATTAGCGTTACAGAGTAATGGAAAGTCGAAGGTAAGCTTTGCTCGATTAGTAGCGCATTAAAATTGTATCATAAATTAATAATATGATAGTTGTAGGAAAATTGTTAATCGATATACTTTAACGACCAGGTTAAAAAGAATAATGCTGGTGAAAAATATGGGTTGCGTAAGGCAAGGAACAGAGTGGATAGAACTCCCAGCTATTTACACATTGATTCTTCGGATACCAATTCTGAAACTGAGGTTGAGAATCATCGTAGTAAACATAATAATAAATTGCCCAAGAGACGTATTAATAAAAAATATGTCGTAAGGAAGAATAAGAAAGTCGACGACAGGCTACATTTAAGTTCTTTCAAAGATTGGAAAATGAAGCCATGTTCTGTTGTTTTGGAAGGATCCAATGTGATAGGATGGAAGAGTAAGATGAACAGTATTACAAATAATAGTTCGAATTCTTCGGAAGTAGCAGAAAATTACAAATTATCAGATGATTTTGAAATCACGAAAGTAAGCGTTAACAATTTAAAACGTGATGCCATAAATATGAAGCATTGTTTTGTTAAATTGGACAACTTGGAAATACCTCCAAATGTGAAATCATTTACATTTGGAAGAAAACATGAAAATGTAATCAGCAGTACACCTATCGGTAGATCTGTAAGATCTTTGGCTCATTTAATTCCTTTGTCGCCTATACCTACCAGATGTCCTGAGAAATTGAATAATCCTGCCATGTGTATAGACAATATTTCAATTGGTGCGAATAATAATGAATATATGTCTATGGAGAAGATTAAATTACCAGCGATCTGTTTAACGAATACTGACGTTAATAAGCGTAGCTTATACCAATCGGAGAAATTCGATGGGAGAAGTACCGATTCGTTGGCAATTCACTGTACGAGTAATGATATTCAGGATCAACGAGATCAGTTGGCAAAAGTAACATCAGAAGGACTTCTCGATTCAGTGACGAACATTTCAGCAGCTAAAATGAGAAATGACGTGGCGGGTGTATCTTCTACGCCAACACAGGAGTATATTATATCAAATACAGTAGAGAAGAGACATCATTTAAATTTTTCTGCTGACGTGGATAAATCACTTTCCCTGTTTGGCGATACAACTGAAAACGTTCAGGCCTCGTTATCGAGCGTTGAGGCAGCAAATAACGTGGTAGAAGTATCGCCCACCATTTTAATATCAGACGAATCGAATACAGGATCAAATAATAAGATGTCTTCTAATTCTATTACATTAAGTAACAAATCAATATTAAATATAAATAATAATGAAGTAGACACGGCGTGCAATAAGGTGAAAGAGGTAGAGCTAGATGAAATGTTAGATTTTAAGTTGACAACTGAAACAGTAGATCTGAAATGTAACAGTGCAAGAAATATAATTGACGAGACTGATAGACGATTTAGTAGAAATAAAGCACTGAGTGCGGGTAACAGTTTCGCGGGTAATGACGATAATCATAATGCGATGGAACTTTGTACACTGTTGAAACAGTTACAAGATCCTTTTAGAGTTACAAAAAGAAGAAAACGTTACTGTAAGTGGGAGCTTGATTTAGCCAGTATTTCAGAAGGTAATGATGTTGGTAATCAGTCGAAGAAAGACCAGATGCATTCGAAAAGATTGAGGGAGAGTAGAACAAACTTACCCATGAACGCATTACAATCTTTAGAAAATTTAACTGAAATGTCTATTAATGATACATTTGTAAAAATAGAGAAACCTATATATTTGAAGCCAGGTAAATGTTGGGCAAGATCTTTGTCAATATTGAACAGCATACAAAATGAATTTAATCTGGACGAATTATCTATTGGCAAAGGTAAAAATTGGAGGTATAGCGTTCAGGACGTTTTAAATATGCAAAAGCAAGGTAATTATGCAATATAATAAGAACTTCTATCAAAGATTTGTCGTTTAATTCGAAACTTAGGATTTATCAAGAGCTACATTTTAGATAAAATTCGCTGTGACACGAAGAAAACTTGATAGAGTATATAGAAACATTTGAATATCACTTTTTTTTAATATTTGAAGAAACGAAATTTTATTTTAAGATTTATTAACCTGAAAGATTAACGTTTTTATCATTTTTCACATTAAAGTATGTACGTATTTGTATTCTGGTTTTTATAACATTTATTATTTCTTACATATATCATTTTAAAGTAAATTTTTTATACATTTCTATTAAAAAAAAAATGGAATAAATATAAATGGGTAGGTTCTACGAATTGGCATGTAGCAAATAAAGTAGGTTCTTTGATACAGAATATCAATGTCAATCGGAATTTTACGTGTGCAGGTGTTATTCAAAGTTGTATAAGAACTGATGGAAATGATAAAGAACTGCGAGTAAATAATGAAACTATTAATAAATCTCGACACGAATTGGTTAATAACAAAGGTAGAACTTGCGATTCTACCAGCCTCGGACGTCTTTCAAGAAGAATATCGATTCGTGTTGTTCCAATTAATAAAACCATAAAATCTATAGAAGATGCGCCATTTCTTGGAGTTTATGGTATCGTTCCAGTGAAGGGTCAGAGGGTTTCTTTAATATATAGTGAGTTAATTTTTCATTTCACCGTATCAAACATTAAATGTGATTTACATAACGCTATCGTATAGATGCGCAAGACTCTGTTCTTTGCGATATTCCAAATGACGCTGTTGACGGTGAAATCATTAAAGAACATACAGTATCGGCAGCGAAGGAAGTCATCCTGGAAAAATGCGTGCAAAAAGATTATATACCATTCTCAACATATTTTTCATATTCGTGAGTATAGACATCACAGTTATTTTGAAATCTGTCGAACAGTAGCTTGACAGCCTTGTATTAGGTACGTGGAACATTGTCGAAAAATTGGGGAAGGTGTGTATGGGGAAGTTTTTCTTTATGAACACGAAGATAAGAAGTCCGTTATAAAAATCATTCCCATAGAAGGCAGCGAGTTGGTGAATGGAGAACCGCAGAAAAAGTTTCAAGAGATATTATCAGAAATTGTAATCGCATTGTAAGCAGGCGCTGCCGTTGCAATTCCGATATATTATATAAAAGTCTCGATTATAACATTGATACGAACATCTTTCCAGAGAACTACATAATCTGAGATTCAACGCGAATTATAACACTGACGGATTTGTAGAAGTGAAAGCTATTAAATGCCTTAAAGGAAAGTATCCAGAGAAGCTGGTGGAACTTTGGAAAATTTACGACGAAAAGAAACATTCTGATAATGATTGCCCATCGATGTTTAATGACGATCAGTTGTACATCGTTCTGGAACTCGGCCATGGTGGTGAAGATTTGGAAGCATTTGTATTTAATACTGCAGCAGAAGCTCATATTTTATTTGTGCAGGTCTGAAATTTTATGTAACAACAGTTATATAAAGTATTCCTACGAGTTCAATGTATCACTATTCATGAATTTCGCAGGCTGCATTAGCATTGGCAGTTGCAGAAAAGGCTGTGGAATTTGAGCATAGAGACTTACACTGGGGCAATGTATTAATATCTTCAACAAGCGAATCTCATGTTCGTTATAAACTAGGACAACAGAAGATTGTATTAGCTAGCAAGGGCGTGAAGGTATCTTGAAGAGAGAAAATATACATTGACTGTTAATGAAATTGACATTTTGTAAGAACAGATCGAAGTATTGAAAATTCCTGTTTTAGGTATCTATCATAGACTTCACTCTTTCAAGAGTAAGGTACCAAGGATGTAGTGTGTTTAATGATCTAGCATCAGATCCTGCCCTTTTCACGGCTCAGGGTGAATATCAGTTTGAAATATATCGTCTGATGAAGGATAAGATCAAGTAAGTATGCGTGTACATTGCTTGCGAACGGTAATGAATTTCATATACCTATTCGTAAATTCTTTCAGGAATAACTGGAAAAAATTCGAGCCCTACACAAACATTTTGTGGCTGCATTACACTTTAGACAAAATGATCACGGCAGTTAGATATAGAAGGAGAAACTTGAAAATTCATAAACATGGTATTGCGAAGCTCGAAGAGCTGAAGAATGAAATTTTAAACTATAACAGTGCCTTCGATTTTGTAACAAATTGTGATCAAGTTGTCAGCTTGCTGTGCACTGACGCAGAGTCCGAACTTACGTGTGTTTAAAAAAGGAGAAATGTTTCTTGTATGGTAATAGAAATTCTAGCAATATTAAACATTTGTTTTTTTTTTACAAAAAAAAGATATTTAATCTTGAAACTGTTTCAGTCGCATATAGGTCGGCGATGATATATTTTGTGTCATTTATCCTGCTTAATTCAGGGACCAAGAAACGCTATAGATTTGATACACGCGTATAGGTATATATGTATGTTATTTTTGTACAAACAGTATCCGTCATTAAGTATAAAGTAAATAATTAGAAATATGTAAGAGGGTAGTCAAGGGTCTATACATATATTATACATCTAACTGCAGAAGTACTAAGTATTTGTAAAAGAATTCCGAATTTATTAAAAGCCCCCAGCATTTATTAAAGACTAAACAAATTCTTAAAACCTCCTTTTGTAGATAAATCAAGTTTTTGTTTTCATTGGAATTTATTATAACTGTTCGTTCCTCTTGTTTGAAAGCATATTCTCTTATAAACTATTACTTTAATTACATCAACTGTAATGGGACAAATACAATATCAAAAATGCTGCAACAATAAAAGTCAGAATAAAAAGCGTACAAAAAAATACGTTGCATTCCTTACAAAGTTCGTGCGAATGACTAAACAATTTTTTTTTAAAAGATATTAACCAATTTCGTTATAAAAAGTTTGTTTCATTTAATAAAGTTGATCGCTACGAATGGATCATAAATACTCACAAGAATTGCTCAGTTTATGATATGCACTACATTGTTTAATAAAATTCCATCGTTGCTGATCAACCTGCAAATAAAAGCGCGCACACAGTAATGTATTCTATGTGTAATATGCTTGAATGCGTATGATTAATATTACAATTATCATTCGAAAAGAGTTCAACGTACAGTATTATCTTTCACAACTTCCTTCTCGTTTCCATATTTGTGTTCCAATTCTGGAGGTTGTGCTTCGCGATTACAACGTCTGCAATTGAAAATTGCTGTATAATGTGATAATATTTCGTTGATCGATTAATGCATTACCCAAAATTTTCTTTAAAATCGAATTTATAGTCTTGCATTTGTGAAACTGGGTACTCTTGCGTTTGCCTTAAAATGGTAAACCGCCATTGGTTTTGCAAGTCTGAATTATCTTGTTGCGTTAATGATACAATATTGTTTGACATTGCTTCTGCAAAGTGAAAACCTTACATGAATTTATTCGTTACTCGTGTAAGGGTTCAATAAATTACATTATTTTCAAGACATTCTTCTTACCATTTTCACATATATTTTTATACGAAGCATGTAACATTTTCTCTGGTTCGCTAATTTCAGTGTAGAATTCTTTTCGAACACTGTTCTTGTAAAAGTATTGATTTTCATCTCTTACATGAATTAAATTCGAGTCACCCGTGATCGCTCTTATTCGTTCATAAAGTTCTGTTAACTCCTTTGTATTCAGTGACTGAACACACACAATTATCGCTTATTAATTATACTATTGTAATGCGAAAACAGAATTAATTACCTGCAGCCAGTTCTCTGAATCGAAACTTCTTTCGCCAGTTATGATATCTTCAAATCGTCTTTGTAAAGTCTCAACGCTTTCCTTGTGTCTTGCGCAAAGTGCATTTAAGCTGCTGTCATAGTTCTTCTTCATTAATGTTATTTTGTCCTGATATTCTTCTATTTGAGACTGTACGACAAAATAAAAGCATTATATATAACGGTGCTATGTAACATTTACTGTAACGTTATCAAGTAATAGTTACTTTAAGAACAGCACGAAGATGAGTGTTTTCTTGTGCTAAACGGTTTATAACTTCTTTAAGATTTCTTATTTCAGAATCTCTGATTTCTATCTCCTCCAGTAATTTTCTAGTCTCAGCTTCATTCTCGTCGCTTTCATGTACCAAGCGATCTGTTTTGTAGCTTATCTGTGGATTGTTACTTTCGGAAGAACTCGGTCGTTCGAACTTTACGTAATTACTTTTGAACGTTTTATTTTCTCTAGTTGTGACATTTAAAAGTTGCTGTTCCTCATCTTCTTCTATTTCAATTTCTTTTATTTTCCTCTTTTGACAATCGTATTCTGATGTTTGCTCATTATTTATATCGTCTATTGCGTGTGCCATCTTTTCATCTTGATATGTCTACGAGCAAAAAGATATCATTAGTAATTAGTAATTAATAATAAACGGGAAGCATTACACGACAAATAATGTTTATTAACTATGTATTTGTCCTGCAAGTTTTCATTAGTCTGATCACTCGATATGTCTTTTTCAGACCCAAATTGGTTCTTAAGGATCAGCAGCCTCTTATATATCGTATTAGATAGCGTATATAAGTCGCTTCTCAATTTTTCCTCAACCATTTGGTTAGAGAGCTTCGTCGACAATTCAGAATTCTCATTCTTCCAATATTCCACGCTTTTCATTAGATGTTCGTTTTCACGTAAAAACACGTCTAAACTGCTATCGAGCTTTTTATTATTATTCTGGTAATTCGCGAGTTGCGCTTTCAAGTTATTAAGTTCAGCTTTTAACTTTCTCTCGTTCTTTTCTGACTTTGCAAAATCTTCTTGCAATTTACATATAACATCGATCTTATCTTTGTGTTCAGTTAACGATACGATCGTTCGGTTCATATCTTTTACTTTCTCATTCAACTGTTCATTTTCTTCTTTTAGCTTTGCGATTTCGCGATGCTTTTCATCCATTGTATTCTGATATTCGTTGACTTTATGCGACAAAATATTTTTATTTTTATCTATCACATTTTTCATGTTAATTATAGTTTCATCCTGTCGAGAAATTTCTACGTCCTTCTCAGAAATAATTTCATCAGCTCCCTTAAGTTTGCTTCTCAGTTCGTCGTTCTCAACAGCTAGGTCATGCAATCTATAATAATAGCATTATTGAGCGTAAATTAAATGAAGGTTTCCATTAAATAGCAAGCGACAGTAGAAGGACATATTACTTTTTCTCCAGTTCTTTAATATTATCTTCCCTAACTGCCTGTAAACTCTTAACTTTCAATAGATTACGAAGCTGCTCCGACAAGCTTCTGATTTCCTTGTCGTTCAATGCCAATTGTTCCTTACTCTGTTGAGCTTCTTCGAGGAATCTGTTGTTCATATTATTCAGATTGTTATTCTGCTTTCTCAACGCACTGCAATCGTCAGCATATTTGGACAGGTCGTTCTTAATTATTTGAAGCTCTTCCTCTAACTTCGATGCGAGAACAGCTTTTTCATTAAGTTCTGTAGTTACTCTACATAACTGTTCTTTAATGCTAGCACTTCTTTCCGACTCTTCTTTCTGTGCTAAACAATCACCTTCTCCTTTACGTGCTAACTGTTGTGCCACTTCGTCCTTCAATCGAGCAATTTCTACGTCCTTCCTCTGTAGCTCACTTTGCTGTTTCTCTAATTCTTCTGCTATTTGCTGGCGCCGATCCCCGGCACCTTGATGATAACATTCTTAACTGTTACTTAACAATCCGTAAATAAAAAAAGAATTTATACTAATCCTATATAATTCAATATAAAACGATAGGAACGTTGAAAAGTTATACCTTCAAGAGCTACGTTTATTCTATCAATGCAAGATCTGAAGTGTACTTCAAGAGCTCGATTAATCTGCTTGTCGTGTAAATCTCTCCTCTCTATGTCTAGTACTCCGTTTAATAGTTGATAAAGAATCGCTTCAATAAATTCATTTATCTTAATTTGTACGTGGTAGAAATCACGAGGCACTTGCTTGGCATAAGATTTGTATTTCTCATGTTCTTCTTTACGTTGATTGTACAAATTCGAAATTCGTTTCTTCCTCAATGCTATATCTAACGAAAACAATATTGAAATGCATGCTAACAAACATCCAGTATATTTATCGACAGACCTTGGGAAATATTAATAGCAGATTTTGTATGTTTGAGCGCTTCGTAGAAACTGTAGATTTGTTTAATCATCAAGGGACGTTCAATTTCTACGTATACTTGCAACTTCTGAATAAGGGAGTGCATCTTTCTTAGAAAGCGCGAAATGTATTCGATGATCTCTTTTTCCGCTTCGCCTGGAGGGCTTTCCCCATTTAATTTGATAATGTATTTAGGACAGTTCTGCTGATAAAAGCGTGACGATACTTATTTCGTTGTTAGAGGTAAATGGAATTGAAATATTATATTTTTTAATTCATAGAAGCTTACATCGTTAGTTATCGTGTTCAATGAATTTTCACTGTTAACAGAGTTAGGAGTATTTTCCAATTCTACGTCACTCGCATCACTTTTATTCTGCCGTACGTTTGGTATGATTACGCTATCCTTTCCACCTAAATAAATGAAAAATGTATAGTAATTACTTCGCTTAAAATGTAAAGAATAATACAAATTGTGTATTACTTTTATAGGTAAGCTTTAAATGATAATTTTACTTGAACTTCTTGTATCCACATCAGATTCGTAGTAAAAGCCTTCGGAAACTATGTCTCTTAAATTATGATCCAGATAAACTTGCTGTTTGTCATTTTCTACGTAATATTTTAAATCTTCTATTTGCTTTAAAAGATTCTGTCGTTCTATTTTATAACTTTGGAACCTTGTCATTATGGCATTTATATTCTGCAGTACATTATTCGCTTCCTCGCTAATGTCTAAATCACATTGCGGACAACTGCAGATACGATCGCAGGATCCATTAAATTCCTCCAAATTGTTCAAAGCCTGCTTCAGATTACCGAAGAAATCGCTGATTTCTCGTTTTGTAGTAAGTAATTCCTCTTCGTGTTGCGAAAGCTTAGCAGTTTTATCATTGATCTCAGCAGTTAAATTTTCTAATACGCTCTTTGTGTTCTTCTATTTACAATAGTAACGCGGAACATAATATTCGTTCGTCGATTAAGTGTTACAGAAATATGTAGCTAATATTAGAAAATTAATATACCTGCTCTTCATATATAGCAGATGTGTCTTTGATCAGTATTAACAATCGGTTTATTTCTTCTTCTTGGTCCGCCAATATGCAACTTTGCTCATGATTCTGTTTTTTAAGCTGATCCTTTTCCTGCAAGACACTCTTTAGTTGTTCCAGAGCCAAATCGCAATCTCCAGCTTTCTTAGCCAATTGTTCCATGTCTTGCAACTTTCTCTGTGATGTAAAACGAGATAATAAGATTTCATTATTTGGAGACGATTATTCAGATATCGAATATGCGCAATTACTAATTAAAAGTGAAACTGTTGCTACCCGCAGAGTTGGCATTTCTTCGACACACAATTGAAGCCTTTCGATCTCTTCTACTTGCAAGTAACAGCTTTCGCACTCCTTCCTCAAATCCTGTTCGAGTTGCCCTGCCAATTGTTTATAGCTATAAAACTGAAAGAAAGGAAACTCAGAGGAGCTCGTTAAAACTGAATGACTTATATAAAAGTGTGTATTACCTTCTCTTTCAGATCATCCACCTCGCAATGACGTTGATGGTCTAGCTTTATCAGTTTCTCATGTAATATCTGCATAATAATTATTAAATATTAGTTGACTCCGATAGTTTTACAAAGTATCTTTATTTCGATTTAGTTGCTAGTGATATTCTCATGTACTTGCTTTGAGATGCTTTTGCTGAGTGTTTATACAATCTTCCTTGTCTCTCAGTAATGTCTCCAAATTTTTATTCACATCTCGTAATTCCTCCATCTCCGCATCTTTTACCTTTAATCGATATGTAATTATAGCAACGTAACTAATATAACACAAATAAATTACTAACGAATGTATAACAACGCTATTTACACAAAGCTCATTCTTCAACACAATGATTTCAGAATCTTTCTGTATTATAATCCCTTTATGAGTACCACTGCGGACATCGAAATCAGATTCAGTTTCTACCGAGCTACCAGACTCTGACAGAGTTATATCTTCGGAACTCCCACTGCTGGATACATTGCATTCAAAGCTTCGCTCCTCCTGATTATTTGTTCGCAAGCTGATTTTGTCTGGTTCTATGTCACTGTTATCCTCATCGCTAAATTTATACGCACACGATATCTGTGGCATCACCTACATAAATATAAATTATTTGAATAGAGTAAAACGCGAGTACATTCGCATAGATGCAATTATAACTTCGTCTAAGTATTTATAAGCTTTGCATCAACCTGTACTCCTACGTTACGGGTTTCTAGTTCTACCTGTAATAAAAAATATTTGTGTGAGCAGTTATCGCTAATAATGTCAAATGATTATTCGTGATACTTTCTATACCTGTACAGCCACATCAATGTATTCTATGCACGACGAAGACTTCTCGGTGTAATCTATAAAATTAGAAATCGAATTGGAATTGAGAAGATTAAGAGAATTATACATAAATTTCTATTATACCTCTAGTAGAGCGCGATTTAAGAGCAGGTCTAAACGATGGTACTAAGGTGTAATTGTCCGAGGACAAATCTGCACGAAACGCGTTTAAGGAGTAAGAATATATTTGGGTCGGTTGATTTGTGACAGTCGATTCGTCATTTCTGTTACTTTGGAAATACCTTTCGGGGGGTATATGAATAGATAAACATGAATTCGAACGAATCAGAGGAACCGATTTACTAATATTCAGAAATGCATATTTTAACAGAGAGCCAGTCGTACGGTCATTTCTTTGTAACGGCTCGTTTATCCTTCGATTACAATCCTATAATATGTAAGAAAAAAATTATTAAGCAGTTACGCGAAGAGTTAAATAGATTTGAAACAGAGACTCACTGAATTTTCTAACTCTTTCTCCTGTCTAGGGGTAAGTTTGAGACTCTTATATTTGCGCAGCTCCTTTTTAACCAGCTGTAATTCATTTTGCGTTTGCGAATTAAGTTGAATTATATTATCGACCACTACGTTGAATGGTATTATCTTTCCTATCTGTAAGAGAGAATTACAAAGATGAGGTGCAGTTCAATTTGGATGATGTGTTTAATAATGTACATACCGATGAATCATGTTCATTGAGTTCACGAAAATAACGTGAATTCTCCAAAGAATTTGGACTCCAGGCTCTAATGTCTGAACAAGAATCATGTAACTTTAATCGACCCTCCAACCGTTTCCTTGGCAAAACATAGTCACCGTATATCAAAGGTATTCCAGTGTTAGGTCTACCAGCTAAAAAGATTCGGGGACCATGCTCCGCATAAGACATATCTGCTTGTCTTATATGTTTACTCGAATTAGATCTATCCCGCTTATACTCTTATTGTTGCCACCGTAAACATAACAGGAAGAGTTTAAAAGTTTTCTTAAAAATATAATTTGCGAGACAAATATTATTCATTTTCTCGTTTCTATTTACATGCCATAGTAACCACGGGTAAACAATGATTTAATTAATCATTAATGACAGAAAAGGGGATCGACGGAGTTAACAACACACTTGTACAATAAAATATTTTATTTCATAAGCTGCCATTAAAAAGAGTTATTACAAATAAGTAGTATATTTTGTAGCGCTTTGCCTAGCACTGCAAGATACAATATAGACACGGTATAAACTTCCATAAAATGCTGCGACTTACGCAAGATATAGAAATTATATCAGAATGACTGTATTTCAGTTAACAACTACCGAACGTTATTTGCTAATACGAATATACTTTATTTAAGTACAAAGTGCTATCGATTTATAATAATGAAGTACACCCTCCTCTAAACAGAATAATAATAATTTTTTAAAATGTCTATGTCCTGGATTCGTATGGAAAAATTTTTGCGCGATAAATATCGTTCTCTCAAAATACTTTGATTCATTTACATTTGGAGTAGTCGATACAAAACAGATCTTGCGACTATTGAAAATGATCGAGTCCTCTAACTTTGCGACCGAAATATTATAAGATGGAAGTGAATTTATCACTGCGGTACAGTAACATTCCTTGTTTCTCTTTATGTACATTTGTATCTTTGCCAGTTTCTTAAAGAGATACGATTGAAGAAACGCGAAGATTTCTCATTGCGTAACTATTAAGGCTGTATACGTTCCTCATTAATGTAATAATATGTACTAGCGAGACACCGTATATCCTTGCACTAAAAGAATACTATGTAAATGGAATGGGATATAAATTATCACGATCCAGTTTTCTAGTCACAGATGGAACGACGAAGGCACGAATACGTGATGAGAATATTTTACATGTATATAAATACGTTTCTTATGCTTTAAAATCCCTCTTACACCTAAAATTTGTAAAATACATTATACTTCAATATCTAGTGCTCAATTAGACAACAAATAACATTTATAAAAATGGAATTAAAATTCAAAAACTTCAACACTCTAAACATGCAGCGGAATAAACAGAATAGATACACGAATAGACGTGCCTGAACTCTGAATGCATTACAATAGAATAATCCCCACTTCGCATCTTTGCGAAGAAGAGAATGAAAGAAAAAGTATTTGGAATGATATACACATAAGGCCACTTGATGTCTTCCAACCCCAACCCCAACCCCCGCCCCCCTCTTTTGTGTTCGATTAGAAATGAAATGTTCACATTGGCATTTCACCCTCTTAGGTTACTGTTATTTACAGTTCTATTATTGAACAAAGATCTATATTTATAACGATAAATTAAGTAATTGAACCTCAATATCTGCATTATATACAAAAGAAATTCATCAAAATCGATTGAAAAACGAATGTATTACAAATGCAGCAGATAAAACCCTAACGAATGTAATTACGAATCACGTTTCGATTTAAGTATCAAATGATAAAAAGTGTAAAACATGATTTTAAAAAAGATCCCATCCTTTTCCGTAGTTCGTTTCATTCCTATTTAAGTACACTTTAGGTTTCCATAATTAAGTACTAAAAAATAGTGTTTTAATACTTGAGAAACATTGCTGCCTTCCAATAATACTTTTATGCACAGTCAATATTCATATCACTATCTTTCCAACGTATCTCGACAGAGATACGTATATATACTTTGCTCAAATAGTTCACATAAAATGATCGAAGAGGAGTTTCTTTTTCATAAAAAATCTTCTTCCAAATTAGAGGAAAATATTACGCGAACGATGTGAAGCAAAGTAATAATACACCTTTGTTTTAATTATACCATTTCATTTTACCGTTCTAATAATTTCTGCGTGTACTTATGTATATATTCCTGTACGAGAAATATTAAAACAAAAAAATACCGAGCATTGAACGAATGCAGACCTTCAGAAGCTTGTAACTTTGATCTTCAGAAGAATATGTGCTTTTCCACTTTAACTTCATGTTAGTTAAATTATTTAGTATATACAGCACTTTCAGTGTATTCCTAAATGTCCTTCAACTTTAAGAACTGCTTTCAATTTGCAAATCTTTCGTCAAAGTCAGTTACAGCGTTTAATAATGCTTCCTAATGTAAACTGTATTAAATGTTAAAAGGCATCCATGTAAATCTTTTGTAAAAATATAACTTTGACATAGATCGCGCGTTCATTATTGTTCTGTATCGTAATAAACTAAATCGTTATTAGAATAGCAAAGTGATGACCACATGACTTTGCTGACGCTTCGCCTACTCCACTGCTCCGACTGCTTATTGTCATGTTATATTTTCATACTTATCACTAAATACGTAATTCCTACGGATGAATGTCCAATCATGTTCAATTGAGCATGGCATAACGGAAATCGAAACTCGTGTCGATGCCACTTATAAGTGTAGAACACCCTGATCGTGACTAAAATGATTCTGATGATGATGATGGTGGTGATAATGATGATGCTGAGCAGTAGAAGTTGTCGCGTCATCTTGTAGTGTTACGCCGGTTAAATCTACGATCTCGTCTGCATCTTCGTCGCTGCCAGTCGCAGCGCTTTGCGTGGATTGATGGCTCCCAGAAGACAATTGGCTATTACGTGAGAACGATCCACGCCTCGGAGCAGCTAACGCTGCTCGTTGATTGGCTGGTTTCACTGTGATTATGAGGTTCGATGAATTGGCGATCATCATATCCGTGACCTGTAACCCAGACCAAATGTAGAACAAGTAAACAATTTCTGTCGGTTAACACCGCTTAAGAATTAAAGAGCGAACGAATATATTTACCTGATCAAGTGTTTTCCCAGCAACCTCTATACCATTTACTTCAAGAACTTCGTCATTCACTGCTAGAAGTCCTGTACTTTCGGCTAAGCCGCCTGGCACCAATCTGCTGATAAATACGCCTGGAACTTTCTCGATACCGCCACCTGCGGAAGGTGGCAATATTCGAAAACTCTCCCCATCCTTAATGTAGAATCCCAACGGCTTGTCAGAGCCATGTTTCAACAAACGTACGCGACGGCAAGTTTCCGGCAATATATCCACATCGATTATTGCCGATACCTGTTACCGATAGATAAAAATTCACGTCACAAATATATTTCACATGGAACCTTAGGTAATTACGAATTGTATAGCCAAGACATACCTGCCTAAAATCGTGTGGATTAGATATTGCCAAAGACTTTGGTTTGCCAGGTGTGCCACCGAGAATACTCGATATTAGATTCTTCGGCTTCATCGTCCCATACCCATTTATGTCCTCCAGTCCGTCTCCTGTTATATAAAACAACTGAATTCCACGTGCGAAAATATGAATATCCTAGCAACGCTATTTACTTTAAGAAGCAGTAGTATAGATCAGTGCGCTAGTAAAACAACTGATATTTTGTGTGTACTTGTATCGGTTAGGTTTGTATCTGGCGATTCTTTGTAGCGAGATTATCTTACCCTTTCTTTGTATAAGAATTCTAAGGAGTGGTTTCGCCGCGAGCAGTGCTCTTGCTAAATTGTTATCATTATTGATAGGTAACAGATCGCCATCGGTTGGATCTGTATACCAAATAAGAAAGCTCAGATCTGGACCTATGTCGTGTCGCTCGGCCAGTAATTTTTTAAAGTCCTCGTAGCTGATGGATTCATTACGGTTGACTGAAAATCTTATGATATCAGCATCAAACTGATAAAGGAGAAGAAAAAAAATCGTTGTCAGTCACGGCGCAGAGGTATTAACCGAGACAAAGGAGTAATAAGGTGTGGATTTCGAGGCATTTCTTTCATTTCTATTCGACAATTCAAAGCCAAAGTGGAAGCTTCGAAACGATTAGAAAGTAAGCTTACTTTGCTTTTCACCGCGACAATACTGCTGTCAATTTGATGGTGAAGTTTGCTCTTAGACATGATTCTTAATCCCGAAACTAGTCGCAACAATTGAAGTGACGGGATCCGCAGCTCGGACCGATGACTCGAACTTGGCTAAATCGAATTATTGTCAAATAACCGATATGTTCAATCAGCGTTGATACAGTTTAATGTAGTGTATAGTGTTACGTCCCCGTACGCCCTCCATGGGCTACGGCGTGGTTCGTTACGACACCGCTAGATGTCTTCGGCACTTACTACTTTTTCGTAAGCGCTCGTGTCGCCTGCCTGTCAAATATATTTTCTAAGGGACCCAAAAGGGTGAATGCACTTGGTTTGGACGCGTTACCGTAAACTTTTAAATAAAAAAATGCATAGCGTTTCCATTGAAAGTTTTATTTAGTCCTGACATCAAACTACAAAACAAAACATCATCTTTTACCTACTGTAAACATTAGAGTAGTAATCAACCTACTTTCTGTGTTTTTCAATAGAGGACGCGACGATGAATTGGAACATTACAGTTTATAAATTTCGTTGCTAGATAACGTAGCGTGTACGGCATTCATAGTTTTTATCAGTTTTTGTACGTACGTTTATGTGTCAAGTGAATGTCGAGTATCGAAAAAAAATTAAATCCAGATATAATTCTGTATATGTTGAACAATTTACTGTAAAAAATGATACACAGTCTTTTTATTATCAACTCCTCAGGGTAAGTGTCAGACTGTGAGGAAGGGAGCAGATGTGTTACTTGACAGCTACATGGTTAGAAGTAACATGTGTATTCGTTAGTAAAGATTAAGACACATCTGTTAAGAGTTTCAACAGATCGACGAATTGTATGTACTTTATTTTATATTCAGAGATGTATTCATGGAGAAACATTGGAAGAGCGCTGTCGAACGATCGCTGTGTGATTATTTCTTCGATCAACAGCGAAAAGTCTTGTCTCCCGAGGATACACCACCTGTAATAGCAACACCCCATCACTTTCTGATCAGTATATATCGGTGCAACATGTTTTTCGTCGCTGTATGCATGACAGAAGGTACTTTCCAAACTTTAAGCGATACGTTCCTATTATCAGATCTTTTAAATAACAATCTGCCGTTACAGTTCCACCGCTATTTGTAATAGAATTTTTACACAGAGTAGTAGATACTTTCGAAGATTACTTTAGCGAATGTACAGAGACTATCATAAAAGAAAATTACGTGGTCGTGTACGAGTTGTTGGACGAGATGCTGGACAATGGTTTCCCGCTAGCTACGGAATCTAATATTCTGAAAGAACTTATTAAACCACCGAATATACTAAGAACAATCGCGAATACTGTCACAGGCAAGTCTAAGTGAGTATTTTGATAGTTTATCGACAGCGAAAGATGAAATTTAACATGTTCTTACCTTGCCGATATTAACAAACCACAGTGTTAGCACGATATTACCAAGCGGGCAGCTGTCCAACGTACCCTGGAGACGCACCGGTGTTAAATACACCAATAACGAAGCATATTTCGATGTTGTGGAAGAAGTAGACGCTATTATAGACAGGACAGGGGCGACTGTATTCGCAGAAATTCAAGGCTACGTGCGTTGTCTATACGATGCTATTAATTTTAATTCCATGCATCGAGTAAGAGTAATTTCTACAATACGTTACTCACATTGTAGATCGACTGCTGTATAAAGTTAAGCGGTATGCCAGACTTAACGCTGTCTTTTATGAATCCCAGATTATTCGACGATGTTAGCTTTCATCCTTGTGTTAGATTTAAAAGATGGGAGGTAAGTTTCGTTGGAAGCTCGGTGAAGTTTATTGTTTGTACAATTAACAAAATCTATGTTCTGTTTACAGTCGGAGCGAATACTCTCATTTATTCCACCAGATGGTAATTTTCGACTTCTTTCGTATCACATAGGATCGCAAAGCATCGTAGCAATCCCAATATACGTGAGACATAATATCAGCCTTAAAGAACCAGGAGGCGGTAGATTAGATATAACTGTAGGACCGAAACAGACTATTGGCAGAACTGTATGTATTTCTTTTTTTTTTCTTTCTACAGTTCGTATGTGAAGGTGTAAAATCTTCTGTAATATTCCAGTACTACGTGCGTTTCAGGTAGAAAACGTCACGTTAGAAATTCCCATGCCAAAAATAGTATTGAACTGTACTCTGACTCCAAATCAAGGGAAATATTCTTTCGATCCCGTCAGCAAAATACTGTTATGGGATATTGGCAGGATAGATGTTACCAAATTACCAAACTTGAGAGGCTCGGTATGGTTACTATGATCGAGTGATTTAAAAGGTGTAAGGAAAATATTGAAAAAAGTAAGAGTGAAAATTTGTTTTCAGATTACCATTCAAAATTCAGCTAGTGTAATGGAGTCCAATCCTGCGATTAATGTATGTACACGCTGTGTATTATATTGTAACACATAATATTCGATTTATAAACGAGCGAACACTTTTTCTAGGTGCATTTCACGATCAACCAATTAGCCGTCTCTGGCTTGAAAGTTAATCGGTTAGACATGTACGGAGAGAAGTATAAACCGTTTAAAGGTGTTAAATATATTACCAAAGCTGGTAAATTTCAAATAAGAATGTAAATAAAAAGTGTAACAGTCTACGTATAAAATGAAATATTTTTCATATTAATTGTAACTCTAAATATACACCTTATAATTCATACGAATAATAAATTAATAAATTCTTATAAAACAGCCCTTCATATTCGTAAATGTTAAACTTTTATACAAAAGCAAAATATGCTTCTTATACTAAGCCTTAATTATCTTTCTGAATACGGTAATATATCTAGAACCTTTGATATGTTATTTTTATTAGCAAAGTGTATTTCATAGAAAACATAATAAATAATACATGTAACTTTATAACGTACTCTCTTCAATCTAAAATAATTTACGTCTTAGATTGACGATGCAACAGTTTCTTGGCTTCCAAGTCTTCCCATGTCGGGTGCGTAGCATAAGTATATAAACGTTCCATATTAGTGGCATAAATAGTATGATTGCTAACAAGATTTTTATACACCTGTTTGTAACAGAGTAAAAACCATTATAGGTGTAAAATTTCAATTATTACACGCTCGTATTTAGGAAGCTAGTTTTCCCTACCTTCAATGTACGTTGTAAGTCAGCTGTACTGACAGGTTGCAATGGAGGTGGAATAGTTTGCGGAGAACACGCGTAAGCGAACGCTGTGGCTTGTTCTGCCTCTTCGAAATTTTGTTTTATCACAGGTACTTGACCATATGGATCTACTATCTCTGTTGCGCTATGTTCGGACGACCGTAGTATACGAGTGGAATTTCTTTTCCACGAACTAGGCACCGGTTCCCCGATATTATAAATGAAGGAACCATCTCTCACCGCGTATCCTTTCCTTCTCGTAAATATAGCTGTAAGTATATTTTTCAAAAATATTTGCGTCGCAGCTATAACTATGTGCGCTGTGCTCTCCTCTGCTCCATCCATATTATTCTCCCACGCCGCGAGCATCAATCTCGCCAGTACAAAAGTTCTATCGGGCAGTACGAGCTCTTGGGCGCTGGAACGATTCGCTCCGATAGGTTCGTCTCCGACAGGCGAAGATGTTTGATTCAGTACCTCGACGTACATATCTGCGGGCTAAATATGAGATATAAAAATTTCTATTCTGCGTATATAAAATGAAAAGAGAATAGATTCAAATGCCTGGCGAACCTCGAAATTAGATTTATCAGTTTTGTATTTCCTCTTTAATCGTAGACGTTTCTCTTTCAGAGCTTTGTCTTTATCTATTTTACGAATAGGCGTAGCAGCGGCTAAACCTCTGACTTTATTAAACAAGCACAGAAGAAATTCATTATGAAGATGAACCTGGTCTTCCGTCATAATATTCCTTGCCTCGCAATCGAACTCTTCCTTTGTTGTCTGAAATAATAATGCTGTACAGATTACAATATCGATATTATAACATTATAAAGTAACATTCAAGTACCTTCATTTGAAACCATAGCTTCATCTTTTCAAAATACCTGTCAACAATAAGAAGTGTATGCAATAAGGTAATGTCACTTTAAGCGAAAGAGAATCGAATAGGCGGAGACGTTTGAACATTCGTGAAGTTTGAACATTCGGGAAGTTTGGATTATAAGATCCTTGGCGCCCGACGTAATTTCTTATGTGTTTCATTTATTCCTTAAACTTAAAATACAACTCACACTTTTGCATTCTCGCCGAGTGATGCCACAAGACTTTTCCTAGCTAAATTTAGTTCTTTGGACGTTGTCATATTTGAATTATACTTTGAATCCAATAACCTATGTTGCTGATGTTTAAATCTACGTTGTCAATAACGTTTCCCAGTTACGTTTTACTTTATATCGCGATATTCTAAACCTTATTAAACTATTACTCTCGTATTTTTTCCAGAAAACTTTGTATAAATTTCGCGTAATGTTGTCACACGTCCGTGGACATTTAAACCGTTCAATCACGGACCATACAACTGGCTACCATGTTGACACTGTTGACAGCTCTCTGTACTTACAGTAGCGGACGAAAGAAAGTTTACAACTTTTAAAATCGCATAACTTTTATAAAATTAATCCAAACGAGTTGAGTTTTTTATTTTGAGAAGCTACAAGGATCAGTTTGCTAAGAGACGTATTTCGCCGTTTTGAAAAAAATGCACTTGGTCGGAATAGCAAACGAAAATGACATTTACTATTTTTGTTTGCCATTCCGACCAAGTGCATTTTTTTCAAAACGACGAAATACGTCACTTAGCAAACTAGTTCTTGTAGCTTCTCAAAAAAACTCAACTCGTTTGGATTAATTTTATAAAAGTTTAAAAACTCTCTTTCGTCCGCCGCTGCATATATTCTTGACGTTTCAAAAAATTTAATTTAGATAGAATGTTGCTCAAAGTGTATATGCCTTAAATAATCAATTACATAAAAATGCACTTTGATATTCCATGTGTATACGAAAGTGGTTGAATGAAACGAATGTTTTAAGAATTCAATTTATTTTACAAAAACACGAGTACAAAGGAGTTGCCTGTATATACAAATATCGACAAACATATTAATACATATTATTGCTTTGAATAAAATTCACGCATATTTTACTTTAAACAGAATATAAACTGTAACGACTGCTGCACTTTATAAGAAATTTGTACATAAACTTTAACTTGACACTTTCATTCTATGCTACCTCGAAACAATTCAGCACTAAATTATTTGACCAACTATTAAAAGTGTATAACAAGTGTATAAGTATATACATATAAACAACAATATCAACATTTCCTTCGCTTGTAATGTCATGGTTCATTTGATCTTGCAATATAAAATAGTATAAATGTAACATAAAGGTTTCGAGAGCCTTTTGCAATATCTATCTTTACATTCCACGTTCGCTTGCATCGTACAAACGTTCTTCGAGATATATAAGTATCGCGTATTTTACATATCCGTGTCTATTAATTTAACGTTCGCGTCCTTTTCTTTCCTTCTACCATTCTCTTCAGCTTGTGTCACCTAATTTCTTTCGAGTGTATCGTGGAGTGCACTAGATCCCACGATATCAAGGTTTTATTTGGTTTAGTACACAGATCCATTATAACTGGAGAACCATTCGCTGCTCGCAATACGCCTAAACACGTACCAGCTGCCATGTTATATATCGGTGTACCATTCTAGACGCAAATAGTTACATTCTTTAGTACATATAACTCGCACGAATAAAACAGTAAATACTTACAGCTCTCTTATGACGCCATTCTTGATTACCACCCATCTCGTGGCATTTCCCGAGCTTTGCTACTTTCTCTGCGCCTTCCATGCAAAGCATTTGACCCAATACCAATTCGTTCTTGTCTGTTTCGTACCACATCTATGTTCAAGGGACCACGTAACAATGAATTATACCGACTAGAAGCAATAAATCTATTTGCAGAAAGACCTACTATTTTGTATTTAATTACCTGCGACTTAATTCTCAAGCACGGCGATAAAATAAGTTTAGAACCTTTCGTTTTGATGTCCTTCTCACTCTGAACACATAGCGCGGAATTGGCAAATCTGATTTGATACTGATCCGTGTAATTTCTCTTCCTCGAATGCCAAGGCTGCATCGGTCTTTGCTCCATTCTTGCCCATTTATCTTTCAATCTGGTCTTGTCATCGTCCGGCAGTGTTAATTCGGGATACACGACTTTTAAGTACCACGCAAAGTTCTTGCAGTTCAATTTCTCTCGTAAACGTAATCTTTCTGTAATGTCGCCGTAGTCGACCTTTTTAACATTCTTTAAGAAGTAATCTTTGTATTCATCTAGCCACACGTATGCCACGCGCAACGAATTTTTTAACATAGTATCTTGTCGATCGTCTCCGCCGTACGGTCGACGCCTTCTAAACACGTGCCCAACTCTTGAACAGGGTATCAGTTCGATGCTTCCACCGCACATCCATATCTGAGAAATATTACGAGTCACTTCTAATTCAAAACAAATACGTAATTAAGTAAATAGTTTACTGTCCATCATCTTACTCTGAATGATATTTCTAGATTTTCACCGCCCCAGATATCCATACCAGGATCGTATTCTCCCAGCTTCGTAAAGTACTCTCTATCCATTGCAAACAATCCCCCTGCCATCGTTGGCGATCTATTCAGTAGTAATTACCAACGTATACATGACGGAACATTACAAGCGTTACTATGCATATGTAAATATATGACCTCACTTTATAGGCTTTATAAAATCTTGGTCGTGTACAAGTGTACCGATCGGCAAGTTGTCCCATTTGAAATGTAGGCCCCAGTTGAATCCTCCTCTCACCAGAGGACTACTAGTGTACTGGAACGTGTCAGGATTGATGATATCGATAACTGGCATAGCAACGACAGTTTTTGAAAAAGCGATTCGCGAGAGAAGGGGCTCCATCCACATCTTATTTACTTCGACGTGGCTATCTAAGAAAATCAAAACTTCCCCGGTCGCTCTACTCGCGCCGAACATTCTTGCTCTGATTAATCCCTCTCTCTTCTCAGTCATAAATAACTTCACTTTATTATCAAAATTATTATCGACGTATGCCTTAATCTTCTCGTGTAAAGCTCGGCTGTCGCTCCAGTCGTTAATTAAGACAATTTCATGCAGAAGATGCGCAGGGGTCCTATCAACGATAGAATGTACAGACCGTAAAAGCGTCGTATAATGTTCATTGTAAAAACATATAACAACACTGGCGTTCGGTAATTTCCCAGAGTATTCCTGCGTTGCGCATAATTTGTGCCTCGTGTCCGGTAATTGCCTATGTAATTTAATATTATCCGATACCAAAACGTTGAAGGAATAATTCTTATATCCTTCGTCTCGTTTTCGTTGATCATCGGAGTTCCTCACCATTCCCAATTCGTCTAAATCTACAAATAAGTTATTACTTTCCTTCGGGTGAATAGTTTGGCAAATAAAGTTGAACTTAACTGGATATTTAAATAGAAAGGTACCTTGCCCTAGAGTAACAGTGGGTTTAACTGGTACAGGCATTAATTGCTGCAAAAGTTTCTCACTGTTCTTGAAATTCCTTCCTTTTAAGTTGTAGGTGCCTTTATCGACCAGGGTCTCTTTATCAAGGTGAAATACCCGATTATCACGTAGCCCGAGTTCACGATCGCTGTATACATCGTGATGAAATTGTCTGAACAACTTGGATCTCTCTGGTGTAAGCATCGTTGGATTGAAAGTGTTAGCATTTTGGGACAGTCTTGAATAGAGATATAAACTAATAGCCCATGTCAGCGAGGCTATTACTATTCCCGATATGAAAGAAATGTATCTTGTTGACATCATCTACGAATTACAAAGAAAACAGACAATTTATAATGTCCCACGTAAATACGTAGAATGTTTATTTTTATTTATTGTTACCATGAGAAAATTAATCGGAATATAAAATTATACACTTACTGCAAGAATATTCGATTGTTTATTGATATTTAAACTGTGATTATGCTACTAAAACATATTCTACATTTATGGTACGCGTAAGTATCTACGCGGATGATGAACTACTATAAAATGCGCGTCACCATCTTTGAAGTTTCTGTAACAGCTGTTTTATCGGCTGCTTATTATCTTTTGATATTCAGAAGTGTGTCAGGTATTACAAGAACTACGGATATTCTGACAGCAACGTTTATGTATATATTATTTTAATAACAAAATTTTACACGCGTCATTAAGTTCTTGTGACTCTATTCTCAAAAGGAATCTTCTTACACCAACCGCCCCTGTGGCCTAATGGATAAGGCATCGGTCTCCTAAACCGGGGATTGTGGGTTCGAGTCCCACCAGGGGTATATACAACCATCATTTTTTTATTTTTCACAAGTGTAACTTTTAAAACATCGCCACGCACGTCTGACACGACTTTAAGTATTATATGATTATTTTTAATCGTAATAAAAGGAAGTGTTACATTTAGAAAATAAAGATTTTATTTGCGTAAACATTCAATATGATTATAAATATCGTACAAAAATCTGTTACAATACCTTGATTTAATGGAAATATGTTATTACTGGAAATCTGGTTTGGTTTTAAATAGGGGTGGATTAGAGCTGAATTTTTTAATTCACGACACTCGAATAACGGAAGTTTGTAAAGCTTCGAGACTCTGGAAACTTGTAGCGTTGATTCTGTATTGTGAGCGAAAGTATCTTGCCTTAAGATCTGAAGTCGACAGAATCTCTACTGACCATAGTTAAACAAAAGTAACGAAACACAAACAGAAATATAAGAAATTCTCGAGGCACGCTGCGAACGACTTTATTCATTGATTTTATACGTTTTCTTATCTGGCTTTCGAGGTTTCGACGCTTCAAGAAACCCATCCCTAGTTTTTAGTAAGTCATTGTAAGTTCAAGCCACGCTATCTTTTGTCTCACCATTTTTTACATCTGCCGCATAATGAGTAATGAATCGCGCAGATGGATCGCAGACCCCTTTTACCCAACGTGGCATCCAGCAGTATGGCACGAAACTTTCAGCTTGCCCTCCATAATGTTTTTCAAAGACATTTCTAAAGTAAGAAACAGTAGCATTCAAATTAATCGTACATAATTATTATGTCATAAGGTTTACGCTATTACCTATAGTAAAGTGCCTCTTTAGTTTTCGGAGTACAGTGAGGATATTTAAGCTGAGCTTCTTCCAAGTCCTCGTCTGATATGCTATTACCAACAATGTCGTGTATGATTTGAAACAGAGGCTTTTTAACCGATGTTACACCGTCACTGAATGCTTCTTTATGCCTCCACAATATATTTGATGGTAATAGGTTAGTGCCATCAAATGCAGATCTTAATAAATATTTTTCAATTCCTCCTGTATCAAATATTATATTCAACACGCCTTCGAATACATCCATATTTCATTTGTTAAATATTCTACCGGGCTGTACCTTGAGGTTGTCTAGAAGCACCATCTAACGATAGATAATAACTTGTGAATTGGATATCTAAAAATGGAACTCGCAATTCTAAACTGAATGCACTGGTTGTCCTATCCGCTCTCAAGCCATCGTATAAATAGATATCGTTTAATAATCGAACAGATTCATTATGAGCTTCTACTGCATTAGGTGCATCTTTGAAATAAATATATCCTTGCGCCAGTTCATCCGCACCCTCCCCACTGAATATTACAGTTGTTACCGTGTATCGTTTGATGTATCTCGAGATAAGATACATACTAAAATTTAGGAGAATATTTAATTGGGAAGCTGAGAAATACGTATGAATGAATATGCGCGATACGTGTAATAATTTACCCGATAGAAGCACGGATTGTGGTAATGTCATAGGTTTCTAATTGATAGATCAGTTCGTCAAGAACGTCCGCCACATCGTTTTGCGAAAAGAGTATTTCATGGTGCTCCGTCCCTACGTGATCTGCGACCTAACAAACATTTACCGATATTTCTAAATACTAACATAACGACAGGGTCAGTAAAATACAAAAGCATCTTGTTTAAACCTGTCTAGCTGCAATAATATCTGGACTATCGTCCATTCCGATAGCAAAGCTTTGTATTTTGTATGGTAGATTTTCCTCTTTCGCATGCTTTACAAGCAAAGCTGCGATCAAACTTGAATCCAGACCGCCCGACAATAGGCACCCAATTTTTCTGTCCGTCATCAATCTCTTTTTCACAGCAGCCGATAGCAACGTTCTTATGTTTCCATGTATATCTGTGATATGCAAATCTAAAAGAAGAAATAATGTATTACATTAGTTTATGTCCGCTCGAACACTTACGAACAATATATTTCGATCACTTTAACAGACCATTCCATGGAGTATAAGGCTTGAAACTAGGCTCGTCTCCAGGTTTGTGATAATTCACCCTCGTTAGTAATTTTGTTCTACCGTTGCATAAAATTGCGAACTCTTCGTAATGGCCTGGTGGGAATGGTTCCAATAATTGCTTGGACTTCACTAGTTTCTTTATTCCCATAAGTCCCTAAATACATACTCTAATAAATAAATAATCGCAACGCGCTAAGGTAAAATTTGAGCGACTTTTTTTACTTTGCTCTCTGAACAAACTGCTAATTGCCCGTCATCGGAAGATAGCCGGAAGACGGGTCTAACACCATAGGGATCCCTGCCAATAAGAATTCTCCTACGTTCGATATCCATTAAACAAAATGCAAAAACGCCGTCCAGCATTCTGGCAACATTCTTAGCACCAAAATTTGCGTATAAGTGTATTATCACTTCGACGTCGCATTGGGTAACGTATTTGAATCCATATTCCTGACCAATCTGCAAAGTCAAGTTACCGATATAGCGATAATGCAATTTTTGTACAATAATAACGTAATAACTCATGGATAAAGTTTCACTTCTCTATTGTTGTAAATTTCACCGTTGCATAATAAAAAGAGATGCGGATATTTATACAGTCTCATTGGTTGCATTCCATGGAGATTATCAACAATGGCCAACCTGTGGAATCCGAGGTAACCATTCTGCAAATAAAGATTGTGAAAAGCTATGCAAAGAATTATACTTTTGTAGTCATTTTAAAAATACAAATAAGCATATGTCAAGATGTTTTAAATCTTTTACAGGAATCGTACCCTAACTGCAAAGTCAGATTCGAATTTAAATGCTTCTGGTCCACGATGCTTAATTTTTTCAAAGTTTTCACAGATGCAGGCCAAAGGTTGTTCATCCAATCCGAACAAAGCCCAAATTCCACACATGGTATCGAACTAAAAGTTTCTTGAAAATTTTCGTATTATCATTGAAGATTTTATTCCGGTATACTTATGTTAACATATGGAGACAAATGATCACATAAATATTCTCTATGAAATCTTAGTGTGTGCTACGTAAGGTTAAAATATTGTTAATGCGAAATATGTATTTGAAAAGGTAGGAGATACTTTGCGAGGGAAGTGTCTCTTAAAAAAGATTTTTCTCTTACTTCTATATGGACGTTTCTACGTGCACGATGATCGAAGTTGTAATAACGAAACGCGAATAAAATACCTTTTTTATACGTGTATGTACATGTAACTACTGCGCCACATGGCCTGCGTGCGGCTGCGCGTTCACTGTTATGACATTGACGGCATTTATCAATCGGGGGTTTATTGTAACTGACAAATTTAAGAATAATAAAACAAAAAGGCATTAAAATCGAGGCCGAATGAAATAAAGCTTTCTTCTTTTTATTCTTACTCTGTTTTATGAGTGCTGTTACAAAAGTATGTGAACTTTTAACATTAATAAATGTCTGCACATATAATTCCTTTGTCCAAATTCATATTCCCCACACCATTTTTACGAGCGCAATTTGATTCTGCAAAATTAACAATTCAAAACATTCGCAATAATCAATTTGATAATGCAGTGAAAATGTTCGTATCTCATCAATACATGTTATTATCGGGGTATTAATTAAATATGTCAATTAACGCAAGAATCCTACAAATATAAAAACACCCAATATTGATAGCCATATCAAACTAATTTTATCAAATTCAATATGATTTACTAACCACTCTTAAAGAATTATATAAAATTATATAAAAAGAAACATAAAAAGAAACAGCTTATCGGGCCGTCATGCGGCATATCCAGGTATAGGATAGACCTATCACGCAATGTAATTTTGTATCACGTGCTCGGGGGGGGGGGGGGGGGCTTGCGAGCCCCCTTACCATTTTCGTGTCACACCCAACGTTATCGATTCAGTCTAAAATAGGATTACAATGCTACGAGTGGTAGGAATTGAAATTAAATAACGCAAGTGGAAACTTACATCATAGATGTGTTTTACAATTTTTAAATCCACACAATAGTTAATAAGGAAAGGGCCGATCAATTCGTAACGAAACGTAGAGTTTTAACTACTGATCTAACGTTCCCAAGTAATAAATAAACTATTGCAAAGTGTCCTCGGGTCCTGAAAACTACGAATATAAATTTTGCAAAAACGTTTGGATTCCTTGTTCTCAATGATTTATTCGTGTCGTACGATGGGCACCGTCTATTTAGATATGCGCGGAGTGCAGAGATTTGCCGGAATATTAGTAACAGCGTCAATTTTTAATATTTTTCGACGTACGACACGCGAAAATGTTAGTTAACTGTTCCACTACACGTAAAGTACTAACAATCAATGTTATCCTGCAATTTATAGCTTCATATAATATAGTCTCCAGATCACCGAAATAGATTTTCGGAGAAAAATCCACGCGAATCCACGCGAGTCGTTGACAAACTGAGCCATAGCTAAGCATAACGAAAGCTTGCCCTCTATGTGAAACTCTCGCTCTAAACAAGTCACACGTATACAAGCACGTACACACTTTCCAGCATTTCAACACATTTCAGAGTAGTTCCAGAGTTGGACGTTGTTCATGAACAGAGGCCCTAAATTCAGTTCTCGAATTATGGGTCGGTAATATAGTTTGGGTGGTGGCACAAAGTTCCATAAGGTGATAAGTCTATCCTATACGTCGTCGATGATATTGATACGTGTGTCGCGTTGAAACCCGATTCCTATCACGCGTAGCGTTACGATCTGTTTCGAGACTTGTCATTAACGTTGCGTGTGACCCTAAAATGGTAAGGTCCTTGATCTCCCAATCCCGGGACAGAAAAATACATTGGACGTCAGATAAATTTTTAACCGACTTCAAAAAGGGGGAGGCTATAGATTCGACGGGCGTGTATTTTTTTTTACGTTTGTCACCGCATAACTCCTCAGCATATCGACTGATTCTGATGATCTTTTTTTTATTCGAAAGAAGGCGATACCCCGGTGGTCCCATCCTACACTGCATCAACATTGGCCCAATATTTTGCCAGTTCTGGTTAATAATAAAGACTATTGTCACCTAATTATTATTCTTTCATGTACGTACGCTCATAACTCTTCAGCGTGTTGTGTCAATATATATCAAACTAAAACGATAAAAATTAGAAATTGAAAAAAATTAAAACCGACTTCAAAAAAAAAAAAAAAATTGCACTAAAAAGTAAGAAATCATTTTTTCCCTTATTTAATCTACGACTCCCATATTTTTTAAGTCGGCGCCAGATTTACGCAGTGCTAATGATTCGTTTCTTTGAAGCCGGTTTTAAGTTTTTTAAAATTTTTGTTATGTACTTATTGTACATATACACTTTGTCTGTGGTGGCAAGGCTATTAGTCCTACCCTACTTACATATCTCCTCTGTGGTCTGACCAATGAAGGGCTTATCTACTGCGGTTAGAGCAGGCACTAAACTTTTCACTTCTGCAGAATTCTATCCAGCCTATCGTTGAACTGAACGAATATCGATCCACATTCTATTTCTACGCAAACGATTAATTCATTATTTCCAATAAATCTGTAAGACTAAACGACTGAACCTGATCATTCTCTACATATTTCCAGCACAGTATAACATCTATACCAGCAAAGTAATACAGTTATTTATTTCCACGGTGACTGATCGGTTCGCTAGATTTATTAACTGTATACCATAACGGATCGCCTGACCCGTGCTCCACTGAATCATGCATTATTCAAGGTATTAAAAATAAAAGGTGCACGGCATACCGTTTAGTCACGGCATTAGCATCGTAGGTGTTTATTGATTCACGTCGATCACATTTTGCGGAAAGATCTCCACCGACAACCTCGCCCTTAGCGGCGAGCGATATTTTTTATCCGGCCTTCGCATCTTGACAGCGTACGACTCGATTTCGTGCCGCTCCGCGCCGCCACATTTTTATCGTGGAACGATCTTATCGGCGGAACGCTGGATCTGCCTTATTTTTCAAGCGAACGTCACACACCGAATCGGGCCACCGCGAAATTTAAGGCACGCGCGCTTTCAGACTTCCTGAGTGGCGTCGGCGTGTTTCCACGCCAGAGGGATTTCCACCCAGTGGCACTGCTTTGGCGTGGTTTCGCGCCGATTTTCTTTTTCGAAAGCATCGAAAGGTCTACCCGAGGGTGCCCGAATGTTTATTTTGAAAACGAACCAGGGACAAAATTCGCTTTCTATGCTGAGTAGAAGCTTCACCCACTCAAAGCTTTAATAGCAACCATTCCTGATATCTTCGAGTACTCCGATTATATTCAATTATATCGTGAATATATCGCACAGGCGCCATTTCGTAATTATGCGAGGTGCCACGTTAATAGTGGGTAACTAACTCTGGGGATGTATTCAGCATTTCAAAATGATAAAAATAGTTCATGGAAGCATGCATGCATCTTATCTGACCTTGTTTTCGAGTTACCTGCGGGCTCGTGGTTTCATAGTTTTCGTTACAAGTTCGGCTAACCGATTCCACAGAACTATTTATACCCAGCGTTGTGTAAACGAATCTTACTAATATCGCACACATCGCTGTGTAAGTATTACTATTTTCATGTGTCTTATGAAATACGAATTGGAAACCACAGATTTTATCTAAATAATACTTTGGAATATCGAATGGAGGATGAAAAAAATTTGATTCGTCATCCGTCGAATAAAGATAGTACTTCGGATCATTCGAACCTTTGAATAACAAATAAAGATGAGGTATTTTCTACTTCAACTACTGGTATTTTTATGTCAACAATTCTTTGTCTAAATAATATCCCGTTCTTCTTGCAACTTGATAACTTCCTTCGTTATCTCCTTACGCTGAATTCATTCATGAAGTTGTATCTATTAATGTCGAAGCACCCCGCGGTTACCCGTGTACCGCTAAATGTCAACCAATTTTAATCGCACACTCCAATGGACGACCGCTGTCACATTCTCTGAAATTTCGCTGCTAATTAAAGCAAGGCCGTTCTGGAATCGAATATACTATTTGTCCAGCGAGTTACCGAGTAGCGGCGTTCTAATTCATCTGTAATTGGAATGTCCTTAGATTTTGTCACAAGTTTCGCGAAGATTCATTGCAACGACAGCGAGGATTTAAGTAAATTCACAAGGTGTGGCAATATTATTATCTTTGATGGCGGCAATTGTTGCTCGTGCCCCTAAATATTCTGACATTAAAATTTCTAAAAAATCAAGCTCACAAAGCGTGGTCGCAAACGCCGATTCATATTTTTCAATTCGACTTGCTCGCGCGTTCAATGATCTTTGAGCGAGGCTGGCTCGGTTGCAGTGGAGTATAACGGAATGAAATTCGCGGTGAAATTAATTACCCCATTGTCAGTTATCTTCAAACAAGTTAATTAACCGCGGCCACTGCTGCTCCCTGCTTCTGACTCGTTTAAATATAAAGCAGGACGCTCATCGCGAAGCGTTTAATCGTCGCTTAATTTCTTCCAACAGCCGCGTCACTGTGAATATTATTTTAACAAACAGCCAATTCCAGCGATGCGATTGCAATCCAATTCGCGCCACATTTATTCGCAGATGTAAAGGCTACTTGTCGATGCTTTAACAGTCATTGTTCCAGCTTTTCGAGAACGAAGTCAATAGAACCGTACGTTTCAGCGTAATTGGGCTGGACTTTTCCTGTGAAGCCAGTCGTTAAACAACGCGCATCCCCCCCCCCCCTCCCCCCGCGATTCAATCAGAGAAATGCACACTGGCTGGTCCTTGTATTTCCATTACCAAGACCGACGGAAGCGTAGAAAAATGCATGCAGCGATAGCTCCTACGAACATGGTCACCTAAGGCTGATCGATCACGTGGAAGTATCACTGGGACGGTTCCGCGTCCTTGAGAGTATGAAATGAAATATTCGTGGACTGTGATCTAACTTTTGTGCGGATGTTCAACTAGCAATGGTAGTATAGATTACGGGGGAGGTAGGCCATCGTGGTTCGAGGTATTTCGTCATCAAGTCGTCATCGATGCCGCTTTCTATAACCTCCGAAGGAACCATTGCGTGCGACACACGTGTCTCTGAATTGTGCCTGGCACGATATCAAACAACCTTAAGTGCGCGAACGTTTAGGCCCCGTTTGGGACGGATTCCTCGCGACAGCGGCTCTTTAATTCACAACACCGTTTTAGGTACCTATTTGCATCGTTACTGCTTGCCTAGAATGTTGGAGAGCGAATCATCTCCGCGGGGCACAGCGGTTGAAGTGCCTGTGGGCTATGAAACGTTTCAAAAGTATCTAATTTCATTAGTTGAAGAATTATTGAAAAACCTGTTATTGCGAATGTCGACCGGTTTCATTTGTGTTCCAGTTATTTACAGGCACGTTTCTGAGCGCGTGCTTAGTTTGCATTTATTTGGCAGTTATTTAAATAAGTACAGCGGAGAGGCAGGGTGTAGCAATTTGAACTGGAAAGTGGAAACTCGTGGATGTACGTTGTTGCGCGATATTAATATTGGACATTCTAGGAATGAGAAAACGCGCTGGGATGTACCTAGGAGCCCAATATGCGAAACTTAGCTAATATAATTATTGTTTTATTTATATGCCACGAATTCGGAGGACTTCCATTTAGAAAATTAAATTTTGTACTCGTAGGGTTAATTGATCTATATATGAGCCGTTTAATTTGAAAGTGGCGTAAGTCCATTTATGTTCGAATCGAGATATCGAAGGGTTTGCGTTGGATTAAATTTAAAAATCTGAGTAACAGATAACATAGAATGATAGTATAATGTTTTTGGGTTTCCAAGGGTGTGAAATTTATCATCCCAATTAGCTTAATTAACGTTATTTAAGAAATAATATGTGTTCGACGGTTATGAATGGACTTACGCCACTTTCAAAATAAACGGCTCATATATAAAAGAAGAATTCCTAACTAACTGACTGATCGACACCCAGCTCGACCCGTTTAACCTAGGAACGTGACAATTGGAAAGTACATTGTTTCCATGACGTAGGCGCTCACTAAGGAAGGGCTTTTGGAAATTCCGTCCCCAAGGGGGTGAAAAGGGGTAAAATGTATTTTCTCGGATACCTTAATATCTCTTAAGTCCAATTAGATATCAACTTGACATGGTTCTTACTCACAACGATTGCTCGCACAAATCCTTAAAAAACAATTTCAACCCGTAACGGGGTAAAAATGGGTAAACTGTGTTTTCACGGAGGCCTTAATATCTGTTAGTTAGGCTTGAAGCGAAGCGCGGGGTATTTTGCTGGTCGGTTATATAAAATTTTGAAATATTTCAATACGTATGTATGCATTATTAAAGATAATTCGAGAGTTGGGTAGTCAAAAGGATTTTATCCATTAACAGGTATTTAAATCTACTATGCCAACTAATACAGTACAGAATACACAATATTATTTCATTTAGTTACTCGGAGCCGTGCACCCTAATTAGCTCGAGGAGCGGATTACCTTCCCATTCCCTTTTATTAAATTCAGGTAACTCCCCGAGTATCGTCTAACACTAACTAGCCGACTTTAACACGCTTCCGTAAAATCGTGTTTCCTAATTCGTTCCAGTTCATCCTTTCTCTCATTCGATTTCATTGTCGCGCACCGTTTCCATTCATTCATACTCGACTTCCTCGAGTGCTATTTCACTCTTGGCGTGACATTTAACGATCGCTATATCTGGACGTTAGCAATTTCACGGGAAAAGTTTAGCGCGCTTCTAGCGATGTTATGGAACATAAAGTTTCCCTTCCAGAATTAGCGAGGCGATGCTCGTGGGTGACTTGGTGTCTGCGTTTTTCGTTCGCGACGGTCTCCGAGCGACAATTTAAAAGCTATCCATGGCATCGTTTAAACAAGCCAGTTTATTCGTCAGAAAACTGTTATTATAAAACTAATATACAGAAGATTATTGAAACCCAAGCCAGTTTCCACTATTCATGAAATTAAAAAATCCCATCGAGAAACTGATTTTCAGTATTAAAATATCGATTAATATTCGTAATACTTTAAGCCATAATTTCTTTTTATTCCCATTGCAAAAATCTCATTGCCATAGATTCAAAATTCAAATTAACGACGAAGCATGATGGAAGTTCAGAACAGCCGGAAATGAGTGAAAAGTGGTGGAAAAGAATTTGGCTGCAGAGAAGGCAGAAAATGGAGGGTGATTGAAAGGTTTGCCGTTGGGGTGCCGCCGCGAGCGAAGAGATCGAAAGAGGCGATCCGAAGCTGTCGGAAAGCAGCCAGGTTTGTTTATACGAACGGCCAACCGGTAAGATTGCACGCGTCGAAGTCGCGCGCCTGCCTAATGAGCGAGGAGACAGGATGCGCGTGAGCGTGTGCGCGTGGAACAGAGGCGCCGCGTGCACGCCTGCTGTCAGAGCTGTACATACGTCCGTATCGCCGCAGGACGAGTTGTCGCCGTAGAAAAGCCGCCTATGGTGGCGGTGGTAGCTCGCGAGCCTCTCGAGGGACAAAATTCCCATTTAGACGTCACCGTTCCTACGGCTTTCTCGCGCACAATCGATAGTGAAAGCGTGCGCCTTTCACGCGCCACGGCGTGCACGTGCACGCGAGCTCGCCAATGGTACACGTGCCTGTCGCCACTCGCCGTTGACAGGTGACACCATCGCAGTGTTGTTCTCCCCGTTGGAACCCGCCGTTCTCCCGTGCTTTACCGCTGCCCCGGGACTCGAAAGGCAAACGTACTCACGCAGCGAGCGCAGGAATCGATGCGACCAGGATCTCCTATAATCGTCCACCGTACAGACCACTGGCCCTGTGTGATACGCGAGCTGGATAACGGCCGATCATTCAGGATAACCTGCCCGTGGATCACGTCGCGCTCCCGCCGACTTCTCTCGTAACGGGTAAGCGCCTCGCTCCCTTTCGTTCTGCCGTTGCATTCACCGTTCGTCCCGTTCCGTTCGTGTATCGCCTCTGTCGCGCGTAAAGGGCATTAAAGCGAGATGGGAGCAGGCCGTTTGTTTCGGTTTCTATTCGAGAAGCGTTAAGATAGCAGGGGACAAGAGTGATCGAAGGGCCTAGACGTGTTTGTTATGTTAATCGTGCGACGAGAATGCATCGTCGAGCGAAGCAGAAGCGGGGATAGCCGAGACGTGGCGTGGACAATTTGTAGGTTAGTCAGTTTTGGCGGGGGAATTGTCAGATACACTGTGGATCGCTCCATTGCTGGAAATAATTAGGTAACTGCGTTTAGATGAAATTTAGAGTGCTGGAGTTACTGGATATTTAATGCAGTGATATTCGCGCTGAATTTCACAGTCGTACAGGGTATTGAATTAGGAAGCTCTTTGAATGAACGCTTGCTGCTATTGTTTCGAGAGGAGCATAAAATCAGTTTCGCTCCAGCGAAAATGGGGGAATTGTTTTCGTTGTTTTGTTTGTACTTGTGAATTAGTTTGAAAGTAGAACGAAAAGTACGGGGAAATAATTTATTTACGGTCAGTTTATGTTATCGCATTAGCGGAATTCTGTATGCTATCGTCGAGATTATTTTTTCAACTAAATACGGAGGGCAGTGGCTGCGTGAATTTGTCCTGCTGATATTCGCTTTCGCCCTCACGCGAATCTTCTGTTTGCTCTGTGATTACAGACGGATACGTTTAACGTTCGTTTTGTTTGCTAATACTTGGAAGAGGTGGCGTCTTTCGTTTCTTTATTTGTCGCGTAGTAGTTAGTGGAGAAAATGTTAGGCTGTTTGAAAAATTTCACCTTGAATTTCAACGTGGCAATGGTATTCACCAAGTTGTTGATCCAGATTTTCACCGATCACCTAATTAAAACACAGTCATTCTAACTTCTTATGTCTATATTTATCGATAATTTGCATCACCCGTATTCATCGATTGTTTAACAACTTGCATTGCCAACGGACATCAACAAGTTAACTTTAGCTTCAAGGACATTTATGAAAAATAAAGAATAAATTTAGAATACCTGACGGTATTAGAGTAGAGTGAGATAAAAAGTTCGCGTCATGCGAATTTCATTGCTTGACTTGTGGCAGTTGCCAATGGTGATTGACAGGCAATTGTCAAACAAGGTAGAGTCACCAGTGTCGAATTGCGTAGCTGTGCTTCGTTTTGTTATCGTACAATGCGGTGAGTATTGAATCCGTTAGTTCCGATGTAATATTCTGATTTTTAGGAATCAATATTATTTCTATAAATTGATCAATAAATATTTTAATTAATATGTCGTCTGAAAGAGCTGAGATTCTTCTATTCGAAAGTATTAATAGACGTTTTCAGTGTTCCTCACAGATAACAGGATCGATTAAACAGTGGAAATGTAGCTGTGGGGGCAACAGTTCGCACAATGCAGTGGGGCAAAAGTTCACGTGCAAACTTTCCATTTAAAAATCAGCTTGAAATGAATGAAGCAATGTAAAGTAAATCTGAATGCGAACGTGTAAAGAAATAATTAGAAAGAACAAAAAAAAAAGAACAAAAAATAACATCTACTTCTGAAAAATTTGAAAAGGAACGAAACAAATCGGTTCCAAAAGGAGAAAAGCAGAATAGAAAAGAAGAATACACGGATCTTCCAGAAGACTGATGTCTGCGCCAACTACGAAGGTGGGGGTAATGTTATGTGCGATTACTGTTACCTTGATTAAAAAAAATTAATTGTAAACTATTAACCTGTTTTGCTATATTATCGCAACTATCGTATGTAGGAAAATAAAACACTTTTGTGGAAATTTCTCGTTGCATTCTTTTAGCCCGTAACATGCGACCTTTTCTCCTACATATCGGGTAAAAAATTTTATGACATAAAAATCGGGTAAAATTTTATACATACTGTGACAGGTAAATTTACGCGAAGTCACTGTCTATCGAATAATAAGGGATAGTAGTTATTTCTAACACAATGATATGTGCTATCAGTGTAATACCAAGGATTTTAGGGAAGTCTAAACTTTAAGCGCGCACTCGATGACGAATGCTCCGTAAATTATGGGGCAACGAATATTTATTTCAAAGGGCAAAACTGACCAAAAATATAGTTTTCCATACACATTTATACGCGTAATAAATCTCCTGCTCCCGCATAGGATTAACGTTTAAAAAGACCACCTATTCAAATAAAATTTGCCATTTTAATTCATTGATTCAATACAGCCACAAAGAATATCTAATCAAAAGGTTCCCTTCCGTTTTATTTTATTTTAATATACTTACTTTCACTTTTATTACCGACATTCTAATGATTACGATCATTGAATTAATATTCGTCGCGATTAAATGTTTGCCAGCAAGGCCGTAAAAAGTAATTTCCTTATGACTGATGCTTTTGTCGTCGGGCACTCCTAATCGAGGTTTATCACGAGGGGCACACTGTTGCACGAGTTTTCGGTGGTTTACCCCACAGTCAATAACTAACGGGGGTGACTAACCCGGACGGTTGCGTTTCGTGAGCAATCGGGGTGAAGTTCAACGCTCATACCCCTGTTTCGTGAGTTCGCATGAAATTATGGGATCCCATTATGTTAATAGGCAGCGAGAACAGTTGTCGCACAAATAATCAGCGAATTAATACGCGCCGAAAACGCCGCGGAATCAGCGAAACCGCGACAAAACTGTCGCGCAGCTTCTACCCCTGCACGTATCGTTAATCTCATAGAAATGTTCGGGTTACGATTTTTTTTTTTAAGTAGAAAATACTGGACACTGTTCGTAACTTGTGACTTTTACGGTAATGCAGGGCATTCGCATATAAATTGATAGTAAACTTTACTGGCCTTCGCGAAAACCAGTTTTTTTTACATTTCCAAATATTTATTTCCACGAAATCGCGTTCAGATTAAAATGACCCGTAATTCGTGCAACGTTGCCGTTAATTCGCGAGTACGCGAAAACCAACGAAACCGGCGGCTATGGCCTGCGGCTTGTTAGGATTAGTAGCGACAGTTGTGTGCCTGGTCTTAGTTAAAGTTCGCCGACGATAATTATGCTGGAGATAAATAGACAAGCATTTCGCGTATACGAGGTGCTTGCAGTTGGCGTCACGTTGCATTGTCCCGGGAAATATGCCACCGCGAATCGAGCTTATATTCCGTGGAGTGAGCTGGCATTGAAAGGAATTTGTAACACGCCACTTGGTAGAATTTCACATATCTTACCAATTAATTATTACCCCTTATTTCTCTGTGTAATGAGTAATCTATTTTAAAGGGGGGGGGGGGTTATTATTCAAGATCGAGGGGGTGGATTGGAAATTATTTTCCATGCTTCGGAGGGAATAAAGAAATAATAGTTGTCAGTGGAGGGAACTGCAAAAAGGGTTGCGCCGTTACGGTACAGAGTGCTTTATTGAGAAAACTGTTCTCGTTAGGCGCAGTGTTCAAGGAAAATTCTGATTAAAAGCTGACGGTTTTTACATTGAGTTGGAATTTTCACGAAAATGTCGAAGAAATTCGATTGGAATTATTTGAATTTTAATTTTGAATTTCGCATTCTATATTTGTTCGTTTAGTAAAGTGCCTGTCAGTAGTGATCGTAAAGTTTCGATTTAAAAGATATAAAAGACTTTGTAAAAATTCGGCGCTTGGATAACGGTGGCCAAAAGAACACAAAAGACATGATTAGCCCTGTTCCGGCAATCCGCGATCTACGAGACATAAATTTCTGGTTACAATTCTTTCCAATCGAACTACCTTATCTCTGTTATCATTCGTAGTTTAAAGTTTCTTTTCACCCCTACTGCACCTTCGACGGTTTCGAAAGCAGATAACGTTGCGCTCTTCATCCCTGATAGTTTGGTAAGATCCAAGAGTAATACCTGGCTGATTCCCAGACGCGATTGATTACGTATGCCCCCAGGGTTTACAGTTTCGTTAACTTTTCAAGCCAGTCTGCGGTTACGTTTGTGTAGGCGGAACGCAAGGCACACGCAAGTGCCATAGAACCGACTACCTGTTACCGTCTTGCGAGTAACTTTCGCCGCTGTTCGATTTGCGTTCTGTTGTTCCCTGTGTCGCTTCTCCCCAGCCTGGAAAAATATCGATTCTCTCTGTATTATTTAATAACGGGCTACGCGCGAGCCACGGTGATTGCTTCCAGGCAATTTGCCTAATTGTGTATCGATTCCGCCTCGAAATTCTTTAGTTATGTCGCGCTCCTGCGAACGGCCGCTCCGGCAGTCATCGTGACCTATATTCCTTCCGCCCGGCTGGTGTTTTATGGAGTTGAAATGAATTTGAAATGAGAAGTACGGAGTTGCAGAGCGAAAGGGCGGCGATTCTGTTCGAAGGTGGAGCGAGGGGTTGAAGTTTTATTGTATGCAGTTTTGATGTGGGAAAGGCGAGTTTGGAAGTAAGGCTGGATTAAGCTGGATTTAGTGGGTGGTAATGGGAGCATTCAATTTATATTGCTCGGTTAGAGTTATAAATGTTCGATGATACCGCCCGTTGTAGACGAGATTGTTTGTTAAGCTGTATGGAAGTGAGGAATAAAATCGAGATCAATATGGATGGTTGACGATCTATTTGCATGAATTGTTAAAAACAGTTATGTCACAAAACAGAGGCGTCAATTTAGTAAAAAGTAATGGTCAATTAAATAGTATCTCGATTATAGGTGCTCGTGCAAATATATGTTTGTATATTGTAAATAGAGAAATTTTTCTTCGTTATTAAAGGATTATGAAAATGTACTTTTAGCTTGGATATTTTAAATAATTCGATAGAAAGTGACAACAGGTAAGATTTTAAAGTTAAGACTTCGTCGCGAATGGATGGAATTTTTAGGGGTATAAATTATTAACAAAGCCAGAGGAGAACGTTGCACGAATATTGCATGACGTGGAACGCTTGATTTCAGCTTATCTTTTAATTTAAATTGATAACCCTCGTTAATTATCGACAACGAATATAGAAAGAATCCTTAGTTTATTATAATACCTCTGTAGCAGAAACTTTAATATCATAACAGATTTCTAGTCTACTTCTTTCATCTACTATATTTATTTCTTGCGTGCTTATTTTTTTTTAGATATGTTGAAATATTTGAAGTTCCACACGTCTTTTACCCTTTAAGTAAAGTTAGAAAACTCTACGTGCTTCGTAAAGATTTATAAACAGTTTAATCTAGTTAACCTAACTTCTTTTAAAATGGTTAAAATATCTTATCTAAAGCAATTAATTAATTGGCACGTTAATAAAACATTCCCTACTGGTACACCTATTACAAAAAATTATATTAGGCTATTACGAAACAATGACAAAATGTTTTAATTTGAATGAAGGAAAATAAGTATGGTACAAAGTAAATGATAAAACCTCAATTTTCACGGTTGTTTCAAAATGCTAGATAGGACATTTTAACTAAAGAAGGCAGCGTATCTTCACCTACATTTTACCTGCTTAGGTATTTTCGGCATATTTCAACACATTTCACTTCCATCAACATGATTCTTGGCATTCACATTCACGTCGCCGTTCACATTTTTCTTGCTAAAATTCTGCCCCTTCGTTTCAATATCGAGGTCCATTCTCTCTTCCCGTGGATAGAAGGGCCAGGCCCGAACTCGTGATTAATCGTGCTTTATGAAAGGCGTATCTTAAAAGAGACAGGCTGGCGACGAATTAGAATTACGCCGTGAAAAGCGCACATGCTGCAGCGAAAAGACAAATCGAGCCCACCTCTGGCCACAATTAAAATTCCCAGTTTCCTGTTACGAACGTTAAGACATTTTCTCATCGATCGAGCCACGATCTTGTCATCGATCTTGTCATATTCTTGAGTTATGCAACATAGAAGGAAATGCTCGAAGTATTCACTAGTGGATTTTGCATTCATTGGAAAATGTCAGACGTTTGAATAATTTCGAGTTAATTTTGTACGCTTTTCCCCCCAGTTTATTAGCCTCATTATTTGTAGATGTGAAGGACATCAGTGACGCATTCAGAATTTAATCTTCGAGGGAGCAGATTTGAACGAACAAAAATATTTCCAATAAAATTCGTTAGGTGAATATAAAAATTTCTTTAAAGAATAAAATCCAGTTCTCTTTTCTTTTTACGAAGCCTGTTATGTGGGGGGGGGGGGGGTGTCAGGGCATCTTAACCCCCCTCTGGGTGCGCCACTGGATTACACAATAGATTTTAAATGCTGGTAAGAATAAGAACGAAGAGGCTAGTGTATATCGAAGCAAATGAAAACCAGTTCCTGCATCCTCTTCGACTCTGTATGATTCAGTAACGATGATCTATGTTCAGATACAATTTTCGAATGATTTTTTGGTCTACATTCACCCAATGGAGCTTTAGCGTGCAGATCAGAATGAACCTGTATATTCCGTGGCTTCTTCAGAATTCCCAGTGGAGTGTGATAAAGGCAACGACGTCCATTTTCGTTTGAAAACGAACCGTTTAGTTCAGTTGCATGCTATATTGCTCCCAGAAGAGCGATGCTGGCTGAGAAACTCGCCTTGACGGGGTCAAATATTCTATTTTTCTCGCGAGGATCGATAGTGAATTTTTCTACACTTTTTCGTATCACTTGATATTCTCCAACTCCACGTTGGAAATGAATTATTAAAATATCCTCCAATCCTGTAGGATTTAGTAGTCAAAACCTGGATGAATTCATAAATTTGAAACGTAAGAAAATTCTAATTCCCCTATTAATGTAGAGTGTAGGCTACTAATCACTAACATAGAAAACATTAAGATATAATTTCGTGGGTCCTATGTATATCGATCTTGGAGCACGATGGTTGCTACAAGGGTGGTTTTACCACAGAATGCATGCATATTGAAAGTTGAATAATTAAACTAATATGTCGTAGATGAAACATTACTTAGCTACAATCATTTAATCTCGCTGGAATCTCAACGAACTCGTGACGCCGTTATTCTCTGAGAAGCTCTCCAAAGGCTAGCCGAAAAGACACTTTCGCTACGCATTGATCTCCTTAAAGCCGGGGATCCACCTGGAAGCTAAGCTAAGCTATGCGACGCAGTGCTACGTCTGGCTGTGCTATAGAACATAAAAAGCATAGCACAGCTTAGCTTCGCTTTTGGTGAAAACGGTTCTATAAAGCAGTGTCGAAGCTAATTTTTTAAAGCTTGGCACAGCGTAGCTTAGCTTAGCTTCCAGCTGGATTCTCAGCTTAAGAATTCACTTCCACAAGCTTACAGACAGAAATATTTACAGTTGCCTGTCACCGTTTCGAAAAACGTTAGTAACAACTTTGCTCGCTAGACGAGTGAACCAATTTCCTTTCACTTCCAACCCGTAATCTATACCTAATCTAAATATGCTCGTACTCTTTCCCCCAAATTTCTCCCACCACTGGAATTTCTCCAGTGCTCGCAAGGAGAACGAGCCAATTTCCCTTTGCGTGAGCTCCGTTCGCGGAGCCGGAAGCGATGGCTGTGCAAGGATGACGGTCGGGATGGGACAACTTGTTGGAAAGAGTTTCCCCTTTCTGAAAGTATAATCTCCGTATTCGCGAGATGTCTGGAGCAAAGTTCTCTAAAGGCTTTTATAAATTCACCAGCCGTCTGTTCGTAACTTTTGAAGGTACCTGCCGCGCCGAACTTTCCATTATATCTGATATTCCATTGTGGTAACGCCTTCGATTTTCCCGTTCGAAATTCGAGGCTCACAGTCGATTCTAATATCCTCTCTCTCTCTCTCTCTCTCTCTCTCTCTCTCTCTCGGGCGGAGGCCACGGTGACGCGAGATAAGTAATTTCATTAAATCTGTATATATATCATTTTCGCATATATATTAAATTATATAATTATATATGTGTGTGTATATGTGCATATAATACGTAAGTATGCGTCTATATATGTAGAAGGTATCGATTTATCTACCGCACACCGGTAATAGCTTTAATGTGAAAGTACACGTTTATAGGCCTTTTCGCTGAACGATATCATAAATCATATTATAAATAGGTTTCCCCTGGAATTACGTAAGGGGTTTTATTAAAATACATCGTCGTCGTATCGTGAGCCACGTTATCAAAATAACGAAAGATCATTTCGACCTGCTAAAACGTATGCGTTGAATCTCCTATTCGCTTATTCTGTAATGCATCGCTTGGTTAAAATAATATTTACGAAAATAATTATTATGGTATTAATATTAATTATCAAGTATTCATATTATCGTCGGATTATTTGAAGCTTAAGCATTCTTTGTTTCATAGATGTTTTCCTAGCTTCACAAGAAGCTGATATTGAAAAGAAAATGGATATTGTACTCTTCAAGGAAGTATTTCGTATTGCGATTGGAAAGATAAGGAAAATTTCGTAGAAAATTAGGTTCAGTCATCCGTGATGAAGGATGTCAAAGTTGAAGAAATGTTCCTCTGATTCAACTTTTCATCCTTTCTCTTCTAATTTAAGTTTATTCGTAGATCTATTCTTTTTATACTGTAATCACTGATTTATGTATTATGATTAGGGGTGGGTTCGAAGGTAATCTTTAAATTCTCGAAACTGGAATCCGAAAGTTTGTAAGGCTTCGAGCCTCTCGAAACTTGAAGTGCTGATTCTGTTCTGTTAGTGGAATATCTTGCTTTTAAATTTTTCGCATAAGTCTCTGTTGGCCATAGTTAAAAAAAATTCTAACAAAAATATAACAATATACCAATTCTCGGGACACGCTGCGAGCTATTCTCATTCTTTGATTTTATTTCGACGCTTCGAGAAAGCCATCCCATTATTGTCATCCCAATTAGAAAGAATTTAATTAGCTAAATAAAGCATAACAATTAGAAACTCTCCGATTTTCAATGTATCGTTATTAGCCACCGATGTCCACGCAACAGAGTAAAAAAACACAACTTTCCATTAAACAAAATAAAAGCAAACATCGTATCTCATGCATAATAGAAAAATCGTTATCACCATATGCCGGCGATCCCAGTGTTGTGTGTATGTAAGTCTCGTTCCACAGATTTTCTCTGATATCCCTTTATATAGTTCCACCAGATAATCAGGACATCGTTTACACGCTAAATTACACCGCGTGCACAATTTTTCAAGTCTCCAGTAGTACGAGTACTACGAGTTGCCTGTTCTTGATAATAATTTGCCTAGCATTTACAGGTCGTCATAGAGTCAGGTGTCCGTTGTTCGAGGTAACTGGGTTAGGTTAACAGCTCTGATAAGTAAAATGGATAGATAAGTTGGATAGACCGATCGGTAGGTGGAGTGTTCGTCAAGGATATAAGCATTGCCCATTTGTTTAACGTGTCTCATACGGTGATTGCGCGTTGATAAGGAATTATCTTCATAAAAATGATAAGGTCAGTCCATTTACTCGACCGCAGCGAATTAAGATTAATTGGCGACGCTGATGGCCGTAATGAGCGACTGTGCCCCGTTGCCGACAACGATACTATTGTTTCGCGAATATCATTTGATAGAATGTGCATCGCTGCATTGTTGCGCTGTTGTCCGTTATTGCTGGGTATATCGTTCACCGGCATCAATTTCAGAATAACATGTAATATTCGTGGCGTCCTGTGATTAAATTACATAATTTAACGGACGATGGTACAACTTAGACAGAATAATGTACGAGTAAAATAAATAATATCGATTCCATCCCTTCGATACGATGATGTTTTTATTTCAATGTTTCGTTAAATTTTCCATTTTTCGTTGAATTTTTTGTTAGCGTCGTGTTCAGTGTGATTTTTACAAAAATAATTATTTTATGCTCTTTCGTTTGCGTGGAATTTATTTCTCGCCTTTAGTATTTCAAAAGTTGCGAATTAATGAAACATATGATGTAGTTAGGGATGTTAGATATTAATTATAGTAGAATGAATTTGACTTTGAATTATTTATTAAGAGTGCTGCCAACGAAGTGTTTGATTCTAAAAATACTTCCTACTTGCAAGAAATTAATTAGCTTCGACTCACCTAAAGTAACTTTAAATTGTTTCGATCCATCTGATCTTCCTGTGATCCTATCGCAGTTACGTGTGTCCGGTCCTAAATCGAGTTGATTGGCTTTCTGAGATAATCTTCTGAAAGTTGCATCTCGATGGCACTAGTTAAATTACATCGGATGGGATTTAAGGGAGAGCGTGATTCTACCTTGGTGAGATCAGCCAGCAACTTTAGTTGATTATACAAATTTATTTTGAGAAACGCATACAACCATCGAACTCCACCAATTTCTCCCAATAACACGAATAGAAAAATAACATATAGTATGCATTAGCCTCTACTCACGATTTAATTAATCTATTAATTGAAAACGAATCATTTGGACATTCGTCTCTACTTGATAAGATGAGTGGTCTTAACATGAAACTATAACAACTATGTAACAATATATAGAGGTCGCACACCTTTGTGAATTTTTAAGTAAATATTTTAGTTTTATCTCATAAATATTTTATTGTAAAAGAAAGGCTTGTGATTTCTATATTAGAGTAGTTGTGAATTAACACCTGCTATATAAAACATATAATATTACATGTTACCTCGAAGCCGCAGAATGTTAGAAAGGGTTAAAGACTCAAGGGGCGTTTTTAGTCGAAAGGTCACCTTATTAATCAATGAAAATTGATATTTTCTTCAGCAAAAATCGCCCCCTTTTTTAACTGCATCTACAAACCTCGGTACACCTAAACTAACAAATAAACACACCCGAATTTACAAATTCACATCTCTTTCATCCTTAAATTTAGAAATTTACTGTTCACTCATAAAATCTCCACTTCCCCTTCGCACACAAAATATACAAAATTCACTTCTTAACGTCTCTAAGTGACATAATGTCCGACAGTTCTCTATATTTGATCAATACACGGGATTATCAGGTATCTTCCAGACATGTGGACATAATGCATTCTATAGCCAAGCTGGACAACTAATTTGTCGTTAAAAGGCGCAGCTCGTTGGTTGCCAATCTAATTAGCGGGAAATCGGTCTATTTTACAAAGCTGCATCCACGCCAGAATAAACAAGTGACAAGAGCAATCGATACGCTCCGTAGCCATGACAATATATTCTCTCCCGTTTCCTCTTTTCACCTGGTGCATCCGATAAAAGTGCATCGTCTAATCAATGTATTTTTAGCGCACGTTCTTCGTCTTCGCATAGACATTGCGGAGCATTATGGTGCTCTTTAATTTCTGCACCTTGCACGTAGCCACGAGGGTGAAGAGCAAATGATTGCGATGGTGACGAAAAAATCAAAATTGTATTTTTCTTAAATGTATTAAGTGATATTAGCGAGCCACAAAGTCTTCCCGTTTGTTTTCAGTATAGCATTTTAATTGCAATATGGCAGTTTAGGGGCGGTTTCCTTTAGCTTTATGCACGCAAATAAAATTTGAAAGTCGACTCGGGAAGTTGTAGAGGTATTCGATATACCAAACTTTAGTTTAGTATACATCAAAAGCATTGAGTTTTACATCTACAGGTTGTCTTTGAATTTCTTTAAGGAACATGAGAAAATTTCTTCGCCAACCCAATATCAATGCCGCCCTGCCTGCGAAATGTCGTAAATTATTTTAATTTTAATTCAGCATGACAACCCGCGTATAAGTCATTGCTAATTTACTACGTGAAAGGGAAGAGAATTGTTTTTAAATTCTCCTTAAGCTCTGTGTTTAAACAGTAGCCATTATTTGGTCGCTCATATAAGCGAAGTGTGACTTACTTTTGGCGATAGTACACTATAGATTTTTAAATTGACTGTGAAGAAGCTGCATTGCCATACACCTGCCACTCTGATTATGTTTCTATATTGAGGGCACTCGATATGTCAACCCTAGTTGAACGTAGCAGAGCGACTGACCTATCAATTTCGTGCATGCAAATTGTTACAATTCAATAGATATCGTCAGTCGACTTGTCCATTAATGAGCTTAAATAATTGACCTATCATTTTCATTTATACTTATCAATGTCTGTCACTACCCTGTGCACAGAATTAAATAAAATACTCCTGATCGATGAATCGCACAGCTTCCACTGCCACCTGGACAATTCAAATTTCCTTTTCGATTCTCTGTCTGCCTTGAAAAATTCCGTGCATAATATACAATGCACGGTTTAAGCCTCTGGGACGAAATAAAAGAATTACTAAATAAAAGGAAAACGTTCCATCGGAAGGGTTCCGATTAGCATGACGATTCAGCGTCGTTCATCGATGCACGGCGATATAAATCTTGGATCTACGAGGGTTGCTTTATAGGAGGGCGAAGGAAGGGCAACGTGTCACGCGATGTTCGAGTCGATGTTCCGTGCTCCGATTCTGAAATATCAATTTCCAATGGCCGATATCGGGGTGTCGCGACCGCGCCTCCTCTGTATGAAAAGGGAGCGCGGTAAACTATGCACCCTTTAGATTAAAACGGTGTTAGGATCTGTCGGACGGTAGCCGTTCTGTCGGGGCAAGTTGGAGATCGTTTTGCTTTAGATAATGGCCACAGTGGTGGTAATAACGCCAGGTATCGACGATACGTGTTGATACGGAGTGTCTGATAGTAATAAGTTCGTGATATGGATTCAGGGTTGTCCACGAATGTAGCTCAGAGGATGTTAAAGGGTTTACGCGTGATTGGGGGCTTTGGGCAAAATCGATTCCTCCCGTTTTCCTATGGGCGTTGTGTATTTAAATTTCGAAGGTAATTGCTGTGGTATCCTGAAAGTGGTATTTTGGCTCGACGATGGAAGTCGAGGGGCTACCTGCACCTGGCTATTTGAAAATATTGACTTGTCTCTCTATTTCATTGGTTTGCTAAATTGTTTTGGTATTGTTTCCGGGAAGTACGAAGACTTGTTTTCATAATATTACTTAGGTTGTGGAGTTTCAAGCGAATCAACTCACGAACGTACTATATATATTTTTTACAAGTGTTTTGACATTCATTGAATGAAAAACACGACGAAGTAGTGTCTGAAAATCGTTATCTACAATTTCTAAGACCTCGCTTTTATTTTAACTAAAAAAATCGTAAGTTTTATAATCGTATCTGCCATTCGTTCTCTACGCCTCTAACAGATGTCTTCCAACGCTATCAGATATTATTCGATTACTCCCTCGTAAACGAAAATATTTCCTGAATTCGAGAAAAGAAAGATTTTCCTATATTTAAGAATCTATAATTTTTAAGGCTTTCCTATTTGTTCCAATGAGTACTGTAACTTGCCGAATTTTCAGCCCATCATTTTCAAATACCCTATTTAAATCCCTCCCCATACCCATATCAAAACTCTACAACAGTGTAATATTCTACAATTGAAAATAAGCAATTCATAATAGCATTTCGCGTACGTTCGACGTGCCTCCGATTATCCTCTATCGTTAAACAGCTTCATCGATGGATCGGGTAAACTGTAGTGTGATGCTTGATGCAGTTGCGATGTAACGTCTCTATTTTTGTCAACTGCTCGCACTATTGATTATTTCCATAATGTCACAGCATTTACCTTGTTAATGTGTCCTCGATCATCAGGCACTTTTACGCGCTCGCCATTTTAAGCATTTCGTGTCTGGTTAAACGGAGCCATGTCAAACGATGTTCTCGTTCGACCTTTGCACATCGATATTTATTTAACACCTATATGGAATGTACCCAACGCAGGCAAATATTTTCATTCATCGAGAGCAGGTCTTTCTTACATTGGATAGCACAGAGCACACTGTTAATTATTGGAGAGTAAGAAATTGTAATTTGAGGCAGTTTTAAATTTGATCCATGCGTTTCTCTCGAAAGAAACTTATTAATTATTAATTAACCATTGCACATGGATAAAATTTAAAACTGCCTCAATCTTTATCATATTTTATTTATGAATTTTTGTTTTAATGAGACAAATCTGTATGAAATTGCGAAGACAATAATCTTTTCGAAATTGTTAAAGTTTGGGGCTTTCACGACCAATTTCTCTCGTTAATCGCTTTTATTTGGAAGAACTTACACGAGTATTTTATATTTATATAGAAAGAAGATTTGCACATTAGCAGGGAGAACATTTTAAAATGTCTGTCTTAAAAAAATATCTTACGAACACTTCTTCTGTTTCCTTCCAGAATAAAGAATTTAATAAAAAAAATTACCTTGCATATGTCCTCATTGTTTGAGAATTTTTTAATCTCAAAAGTGATGACTTTCACGGTCACTCAGGATTTTTCTACGAACGGTATTATATATTCAAATTCGATAGCAATTTACTTTATCAATCTTCCCGCCGAGCTCTCGCATAATGGAATTCTTTAGTGCATGATAGCTCGGAAGGACCCATTAACCTTTTCAGAATTCGAAAGCACATTTTCGCAGGTTATTGTCGTGAACGGGGAACAAAAGCTTGGCCAGCGGTTTATCGTGGAATTTCGAGGCTCACCTGTTCGTTAAATGTCAAGCTGTTCTTTGCCTGAGGTCTCCATTATTTTTCTGACGACGTGGTCCCCGATTGCGCGATCGTGTTAGCGATTATTTATCAAGCATCGTGTGTCGTGTTTCATCGACGAAATCAATTGCTGGCACACGGAGCTCTGAGCTCTTTCGTCGTACGTTCAAACAAATTACACAATTTTATGTATTACACGTGCTCGTTATATTCAGGGAAAGGATTAATTCGTTTAATGAGTTTTAATGCACGAGCAAGTGCGATGCTTGCGTTAACGAGCAAAAAGTAGGGCAATAATCTTTTCCGAGAACGAAATGTACAGTATAAAACGGTGAATTCGGACACAATATTTTTTTTAGCGTTTAAACTGGAGCAGAAATTGAATATAATTTCACTCGTTACAAATTTCATATTTATGTAAAGTTAATCAGTGATTACTCAGTAACCAGGGATGAGCAAGCCTTCTTAAGCCATTAATTCAATTATGTTGAATAATACTGTGCTTTTAATATTAGGGCAAGTGAAGCTTGATATCTTTGATAAGTAGAACCTGGAATTCTTGTCGAAATATGGGAACTCGAAGCTGTTATGAAGGTATCGGAGTGGGAAGTATATATTCAACTTTTATGGAGACATTGTTGAACTAAGAATATTCAGCCCGTTGCAGTTGTAGAACTTGAGAAATTTTTAGAATACTGGAGTAAGCGGGGTTCAGATGTTTTCTTAGGAAATTATAGTAGGTAGTGACTAAGCAAAGAATCCTAGAATTTGAATTGAAAATTAATTACCTTAACCCTCGGTTGTCACACCTACTTTTTCGAACGTCGTTGTCACACTGGGTCAATTTTCCATCAGTTGTTATTTAAAAACCATTTGTTAAATTAAGTCCAAAAAATTCTGAGATAATGTTTGAACATTGTAGAATATATACCCATCGTTGAAAGTTGACAATTAAAGTGTCATCGTGCATAAAAACAAATTTGAAGCAATAAGAGTTTCGACAAAAAGGTTTTTTGCTTAAGAAAACGCTGGGTCAATTTGACCCAGTGTGACAACCGAGGGTTAATATTGTTTAGGCATCCCTCCAGAGAATTCACTTTTTCTTCGACGATTTCGTTTATTGTAAATTAGCTATAAACTCAAGAAAGCTAATGAAATTATTTTAGCAAGGAATAAATTAGGTTTGCATAAATTTAGAACTGTTAATACCTACAGTTTTAATATTAGGCCGAATTATTAGAATTATACAATAGAAAATTGAATGCTTCCACGTTTCATAGAACATCTTACCCCAGCACATTTTTAATTAGAAGGAAAAACATAATCTAACCCTGTTGTATACTCCCCCTATTTTTATCGTGGAAAAAGCGTGTTTTAATCTGAAACCGTGCAAAGGTCACATGGGCATGCTCTCAATTTCAGAATTTATATAATGGAATCTATTAGCGAAAATCTTACAAATTTCACATTTAAACCAATTCAAATTTTAAAACTGATTCACCTCCATATCAATATTCTTGCTTGATCAAATCCGATTTCTTGTCTATCTTCGCTTTTATGGTTCATTAAATATTACAGCTTAATCCTCAATTTTCCAAGACGAGGTAAGATCGACTTACTCGCGTGTTAAAGTGAATCTATTTCAATAATAGCTACTAAAAATTCAATGGATAAGAAAAATTTCAACTTCGATAGGTACGGCAAAGTGTATTAAAATATATCCTGGATTTAAAAAAAAAAAACAGCTACCTATATCCACAAAACCACAGTATGTTCGTGTTATGTCCTCGCTAGGTTTAAAAAGTAAGTATAAAACGATTAAATAGCTTCACGAGTCAAGTAATATGAAAATGGAAGAGCAATGTGTTACACATCCCTGAAAATTTCGATGCGAGGCTCTATTCGAAGATTGATTTTGAAATGTACGACGCCGGAAGCTGTATCGAAATTTCTGGTTGGGGAATACTTGCAGTGCAGTGTTGAAAATTGTGTATGCAATGTACGCAGGCTCGTTCAGAATGTTGGTAAAGCAAGAGGGTCGCAAGTGGATCGTTACATTCTCACTCTCATTATTTTGAACACCGACGCAGCTAATGATGCACAGGGCCTCCCAGAATCATTCCAGACATAACTCTAATTTTTGTCTAGTGGCGAACTTTTCTACGTACCTTTCGACCTGTTTTCAATCTCAGATTTAGGAGTAAAAAGTTCCCCCAAAATTGAATTTTATCACTTCATAAATGTGAAATTTCGTTTCGTAAACTTTAAACATCTGATAATACTTCAACATTAAATGACGTACCAAATATCCAATTTCTCCATTATTTATTTACGGCATGTCTCGTTAAGAATTAGTCAGAGGAGTAGAAAAATCATATAGTGTTGTAATATAACCAAATGTTAAATTGTAGGTGATTTTAGAAGAGTGAGAACTGATTCCTTGAATTATCCATTTTTTTCCCTTTGAAGTGGACCAATCCCAGCGTGAACTATCTAACTTTAAGAAACTTACAAGAGTTACATCGTGAAAGAGGTGGACAAGATTCCGCGATAATTAATAAATAATAAGAAGGATCGACATAAAAAGAATATTTTCTGCAAGCTTAAAGATGCCTCCTTACATCCGAAAAATGTTTAATCCAATATGATCAACAGAGTTTCCAAAAAAAATTCTTAAATATCAGTTAGGTACTTTTGGGGCTGTTAGGCGAGAATCCCACCTTAAAGCACGAAGGAGCATAAAAGCGTGACGCGTAGTAATAAACTCCGGCCGCGTTACAATTCTGTCCTAGACCAAATACTTAAAACTTATCTTTCTCGAGTACCCGACGAGCTAAAACCGCGATAGACAAATGCCTGCCAGGAGAGGAATAAAGAAAAGCGGGGAACTGGTGTCGGGGCTAGGTTTTCGTGTCGTTGGAAAATTGTTTGACGAGGCGTCGTCGTGCATGCCTGGAAAAACGACGAACTGGAGGAAAAACATCGCGTGCCACGATAATGTCGCCGTTAGCCTGGGAGACACGAACAGGGATCGCATGTCTCTACCGTCTACGATCCTGCTATACCATTCCGCTGAACTAGACCCAATAACCGAGACACGTTTCCTATCGATCTATTTTACACGCGCGTAATGTGTGCCGCGAGCAAACACCGCGATCTACGCGTCCACCTCGGTGACCAGGAACACGCGGGCGTAAAGCGTGTCTATAGACGGGGATATCGGGCAGCATACACGGTAGTCTGCTGTCGATGCCACGGCCAAAGGGCCGATTCCTCGTAAAGAGACACGTCGAAACTGTGGGATAAAGTTATCGCTGGCGGACCTCCGTTTTGGCGGGAAACCACTCCGAGGACCCATTGGGCACTTGCGCATTGGGGTAGAAATTAGTTACGTTAAATAGAAGATTATTAGGCTGTGTATGGAAGTGCCGTTTCGCTAACGGAACTTTGAATGAAAATATTCCTTGCTTTTCAACTATTTCACTTTAGTTTATTTCTTCGAGTTTCTGTGACCTTATCGGGAGTTGTTATATTTTCTTTGATTTTTCTGAGTGGTAACAGTAGTGGTGTCGAATGTACGGTAGCAAGAGTGAATGGTAATTTGGATATTGGAGTAGGTACATGTGAGTAAAAGTGTGGGTAGTATTCTTAAGAATTTCTATGTATCGAGCCTGAATACGTTAAAAAGAAAGCGTTTCTTTCACGGAAAACGACTGCCCAGTCCCCTTAAGTAGGTTTAACGTTGGAAGTCGAATGGATGGATGTTTCGAGTTCCTTTTTAAGTACGGAAGCTTCTTTTGTGAAAGCTTTGTTTTGTAATTTTGCCTTGGTTTCTCATGACGAGTCTTCTTGTTAGATTTACCTTTAATGTTGGTTCAGTTTGAATTACTGAGGAGTGCAGTTAAATCGCGGGGTGATGGCAAATTATTCTTTATGTACTTGGAATAATCTTCTCGAATCTTTATCTCTTTGAATCTTAGTAATTATCCGATGTCGTATCCACTCCCGCAGCAGTTAATTAAATCTTGCAAAGGACTTTAGTGTCTCTTTCACCCGAACTTGATATTATTAATATACAACCAAACACATAACCTACGTCTGCCTTAAAAATACGGATGCGCACGATTAATAGTTTCGTTAAGATTATCATAATTAAGAGGCTCTTATACGCTTTAGCTTGAATTTAACGAGTTCGAGGAACTTGATAGTTGCACAGACGATCAGCGAGGCTTCGAGATTGATAGAACACAGCTGGATTAAAATGTTAGGCGAAGCTTAATTTGCTTCTAAGCAGGCCAAGTTTATTATGGATCGCTGTCTCGTTCTTCGGAAGGTCGACGTAACATTAACAATGCACGAGGGTGGAAATAGACGGACGAAACAGCATGGCACGTAGAACCACTCGCATGAGCAATGGAATGAGTCGAAGCATTGCACTTTAACGAACTAAATTTTCCCCATCAATTTGAAGACAGTGGGGGTATTGTCAAAGTATTAATACATTCTTTCGAACAAATCATTTTGATTATATTCTTTTTTTAAATGAATTTTGCATCTTGATTTAGAAGGGTGTTTGTGGTCATTTTAGGGAAGAAGTGTAGATTTTTTTTGGCAGAAAAGGGATGGTTAAGGTGATTTGAACGATGAATCGTGTAAGAAAAGGATAGTACAGGTGTTTCAAAAATAGTGTAGATAGTGTTGTTTCTATTGAGACGTGGATAATGCCTTTGATAGGCTCTCATGAAAAAAAATCAGAAGTAAAGTTATTTAAGAAGTTTCTCGCAGTTTTGCAATTATAGTAAGAACACGGAATGTTGAGTTCGAATTTTATGGATTACTTTTAATACTTCTGTGTCACGTGCTATTGAATTAACGGTGTAATAAATATTGTGCTGTTATAACAAGGAAGAATTAGAATTTTTTATAAAGAGTCAAGATTCTTGAAAGCTGTTGTTTATCTAAATATATTTATCACTTACAAAACAGCGGGTGATACCCATCAGTTTTTTTCTTCAAATATTGTGAGTAGGACTAATAGAATTGCGAGAAAAATAGTACTATATTGAAAATTGGTACGTCGTTAAGGATTGAAACAGCCATTGTATGTAGAGTACTTCCTGACGTTAATGGTGAGTCGAGGGCAAGAGTAATCGCCGCCTTGGCGACTGTAAGTGCGTCTACTCGGAAAAAGCAACCCTTTTTTCTAGCGGTAATCAATAAACGACCTAAATTGATGAAATGGTAAACAAATGGCCTTCGTGCATCCAGGTGATCGTAAAAACAGTAGCCTGAAAGTCTAAAATGTGTATTATCTTGCACAAAATACTTAACTAAAAATCTCCATTTCTCGAACACCCACACCTTCTGTTTCCAGAGCATTTACTTTATCACCATTGTACCAAATAACAATTGCAGCCATAGTAACTATTCTTAAGACTGAGACGCCTCCACGATAATTCAAGAACCGTTAACCAGCTTCGAAATATGTAATTCATTTAATGAGTATACTGTAACAGTAAAAACAAAAGTCTCATTAATGCGAGACCCCTCATTTGGAGTAGTAATACCGATAATACAAGCTGGCGCGAGCTTTCAGATGAATAAAATGGTGGAATATGTCGCCAGTATTCCGAAATGTTTCTTTTGTTTTATTTATACCGTCTACATAATGTGACGTCACATTAGCCGCAACATGCAGTACATTTTATTACAAGAGAATTTAATTTTATCGAAGTTCGTTCTCTTCTTTGGATGAATATACAATGTTTGGCGTCAGAGCAGAATTCATTGCGTCAGTGGCGGAGTGCCGGGGCTAGAAGATTAACTTATCCACCGATTGCACGATACCTTTAATTGGTATTTAATTAGCACCCGGTTACCCGATTCCACTGGTTTATTTTGATAGAGCAATCCCTTCGGTATCGCGGCTCCGAAGCGATCAATAACTTCCCTGTCATTTTCTTCCTTTAATTGCCGCGATCCTTTAATACCGTCGACCTTCGAAGTTAATTTAAGTTTGATAAAATTTATAATTAACATTGATGTATGCAAAATCGTTTCAAGCATCGTTATTAAATGTACCTAGCGTAATCGCGCGTATTACCGGTAGTAAGCCAGCCTGTAATTATTATGAAACAGATTAGCTATAAATAATTCATAACGCGATGAGTAGGTAGAATGGTGAAAATAACCTACAGTATTAATTAACGAATGCCTGCTCCTTAATGAATCGCTGGTGTCTAAAAAATTTCGCTGCTGGGTTTCAAGTTAATTTGTCAAAGTATGAAGATAAATAACTTAGTACTAATTGATTAACTAGTCTTCAGGACGACGGAGTTAGAAATTAGATCTCGTCTCTTTTTCAAGTAACTATAATTAGGAGAATACATTGAAGCAATAAGGGATTTAATAAATAACCCGCCGTGTTTTTTTTTTCCATTCGTACAGCTGAGGAAGGGTAAACTACTCGAGTGCACGCTGTCGAATTCGAGGTTCTTCGTGACCTGGGCATGGTCTTAGGGACGACGGCGGGGCGATGACGCTCTACCACCGTCCGTCGTCATCGTCAGGAGTCCCTCAGGACTCGCCCAGTCTCCCGTACCTGGTCCCCAGCTTGGTCCCGACCCGAGCCTCCGACAACGAACGTTGTTACGGCTATTCGACGAGGAAGCACGCTGAAACGGACGCGACCAGTTTGTTCGTGAGGAGGTATGAAAGATCGACCTCATCGACCATACCGGGACCATCACGGACAGGCGATGCCCCTCGAGGAGGTCCAAGGACTCCTACTTCCACCCTCCAGAACAGGTGAGCTGCCTTTTTCACCGGCTTTTAATTAATTCGTTGGTTAGTCGTAGCGTTTCGTGGCAATAGTTACGAGTCGAGCTTCCTCCCTAGACTATATGCACTTAAACAAACTTCCCTAGTAGCACAAAATATTGGTTAAATATTTTTTCCAAATATTAAAAAATATTTTTTTAGCCACACTTTTTAATATGAAAAAAATGTTGATTCGAAATATTATATACACATACTGAAAATGTGAAATAAAGGTTTAGGAAATATGAAACATTCGGAAAAAAATGTTTTCTTTCTACCATTCAATAAATATTTACTTTATATTTGAAAAGGAATGTTTTTTTTTCATAATATAAAATGAATATTTCCCGAACATTCGGAAAAAATGTTTTGTTTCAAACAGTAAATGAATATTTACTTTATATTTGAAAAAAGAATATTTTTTTCATAATATAAAATGAATATTTCCAGCATATTTGGAAAATATATTTTCTTCTTAATCTAGAATAAATATTGTATGTGTGTTTAAATATCAAAAAGAGATTGAACCTCTTTTTAATATTGGATGTATGTGCATTCAATATTTTGTGCTACTAGGGTTACTCTTTTTATAAAATAATAATTTCTTAGCGAGGAGGAATTATTAAAAAGAAGTGTAATTTTCAGTTTGTGCACGGTTCCATATCAGTCCTTTATTTAATAAACAATGTTAATTCAACATATAGCAATTGAAGTTATCTCAACTAAATAGTTATTATAAATTGGCATTATAATCGGCAAAAGCCTGTGAACCCTGTAGCTTAGACTTCAACACGTTGAGTGGCCAGACTCATCAGGAGCCAGCTGATACACTTATATCGTATCCAATTTCAATATCATTGTTGCAATCCTGGGGAAATATTGGGATATAGTTCTTATCGAGCACAGCTTACACCCGGAAGCTTCCAATTGAATAGCAACTGTAAGTTCTGGCCGTTGTAAGGTGTGTCATATGCATATTGTCCTTAAATTAAAAAGAAACTAGAAATATATAATTTGCATTATAATAATTGAAAATAATCTTAACTAACCTCGCGGATTGTTCGTTCAGTTATAAAGCTAAAAATAAATGACAGCTCTGAGAGTAACCGAATTGTAATGCAAATAATATATTTCTATATTTCTGTAAATTTAAGAAGATATGTATATGATGTATGTTGCATCGCGAAAGCCTCAAATTTCCGACATGGAATGGCGTCGGCGTGTTTTCACGCTTACCTACTCGACGCAATTGTGTTAACTGTTTGTGAAGTTGTTGCTACAGAGGGTGGGTGTTTATGTACGACAGTAGTACGCTTATTAAATTTTCACGAGCAGAGTAATGGGAATAAGAATAGGTATTTCTCAACACTAGTAAAAATGAACGTTGTTTTTTTAGATATAAGTAGAGGGAATTAAGTGGATGTCGCGGTATGGTTACGAATTATCCTGCGCAGTAATCGAGTCAACGAGAGGCTCGAAAGTAGGGAATTCAATCCCGGGATACGGGATCCCGGGACCCCGGCTGTTTTTTGGACTCCAAAAATCCCGGGATTTGATATAACTAATCCCTAGAATTTCGGGATTTTTTTAAAAATGTGAATTATTTTATGAACACCTAAAAAATATAAATATAAACAGAATAACTAACATTGTCATTTTATAAAAATAAGAACAATGATAATTATGATTTATTTAAATAATATTAAGTCAGGTGTAACTAACTAAACTATATTTATTTTAACAACGATACTCTCACTTTCCGTTATTTCGAAATCGCGCGAATTGCAAATTGAAACTTGTCTGATCACGTAAAGTCGAAACATTGTAGATATTTACTTTAGGTGCTTTGCTCTTCCTTCGTTCGCATTTCCAAAAATCTTCATAATGGTTTACTGATATTATCTACTTATCGAGACTTTATTATTATTCATTGTTCTACTGTTTTTATTGTTAAAAATGATTTTAGCTTACGTTTCAGACTAATGATAGAAAGTTAGTGTGTTTACTTTAAATAAAAATTTAGAATTTTAGCACATAGTAAATCATTTTAGTTACTGAATTTTTCTATTATCCAATCCCGAGATTAGTCCCGGGATCCCGAGATAGACTTTAAGAAATCCCGCAATCCCGGGATAGTAAATAATCACCGGGATTGAATTCCCTACTCGAAAGCTTTCTGCCTTTGCTTTTATCGCGGCTGAAGGGGAATTAACGTGTGGCGGGTAGAAATTTTTCTACTATGGTGGTGGACATTTTGTTCCATTTTTGCAGTGGGCTAGTAGAACTATCTAATCTGATTGAAATCAAGTTTCTTTGTAAGTGGATACTTCCTAATCATATTAATTTAGATACTTCATTTCAAATTGAAAATTGTAGTTATACTTTGCAAAAAAGGTACGCGCATTGAACTTGGCCGTCTTTTGTAGTCTGAAATGCATTATTTCAATGCCCTTTCGCCAATTAAATAACGATGAAACGCGAGCCAGTTTTCATTTTCATTACTCGAATAACTGCTGCGCGTACGTGGCAAAGGTAACGACAATGGTTACTTTTAAATAACAACAACGACACTGAAATAATCAGCCGTGATGATAGTATAATGGGGCAGTATAGGAGAAAAGGGAAGTCGCTTATAATTGACGTTATTGTGTAATTGTTAATGCTGGAGACAAAGTTGCTAGGCACACAAAGTGGCCTAAGTTCATACCTCCATTAAGACCACTTACAGTTTCATGTGCTAACGCTTGGAAAAAAAATAGTTGATCGCGTGGCAAATTGCACCATAATCGCTAGAAAATTACAGGATAACGTTACAGTAATTGTTGCTTATACTAGGATAACGTAAATGATGCAATTATAAGAAAAAAATTCTCTATTTTTTATTCCACGATAACAAAGTACAGGCAAGATCAGGGCAAACGACTGCAGAGAAACTGCGCGATTTATTTTATAATGTTTTCAAACTCAAACCCTCCCCTAATTTCACGTAAGCTACGTCATATTTCAGGCTCATAAAAATCCCAATATCGGAAGCTGAGAATGGAATACAAATTCAATAGAGAAAGAACAAATCTCCATTATTATGTACACGCACATTTTTGTATTGTAATTCATAATAATAAAGTTCAACACATATTTCCGATTTAAGGGGGGGTTCTGCTTTGTGGGACCGAAAAAGTAGGTGATATTTGTGAATATTTTATAAAAAAAACTGTTGAACGGATTCATTTGAAATTTGGCAAGTTGTTTTATTGTACTTTTAAGTATTATTACAAATTTTTATGAGGCTATACAAAAATAATGTGTGTGTGTGTGTAGAGCGTCGATTGCAGAACGTAGAAAAATAAACGGCTCGTGCTGGCGTTGAAGGAATGTGTCCTATGGTTTATCTGAAACACAAGAAGGAAAAGGGATTCTTAATCTGCATGAACATGGCTATCTATGGAACTAGGATTATGACTGTATCTGTTACCGGACTCTTTTTATTTAAATATTTCCTTGCGATTTTTAAACGAATCTTGAACTTTTTTTTTCAAAAGGCTGCCATTTCAACAATTTTTAATTTTTCTGAATTATTCTAGTTCCATAGACAGACATATTCATGCGGATTAAGAATTCCTTTTCTTTCTTGTGTTTCAGATAAACCATAGGATACTTTCCTTCAACACCAGCAGGGGCCGTTTTTTTTCAACGTTCTATAACCGACACTCTACACACGCACATTTTTTTTCTATAGCCCCATAAAAATTTCTAATAATACTTTAAAGTACAATAAAACAACGTGCCAAATTTCAAATCAATCCGTTCACAAGTTTTTTTTATAAAAAATTCGCAATTATCACCTACTTATTCGGTCCCACAAGACAGAACCCCCCCTTAAAGGGCAGCAGTCGTCCCGCGGTAGGTGCGAAGTCATTCCCCGCGTAATTCCCTGGAAATACGTCAGCGGGGTATTTTCGAAACGTTCACTTCCTACCTGCCCCGAGTTCTGAAACATAACAGGCTCAAGGCTGCGTGTGTACGTCTAGTGACGAACAGTTACATAAATTCAGAAGCATTGCAGTTACTTAGTAGATCATGAAGTATTAAAGGCGCGTCTTCTGGCTTCAGTCACACACGTTTTATGCCGAAATCCCCCTAATTCGTACTTCCGAAGAATTGCGAATTAGAAATGGGGGACAAGGGTTAGGAATCACGTGGATTTAGCTTCGGACCAGCTCACTTGGGGCTCGATACAGCGGAGGTTAATTACCACTTACCGATAATAGACGTTCCCGAGACACCCCATCGCCTGTCACTGCGTTCTTGATCCTGTGTCTTTGAATAATTATAAGTCTATATTTAGTGGCGAAATAGTCGATGAAATCAGGTAAATCGATAAAACGCGGAAGAAACATCGCAAGTATCGCGATATTAAATCAGATGAAAAATCAACCGGTAGTTGCTATTTGGATTAATATTTTTTCTTAACGGTCAGTCTTGTCTAGTAATTATTCTTGTTTTTCATACGAAGTGCGGCGTAATACTAATTAGGGTGCAATTGAGTAGCTGATGATTCTATGCGAGTAAAGTGTTCGCATAGGAAGCTTAATTTTTCAGAAAAATGAATTTGAATATTCGTCAAGTATATCCTGGCTACATCTCGACTTAACAGATCTCCCTCTATTCTATCCTTGCCCATGCGTCTAAAAAAATTACCAATATAACGACTTTCATTGTGTTATGCGATTAGTTAACCGTTTGCATTTTAAACAATGCCTCTCGGGAATACCACAATGTAAATTCACGTTAGCCCTTTCGCTGTGGTGTTCGACTTTAGTGATACTCAGCAATGTTCTGCGATATATCTGGTCGACTATTTATTTCTTCGATTCCATTCTCGAGCCCCTCTGAGACGGTTCTATTGCTAACCATAAATTACTATATCGGTAACGCTTGCGTTCCGATGCGGGATTGTATCCTTTTCAGAGAGATATCACGCATGCAAGAAGTCTAAAAAGGAATGCTCATGTGAATAGATCATAGCGGAGACATATGTTGTAAGACTGATTTTAAACTTTCACTTTAGTATAAAGAACAAAAAATGTAAATTAAAAACCTTTTTATTCGTCTAAAATCGATACTTTTCAAGAATTGTCTGAAAATTTAAATATGCAGCGGAAGGGTTAAACATTTGGAAAAGTGTTCATCCACTTGGAAAAGGCGAAAAAATTGGTAATTCAGAAACTCAAATAGATCATTGGTTTTAAAATCATTGTGCTATATCGTTCCCGGGCCCAAAGTTCTTCATCGAATAAGTACAGTATTTAGCAAAATATTTCTGCATCTACATTATAATAAATTCGAGTGCAAAAGGTAATAGCTTACGCCTTACATAATTAACTAAGAGTACCAATTGATAAATTAAATAAATACTAATGAAAATAAAAAATAAAATAAAACGTAAAGTACCTCCAGCCCGCGATAACTAAAAACCTTTCCCTTAACCCTACTGTCGGTCAAAAAAAAGGACCACCTAATTAGAATAATTTCCCAAAGAACGACTCCTCACTGGAATTACAAGACAGTCAGCCTGCTCTTGTAGCAGGGCGATTTAGGACGATTAATATGTCCCGCTAATTAGCGGGTGGTGCAACGTTCGAAAGGGTGGCGTTTAGTGGCCGTGGGCTCTCATTGCTGTTTCTCTGTTTTACCACAGGTAACCGGGGACCTCTGAATGTGACGATTGTACAGGTCGGGAAAGGGAACGGGGGCGGAGGAGATGGCGGAAGTGATTTACTGAAATTGGAACCACCGTCGGATTTAAGGCCAAATCCGTCGCCCTTATCCGACACCAGTACCACACTGCAGTCCGACAACAATGATGCCTTCAGCGGAGGTGAGGCATTCTATGATTATTGTTCCTTTTGTAAAGGGAGGGAGATAGTCTTGTGTCTTGGGTCGAAAATGCATGTGGGGGGGTTGTTTTTTTTCGAGAAAGAAAAGTGCAGGGTACATCGAAATGGTAGTTGTTCTATTGATTCGTGTAGTTGTAAAGATTTGGGATTAATTTGCTTGCACTGAGGGTGATTATGATTGTGCCTCATCCAGCACTTAGAAGGAATAGAAATGAGTTTAACTTCAGTTCCTGGTGGAGTGAATTCGTAAAAGGTAAACATATTAAAAAGGAAATGGCTATTTTCGTTCAAGTTTTTTGGGATTCTATTGCGTTTGTGTACGTGTATGTAATTGAAATATCAACGACGAGGGATCGGCTTACGTCAAGTTTAGTACGCAATGGAAGGGTATATGACGTCATATGCTGTTGTCGGAAGTTGCCTCAGGGGACAGGTCCTGGGATACAGTTAAATTGTTAGGCGATGGTACAAGAAAAAATTCCGTACGATAAACGTGAACAAAAACACTGTAGCAAATAGCGCTTTTAGTTGTATTAGGAATTTGATATATTACGATAAAAGTGAACAAGACACTACTAAATGGTGCTTTTAGTTGTATTAAGAATTTGATGTAAGACAAATTATAACATACCGTGCCTCAGATTTACTAGTATCTTTCCATTCATACATCTTCTTAGCTCTTTAATCGAACATAGTATCCTGGATCCGTAGAACTGAAAATATATCCTACAGTTTTTTAATCAAAGTATTTTCCTCGGCTATATATGGTCTTTTACCACTTTTCTGGTAAAAGTACAAGTAGGTGTAGTAGAAAGAGACATTGAGCGAATAAATATTTATACCGACCTAATAGGTACTACCTATTTCATTTAAAAATAAAATAATTGACGTCAGGACACTAACAAGGGAAGATCCCCAACCCGCGAATTCAAAAGATTATGAAACTGTGGGGATATGTGGAGGATATGTAAGTATGTATTACGCAACTTTTTTTGCTGCTCAAATTCACTCTGAGGGGAATGAAAGTGACCCCTGAAAACCCGGCTGTGTCCCGATTTATAACTCGCGAACTGTAAGAGATAGAAAAAGAGTTTTCAAACGAAAGTTACTTCTTTTAATTAGGACTATCACTTGGTTACTTACAGTTCTTTCAGTTCATTCCGAAAATATCCGGATTTTCAGGGGCCAATTTCATCCCCTTCGAGTGAATTTGGGCAGCAAAAAAAAATTACGTGATACATACCTACACTAGCGGACAAAAAAGTTACCACTTTTTCGATTTGTTCTATTTTTGTTGTTTTTTAGCATACGTTTGGGACAGTGGTATTTGTTTAATATGCATATTCTGATGAAGAATTTAAAGCTGTATAAAACCCAGTTAAAGTTGAATTTATTTAACTGACGAACAAAAGTGTTACATGACATTGATTGGGGTAAAATTTTTGGGACCGACAAAGAAGTTACCACGTTTATTAACTTTGTTAGGTTGTCCTAAACGCAAAAGGTGCCACCACAAAATATTAGATTTTTTTTATTAATGTTCAAAAGTGGTAACTTTTTGTTCGCTTTAAAAGTGTGTTGTCTTGTTTAATGTTATGTGAGGTTTTTGTTTGTTAGGTAGATAACTTTTACTGTAACTGGATTTTATACAGCTTTTAATTCTCTTTCAGAATATGTATATTAGGCACATACTGCAGTTTTGAATTGATATTGAAAAGTAATAGAGGCAGAGTGGTTCGAAAAAGTGGTAATTTTTTTGTCCGCACTGTATATATCCTCTACATATCCCAAAGTTTTATAATCTTTTGAACTTTCGGATTGGAGATCGTTCTCTGGCAAGTATGTGTTAAGTCCTTAATTTAAGACACACGTCTTATTTCAGTAACCGTCAACTGGAAGCTCACATAGACTCATACATTTCCAATCTCCATCGACCTCTCTTAAACCATCACCGTCTCCGCCAACTACATATCTATATGTAGACCTCGCGTTACCAGAAAAAAAGCAGCAAGCGCCACTTTATACGACCAGGTTCGTCTTCCCATTAGTTCGAACGGAGAAGGTTCCCCTCCATTCGACACACCAGGCTCGGATATCTGTAATCACGGTCGCGTTTTTCGGATATCCAGTCCAGCCGCGCTTGGCAAGCTTTAATTCCGCGGGCGGATTGTTTTCATCCGGTGGCGGTGTGCCCGCGGCCGGTATTTGCTTGTCAATAATTGGATTACTTACAGCGCGGTCGGTCTGCGTGGATTTTTCGTGGGTGGACAGTTTGACGCGGTATAACGGCGAATAAAAACAGCGAATCTCGTTCGTTTCTACCGTGAAATCTGTTCCGTGCGGTTCATGAATTTTTATACCGTCGGATTGATCAACCACGCGTGCACCCTACGCGTATCCTAGAAGCAAACTCGCGTTTACGAGCATCGACGGGCGAGCGAGCTGCAGCGTCTTCTTTCTCTGGAAGTTATGGAAGTTCGGGTCTGCCGAGAGGGCCACGTGGTGTGTTATGCATCGATTTTTATATAATACACACGAGTTTGCGTGTTCTTTGAGAGAGGAGAAAGAGAATTTATTTATAGAGGAAGAGAGGGGGACGTTATAGAGACTCCAGTATTTGAAACAAGAATTTAACAAAATAAGTTTATTAGTAAATGTCATTGAAGTTCATAGTTTACGTTAATTGTTTCCTCCCTTTTTCAAGATAAAATTAAGAATCGATGGAAGGGTCGCGCATCTTCCAATTTTATTCGCATTTTTTCCAAATAAAATGAAGAATCGGTGGAAGGGCTGCAAATCTTTCAATTCATTTCGCATCTCTTTTCAAGCATTCCATTCAAGCATAAATTAAATAATAAATGCGGAGAATCGCTGGAAGATACGTGTTTCATCGTTTCACTTTCGTTGAAGTGCTTTATCGTAAGTAGCGAGGGCTCGAGAATATTAATGATACCGGACATGGCCAGTTGGCATCCGTCTAGACCAGCAGCTTTTTTTAGGAGGGATTTTATAAACGAGTTCATTTCCCGGCAGAGCACCATGGCATTTTTCTACCTTAGGTCTTTTTTCAGGCCCTGTTGTTGCACGTTCTTCTCATAACTTTCCTTTTAGAGTGGAATTCCCGTAGAGCATGGTTTATAAGCGAGAAATAGTTTATCGTTCACGAGTTTTCTGAATTCGTCTGTTTTATAACTTCATCTCACAAATACGCATATACGTGGCATTTCGATACCTTTACTTGAATATTTATTCTCATTATTTAGACACGTGAAAGTAGAAAAGATCGTTTAAGGGAAATATACCGCTATTTGGCACTGTGACCGTATCTTTTTTAAATAATTCACTAAAAAGTTCAGTAGGTACATTCTTATATCAGAAGTTAATAGTTCGAGACTTCTTTACAGTCTTCTGTATTTTTATTTCGGAAAAGCATAGAATCTCTGTACACATAGTTAGAACTTTGCGCAGTACCTCGAGCATTTTATTTTTAAACGTAATCCCGGTTTATCTGTAATCTGTTACAATTAACTACGAGCAAAAATTTAATTTGAAATATCTAAAAATAGGAAAGTGCAGATATTTTCCCCATTGGCTCATATCTTCTACCCTATGCATAACTGATGAGTGATGATGAGCGTTTGCTTCATTGCGTTTTTCGTCTACTATTACAATATAAAAAAACAACAAGCATTCTCTTCTCTTGTGATAGTTCTGTTGCTAGGTCAAGCTTAGAATTTTTTTGCCATCAGACTATGGCTGACATTACTGTTTCACTATAAAAAATAAAAATCTCACTGCATTCAGAATGAAATATAATTCTGAAGAATTCACATTTGTTTAAGGGCCTTGTTAGGTCGTGGCATAAAGCCAATAAATAGTCGTGGCCAGAAGTCGAACAGGGGCCCTCCATGTGCCTATACTTTGGCTTTATACCGTCGTCGCTCAAAGTCACGTAAGAATATCGGTTCTGTAATGATTGTTTAGTTCAGAGCGAGAGAGTTTGGAAAGATAGCAAGTGACGTATTGCTAGAGGGTAGAGCTTTCGTTTCGACAGAATCTGGTTACGTAGCGGGGTAGGCGAAGGTGCCTTTTTATAACAGCTATGTGATGAATCGCAGGTCGGTTACCCAAGGACCTTCGAGCAAAAAGTGTATCTCTTCTCCAAAATCTGCGTTTGCCAGTGATGCAACCTATATAACAGGTATTATTATTAGATTGCGGATGTTTGTGCAAATATATATTTTTATTGGAAACGACTAAACAAGTGGCACTTTGATAAAAATATATTTCATCCTTACGGGGTTTTTAAAAATATATTTTTCATTTCGGATGTATTGTATGTCGCATATATTTTGCATATATGTTACATATATTTAGTATATATCTAGCCTACACGTGATAAATAATTCTGATAATTCTAATTAATTCTGTATAAGTCTGATTATTACATTACGTATAGTAATAACAGTATAAAATATTTTTCTCCCATCAGTCTTGAAGATCATTGAACCAAACTTATTTCAACATCATTCACGTCCTTCGTTATTATTAATGCTGAAAACGGGAATTCATAGAATTTATAGAAAATAAGATGACTTTAATTAAAAAAGGAAGAACGAATAACTTACTTCCATATCTTACAAATTACAAGTGATAACACAAATTTTGATTATATTCAACGAGACATAACACAAAAGTATTGCATTCCTATATACGTCACAATTTTCCCATCAAATTCTCTTTTCAATTCGTGCGAACGACTCATCGATTATTTTCAACAGCCCCATTTAAACATTAGATATACTTCGGCGACTCGTTAAATCTGCGTGTTCCAATCGAATATTCGTTCGCACACCTCGGACGTCTTCAGAAAGATATTTTCGAGGTGCTAGAACACCGAAGCGATAAACTAATAGAAACAGTGTACGATAACTTCGGCAGAGTTCCCAGCTATTGAATGGGATTACATTTTGCATGCCAATAGTTGTCTAACTGAATACACACGCGCACCGGCTGCCCGTCACGGTCTCCAGATTCAAAACAGAGTTTCGGTTTCGTATTAGATCCAATAAGTTCGCGGCACGTAGAGTTCCGTTCAGTTCGGAATTCGAATTAGTTTTCGGTCGCGGCCTTAGTTAATTCTTCTCGTGCGAAACGGCGACAGCAGGCTGGGAGTTTGTAAAGTTTCGGTGTCTCTGGCACGTGTATCATTGAAATGCATTCAAGTAGTGTTACCACGAAAATATAATTCCATGCTTGTAACGATATGCTCTTGTGAGCCATTCCACGTGAAAACGGATAGAGGGAAAATTTAGTTCCACCGATTCTCTGAAAAATTATAGCATTTGTCGATAACCTTGCAAAAACAAAGTATACTGAATTTTAAAGGCCTATGTCAAATAGTTTTCGAAATATTTAATGTTAAAGTCTTAAAAATTGGAACAAAATCGTCTGCCGCGTCATCACTTAAACTCTAATATCTCGGTTACTTTTAAAGATAATGTCACAGTCATGGGCTCCTTTTAAAGCTGAAGGAATGCTTTCTCAACCCATACTTAGAATAATTTGTTTATTGTTAATAAACTTGACGGCAATCGATGTCAAAGTTTCAAATCGCGATTTTACGTCGTTCCCACCCACGGTCCGGCTAGAAAAAAATACCATTCGATTCGTTGAACCCTCGGCTAATAAATGGGATTTTGAAAAAAGTGGAGAAATTTTGGAAAAAGTCAACAAAAAATAAAACTTACGATAGTGCACGCCACTTGGAAGTGCACGGATCCTATAGTCAGTCCCCACGCACGCGTTTTCGAAACAATCGCCTAGCGTAGGAAAGTATTTATATACGATGCGATAAAACAAACTTTTCGTCCAGTGTTTTCGGTATTCACGAGAAAACTAATAGGAATATCTGCTCACCATATAAAAGATTAGCAATAGTAGGTAGGTAGTTTTCAGTAATTCTTCCTTTCCTTTTTTTGCATGTTGTGTACTGAACGAAAAGTTTGTTTTATCGCATCGTATATAAACACTTCCCTACGCTAGGCGATTGTTTTGAAAACGCGTGCGTGCGGACTGACTATGGGATCCGTGCAGTTCCACGTGGCGTGCACTATCGTAAGTTTTATTTTTTTCTTGACTGTTCCCAAAATGTCTCCACTTTTTTCAAAATCCCATTTATTAGCTGAGGGTTCAACGAATCGAATGGTATTTTTTTCTAGCCGGACCGTGGGTGGGAACGACGTAAAATCGCGATTTGAAACTTTGACATCGATTGCCGTCAAGTTCATTAACAATAAACAAAAGATTCTAAATATGGGTTGAGAAAGCATTCCTTCAGCTTTAAAATGAGCCCATGACGGCGACATTATCTTTAAAAATAACCGAGATATTAGAGTTTAAGTGATTACGCGGCAGACGATTTTGTTCCAATTTTTAAGACTTTAACATTAAGTATTTCGAAAACTATTTGACATAGGCCTTTAAAATTCAGTAATACTTTGTTTTTGCAAGGTTAACGACAAATGCTGTAAGTTTTAAGAGAATCGGTGAAACTAAATTTTCCCTCTATCCGTTTTCACGTGGAATAGCTCGTATGAGTTATTGCTAATTTGCTACATGAAAAAAAAAGTGAATTGTTTTAAAGTTGTCTCATGCCTTCGTGTTTAAAGATTACCTGGTCAAAGCAGTCCAAATAAAAAAGTGGTCCTTTCTCTAAAATTATGTTGAACATTTAATTCGCAATATTAAGCAAATAGGCATATAGGTTGCCGTACCCTCAAAATTTGCCGCCCTATCCCTTCCAATCACAACATATTCCCACAAACTTTTTTAACCCTTTAAGTTTTGATTCATATTCGTTTCGCGATCCGAGATTGGCTGTTTCCATCGTTACTATCACGATCGTAGATATTAATCGTGTGCCCCACCGATCTCCAGGTGTCGATCCAAGATTACTGTTGGGTGCCAGCACTGGCGGCGATCGTATCACGTGGGAGGGTCGTTACCACATGAAGGAACATCGGCGTGCTGGAAAAGCAACCTTCCAGGGTCAAGTTTACAACTTCCTGGAGCGCCCCACCGGCTGGAAGTGCTTCCTCTACCACTTCTCTGTGTGAGTACCCAGAAACGCCTTCTATCCAGCCACGTGTTCGATGCTTTCGATGTTCGTCATTGCTGCCGCGATATGGAATATATTTGAATTTTTTGGTCGCGCGAGCAGCCGTCTACAGGAACGCAGAGGGTGCCGGGTTCCGGGTTATGAAAACGCGAGACAATTATTCTATAGCCGTTTTATGCGCCTTTAATATTATCCTTTTGAGTCATCTGACGATAATATCGCAATATTTATCAATTAATTATTAACCCTTTGAGAGCTTACAACAATCGTGTATGATGAAAAGGGTGTCGACTTTTTTTTAATTAAATTCTTAGTATAGAAATGTATGTTTTACACGTGTATTTTAATTTTCCCATACCTAATTTTTAATAAACGACGAACGTTTGGCGTGGATGCTAAATACTCAAAGGATTAATAATTGTTAACAATAAATAACGAAGATTAAGATGGGAAGAGTGTTGGCAAAATGTAGGATTGAGTGGAGTAGAGGTAGTGTTTTGAAAGATACATAAATATGTAGGGAGTGTCTTGTAGTAACATTGATCTTTTTAGGATATTGTAGTTTTATTTTCGAGAAGAATATTTTGTTCGTAAACTGATTTTGGAGAACGTTGATTATTCCCGAAGTGTTTCACGTTGTATTAAACGTTTCGCGTTTGTGTCGATGCAAGGATGTCTGCAGTTATCGATTCACTGTGAATTATTTATAACGAGAGGCGTCGTGGATTCGTGAAAAACGGGTTGGCTTATTTTAAGCAGCTTTGTTTGGATGCTGTCTCCCTTGTCGATACATTAGAGGCGAATTTAACGATGTGTCGATTTTGCATGGCGCATTCTCTTCGGAGAACGCTGCCGCATCAATCTTTATTGTCAGTTAATAAATATCAAGATTGTGGTACTTCTGAAAGATTGATGACACGGACGAAACAGTTCCTCCACTGTTCGAGCCCGACGGGCGTGCATTACCTATGTTCCAATTTGCTCGTGCAAACAGTCGTTAAAAAAAGAAAGCAGTAGGATAACAGTACACATAATGGAAGCATAATGCCTGAAGAAATTAGAATAATTCATTCATGCGACAGGAATAGGGGTTCTGTTCATTAAAGCAAAAGAGTCAGGGAATACTGTATTTATTTAACATTTCCATACATTTTTAGACCGTTAATATCTGTTTCCAGTAATTCTGTTGCTAATAACAATTTGGACATTATTCTTCTAAGCGAAACAAGTTAGTCAAAATAATATCAGAATATATTCTCTACAGTAGTATTATCTGAATATGCTATTAGTTGTAATATTTTATTATAACACTTATTTATCTGTCGAAATATTATCTTAACGAAATATTATTTAATTTATGTAGAATTAATATGTTCAGATTCGTAAGATCGATCGATTCTACCCTCTTTATAAAGATTTAGTGCGTTCTTCAAAGAGTTAGACACCCTTCGCGTAGATGGCGCCTTAAACGCCGACGTGCATCACTAGGGCTGATCAATATCCTGGTTGTATCACTTACCCATTGCGTATACAGAGATCTGTAATTCATATGCTCGCAAAATTCCTCGTTATTCGAAGATTTATTCTACGAATATATAACTCTCCTACGTCTACTATTCGACGCTTTTAAAACTTTGCAAACATTTTCTTAAAAAATTCTAAGTTCTGAGCATGACTTCGAATGAATCTGATTTCTAAGGATATTAAAAACTCGTTACGAGCTAGAATTTTATTAGGGTTTATAATTATAATAATATTTATTTACGGGAGAAGCCCATTAAGAACAAAGTATACGCAATACAAATAATTCGAGATACAAATTCGACAATACAACAAATAGCTTGTACATAAATAAAGAAATAAAGAATTTCAGAGTTATAAAGAGTTCGCCGTGTATTATAGTATGTGTGAGGGAACAATAATGTTATTTTTAAAAAATACGTTAGTACGTATCTTCTAAAATTGGTGATCGTAAGAAAAGCAGTAAGTGAGGGTTGATTTTTGGGGGTGAGAGTAAATTGTGGTATTACGTGGCAAAATGTGCACAAGTGGGTCGAACGTATCGTTTCAAGAACCTTAAACTACGTGGAGGAGAAAGTAGTCACGGGATACATCGACCCTATGGGCACATACAGTGAATCAGAGGTTTGTTCACATGATTTTAGACGAATATCTTGTGAAAGACACTACATATATTGCTTTAACTCTTTAATATCTAGGTTGCCATCAGTTGATCCGTAATTTCACCAGGAGAAATAAGACTACAGGCATAATGTGGTCGATCCGAACTGACAATCTTTCGTGAACAAATTTCTGAGTAACTATATGTACAGTTTGTGCGGGAAACGCACATTGGCGTCAAGCGACTGTAGTTAAGAGATGCGACAGGGGGAGTCCCGCATGCGGCGTATGATGAACACTCAAATTGTCAGCACTTGAACGGTTAAATAAAAAGCAGGCATATAAATAAATGTAGATGATACATTTTGTTATCAGTAACACTAATTCCCTTAAACTCCCTAGTTTAGAATTCCCTAATTCACTTTCACAATAATGTCCGCGTGTGTATATTACTCAAATTAATTAATATTCATTCATTAGACGCACGCGGCTCCTAATTATACACCTAGCTTGGCACTAATACACTATGAATAACTAATATCTGATTATGCAGCGTATGGTTGTTGGCACAATATGGTTGATTTGCTTTGTACACGTGACATCGAACAACGTCACAGATTCGCCATATACAATTATCCGTTTCATGATTAATCCTTCGTTGACACACATCTTTTTTCAATCAACTTTGACATAACTGGGTGGCTCACAACCAGAGCAATCTTTGAACGACTGTCATTCTCATCTAAAGAATCCAATCGTTATGAAAAAAATCATAGATCAATTTCAAGCTCTTTAGAATGTATTTCAGTAGTTTTTTTAATTGAAATTTCATCAAAGTTTTCGTACAAAAATTCTAGATTACCATATGTCGCGAATAAACGAAGAAAATCTTCAAAAAATTGTAATTTTTACGAATTTCAATATTAGAAGCTAAAAATCTACAGAGTTGTTGTTCAGATATAAGATTTACAGAAGGAAAAAAAATAGTTTGTAATATGTCGGTTTTGAAAGAAAAGTATTTATTTTGCATATGGAAGGTAGGCTATTTCGGTAATTGAAAAAATAGAGATATTCCACGAATATCCACGGTATTATACGTAAAATCAACGTATTGGAAAATGTACAGTGTCAAAATCAGTTTATAGGCGTCTCACACCCAGAGTGTCCACGAAGGGTTAATATTTTCCACAGATTTCGAATAAATTGAAATAATTTGACCACGTATTTCTGTTACACTTTCTATACGAGTGGATTGCAAATGCTGTATATTGTTCTATCGGTGAGTAATAATGCTTCTATGCCGCGTGGTTTGATCCCAGAAGCGCCTCCTCAGCCCTGCGGCTGTGTTAAATGCAATTTGAAAATAGAACGTCGCATTCGTGAACTCCGTGGTAACTCGATTATCGATGTAACAAAGCACGTTTACAGCGTAGGCTATAAATTGAGTGGATTGACGAAGCAACAATTTCCGCGGGAAAACTTGCTTGTCGCTCATTTGCACGTGTAATATTCTAGGAGAACGCTAGTATTTCTTAGATCGCGATATCAATTTTGGATGAAATAAACGCGGCAAGATAATCTGATTTGTTTACTCAAACAAATTACTGAAACTGAGTGGCAGAAAAGTATTCAAATATTTTACATAGAATTTTGATTTTGATTTCTCTTTAAAATAAGTGGAGTTCCAGTTGGCGATGTCACAAGTGAAGATGACATCCGTATGCAAAAGTATATGTATGTGTGAAGGATGTAAAATTAAGAATGTTGTATACTGATATCTCTAAAGCTAAGAAGGGTACGATATTTTTATATTTTTTTTCTCTCTGGATTCTTGGTTTTAAGAAGGACATCGCGCGATCAAGTTAATATTCTACTAGCTGGAATTTTTCATTTTCATTCTTAGAAACAATACTTCGGGCTTTTGAATACCTACGTTCGTGATCTATTTTTTGGCAATTAAAAAGACCGTAGACAGTCGAGGTCATAATGGATGAATTACAATGATAAAGTGGGAAGTGTTCATATTTCTGATTTCCTTTTTACGAAAAGAACATCATGTACATTTTCGAAACAATCGATTTCGAATATTGTGCTGTATAGCATGTTCTATTTAACCGTGGTGTACGTATAACAGCACAAGAACTGTAACGTTAGACACGTTCCCGTCATCAGTTACTCCAGGTCTGACCACACACTGGGCGGCTCTACTTACTTTCCTTAGAGCGTAGAGAACCAGTTCACTAATAGGGCTAAAATAAACTCTTCTCTCTCCGTAGCCAGGATTTCCTCATTATCACGATCTCGCGATGATCATATTAATCGTTAAGACACAAACTGTACCCATAGATATTTAAAAGCGCACGACTCCTTAAAAGAAAATCAAAGTTCCCTTCGTATGTAACCCATACATACAATCGCACCTAAAAATATTGATTAGTTTAGGCTTCCTCGAAATCAATCCATCCCTAAACATAAAAACTGTCATATCATCCTTAGCATTAAAAAAAATTGATTTCGTAACATTCTTAATTCTTCATCCTGTATTCAACTCGAGTCTTTCAATTCATTACTCATTATTCACCGCCAGTAGCCTCGTGTTCTTTGATCACGCAGGTACGCTCGTAATTGCTTTCGAGATTAGAATAAAGAATTCTAAAATTAGACCGAGCAAATATTAATACATTACTGCTATGCCAACTGAGAATATGAAGCCATTATCTCTGAAGCATTCACAAAATCGCGCTAACATGCTCGCCCTAAAGATTTCTATCGTTCGTTTACCCCAATTACAGTCGGGAGCAGGCCCTGTGGTAAACGCACGACATCGATATCCGTTCCGAGAAACTCGGAACAACGTAATCCGTTACGATGAAACTTAATTAACGAATTTCGTCGACGAGAACTACATGTCTCACGTTTCTAACGTCGATCATCGTCGCGTAGCTCGTACGATTCCAGGGAAAGTATCGTGTGGTGTGCTATTAAGTAATTTGCGTTATATTCATTTGGGGGGGGGGGGGGGGGGAGGGGACGATCGTTGGCGTGCCAAGTTATTCAAATTATTCAAATTGGATCATGCGACGCCTGCACGATGTGTATTACTTCCTGTGTATATCGTTGGGGGAGCAGAAGTTCTTCGCGTGAGGAATGTTTCAGTCGATGATAACCGTGCTTTCATGCTACCGTCAAGGGAAACTGCCGCAGAAAAGTATACCGTTTCGACGTGGAGCGTCGTTTCGTGTCCAAAAAGGGGGGCACGTTCGAAACAGGGTCACCGTGGCATTGCGGAGTATAGAGTGGGGCTCTAGAAAAATGTTACTATCACTTCGGGCGTCCAAATACACGGTCAAACTAAGGGTAGAAATTAGGAATAGATTATTAGAAATTTTAAAATGCAAAGGAAAGATTAATCCTGGCGTTAAGTGTTAGGTGATTGCTAACAGTTATTATTACTTCTTAGAGAAGGTAAGGATTTTAGATCACAGCAATATTAGATTTGAATATATAATCAGGGTTGAAAGGTGAAGGATAGAAAAAATAGCTCAGGTTAACGGAGGAAATTACATTCATGGATAATTATTTATACCCCATTCCTGCACGGTATTTCTTGAGTTCGGTTTAATTCTAATGCCACAAAAGCCCCGTTAAAAAGGGCGTTACGCAATGGAAAATAAAACTGACATGAAATTATATTTTCCATACATTCTAATTAACCCTAGCAGAATAGAATTATTATCAAGATCCTCCACCGAAACTAGCCGTTTGTCTTCGCAAATTACGTTTACATAATTCCATACCTCTACGAGTTCCCGATACAGATATTCCGTTCTGAATGCCCCGCCGCGATAAGAACAATATCTTGTGACATCCGCGTAGCCGTGTCCAGCTGACCCTGAGGAAATGTCCCCGCCGTTTATTAACACGCCACCTTTCGCATTAGTCGTTATCGATGTGATCAATGTAACGAGCTCAGAGTCGGCCGTTGAAACGAAGTCACGGTTGAATCGACGTTCCCGACCGGTGCAACAAGCACAACATCGAATCACAATACACAGTGCACACGATCTAGAGCGAGTTTACCCTTCGAAGGACTTTCCTACTCCATCATTACCATCGACCTCAGACGGATGTTCTCTTTCCCTGCTTCCGGTAACGGGCGATGATTATCACATCGGACGAACATTTTCCCAACATGGCCGACGTTGTCCTCTCCAAACATTTCCCTCCCGACAGTGTAAATAACACACTAGACATCCTAACGACCCGTGTCACGTTTTCGAGGCCACTTCTCTTCACAAAAGATATCGTCGTTAATCCGAGAGGTGCCGTTTGAAAATAACGAGATTCTAATTAATTGTTAACAAAACTTTACACACCTTCCAATAATCACAAATTAGTCAGATGGGATTCGCGCATCCCAGTGTTATTTTTCAGTTGCCGTTTTCGTATCTTTGAATCTTTTAACTTTGGAGTAATAATTGTACTACATTCGTAATACTCGTACTATCATGCTTTAATAGTCTTTTTCTGGAAACGCGAATATTGACATTTTGAAGTTTGTATTTGAAAAAAAAAAAAACAGTTGCGGTATGAAAGCGATGTTTTGTTAAGGTTCGTGAAATTTTTAAATTTTATATTTAAGGTGTAAAAGTTTACAGAAATATTGGCAAATACACCCCGCGTGACCGCGAAGGGTTAACAAAGTCAATAGTTCGAAAGCTGGTCATTGGATGCTTTGAGAAAACATTTGCAATGGGGGAATGAAGATCTAAGGATTTTAATAGAAACTTGGCGGGGTGAAGCGGTGTCATGCGCAGCCCGCGAAGGACGCTCGTTAAGCATTGCGAGGCGAAGGGGCATCGAGGACTTTCGCGTGTGGCGAGGCAAAGGAACGGGACGAAATCAACAGCAGGCTGGCGTATCGGATAGAAAATGGATGGATCGCGGGTGGAGAGTGGGGGGGGGGGCGGGGCGGACGGGTTAGTTTAGCCTAACGACTAATATCGATTTTCTCACTTTTATAACGGTACATATGAATATGATGCCTGCACGTTGGCGGTTTTCCCTCCTCGTTCACCTTCGCGGTTTATTTTTCGTCCCTCTCGTCCCATTGTACTATAGCTGGGCCCATGTAACCTACTTCTTTTCAAGGTACCGAGCGAAAACAGGAGGCTCTGGGCTGCCTTTAAGACCATCTGAAAAAACTCGGCCGCGCCGCTTCTGTGCCAAATTGTTAGGCCAGTTTGCGTGCTTACCTCGAGACCAGCTACACGTGCAGTGTACTTCCTGGTGTCGTACAGCTAGATTAGGTATATGCACCCTCGTCTAGTGGCATGTTTAGAGGCTCTAGGCTTCCTTTGAAAAATATCAGTTTTGTTGGTGTGGGTTTTATGGTATTTGGTGGATCAGAGAAGAAACTGAAGGGACACGTAGGGGCGGTTAGGGGAACAGAATAATAATAAATTATCGATGATAAATTAGTGAGAAATATAATACATTGATCAGAGAAGATAATTTCTAATTTCCGATTTCTCAGAAAATTCTTTTAAAATAGTTTACAATTACTTAAGCAGTTATACCTGGTCGGGAGGCCGAAAAGAGGCGAAACGTAAATATTTTTCTGCAAAAAAAAATATCAAATGTTGCTCTTTTAAGTGAAAAAAGTTCTATAAAAATATGTGCTTCCGCTTTTTCAAAAAAAATTCATAAACATTCGCCTCTTTTCGGCCTCCTGACCAGGTAGAATCCATTAAAGCTACTTTACTTCTTTGAATGCTAATGTGAAAGTTCAGCGTACACCGCGTGCGGAACTGCTCCAGTTGCATCTTTTAGCCATAGTCGCTGAACGCCCATGGGCGTTCCCCGCACACTCTGCGTGCACTGAACGAACGCATATGTGCGTCCGTAGGGTTGAACGTGTTAAGAAAGTGGGAAGAAATTGTGGTATCGTAAACATAACAAGATAAGCTCAGTGACAGTCACTTTTCAACAAATAACGAATACTAAACTCAGTAATAATAGAACTGTATCACTCGGAACTCTTTACGTACGGGTTCGAATAATTAGGTCCACTCTTCGATTCTTGTTCGTTATGTTACTTGTTCCCACAATATCTTCCTCTCCAGCGGTATGGAATAATTCGTTGCTCGAATGACGTAGGAACACTCTGGATCCGCGGGATCCAGCGCCACCATTCTGCACCATTATTTTAAGCACGACCGCCGCCAGTTGGAAGTTTACAGTGACCGGGCGTTGCACTTTATAGCATACTAGAATTTATAGGAAACAACGCAACGGTTTACGGCGTAGTATGTTTTACTTCAGCGAATTTTATGTCAGATTCCATATCACCGGTCATGTCGCCACTTCAGGTTAAACGCAAAGCTGGCAACAAGCATTCCACGTTTAGAAAGTACCGTTTCTCTCGGATACCGCGAGAATTAAGTTACGTTAATGTTAATTCGCAATCAGACGGGTTTTAAACGAAATCTCTTCTTTCTTCGTTAAGCCGCCTCCACACGGGACCGCACACTTATACGGTATACACGTACAAATTTATTGCACAAGTAAGCTAATCGGGGCGAAGATGTCTAATGGTTCTTGTTAAATTCATAAAATATTTAATATATACATTTCTATCAAATCAACAAACTTTATTCGTTATCTAAGTTATATGTATACTATGAAACAAGCATTACTAAATTAACAAAAGCTAAATGTTAACCCATAGAAACAACAATTCTTCTCATAGACAATTGGGCGTCTTGCTGATAACACTTTCTATTTTCTATTACAACACAAAATATCAAGCTGCAACGAGAAATATTACGGATGCTGCAGCATAACCTTCTTGAAAACATGTAGGTATTATGTGGTATGTTAAAATAAATGCCAAGTGATCTCCTTTAGCAACTGACACAGAGAAAGGACTCGCAGATGCGACTTTGCTATCGTCCGCTACATAAACTCTGAGTTATGTGTTGCTTGGCATCTTCTCTCTCATTATCTTACCTATACATGAACGTATTCTCTTTAATATCGCACAAGTATTCTGATCAAGCGACATGAAAATGTTTGAACTTCTAAACTGTACATTTGACTTGTGCCAGTCGGAAGCAGTCTTTCATGTGGACTGTGGAGTTATAGCCTTTCTCACGTTCGTGTCCTTCCTTTTAATCAAAGGGGTGGCGAGTGATAAAAGTTTCAAGTACGCTTCTTCATCCATTCGCAAGCAAGTTACGCCAATCCCGAGGGTAAATTATTATCAGCGTCTGAATAGCTTTGTCATCTCTTTAGCCAGTCTTTACACCACATGCTACGTTTTTACGTCGCTTCTTCTCCTTCAAAACTAAAACGAAAGAAGCTTAAGCGAGCGCGTCGTCGTCGCCCGTCGACGACATGGTTCAAGCCTGCACCGACACTGTTCAAGTATACTTGTGCCATGAGGAGGCCGTCAGGTGTACTTCTTCAATAAGTTTGTACAATTATGCAGTTACGTGCGCAGCCGGCTTTAATAAAGCGTTTTTCATGCGAGAGCATTTTCAAGTCTCGTTAGCGTCGGATCAAAGCAACGCTGAAAATGTTGCATGAAAAGTGACGTGAATTGATTAAGGGTGGCATAGTACTTTCTTCGCTCGAGAATTAAGCATTTTTTATGAATTCTTTTCTATATGAAAATGAATAGCTAGTAAAATGGGGTTTGTTGCAAATGAAAGATCACCGCTTGAAAGTATTAAAAGAATTTTTATTCGAATAAAATCACCCTCCCTCCCCCTCGCTATAGTCGCTCGAAGTTGGTCCCTCGCGGAGTGAGTAGAATCGCGGTGCCATAAATTCCGCCTTCTGTGCTTATCTGAAACATAAAGGCAAATTAAGGCATGAAAATGTTTTACGTATTGTTGTCGTTGACAGAGACGATTCTTGAATTTCGCATTTAGAACGATATGGTGGACTGTTAAACTGTAGGTATCGATTTTCGACAATGAAACCGTAGGTTTGACAGTCCGCTACTTTGTTTTAAATGGGAAATTTAAGAATCTGCTCGGTCAACGACAACAAAGTCGTAGGTAATATATTTGAACGTCTTAATATGTTTTTATCTTTCAGATAAGCACGGAAGGCGGAATTTTATGGCACCGAAATTCTACGCACTCCGCGAGAGATTAACTTTCAGCGACTATGGCGGGGGGAGGGAGGGTGATTTTTTTAAACTAAAAATTCTTTTAATACTCTCGAACAGTGAGCTTTCATTAGCAATAAACCCCGTCTTTCTAGCTTTTCATTTTCGCATAGAAAATTATTCACAAAGAATGCTTAATTTTCGGGCAAAGAAAGTACTATGCCCCCTTAAAAGTTTACTAGTTAATACGGAGAAAAATGTCGGGAGGTAATATCTGTTAAGTTCGTTATTAACTACGAGGACGGGGTGAATGGTTCAGCGGCGGAAACTTCAGGTTCCTGCCTCCGTTCTGAATTGAATTTTCTGCCTTTCAACCAGCGGCTGTAGTCGTAATTAAAAAATACTGCCACGACGTCCGGCGCGTAGAACATTTAGAGGCTTGTTGCCTTTCAAGCGAATTTTTCAGTCGGAATGAAATTTTCAGTAAAGCAGCGAAATATTAAGCGAATTAGTTTATTTTTATCGCTTTCATTGCTCGGTCGTGGACAGGTGCCCGTAGCTATTTGGAATAACTTTCGTTTTCGTTGAAGATTTCTGGCACTATTCTATCGACAATCTTATTTCTCCTCGTGCAATCTCTTCCCGGTGGTGAGAAATAGAAATGCATGTGTTTCGATCGAATTACGTACGACGAAGTGCCGTAAACTGGGGTGACTTCGCCCGCCGGGGTGACATTGCCCACTTTTTTACTCTGACTGAAAAATTACCATAGGATTGAATTCGCTAATTTTTTTTTTTCGTTAGACCTCGGAGAACTTATTGCTATCGATTACAAAACACGATATGTTCTAATTACTTTACAATAAAATAAAATAAAGTCTCTCCGAAAAGTGGGCAATGTCACCCCGGACGCGCAAATTCACCCCAGCTTACGGTATATTAATCTTCATTGACGTTAGTTAGATTGTTAAAATGTTTCTTAATTGTACATATATCGAATCTAAGATGATAGATCTACATAGAATTTTACGGACCCGTCAAGTTTCTAAAGACTCACCCTAATAACAAAATACGTTCGAATTGAAATGATTCCTGAGGGTCTAGCAAGTTCCTGCGAAGCAACCCCAATAACCAACTAAATTAAAATTCATTTCCGACCCGTTCCATTAGATCCAGCAATATGCCCAGTCCATATAACAGCAATTTTGCTTACCAGAGGTAAATAATGTTAACGACTGCACGGACAGTTTCGCCAAGTCATATCGGGCTCGCTATAAAAGGAGCCGCGAGAGCTCGATCATGGCTAGCGAGCGGAGGGGCGAGAGGGGAGCAACAAATGGAAACGGCCGAGCCATTCTGTTCCCCGTTGCTTTAACACGAGCGCGTATAATGCGTTTGTTGTTCGCGGAGCGATGAAAAACCGAGCTGCTAGGGAGTAGTATCGATCGGAATCCTAGCGTTCCTCCGTTCCCGTGATTGCCTCGTTGGAAAACACGATAGGCTTGCGAGATTCCAATATCGTCCGTGAAGAATTCGCTTTGAGTTCACTTACGCGCTATATTGAGAGTGCGGGAGTGCGCAGTTCGTGCTCGCGTCTAAATGGTATTAACGCGTCGATCTGTGAGCTGATTTTCGAAATCCAACCGAGCATTTTAACGCTTACTACGATCCTCTTGTACTTGGAGAGCTATTCGACATTAACAGCAGCCAGTGGTCAAAAGACAATCGACGCTGCGAACGATAATAACAAAGATACGATAGTTCCATTAGAAGGAAATGAATCTTTAAATCACATACAAAACAATTTTATTAAAATCATTATGGGTTGTTACAATCTTCTTCTTTTCTGTCATATGTACATTTTAGAGTAAACGCAATTGCGTCCTCGTGACCGAGAACTGCGGGATATACTTGTGTCCTAGGTATTATTATAAAAGTGTCCATATTCAACGTTCAATCGTCCAATAAATCATGTTCGTTCAGCACAGACAGCGGCGCTTATTTCATTCTATAGGATATTCGATGAAAGTGTGCGTAACGCGAGGAGCACTTTGAGAGAAATTGAACGGTGCGAATAGGTATTAAAACGCTGTAGTAAACCGCGAGCCAAACCGTGAGAATTGGTTTATTTCGATCGACATCGCGACAACCAAGGTGTCTGCCGTTCGAAATAAATAATTCTGCATTCGTTGCTCACGTCACGTGGAATAAATGTAAGGCAACGTTCCAAATTAATCTACAAATTATAGCTGCATTCCAATGGGTGGGGGAGGAGGAGGAGAGAAAGAGCGAGAAAGAGAAGCGATTTGGTAGTTGACTAATGTTTTTATTAGATACACCTCTGCTCGTTTACGGTGGACATGTCACCGTTGGAAACGAGGGCCATGCCCAGGGAGGGAATTATTGTGACACGAGGCAGCACGCGAGGCTTGGTGACCCGCAAACACCGAGACACCCCATTCCATAAAAGCCGTCCATCAAGCATCAATAATGCAGAAGGGTCGTGGTGTGGCCTTGCCGCGAGAATATCGACCCGCGCGGGAATATCGATTCTTCCCAGCCGCTGCTGGCCGGGCAGATAGAGGGAGGCTTTTGGTACAAAGTAACTACCCTTTTGTAACGCTCACCTTGCGGCTTTGCACGTTCCCGCTTACCCTGTGTAACCTTCTTCCCCTCGTTTTCCATTTCTGCTGCTACACAGTTCCGGTGTCGACCACGCGGAAGACAACGGGCTGGGAATTTGGTACACTGTTACCACGTAGAGAGACACTCGCGTTTTAACTAATTGCAAGTGACAAACTTTATTTTAAATACGAGACACGCTTTATACTCGGGAGGAGGAGATGCGAAATGGGCCCCCGAGTAACAGAACTCGTTAGGGAGACTCGAGGGAAAATTCACTGTTACGTAGTAATGCCGAGAGTGGCGGTCTAAGTGTCTTGCGGAGTTCATATCTTTATAGTTTCAGGTTTCGGCTTCTTTTTGTCTTATTTTGATTTTGACACTGAATTCGGGGTTTCTCTTTCAGAGAAAAAGTTGGACGTTGGAGGCAATTCGAATGCTTATGAGAAAGAAAGATTTCAAAAGTTCGGGAGCACCGAGAGGCTTTTGAAATACTAGGGAGTGATTAAAATTATGTATCAAGTTTAGGAGTTAAATACGTTTGAGCTCATTGCGAGAGGCCCAACGGTATTCCTACGTAGTTCTATTAAAACATATTAAAAATTCAAGCTGGTAGTAAATTGACTTTGCTATGGAGTACAATGGAACCAAAGCTAAGTTTGACATTTGCACTGAACTAAAATTTCATTGAAACTGACTGCTTGAGAATTGGAGCCGAATATTACGCTGGAACAAGGAATATTACGTGCAACGTATTTGCAGAATCTTTTAGAGCACTCTATTATACATCAAATACCTCATTCACCCCTAACACTGTATCAATCCCCTAAATCACCCTACTCGTTCCAATTTCGTGCCCCCAAAATTGGTTAACACGAATTCTCAGCCTATTCTACCACAAATTCAATTCGTTCGCAACTCAAATCCATCCATCACGATCTTCGGTGTCAGAAACCTTGGAAATGTTCGTCTTCCTGCCGCCCAACTATCAATTTCGGTTATTACATGTAAATTCGATTCCGTCGAATTTTATATTTAAATTTCTATCCCCTCGATAAGGTTTCTCATTGCCCAGCGGCGTGCAACGCGAAATCTCACGAAGTGTACACTCTGTTTGGCGGGTAAACGATTCACCCGTGAAAGATCAAAGTTTGCGAAACTTTTCATCGCAAGGAGGGAAGAAGGTATTGAAGTTGGCGTTTGGCCGTAGACTGGGTGGAAAAAGGAGCAATTTATCGGGAGGTGCCGACTGGCGTGCGAATATCGATGCTTTTCCTAGTCGTTTGGGAAAGCAGTGGCTACAAAGTGATTCTCTCCGCGGTGTTCGGAATATTGGTTTCAAACGCCGCCGCCTCCTTTTCCTTCTTTTCATGCCTTTTTCTTCCATCCCCCACCTCGTCTCGTTTCTATATTCATGCGTTCCCTTGGTCGGGCGCAAACATAGAATACAATACATTATTTCGAGACAGAGGGAACTCGAAGGAAGCAGTAAAATCTGCAGAAATTTCTCGACTGGCTGTTGTCACCTAAGTATCTCTTCAAATTATTTAAAGGTATAGAAATTTATCCAATAATAATGGTGTGAAAAGAATGCATATCATTTCGCTTAAAAAGCTCGAACAACTCTTAACCCTTCGAGCACGAAGATTGAAACGAGTGACATACGCCGCGTGCGGAAATCCTCCAGCCTCATTTGCGCACTGTACTCACTGAACGCGTATCGGCGTTCTCCGCACTCCGTGGATTGACCGAACGGATATAGGGGTTAATTGTACGCAAAGGGATGATACTCTTGAGACGTGGAATTTTTGTGAAAAAGTTTCTTCACTTTCAACATTTTTCCCCCCCACTGTAAATAACTGCTCATTATTATAACTTGGAAAATACCCAGGGCAACAAACGGAACTGAGGAACTGAAAATATTTTCACGTCCCACCTTCCCTTTAGAAACGTTCATTTCGTCCCGAAATATTTTATGCATCGTTCAACAGAAACAGAGAGTATAATACTCTCGCTAGAAAGATAAACCGAAGGAAAAGTTTCAACGACGGAGAAGCGCAGAATAGATGTGTAATTCGAAGGACGACGTTCCTTCATTGCGTCGAAATGAATAGCGGAAGATAAAAGCGTTTGAAGATCCCCCGGGTATTGAAGTTCTGTCTGGGCGAAGATTTTCAAAGGAGAGCACCTCTAGTGTCCCGTTCAGGGGGGCAACGTTCCCTCTTCTCTCTCTTCCGTGAAAAATTCCAAATCCACTTTTGAGATACAGACAACTCTTTTCAATTTTGTATCGAGCAAGCGGGGAATCATTTATAACGTTCTGGCGGCGGCTACGCAGAGACTGGGGAATAATTCACGAGGTCTTTGGGGATTTGATTTTCTTGCCAGTGTCCCGTTTCTTCCGCTTCCGTGCAAAATTTATGCGCCCAGACTATTGGCTCACGTTCTTCTCTGTTTTCCATACGGCGGGTGTCGTCGACGGATTTATTTTGATGCAGCCAGCCCGCGTTATTTCCACGAGCAGAAGGACATTTCGAGGTGCCTTGAAATTGGTGGGACGTTTAAATTGAATTTCTTTTTTCCGGACGATTTAATTCGCCAGTATGCCCCTTTGCATAAAAGCGACGAAATTGCTGCGTCCGAACGAAACATTCATTTTAGTGGACAATTACTTTCTCATCTAGCATAAAGCCTGCTCTTTAAATATCGTTCTGATTTTCAATTTCGTTTCCCGTCGTGAAAGCTTGAATAGAGGGATCTATGATTTAATAGAGGTCCACGATTCGTTGTCGAGTAACTGCACTGTGGATTTCGTAGGGTTTGTGTTGAAATTAATCTGAAATCAACTGATAAGATGGAGTATACACAATCTTCGGTGAGTGATTGGCTACTTACTATTAGTAAAAACGCAGGTACATTACAACATTAACTGAGCACGTATCAATTTTATTGTTGACATTATAGATAATATATATTTCAAATTTTATGTTAAAAGTCTTAGTCAAAAGTTAGTAAATAATCTTTTTTTTTTATATTTATCAATGTATCCAACTTTTTGGCTATGATAGTTTGAACTAAGCATCCTATCGGTGAATGTTTTTCATCTTTCCATCCTTCTTCTAATCTTTTCCACAATTCCTCTGATTTTGGGCACGTTTCCCCTACTTTTCTATCTACTTCATCTAACAACTTCTCGATTGGTTCAAGTTCGGATGACTGTGACATAATTTCCACTTCACCATTGTCTTCTAATTCTTTTAAAGGGTTCATTGAAAACAAGTAAACTAAGAAAATATAGTAAATTAAAATAATAATCTCACTTCGCAAACTTGTATCCACGGTCGATTAATCACTTTACTCGAAACAACAAGTATCCAGCGATTTATGGAAAGAAGTGTACGCGTAGTATACAGAAGCTTGAATCTATTGAAAATATAAAAACTTCAAAGCTAATAAATCCTCTGAATGTGATTTTGTATCGATCTATCCAAGCAACTGACCAAGAACATGGTATCTTTTCATTCTTCTTATTCCACTTAATTAAATCCTTAATAAATCGATGTCCTATCTCAAACACCACATTACTTCCACAGCACTCAACCTACCAAACGCCATATTTGCTACAAAACAAAAGGTATTTGAAGGAATATTTCAAGCTTCGCTTCGTTGGCTACCACGGGCTTGATTATTTGCATCCCCTCAGGATTTCGTAATTTTCGTGTCGTGTTAAACGCGGAAATTGGATTACACGTGCAGAAGGGTCCGCTCGCGTGCGAGTATCGAGTATTCCGTGGTCGTGATGTAGCTCACCCCGTCGCATGTCTGATTCGGAAGACTTGATTTCTCTCTTCTATTTTTTTTTTTCGCCTTTGTACGACCACCCTCGGGTTCGTGGAAAATTTATATACGCCTGATCGCGGGGCTTTCGATCTTTCGCTCGCTACCCGTCACGGATCGCTTTGATGTATCCCACGTGGCAAAGGGTGAGGTCCGAGGGGTGGAACGTGGGCACGGTTAAAATACCGTTGAAACGGATCCAGTACGCCAGTGTCAATGAACAAAATAAATAGATTCTCTACGGATGGGTGGTTTGAACGATAATTATTTGTTACTTCGGCGAAAGTGCATGACTGCAGGCATTTTGTTACTAGAATAAAGAAAGGGATATATAAAAAAATTGATTATAGTGAAAACTTATTTGATACATATGTTGGAAATTTTTTATAGACAGTTTAGTATGATGTTTAATTATTTTGAACAAGATTAAAGTGTAATCTTTTTGATTATACATATTTCCTCGTGGTTTCTCTTCGTGCAGCTTTTTCTTTGGTATGTCGTGTAAATGAATTTTTTACAGTATTCGGTAGCTATGGAGCTAGTTATGCTGTTTAGTAAACTAGACTTTTACTAAAGGCATACAATAAAGTTTGCTTTTTTTTTGGAATACGCTTTCGCGAATTGTTTGGAAAAATTGCACCGACAATTCATTTCCTTCGAAGATAGAATTATGTGTAATTAGGATTCAATCGGATGGGATCTTCTCTGACTTTTTCTTTTCTTCAGATTTGAATATTCATGAAATCATTTATACCATGGGATATCTTTCGTTGCTGAATCATTATTAGCGTTTGAAAGCCTCTGGATTCAGTAGGTACTTAACTGTCGATCTGCTTTTTTGTACCTACTTTTGCATCATTGATTTCAGTCGGTGCAGCAGATTGCAGAGCCTTCCGTAATCAATCATATGTATTTTAAAGTTGTTTTTACAATCTGGCTCACAAGTAGGTTACGGTTTCATATTTGTTTCAATGTCTGAACAGTCCATTTATATACAGATCGATCTGGCATCATTCTATTCCATTAATTTTTAAATTTAATCTTGGTAACTCCGATTCACGCGTTTTATATAAATCGAGTCACCTGTGTCTATCGATCACACTCAATCAGAATTGTTGCTCGGGTATCAGGTATTCGAAGAAGACGTACCACTGTATACGTAGGTACTTCCTTTTTCGGAAGGAATTAGGTATAGAATGATATACCAAAAGTCAATAACTATAATACATTTCTAATTTATAATTTTCGGTAATTATTAACAGTTAATTTTACTATCCGCATATGTATTACATTTTCCATCTAATGAGTGATAAAATCGAAATAATAATTCCTTATATGTATGTATAGTAAGCACTTGACAGTGAAATTTATGTACAAACACAACATTTTAAATATTTCTGTTAGGTGTCTTGTCTTCAAAGTGACAAAAATGCTAATCACTTTTGTAGATTTAAATGTTCAAAATAATTAGAGGTTCATTCGTACAAATTTTTAAAATCACTCTATAGAAATTGAAATTTATATAATTATAACGTCCCAGCAGCAATAGTAACGCTATTAATATTATTCAATTCACTCTCAGACAAGGGATCTTACTATCATTTCAAACTTCCACAAGAATAAGAAATTTGTGAGCGACGTGTCAACGGATATTCAAATTAATTCCTTTTTTACCCGGATCTCCTCGCCATAACGATCTCTAACAAACCCCGTTCTTTAATTATCACAATGAACCGTCAACAATAGCGGTTAACGTTCCCAGGGGAAGTCTTAATTATCTTAATTCGAACTTCCTCTGTTCCTCTGGTTTTACCTCCAGCCCGCGAGGGGTGAAAGTAGGCAAGAAAATTCGTTACGATACTGCCACTGAAGAAGGTGAGACCGCGAAACAGACACGTTCGTATAGAATTATCCACTTGCTTTTTCCCCCCCCCCCCACCCCCAGCCAGAATGCACTTGAATTCAAAGACAATGGGGGACTTGTGCTTGGCGAGGTCAGCTCCTTACCGGAAGATGAGGTAGGAGGAGCGCTCTCCAACGCTGCTGGAGTACACAAACAGGTCGCTAATGGACGCCACTGCACATTCTATTTCAGAGGATCCATTGAGTCGGTTCGAGCTTCCTTCCTCGCTAGACTCGAGGTTTCCTCTGTTTGCCGAAAGAAACTGGAATTCTTATCGAGAACGGTGACGAGTACGATTTCCCATAGTAGTACCCCTCGGCTATTTAACGAAATTAGTTCAATTGCGGATAGTTTGAAGTTAATAAAAAAGGTAAATAAAGCTGGACGAGCCGTTTAACACTGCAACCACTCGAAGGGTTAAGGATTGTGGTATTCGCGTGGTTTGTAATAGGATCATTGTACTACTGTTTCTGTGAAGTGTTTTAATTTCTGTAGGCGACAGTGTTTTTAATTTTAATTAATTATTGGTGAGGGGTCTGAAGCTTTTAATTTCTTGTTGGTAATGAATTAATTATTGTGACAGCGATTGTGAGGTTAAGGGTTGGATTATCCAAGTTAATATTTAAGATTTTAAAGATCGTCAGAAAGTTTTATTGTTATTCCTAAATTGCAATCTCTTTGTCCAAGAATAGTTTCAAACGAAGAATTTCATTAGGGATATGATATTAAATTGGTCTATCGTAGGGGATGAAATCTTATGATTCCATGAATCGTAACGGCGCGAAGTCTTGCGATGAAAGTATCGAAGGTAAATGGGAAGTGAACTAATTGAACTTGAGAACTGTTCAGAACCTGCAACTTATTAGAACATTTCGATCATTTATCTGTTGACCTATTGAAATATTTTTCACTTTTCAACTGACTTACTAGACCTCTTATATTAGTCAGAATTTACAATTTAAGTCGTGTCAGCGAAAAATATGATATGAATATAGCAAAAATGTTGAGATGAAATTAAAAAGTAACCGGCACGTAACACTTCTATTTCTGAACTATCCAAGTCTGATCTATGCTTGATTTGCCACATTGGAACTTCTACGCTCAGGGGAATATTTAAATAAAATTAATCGAAACTTTGATCCATATAGAGCTTAAGCACCCAGCACTTATCATTAAATTGAAAACCCATTACATCGAATAATTCTCCATTAGTATTTTGATCACTGAACTACTTGAATCCCTTGAACACTTACGTGTTACTTACTCGAGCTCTCAAACTCAAGTCATTCCAAATTCTCGAATTTCCGCGAAATGGCTATAAAAATCTCGCAGATGGTTAGAAAATTCTGAAAAATCGTATCCATAGTTGGTATTTTGGCCCTATATTTCCAAATAACATATCCGTTCTTTTCTCTTACCTTCTTCTTTTGTCGGCCCTTTGATGGGACCAACTTTGAGTGGCAGTTTCTTAATGAAACCATCCAACTGTTCGTTGACTTCACCAGGGCAACTCGCCCCCCCCCCTCCCCATTACCCAAATTAGCTCCTCTGGCACCACGACAACCAGTTCATATTTGTTTCATAGTGAAATCTTGGATCAGCGACGTACAAGCGGCTTCCGAAGCTACTCGAACTTCCTCTTAACGGAACGAGTCGTACATTATCTATGAACGTCCAAACATATCTTGGTTTTTAGTTGCGTAAGCTGGCATAAACAATGCAGCCTTTGTTTTCCGAATATGTTGCGAATATGTTGACGCACATTGGTCAGAATATTTTAGAGGTAAAAGTGTAAAAGGTATTTCTGTTTAATGTGTATATGTATAGTTTGATTTACAGTTAGTAAAAAAAGTATTCGTACACTTTTTAAAATCGCATAACTTTCGTAGAATTGGTCCAAACGACGTGAGTTTTTTTTTTGAGAAGCTAGAGGGATTAGTTTGCTAAATGATGTGATTCGTCGTTTTGAAAAAATGTACTTGGTCGGAATAGCAAAAAAGAAAATAGTAAAGGTGGTTTTTTAAATTTTTTTTGTGAGCCTGTAACGAAAATTCAAAAAACTCGTTTGTAGATTTAAGTAAGTTATATACGTGCCTAAAATTTCATCAAAATCGGTTAACATTGCTCCGAGCTATAAACGCTTAAAGATCGCAGAATAACGTCGAAAATCGCCGATTTCGGGAATTTCCGCGACCTTTACTATTTTTTTCGCTATTCCGACCAATTGCATTTTTTTTCAAAACGACGAAACACATCATTTAGCAAACTAATCCCACTAGCTTCTCAAAAAAACTCACGTCGTTTGGACCGATTTTACGAAAGTTATGCGATTTTAAAAAGTGTACAAATACTTTTTTTACTAACTGTAGCTAGGAAAGTGTGCTGAATTCATACAATTAAATATGTAGCGGTTGGGGAAGATTATTGGAAATTATTGGAGAAATATTGGTAGAGGAATACGTCGATCGATACTCCACAGTCAGTTAAATTTTTGTTTATGGATTTTGTATTCTCACCAACGCAGACGTAATTGATTGTTGGTTGTGTTGTGTACGAGTGCTGGAAATACGATTTGGAAATGCTGCGATATTATAGAGAAAATTTTGGGGAATATGCGGGATGTTTGCGAATTCGTGACATGAAATTTAACCGAAAATTATTGGTAAATGTGGATTCGAGTGTTGACAAATATTGAATTAAAAATATCAGCACTTTCCAATTAAACTGAACAACATACAGCAAAAATCTTCTGATACTTTCAAACACTTGTTCCTCGAACTCGCAACAAACAAAACTTCCTACTAGTAGAACAACGCCAGACACAACCACTTTCCCCAAAAATCCAATTTTCTCCCTCCGTTTTAATAGAATTTCCTTCGCAATGCTGAGTCTATCGCTTAATTAAATAATGAAATGCCGCTAATTAAGTGAAACGGCGTACACGCGCGTGTATCAGCGCGTGCGTGAAGCTCGCCTGTGCGAGTAAGGTTTTGATTTTCCAGCGAGTCCAGCGAGCGCTACGGCTTTCGCGGGGTTTTGAAAAGGGGAGAGCCGGGGTAGCGTTCGTTAAGTAGAGAGAAAGAAAGAAAACGAGGGGGGTTGGTTGGAGTAGGTCGTGGTTCGCGTTGAGATCAAACACTTGGATGAGCCGCGGCGCAACTAAATTTAACGTGAACCCTCACATTTCGCGTTTGCGCGCCTGATTTCGTAACAAAACCCGAGTCCTCGGGCAACTGGTCCTGTTCGAGGTTTCTTCGTGTGCCCCACGGATTATATGCCTTGTATGCATTGCGTTTTATGCGGCCGCGCGCACCCCATTCGAGGCATCCATCTTTGTGCGGCCTCGAGTGGATTCGCAAACAGGAATCTTGGGCTCGGGTGAAGAGAATCTTTTCAGTCCAGATCGCTCTCTCCCCTTTCATTTAACGCGCTTTATTTAGCGTTGTTTGTCGTCTCTATTTCTATGATGGATTCCCACGGAGAGGAGGAGAATCTTCCCTTTTGTAGTTAAAGATGAGGGAATAATTATTATTGCGCGCGTAGAGAACGAGATCTCACGCGTTGCGAATGGTGGCACGTGGATTGTCATCTTTCATTTGATCTTTGAACTTTGCTGATGTGTCAAAGACGAGGTGATTTTGAACGGAAACTTAAAAGAAGTTTAGTAGACAGAAAGGTAGTTAAAATCTTGTGATTTTTAAATTCCTAATATCTTGGGAGTTATGTAGATTATTTTTATAACTTCGGGGTTACGTGTTACTTTATAATTTTCAATAGAATTAGTAAAAGAAACTGACTTTATTAAAAAATAATTTAGAATAAAGATATTAGAAGAAAAGGGCTTTATCAAAAAATAATTTAGAATAGAATAATTAGAAAATAAGGGCCTGATCAATATTTTATTGGCTACATTCTAGAAAATGTAAGATTTATGTAACGTAAAATTCAGGAATAGTTTCAATCACCATTTCATAATTATTTAAACTAAAATCGGCCGTGCAAATTTTTAAAGTAAAATTAACCGATGTCTGTTATATAGAGTACCTCTGGTCTTTAAGAACCTTGACATTAATTACTTTACTTAATATTAATTATTATGTCAATTATGAATTGAAAATAGTAAGAATTCTACTTCTAATAGAGTTGGTAAATCCTCTGTACACATTCTTCCAACTGATTCAATGATTTCATTCTATTTCAATTTAAAACAAGTCTTCCTTATTATACCTACTCCTCTTGTATCTTTAGAAGCTGGATTTCTGAATTTGTGTGATAAACCGAGTACAACTTATGCACGCCCAGCACACGCTATTGCCTCAAGCAAAGTTTCGTTATATTCCGAGAAGCTCTTCCACGCGTCGACAGATCCTCAAATTGTCGAGTCTCGTAGAAAGCTCCGAAATCTCTTTTCAAGCTCCTTCGAAATTTCGGCAAACAGGAAGCCCCTTGCTCATTTATCTTACAAATGGGAGTCTAGAAAATTTTCAAATTATTTTCAAGTAAAACGGGACCAGCAATTTTTACGCAAATTATAAAAGTCAATTTCTCCACTGTAAGCGACAGAAGCCGATTATCTTCTTCAGGAATATAAGAACTACATTTCGTAGAGCGTGATTATGAGAAACGCATTCTTGTAAATGAAAGAATTAAATGTTCTCACAGACAGACAAGTACATTCTACAAAACAAAGTTGTGACGTCCTGGCCCCCACACACGCGACTTAGTGTCAACGAGCGTCACCAGAGGTCTCCAATCTTTCCCGCTAGTCCTAACTCTCAATATCATTCATATATATACAAGTTCCAAATCATATCCTCTGTGTCCCCGTGCGTGTCTAGGGCAGGGGCTGTCAGCTATAGCCCTACTGATGGAGTGTGGCTGGCGGTCCCAAGACGAAACACACACCACTTCTTTTCCTCCTCCATCCCAAAAAGCCAATCCACCTGCCCCGCACAGTTTATACTCCATTGCGGCGTAATCCGGCCGGCCTTAGGGCGCGACGGTACGTTGGAGGCGACGGGGCCAAAAGAAGAAGAACTCCTTTCCGTCATTGTCCTTTAACCCCTTCACCACCCAGGACGTGAGAGTAGTAGAGTACTTCTTCCACAACAGACACTTTTGTGGCTCGCTATTGACATTTCAAACATAAATTTATAACGACCAAGTCCATGAAAACTCATTGAATATTTTCAAAATACCGCTGACTCAACGACAACGCGTTTCACCTAAACAGACGTTCAAACTATTAGGTCTTTCCAAAGCAGCTGATGCGAGTTTTAAACCACACACTTGTGCCACTAACAATCGATATTTCATACATCTTCAAATTACTATCTCCTCCACCAAATGACTATACATCCCCAAGCTAAGCTACCTGATCTACCACGAAAAGCATTATCTACGATCATCATGAAAAACTCAAAAGCATTCTTACTCTGAACAATTCCAACGAACTTCACCAATTATCCGAATACACCAAGCAAGCCTCTTTAAGTGGTCTCAGTTACAAATGGCAATTTCTCAAATATCCGCGTGCCAGATGATGTTCAGTAACTTCCACGCACGGGTGAAACGGGGGTTGTTCGGCGACGCGAGCACGCGGTCGTTCAGAGGCACAGGGAGTGGGAGGACAGGAAGACGCTACGAGACGGGCAGAAGTCCTATGGCATAGGGTGAGTTGAGGGGGGGTTGAGTCGACGAGTTTATCTGGCAGCAGGGTCGAAATGGCAGGGTGGGATTGGCGCAGATATCGATGCATAAAAAGCTTGGGGGCATACATGCTCTTTCTGCTTTCTTTTCCTCCTTCCTCGCTGACTTCCTCACGTTTTCCCTCTCCTTCGCTCGCCTTTCTCACCCCCAACCCCCGGCCTCTCTCTGTATAGTGGACAGATATCGATCCAGTCGGCTCTATAAATAGACACGCGGGTCGTCGACGGTATTTAGCATTTCACAACGAACTACTTACCGACTTACTTGTGCATAGCCTGCGTGCAGCGAGCTGGCGATCGTGACAAGTAGGTGTAACGATATTTGTGTCGGCATCCCCCGACGGGCGAGGGGCTTTGGGATTGCCATTTCCCATGTAGCTGCTCGCTTTTACGAGCCAACCGAGCGATTTTCTTCTGACCCTCTTGCCGTTTTCGGGCAAGAAACATCGAAGAAGCTCTCAGTTTTGGGATCGCCTAGCCAGGCGGGCCGCGAGCCCCCAGCTCGTCGATCGTTCTTGACAATCTGCGACTCGACTGCTGCTTGTACATACATCGCGAGCACAGGGGGCAAAGTGGCTGTGAAGTTTATGCCGGCAGTCAAGTGCAGAATTATTGCAATGACTGTCGCATTGCAATCATTTTTCACTGTTACATTTGCAATCATTTTGTACGATCGCAATCGCGTATATTTCGGCAAATAGAAAGCAGAGTTTGAATGTACAAGCTTGACGAGAAGGGGCCTAGATTTTCGCCAGGCAAATCTTCCGAGTGAATTTTCAAAACTCTTTCTTCCCTACTTTCTTCCCTCCTATTGATTTCATTGATACTCGGCATTCGAATCCTCGTTCAACTGTCTTCTCATTACTTAATGCAGCGTCATAACACAGCCTCCCGTTAGTGAAGACCACGCGTAACGCCGGCGCGCATACATGCAGAGCCTCAGGATGGCCATTTACGTGGCGCCTGAACACAAGCAGTTAACAAAGCTGGTTATTACCCCGGTCAGGGATTGTTCCCTCGAGTCTTAACTAGTTTACTTCGCTGGTAATAACGTAAGCAGGCGTACCGGTTAACCGGCGGCATAATTGCACCTTGGCGAGGCTGAATTTACAGCGCGTTCAATTCTGTTGTCCACTTGCGCCGCTATTACGCCAGCCAGCCGAGTGACCTGCCAGCGTGATGGTTCCTCTTAAAATACGAACACGCGAGACTTTAGGCAGACCTAACCCAGACCGCTGTATGCATCGGTGGATGGAAAATTAATCGATCTGGCCGGGTGGCAGCTGGCCGTTAATATGGAACGAAGGAAACTGGCCCCGTTGTGGATACCGAGGAAATAGATTCTATCATTGATCGTTTTATTCCCTTATTGCGAACAAAAGTTGAGTTAGAGGATTTTCAGATCAGGTATGGTTTTCAATTAATGGGGCATATTTTTATGCTGGACTATTCTTTTGCGATGAATGGCTAGTTTATTCGCTGACAAGGGATATTCGGTAACCCGAATATTCCAATTTTTTTGAAACTTTGCTGTTCTGTAGGGAACTTCGATATTGAGGAATTTCTTTTCTGCTACTTTTTTGTTCTTCAGGGTAAAACACTCTTCGACGTTTAATGTGTGTATGAAATGCTGTACGATAATTACAAAGAATTACCAAGCGTGCGCCCAGTTTTAAGAGAAATAGGTACGTGTCTAAATTTCGCGTGACAAGTATATTTTGAAGTGGAATAGGTCACCATGCCACTTAGTCTCGAAATTCGCGGCCCAGAGGTCGTGTCCACGAGACGTAGAATCTTGAGACGTCCACCCCGTAGAACCGAGAACAATAGACCCAGTCCGAAACCTATCCGCGATCATCCCCGCGGGCACTTTCTGTGCACTAGTTCTTCGCTACCTCCATCACACGTAGTTCTTTCAACATCTATGAAACTCCATTCAATCACGAGCCTTTTGCAACTCTTTTAATCCAGGGCTTTCAATTCGTTCCTCGGTAACAAAATTCTGAATTCCCGTCTACTTTGGTAATTTAGAGGGGACGCTAAATCTTAATTAGAAGCCAGTGAGAATGGAATTCTTTTCCTATCCAAGCGAATGGACTCCCAGGTTCTAGCACCTCCCGGGGCTCTGGGCCTCAAGAAGCTCAAGAATCTTTGTATAATAGAAAAACTCAGCCAAAAGCGAATTTGCAATCACGTATTAACTGCTAGAAGATTGTCATTCATCCTGTAAAAATGGAGTCTTCCAAAGCTCGGCGTCTCTTTTCGAAAGCACATATCACAACACAATGCACCCTCAGCAATAAATAGACCTCTGGACTAGGGTTTATACAAAAACCGACTTTTGAGAAAACCGGTTTTCGAATTCCACTATTCCCAGAAAACCGGTTAAACCGGTTTTCGAATTTTCACAAAAAGTATATAATTAAAATAGTAAATAAATATTCGTACTTATTTTAAAAATGTTCAGTTTCCTTAATATTTATGGAATTGCAAAAATATAACAAAATAAAATATACTCTATCTATACAAAACCAAATAAATAAATAAAAATTAAATTAACTAAAATCCGTACAATTTTTGAGTTCATTTCATATTTATGGATGCAAAAAAATATAACACAATCAAATAGACTGCATACAAAACCAAATGAAAAAAAAACTCAACTAAAATCCGCACAAAATATAAATCTTTTACAGTGGTGCCAAATTATAAATTTAGTATTTTTCTTCAGAAAATATGATCTCATGAAGATTAGTTTTACAGTAATGACTAAACTGTTACCTACGCTTGTATCCAAGGCGACTTCAAGACAAAATATTAACGTTACTAATTAAATAATTAATTCATTTCTGCATATTAATTCTAGTATATAAAACCGGTTTTTAAAATTTTAAAACCGGTGTTCGAATTTTACAATTTTATAAATAAAAACCGGTTTTTAAACCCGGTTTTTAAAAACCGACAAACCCTACTCTGGAATATATTATGGGCTAAGGCGGTCAAATCGAATATCTTAAGCACATAAATAACAGCAACCACATCGTACGCTGCAAGATCTAATGGAAGAAACTTTAGGAACTTACCCTACTTATCTTAAGAACGAAGAAACATCCTGTACAATTCCCTACCTCCACTCCTTACACTGTTACAGTATCCTTCCACTCACAAGCCACACCGCGCACTTAAAAATAAATCTAGCCAAGAGCGACGCGTCTCCTCGCGAGACATACCGTACAACAAAATCAATTAACCCGTCCCATAAGTTAATAAAACTTTTCCCATCTGCATTCGAGGGTAGGGGGCGGTAAAAGCCTCCGGCGGTTGAGCGGGGTTGGGGGGCTCGCCGCGAATGAACTGCATTTAACCCCTTTCGTGTACGGTATATGGAAGTTCGTGTCCTCGATCTTCCGACTCCTCGCGGCCCGATACCTTTCCCACTGACTTATCTTTCCTGAAACAAGCGGCTGGGACGGTTCAACGCTTCCAGAAGAGGTCACTGAAGCCGTGTGGGTAGACGTTAACGCCAGGATAACTTGTGGGGGTGGCGGCGGGGCGAGGGACGCTCCCGAGCAAGCGATACGACGAAACTTTTGCCGTGGCGAAAGTTCCTTCGCGAGCGGAAGCGCGGGAACACTTTGCCGATGAACCGCCCCTCTGGAGACGAGGGCTGGAGAGGTGGATGAATGAGAACTGGCGGGGTTTGTTTCCGTCTCTCGGAGCTATTTAAAGACCGCGACCAGTCCCCTTTAAATCTCGGTGAAATCGTGTTTCGTGCCTTAACACCGCCCCCCCCCCCCCCCTCTGCCTGTTACGTAACTGCAAGGGCGTGTTTAGCGTTCCTCGAAACGTTTCATCTTTGTTTTAGTGGAGGGTGGACGCGATAATGGATGATCTACTTGATTCTGGGTATCTGCCGGGAAATGGAGGATCATGTTAATTGCAGGGGTGTTTTCAATTTGTCGAAGGATTTGGTTTGTTGTGGTTTATTGTTATTCAGCTGCGATGGGGGTAGGCTTAGGAGGAAGCAAAGGGGAGTAGTTGAGAGGGAATTATAGAAGTGTGTATTTGAGTGACAGAAGCTGTGATTGAATTTTTTTTTTTATATTTCTGGATTGCATTCACCCTTGTAGTTGTGCAATATTACGTAACATTAAGATAGGGAAGATAATATTTGGACATTGACAGTAAGGAAGAATAAGTTTTCGAAATCAAATTCTGAAATTCAGTTCCCAAGGCTTGAACCTATTAGATTAGAATTTTCACAGCAAGTTTTTCCTTATATCGAGTGACTGTAATCAAAGTTCCTTGAAGTCGGTATCTCGCCACCAAAGCTTTTTCATCTCCTAACTTCGAGCTGTTCGATATTCAGGTATTCTTGAAATCCAATCCTGGCATAATAGAGAATGATCGCGGTAACAGTGCTCGCATTTATCCACAATTATACCCGGAGTAATCAAGCATTCCGCTTCGACCCAAGGTATTCGAGCGTAATCGCGACGTCTAAGTAAGCGAGGAAACATTGCTCGCGAAGAGTCGCTTTCGCCTCCATTACTCACCCCAGCCGCGCCAGCCTGTTAGCTCCCGTTACGTGCGAGTTCTTCCCCGAATTCTTTTCCGCTGGAGAACAGGAACGATGCTCGATTAATCGATCCTGGCGGGCAGCCTCGTTTCGGCTCGTCTTTGCTCGATGATTCGTGACCAGAATGAGCTCGTCCCGCGAAATATCAGCGCGAGGCGTTGCGCCTCGGTTACATTTAAGTGATTTCTGAAAGAAATTTCGGGGTATTTGTTAAAACTGTTTGTAAATTCAAGCGAGACAGATTGCCGAGCACGGAGCTTAATTCTCAAATAACGAGGTCTTCGATCTCTTCTTTCCCAGTGAACTTGAAGTTACCACGTTAGGTATTTAAATTGTGCTAGGCTTACAATTATAGATTATGATGTGTAACTTGTTGCTGTATGAAGAACTCATAAATTATTCATTTCATTCGAATCCTTCCCTTCTCTTTCTTCGTGCTTGGTTTTTTAGGAAGAAGCGTCTGGTATGTTATAGTGGCGTGAATATAGACAAGGGAAAAACGTTCGATCTCCCCTCGATCGCGTCGTGCAAGGAGGAGCAAAGAGCTCGACGAAACTTTAAGGTGACTTGCTACCGCCGCTTCTTCAGTTTTATCTTTTTTAGTGGTCGGTAATGCTTAGGGAAACACTTTCAATCGATCAGCAAGGGGTTTTCAGCGGGCGCAGAAAGCGTGGCAGGCGTCAGAGACGAGTCGACGAAGAATGGGCACAAAAGAGGCAACGTACCCTGAAAAATTGCTGGAAACCATGATTAATGACGAGGATGTTTTAACGGTATGCAAACAATTGCTTTCCCCTTTGTTGCGACCCTGTCACTGGCAGAAAGAGGGTTTCAGAGAAAATCCTACGAGCTAAGAAATTCGTAGAAATTCGGGAACCTCGAGTATCCTCGGAAAAAAAACTGACGTGGATTTGTTGATTTCGGGGCAAATACGCTTTTTACATACATTTCTTTGAATTTTTCTATTTGAGAGGCAAGTGAAGTTATATTGTACAGGATGCCACTGAATTGGTGGTAAAATGCGAAATTGGGGTGATTACATAAGTTGCAATTTTACACTAAATTTGAATGTGTGCATTTGATTAACAAAAGAATTAGAACCGATTTTCTTGAAAACAATGCCTCGATCGATAGACAGCTATTCTACAATTTCGTTTTATTTCTCCAACACCATTTCATTTTATCCGCAATTGTATTGTATTTATTGTTGCATTCTTCCGATTGAAAGGTATGTTTCTCAAGCTCGAAATAAAAAAATGTTTCCCTATATTTTCGGTTTATATTTTTATGTAATTACACACTTTCGAATTTTACCATCGGTTCAGTGACGCCCTGCATATGTATACGTATAAAGTTAATAGGCTTTATATGAATGAAACTAAAGTAGACTTTTCACACGCAACAAATTAAAAATACCATCAAGGCAGAAATTTGTTGACTTCCCAATGATAATGTACCGATAGATAATTTGATTTGAACACAGTATATGGATTAATTCAGATCGTGGTTCTAGAAGATAATAAATCGTTATACCGTTCTAAATGTTTCAAGCGCTGACGTTTTTTATCGTTTGTTTTATTTCGAGTTTCATTAATATCCTTCCGCGAGGGAACGAGAGTTTAATCAATTCGGTGAAAGGTTTCTCAATATTTTATGCGGCGTCGCAGTCGGGGAATTCTTACGATTATATTTTTGCTGGAGCGACACTGTCGCGTGGCCATTGTAACTTAACAATGGGAAATGTAGGTATTATTGTCCGAATGTAAAACGCTTTTAAATCTCCATGGCTGACCATTTGTCGCATAAATTGCCCTTCTTTTTTACTGCAATGTCGTATTGCATTTGTACTTACTTGTGTCCTCTTTGCATGCGTTGATTTAAAATGAATGCGTAATAGCTTATGCATTCTGTAATTTTTATGATTTTGTTATAGTTTATTCATTTCTTTAAATCGATTCACTTCTTCGTGATGATGTTACAAATATCTGCAGTGGTTGATATAGATCTAGTAAATTTCTAGAATTAGTCAAATCAGTGTCTTCAAATTTCAGTGCTCCAATTTTTCAAATTCTACGACAATAGTTTCTTCGCTAATTCCTCGAGTGTTCTTATTTCTCAGTCCATAAAGATCTTATCAATGTAAACTCAGTTTTTTTATATTACAGTATTTAACATATAAAATTATATTATATTTCAGCTTTACATTATATTACTCAATATAAAATTTTAATTTACTTCGACTGGGATATAGAGATACTATTCCGTCGTGCTGAAAAAATTACATTTTTACAATTTAACAGTTCAGTTGAACTTGCAATACCAATTCCTTTTCGATACCAGCTCTTTCTTAATTAGCCTCCACTATTAATTTACCAAATACAGTAGGTGCAAGAAAAGGATTAATGGGCCGTCAGTGTTACCAGTGGGAAATATAATTCCAAGGAAAATGACCTTTTCCCCTTCGAATTTCTCGCAAAGAACGAGATCACGATCGGTGGTGAAGGCCTGAAGACACGAGCTAACTGGTAATCCTACTTTTATATCGATTGCCATTCGGCTCCGCGTTACACCCGGCGAAAGGTTGCTCGAATCCTTTCGCTAGAAGTCATTTATCAGTCGAACTCGTTTCATCGTTTTAAGCCAGCGAGCTTTACGAGATACAGGGCTGAAATTACGTAATGTTGCGACCGACAAATGCGCAGTAAAATCGACTCACAACTTACAAATTTTACTTTTCTACACAGTTCATTCGAGGTCATAATATCGTCACAATATCTTTCCCTTCATCTTTCTTTCTCGGCCCTTCTCAAATCTCCACATTTCATCCCCATGCCTCGAACCCTCATTTATGGTGTTCGTAATGTTAGTACCATCGAAGAGCATGCTATTAAATTTCTTGGAGAAATGTTCGTCGTTTATATTCGTTGAACTGTCTCTCCCAATAGACCTGGTGAAAGTAACGAAATAACGTTGCACGTATCCGTCCCATTACATTTCCCCCTTTCGAAGGTCGTAAGAAAATTTATCGTCATCCAGGAAAGGTTGCGGGGATGCTTTAAGGATTCCACAGGGACGCATTGCTCGTTTTTCCGACGACGGATAAGAATTCCCGATCCCGCGGTCAGAAATATCATCGCGAAATTGATGGTGAACCGTGTCGCAGATATTTGGAGTCGCTGCGATGGAAATGGGACCTGTTTACCGCTAAATAAGACAGAAATATCGTTTCATCGTGAATAATTTTTTTTGTCCACTGCTGCAATCTTTTTTAACGCTCCTTCGAGTATTAAGCCTCTGAGTACTCGTCTTTATAGCTTCATACTCAATTCACGAATTAAATGCATCCTCGTGGGTGGTGGTGCAATTTTTATCAAGATTATTACGATGCACCTTCGCAATAATATATCGTACACTTGAAAGGGACAGAATTAAAATAGATGGCAAGGTTAGGTGTCTATATAAATGCCACAGAATACTAAATCGGCGATATCATCTCAATTTTCTTGATTAAAGTAAGTTCAAATCTGCAGAACTTTGATCACAACTCTGAAGTCCCTTCGACTAATCAATTTTGTACTTATCGGTATCTTATGTCTTTAATACTACGCCTCCATCTATTTCTTTACAATTCCTTGTTTTACTTTCTAATTTACAAAATTACAAAACACTCTCATTACTAAATCTTCCATGGAATGAATAATGGTAGAATCTGCCTCAAGAAGTGATTTTTCCCTACACCTGTTCAAAAAATATACCATCCGAAAACTCAGCAAAATTTCCACTCTTTTTATTGATCCACTTTGCAACTCAAACATTAATTTATAACACCGCAAATAAAAAGAAGCGATTCGCAACAGCCCCCAAACGAGGAGCTAAAGTTCGAAATGGCGGTGGGACGTTTGACGAGGTAAAGCGAAGATACGAAATCCCTTCGAAGAAGCATTTCAACTGCTGGCAGATGCAAGCTATGCACGCGTAGCGATCTTTAAACGAGATCCTACATGATGGACCGACGGGATGATTGCAAGACAAATTGCGAACTATAAATAAATCATGCTTGGCAAGGGGAGTTCGTGAGGAAACGTGCACGTAAATCCAAGTTCGCCTGCGTCTACTCGAGGCTGTATGTATGGATGCACGGATTTACATACGCGTACATATGTACCGAGGCGTAACTTGCGCAGAAGTGGGACATCTGGATCAATCGTGGGAGCAATTTCTTGGTTGATCAGAAATCTCAAGCATTAGAGGTGAAAAATGTCTACCTGTACCAGTCTTTATTACTTTATTTATAGAACGATAAAGCTATCAGTGTATTCTTGCAAATTTACAAACGAGCTCGTCTTTGAAAGTATTACGAATAGAAGTTGACAGATATCGAGGGGAACGGTACGATTTCATCGGTAATAATCTTAAGATGGAGGTGTTAAGTAGTAAATATGTGGAACCTTAAAACATCCTCTAATGAAGCCCACTTTTCTTAGAGAAAATACACTTTGGATAGCACAGGGCTTCGCACATAATCTCGCTAACTCTATGCCAAGTGACTCCTATCTCCGACAGGTACTTGTTTAATTAGAAACATTACCTTCCGCAGAAGTTTCCCTTCTGCTTGATTAAACCTCGGATTGCAGCAAAGTCCCTCGTCATTTTCTAAAAAAGCAGATAAAGTAATTTTCCCCTGTTAATTTTATACGCTCCCCTTACTTCGATATATGCGGACGAAAAGATTTACTCATAACGTCTTCCATAGAACGAAGATTTCCCCTCTGACGCGAATCTCCATCTCATCGGAGATGTCCCCCGCTTCATTTTCATCTTTTTCCCCCGTGCCGCTCGTGAAAAGGAGCCGCGCGCACGCGCACGCATGGAAACGGCGCGATTACAGATTTGCGTTACTATTTCTTCCGCCTGGCCGTGCCATTCGGACGAGGTACGTTTAGTTCGTCACAGATGATTACGCGTTACAAATATTCGGACACTTCTGGCGGACCCGGTTGCACGGAAATTTCTGCGTAACGTAATACCGCCGGCGGAACGTATCGCGGTGTGCGGGATTGTCAAATGCGACGGGGGAGAATTCGCGGCTGAAATTCCATAACGTAAAGGAAGCACGGGGGAATTATTCAGGAACGATTTCGCGAGTTACTGTAGCGCCCCCTGAATAATTCCTCCCTCTTTTGCGTCGCTTTTCATCAGTTCCGCGCGGCACTAATTATATTTCCGCCTGTCTACATGATATTACCACGGCGGTATTGCTTCAACTTTGTTCCTTCGTTAAACGCGGAAAAATTCGCTTTTTATTTCCGTCGAGCAATTCATCGACATCAGCAGAAGCTTGCTGGGTAGACTCCTTTGTTTTGTCCAGTCTTATAGTGTAGCAAATTCTTACGCAGCATTTATTACGAACTTTTCTACTAAAATTTCTTACAGCGTGGAATTCCTAAGCACTTGATTTATCTGGAATTTCACGGGGGATGATTTTTTTTAGGCTTTTGTGAAATTATCGAGTTACGAATTGGAGTGACTTGGGCAGGGAATATGGTATTGATTATTCAATGTTACGATATTACTGTCACGTGCTCGTACAGGGTCACTTTTGACCCACCCTGACAAGCCGCACATACTACTTATTAATTTTCACCTATCAGAAAACCTATAATTCGCTTGGGTTAAAAGAGTCGTTAAAATTTTGTTTGCTTTTGTGACGCCGTTTAAGGATACGAAGGCGTTTCAGTCCAAATGGTAGATTAATGAAGGAGGAGAGGGCCTTGTGACTCGATTTTGTTAAATTCTGCGAGCTTTATAATTGTAAAATATTGAAATCCTAGTGAATTTCTCTGAAATTCGAAGCCAAAGTTTTCCCAGCTCTAGGCGACCGTAACGCGAGTGGATAGCGTACCGCGCGCGTCGACGCGACGCGGTTAACGGTTCGCCAAGGGGCACGTAGAGGGGGGAGGGCCAGATGAAAACATTTTCCTCCGGTGCCAAAACGGTGCGCGGCGTGCCAGCGCCAAGCCACCCCTATTCGGGGCTGCGGTGGGTGGCGGAACTACAGGGTGGCCAAGAGCCACAGTTGGTTGCGGGCTGTCGTCATGAGCACATTACGCGACTTCGACCTCCACCACGCGACCTCGTGTCCCCGTGTGATCCCGTGATCGTACAGGTGCGCGTTGGGATCGCCATCCCCCGATCCTTCCAACGGATCCTCCAGTTCTCTCGTGCTTCCCTCCTGTGATTTCGTGAACCTTTCCCCCTGAACTAACACCCTCTGAAACACGAGCATCTCCTCACACAGCACCTTCCAGCCCTTCGTCCACTCGTCCCCCGGGATCTTCTTGCTTTTCAACGCGACGTTCCATGGAAGGATTAGTTTCGGAGCGTCCCTTCGCTGTCCTGTAACAAGGGTTGCCTGAAAGAAGCTTTAAGTTTCGGGATAACTGATCGCGTCGATTCTTCATAGAGGACGTCCACGCGACTCACCGCACTTGGCCTACAATTTTGAATTGCGTTTGCTGAGCCTCGCGTAACGGGAACTGAGAAATTGGAGGGGTCGAAGAGGTCAGTCAGAGACACATGCAGCACAGCGCGGCGCGGTTCAGTGGGACCTTGAAGATCAACCCGTCCGAGTTGGAACTGTGAAGAGCGTACATCGTGATCCGAGGTTGCAAGTGCAGATGAAAGCGGCTGTATCGAGCAGCAAGTTTCAATTAAAATTCTATCGAGCCGATCGCGGACGACAGGGCTGACAGAGGTTCGCCCGCGGTACGTAATCCCGCCATTACGCCTGGGTAAGCGTGGCGTGGATAATCGAGTATTGGGAGAGAAGTCGTTACGTTCGTCGGACGGGTCCAGTCCCCACGGATTCCCTCTCCGAGAGATTGGAACTTCTAGGCGCGGACTCCCATGAAATACTATCGACGGGAAGCGAATGCGTTGCCCGTGATCGAATCTCACAGAATCCAACGAAATCCCCTCGGCCACTCGCCGTAGAAAGAAGATCGCACGCGGAGGAGTGCCTCGGACGTCCCCGGAACTTCGCGGACCTCGTGAGTCCTCTTCTTCCGTTTTGGCTGTCGAGCGGCGGCCGTCTCAGCTGAACGTCGGATTCTAGAGCGATAGATATAGGTCAGAGACGGCCGAGTGTGCGGGGGCACTGTCGAAACGTGACGGTGGATCGGGTTTAAAAAATTTATGAGACGCTTGAACTCGCCGGGGCGGAATCGCGAAAGGTCAGGGGACACCGGATCGTGGGAAGTGAGGTTGCCTCCGTCGTCGATACGCGGCCCTGTTCCAAGCGGCACGTCGTTTCGCGGGGCCGGGACGGCGATAGAGCAGAATATCTGGCCCTTGCCGTTCTCTACGCCCCCGTCGGTTTCGAAACTGGGCCGCTTGTACGGCGAATGAAAAAAGTTTCCGTGCCTCTAAACACTGTGCTCGCGAGGGAAGTTCGGGGTGACGCGGAGCATCGTCTCGAGGCGCCTGGAGCCAATTTTCCGATAGCAGGCAACCGGCCCGACACTTGGACATTCTTCGTCCATGGAGAGACAGCTCCTTCGGCCGTTGGTACGCGCAAGTTTCTGGCTCGACACCGCGAAGGAACAATAGTAATACAGTGGGCGATCTCCTCCGAAAGGTCGAGAATCGTTTACGATTGATCGCCGACTGTCCAATGTCGCGTCGCCTCGCAACGATCGGCAGAATTCACTTCTCGAGAATGCCAGTCGGGTCGTCAAACTCGCTGTGGAAAACCAAGAGGTGTAACTCCTATAAAAGAGTGTCGAGGTGAGCTTGGAGGAGTTGGTAACGGGGGATCAGGCACGCGAAGCCGAATTGGAGGAAAGATGCCAAGATTGACCGAGCCCGTCAAACGATTCGTGGGCATTTAGATAAAGAGTTGGCAAAGTTTCTCCCCTTCATCCTGGAAGAATATACGAGGAAGGAACATCGAATAGAGTTCTCTGTGGCGAGGGTTGGTGATTTTTCGAAAATAATATCCGTTCTTCCATCGTTTTTCTCCTATTTCCGATCGTACCTTCCACCGTGGACCTGCACAGTAGCCGGCTTCGTGATCGCGTGACGCTGACGGAGCAGATTGTCTGCGGACGTGGGAAACTCGGTTACGAGAACTAATCGCCTCCGCGGGATTGGACGAAACCGCGGACGAGAGAACGATACCGCAAGCCGGTGGAAAAAGCCCCTCGGCAAGACAAAGGCGAGTCGAAGGAAGCTAGATAGCGGAGTCGCAGGGTCCAACGGGAGCGGGCGAAACGCAAATGAGCGAACCAGAGGGAAATTGAGAAGCGTTCCCGTGCAAACGGCCAGCGGAAAAGAACTAGCTGTGCGAGGCTCGGAACGCCTCCGAAGGGAGCCATTCGCATCGTTCGGGAACTAAAACGAACACATCATCGCCAGTTGGTATCGAAATTTAAAAGCCAGAATCTAGGTCCACCCAGGCTTGTACTTTACTTCACGATTAGCCCGAGAAGTAAGGCCGACCGTCCTATGCGCATCAGCAAATAATTACCCCACAATCGATCTAATCACTAGCCTAACCCTCGAGATTCTATATCCCACCACAAGGCTATTTCCTATTTCCAGTCCGCGAGTAAGAATTGTCGAACGGTGTTCCCGAGCCGATGAACCGAGTGCCCCTCGAGCTGTGCCAGTTTCGCGGCCAGAGGAACGCTGTGGGGTGAATCGTGCAGTGGTCGCGGACCCCAGATGACCATGGACAGAAGGGCTGCTCGTCTGGTCGTAGGAGAGGTGAACGGTCGCTGGTGGATCAGGAGCAGCAAGACAGCCTCGGGATGCTGCACGCTGTTATGCTAGGTAGCGGTCCTGGCCGTGGCAGACACGAATGGTATCCGGGATTTTATCTGCAGCGTCGACGACTTGGATGCAGGATGAACCGTGGCGAGCAGGAGACGCTGTTTAGGCAGAGCCGCCAGCTGACGAGGATCGTGCCATCCCCGGAGGACCTAGTGCTAAGCGTCCTTAAATCGCCGATCAGCCAGCACCAGCAGCAACAGCAGAGACAGCAGTTCCATCACAGCCACCACTCTCACGAGCACCATGTTAACTGCCAAGGTCATCAGAATCATAAGAAGTGCACGCATACAGGTACAATTCGGATCGACCGTTGTCGTTCGATGGACATGGCGGGATCTCAGGCTTGTCTCTAGGGGTAACGGGGCATCTGGCTCACGTATCGGTGACTTTGATCGATGGTTCCTTGTGGCGAATAGGCACGCCACTCGCGCGGACAGCGTCGAGGGTTTTCTGATTCTGTTGTGGTGGTTTGGTGGCTTCGAGGGATAGTTCGAGGTCGGCCTTTGGTAGGTTGTGGCGGAGTTGGTTGGGTGTGCTGAGGGGTTGCAGGTATGACTTACTGGGAGGCGATAGGGGGCTGATAGGAACGTAAATATATATAGGGTGTCCTATCTAAAACAGGCCACCTAAATGTCTGTTCCAGCTGTGATGGTACAGGAAATATTTTTTATGTAATTGGGATGTGATCAGAAATGGTATTCCTGGCAGATTTGATACCATTCAAATTACTCGTGTAAAATATATTTAGGTGGACGACTCTGTGTTGCCACTCACGTGCAATCCTATTCTTCGTATTATAACTGTAGATCAAGTGCTGTCATTGTAGTTATCGAGAGGAAAAAATTACTTATTGCTAGTGGCTTTCGGAATTAGTTGCTCTTCTAAATTTATCCGAAGAAACCTGCGAGTCACAGTATCTTAGTTTTCTCCAAAATGATTCCATTTGAGATGTTACACTTTCTGAACTTATTTACATGTAGCACCAGTAACTTCTTTATAAAATTATTTTATCTATCCTCCTCTAAATATCGAGGATGGCATGCAACCAAATTAGATAATTTATTACTCCAGTAGCCGCTTCTAAATGTTTCAACTGAGTGATACTCCGAACTGCTTAAGAAATGTTGCTTATTGGGAGACTTTGGGGGATTCTAGAAAACAGTAATTTAGAAAAATATCAACAAACGTGTAGGGTGTATCATAATTATAAAATTGACAGTTTTCGTTGCATTTTATAATAAAAAATCTACAGTGTTCTTCCCTGGTGTGTGAGTGCATCCATTTTACGCATTCATCATTATTTCCCTTTTATTTACTCAGTGTACCTGATAATTATTTTGAATGATACTTTAAAAAAAAAAAATGGAAACTGCGGGAAATTTCTTGGAAATTGAGTCAGTCATTCTTTTAACACTGTTTCTTGCCCTCTCGAATGTCATTTCTCTCGTAATTCTTTGTTATTTACATAAGAATTCTTCACATCCCCTTTCGACTGTACTTCGAATTACGGGTCACCTACTATAATTCAGCTGCAGTGTAATGATCTCTCTGTTCCCGTCGAGTCTCGAAATCTCAAATCCTTGTTCAATTAACAGGGCTCTCGTAAGGGAATACGTAATCGAATCAAGTACGCGTGGATTACGTTACCATACGAAACCATATTACCAGAGCGTAACTAGTCATCCTCCATTCTATTACACATTCCGTATTTTAACTTATTGATCCCGTTCATGTTTGCTCGCGATAGCGATTAAAAGGTATTTACTACTTGGCTTCGAGTAATTAGTTTTTCATGCCAGATTCATTTATTTCTGTGAGTAAGTAATTACTATTTCATGTATTTTCATGAATTTCCAGATATTTCCACTTCTAATTATTTTTGTAGCAATTCGTGAGAGAAGTATGATATAATAAAAAAAGTTCAATGTAATATGTTTTCTAAAACAAAATACACGTAGATTAATTAAGGCTTAGTGGAATTATTTTCAGTTGACAAGTTGGAATGGATATGCATCCAACTTGCAATGAATTATGAAAAAAATATTTGCGAATTACTTAAGCTTTTCATAGAATTTGTAAAATCTGTGACGTTTTTATTTTATTTGAGGTTCTATTGCGGTTTTTAATAGTATTGTTAGCATCGAAATTAGATTACACCTCAGCATTGATTTTCAGTTAAGCGATTCGATATGTCCACTCTGATTGTCGATGCATAATTGATCCCCTTGTGCAAGTCAAGTAAAAGTCCCAGTCACAGAGCGCAACTTGTCATTCTTTTTATAGTAGCACCGCAGTCCATTATTCGGTTCAGCAACTCACGTCAACTGTACTCGGTTTGACAGCCATACGCCAGGGATTTCGCGTAACACTGCGATCAGTAAATTAATTTCTCCAATATAATCCATACACGGATGGATACCTAATTTAAAGTCAGCGAGAAATGCTGTACAAATAATAAATTCAATGAGACACTAATCTCCATTTCTTTGATAAACCATAGGGGATAGAACTTACAATTAAACCAAATTTTCAAATGAAAATGATCCACAGAGCACGTAATTAATCTACATGTGCATTTTGTTGTTAAACACCCTGTATAATTTCCAATAAAATCAGATTGCGTGCATTGGGTAAAGAGGAAATAATTTAATGAACAAAAAATCACTGTGATTAATGTTCTTTTTAGAATAGTTATGTTTTCATCTCCATTTCGAATAAAACATTCCCTCGAATTCTTCTTTTCTTCTTGGATCTTGTTCAATCCTTGTATCAGGCTCTCTGGAAATTATTTGGAACGTTCGATCTCTCTTTTTTCGTTTATGAGAAACGACTCAAGTATTCTATTTAAATTTTATCACATTGTGTACTCACCAATAGAAACAAAAATTATGAATCAGATTGAATCCTCCAATGGGAGCTTTCGAAGCTGTAAATCATTTAATAACGTGCATTACCACTTTGTACGTATTGCAAACTGTAATTCGTCATTAATCTGTCCACGAACACCTGAACAAATTCGCCTCCATTTCCGAGAAACGGTTCGGACGAGCTATAGCCAATGAACGTGTTTGAATAATTTCAATGGAAACGTTTTTGAATTTTGTTCGTTCAACCAATAAGTTTCGGCGATCCTGTAGTGGTCCTCACAGGTTTCCCAGTTCTTTTTTCCTATTTTTTCATAGTCTTTAGACGAGGTATTTCAGGACCGGAAATTGCGAATTTTATTGGTTAATGGAACTTGGAATAGAAGGCAAGAAAATTTTTATAAACCTAGGCCCTCAAACTAATTATTTCTACGATATTCATTTTTGTGGATTATATGTTAATAGTTTTCTGCACGGTAACAACTATGATGGACTATCTTTTTTATACTTTTACTACCTAAAGCTGCTGCTTTATCTTTTCATTTTTCCTACTTACAGCGATTTTCTTTGATGTTCTGTAAAGTCTGTTAATTTAATATGGTTCCTTATTCAAATACAGACTATAATAAATAAACACGGGTTTTCTTCAATATTTTAAAGGATGTTGTATTAAAAAATTAGAGATCCTAGAAACCGATTAGTATGAGTACCTATGTCCAGTAAGATTATCACTCCACTAAATTCCTGCTTATAGTTCTGAAATGTCCTGCGTATGTTGTTTTCTCATGCTATCGTTTCACAGTTTTCGAAATTGTTAGGGAATTTCATTTGTTACTGTTAAAAAAGATGTAAAGAACAAGCTCATCAGCAGTTCTGTTCTAGTATGGAAGGGATGGTTCTCTTTTGTTGATATACTCTTTGTTAGGAAACAAGAACGTGTTTCTTCACACGAGCAGTCTCGTTTACCGTTTCGTGAATGGAGGACGTTGATCCTAGATTCTCGACAGGACACCTTGTCTCGGGATACTAAACCCTTCGTTGACACACACATACATCTATCAATAGAAATTCACGTGAGTGATATTTATTTATGGCCACTAGACACGTGCACAGTTTTCCCTTACGACATTATTGGATCCTCTTTGTACCTCGAGCCCATTTCCTTCAAGGTTTTAGAAAACATTTTTATACAAGTATTTTCCAATTCTTTAAAGCCTGAGGCTGCTACGTTCGCTAAATTATTCTAATTTAACTAATGCGAACCTAGCACTGAAATATTATGGCTTCAAAGAATCTTGCAATTCGCTGAAGTAATGTGACTGGAAGGGCGGTCGCTTCGAAGTTTCTCGAAAAATTTCACAATCCCTTACCTGTTTTACGAGATGCATTTATTCTCCTTGGTGTGGGTGGAAGAAATATAGTTACTTCTTCCGCTGGAGTAACTTCGAGTGAACTGATATGCCCGAAAGTTACCAAGTTCTTAGTCAGGTCCGCCGGACCAATATGCCTGGGCAACTATTTCACATTTTCGCAAAAAAAATCGTCGGCGATTCGTCGCTGGCTCTACGTGCACGTTTTCTTCTTCATCGACCAAACAGGTGTACTATCATTTTTACCATTTTGGGGACCATGCTTACCAAATAAATAAAAGCCAGCTATTATTTCAATGACCATAATTCGCGTTTACAAATTCTATAGTAACGAGCTTGTAATACACAGCCAATGACAATTTTTACTCCACATTTCGTTGAAATCAAGCATCTCCAAATTGTCACGAAATAAACGAGTCCATTAACTTTTCCTGTACGAAACGTATACGTCCATTAAACTCTCTAAACATCTCGTGTCCACACTCGGAGGTATATTCTCCAACGATAGGCGGGATAATGATAGGCGACTGAACATTTAGCATATAGAGAGTCACGATAATCATATGGCGGTCAAGGATAATTTGCGATATCGAAACGGTATAATCTAGATCGAGGCGCAATTATTATATTATCGATTACGAATACGAACGCCATTGACCTTTCTATCTGACCCTGTATACCATCTTGGTGTGCTCCACTACTTGTCAGTGTGAATAGACTAAAGCCATGAGAATACACAGGTGGCAGCGTTAATATTCACGGGTCCCTTGTCAACGTTTCCTTTATACCATTTTTCACCGGCGCTTTCGATTCTCCGACGAATAGGAAATGCAGATTCGATTACTAGGGCGCTTCAAATCTGCTGTTTCATTAATTATCTAAATTAATGAATTTCTCTATGCCCTGATCCCTTAAAACTTCAAACGAGTTCTAAGTATTCAGAATGTATCTTCTGCAAATGTGCCATCTGGTAATTAATCCTCCGCACTCCTACTTAACTCGCTAATAAACCAGAGATTTTTTTACAACAGAAAAAATATACTACGGTGATTTCGAAAAGAATAATTCATTTAACTTCCGTGCACTTTCAACAGATTTGAAAGCATCAGTATCTTCATTTTAAACACATCAATGTCTTCATTTTAATAAAAGGCAGAACCCTCGGTGCCAGATACAATTCACGTCTGCCCCCTTCTGCCCGGGCCTGGCGATATCGCATTCTTCGATTCATCGGACGAGTTTCTCGTTGACGAGGGAAATTTGGGTTAGAGAACAACGTGTATCGGCGAACGAAGGACGAATGCTGCCCTCTTCTTCCTACTCCCTCCGTAAACCAGCGAGTCCAGTTCGAACGTAGAAGAGAGTGCTCCACAAAGAATATCTCCCCACGCTGCTATCGCCCCCCCCGAACTTCCGATTCTTCGTTCGTTAATGTCCCAGGGAAATTGCACGTAATCGTTGGGATTTATCTGGATACGCTATAGAAGCGGCTGCTCTTCGGAGAAGACAGGAAGCTCTCGCGATGAGCGTGCAGATAATTCGAAGCAATTTATCGGCGTAGCGTGTGCAGTAGTGTGCACCAGTAGCATCGTCGCCCACGCGCACGGCTTGTGCATTTTTATTTCGATCCGTGCGGCCTGGTGGTTAGCGATGCATCGAATAGTGTACAGGATAATACTTTACAGTGTAAATCTACATATGCGTTGAGACGAGGAAGGGATACTATAGGAACGTGGGTTGTGATTTTAAGAATTTCAGAGAAGCTACCTTAAGACCTTCAGATTCCCTAGATTATTTATCATAGTTATTATTCTCGCTCTTTTGTCAGTTTCAATGTAGCAGGGGTACGAGGGATGGTCGGCAACTTGAAAATTAAGAAAACAGTCGAGAATTGGAAGCAGATGAATATTTTTAAAATTTCTTCCCTCGTTTTACCCCGAAAATTCTTTATCACCATATTAGAAAGCATTAAATTTTTAATCAACTTTTAGCGATATCTTTTACGTCATTTCTTTGAGGAGGTGTTGTCACCCCTAAGACTGTTTCAGTGCCGAAACAAAAGAATCGCATCGCTCGAAGTACATTTCGGCAAAATTTGTGTTTTCATTCTCGAGTTGGTGAACACTCTCGTCAGTTATATAATTCACGACACCTTGTACAATGAATAGAAGAATATCCGATACCCCGTTTTCGAACTTATATCGGCAGTTCAAAAGCACCCCGTAGTTGGTATAAGATGTTTAGGCAAAGTGAACCTCTAGGTGAACAATTTCAGGCTTCCCCAGCTCGTAATTCAAACCCTGCATGGTCTTAACCAACGAATGGCCGTCGAGAAATATTGTGGTGGGCTAGTCGTGGCAAGTTTTCTTGTCCCTCGTTAGAGGCGACTCGCGTCCGTAGAATTTCCGTCTGGTGACGTTTCTTCTTCTCTAAATATCTTGTCCCGGAGCCTTCGCGCGATTCGTATGCCGCAAACGAGTCGCTTGAAACTGAAACTTCGGAGACGAGTCGCTTCTTGATATTTAAATTTAATAACCGCACCAAGCTGCCAGATTCGGAAGAGTCTAGCAACCCGGTGCTATTGCGTGGTTTACGGGGTGCAGTAAACTGGGGAAGGATTTGAAGTTTCTTTCGTAAGAGGCTCCCTGCAGCTGTTTCTAATTTTCTGAACTGAATTACGGTCGTGCGATGATTGTCAGTGGCAGAGCCTCCAGTTGGTCTCTGTCGTTTTTAATTCGACTAATCTGAAGATTAGACGAAGATAGCGAAATATTCTGTTTTTCTTGAATGCATTTTTGAGGGAATTGTGATTAAGAGGAATCTAGTTTGAATGGTTCTAGTAAACCTGTTAGATGCGATTAATTTTCGAAGAAAGGGATGCAACATTTTTTCTAGGTCATAGAATAGCCAGCTGAGTGCAGTTGACTCCACTGTTCAGTTTATTAATAACGTCGCTATTAGGATCACCTGGTACTGTGAAATATTTATTCTGCGTGGTGTATTCCGCTGTACATGTTATAAATTTATTACATTCATTCCTCTAACATCGATCCCCAGTGACAGATACGAACCTACTAGCTTTCCCATATTAAAATTCAGTGCGATTCGCTAGAAAATTCTAGATCTGCCGACACATCATTTCATCCACTACGAATCTGTATGCATCAATTTAACCGACCAATTAAAACGCCACTCTATGTATGTACATAATTCTCCAGTTACTTAGAAGACTGAATATTTCAGAAGCCAGTACTTATTCTTCCTCGCATCCCTTACTATCGTGTTTCTTGATCAGCACTATCAATCAGTCAAGCTCCGAACTGTAGGCCTAAAACACTTTATACTCGACTGCAAACTGAGGCGTGCCACCTTTTCGTGTATCCTTAGCCACGTAGGATCGATCCAGCCCGCTCCGTCGATAAATAGATAAATCGTTCATCAAATAGGAATTATTCAAATATTTGAGGAGCCTCAAGCTGGCATTTGCAATTCTAACTGGCAGAAAGGTCGCGACGCGATATCTCGCCACGCGATATTCGCGTGTGAATGCATCGGCTGGCGATCGGGGCGGCCCATTTGCCAGCCTCGATAATAAGTTTCGTCGATAGACCGCCGATAGCTAGCCGCACGTTCTTTTTTGCCTCGCCACCACCGTCATCGGTTTCCTCGGTGTGTCAACCGTTGGCTCGGCGTTTCTATTTGGCGGAGGCATAACGAGGGCGACGAAAATTGTCCAGTTATTCGATTATCGACCGCGTACGCGACGGCTATATTTCTCAGCATCAATTGAAGTAACGGGATTGCAGGACGTGTCCTGTATCACCCGGCGTCCTCAGCACAACCGCTTATCTGCCGTCGACGAGCAGCAGTGGCTGCAAGGAGTGCTCGAGGGCAACTTTTGCGATTCATTTTCGCAGGGGATGGATAGTCCGTGTCTGCTGATACGAACTGGTGATGGGATCATTTTTCTGTCTCCATTGTTGAAGTTCGGTGGTTGATACATTTACATTCATTCATAGGTTTGAGCACATAGACGACAGAGAATAATCGGGGCATTCAGGGCAACAACGGACTAATCCTAGTACTGGGTAAACGGAAAGAAGACGATTCGAAAACTGGGGATTTAACAGAATTTTGTTTCGCAGGTGTTGTTGCCAGGGCAGTCATAATTTTTAGCTTCCGTTAGTGTTCGAAATGCTTCCTAACGAACACATAATTAATTTTCCATTTAATTTTAGTAAGTGTTGCACACAGGTGTCACCACAAAATTTCAATGCAGTAAGTGATTTTGTTGTGCCATATGGTTTTGAATTGAAAATAATTCCTATTTTATATGATTAGTACAGACTATTGAAATACATTGCTGCTAGTGATTCAATTTTCGCAAGTATGCGGGGTAGCCCGTTTTCTTCTCGATCCATAAATTTAACTGAAAGTTTTGCGTAGCTCCTGTCTCTTATTTACATCGCCTTTTTATACACAACTCTTGCCAAGCCCCTTCCATTTCGATACAAACAATAAAGTTACCTACATGATCTGGGTGAGTGGATGCAATAGTTCTTCGATAACAAAATTGTGTCACATTGTAGGTGATAAATGAAGGTTTCATCCAAGTTAAGCGTTAGGAGGGTGACTGTTGGACGATATAGATTCTTTTACTGAATTTTCGTTGCCAATGGAAAGCTAATATTTTGTAGTATTAGGTGATTTCAGTGTTCAGATAGTTTACCTTGGTGCAATTTGGATAAATAAAGGCTTCGTCGACGATTAATCTTGAGAGGGTGAATGTTGGATGCACATTGACCGTTTTGATCAATTTTTAATGGAGAATATTAAGTCAACGCGTTGTGATGTTAAATAATTTTATTAGAGAGAAAATATTTCTTGTTGTAGTATGGTGGTAGAGAATTAGATAAAAAGATCCAGCTTTAATCCAAACTCAGCGTTACAAGAGTAAATATTGGGCGACACGAGTTTCTGCGATATGTAAAACTTCCTAAGTAATGAAAAGTACCATCCAGCACGAAAAGATAACGCACCTCTCAGCAAAACTTCAGAATTTTTATTATAGGGTCTTTAAGCTTGTATTTATTATTTTCTATGATATTCCTACCTACGAATTCTTCCACTTTTACAAAAAAATGTATAATAAAAGTGGTTAAACATGTTACAAAATATGTGCCCTCGAAGACCACAATAAAGTTCTCGATCGCTATGGTGAACAAATAGTACAACAAGAGGCCATCCGTTCGTATTACTCCCTTGTCGACAAGCCTGAAATCCACAGCCACGATTGCCCAGAAATCCTGTGTCCCCGCGGCACAAAAATCAGATCGCCTGTGTCTCATCAAGCTGTCAATAGGACGCGACAAGTAGACGTCCTGTGTTGTGGGTGGAAGAAGTAACGGGGCCTAAAATTAACATCGTCACGTGCTAATACCTGTGAAAGTAGGCGAGACATGAAATTTTTGCTTTGTTTTCAGCGGCTGTTGGTCTCAATGAAAGGTATTACATCGTGGAATTAATTTTTACCTAAGTGGATGCACTACGATCATTCGAAAGGTGTCTGTTTCTTTAAAACTGCTATACACGGTTTTAAATATCTACAATTTGCAAGCCACTTCTTGTTGATTAAATTGGTCAGCCGCAGCGGTGATCGCAATAAAAAGATAGGAACGATAAACGTGGAAGTGTTTATTCTGCTTGCAAGCAGACAACAATTTTTTAAATAATAATCGTCCAGTTGCATGTTTAATGCATGGCTTATTGTGGATACAATTTATATATTATTAACAGAGTTTGAAATGTCACGATAAATGCATCCATCGCGTGAATTATTGGCGCGTCTGACCATATACTGACTGGTCCTACTTGCCAGTCTTACTTGGTAAAAGATCAGGTTTGAAAAGTAAATCTATTCCTTTTGCTTTAGCCAGTGTGCTTTTATCATATTCGATGTGTGATCTGGATTGTTTATTTTACTCGCCAAGAAATCATTTGTAAGTGTAAATATTTAGAAACACATACATATTGTACGATCTACATGCATTCACCTAGAAGAAAATTAAATTAATCACACTGTATTCCCTTTAAAACGAACTAAACGAAAATTTCATATTTCATCCACTTTTAGTGATATTAGCTCGCAACCCTCTTAATACTTGGAGTGGCGCCGCCGAGTTTTCACGCCGAGGGATTTGCACCCTGCGCACTATTCGGGCGTGTCTCTACATTCGTAGTTTCCAGAAAGTAAATGTTAATTCGGGCGAGATAAGCTAAACTTTCTTAGCAGTAAGTTGAAAGCATCTATCTAGCTTCCCCTTCCAAGCTTCGTTAAGTAAAATTTTATGCAACCCCCGAAATATGTATAAACCGTGCCCCCAAACTCCGAAATCTGCGTTTCTTCCACCCACGATAATTGTACCACACCATCGACAGACTTCCGCGCATCTCGACGTATCATTGATACGCGCCAAGGAAACACCGATTCATCCCCAAGAAAGGGCCGCGTTGTCTCGCGGGAATCGTTTCATCGAATCATATCGACAAAGGGACGATTACACTGGCCCGCGCAATGAGCGCAGAACAGACACGCGACACCGTAGATCACGCTGAACAGAAGGTTCGAGGATCGGGCCTGTGTTCGAGGACAGCTCGCAGACGGTTGCGCCCGCCGTTCCGTAAAATGGACCGGCAGCTTTGGTTCAGGCCAGTTAAAACAATTGAATAGCCAGTGAACCGCGAGAACGGTTTTCCCGTTACACACGCTGACGGTTGAGTTCTGCTGAAACAACGACTGCTAAATATTGCACTGGCAGGCTGCCGAGGGCGTTTCGAGGGAAAGTTTCGATTCGGTATACACAAAGGGGAGAGTGTTTGCTGACAGGGCGGCGGAAGAGCGCGATATACGGGGGTCTCGGTGATAAATCGGACGCGTGCCGCGGCTTTTAATAAATTTCATGTGCAATTTTAGTAAGTAGCGATGGCGGCTCGAGCCGTATTCCACAAATACCAAGTTCCAGTCGAAGAGCATTCCATCGCTTCCACTTATTTCGAGATTTACAACTAAAAGCTGAAGCAGAAACGGCCATACGTTTATTACACGAGAAATATTTCTTATTTCTTTTATCGTTCCCTAACATCCCCGTGCCTCTTCAGCTGCGATTCTTAATCACTCTGCATACATCTAAATCTAAGTGCTGGCCAAAAGAAACTTTAAACCTCCTACTTATAAATGTCTACATAACTTAGTCACTGCTATCACTGGCGTATTCTAGTACTTAAGGGGTCTCGATGCGAAATTTGCGAATCTTTTCAAACAAAACCATTAAATATATTTACTTCCAGCTTTGTGGCTTCATTTGTTAATCTCTAGAGTTGAAAGTTCAAAAATTTGTGTAATCTGCATGTGTGCGGCTATCGTCTGAACTAGAATAAATGAGAAATACTGATAAGTAAAAAAAATAAATGGCAGTGCATAAAACAGACATCGATCTCTGCAAAAAATTCGCTGTTTTTTTAAGTCGCGAAAGTCTAATTCTGCAAAAACCGAGTAACAACGAGAATGGGGCAACTACCGAAGATATATACCAAGTTTGAAGTAAATCGAGTGATTGGTTTTCGAGATACCATGCTGACAAATTCGAAAAAACATCGTTTTAAGAAGAACGCGTTTAAAGTTTCAGGTACCCCCTTTTTAGTTAATTTTTTTTTTAAATGTTGCCTAACTATGTATAGATATAGACATAGGTATAACAGTTTTTAATTAATATAATTTGAGGGTTTCTCTTAAAAAATCCCAAATACCGCGCTCCTTTTCAGGCCATCGAAGTAGGGAGACCCCTTAAGACAGAATTCTTTCTAAGAGAACTATCCTATCCCTGTTACCTTTCACAGTTTCACCCTCGAACGGCGATTGGCGCAGGGCGATGCCCGAGTCATTCGTGGTCCACATCTTCTCTTGCCGAAAGGTCTCGCTGCGCAGAGACTTACCGCGGACGCGGTTCCCCCTTTCTTCTGTAGCGCGTGTCAAAGTGAACAGTTGAATCGCGAGTCTCGAGGGACCCGGGCGCTGCCAGCTGGTTGAGCTCTGCTTTCGGCCCTACTGTAACGTCCACGACTAACCGCACCTAAGTCTGTTAACGAGAGCGTCGCCGTTGAAATGTCCCCTCGCGAGCTGTCCTCGGGCCCGGCCGGTCCCCGCGCGCGTACAGGCGCGTTCGCGTGCCGCGCCCAACACAGCCGTGGCAATATCCTGGAACAATGTCCAGGTGAGACCAACGAGAGTCTTCCACGAAGCAAGGACCAATGCTCTAGGCTCACGGAAAAGCGGCCGAGCGCCGCGGCCGCCTACGCTGCCCTGCAGGGCAGCGAGGACGAGCTGGTCGCCGAGCACTGCCTCGACTCGGAGGACGCCGCCCTGAAGACGCCCGGTAGCGAGACGGAGGACACGGAGGACAACGGCGGCCAGATGGACGACCCGCCATCGGGCAACCCCCGTTTCACCTTCCTCAGACGTTTCCGTTCGCCGCGGTTCGGCGAGGCGCACCACAAGAGGGTGCCAACACCGATGAAGAGGAAGTACCGCAGGAAGAAGAGCAAGGACGACATCATCGACAGCGACATGAACGCCGCGGAGGTGGAGCCGCCCAGCTTGAACCAGGCGGGCGTGCCGGACCCTTACTACCCGATCTATCTGCCCATCGACCAAGCGTTCAAGGCCAAGTACGTGTTCCATCATAAGAAGGGGAAGACCTTCCAGGAGAGGCTGTACGTGTTCCTCGAGCACCCAGGCGGCTGGATCTGCTTCATCTATCACTTCACTGTGTGAGTACCGACGCGGAGCTAGTCTTATCTCTTGCCCCCCTACTCCCCTGTAGCGGCCCCCTTTGGGCGAACACGGCGGTTAATAGAGGTGTTCCCTTTTTCTTTCCGCGGCTGTGGGTTGGGGGGGGGGATGTTGATTTCGATGGGACGTGGGAGTGACGCCAGTTCATCCCTGTGAGGGATGATCGGGTGAATGAGTGTGGGCAGGTGAGCGATGGTTGCTTGGGGAATGGCAGTTGCTAATGGTTAGTCTTTTAGGCGGTGGGCATTTCAGAATTATGGTGGTTTAATGGTTTGGGAGTTATCGAGTTGAAGCCCGGTTTCGTGCATAAGAGGCTATAGGATTGAAGGGGATCTTGGGGGGGGGGGGCTGTTCCGAGCGACAAACGAACGTGTGCGTGAGAAGTAATGGTGGGAATTAAAATCGAGGTCTGTGGCCTCGTTGGAACTAATTGCTATTAGAATTTGACGTAAGTAGTGCACAGGACACAACTTCTGAATCTAATTTGGTTCGTTTCGGTATGAGGATTTTCAGTGCACGAAGGGTGGTGGAAAAGAGAGTGTGCTTCTAGGGTAGAAGCTCTCAAATGTGCAAAAAATTATTGATTTACTATGACGTCATACACATATGTATGAATATTGTATGGAATTGTACTTGCCTCGAAATCATGGGACGAGGTGAAACGTGTAAATTTCCTATGTTAAAGGAAAAAGGAAAATCCTCTAAACATAAATGACAGAAAAATCCTTTAAGTGTTCGTGATTTAAGGTATTATTTTTAAAACATACGGTATTAAGATTCAGGAATTCAATAAAATTTTCTCTATTCGAGCATTAGATAACTGAGCAAAATTCGGGATATGTTTTCGAAATTCATTGTGCATTAAAAGTAACATTAAGAAGATAAAAAGACGATACATACTTGCATAATAATATGAGCCATTGAGAGCAAAAAATATCTAACCCACATTGAAAAAAATTCTTATTTCGTGCGATTAATAGAACGCATTCTTGCTACTAACTCAATTTCGCAAGAATGTTTCCGCTTTTGTTCTCAATGCCTCGTACAAGAAGGAAACAAGAAAGAGAAAATAATAGAGACATAAATTAGACAACATATATAAAAGTAGATTGTAAAAGGCGAGGACCAGCTGTCAGCTGTTATTAACCTACCCCCTTAATTAGTCGCCGAAACGGTGGAAGCTTTCGCTTTAAGGCGGATTCAGTGCCGTCAGTGCGAGCGGTAAAAAATATCGTTTCCTAGTTTCGAATGAGGCAGTTCGCACTTCTCCAGGTCCGTTACCGACACCGGCACAAACAGCCCGCTGACACTGACGGCACTCAACCGTCACGGCACCGATACGCGTAAATCCACCTTTAATCGCGCCGGTTACGATCCCCGACACGGTTTACCATCGCAACAAGTGAATCGGGAATTCTTCGCGGTGCTCGAACGGACGCGTCGAGGCCTCTTTGACGGGGCAATCTTCGAACCGAGAGGGGGGTGGGACATATCTGGCGCGTGCCCCATTGTCGGTCTACTCTGCCGGTCCGCGTGCACGCGATAAAACGCGCCGAGGGGGAGGAGGGTGTTTCTCGGATACACCTCTGGGGATCTCGATGGGAAAGCCGCCTCTCGGCTGTCTCGCGCGACAAACGGCCACGTTCGTCGTCTATTTTTACTCCCACGCTGGATTTTCACCCTATCGCGTTCAGCAACAGAGGAAAGGGAAGAGAGAGAGAGAGAGAGAGAGAGAGAGAGAGAGAGAGAGAAAGAGCAAAGAGCGCGAGGGGGTGGAGGGAGAGAAAGAGAGGGAGAGAGAGCTTGAAGAGCTTTTATGCCACGCGAGTGCGTCGCTCACCGCCGCTGAATACTTGCTAGTTCCCGTTGAAAGCCGTCACACTGGCATGCTAATGCCGTCGATGCATGTCGCCATTGTGAGAACCGTCGTGCATGGCCGATGGTCGACACCTCGAAAGCGCTTTCGAACGGTTTCACGCCGCTTCTTCTCTGGTCCCGCGAAGTGGATGGAGATCTCGCTGTTACGCTCGGGGGGGGGATTATTGCCTGGATAAACCGTCGAATAACGGGGCGCTACGTTTAGCTTGTGTTGCCAGGCTTTGGGTAACGTGGTTATGTTTATTCGAGAAAGGGTGGATGTTTTTTCCTCCTTCCGTTTGCCGTCGGTATTTTGGGATCGGTGGTTGTCGGCTGGGAATTTGGTTCTGGGGCTGTTTTCTCTGCTTTGTTGTTGATTTTGCTGGTCCCTGTGACGGCTGGCAGAGAATTTGAATGAGGTTTTTCAGTGGTAGCGGGGTGCGTTATGTTTGATTTGGTTATCGTAATTTTCTTCCCGTAGATTGTATTACTTGTTTGTATCTCTATTTAGTCGATAAATTTGATAAATGACACGCTTAATAGAGATACGGAAAGGTAGTATGACGTGCGAGGAGAAAAGTATAATAAACAATTTAAACATAACGCAACCGCGCTACCACTCACAAGGAGAGTATTTTAGGTGTCCGCCTCCGATCATTTTGATTTTTGGATATGCTATAGAGGGCCGAAAAATAAGAAATACGTGTTTTTTTAATGGACTTTATATGAAAACGGGGAAAAATAAAAAAACACGTATTTCTTATTTTTCGGTCCTCTATAACATATCCAAAAATCAAAATGATCGGAGGCGGATACTTAAAATACTCTCCTTGTCAGAAAGCACTTTTAAATTCTCTATCAGCAGTTAATAGTGAATACATAAGAATTATCAAATAGTTTGGAAGCTTTGACTTGTTTTAATTAGATAAAAAGATCAACAAATGTCAGAACTGCATAAGTATGCACTACGAAAAGTTATTTACTTGATAAATTTAAAATATAATACACTTTTCGTTTCTCATACTGCATATTTATGCAGTTTCTAAACTTCTGAAATCTTTGTTTCTAATTAAAACTTGTTAGAGTTTCCAAAGTATTTCATAATTCTTATTTATTAGAGGATAACATTCTGTAAATAGACGATGCTGCAATCACTCTTCAATAAGCCCGTTAATGCTAATACAATCTACCACCTCCAATATAAATTACAATTTTGTGCAAGAAACTACACCGCTCCTTTGTTCGTTGATAAAAAAATACTGTGTACACAGTTTTATTGAGGACGAGTGAGAGGAAAAAGTTTCCTCACTTTTCCTTTCGTCATTCAACAATCTTATCTCGGTTTCCACTTTTAAGAAATAATGTGATCAGTATTATCGTAAAAATCCACTTGAAAGCGACCGTCGAGTCGAAAGTTTCCCTCGCATTGTTGCCACTCACAATTTCATATCGTAAGGGCCTATCTTTGATCCGGCCACATTTGCCACCTGCATAAGTATCAAAATACCCTCGACCCATGCATTATTCAGCGCAGCTGTATTTCATTTCTTCGAAGACGTCGCAAAGTACGGCGTAACCCCTTTAAATAATTCATTATGAAAACAAAGTGTTATATAGCCGAAGAAGCTTTCGAAGGCGATCGATCGGACGAACAACCTGCGCATACTTTTCCCTCTCGTTTCCTACGATATAAACCCTGGTAAGCCTACTCCAGCCATGCTAAATTTTCATAGGAAAACTTAAAGTGGCAAGAAAATAAATATCCATATCACGATAATGGGTGCTTTTGAAATATTTCAATATTAAAAATTGTGGATGTTGGTCCAAAATTTTATATGTAGGCGTTGTTAAGTGAATTGTTTAAAACAAAGTTTTCAGTTTGTTATTCTCTACATTTTTAATCAAACTTCTGACGATTAAAAATGGACGCACAGAGTCGAAGTCGTAATGAATAAGCAGCGAGAATAGAATTTTACCATTATATTCAATATGGAAATGGTTGACTTAAGAAGGATAAGTGAACGACTAGTTAACGTCTGACCGCACACTCAGCGCTACTACTTGCTCGTCCGACCTAGCAAGACAAATAGCTCACGAAGAGGGCCAAAGAGGAAAGCTTCCAGCATTTCAGAAAGTCGACTATAAGCTGCAATTATTTAGAAATAGCTCGTGCTGTTATTACTACTTAAAATTCAAAAATTAAATTATAAATACTTCCTTGCATCTACGAAACATCATCTAAAGTATATAGCGTTTCTTTTCCCATCGAATCAACCTCCAAAACATAAATTCCAAATATCCCTTAGTTTTAAAGATACCAACCCTTCCACAAACTTCCTTAATTTTATATCGCATTTAAACCAATACACTCAACCACTCCCATGTTCAGGAATGAATTCAGAATTTAGTCGTAGAAGAATTAGGAATTTGATTTTTTGAAGAAGGTTCCTATACATGTGAGTGTTGTTAAGGGTTTTTATTTTTTTTTTTCGTGGCTATAGCAGAGCGATAGATAGCTGCGTTATTAAAAGAGCTCGCGTTTACAGCTTCCCTTCTTTTCCTTCGTGTCGTTCCTACGAGTATCCAGCATCGTCGGCCAGCGTTTCTGATAATAAACTACGTTATCGAAGTTTTTGGCGACACGAACCGTCACGGTCGGAAATTGCCACGGAAATGTCTTTCATTTTGTGCTCGACGCGACTGTTGCCGCTGCGACGAACGCGCGTCATTCATTTCCGGAAACGTGTATCTGTTTTTCATTCGCGGCGAAAATAAACGGGGACCGCACTGTTTTTCTGCGCTTCTGTACGGGCTCTCCTCTGCTCGACTTGAGACTTGCAGGTCGTCCCGGAGAGTGAGAGAGAATCAAGGCTGGGACAATTGAAACGCTTCTGGTCGAAGGGGCTGTCAAATTCCAAGATCGGTTTGATTTATTTAGGACTCTGTGTGCGTTTTTCCGACTCACGAAAGTTGGGTATGAGTTTAAAAAGTTATAGTGAGTCAGAAACCGTAGAAGCTCGGTTTAAATTTGGCTATAAATTTATTTCTGTATGGAAGTTGTATACATTTGAAAAATTAATAGTGAATCAGAAATAGAACGGGCTGAGTTCAAATTTTGACATAAATTTCTTTGTATGTTTTTAGTTGGTAAAAGGTGGATATATAAAAGTTAATAGCGTATAGTTAATAGTTAATAGAATACTTCGTCTTTTTTAAGTTAGTATTATTTTCTTTACGGTGATATGACCATTTTGAAGATAAAATATTTATTGACAAAATACTGTGAAATAATAATAAGTCATAACCGTTTGATAGAGAAGAGTATAGTACAGTTGTATCGATTCCTCATTTGTCGTTAATTATGGAGAGTATTAAGTATATAGTTAAGCATAGATCTTTAATGATCAAACTCTTCGTAATAGCTTCGCGTGATTTGTAATTCGCAGGAAATTGAAAAAGTAATATTATCGCAGCGTATTCTTAATTCAGGTAGCCTACAATCAAATGAACCACAATTTGCCACAGTTAAATGAAAATGGCGGGAGTGCTGCTTTTAATAGTACGTTTTCTCCCGCGATTTGCTGCGAGGGAAGCAAGGAAAATAGGTCGCCGAAACTTTGCCAACGTCGATTTAATAAAAATGGTAGATTTTAATTAACGTCGAATTTAAAACGTATTCGTTCGGCCGGTACCCACAGAAATATACGAAAATATACGAAATATATAAATACTACGAGCATCGAGAAATTTTTTAAACTATTTCTGATAGTGGTGGAGAAAACTCGTCTATGTTTAACGATCGACAACGTACTTTAGTGATGAAAATATTAAAATTGTTTCTTTTCTCTTCGTTGCAAATTAAACTGTACGGTGTTAACAGTATTATAGGGAATATCGTGTAAACTCAGCAACTATTGGAGGCAACCTTTTTTATTTAAAAAAAGAATTTTCGAAACTTTCGTTATCATAAATCATTGGTCGTTGAAAATTAATGAATTTCGTTATTAACTTTTTTACAGCCCCACTGAAAATAGCTACAAAATTGCACTGAGCATTATGATGTACGACTTCACGCTACAAAAATGCAATTTCTAACAAAGAACTTTCTGTGCAGTTCGTATATGCATATGAGCTTATTTTATTTAACATAAAGAAGTTTATAAAGAAATTTTTCATAATTGCCATTCCACAATTTCTAAACGAACACGTTTTATTTAAATTAAAAACTTTCATTGTAATTACATTTACGATCGTTCAAACTTAATAATTTAATATTGTAAAATGTTTGTTGAACCAATTTGATAGATCTCGTTAGAATTTCATTGACGTAGATGGTAGGAAATGTGATTCGAGAGCGTTAATCGACGAACAAGTAATTAACCGACGTATTCATCATTCTGTCACGCGCATCGCAGTCAGACTTTGTTTTATCGCGAGCCAAATTGTTTACCGGAGGTTTGCGCGTTGAAGGTACAGACACGTTTCACACTTCGCACCGATTGGCAATCGAGCTCAAGTGGTTACTCTCCTTCTATCGCAGCTTTGAATTAATCTAGCTAATGGGGGTTGCTACTGATAGGGGCTGTTGCTTTGAACTTTCCCCGTCCGATATCGACGGACTTGTGATTTTCTTCTTGATAAAGTCATCTTCGATGTGCATCGAAATTCCGTTAAAACGAACACAGTGTTTAGACAACGAGAGTTTAGATACGAGTTGGTAGCATACGAAAGAAGAAAATTTATTTAAACACACGTTAAAGATGTTATCTCGTTGGGTTACAGTAGATTCTCGATTATTTCAACTAATTACTATTGGATTATAGAATTATGTGGTAACAGAAAAAACACCAAGTATCAATGGCACTGAAGTGTATTAATTTGATCTTCTTTGAATTTATTCTACTAGCACGTAATTTTCCCTGTATCTTGACATGTAATCGGAACGATATGTATTAGAAGCAATTAAACAGTAGGTATCCAGATGACGCTGATCAAACAGCTCTTGTGGTATGATAACATTGAATTTATTAAAGACTGGTCATTCAATTTTAATAATTTATAAATCACATATCTTTTTTAAACTTATCACTTCCGCGTGAAATTTTTCTGTAAATACGAAGTTTCACTTTTGAACGACAGAAAATTTCCATTTCCTCGCCTAACGAATACTACACGATTACACGCTCGATTCGCCCCTCGCTACATACATTTTGCTACATTCGATGCGTTGGAATTTGCAGATGAATTCGCATTGTGTTTGTTGCACGAACAATAGAAATTGGCTTGCATTGTTCTCCGACTATAATCGACGGTCTTTCAATTTAAAACGCAACCGGGAAGTCGACTTCGCGCGTGAAAGTTACCCCATGGATTTTTTTTAGTAAATCGTTTCACGTGGATAAATAGAACTCATGCATGCGTCAGCGTTGCCCACGATTTCCCTATAAGTTTTTATTCGCTAGTAACAGCTGTCGCGTAGCTACCGATCAAATTTTCTGCTGTTAGCAAAGTCGTTTGCCTCTGTACATAGATTTAGTTATTAAACGCTACGTGCTTTTTTAAACTAGTTTCTTTTTTGGAAAACCAATGTTCGTATGGAAAAGCTAATTTCTGAAAGCAATTTCGATGCATAGTTTCGCGTAGACTCCTCGCAATGTGCTTTGAACTCGCTATTTTTAGTAGCAATTGTTTTCCACGTTTAACGAGTTGGTCATCCTGGAGGAATTACTATACCGGCGGCTGTATCTCTCTATTTTATGGTAACGCAAGCGAGCGTTAAAAAATTTAACAACCCCCAGTGAAGGAGTCGAAACGGGAAATATTCGCTTGAGGGCGTGCACACGTGCAGAAATCGCGTATCGGGGAGCACGATTTCCCATCTAAAAATAACAAGCGACACGCGAATAGCTTACACATGCATTTCACCTAATAACACGCTGCTATTTATGCTCGCCAAAGTAGGACGAAGCGTGCGAGTTGTTCTTATTATCCATAACTGGACATTCGAAATTTTTTTAATAAATACCCAGTAAATTCCATTGATATCTGTTCCTTGGACCTAGATTTCAACTCGAATTTACATCCCTTCCTTCCATTCCAAAGTTTCATATCCAACATCCGAATTTAACAATTTCATTTACCACCTATTTCTTTCATTTATCACTATTTACTACGCTACCAAGAATGGACTATAAATTCTGCGAGGAGGAGCATTATTTTGACAGTAGAAATTTCCATAATGGAAAGCTTTTTACAAATGAAATTTCCATAATTTAAAGTTTCAACTGACTCTTGTAATCGTGGGATCCATTTAGAAGGATCATACAGACGAGGAGTGTCATTGATGATACGTTGATCGTAAACCACTCTATGAAGCAGCCCGGCCAACAACGGATAAATTTCTCGAGGATCTCTCGACCGTCCTCCACGATGAAGGGTCCATCGAGGCTCGATGTTTGGCACACCAGCTGTACACAATGTCTCGTAACTGGTCGCACGGCCACGAAGCCGATGATTCTGCGTGAAAAAATAAATTGGAAGTGTAGAATAAAATACTTTCAAAGGAGGAAGTTTTTGACTCTGGAAGTTGTCACATTTTTGACAGAGATTTCTTCGAATATCAGTAAATTCAAATAATATAGGTACACGTGTACCTATAATAATGCATCTTATTTGTGACTATATATTTAAGAAAAAAAAAAACAAATCCTTTTAAACACATATTCTTAAAAGGTTGAACATTAAAGAAACGAAATAAAAAATCGATTTATCGACATTTTCAGACCGGTACCTCCCCTTAATGAACTTTATCGGATAAAACAGTGTGCTCAACTGTGATTTATACACAATTTTAAATCTAAAGTGTAATAAAAATATAGTAATTCTCACTATTTATATAAACTGAATGGGACACTTTAAAGTGGACTACCATCGCGAAGCATAAACTCTGCCCACCAGGCTTGCCTGGTATCCATCACACGCATCCAAAAATACCAATTTCAAACTTCAACACTTCTAACTCAATTCTCTCCGAAAACTCACGCCAATGCACCCGACTTCCCTAACGCACTATACCAAGAGAACATCCTCTCCCTTGTTTCTCACCCACTTCAATCTTCCTCTCAAAGTCTCAACATAGATTACCCGCCAACTCCGCGCAAACTTCTTGCCACCTTGGCGAGCAATTCCCCACCATGGGACCTCGATATAAAGCTCCAGTAACAAAATTCCAGGCGCAGCGACATCGAGTGTATGAAAATCTCACAGAAATAGAAGAAATCGATGAGGCTTGGAGGGAGGGGGGGGGGCGGGTGTAGCAATTAATACGCGAAGACGGCCGTTGCAACGGCGGAAGAAGGGTGAAGGGGTGTGAGGTGCGAGGAGGAGGAGGAGGGTGGTGGTGGTCGAATGTGGACAATTATCATAGTAGGTCGATGAAGGTGACCCGTAAAGCCAGGGTGGCCCAGGCTCTGGTGTACGTCGGAATTATAGTCCCCAGGCACGCCATCTTAAAGCGGGCGCCACGGCGAGAGACCGACTTCGTTAACGCCGCAGCTCGTCGTTACTTAACCAGGTATCGCTCGCTAATAAATTACTTATACAAGCGGACGAATCTACCGCGGCAATTATCGAGCCTTCCAATCCCATCCCGTAACCCCTCCCTACTCGTTGAGCGTTGCATCCGTGATTTTCTTCCACGAAATCGAACTTCCCTCGAGCCCCGAACGTTAACACCGCGTCAACCTTATCCGACCGACATGGAAATACGCGACTGCATTCCCGTTCCGAGTTTCTGCCTCGTATCTACCGCTATTAATTCCTGGCGATACTGGCCGCCGAGGTTGTTAACGTTAACGTTACAGTTGTAACGCTGATGCGCGGGGCGCACGATAAAAGGAGGGCGGTGCGGGGGTGGGGCGATTCGTCAGGATGAAAAGGAAAGAAGTTGGGGTTATTCTGGGTGTAGTTGGAAGTGGAATGATGGGGTAGGTCAGTGTTTCTCAAAGTGGGCGCTACCGTCGCGCCCCCTCGTGGGGTGTTTGGCAGGAGGGGCTGGTAATGGGGGCGATTAGGATTTTTTAGTAACAGGAGGTTGCACATAATTATCCGATAGAGTTCATTAAGGGCAGGTCTCGCTCTGAAAATTTCGATAAATCGATTTTTTCTTATTTCATTTTTCGAATGCTCAATCCTTTTAAGAATATGTGTGCAAAAGGGTTTTTTTGCAATTTAAAATATTCCCGAAGTTATAGGCATTTGAGTAGTGGCGAATGCGTGGGTAAAGCCCGCCACTCGGCGCTCAGGTAAAACTTTAAACGCGTTTTTTCTCGAAACAGTAGATAGCTCAGTGGGAGAAATAACTGGACAAGTTATTATACAACTCCATTGAAACTTTTTTTTATTTTCAAGAATATATGCAGTAAAGAAATGTCTAACATTTTAAAAAAAATTGAAAATTTGTATTTTTCCAAACCGTCGCGTCGAGAGGATGAAAAATGTCATTTATTGTGATATTCAAAGTTATGCCCACTACTTAGTAAACTAATCCTAGCTTCTCGAAAGAAACTGAAGTCGTTGGGACTAATTTTGAAAAAGTTATCCTGTTTTAAAGACTGTCCCAACACTCTTGTCCGGCACTGTATAAGATCAACGCTGTATTTACATTGAATTAATTCCCCAGACGGTAGAGATTTTTCTATTGGCCCGAGGAGACAGGAAACTCCGCCAGAACCAATTGGCGGGTTGCAGTCAGCTGGCGCGAGAAGCGTTCTAATCTGAGTTCAGTAAATCGCGCCTTTGATCCTCTTCTTCCGTAGCATTCAGAATTAGTTATTTGCCGTATGCAGCTGCCTGGGGAAAATTGGATTTCTTTCTGTTCTCGAGAGATCAGCCGCTGCAATTCGACGGAGCTGTGTTCTAACTTCTAATTCCGGCAGGGGCGGTACGCTCTAATTGTCGCGTCGCCTTGCCCATTAACTTTAATCCGTGTCGGGCTGCTGCGTCGAGTTGTCGTTGTGCGAGAGATTAACCTTAAACGAATCAAAGTATTCCACTTTAAGCTGGGGTGAATTATCGTTCGAGGAACTCTCGACGAAGCTGCATCACTCACTGTTAAACTTTAGGTCTTGCACACGCTTTGGGGTTCGCAGTGCCGATTTTTATTTATTTCTATTTTACGTAAATTGATGCTGCGTCTGACGAGCAAGTGCGCTGGGTTGACCACTTAACTTAACGCACATCCGAATAATTTCTAATATAGAAATTTGTTCTAAAATTATTATATACAAAAGTTTCGCGAGTTTAAGATTTTATTTGTAGATGGAAGTGTTTCAGATTTGAAGGTCGACTTGGTCTTTCCAAATGGAATGTTGTGTCTTTTATGTAAAAATTCGAAGAATGTTGAATTTTGAATGACAGTGTATAAATATTTATTAATTTTAATCCTAATACAAGCTAACGAAATATTTTTATATAGAACTCCCTCGTTTATTGAGAAAAATATACTTGCCCAAGGTGTCCTGCCCAAAATGTCTTCGCGCGTGGACGTGAATCACGAGCACACGTGAAATTTGCCTGAATAGATTCTGGTTTGCGAATAGTCACGGAAAGATTTTCTGGAGCGTTTTAGACATTTTCTTGCTCGCGTGACAAACAAGGGGTGCGCGACTTTCCGGAGATTACAAAGTGGTCGATGTGTTTTACATTTTTTTTCTGAGTAATAGTTACAGTTCTGTTCTCGTGCTTAATCTAAGGGGTGAATTAAATTTTTCGATTTAGATTACTGTTCCAAGCTATTCCAAATTTTGCGAATTACTTATTCCTAGAGTTGATTTCACAGCGTTATAAGTAATTTAAGATATTAAATAGCTGCAGAGATTGATAAGAAATGATAGTGATGATTTTGCAATTGGAATTAAAACACCAAGGGGCCAAATTGGAGGCTCAAAGAAACGAGTATGTATTGTCATCGTGAAATTCTATGTCTAAGAATCAGCAGAATAGAATTTCTTGAGCTTAGAAATGTTACTATCAAAGCCTGTTATATCAATAACTATTACCAAAATTGGTTTTCCACGATTCCTTCATCTCATTTGGAGCTCTAAACATAACGTTTCCACGACGCTTACGTCCTTCAAATATACTACTTAAGTAAACAGTAATCTTCCTCGTCGTTCCACCAATCGCAGACAATCTCAGTGCCAATTCCCATAGATCTATAATCCTTATTACTCGCTCTCAATCTATAACTCATGCGTACCACATCGCACGAATCTAAAATCATATGCATCATAGTTCTAAGACTTTCGACTTCCCTTCATTTATTTCTGCGAGTCCGCAATTGTCTAAAATCATAGTCACGCCATACCCCAGCACGACTCGCCCTCTAATACTCTAATCGCGCGAGTCAGATCTCTCGTTGAGCTCCATCTTTTGGAAACATTAATTAACGAGAAGTTTTCGGCACGTGGAATGCTTGCGACAAGTCACCCCTTTGCAAGCTGCAACCACATAAATCTAACTCGCGAGCAAACATCGGTATCCCAAGAAGGAACGGTGGATCGTAGGTTCTCGTGACATTATTCTCTATTCCAGTAAGAAGGATTGAACGGTCAATGGTAACACGATACACGTAACCTTCGTTGTTGAGCAACACAGATCGCTATATTTAACTGGCACCGGCGCCACGAGTTGCAGCGCAAGTTGTGCACACTGTGACATGCATAGGCGGTCGATAGTACATGCAGCCAGATGTCACGTTTCTCCGTTCTTCAACAACTTTCGAGATCAATCGGTTCGAAGCAGCCGAAGCGACGGCTCGAACAAACTCGGCGCCGTTTCCCGATGGGAGTCGCCCGAATGCCGATAGAAACTTTTACGAACAATATGTTGTCGCGCCATCTCGATTTAGCGATCGAGGTAAACGTTAAGTCTCCCTCGGGGGACGTATTTATAGTTGACGGAAATCCTGTGGAAACTTGAACATCGAGATACGAACTAGGTACGCGTGATTATACTTAGTGACGGATGGAGTCCACGCTATGTTTTCTTAGAATTTATTATATTTTGCTAGTTTATACTTGTTCCGCGTTTATTTAGGAAACATCAAAAGTATTATTCAGCAGACACTGAATGTTTACTTTGAAAAGAAACTAATCGTAAGTTTAGACTTCGATAAGTTGTTTAGCCATGAAATTGTTCATTTCTGTATTCTCTATATATGTTCGTAACCATCTGATTAACATCCAAGTAAATAAATATGATTAATTCACCAGGTTTTGAATACCAGTAATTTATATCTCCTGCTCGATTCTGCTTGCAGAGATTTAAAGTGGGGGCGCATGTATTCGAATGTGGCACGAATGTTTTAAATAAAATCCAATGCTCTCAGGGACTATTAAATAGGCGACGAAATAATTGCACGAGCAAAAAGAATAACGATACTAACGCAGTTGAAATTAATTATTCGGCTCGATCTTTGAACGATAAAGTTGGCGATGGTTGTTTAGATAGATGACGATATAAAATCTCAAACACGCATGGGAGAAAAAATATTCGAGACACGCAAAAGAGCAGTTTCGATTGCGTCGATCGATCTAATAACGTGCTCACTCGTGGCTCAACAGCCGTCGTAGTTCAGGGAATAATTGATCGGCAGATTGTAATTACGCTCCTGTTCACTTCAAATCTGTGTGGATTGAATTATTTGCGTGCAGTCTGCATTATAATGATATACAGGTCTGAGCGCTGTATCCGATTAGATTATGCTTTCAGAGGCTTCGGCATGTCACGAATATAAATGGATCGCCATGATAATTCTCTGTACGCTTATTCTTTGGATGATTAGTTGTCACGTGAAATGTTTGTCCTGTATGCTACTAGCATTTAGATTAAAGGTTTTGTGGTACATAATACTGTGTGCTGCACAGGTGTGTACGCGGAACCTTTCATTGCTTCGGTTTCTCGGGAACCAGCATCTTCTTTCTCCGAATTAGTATTTCGCAGAATCCTACTGCGATATTTCTGTGGATTTCTGCTGTGGATTTAAAAAGAATTCTAAATTTGCAAACAATAGAAAAAGCGCTACGAGAATTGCTAATTAATTACACGACACGAAAAAATTTTGTGGATTAGTAATACATGTACGCCATTGTCCGTATAAAATGAAACTTAACACCGGAAACCAAAGCAAGTATGCCGTTCCACTTATCTGGAGGCTTCCTGTTCAGTCGAGCACATCTTTACAATCTCGAATTGTATGCTCGTCAAACAGATATATCGTGGAGCGAAAGGATTACACGTCGTCGTGTTAATTACCATAATTTAGGCGAGAGCACTTATCTTGTAGTGTGCAGCTATCTCGAGGTATGAAACGGGCTTTACGTGTTTGCCCAAATTTGGGACACGATTAATTAAACTATCAGGAAGTTGGACGTTGGAAATGCAACCGGTAGCAGATGTTTCATTTCGAATTTTCGTGCAAATTAAACATTTTTAGTCTCTTGAGAATATTAAATTTACTAATTGGTGTATCGAGCTTTGATTGGTGACGATGTTTCATAATTTACTTGGTGCATTAAGAATTCTTCGCTTCGACGCGTTATATTTAGTCTATACTACTTAAAAGTGACTCTACTGTTGTGAAGTATATTTTGCAGCAATGTTCATTCTTTTTTATAAACAATTGACATATGAATCTTACAAATCCTTAAGTTGAAGGACTTTATAAAGAGTTTATAAAGAGAATATCGTAGTTGCAGATTTGTATTTTAAACTTTTATTTCGAATGTTTTTATTGGGGTTTATTTTTATTAAACTTGTACATGCTTATCCCATCACCTTACAAACTTCTTCAATTTACGGACTTGTGTCAGTCAAATATCGATTGTTTATAAAAAGAATTCACTTCAAATATTTTACAGCATCTCATTATTCGGGATCTAGATTGAATTTTCCAAATTATATCAAAACTCACGAAGAACCAACCTTACCGGTTTCCGTTTCAAGTAATATGGGCTAAAAATAGTGCTACCAGACAACGAACTCTGAACCCACCGAGAAGAATAAACCATATTATTTAAAATTCTTAAAAATTCTTAATTAGTAAACTTAATAATTCTCTGAACAGGCTAAAAATATTCACTCCACAAAAAATCCCCAATAAAACAGCTGCTACCTGTGTTTTAACTTTCAACAGTCACAAATTCTTTAAGTCATTCCGCAAAAATTCAAACATAATATAGTCCACATGAAATTAGAGGGGGTTTAAGTCATCATTTCTCTAATCTCGAATTTATTAAAAAAAAAAAAAAGAATACCAAACTCTACAATATTTTCCTTCTCCCTTTATTCTAACCAAGGAGAATTAGCTATTCATAAAAGTCACAAACAAATTCTTATTTTGCAAATTTCACTTTACCATCCTCTTTCCAAAAAACCCAAACTAATAGGGCCAAATTTCCTCACGCACCATAAAATATTTCTCCCCAAATTTGTCCCCGGCAAACTCAAAACCATCCTAACGCTTCGCTGCAAATCCGCACGGGCACAATTCTTGCAAAAATTTTCCATCCATGGAGGTAGTCGTCACGTTTCTGCCTCGGGTAGAAAGCTTTTGCTAAAAATAACGCGTTGTTGCCGGTGTCTTTTCGCCAGTGGACCCGTACGAATTGTAAAAGTCGGGAACGATAGTCGCGACTGTCCCAGTTCGACGTCTCGCGTCCGCCACTAAATGTCCCGATGATAAAACGGTTAGAATCGATGCGCAATGCATTGCATATAACTCGGCCCGTTTATAAATAAAATTCCGTCTCCGTGACCCGGCCGTTCTATTGCCTGATAATGAACGTCGTGACGAAAGTAACGCGCGTTCGACGTCTCTCATGAATTACCAACGAGAATGATTCGCGAGAAAATGCGGGTCGCGATGAAATTGTGTGCCACCCAACTCCTTTCCTCGATTGTCGCAAATTTTCTTCGGCATGTTGGAGAAATTCTCGTTGGGATTTTTTAAACTAACGTCACCAATCTTTGGCCGGTGGAACAAATAAGTTTCTTTTAAGAATTAGGAAGTCTTTGTATTACTTATGTTTTATTACGTTGGTGGTTCTTAACTGTTTTATTCGTTGAAGTTTCTGTGAAATTTCTCGACTTGTAAGCCAGCATACTTGTTACTGTATCCCCACCGTAAATAAAGGAACTTTTACGCTATCCGCAATTTGTAATTTCATGTGCACCAACCGGATAGATAGTAAAATACTTGAAGTAGAATGATCAAAGTTACGGTATCATTTATATTCAGAATTTATGGAGTGGCATGTACATTTTTCTGATTGGCTGCACGCTCACTTCACAGAAACAATGCAGTGTTTGTAAATGGTACAGATGGATGAGGATTATGTGGGTATGTGTAGCATACGGTGATAAATGCAAATCACTCGATTGACATTCCTAAATAATAATGTGGAAAGTGTACTCAGGTGGCCGGTAAAGTGATCTTATATTAGGTAGTGATGAGTCAGGTGGATTTTAATCGTACACTTGTGTCGAGCGTACTTAATGATTACGACTCTGCGGAATTTACGTGAAAATGTTTATGTAGGTCGCGTTCTATAATCGTAGTACGAATGTATTAGTAAATATACTTACTGACAAGCTGCTTACGTAGAATATATACTAACTATATAATTTTCTTTTTTAGGTTCATGGTGGTAGTGGTGTGCCTCATATTTAGTGTCTTGTCAACGATAGACCAGTACAGTAACTTCGCGAACGAAACGCTGTTTTGGATGGTAAGCGTCCCTTCTTTTAGAATTCTTAAAACATTTTTTGTGTAGTAATAGTTTGGAATTTCGTGCTCATTATAAAAATGATTCGTTTCAATTTACTTACATGAAATATTGAAATGGACACTCAAATTCCAGTTACTTGAACCTATCATACAATAGAGGACAAAAAAATTGCCACTTCTTCGAATTGTTTTATTTTTCTTATTTTTTAGCGCCAACTTGGAACTATGGTATGTGTTGAATATACATATTCTGATGGAGAATTTAAAGCTGTATAAAACCCAGTTAAAATTGAATTTTTTTAACATGCAAAACAAAATTTTTCCATGGTATTGAACGGGACGACACATTTTTGGGGCCAGCAACGAAGTTGCTACCTTCGGTAACTTTTTACGTCGTCCTTAAAAAGCAAAAGGTGTCCCTGCAAAACATTAGATTCTTTATCACTATTCAAAAGTGGTAACGTCGGTTTTAAAAGTGTGTTTCTGTTTGTTAGTTAAATAAATTTAACCTTAACTGTGTTTTACACAGTTTCTAATTCTCCAACAGAATATGCATATTCGGCACATGTTGCAGCTTCGAGTTGTTGTTAAAGAGTAACAGAAACAGCGTGGATCGAAGAGGTGATAACTTTTTTATCCGCTACTGTACGAGTTTCAGAGACTAAAATTTTCACCATTTTCAATGAATCTTAACACCTTTCACAAAGCCAGTAATACTAATTAACTGATACACAGGTTATGCAATACTTTATACCAAATTAATAAATGTCAACTTCTAAAAATAAGTTCAACAACTTTCTAATTCATTAAAATCGCATAAAATATTAACGCACAAATCAAATACAATATCACAAACTCTAGCAATCCTAACTAATTATCAAACCACATAACAACTGTATCAAACACTTCACAAATACCCACACACAAAACACTAAACCCCATGAATCACGATCTACTTCAATATCCAACACCACCATAAACAACATTACGTCTGCGTATCTACTTATTGTTAGTTAAATCATAGCTTCGCCGAGGCGAACAATCCCAGACTTAATCTTCGCCCTGAACTTCACCCAGCTTCGGTGGGTGTGCAGGGTTTCAAGTGTAAAGTGTTTATGGCGAGCCATTTGTGAAATCAGGCAGAACGGTCTCGCTTGTCAGATGTCTTAGGGGAGGGTGTTTAACGTTTCACCGGCCTTGCGAAACTTTCGCCGGGTTCCCCGTGGAAACTCGCGTTCCATTCTTTTCACTGAAAGCCCCCATTACTTAGACCTTGGCAGCTTAGCCCTTCTCGCGACTCATTCTAGCCCTGCTCGCCTTTTCATAACATTATCGACTGAATGCTTACCCTAACGATAGCTGCTACTTAGGTGCTCGCCATTTCCTCGGTTTGCTCGAAACGAGCTCCTCGAATAAGCGGAATAATCGACGAAACGAGGGAGGGGGTTTACATTTCCTCGCGCGATTTCAAAGAACTATCGATGAAATGGAAATCTCGAAAACGGTACGGCTGAAACTTCGTTGAGAACGAGACCCCGTGGAATTCACGAGCGAAGGATCAATTGTTCGTTAGAGATAAAAAAAAAGGATAATGGAGGCGGTACGGGAAGTACATGGATGACTCGTTTGCGTATAAGCAGAACGGAGGCAGTTATCAAATTCCTGGAGTAATAATAAGGCTGGATGAACGCGTCGATTTTGTCTATATTAATTAGTTTCGATAAACGTACGATTGGACGGGGAAGAAACTCTGTGCTTCATTACGGCACTGTTCCGAACCTTGTTTTTCGGTTTAATTTTCAGTCGGTCAGTTGCGCATTTAGCTTTAATTTGCTCTCGGCTTTTGATTGCGTTCCTGTTTCTCAATATCTCGGCGATGTCGTGCACCTTTATGAACGAACATCGCTGTTTAATCTAAAGAGTAATTATATTTAATTCTGCGGTAGGAGTATTGCAAGCGGCAACTATGTAGAGTGGAGAACTTTTCTTTTTGCCCCAGTTTTAGTACGTACTTGAAGAGTTTCTTTTAATCCCTGCGAGAACACAGTAGAATGTTCTAGGTTGCATGTTGCAAAAAAGCAATATCCACGTTGTAATACTTTCTTTTGCAACTTGTGGCGTCGTGTTCTAAAGTTGCGCTCTTCGATGTAGTAAAAGGGGCAATAAATGTTACAACAATGGCTGTGAGGAAACTTGTTGTTTTTCGCACGTTGCTCTCTGTTTACTTATTCAGCAACTTACTGAAAACCCAGTTTGCTACGTGTCTAATTCGTTATGTTCCACAAGCTGTACATTTATTTAAGGCTGAATTTCTTGTTCCATATTATATCATGTCAGAAACATAACTGTTTTATTTGGTTTTAAAAATTTGTGAAACACGACGCGCTTCCGATACCACCAGATACGTAACAGAGGCACTGAGCCTGGCCAAAATGTAGTTTGCCATTAGCTTCAAACTTGCCAGTACCGTTTTACGTGTCCTGGCCGCGTGTGTGCTTTGGTTCAGTGCAAACAATGCGTGTGGGGACCGCCTATGGGCGTTAAGCGACTACGGACAACAGATGCAATTCCAGGAATTCCGCAGGGCGTACGCAGAGCGTTCAAATTTTCAACGCCCAGAGGGTTGAATGTTTATTCCGGTAAACATGGAACAGTTACGTTCATTTCAGGCATTGAGAACAAAAATCGACTAACCCACATTTTCTGCAAAATTGAATTAGTGGCAATAATATATTCCAATAGACTCTACTAATCATATAAAATAGGAAGTTATTTTTTTCTTTCAACGTGGGTTAGTCCGTTTTTGCTCTCAATTCCTGATTTCCATCACCATTCTCATATACTACTGATGAATATTATCGATACGCTGTAATAAAAAAAAATTCTGCTTTGCTTACATTTAGAATAATTAAAAATGCGATTTAAATCACTTATGAAGCGACATAACAATTGACACGAAGTTACAAGGCAGCTGAATTGAATACAACAATTCAGTCGATAGATTAAAATCTGTCTCCTCGAATTGCATGGTCGCGAAGCTTCTCAAGCTTATTACGACTTAGCAGTCAACATGTCACGTGACTCACGCGAGCTGTTATGCAAATATCGGGGAGTAAAGTGAAGGTTTAGGCTTCTGGGAAGGGACTGCCGGATCCTACGTGGCCACCCTTCTCAAGGGATCCTCCGCGTGTGCCAATCCCCCATCTATCGTCAGACGATCCATGGATCCTGCTTATGTACCCGGGGTACACACCACGGAAGGCTTTTTACGCGCATTTTACGGGGTTTGACAAGTTGCCGTCTTCGCCCTAATGACGCCACGTCCCCGGCTTCCGGTTTCATTCTACGTGACATCCTAAAAATAGCATCGAGGGGAGAATGTACTGCGAAGCTTTTTCGGGGAGGGAGGGCTTCTCTCCTTTAATCTTTTTTTAATGATTGATCTGCTTCTTCGCGTTGAAATATCGGAGAACTCGTGTATATTTATGATGCATTGAATTTAGAAAAAAAAATGGAACTCTTCTATTACTTATTTATTTATGAACTAAATATCGCATAACAAGGAATAATTTAGTCATCCTATCGAATATTATGTTCGTGGATTAATTTGGAAAGCAAGATTTTACCGTAGCACCATAGAATCCTTTAAATACTTTTTAATAGCTGAATAATTACATAAATTAAATTCCCACGAGTTAGTGAGTTTGGAAGTAGGGCCAGAATTACGAAACTTTCGCGTGGCTCTCGGAGACTGCGATTCCCTCATCGACGTTCCCTATTTTTCCAGGGCGTTGTGGTTTCACAATAAAGGTCGCAGAATCGATATAGTATCTCTGTGCATCGCGTCGCGTTCGTTGCACATTTATTTTAAGAACTGGCAACTAATGACTGGGCTAGCCTAGAAAGTCATCACGGAAATGCCTTTCCTCTGCTATTATGCTTATCGGCTAGTGGAGGCAATTTTTCTTTCTCCTTTTTTACCTTCCTCTCGTTTCCCCCATTTGACGTATCGATTTGTTTACTCGCGCCTTACTCCTCGCCTCGCGCAGCTCTGGTGGAGAGAATTGTTGTCATTTTAACATTCAGGAGTAAAATTTAGTAATGCAATTACTTAACTATTGTTGGTTTGTTTTTTAAGCTGTTTGTCGCTTTGTGTTTTATTTATATCGCGTGGATGTTATAATACGTACGTTTATATGGATTCTTTATTTATATCGTTTTAATGTTTATAATATTATTGTAGTTTCCTCTTAAGATTTCCATACCTTTCATTTGTCTGGATTAATTAAAAAGTAGTGGATAGCTATGATACCAACGATTCAATTGAAAAATTGTAGATAGATATTTTTTAAGGGTTATTAATTGAAATTCAAAACACTTGGCTACGTAAAGTATGTTCAGGCTTGGTGGAGTAATGAACGAAAACCTTTTAGTAATTTGAGTTTTCAGAAAGGTTTATAACTAATCGTAATTTAATCTATGTTTCAGTCTGTTTTGTTTGTAGAAATAATTTACAGTAAATTAGTTGGTTACGTTCATTAAAATATTGGTTGAATAAATATGGAAATATTAATTCGTAAAGGTTTGCTGAATTAATCGAGAACAGGCATTGTGTTTGGTTAGAGAACAAAATTCCTCGTGCGTAATATAAATTTCAATATTCAACCAATTTTTCAGTTCTATTTCTCATTCCATTATACACTCTTCAAAGAACAAAAGTAGGTATTTATAAAAACATATAAAAGGGCATAACATAAAAAGAACATAGATATAAAATAGAATCGTTCGTAATTATTGTAAATATGATACATTTATCGTAATATAATACCTTACACCTCAGAAAATGTATTTTATGCTATTGACCAAAAAGGTGTAAATTTTAAATATCGAGAATAACATGTGAACGATGCTTGCACGCTTAAAATTACTTTGCACACGATTCAGTTTAATATCGATTCTAACCGGTGATTCTGCTTGTTGAAACCGCCCGTTATTATTATTTTTAAAAATGTCCGTGAACTCTGCAGAAATGGTTTGCCAGAAATTAAATGCGCTTGGATTGGCGCATTAAAAAATTCTGTAATAACCTCTAGTAACGAGGAGGAAACAGATTCCACGGGGGTGAAACAGAAATCAGAAACGATAACGATTTTTGCAACGCACGGAACGTATGACCAGAATATTCATCGAAAAACCTTTTATCTCTAAATAGAATGGGCTATTCAAATTTCTGGTAAAAAAAAAAGGAGGGTGGCTTCCTCCACCCCAAAAGCGTAAACAATAAAGCGTGGGTCACGGTGCGCGAAGCTGAATAAAAAGAAAGACTTGAATGGAGAAATTTTATTGAAAGCTTCCACGATACAGTTAATACAGGATATGGGCTGACTATACGTCTTCATTACGAAGAAATATATTGAAAAATATTTGATCTGTATTTTTTGTGTCGGCCGACATTCATGTTGAAGGAGTGAAAACTGCCATGAAAGTTTAGGGTGAGAAATATGTTTGGTTGATTATTTTGGAAACGACTAAAGATAGGAGAACGGTGTAATAGCGCTTTCAATGTGGACTTTCTAATAAGGAATATAGCCGTGCAAAAAATGAACAAAAATGGTATTTTTAATGTATCATATAAACAAACTGAATTTTTTGGAATCTGATCCAATGATGGTTAACCGTTTTCCTAGCTCTAGTAATTTCCGAAATATTCGACCAAACATATTTCTCACCCCCTTCTCACTTTGAGGGAAATTTTTATCCCTTCAACGTGAATGTCAGCCGATAAAAAAGCGCAGGTAAAATATTTTTGTAAGAACTACTTTCTATCAAAGTGTCATGAAAATTGGCGATTGTCACTTCGAAATGTTCGATCCGAACATCACCAAATTCCTTGATAAATTGCAAAGGGTTAGAAGCTCCAAACTATAAAGCAGATACACTGCCAAGTTCCTTTGATTATATCGGATTTCACGTGACAACCTTTTGATTTTTCATCCGCAGGAAATATGTCTGGTGGTATTCTTCGGCGTGGAGTACATGGTGAGGTTATGGAGCGCGGGCTGCAGATCGAAGTACATGGGTTGCTGTGGCAGGCTGCGATTCATACGGAAACCGATTTGTATCATAGGTGAGTGCGTTTCTCTCGTGCACGTTACGCCAATTCAATCGGCCCGTGCTCGAGCTAATCCAGTATTCGCATTGCCCGATTGTCCTGGCCGAAATCGGATCAGGAATGTAGCCTCTTTGTGCGCCCGCCGGCGACTCAGGCTCGTCAGCTGAAACTTCCACGTCAAAACTGTTTACCGTCGCGTGCCTGTTGGTTAATTCCGCGCGGTATGTCCTCTTACCAATTCCTGGCCGAATAGAGGTCGCCAGCTTGAGAAGGAGATTAGTGAAATTAGTTAAAGGATTTAGAGATACCCTGTGTGTTTCTGGAGAGAATTCTACACCTATCGCGCGTTAGATTTACGATAGCGTCGGGAAGAATATTAGCTTAATGACTTCGACTCTCTACTGGCACCAGCGTTGGAAGCTCGATGATTAACGATTGTAATTTGTCATGAAACTTTCTGCGCGCCCATTTTCTCATTCCATGCAGTTGCAATGCGTTTCCCGCTCACTTATAAGTAATAAAAACGTCGCCTGCTTAGTTCACAATAAAAAGCGAAACAGGCTCGAATCGGTCAGAATTAACTCCTTTCGAAGGAAAATTGCGACGTAACTCCTCCCTGTAATACTGTGAAATTTAATTTAATTTAACAACGATACTTATAAGAAGTACTAGCGAAAGTATACATTCTCGTCTATTGAAACCAGTAACTTCGATGCCATAAAAAATTGTTTACGCGATATAATTTCAATGGAAATTTTGTACATTCATTTTTCTGTGCCACTAGGCGCATCATTTATCACTAAGTGGACGCGCGACAGCGTAATTATTACAAGCACTCCCGTCAGTGGGATCGATGCCAGCTCGACGTTGGTATCGATCATGTTTTTCTCGCGGATCGCTTAAGCGAATCGCGTGGGAGCACAGGTAAGGCCGTTTCATTGAAAGCGACGGCGCTTGTTCGAGTGAAGCGGCCCCGCGACGCGATTAATGAAGCTCTACCAGCGAGTGAAATTGTAAGACGGGCCGGGGTATATTAATCGTATCAGGCACATCGCGTGTTTATCGGCGAGGGTCGATTACGCGCCTCCAATTTTCCACGGAATATTCACGAGCGTGGGGCGAATGCCGACGCGGGCGAAACGTCATCAGCCACAGATGCAACGAACGGGAATTAGGTACATCTGTGCCATCTGAATCCTGTCGGTACCTTACGTCAAGTGGAGAGACCTTTTAAACTCTTGGCAACATTTCCTGTGAAAATTAAAATCACGATTAAATTTGATGAAATATTTTCTGTGATATCCACTTGGTGGATTGCGGGACCACTGTTGGAGAGATAGTATGAGAATATTTTTTACTGCTTTAGATATATAAAATAATATTTCTAGGGCTAATTTTTTTTTAAATTCAAAATATTCGTTTCCTTGGTCATTCGTTCAAGATTTCATGCTGGAATATTTATGTAAAAGTTATTCATTAGTAGATATATATTCTACCAAAATAAAGAACATCTCTAAAAACACAAAAGGACGAATGTTTAATACTTTTTGATGCTGCACAAATTCCTGCGAATTTTGATGAAAGAATTAGTAATTTCATTTCTTCGTTAAAAAAGAAACAAATTGTATCCTTAAATTTGTTTCTTTTAATTCTACTATTACACACTTGACTAATACAATTAAATCGAAGCTTTGCACCTTCAACCGGTTATCATCCATAGTAATAGCGCGAGGTATATAGGCACGCACTCGTGACAAGTGGTTTTATTAAAATTAGGAGCGATAATGGCTGCCCATTAACGACACATGGGTGAGCGTCTCACGGAGCGACCTCAACTTTAACGATCAATTTGCCTGTCGTCAGATTTAATTGTGGTGGTGGCCTCCATGGTGGTGTTGTCGGTGGGAAGCAATGGCCAGGTGTTCGCTACTTCCGCCATAAGGGGCATCCGATTTTTGCAAATACTGCGAATGCTCCACGTGGATCGACAGGGTGGCACGTGGCGACTTCTTGGCTCCGTCGTTTTCATTCACCGTCAGGTACATCGGCGACTAATACTTCTCCAACTAAAATTAACGCCTCCTTTACTTACGCAAACTCGTCCACCCGACATCAGCGTAGAAACCTTTAATTCGATAAAGTTCGATGCAGCTCACGCGTAAACAACAGCTTTAACGCGAGACGTTCGATTGATAGATTGACAGAGCGTCCCAACTATTTCGGAAGAGATATTGTGGAAAAAGATCAAACGGGAACAGAGAGTAATTCCATATGAAGTTAATCCGATTTGTCAACGAATGGCGTTCAGTCCGAGCGAACGGCCGACTTCGATTGTTCACGTAAATTCACCGCAGCCTTTGTGTCCGCGTTTTCTGTTCACGCGCGGTGAGGATGATGCCGGGTGAAACAGTTTGCTAGTAAGCGCGGGGGGGTCACGATCGTTATGGAGCGTCCGTTTGGAAATTTTCAGGAGCTGATCACGACATTGTACATCGGGTTCCTAGGTCTTATTTTCAGCAGTTACTTCGTGTACCTTGCCGAAAAAGATGCTGTCGGGCCCGATGGAAAAACAGACTTTTCCAACTACGCAGACGCGCTGTGGTGGGGGGTGGTAAGCAGTGAAATGGATTTTCCTTATAGCCTCTTCTTTTTGTCCCTTCCTTATTTTTGCTGCATTGTGCACAAGGCTTATCCACGATTTCCATTTGCATATCTCTAGGAATAGTAGGAACAGAGAACAATTTTGTAATGAAAGTTTCTTTTTGTGGAAGGGATTATTCTGTGGCGACCTGCAATCTTTCTTAAATATATTCCCCCCTTATCTTTTAGATTTCAGAGATACTTAGGTGGCAATAGTGGATTAGATAAAACTTTTACATTTCCCTTCCTCCGAATAAAGCGAACGTGTGGTATTAAATATTCGCCCACAAAGCTTCGTTTCTTGAGAAGAGTGGTGTATGCAAATATTGATGATGGTATAAACAATATTCTACTTGGTGAATTAAAGAAGCATGCACAGACGATAATACCCTTTCGTTTCTATAATTTCTAACATTCCTATACTTCTTTTACTGCTACAAGAATTTCATCTTCGCATATAATAATCACAAATAACAATTAAAGGACACAAAATTTGACGATTTTGTTCATCACGATCTTTAACATGATAAGAAGGAAAGAGTCTGTAATAATTTATCCTATTACGCGAACCTAATCACCAGTAATTTGCAGAAACACTCGCGCGCAAGTAGAACAGTCAAGCAATGGTCAGACGCGATCACCGCGTATCAGAGTATTCGAGCTCAATTTTTTGAAAAAAAAAAAAAAAACAGGATCTCGTACAAAAAACTATCACGCCACGTTTTCTCTTCATTTTTGCACGAAAAATCACTCCCCCTTTTAGTTGTACCACATATCAAGCCGCACACTAAATATTATCACTCAATCTCCAACGTACTTGTTCAGAATCGTGTCGCAAACAATTATTCACAATTTTTATCGTCTAGCAGATAACGAATTGCTCAGTGAATGTTGTTTTTCCTCTTCTCACAAATTCAATTTTCTCAACAATGTTTCGAAGAAGAGAAACTGATTACCTTAGTCGCGTAAACAACCACAATAATGGGTATTGAATAGGTTGATTCCGTTCCTCAATTAATCGAATCGATTTCTTTTTATCGGGGAATCTCGACGCCCATTTATCGCGCTGTTATCCCTTCTCTTGCTTTTTATTCGTCGTCGATGCTCTCTCGTGGATGCATCCTTCATTCGACGACGATTCTATCTGATAGCCTGAACGACGAGCGCGGCAATTACCCGTGAAACGATGTACCTCCATGCCGTGCGATAAATGCGTTTTTATTTATCATGGAGGATTCCCCAGTCATCGGTAGACGAGCTTTTTCCTCGTTTGTACGAGTCTTTTAAAGACAACGACAAAACATGTTTCCGCCACGAGGTTTCCAGTGGAATAAAGTATTACAAGTGCTGCCATACTAGGGTGTTACTGGTTTTATTTTTCTGTAGTGAATACTTACTTATCGAATTTCATTGTCTCTATCAGAAACATTGAAATTAAACGTACACACATGTATATTTGAGGAAGATATAATTTTATTACAAGCTGAGAATAATTCCTTTTAGTCCTCGAATATCCATCTAGATCTATTTTTGCTTCATAATGCGCATTTCGTGCTTTGAACTTTAACATGGACTATTTAAAAATTACAGATTCTTATTTAAATATATAATCCTTATTTCCTCCATCTTTCCGCCAACTTCTCACTTTAGTATCCACTTTAGCAGAATAATCCCCATCTGATAGTAATCTCTAATTAATGGAAACAATCTTCAAATCACATTTACCAAACTCAAGCAGCAAACAGAACCCCTAAATTAAACGAACCCATCCGTTCTTATCCTGCACCACACTAACTACACTAACATTAGCATTTTCCCTTATATTTTACATTTCTTCCTTCTTGTAACTCATCGATTATACTAACATCGCCACATTTTCACAGGAAAATCCTGGAATCCCTTTATAATTAGTCCAGACACTATCAAAGGCTATGAAACAAAATTATCAGGCCATCCGATAAGTTCGTTCTGAATTTTGCACGGGAAATTAGACCAATATTTCAAATATTCCTTTGAATTTTATGACAACACGTACATAATATTATATAATAATAATAATAATAATAATAATAATAATAATAATAATAATAATAATAATAATAATAATAATAATAATAATAATAATAATAATAATAATAATAATAATAATAATAATAATAATAATAATAATAATAATAATAATAATAATAATAATAATAATAATTACTATTATATACTATATAATATTAAATAATATTATTAATAATTATTATATATTATATAGTATATAATAGTAAGATGCATCGACCTTTTATCACTCTGTGGCATGAACTTATGACCTAATAAGTTGGTGATTTCCGTATCCCCTGCCCTCAATACTTAAATATTTGAATATAATCTTAAAGCGGCCTGTTCGGTGTAGACGCGAAAGAATGTCCAGCACATGGCTCGGTGTAATAAGCTGCGCGCTCGTTCGTGTTCTATTAATGAGAATAATCAATTCAGTTCACCGAATCCGCTCGTTGCCTCGAATTGGGTTTCGTTAAGCGAGCTACGCCCGCTTAATTGTATGCACGCCCGCCACTCGCAAATGTTTATTAAGCGGCCGTGCTAATCATTTGGAAAATATACCCGCATTTGTGGCGGGGCTCGAACGACAGATCGATGAAACCGAGGCTGAACAAACGCGACTCGATTTAACGTCAGCCCGCACTGATTGTTTGCCGTGTAATTGTCGGCTTGATTTTCACGGGCGACGCGACGCGTCAATTTTCGCCGCGTAAAAAAACGGAAGGGAATTGGTTGTGGGTGATTCGATTAGGAGGGGTTTTCGAGGAGAATATGAATTTTCATTGAATTGCTTTTTCATAGTAAGCGAATTTTAATTAACGCGAGGACTGAGATGTTGGAGACGGCGAGTCGCGAAATGGTTGGTCGACGTCTGTCAAAGCTTGAGATTGGTATTTTTAAGATGAAAAATAAAAGAAATGTGGTATAGGGACAAGGGGAACTTGGGATATTTGGAATACTTTATAGAGTTCACAAGATTTTTTCAGTTTCGTTTATTTGAAAGTTTGAATTCATTGCTGGAGTAATGGGAATTTTGTTTAGTCTGATATTGTTGTGAAATATTTTTAGCTTTTAGAATTAGCTCAGTTATTCTGATGTTTCAGTGTTGGATTAAGTAAAGCTTGGAATATTTCAGGAAGCCATGGGAACTTAGAATATTCATCTAAGGTGTTGGGGCAGATGGGACTTTAAAGATATTCTTCAACTAACTTTGTGATATCGTTCTGTTTAGATTACTGTGACCACGATCGGCTACGGTGACACTGTCCCACAGACGTGGATGGGAAAAATAGTCGCTTCGTGTTTCAGCGTATTCGCCATATCCTTTTTCGCACTTCCAGCCGTAAGTATAACTCCAGAATACAAACAACTCCTGCACCGTCTTAAAAAACCATTCTTCAAGGTATCCGATTTAATAGTCTAGAAATATCCGATTGTTTTACACTTTTTAACGTCTCACTGTAGGTTGACACTTTTTCTTTAAACGATTCGAAAATTTCGAGTCATATAATCCATTTTTAACAAAATAAAATACGAAACTTCTTATCCAATAATCATGAAATTTCGAATCGACACTAACCACGTTAACGGAGTAAATTAAGAAGAAGAAAAAAACTCCTCACTCGACGATTCGAAAATGTCGAGATCCAAATGGATTAAATAAAGTGGATTAGGGTTTCGACCGTAAATCTTTCAAAAATTAAAACGTGAGATATCGGCGCACTGATTCGGTCAGTATTAAATAAATAAAAGTTATTTTGCAAGTTATACAAATAAAATTTCCAACGTTTCGGTCGTAATTTCGACCATTTTCAAGGAAAGAATAAATAAATTGAAAATTTCACTGCTTTTAAATCAGTAGCACGTGTTAAAACGTGTGAACAACGAGTCGGTTGGAGAATCACTGATTCAGTCATTTTTCAATTTATTTATTCTTTCCTTGAAAATGGTCGAAATTACGACCGAAACGTTGGAAATTTTATTTGTGTAACTTGCAAAATAGCTTTTATTTATTTAATACTGACCGAATCAGTGCGCCGATATCTCACGTCTTAATCCAAACGGATTGATTGAAACGAAAGGACATGTCCACGTAGTTGCACGGTTTCGCACCGCCCCGAAATTCCGTGCAATGGGGACAAACGAGTTCTCGCTTCAGGGTATATTGGGCTCCGGTTTCGCGCTGAAGGTGCAACAGAAGCAACGGCAGAAGCACTTCAATCGTCAGATACCGGCTGCTGCGATGTTGATACAGTGCCTATGGAGATGTTACGCCGCCGACAAGGCCATCAACAGCGTGGCGACCTGGAACATTTACATAAAGGACCCAGCCCCCACTGGACAACCCTCCACGCCACTAGGAAAGGTAAGATCTCATTGACGTATTAATGGGGAAGCTCGGTGGCAGTAGCTGCTAGCCGTTGGTTGTTGGTGTTTCTAGTTGCTTACGATGTTCCCCGGCCGTCGCGATCGACGACCATCGATCGCGATTTCCGGTCTTTGCCGTTTTGCGTTGGGATCGTCTCGATCAGCGATTCGTGAATTTCCTTTCATTCCGGCCACTCAGAACCCGATGGTCGAACAGTTATTATCCGTTCAGAAAGGTCAAATTTAATGTCACTGTAAAATTTTCATTGTGGACTGTTTATTTATGTAAAAGGAAGGATAAATTGTAGTTTGTCGAGTCTGGCGGTGAAATACGTGACTAGATTTTTGGTTGATGATCGTTAGAAAGTATGGAGAATGTTTGATATCAGTTTAAGGAGTTTCGGTAAGGGGGCTATGGGAAATCAGTTTTTAATTTTGAGATTCGTAGCAGGGTAGTTGCAGAGATGAAACAGTATTTGGAATGGAATATTGAAGATGCAGCGGAGGTATTTTTCAATTTTCTTTTTAGACCGAATTTGAAGTAAATTTGTGTAAAACTTTTTATTTTCATAATACGTTGAGTGCTGTGTTAAAATTAATTGCTGTGGTTGTTTGATCAGTTCTGTCGAATTTACATTTTTGGTTAAGCAAAGGATAACTTGTGGAAACGGACAAACTTTACGATGTAGAAATATTGGTTTTCCAACATGAATTTTTGTAAAATTAATATTTGACTGCAACTATAACCAATAGAATTTTACAGTAATATTTGTTTGACATTTGTATGAAACTGCGACTTTTAGGTTCTGTAGTTTTTCTCTTTAGATTTGAAAGTTCATCTGACTTTCCTGTTGGATCTCGTTTGGTCTCGGTAAATCAATTGAATCAAACCAAATTTATACATGGACAAGGAATCCAATTTGTACAAGTTATGAACGCAATTCTAGTCCACTTATTACGAAGTATGTAGGTACTTACTACTTATTAACAGATTACAAAATTATTTAATACTTCACATAATAATAGTAATATTTCATGACTTAATAATTACCAACAATTTTATCACCATTACCGAGATCATGCGAGTAAATGTATGGGGTGTCGTTAAAATGGTGTGAGAAACTTCCGACACATTTCCAGATCATAATTTTAGTAAACATAGCTCCAGATAAATACTTTCAACTTTTATTTAAAATACATCTGTTCTAAATCCTTACATTTTTCAACACAAAGTCACAATTCTATTAAACAGATAACAAAGGAATATTCTTAAATAATGCTAATACTTTTCGCAATCTTTTCTATGGCCTCCACTAAACCTCACCAGCCATTTAATTTTCCTCCAACTATTACGGACCTTGATATATCTACATCCGACAAATAAAAGATTCATGGAACTATATGAACCTCTTAGAAGCCAAACTCCACTTTTTATCTGAATTTTATTAACTTAGCAGATATTGTCTCTACCATTTACTTCATAGAATAATTAATGAGTCGAGCTTCTCAGAGACTCACCTACTAAAGCCTTCTCGATTCTCACAAACTCTATCCCATTAACCACAAAAAAAAGAAGACCGCAAATCTCTCGATGCCATTTTAAAAACACCCCACGCAACACTCTCCGCGAAGAGTCTCCCATCGAAGCTTCCTTCGATCGGACGTCACGAATCGGATCTACTCGTTAGCACGTTGATTCCCTGATTAACGTTAGAGGCAACGGGTAAGAAAAGCCGCGAAGGTAGATCCCGTGAATTTCGCTGAAAACGTTAAGTGAATCAGGGAGGGTGAACGAAAATCCCGAAGGCCCGGGTCGGTCGCGGAATTTCGATTGCCCTGTGAAAGTCATGCAGACGATTTGGCAGTGGATGGATGCAAGCAGAGAATGCGAATTCTGCTCTGTGTTTTCGATGTGCCGTTCAATATTTCGAGATACAAACATTACCTGACTGTTGCTCGTGACTATTCGTGTGTTTATGCAGTTCGAGTTGCGCTTAGAAGCTTCTTGTATAAGTATTCTTAATTTCTCCGTTTCACGATCGAAATTTCGCTTCATCCTTCTTATCATCCTTCGGCGTTCTTATTTTACGTTCATTCACGTCGATCAATTATTATTCAGGATATTGATTGATAGTATCGTTTCTTCTTTTCGCTTATGCCGTTCGTTTCTTAAGCGTGCATTAATTTCTATCCCGGTTTCTCAGTTCATTAGTTGAATTTATTGTCACTTTTAATGGAATTTTGGAGGCTGCAGTGTGATTCGTAGTACAATAAAATTGAACGGGGAGAAGTATCTTTGAATTGGACTTCATTTTTTTTTAGGAAATTGGTTTTGAAAGTGGGTTGTATTTAGCGAAGATGCCTATTTATAATATTTAAATGTATAATATATCAATTTGTAGGACTAATGCAACGCATTGTGCAATAATAATCTAAAATTTCTAGATTTCTAGAATTTATTGTATTTAACGCCTAAACTGTACACAATCTTTCTTGCTTCAAGAATTGAAAATTTGAATTTTCTACTTATTTGTTTCAACGAAAAAAAACTTCATTCAAATATTACTATTATTAAGGATATTAGCAATATTCTTTTGGATTGCATTATGAAGTAGAAACACTACAGCCTGCATGCTTTAGAATAGCAAGATATTTGAAAGTTCATTGTATGCATAACTATGGAGAATATTATATTTATTCAAATTTCCCTTTGTTGTTTCGTATTTTGTGTAACGTTTGATCGAGAGGGAGTCAAGTTTGATCGATCGATTCGTCGGATAAACTGTTTCGTTTCTCATGCGCATAAGTGTGTATTAAGATTCACTCGGAAGTTCGAAAGATCGATCGTTCTTGTCATCTAAATCGCCACTTGCATACGTTGTTTAAAGAGGAATTGAGTTTCGATCGACATACAGACGTTGTGTTCGATAGACATACACACACACACGCGCGCGCGCGCATAAATGGAAACAACGAAGTTTCTATTTTCTTTCCCCAAGCGCATTCTTCTACAATGGATGCGCATTTCAGTTGCATTGCATTCTGGTATTTTTTAAAGCCCCATGCAAATCCACATTTCCACGTGTGCAGCATTTTCTAAGTGCTCCGGTCGGAAAACGAGATAATTCAGAATTTACGGAATTTACAGAAACAACGTAGGCGAACTGGGAAATTTAAATTTCACATTCCAGAAGAACGGTGAATTCATAAGTGAGAAATATTTTCCAGTTGTATACATGGAAATGTGGTTAAAGCTCCCCACCGTTCATAAATATTTGTCCATTTATGCGAGCAATTTTCGCTGCCGTAGAATAGCAACCAACGACTGCTACGTTATTTAAAACTAAAACACACAAAATATGCAATTTATTTAGAAAGAAATTTTAGCAATCAATTTTTTGTCAAAGCAAAAGCTTACGTTCCTATTAAAAATAATCTGTAGCTACTGAAACCCCTAATTCTATTCTCAATTTACACATACTTCCATCGGTGATTTTGTTTCTTATGACAGTGAAGTATAGTTCTCGCAAAATGAATTATTTTTTGTTCAGTCCATTGTTATTTTATTCGTTGCCTCTGTGGAATCCACTAGTCGTAAAAAAATCTTAAAATTGTGTGTAAACAATGTGTTATAAATTCAAAATTCTATGAATGGTCAAATAGTTATGAACAGTACCAAGTACATTAAAAGCTGCAAAAAAACCATCAATTTTTGTCACCGCAATACTAGTAGCTGCCTGATTGAACTGTCTGGCCTCAAACATTCTGTTCGCTGAAATTGCTCGCTGCCGATTGATTTCTGCTGATTTCGCGATCAAACGCAACGCTTGCAATGCCTGTAGAATACTATTCAGTTCCTGTGTTCAATGCAAACAAGTTGCCGAAAGGTTCACCTATTCATCTCAAACAGCATAATTTAAAGTACAATTGCAAGTAAACAGCAATCCCACGTTGTAAGAGCTGTAATAGAATTGCAAAGAAAGTCGATTAAACCTTAGTCGTAAGATTAAAGTCACGTTCAAGCTGTAGAGCATTTGAAAGAACGCTGACGAAAGAGGAACATGAGATTCAATAGTTCTGAAATTGAAATCCGCCGGGCACCGCTGGCCCAGCGTCCGTGATTTCTCGCATCTGCTGCCAAAGATCTCAGCGCGATCCTAGAACATCCTTTTCTCTCCTCTCGTTCTAAGGACGACAGTGCGTTGTTTAAATTACATGTGTATATACAATTCAGTGTTCGTTGTGTTGGACGATTTATAAAATGTACCTAATATATTTCAGTTGATTTGTGTAAAGAAGATGGTATGTAAAGGCTTTAGATTTATTTCAATTTTTACTATTTTGCATGTTTATTTCTTTCTCAATTATTGGTCACCTTTACTTTCTCACGTCTACGAATCGTCTCGCAAACGAAACTCGATACCACCACCCACTTTATCAGTCGATGTAACGTGTTCAATTTACGACACGTCGATTAACGATTGCTGAAATCTAGCTTTCGCTTGAACGACAGCCACAGTGCATCGTTTCGATCCGGAACACTCACTGACAATTCTTCTAATCTCACTTGTACACGAGGGAATATTATAGAAGCAACATCATTGGTAGTCTATAGCATCTCGTACCGTGTCTACTGATTCGCGATAATCTATATTAAACTAAATAATCTCCAGTTCATTTTTTCAAGTGGACTTCAAGTGTATTTTCCATCTGAAAATTCAAAAGAATATTGATCTCTACTAGAGTAGACTATAGTATCCACTAAAGTTTGCGATATTTTTAACAACATTAAGAGGTCTCCGTGGAAAATACATCTGTTAATCGGGATTTTTATTGCAAATGCTTGTTTGATTGGTGAAAGATGCTAGGAGAATAAGTATGCCAAATATTCCACGCGATTCGCGGCGAAGTGGACACGTTTGCGTTATTATTCTTTCATTATCTGCACCGTTAAGCTTCGTATCACCGTTGCAATTTCGATGGGATGAAGATCTGTGTTATGTGACTTCGTTCGGTCCTTTCTTTCATCTCCTATTCTGCATGAATTTGTATTTGTGTCCTCCGTGCCTGTGCATAAGTTGTATATACGTGCAACGAAGCTTATATGCGCGGGGCGTTGATGGAAATCGAGGATCCTTCGTAATCACGAGGATAATTTCCACGAATTACGTTTCCCAGTTTTTAGTGGACTTTGTTTATGGTATTTACGTGTGCGTGTGCCAGATACTTTCCGTGTCAGTCAATTTTGTGGTTCATTACTGGTGCTTCAGGTATATTCGCATATTTTTGGTATTTTTTTTTTATCCTGTTTGAAGCAGAACTATTTCTGACAAAAGAGTCTGAATTATTAGTAGTGAGTTACAGAAGTGAATCACGTGGAAGGTCCTTAAGAATGCTTTCAAATCCACAACGATAGTAAAATGTGATGTATATAATATATGTAAGATGATACGTGTAAGAAAAAGGGGTGATTCTTTTTGGTGAAATGGACAGAAGGGGTGAAATAGAGTATTTAATACTCGAATCTTTTACGTAGTAAAATGGTTGAGTCACTCTGAAAAAGTAATTATTTATTTGTCACTTTGCAAAATTATTGAATGTGGTAAGAAATATACGATGCCTTTCACAGTGGTTGTCAGAAGAAAGTGTAAAGGGTGAGCAGTAACGAAAGTAGATTAGCATTAAAGATCGTTCGAATAGATAGAAAAATATGATTTTTTAACTAGCTTGTGACCACCGCTGTAGGAATTAATTTATCCATAGGTAAAGTGACATATTTCTTATTTATTTTTGGAGAAAGAATCACCTTTCGAGTAACTACCCTGCAGATCAACGTAATTGTAGTCTCAATTTTTCAGAAATAATAATTCAATGGCATTTGTTCGTTTTTCTTTTTAATTCGACACTTTACAAAATTTTGAGGGTTATAATTCAGAATCACAAATTACTTTCAATTATTACTGACAAAAATGTATTTATTTATACTCGTAATGATGCCAACTAAACAGTTCTAAGAAACCTATAAATGTAAATAGAACCCAAAAGAATAGACCTTCCAATTCATGGAAATCACCTACCTACTAAAACACAATTATTCGCAATATAACGATGTACAGAAAAATTTGCACACCTTAAACAAACCCAATTGTAAGTAAACTCTCTGAAGAAATCAATCCTAAACAAGTATTCTCGATTGTATTAACACCCCGCGTGTCCAAAAGGGGATAACAGCCATAGCAGGAATGATTCCGAAGTTAATAAATTACTAAAACCACTTTCCAAAACAATATCTCACCTTAAATTACCTCTACAATACTTTCTACCCAAACCTCAAAATATCTATAAAAACCAAGACCAATCCAATAAAAAAAAAATCCTTACCAGCAGATGCTCCAGATCTAATCCCCCCCATAAAAGGAACCTTCCAGAAACTTCAATCTTGTTTCCGGAAACACGAGCAGGGGAAACAGTGTACGCGTGTTCCTCTCGTTCCTACAGTTTCCAACAAACAGGAGCATTTTTCACGGGCACGTCGAGATTCCCAGTGCTTTTTCTCCGCTGTGACATGTTTCCGAGATGCTCGTGGCAGAATCATTCCTGCGTTAACCCCGTGTCCGTGCGTACGTGGCCGCTGTTTTATTTTCGCATCGGGGGCTGCAAGCGAGTAGAACGGACGTCCCGCACTCGCCACGCTTTCGCCAGGGAGAATTTACGCTCGTCCGCTGTCGCGATCGTCGCTGGAATTCTTTCCACGAGGCAGTCCCCTCCTTTCGATCCGCGGCACAGGGGACAGCCGAGCTGAAACTCGTCGGTAGGCGTCCCTTTACGCCCGCGAGCAGAGTCGCGCGCCGGAGCGCTCTAAAACGGAACGACACTGGGATTATTCGACCCTTTCTCCTGGCGTCTCTTTTTCTCTCTCCGTTGGAACATACTTCCCATCCCCTGCTCCCCGAATCTCATTTCGTTTCATCGCTTTTCGTTTCCCTTCGCATTCCGTCGCTTCATTGGCGTATAATTATTAGCTGCAGTAGTGTTTGTTTCACGATCTTGGACGGGGTAGAAGAATTAGGCGGGCTAGAAGTAAAGGAGATCGAGCGGAGCGTTGGCACTTTGAGTGGCGCAAGGATTTGGATAAATCTCGGTTCGAGTCAGTAAGGTCTTTCTGGGGGACAGTTCTTTTTTTTTTTTTACTAAGAAAGTTTTCTCTGACTCGACTTCAAATTTGAATATATTTGAACGGTGCGAAGGTCGTTCGCTTTATTAAAAGTAAAAATATATTACGTGTCTTTTTAATCAAAGTGCTTTTCTCGGATGTGCTAGTTTTCTGGTAAAAGTACAAGTGGGTCTAGTGGAAAAAGGTATCTTTGCGTTCCTAACATTACCTAAAAGGGACGGGAACGAACTTTCGCATTATATCTAATTTGAATATTCTCTGAATTTACTAAGCCTTTGCATTCCATAATACATTCGACGTAGAAACATGTCGACGCCATTCAGAGTGTTGAGTTAATTCATTGTTCATTGATGTCTTAATTCTGTTTTTAGCGCTGTTAAAGAAATGGAACTGTGTAAATGTGTTTCTGTGGTCTATGTACAGAATGTCAATAAGGTAGTTGAAAAGTGGTATGAGAGTACAGTTTGTATTTTTATGGGTATGTCACGTGGATATGAATGTATAACATTGGACAGTAGTGTGTTAATGACGATAGTAAAACGATGTTTTAATATTACTCTCTATAGGGAGAGGTAGTTATGTATGGTAACTTTTTAGATTCTAGCAATTAAGCTGTAGCTGCTACTGTTTTATTGTAAATGAAACTGTAATTCTATGGGGAGATAGAGAAAATTGGGGGATGGAAGTTTTGTACTGTTTATTTAATTCTTTTAATCGACGTGTAATCACAGTTCTTTTAAAAGATACATTCGTGCAGTGATTTTAAAATGGAACCATTACGTAACTGATACCTCTTGCTACTTATGTAAAAATATTAAGACAAAGATATGGAACAATTAATGATTCGTCGAGATATTTTACAATTTATGTGAGAAGATTGTTTTATTATATCAAGTGTTCAAGAACATCGCCATTACACTCTAAACGTTTTCACCAGTAGAGTTCATTCTTCGCTACTTTCGAATTCTTCAAAAATCAGACTCTCCAATTCTTTTAAACAGTGCCTAATGAATTATTCAGACGTGAATTTAACAGTTCATTATTCTTTATAAAGTTGTGGAATATAGCCACCTATACTAGCCACTACAACAGTAAGTAAAATAATGCTCACAATCATTCGTATCTATAAAATATTTTATCCAATATACAACTGCGCTTTATGTTCCTTTGAAGGCAGCAAATCAATCACGATAATCACGTTCCTTCGCGCGTATCTTCCACCTAAACCCTCGAAAGTTATTAAAAAACTAATACGAACAAATAACCACTAGTGGGCATTCCATAATGCCAGGAAGAATTTTTAAGAAACTCTAGAAAAACAGGGGCATCCATCATTCCTGCCAAATAGAAAATAAGAATAAAAATCACTCCAGACTTCTATCGAATCCTGCCGTACGCGAAGAAATTTCGAAGTGACTCGTCGTTTTCGCGTTATCGAAATCCTGCTCCCGTCCCTTATTAAGTCTACGCGTCGCCCCGGCGCGTAAAGTTTCCAGGATAAAATCGCCTCTCGCCGTTGGGAAACGGTGGTTGGTTTACGGGAGTTTTATGGATTTACGATCTGCATTCCCTACGCGGAATCCTCCCGAGTGCTTAATGCGATGAGCCTAAAATAACGACGTTAATGCGAAGTTTATGTCGGCGGCCTCCGAAAGCAGTTTTCAAACCTGATGCCGACCCAGTTCCGTCACTCGCGACTTGAAAGCTCGTTTCGTTCTCAGCCGTAGCCACCGTGGGCTTCATTCCGGCGCGTACGTGCAAAAAATTCGATACAATTTGCAGGAGCGAGGGGCGTGTTTACTGTCGTGATCCTTGTTCCATCTCTGTCTGGAGCAAGCGCACCCTTTCATCCTCCCGCGGAAAACTGTACCAGAGCCGATGTTCTGCGGTCTACGGATACGATAAAAAGCTCCGCGAACGAGTTTCCTGTTACAGTGTTTGCCTTATTATTTGCTTTCGTTACCGGATATTCGATAATTAAGGTTTTGGATGCCTGACGAGGGCTCGGTTTCTCTGCTTCTTTTTAATCGCTATTTATTTATCTTATTTGGGGTCTTGGTGTTGAGGTTTTGATTTTATCGTGTGAGAAGAAAGGGTCTCTCTTGGCCGATAATACTCTAACTAGCAATTATCTTCCAACGCACAAACCAATCATCTACCACGGAGTGTCGCCTCTAAAAGGACTCCCTCCATTACAAGTAGCCCCGTCCAATTTCGAAATAAAAATAAACAAACCTCTGAGTACTCCACCTCTCATCGTAACCATTACAATTTAATTTCAAATCCCCCCTCTCCCCCCCCAACAAAGACAGCTATCCATTCTATAGCCTCCACTATTCGACTTCAAATCCAAATAAGAAAATCCTCCCATCACTCCATAGCCCCCACAATTCAACTTCAAATCGAAATCAGAAAATCCTCCAATAACTCCCTAGCCCCCCCCAGAATTCAAGTTGGAATCCAAACGGGAAAATCCTCCAATTGCTCTAGCTCCCAACACAGCCCCGGCTATTCAACTTCGACCTCCGTGCTCAGAATGATAAAAGACCACAAAAGAACAGGAAGGGACGAGGCGGCAGCGCGACGAGCCTAAGTTCCCGCAGAGAAGATGAATCGGTTAATCGTCCGCCGGCCGCGATCAGGCCGCGTCAGGAGAGATTAGGGAGCTTTTCAGATATCCAGGTGCTCGGTGCCGAGCTGGTGCTCGCCAGTAGGGATAGTGCATGTTGTGTTCGACGTGTGTTGTAATGGGAGGGCACCGGGGGTTCAGTCTCTGATGATCCAGGTGGCAAAAAAGGCGAGCGTACTGAAGAGACGGAAGTCACGGAACCGGATGGACGTGCAGCAGCAACAGCAACAGCAACAATCGCTGCCCCCCGTCACGATATCCGGCGGGGTTTCCAGCGGCGCGGTCGGCGACGCTGGGGGACAGAACGACAATCAACGGATGGAGAACGAGGGTGACGTTATCTTCTACATGGAGGAACCGAAGGCGGGCACGCCGAACCGTGCCAGGCGCGACAACCGGTGAGTCGGCCATTGATTTTCTTCTTGGTCGGTGCTCAACGAGGTGTCGGCTTGCTGTGGGCCCCGTTCTCGATCCACCGAGCACTCTTACGGCGTACAAAAGCACTAGTATTTTATCCAACGCGGTATATTCGGCAACTGGAGAATTCCAAAGAATATCGGAACTTCGCAGGAAATGTAGTTCGAGCGATACCAATTTCGTTTCGGTAATAAAACAGCCCCGAGGAGGAACACACCACCTAAATGAAATTTCATGCTGCTAGAAAGAATAGGTGAACTGCAATCCGACACCTGACCTGGATCAGGAAGTGTCAGTAACAAGACAATGGATAGATCGATAAGAGGTTTTAACGAAAAGGGTTATCAGTTTGTTGGTGGATAGTATTTTCAAAGCGTGCAATATCTTTCAACATTTCAGCGGCATTAATGTTCTTCCTTGAAAGCCGACAAATTCAGTCCTCAAATCCTTTAAATCCTCAAACGATAAATATAATTTATGAGGATTTTCGTAATCTCGGAAATGTATTAAAATATGAAAAATTGCACGACTCGATTTACGTTTGCAACGTGGCAAATGAGAAACATACTGAAGGAAAATGTATAATTGAAATGGGGCTTTCCCAAGTCCTTTGATCGGTAGATCTGACAGTGAATAGAAATGCGTTTCGCGGAAGGTGACAGATGGATTGCCATAATTCCGTCAAATAAAATCCCGCGTCGCGTTGGATTTCATAATCAAGCCTTCAGAACGAATTTATTCCTTCGTCTGGCATTCTCGTGCATTATTCGGCCCGCAACAACGGGAGAAACGACCATATCATGGGGACGAGCGCGAATTCTGGATGACAGAAAAAACAGTTGCGGATAATTTGCAATCCTGGAAACGGAGGGCCGAATTTGAGATTTCGCGTTTTAAAGTTTCCTTTATTCGTGTCTGCAACGATCCCTCGATCTCTCTAAAGCGCTAGAGATTCCCCAGGGAGCTTTTTGGTTCGAGGGGAAAGAAAAATGTGGCATCGATACGTAATTAAGACACTGTTTAAATAATATTTTTTATATAAAATTGGGTACTGCCACTTCCATGGTCTCGATGTTCGGGTTGGAAATTGCTCTAGAGAAAGTCCTTAAAGTCGGTTGTCATAGTGCTCGTTGTACTTGCAGATTAATAGCACGAGTAAGTGATATGTGGAAGATTATATTAAAAATAGAATTTTTTTTAGAAAATCAGCTGTAGAAACTGTGGATATTATATTATCAAAGATGAAGTTATTAAACGAAGTAAAGTGGGTAGCCTAGTTGCTTGTACGTCGTCCGATAAGATTTCACCAACTAATTATCATCGTTAATTATGCGTACATTTGTTCCAAATATTTCGATGTAATCAAATCATTGTTGGTTACATAGTTTTGGATACTTTGAAATCATCGATTTACGCTGTTTGCATTATTTTGGAACATTATGTCTTGAGAAAACATTTTCAAAATATTATGTTGACATCTATATAATCAATGATACTATGGAATTTTAAGCGAACCAATAGCTAAACACAGAACACCCCTTGCTTTGCAGGTGAAAAGTCAATTCTCCTGACAGAATTCTAAATTCTATCGTACGTTCTAGATAATTGACTCCCTGCTGCTATGGCATATGCTGTTTCTTTCAATTTTGTCGACTATGAATCAGTGGTTAAAGCAGAATACAAGTATCTTAAGGTTTTTCACACTTCTGTTTCGCACAGACTCAATTGACATAAATCTCACTAGTTCGAACAAAAGTATAAAATGATAATAAGAAGTATGTGATTTCCCAAAATACCCATCGCGAGCTACAAAGGTACTCTTACCATATGTATACCAAAACCATTCAAACCTTATCACTAATATATATTTCTAATTATTGATATATATATGTATATATATTTATTACCTGAATTTAATTGATTATTTTTATTTATCTATTTTTTTTTACATGCCTACATAACAAACTTAATTTTTACATATTATGTTGCTACCACTAATCTATTTTACAACCCCCGGTCAATGGTTTATAAACTTTAAAACACCATCCTTCCTAATCGCACTATATTATTTCTGTCACCCTTCAAAGTTGAAACTCCCCTCTGACCACAACTACAGGGTGTCCAGTAACCGGTGGTACAAGCGGAGGAGTAGAGATTTTACATGAAAAATTAGTAATAAATATAGAATAAACTTTCGTCATAGCTCGTTTGGTTTTCTAGAAAATTGACTTTAAATTACTTCCAAGTACGCGTGCACTTAAGTAGAATTTTTTATGTAACGGGTACACTTCTTTCTTTGGGTTCTCGCTTACAGTTACGAGAAGCATTGCCCGAAAAACTGTATTTCAGTGCACGCGTACTCGACAAAAATTCAAAGTCAATTTTCTTGAAAACGAAGCGCTATATCAACAAATTTTATTCTATATTTTCGACTTATTTTTTCTGTTGGAATCACCACCCTGCCGCTGGCAACAAATGATTGCGGGACACCCTGTGTAATACCGCTCCAAACCCATCAAGTTCGACTACACGCAGCCCGTTGAGCGTCACTAACACTACCCCAATCCCGTCCCCCATAAATCCATCCATCGACGAACAATTAGTACGAAATGACGAATAACTTGCCGACGCGTTGGTCGTGTTTGGCCCAAGTATTTGGAAAGCGGAGCAGCCACGCGTGGCATATGTGAGAGGGCGGAAAACCTTTTGGAAATTTCGCGGCGGGCTTGTAGGTGGCCGGGAAAGTTGGCCTGACAGGAAACGTCAGCCGACTGAAGGGCACTTTCTCTAGAGCGGCTTTGAGAACGTCGAAGGAACTAGTTCTCGAGTTTGTTAGTGTGAGTAGCGTATTTCCGGTTGGCAGGGGAAGCCTCTTCACCTCGCAGACGAGCTCCGTCACGGAGGCCACCAGCGATGAAATTGACATTGATATCGAGGAGCCGCAAAGAGTCACCACGTAAGTACGAGATTCCTTTTTATGGTTATGGAAGAGTAAAGTGGATTTACGAAGAAATCCACTGGACGTTCGCGTTAGCGGAGCCTTACGTTTCTCTTGGCAGCGATGAGCGCGTAGAAAGATGGAGGAAACGAGGCTTGGGCTATTTTTTTCTAAGCTATAGGGTGACTTAAGTGCGGGCTTTAAATTTTTAATAGAGTTGGAGGGCGAGCTTGGTTTCCTCGAACAGGAAGCTGTAGGTTTCCAGATATTGTATGAAAGTAGATGTTGGAGCGACTTTAATTGAATATTTTAGTGAAAATTTAAATCTTGGGGCTAAAAAGAGTTACTGTTTTAAAAATGAGAACGCTCAAAAGTTGTAAGTACCCCTTTTTAAATTCAGGATATTAAAAATGGAAAAGAGAAATATACTTTGCCCTCGAATTTTATTTTATTTTCAACATGCAAGCGACTGATTTTCTAGCAGAGTTCCATCTTGCGTACAGAGTTCACTCGTAGAATACAATGTTTCGGGGAAAGTATATCCAGCAAATTTCTTCGTTTACATTGATAGAAGCCACTGCGGAAGTTCCCTTATCGTAAGGTGCAGGGAGAACGCCACTTTGTATTCACTTCTGTACGGGTTATTTGCTTCTCGAAGAATGCAAAGGAGAAGAGGGAGTATTGTTTGATTAAAAAAAATTTACATTCCGTTGCGTACGCGGCACTGTCCATCGTGGGATGTAAAGGGCTTATCGGTAAGACGAGGGTTTAAAGGGAATGGCCTAGGGATATCTGCGGGTCGGAGTTTCGCCTTCGTTCCTATGCGGCTACTTCCTCTTCGGGGAATGCAGAAGACTAATTTGTAAAATGTAGCTTCGGCAAGAATCCCCTGGGCATTCCTCTGCGTTAAAGTTTCCTGCTTATTTTTGTGCAGGCTCCTTGGTCTTCGGGGAACGTAAAAAGTTAATTCGAGGAACGTACTTTTTTTTAAAAAAAAAAGAAAAAAGAAGGAATTATCTCCCGCTCGGTTCTCAGGTAGAAAACGCACACACGTATTCTACGTGGTTTAAAGCTGCTCTTATGGTATTAAAAAATTTAAGATCCTTTTCGACTTTCGCCGTCCTATTCATGTGTAATTATTCACTAATTCCCAACCGCGTTTCGATTCTAATTTCATAACAATATGAAATTTAAACTTTTATTACCATCTGCACCCGAAAATAAAATACTTTTCAGTTAATAATGAAACATACTTAAGTATTAGTCGTTATTAATTCAGTGACAACATATTTGAATAATATAATTATAATGAAATATGTATTATAATATATATAATTCATATTCTTGTTAAAATTATTGTTAGCACTAAAAAAGGAAAATAGATTTCAGATTAACATGTAATGTTTAAAACTGAATTTTTAAAGGGGAATATTGTGTTCTGGAATCGATCGTTTAGAATTCTATCTATTCCCGAAACACACAATTTTCATTAGATGAAATTAATTAATATTTGACGCTTACATGACTCTTGGCAAACTTACTTTAAACCGGAGCTCGTTGTATCGTCGAAACTATCAGGTATACAAGAAAAAACGATAAGGAAAAATTGAATGGTTTTCGGTGCTCCGCGTTCCTGCGCTGCCATTATGCATTTACTTTTTACATGTGTTTGTTTACTTTTCATTTTGTCTCGAAGCAAGTATAAATGGAACGAACGTATTAAGCAAAGAGACTCAACACGAACAGATAAAACAGATTCAAAAGTTGGCTTTAAACTCAAATTTAATCAAAACTTAGTGCTACTGATTTTCAGAAATCTTCGGTATCCATAAGAAGTTGTATTAAGCATTCTTAATAACTTTTTCTCAGTATTCTTCTTAAACTTCTCATTCTTAGTCTCATTTTTCAAGTCCAAATCCTTTTCATTCGAACTATCATTTAATAATCACAGTACTCAGGCCTTATTTTAAATAGCCCCACTACATCCCTAAAAAAAAGCTTCAAGATTGATGTACCCTAAATATTCGTACATCTTCATTCAGCCACCCGAAATTTGCATGAACTAAAAAGGGTGGTGAAAGCAGAATCACGAACATCCTGAATCATTACAATACGAGTTTCCTTCGTTCCTGTTTATCTCGAAAAGCCGGGCCGGCAGCGTATTATTTGTTTATCACGGTTATGCTAACGAAGCAACGGGCTCGAGGGGACTGCCTCTAAAAAAGAAGCTGGGAATTTTCACCGCGAGGCCGCCGCCGTGCCGTGGGAATAACCGTCGACCATTTCGCGCTTACGTCCTGCCAGATAACAACGAGGGAAATCAAGGCGTTAGAGAAAGCCGGCCAGCCCTATATATCCATGCAAATTACGTTTCGTTTTGCATGCGGAATCGATATTACCACAGAATTTTCGCCCAGCGCGTACGGTCTGGTAATACGCGCTGGAAACGTTCGGCCCGATAACGCGGAACGTGTATTCGATTTCCAACAGCCAGCAACGTGATCCCGTTAACGTTAGACGTTACGAGATCCATGGCGTTTCCGTGATCCGATCGATCCCTCCCCTTTGTCGGCCGACGGAACGTCGAGAAGGAAATATGGGAAACGCGAGGAAGGTGGTTCCGAATGCAGTTTGCTGGGGTTGCGTAACACGGGTGCAGTGTTCAAAGTGATTGGTGGATACTCGATTGACTTGATTATGAGATTTGCAGGGAAACAGGGGTGGGTAGCTGCTTGAGGGCTACTTAACGGGTAAAGTGATAGTCCGGGGTCTTAAGCGATTTAAATGCAGGGCGATGGTGAATAGGAATCGGTTCCATATTGGAAATCGACTTTCTTCGATATAGCTGATACGATAATATGGAAACTTTCAATTTCTTTGAGGGGGGTGTTTTCACTCCTAGGATCGTTCATTACTGAAAGAAAATACGATTACCGTAAACTGGGGGAACATCGCATGTTTTTGGAACATTTTCCTATATAATATAAAAATTTACATTTTTACATTTGCTTTAAGTAGCCTATCATAACATTGCATCTTTCGTGAATGCACTACAGGTGTCGAAATGCATAAAATTTTTGTCCTTAACCTTTTTTATTACATGTTAAATATGTGCCAATGATACCCCGTAACCGGGTAACATTGGCAAAATCATATATAAATACCATTAAAAAGTTCAAGTTTTACCACATCTGAACTTACATTAACACTTAAATTTGTTTCTTTTTATGTTCAGTGCGTTCTATTTTATATTTTTTTAATTTTTTAATTTTTTTATTCTTTTAATTAACATTTTAAAATTTGGTTTAGGTATCCTATTATAACACTGCATCGTTTGTGATTGCGCTACATGTGTAAAAATGCATAAATATTTTTTTCCTTTCCCTTTTTAATAGATGTTAACTAGATGCCAATGTTCCCCCATTTTACGGTACGTTAGTTTAGTATCCTTTTAACTACATTGCTGCAAAGTTTCATTTTTCTCTGAATTTTCGAGTTGCAAAACATCCGTTGTATGAATCGTCCCCTTTTCGAGTGCACAATATATCCCACACTAGCCCTATATCCATCCACAGAAATAACTTTCGTAAACACTACAAGAACCCTTCGGAGCCTCGGAGAACATTGAAAAAATCACCGAATCATCGCCAAATGGGCCACATAGCGACCAAAAAATTCGTCCCCAAGCATCTGCTTGCGGGGCAAGGGATCGAGGTGTGTTCGAAAGCGACCCGAAGCGGGTGACATTGACATTTCGAGGAAACTTTGGTACGTCTGAACGAGGGAATGGAGCGCGCTGGCTCGCGGTGACGGTGGCTCTCGTGAAAGGCTCTATTTTTTTTTTGTCATCCCTTCTGGAAAAGTACGGAACGTAAGTGCTTTTTTCACCGGTGCATTACTCCGCTTCGCGGACGGCCTACATTCTTTGGCAGACCGCGTACTCGAACCCCCGACACAAAGACGCTCGCCGGCCGGATTCTTCCACCTCTCGAAACGTCCCTCGCGGTTTGCATTCGCGACGCATCCCTCCGCGCTTGAAGCTCGGAACGCGTTTCCTTTCTGCTCGCCGCGCTTTGCTCTCGCGACACGAAATCGCTCCACAAAGTGGCCGCCAGCCACTCCACTTTCGAATTTGCGAATTAAGCGTCTTCTTAAAACGCGGGCTACCTTCCTAACGAAGGGGAAAATCTGGAAGCTGAGAAGTATATAGTTGGAAGTCCGTAGAGAAAGATCTTGAAGATTGTATGATTTGTTAAAGGAGGATCGGGGCGGGGTGGGTGGTTTTAATTTTGATAATGAACGTCGGATCATTAGGCTTCATTTCTAGCAGCAATTCAAATAGTTTAGAGAAATTTCTTTTCGTTTGGAAAATTTCAGAAATGGGGGAGAGGCAAGGGGTCCCAGCATTCCCCAAGAAACAGGAAAAAGGAGATTAATGTAACCACGGCTGAAGTAATTCAAGAGCCTTGTAAAAAGAAAAGAAAACTCAATTTTATTTTATAAATAAATTTTTATAATCGCCTAATGAATCTTATTGAATTTCCATTAAAAATATATCTTTATCTGTTCAACTCGGCTGCCCCGAAGATTAAATCCTGAGTCCACGACTGTTTCACTTTTTTGTTGATAAATATTGCAGTGTAATTTCTTTACCACTTATCAAGGTTTCCGATGAAACCTTAAAATTGCTTAGTGGCGCGAAGTTTGATTGAGAATTCTAATGTTCATTTAGATTCTGATCCTCACGAATATCCCTTTTCAGCTAATTTCGAAGGTTTGAATTTGGAATGTAATTATTGTAGAAATCGAAATGATACGAGTTGATCCTTTCTGAGAAATCGGACGAAACGTTCCCCTGCCATTTATGTTACCCAGTAAAGAACGTGTCCTCGCGCGGGGTAAACGGTGTTGAATCGTAAACACCGGCAGAATCGGCCACTCTTCTCGAGAATGTTCTTCTCGAGAGTATGTGGGTGGCACGCGTGTCGTTGGAGCCAGGTTGAGGAACCGAGAGCCAATAGCCAAGAGTGTTTCCATGTAATTCGGAATATCGACAGGCGAAGTTACAGGAACAATCGACAGTCGACGTCCCTTTCCTTGGAATAACAACTATTTTACGACGAGGATTCCACAGCGTCGCGGAATTGTAGTTTCAGGAAGTACCAGCTTCCGTCATTCCGAATTAGGCTTCTAACATATGTCGTCCGGATCTTACGATTTATGTTAGAACAGAATTATATCGCGTCATCCTTTAAGTATAAGTTACTATTTTATTAATAGATCATTTAACAGCGTACTCTTTGCTCGTGACATTTTCGTTGAAATGAATAATAAGGAAAAGACTCTTTCGATTAGATTAGGATCGGGTGGTGTCAGGTTTTGCGGACATGTCTTTTTTACTACAGCTACCTGTAGTTTTACCAGAAAAGTAATACAGTCAAGGAAAGTGCTTCGATCGAAGCTTGAGATATATTTTTACTTTTAATAAAGATCGTGGTTGAACAAAGCGAAGGAACTTTCCCACCGACGTAACGGTTAGGATGATTTCTTAGGAAGAAAGGGGGATACGTAAGAGAAAACCGAACAAACGGAACGAAATAAGGCAGCTCTCGGCCCCTCCGCAAATTACAGCCGAAATCCAAGGAACCCTGTTACTTGCACGCTCGCTACGTTGGACAGAAACCTCCCGCCGCCGATCCGCGGCGAAATCAATCGTCCCGATCGTAAATCAACGCCAAGGGAACGTGCCCATGGCAGCAAAATGATAGCCGTTATGCTGTATTGCCCATTCCGAGGAGTGGAGACCGCGGGCTGGCTGATCTAAAAGAGAATCTTGTTCCCTCGATTTCCAGGCTGACCGAGGCGCATCGAAATGCCATCCGGGCGATCAGGAAGATCAAGTACTTCGTGGCGAGGAGGAAATTCCAGCAGGCCCGTAAACCGTACGACGTTCGCGATGTCATCGAACAGTACAGCCAGGGCCACCTGAACATGATGGTGCGGATTAAGGTGAGCAAATCCTTCTATTGCCCTCTATTCCATAGACACATCTAACATCTTATGGGAATTTCTTTCGCACAGTGTATCGCATTGACTGTGTGAAAAATTAGCGATACTGTCACACTCTATGCATCGAATAACCGTAACTCTGGGATCTATATTCAGTTTAATGATCAAAGCTGTTAAAATCGGTATAAGCGATCTTTTCCCTTATTGTATAACATAGCATCCCAATGACTCTTTCTAGATGCCCATATACATATAATCAGACTATATAAAACTATGTGAGAGAAAAGTAAACAATATTATTAATTCATTGAATTCCTTGAAATTTTATATTTTTAAATTTAATTATGTTTGATCGTTTAAGTGGCTTAATTAGAATTTTGATTCGTCAGGTCAAGGATGTAATATTTACTTGAAATTACTTTTAAAATAATAAGTTGCTAACAACTGAGAAGAGGCGACTTCTAAATTCATGATAAGGAGATGGTCAAGTTTTTTATTTCGCCTGGTTTGAAGACCCCTCAGAGGAGCAGTTTCTTCATTGGGCGTAAGTGGTCGTCCAAAGTGACTCGTCAAAACGCGATGTATACGTGGGTAAACTCGAGTTTACCGGGGAAATCGTAGCCAAGGATGAAACGGGTGGGTAACATTGATAGGATGCTTGTGGCAGTAGGTGGATCGACTTCGACGCATTGCATCGGTACACACGCTTCGAGAATGCAGTCTCGTCGGTTCCTTTTTAAAGTAAGACGGGGAAAGAGTCGTTCTTGCGGAAATGGTTGCGAGCAATCGAGCTTTAGAGGCTCTCTGAGGGAAAGGCTCGCAGTGGATTAGGTGGTCTTAAACATCACTTTAATGGAAGGAAGAGAATGAAGGAGCTTTCAGTTTGCTGGTTGGTGTGGATTGTATTGGCTCGAATCGGTATTTTATTGGGAACGAAGGCAGAAATATTCTTGTTGTATGGGTGAATCCTGAATGCTGTTTAGTTGTCAAAAAATTTACGTAACTTACATTATTCATGTTACACAGACCATTTATACTGTTTGGAATATTTGTGATTTCCAGAGCATTTATTTATTCATAGATCAACCCTATTTCTATAATATTCTCATATCGTTTTTATTCTATTCTTTCATCATTCCTTTACTACACCTGTTCCACATCTTCACAGATGACAGCTCATACTTTATATGGTACGCAGTATGGTAAGTAGTTCTTTCGCTTCTCACGACACTTCACGAATCACGCGAAAACGCAACGAAGTTGGATTTTTATTCCTCGAACACCAGCATTCAATTTGCAACATTGTCAAAAAAAAATACTTGTCATTTGCAACTTTGTTACGTTTTCGCGGGGCGCTGAGAAACTTACCTGAATACTTACTACATTACACACGACCGTAAGGCGACTAATTCCTAAGTTGAGAACAGTGCATGTGAAGTAGTGTGAAGTGTGAACCTTAGCCTCTGTTATTGGATATACTTACCGTAAGGGTGGTTGCAGAAATGGAGTGAAAATGTTAAGGGAGTGATATAAAAATAGTGTTTTGATAAGTTATCACTGATGCAGGAACAGTTTGGGAATAGCGTGGAAATGATGTGGAAGCGACGTAGAAAGGATGTAGCAACAATGTGGAAAAAGCGAAGGAATCGAGTAGCTATGTAGGACCAAGGTAGATGCGATGGAGGGGTTGTATGGGAATAACATAAAGATCTTGTAAAAACTATAGGGAAATTATATAGCAGCAATGTATGCAGTAATTTTTGTCGTAAATTGTTTTTATTGAAATTAAATGATCGATATCAAAACTATTAAAGTGCAGAGTGTTCGATCGATACTAGCCTAGTAGTAATATCTTAAGTATATAATACACAAAAGTAACATATCCGTAGTGCGATTTTTCAAATCTTACTTTGTGTAATACCTCTTCGTGTGTACGCTCCTACTGGCCAAATAACTTTTATATTTCTGACATCTTGCTAAGGGTTGAAAAACTGAAATCCTGCAATTGATACGAGGGATAGTAAAGTTGTTGCTTATTAAATTCTCCAGTATTTCGATCAAAGACAGCTGATTGCAGTTGGCGAGCTGGATTCAGAAGGATTTCGCGACGAGACAGCTTCGAAACCGAGATTCGAGACTCGTTTGCTGGTGCAAGCATTCAGGAAGGAATTTTGATTAAGGGAAAAACCGTAGATTGCTTTGAGAAGCTGGAGAACCCTGGAAGCTCCTTTGCTAACACGAATATTACTATTTACACGTGCACATATGTTGGACGAATATCACGGTAGGCCTGCAAAAGGGAGGATTATTCTAAAATAAATCAACACGGTACAAATAAACTCCCTCGTACAACGTTGCCCAGGGAATGAGTTAGAAGTCGATAGATTATGTATGTACTCATTGGTAAATAATAAAGAGAAATAATAAAAAGTTGTAGTTATTTTACAAATTAAATTCGAGCCACTTACACCATTTTTTTTTTTATTTTTCATCTCCGGAACGATTTGTTTTATTACTGAAATAAGAATAGCTATACAGACGTGGGGTATCTTAATGATTGTTAATGCTCCTTTAAAATGACACTTAGTTCTGATAGTTAATTAAATAGGAATGGAGGTTTCGTCATGTAGACTGGATATAACGATGACTTTAGTGTTCGACATTGTTGAAGCTTTAGAGGATCCGTCGTTTTAGAGCAGTTCATTAGTCCAGTAATTCGTTAACTTTCCCAAGCTTCTCCATTTACCTTAACCTTAATGTTATAAAATAATCAACTGCAAGTTCCGAGAAATTGCGGACAAACAGAATTTCTAATGACTCCATTACCAGTGAAGATTCATGCAAATCCCGTGAGAAGTAAAGTTTGGCCAGCCACGACTCTCGTTGGTTATAATCCTTCGTTTCATAAAGTAGCTTAGGACATTTTCCGAAATTATACATAAATACCCACATAAAGAAAGAAGAATATTTCTTAGGAAAACAGCGCTAATAGGTTTCAATTATAAACGACACATATCCCAATAATCCCGCGCACCTCGCTTTTTCTACACACTCGGAATTCTGAATATCACACACATATCGCTCACCCATCACTCACCTTTCAACGGAAAATCCTAGGCGCGTTTCCACGCCAGGGAGCTGATGACGCGCAGGTTTCGGCTAACTGGCAACTGCACAGCCGATCAGCGTGTTAAATATTCGAGCTGGGAGTTAACGTGGGTGAGAAAACAAAGGCAACTGTTGTGCCGTGCGTTGTTCCTCATCAGGGGGGATGCAGATTGCGCGTCGACAATTATTCCGTCGCTGCCAATCGGCGGGCGAATAAAGCCAGTGTCAGACCGTGGGACAATGGAATCGTCAATACACGGTAGATGAAGGGCAGGTCACTTGATCAGGTGTCGACATAATAGTGTGCCAATCTAGAGCGTGTCGAGCATCGTCCTGTATGCGCTTTGATGTCCTGTGGAGATCGCCTAACTCTTGGGGCCGATAGAGAGTAAGATTATTTTATCGCTACCTGACGCGCCCGACTGTCAGCCGTCCCGTTTTCAAATATTGCCCCGCCTGCTCTAGTTGTCCGCTAACTCTAGTCCCACGCAACACGTTTGCTGTCAACTCCGTTCTTATGGGATCATAACACACTGATTTGCGTTTTAGCACCTGTGCCAAAACGTAGCAACGATTTCATTAAGGTCTTTAATAAAACTGATGTAGCTCAATAAATTTAAAAGTATACACGTCCCATTTCTCGAGTTAGGGAATGTTTCCGTTTGGAGGGTAATACACTTCCTGTCGCCAATTTAATTATCACGTTCTCAGAATACTAAGGCACAGGCGTAGACTTTTATAAAAGTTTCTTCAATATCAATTTCTTCTCTTTGAGAATGCAGAGGTTCAAGGAGCACCGTGGTGCTTTTCGGGGAATATTTAAATATTGGAAAATGAGTTTGGGCTTTAGGTAGGAATGGTATAATGTGCGAGGGAGTATAGGTACAGAATAGAAATTATTATCAGCCAAGTATAACACTAAAATTACTCTCGCACATCTATACAGTGTCAAAAAAAGAGTGCTAATTGAGGTCTTACAAGTTCTGTAAGAATACATAGTAACCTCAGCATGAAAATACTTTCTTTCAGGCATAATATACCTGCAAACACATTTTTATTACTTCCACCTTTTTCAATACAAACAAGTGAAGCGTACATAAAAGTTGATACAGAAAAAGTACACGGCATCGATCTTTTCAACGCTCATGAATATGTGTACATTGCTCCACTCTAACACTTTGGCCAGACAGTCTACGTACCATCGTCAGAAGTCGCTCGTACACAGAATCAGTCACAGCGATACCTCTTCACAAGTTCTTTCCGATCTTGCTTTCCTATCCACCCCTATTACTCATTCATAATTCACAATGGCGTGATTATTCGAGGCGAAATTGTTGATGGCGCTAATCTAACTTTCCCGAACGTGCAGCCCTTTGTTCGTGGAGGCAGTTTGAAACGAACGAGGCTTTATTATGTATCCTGGGAAATCGATAGCGCCCTTAAGGCTTCGTGCAGCCGCGAGGAAACCGGGTTCCACTGTACTCCCAATTTTCAGCCCCGAGATAGATTTCATTTTACCGCCATGGATTTCAATTTATCGCGTTAGGTCGCCAAATGGGTTCTTTTCAGTCATGAATTTCAGGTTTAACCGATTACCAGCCTGGTCAGAATACGGATTTATTATCAAAATATGTGCAACATGTCATAAAAGGGACATAATAATTCTATACGGGAATTATATTCATTTTTGGAATTAATAGAATATATTGTAATGCCTGTTCCACGTCAGCTGCGTCGAAATTGTTTCTTGCCAATGAGTGATTTACAAGTGTGAATGAAATATTAAACGAATGGCGATCCAAATATACCTAGATGGTTATTGGTTTGATGCAATAGGTAATTTGAATTGGGCAATGTTTGGATCACTGTAAGAAGACGGGTGGAAATAAATGTTGTTTCGATATGCAATAATTTGCCACGAAAATGGGAATTCGCCTTTCAATACACTTGCGATTTGTAGAATAATTTCTGTTATATTTCGTTGAATTCAACAGCTGCAACTTTTCGGTGCAAAAGACCAGTAATAATTCAGACGGCAGGAGAAACGGTCAAATAGAAACGGCAGAGATAGAAGAAATATTGTATTATGAAGTAACGAAGAGAGTCGAATTTTCATTGCTAATGTCGGAGGGGATTGTTACAAACTGCCTGAATATCGTGAACGTGGGCTGCTTTGTTATTATTTATTACCGATCGCTCGAATTCGTGGCGTTGCGCCATTATTTCTAACAATGAAACAGGTATAATTAACGCGATTAATTAATCATTCTTGTAGCAAGATTAACTCTGCTCGTCTCGATAATGAACGCAGAATAAATGTTCTATCCCGCCTGAGTATAATGAACGAAACAGGTAGCGTGCATTACCGGAATTTATAAACACAGTACGACCTTATTTCCACATTTAATGCGTCCGAGGAAATAGGAGATGCAGGTGTCCAGATGTATGTATGTGATACTCTTCTGTAGTGTGTGGTTTCTTTAAGATCCATTATCCATGATCACGTTATTATATCATGATTTCATGATATCGCGAAAAGCTACACTTTCTGGGCTGCGGCGAGTAGATAGTACTTGTCGAGCACAGACAGGGCAGCTTTTTGAAGAACATTGAATTCTGTAATACGAGGGTGTGAAGTGTAAGTATACAGGGTGTCCCAAAAATGCTGCGGTTCCTTGAAGGGGGTGATTCAGGGGGTGATTGCAAACAACTTTTTCCTTTACGAAAATGCTCTCCGAGATTTCGTTAACGAGATATTAACAAAAAACACCGACCAATTAGAGCGCGCGCCTTCCGCCCGAGCTCCCGCGGTAGCGTTGGCTACGCGGTAGGCGACTGCGCTTGTACTACGAACGTACGAACAAGCAAGTCAGGCCTGCATCGAAGAAAACCGCGTTACAGTTTTTTTTTAAAGTAGAATCTTAAATAATAATTATTTGAAGCGAGAGGACAAGAAATACGTAAATTCCGTTTTCAAATAACGCATAAACGAAAAGGTAATGTAACAGAAAATGTACAACAAGTGATCGTAATTCCCTATTGAAGTAAAAATCCGTAATTTAATATCGGTCAACGCAACTAAATTTAAAAAATAATATTAGGTGTATGAATAAATTCTTTCCGACTGGAACGCACTTGACGTTGCGACCCTTTACTTTGGGCGGTGTCGTATGTACCTGCGATCAGCTGAGTACTGGGCGCTACCCTACCATAAATCTTTTCGTCCAAGGATGACCAGGATCGGTACAGTGACCCAGTGACACAGGTTTCCGAAAAGGAAGGAAAGGAGTGTCCAAATAAGTGAGTTTTATTTAATTTCTTGGTGATTATTAAGTGTAAAAATAAATTCTTTCCGATTGTAAGATACAATAACAGTTTGATTTAAAAAATATGAAAACAACTCAATCATCGAAATAATTTCCATTATTGTTAATTACCTTTTGCCATTTTTCTGGCAGCTTACGAATACCACTGCGATAGAAATTCGGTAGCTTTATACCTACTGATTATGTAAATCCAGTCGGAAAGAATTTATTCATACACCTAATATTATTTTTTAAATTTAGTTGCGTTGACCGTTATTAAACTACAGATTTTTACATTACCTTTTCGTTTATGCGTTATTTGAAAACGGAATTTACGTATTTCTTGTCCTCTCACTTCAAATAATTATTACTTAAGATTCTGCTTCAAAAAACAAAAAAATTGTAACGCGGTTTCCTTCGATGCATGCCGACTTGCTTGTTCGTACGTTCGTAGTACAAGCGCAGTCGCCTACCGCATAGCCAACGCTACCGCGGGAGCTCGGGCGGAGGGCGCGCGCTCTGATTGGTCGGTGTTTTTTGTTAATATCTCGTTAACGAAATCTCGGAGAGCATTTTCGTAAAGGAAAAAGTTGTTTGCAATCATCCCCTGAATCACCCCCTTCAAGGAACCGCAGCATTTTTGGGACACCCTGTATAGAAACTAAAGGAGTATGTTCAGAATCCTTTTTTTCTGGATATTAGGCCGAAGGTGTTGTAAAATATTAATTCGTTTCGACGTTAAGGGTACCTAATAAACAAATGGAAGGAAGAAAGTGTGCCAGGAAAATGAAAAGATTCTTGTAACTCTTATAATGTTAATTTCCTTCTGCGCTATAGTAAATTTACATCTACGGGGTGTACACTTTAAGATATAATTCCTTCTAACGGAATTAAGTATTTGTCACTCAATTCAGTGAATTGATTTGATTAATTTATATGTTATATTTACCTTGTATTCTAAAGAATCATGAGGCACTTCATGAGGCATAAATAGGAATAAAGTCCCTCCCTGTCAAATTATTATACTTCATCCATCACCACCTTTTAAACGTTCTTTCCATCGTCACCTTTCATATATCCCACCTACACGTAACCCATATCTTTTCGCAGGAGTTACAGAGGCGATTGGATCAGACCCTGGGCAAGCCAGGCAGCTACCTGGCAGGAATCGACCGGGCAGGCAACATGAAGCCAATGACGATAGGCGCACGCTTGTATAGGGTCGAGCAGCAGGTGAGTCATTTTCTAACCCTTTATTTATTATTCAGAAGTTCCTAGTGAATATCTTGAAAACTGGGTACCTTCTTTACTTGACTATAGTCGGACCAACGTCAGCTAATTTCTCAACACCACTTGTAATCCATTCCCACCACACCATTTCATTCATAAAAATGTTTATGTTTCCCTCTTCAAACTGAACAAGTTTCGTTCTCATTACGGCTCATAAATATTTTTGGGAACACATTTAAGTATTTTATTGTGTATAAGTGGGGTATGTACTTTTTCGTACAAAGAAGTAGGCGCTTCATTTTTTTTCCTTTTATCTTCTTTTTTTCGTTTTAAAATGGGTAAGCAGGTTAGCACGAGATAAAAGTGGGAATCCTGTTTGATGCAATAGCTGACGTTGTTTAGATTATAGTAGCCAATTAACAGACATGGGCATTATTCGAAAGAAATATTCTAGAAATGGTTATTAAATTGTATGTCATCTTGTTTGACTAAAAGTTATTTCCATGTGCTTGTGCATTAGTCAAGTTCAAAAAGCAAATGATTTTATTCTGAATTATTTTGTTATTTGCTAACTAATCAAATGATTCTGTATTTTATTTTATATCTCAGTAAATCTAAGTAATTTCTGATGTTATTATTCCATTCGAAAAGATTACCTAATACAAAAAATGATTTCAATCTGATATATCTGATTTTGGCACAAAATCAAGTGACCTTTCACAAAATTTATTTAAAGCACACGTACATATTAAACTAATTGATGTAATTGTTCAATTACTTCAAATACTATCTTTTACGTCGAATTTCAAATGATTTCTGCCCAAGTCTGCCAGTTAACTAGTCAATACACCAATGTACAAGTAGTAACAACATACGATATACAATTCACAAGTAGTAAGGATAGACAAAAGCTCGGACATCACTAATATCGATGGCCTACATATATTTTCACTAAGCAAACTTTCAAAAAGCGAACAAAGATATCCCTTACCTCGTCGTTATCCAGGAATCACCATCAATTTATCAAAACATTGTACAATACTGGAATTTCATTGCAATAATATTCTCCTAGCACTTACTAATAAATAATGAGAGAGGTATAATTGATAGCGCGTTTATTCGAATTTTGCGCACACAGATCGAACAAAACGACCAAAACCGCTTCACATCTGCACGATTTGTCTTCACGAAACGAGTTCTCGCACAAAACCAACTTCATCCACCTTCTTTCCAATTTCTTCTCAACGACACCTGCACAATTGTTTCTCGTCCAGTATACAAACGCAAGCAGCGAATAGTGCCAAGCGATTAGACCCAATTCCGACTCCGCGAAGGAGGCAATCGCTAAAAGCCCTTTTCACCCCTAAGGGGAGGTTCCGGTCTGGAGTCCACAAAAGTAGACGATCTTTAGGAATTACTTCAAGAAAAACTACCATAGATAATTTAATGCAATATTTTGCATTGTATTAAGAATGTCTTAAAATATAGAAATCTATTTGTTTTTTTTTTCTAATTAATCATTGAAAATCGCTCTGGGGAATCGAAGTCGAGAGGGTTTAAAAATTCACACATAAAGTTCGAAATCACTTTTACCCTGTGCTGTTGGTCCTTTCACCCCTTTCGAAAAATATAAATTTCCAAAACTGTTAAAATGTCCCGGTTTGTCCCCTGCAAAAAGAAAGTATATTCTTCAAAATAAAAAAAGTTTAAATCCAATCGCTTGATAGCTTTCTGGGGTATTTGTACCACCAGTTTGAAGAGCACTATTTACAGAAAAGGGCGTTTATACCCACGCATTCGCCGCTACTCAAATGCCTATAGCTTTTCGAATTTCAAAAAATCCTTTCAATCACGTATCCTCGAAAGGTTGAACATTGGTAAAATAAAATATAACAAAAATCGATTTTCCGACATCTCTAGACCGAAACCTCCCCTTAATAAGCAACCAAACGACGCCTCCAACTTATATCGATCCCTTCCTCGCTCGATCCCCAAGAAACGCTCTGCGCCCGAGACAAAGGGGTCCCCCGACGCCCTGAAACAGGATTGCGAGAGGGGGGGGGGGCGAGGATCGATCCTTACACGGCAACTATTTTTGTCCGCAGTTGTCCGTGATGGACAAGAAATTGGACCAGCTGGTGTACGTGCTGAACGCGGTGGCGCAAAAGCAGCAGATACCCCTGAGGAGTATAGAGGACGACGTGTAACAGAAAGCCCTCGGCGAGCTCGTGCCATCTGTTTCGCGATCAACGGAAATCCCGTGGACTTTGCCCCGCGTTACCATAACCAGCGTCCTCCCGAACATGTTCAGCGAGAGCTGCTGAACAGGCGCCCTCGACCCAGGCGCGTCTGAAGGCCGCGTCGCTGGACGTAGCTCGGGTGGACAGGCGGATGGATGATACGAGGTGAGAGGAAGGTTCAAAGAATGTTGGGCCAAACGGAGGATTTAGTTTCTGGCGCAGGCGGCAGGGTGGAGGGTAGAGGAAAGGAAATGGGAGGAGTGGATGCATCTGTGCTTGATCCGGGTGAGATTGAGTCGATTTCGAAATGGAGGCTGTGAATGGAAGGAGTCTATCGATCGAGGTGGGGGGAATATGGGGTGGCAGAGCGAGGGATGTTGAATGTTGAGGATCAAGATGGGGCTGGTTTAAGTTGATTTCGAGGTGGAATTATTTATCGAAGATGGCAAAGACCTTGGATATGTTTGTAGAAAGGATGTTGGTGGAGTTGGATTTGATTCTGTTTAAATTGATGAAGACGAAGGAAGGATGGGTGTTTAAGATTTTATGCGGAGCATAGTAATTGTGATTGATCTCATTTGATCTGGAGATGATGTCGCCAACAGCCCTGCAGATGTTGGATTCGAATCTGGTTTCACTTGAAAGTGTGAACTTTAAACCAGGAGAGCTATGCAGACTCGGAAAGACGAAGGTAGAAAAGCAGAGGAAGCTTCGTGTCGAGTCTCACAGCTGGGACTGATTTGAGTTGATCGAGAGATGAAATTTACTGGCAAGGATGGCTAACTTTAATTTGCTCGCTGAAGAGAGGCTGCGGGCAAATTGTGATGCATTGTCTCGAGGAGGGTATTCGTGATAACGGAAGAATCGAAAGGGCGATAGCTCGAGGGCGCCTGCAAGATGCATTTTCCTCGGGACACTTCGTAACTGTGCAGCTTGATCAGGGTTTGAAATAACAGTGACGGGACAAAGACTAAAGAGAACAGATTATGCAAATCTGCGATTAAAGAAGATACGTTAACAGTTAGGCACTCTAAGATAAACTTGCGGACAAAAAGTATTCTGTCTTACAGATTCGGAGAAAATCTGGGACAACGATAGAACGTGAATTAAAGGCCACTAGAATTCTATGAATTTTCTATTGTAATCCGATTCACAATTCCAAAATACATAGAAGAGAAACGCAAGCTAATCGGAATATTTGATCAAAACAGAGGAAGATTACAACAGGAAATTTGAAGTGTAACTAATATCCGTAACTCCTAAATATCTTGCCTCTCAATTTCGGAAACAGTGTAATAATGATACACCGAGAAGGTAGAAAACACAGTGTGAAATTGGTATTTTTGATTTAGAAATTCGGAATGGTACAGAAACGTAAGTTAACCAAAATGCCTTACAAAACTGTGGGAAGATGAGGAAAACGAGGAATCCAGAATGCAGGTAAAACTCACGAAACGAAGCATAACAAGGAAGTACCCGAATGCATCGAACGCAGGACCTCGAAACAGAAATAGAATCTCCATGGACCTCGTCGCAAGAAGCACGACAGATCCTCTGCCCATCCTTTCTCTCGCCCCATTTCTCATCTCGTCGAAAGCGGAAGAATTGCCATTCCTCCAGAGGATCTATTTCGCCTCTCCAGAAGGCCACGGGGAGCAGGACGCGTTCGCCTGACAAATGATCGTACGCAAAGGGGTCGAAGATCGGTACGAGTCGACGTTAGCGAGTCCCACTCGACGAGGGAACGTCATCGCTTCGATACTTCCGCAACGTAGGATCGAGTGGTCCTCGAAACTCTGTTTACGAAAGAAAAAAATACCCAAAAAAGCAACCAAAAACAAAAAAAAAATCGAAACGATCACGCTAAACGCACAGAAACGATTTTTCTCTTCGAACACGAAAGGAGGGGGGACGTTACGCGTGCAGAAAACTGGAGACCACGCGATGGGGGTTCTCTGCTCGATACACAGGGTGGGTGGATCTTGGCGATCATTGATATCAAGGCTGGAGACGAGCTTCGGATGGATCGAACGAAGCGAGGATCCAAAGCGGGCGGGAAGGAGTGGTTCGTCGAGGCAGAACGTGGGAGCGTAGAGAGGCCAGCCCGGGGTTTCGCGGCTCCGTAATCGGGGAAGCAACGAGGCTGCTCCGCGCGACGACGCGACGGCGGAACGGATGGAAACGTATTGGGAACATCAATCGGGCCAACTAGGAATAATAGAGAGGAACAATAAGCAAATAAAGAAATGATAAACCTTCCTAGACGAGACACGTATGTCTCTAATAGGCTTATTATACATATTAATATACATACGTATACATATTAACTTCTAGTCTCTGCTGGTAAATAACGATCAATTATTAAGCCTTAATTAATCACGGACTTGGAGATTTAGCGTGCCGGGTGGGCCGGTGAATCGCGTACGCGCGCCTTGTACAAAAAAGATAAACGGTGTCGAGTTACTTACGATACGTACGTACTTGCTCGTTCAACTTCGTACTCGATCGATTTCTCTTCTTTTCGTTTCTCAATTTCTAGCACAAAACACGGGCAACTCGCCGAGTACAGGCACGCTCGGATAAATAAGCCTCTGCCGATTCTCCTGGAATTTTTTAATGCCGCCTCTTCGCTGCCCGACGGTCGTGCGCGAATCGCGCGACGGAACTTCGTCTAGGTAAACCCTGAAGGGTTCGAGTGGAGGTGCTTATCAGTCTTCGATACGATTGGATCCATTGATTCCTGGCTGGGAGTAGGGTGTTCGTGAGAGGAGTGGTGGAGTTTCTGTGGTGGAAGGTGTTTGGTGGGCGAGCCAGAGAAATAGAAAATTTTGTGGGTTTTTAAAAAGACATCTATTTCCTCGGCCTGTTTCATAAACCTGAAACTATCGAACGGACCGAGAGGATAGTAAAAATTACTGCTTTTTAAAATTAATTCCCCTTTGTCGAAACTTTGAAATTCTCAAAATTTTCAATTTTAGATACATTCTTTTCTCGTCCATGTATGGATAAGGGAAATGGCTACTTGCAGTCTTCATGCAAAGGTTATAAGAGGAAAATGAAGGATAAACAGTCGAAAAGAATTTTTGGCTCCTTATGCGTACAGATTCCTAAGCACGTAAGAGGGGCAAGTAGTAGCGGCCAGTGATTAGTCAGACCGTAGATGCCTTTAATTAAATAAGTATGCTACCAGTGAATAATTTATTTTAATATGGAAACATTATAATTATTTCTCTATTTTCTCGTTTCTATTATTTTCTGTAAACTGTGTGAAATTTTCGTTACGATTTCTGCTATAATTTTCACCGCAGAAGTAGATTAAAAAACTGATTTGCCAATTTATATTTAATTGCTATAATTTTCCACCTAGAAAAAAATTACTTGACCATATGATATCTATCTTGAGACTGAACAATTTCTTTCTTCTAATTTCTACATTAACAGGGTGCTACATTCAGAGAATTCTTTCGGGGATTTGAAAGTGATCACTATCTTTTTTTATACTTTTGTGAATGGTGGCATAATTGACAAATTAGTAACTAATCACAGCCTTATCCTTTAAGTAGCATTAACAGTGAACCACTAATTTGCAGGTGAATAATTGACACTAAAATTTTAAACAACTACGTAAAGAAAATGCAAAACCCCAACATTTATAAAGAAAAAAATTGTAAACTTCATGCCTGTCCATTCAGCTAATATTCTCAAACAAAATTCCAAGTACAATATTCTCAGTGCTTCATGTTTACTTTCACCTCAAAGAAGCTTCCTAGGCTTTCAACCCGTCGTAGAAATACAATTCCCCGTCACGAACACCCTATGTATACGTATATCGCTAAGGAATCACGAAGAATCGTATGTCAGAGCCGCAAGCTACAAATAAAAAGAGAAACAGTGAAACGTTGGTGCTGTACATATTGCAAAAACAAAAGGGGTAGGAAGAGAGGAAGAGAGAGAGAGAGAGAAAATCGGATTTATTCTGCATATAAATACATTTATATTTTCTACGTGGACTATCGGATACGGCACGTAATGTTATCGACACCGTAATTAATACGCGTAAGCTCACGTCAGAATTTCGTCGTGCTAATTCTAAGCGATTCTGTATGCGTGCGAGTGTGAGTGCCTACGCGCGCGCGCGCGCGTGTGTGTATGTGTATCGTAGCGCAAAAAGAAATTTCCTCTTCTACTTTTCGTTCTTCGTTGACCATTCGAGTGGAAAAATGGGGTAGTTGGATTAATTAATATTAGGTACCATAATAATTCAGCGATAAAAGAAACATTCTGCTTCAGAATTTTCACCGATTACCGGGCCAGTACGGAGCTCAAAGACGTAAGCTTGAGTCAAGGTATCTTTCGATCTCCGTTTTATTTGTTCTAAAATTGATCCCGAGGAATAATGTTCTGCACTCGAATGGTTGAATGTTTAAAGCTTTCGTTCGCAGTGGAAGCACGTGAGCTCTCGAAATGCACGAACGTTTTTCTTCGTAAGGCATGGCATTACGTTCGCCCCGATCTATCGACTACTCTAATCGAGGGATTGGGGGGGGGGGGGGTGTGAATCGATTTCTGCGCGGGAAGGACCAGTTTTCTTGTTAATCTAGAATAACGTTTATCGTCGGGCGAAATATTGCACTGAAAATATCTATCGTCTAACTAACTTATACGATTAATAGAATCTAACGCAACTCTGTAAATATATATATATACATATACTTATATACATAGCTAGGGTAGAGAAAGTTTTCTTAAGCGAAGCGACTTTTAAGAGTATTTTTTAACCGAATAGGCGAAGACACTAAAGCTCGTATACTTATACATTCCATTTTAAAGTTATGAAGCTTTTACAACCCTTTGCGCTCCTTCGTTCGAATAAACACGTCGTGTTTTCTTGCAATCGCTAATATGCTGTTTTAACCAAGTGAACCGTCCATTTATTTTATTTTGAAATTCAAGCATTTTTCCTTCATTTAACGAAATAATTTCTCTTAATCTTATTTGCATAGAATTTCCCCCCGCTCTTTGACGGAGAAAATGAATTTTTTCTTGAAAAAGAAAATGGTGGAAAAATAGTTTTATAAAATTGTCAACGTTATTGTTCTTCTTTCTTATCGCAGATGAAAAGCAACCACGCTAACGAGCTTTCGTAATTATGGAAATACAATTATAGAAGTGAGATTCTGAAAAAGCAATTTATCATTGAAGATCAAGTAACATTGTTTGCTGAATAAATATGGTGGAAATATCACAGATTTCTACGCGATATTTAATTTTCATGTACTTCTACAATTAGTTGCACAGCTCAAATACGTTCAACGAAGCTGAAAATTCACTATAGTAGAGACAATATTTAGAACTGATTTTATATACTTTCATTTCAATTAATTCGAAGCATAAGAAGGAAAAGGTACGATAGTTGGAGCGGAAAGGGTTGCAAAGTAAATAAGCATTAACTTCTACGTAACTTCAGACGCACTTCGATTGTTTGCGTGTCTTTCTGTTTTGTATTCCTTTTCTACGCTGCTTTAGAATTTACGTTTACGGTAGCTAATTAATTAAGGCAATACTTTCCTGGATCAAGGAGATTCTAGTCAAGAAATCGATTACAAATTCGTTTCAACTTAATTTAATTTCATCGACGAACGACTCGACCTCCTGAAAATGGCTCGTTTTCGCAGATATAGAGTGGTAGTTTTGCTATCTGCCTCGTCGAGGAACGAAAAATACTCTGTAAAACACGCTCGAGCATGTACGGACGCGGGATGGTGGTCGGAAGGTAGTTCCAAGGGCGAGGAACGACAAGGAAATACTATAATTCAACGAGAAGGAACCGTAACCGAATTTATAAAATCAAAGGATTATAACAGACTAGTATTAAAGTTATTTATATAGATCTATGAAATTATCAACTTCGAACTTTCTTCTGACCCCCATTGCACGGAGTGAAAAAAAAAAATTCTATGGTGCCTCTCACTCGACTAATTCCACTATGACGCAACTAATTAATATCGATAATAGAATCTAGAGTACGATAGCGTTGTAAATACCGTAGACGACATCGCAGGACTATAAAATTATAATGGCAATATAGGCTCCGAAGGTGCAGCACGAGGTTTTCAATTTCGTAAAGCCAAGCCGCTCGACGTTACTCTTTTAGACCAGCGCGTGTAATATTTCTCGTTGAATCGACTCGTGAAAACGTTGTAAAGATATTTCAAGGGATCGGTGGAGATTTGAAAAGCCAGAGTACAGTATTGAAGAATATATTGCAGACTATCGCGATAAATGTAGAATTGGACAAATTTGCGAGAACAGTTATTGATATGATAGTTTTTATTGGTTCCTAAATTTTCATATGAAGATAATATTATGCGACGTAACGAACTATTTTTCAATTTATTCTTCGAGCGACTGACGAAAGGATATCGCCACTAAAGCGCGACGACAAAAATATAATTCCTTAACCCTTTCAGTATTGGGGTTGAAACACTTGTCGTATGTCGTGTGCGGGAGTACTCGAGGCCCACTTGCTTAACGTGCTCGATGAACGCCCAAAGGCGTTTCCCGATTGATGATTATTGTGTTTTAACTCCTATCGAAAGAATTACATGCCAGAATATTCCACGCTTTGAATAATCGGGGAAATTCATACGAGAAATGTTCCTCGCGATCGTGGAACTCTGGTTTACCTTGGAAATCTAAGTCGACCAAATAAGGCGTGGGATAGAAATGATTATGGTCGAAAGTAATCGCTGAACTTTCACAGGAGTTTGGTGAATTTTTCACGGGGTATATTACTCGACGATTATATTGCTGACCATAAGTAGAGACAATCAACGACGCGCGTCTACACGCGCGTTAACAATAAATAAATGCTAACGTTTCGTTTCACGATAGACCCTCGTTGTAAATGATGACTATCAGCGACTGTTCGAACCATTTCTCGACTCCGCAGTCGCACATTCTCGCCGACGAGATCCTGGGAACACTTACTGTAAACTGATAAGGTAATCACCATGCAAATGTGGCTGACATTTATCACTTCTTAAACGACGAAGCTCGAACTTCGCTGTTCCACTCCAACACCGATCAGAGATGAGCAAATTTCTTTTTTAATTCAAATTAGAAATGGACTTTCGAACGAACCTTTCGGTCCTCTATATGCAGAATAAGGTAACTCGTAATTGGGTGACGTATCGATCGATTTGAGGTGAAAATTATTCGGCATAATAAAGTCGGTCTATCATTTTCTTTTATATTCAACACTGTGGAGGAGTCGATAGGTATGACAAATTCTTTCGACATTTCAAGCTCGTGTTTCTGCAATTGATTGTGTGCCGAGAGAAAGTTTGCAAGAGCCTCTGCGCAACTTTCAAATGCAAGTCTTTCAGTGGACGAAAGATAATGTTATCGAATTTATTGAATTAATGGATTCAATTTTTTGTTGGATTGTAAGTTAGAGCTTGATAGGATTACTTCATCTCTTTATTACTAGAACTCTATTAATTACTCTGAATTCTGTGTGTCCTTGTAAGAAGGGGATGAGATACGAGAAATACGAATAATGCAAGCCACTGATCGTAAGTAAAATTCTGCGAAGAAGAAAGCATTTCATCGTGCACATGATACATCATTTTCTTTAAACAATCTACTTACCTGGACCACCATGATTACTCAACGTAGAGAATCCAAGAAAAATACGCAGTAGTATAACGCGGTATATAACACAGTAGTGTTCACCAGATTCGTAGTGATTAAAGGGAAATAAGAATAGGGAATCTGGAAAATTGAATTAGATCAGACTGTTGCTTGAATTTGCGCGTCACAGTTGCGCTTCGAGTCTACGCTTCCTATAGGCAAGAACTAAATAAATTAATTAAGTGATAGATCTTACTAGTAAATATTCTCAGTTGTAGAACTCGATTATTTATCGGCGAAGGGATTTTCTTCGACTGTAGGAAGACGATTGTTGGTTATTGTAAAGAAACAAATGTAAGAATATGTAAAAAAAACAATTGTGTATATACACGCGGGGTGGTGTTTTGCAATTGTAAGAGGTTACATAAACGCATACAAAGGCGTGATCGATATACCTGCTGATGGGAATTGCAAAATATACTCGCGGGGATTTTGGGAAGCAAGTAGTGTTCGTGAATCGGCCGAAAATACGTGTAATATCGATTTATTAACGATAACGCGCGTGTACGTATACGACACCGTATATACGCATTGCGTAATCATCGTAGGTGCAAAATTAGTGCTGTATATTAAATTGGAATTAGAGGGGAATGTAACTGTTCTATGCACTTGACGCTTTGTGCATCGGTTTTCGAAGCGCTGGGACATCGTCGAATTATATCTAAAATTGTAGGTGAAATATTCGAGCTATTATTTCCAGCGATTAAACAGGATATTGTTAAAAGGAAGCCCAATGCCACTTTTCATCGGAATTTTAGCGCACAGAGTTTTGTACAGAAAGTCACATAGAGGTATGTTTTATTAAAAAAAAAAAAAAAATACGAATGGATTGTGTTTGATTAATTTTGTCGAATTTTGTACTTCGTGATTCACTATATCTGTTACCTTAAGTTCATTTTTATTTTCATTTCTATTTTCTAGAACGGAAATGTGTAGAACCTTCTTACTTGATTTATAGAAAATTTTAGCAAACATGTATTTGTGAATTGGTCGTCCTTTTTCTGAAAAGATTCATTTCTCTTTCACCGACTCATTTTAAGAAATGCATTCCATTTTAAAAACTCTATACTTTTATCTATAGGTATCGCATTAATTGCTCGTTAACTTCCAAATTGCCTGCCTTCTCACTATTTCTCTAGAAACAGGAATTAAAAAAAAAACACAAAAATGTCAAATGCTGAAATTATTTTATAAATTTGTCATACCGAATGCCTACTGAAACTTCTTTCGTAAGTTCTCAAGCATATTTATATCGTAATAAATACTAACATTCGAATTTTCACAATTCAGGAACGTGCCTTTTACTTATCGTTCCAAAGACAACGTAATGCGGGTCGCCTTTTAACACCTTATCCCTATTTACCCGAATTAAGCGATCTGCCCTTGGCGCATTAAAAGAGATTGAAAGGACGCGAAAAGTTCGCCTCTGAACAGTTTTACATTCTGAATGCGCGAATATTCTAAAGACGCCCGACAGAAAGGGTCCCGGGGCGCATAAAAGGCGCGAGACCTCGAAGGAAGCGTAAATGTCACGGGCCGGGGCAAATACTTCCATCGCAGTCTCGTTAAAAGGTGTTAAAAAGAATCTGCGACGAGATGCAGCTACGTCTATACGCTTTCTGGAATAAATGCGGAAATGATTAAAGAGCCGAGCGCAAAGCGTTGAGGTCGTAACCTCGAGTCTGTAGTGGGTTGCAAAATTATCGGCGCGGGCGGAGGCTCGATGATCGAATTCGAAATAAATAGTGCAGAAAATGATCTGTTGGTAACATTCTTCATTTTAGAATGTATAGTTTCTATGCAATATCGTTAAATAAATTTATTATCATCTATGGAAAGCTGGGGAGAGTGGTTAAAGTTACGGATTGCAATTACGAAATTTTCGCTGTACTCGCAGCTCGCAATTAGTACGTACGATAACCACCATATTTAAAGACCCGAAACTCTAGGGACGGTCCAGTTTCCTTCGTGATTCATGCTTGTTACCATAAATCGTAATTAAAGTATGAATATCTGAAGAGATTTATCGTTCCTACTTTCGTTTAAAAGCTAGTATTTATTGTCTCTGCTGACCAAATTCGATTACATCGCGTAACTGTCAAATCACCTGTATCAATTTTTACAAACGATTTAATCGTGTCTTGTGAAGAAATACTATTTTCAATCGTTCCACTCGCGACAGCAAGTTACTACGATTTAAAAATATTCTGTGGGACAGAAATATCGAGATACATTCTTAAACGCTTAATGACAGCTGCATTATTGATATTATTTATTATACACAGTGTTTCGGGCAGAGTGGTGCAAACGACATCGTTCGAAGTCGTCATTCTTAGTTATATAAGAATAATTTTCAGTTCCTTTTAATGAAGTTTCATTTGTGACACGAAAATGTGTATATCGTTGCTTTGAACACAAAGTGTCAGTGATTTTAAAAACCGACGTAAAATATTCCATTGCAAAGGAAGGTTTTTAAAAAGATGCCGGTATGAAATTTTTAAAACACGTTTAAGGTTTGCTAGATGTTCTTTGATAATATTCTCCATGAAAGGGCCAGTTGAGATTTTAAGCTTTTACCACAGCTGCCGCTTATTTACAATATTGTGGAATGTCGATGCATTTAAGTGAGGGTTGAATAGTTTTCACTCGACGAGATTTGGAAATCTATTAAATTGACGAACGGTTGGGGCGGTCAGCGTGCAGCATAGGTAACGAAATATTGAAAAGCAAAGAGCAGGTACCCAAATATTTCGTTGGTGTGGGAATTCATATAGCGAATCCTAAGGGAACTTCAGAAATTATATAAACTTACCTATTTGCCACATAATGTCAGGTACCTTTTCATATGCTGCTGCAGCTTTAAAAGATCTTTAATTTCGATTTATATTCCTGTCTGCTTTGTCTCTGATAACATAAGTAAGGTGACTTTTTCCGTGACCTGCAAGTGGGAAAAATTCTGCGAATAATAAAGGACAATTTACCGAAAAGTTAATCTCTTTTCAAAAGTGTTGTGTGAAAAGTGTTTGACATTGCTGATACTTTGAAAGAAGACAGATTAAGGAAACGTAAGTGCTTCGTGAAATCAAGTCTCGTTAATATTCACTTTGCTAGTTATCCAGTGAACAGAGACTTCGATACTACCAGCAACGAAATCGAAAGCAATAATCCCTTGATTGTCATAATCTATTAACGTTTTCCAGTCGATGAATCGTTTACTCTCTTGCGTTCAGACTCGGGACTCGTCGATGATTCCAACTTGGTAACTATAGAAACTACGTAGACGATTCTACTGTCATCGGTGGACTGACAGTAATACTGACTAACAACATACGTGGCACGAGACCATGATTGAAAGAAGATCAAGCTACTGTTTCTTAAGAGCGGAAATTAATCGTAAAATCACATCCTTTGATCCTCCATCGTGAAACTTCTTGACAGAAGGACTACGACGTTTCCTGTGTCGCGATGGTCTTTCACGAAATTCAGTTGAAAATTACATACAAACGTGCATTCCTATTTTTCCAGTTGAATTTTATTCTAGAATGGACATTATATGAAATTTTCAAACGAAACATGAGTAGAAAAATTAGTAGATCGATTCGAGGAAATTAAAAGTAATTAGAGTCCAAAATTCCAGGCTAATTAAAATTAATTAATTGTGGAGAAATGATATATTCATAAGTTCTTTAAATTTAATCGTGTACCAAAATCACAAGTTCTGGTTCTGAACACAAATTTAATTTTAATTTAGGGCATCCTCAAATCTTCTAAATTCAATCGTATACTGATATAATTTTTCCTGCGTTTGCAATATTCAAAGAAAATAAACTCGCCGTCAGGGGGAAGGCGGTAGTGGAATTTCTGATGCAGGAAACGTCGAATTCCCAGCCGAAGCGAGGGAGGACGGGAAAAGATCGCGAAGAGGGCTGGCGAAGGGATCGTTCGAAGCAACAGGGGAGGAGACGAACGAAATTCAATCATATCACCGTAGTTGCCTCTACTATCTGCTAGCAGTAGCTCGTCGACAATACTGTTGACCTTTTTAACGATAAACGATCGAGGAGCTCGCGGAAATCCGCGAGAGTAACCCGATCTCTGCGATCCTATCCACGCTGAATGATATTCTCTTTTCACTACTATTGTCCACTTAATTACCAATGCGAATAAACGAGCGGATGCAATTGTTAAAACGGTAACGATTACGTTAGAGGGTGCATGCGCCAACTCCCTTTGATTTAAGGGTTAAATATACGTGGACGATTTGGGAACATCGATTTTCTTAATGTACGATGTCTTCAGAATATGTTTTTGAAATATTAAGTTAATTGTTTAGAAGGAATATTCAACCGGTTCAGGTATATTCAACCTCTTAAGATTGTGGGTGACGGGAAAATGAATGATACAGGCAACGGCGGTCGTTCCACACTCCGTAACTGACTTCGATCAACTGTCGATGCGGGCTCTCGGCGCGGCTCTTTTCAGGACCGTCGTTACTCGCGCCGCAAAGAATGTTTTTACAATCCCGTCGACGACGGTCCCCGCCGCTTTCCGATCGCGGTACAACGCATCGGCGCCGAAATTCGACCAGTCGCCGATATCGCACATCAACGCCCGGACGTAATGAGGCGGCATGCTCTCGTTACACGTGCCGCCGCAAGATCGACAAATGAGTTGAGATGCCAGATGGTGCGCGTGGCCCCATGAAAATTAATAATGATAAATGGGGAAACTTGGCGTGGCTGTTTTGTATAATTCAGGATTTCTGGTAACTCTGTATAGTGGTATCCAATACGGATGTGCTTGAATTTCTGTATAAATTTAAACTTTCCTTTCTACGATCATTTTTAACCGAAGAATGTTACGTGTGCGTATTCTGTTATTGTTACATCCGTGTTCCTTCATGATAATTTAAGTACATTGTAAAAAGGAATGGAGCGCGAACGACCACTAAGCAACTTAGAATCCTATAACTCCACGACTTGTAGGATTAAAATCTATGAAAAAATTTTAAGCTCTTAATAAGTTTACACATTACTTAAATTCAAATCAATTAAGAGAACCTTGCACCACTGGCATCCGAACCTCACAGAAATACGTTGCATATACAATGACTATTATGCGCAAGGGGTTCCAATAAATCGCGTTACTCATGGGAGAAGACCTGGATATAAGATCTCTGATTAATATTTTAATAATAAATCTTTTAGCGCATATTCCCCTTAATACCTATCGTAGCGTCAATTTTTCAGAAGCTTGAAAACATTCTCGTACCTCGAATTTTACTCGAATTTCTCCAAGTTGCCTCGATTTCGTTCGAATTCAATTGAGCTACCACCAACAACTCCGCCATCGTCCAACATGCCTACACAATTAACACTTTGAGTGATGCAAACCTTAAAAGTGAAAAAGATGCTAAAACGAACTGACACTCGAAATGATATTTAAACCGAGAAATCTTAGTTGCAGGACTTTATTCTAGAGTAACATCGTTCATCTTGTTAGTCCACACGAAATAACAATAACGAATTACTACACTGTTAATCGAGAAGCATGGCGATCAAAAGGATCGACGCGTCGATGGGAACGATTGGCGATTAATGGCCTGTCCACTACGAGAGTGGCGAATCTTTTGCACTGGCTGTGTGTTTTTCGATATCCACGGGTTTGGTGGTGAACCAGTGGCCAGATGGGTCGAAATTCACTTTCAAATATTGAAGTAACTGCACAATCGTGTCATTCTTTTGCACGTGCATCGAAACGTGCGTCTTAATCGATACAAGAGGGGCCAACATCTTTAACAGAGAGTGACTTTGGATAATCAGAGATGAGATAGGATTAGGGAGGACGAAAGTTGCAACCCTTAGCCTTTGGCGTTCTTTTAAAATTGCTTATTAATAAACGAGAGCACGAGGCACTTGTGTTTTCGATTTTGGACGTCGGTTGTTTGAAAAAGTTTCATTGGCTTCGTAAGAATAGGAAGAGCGTGAAAATCGACAATCATGTTACGAAAGGTCTTGTTTTTAACAGAATGTTCGTAAGAGATTTCTATTGCTTTCATGTATGGCGAGTAGAAAATCGTGGTGCAATTGCAAATGTGGTAATTCCTCGTGAAGAGAAGGAAGAAATGTAAAAGGAATGTTCTTCGTTGGTTGCACAGATTCCAAAAGAAGTAATTCTAATATAATCTTTGGCGCTCGCGTCGTTGCAAAAAATATGTACTCTTCGCATTAAATTACCAAAGCTTCGATGCAGAGTGTATCAATTCTAAGTTTTTCGAACATCGAAATACTTTTTTTTGGCTCATTAACGCTCCAATGTAAAAAATCGGAAAGTACTAAACGTAACTAACTACACATAAAAACAAGTTCCAAGTAATTTGCTATTGAAAATACTTTTCCTGAGCAACTGCGCCACGAATCTAGAGGATTTATTTTATATTTCTTCTAGTTGCCTTTTCACAAAGAATCACCGTCGGCCTTGTTGCACCATTTACCAAACAAAATGTACAGTAAATCTTAGCAATTCGTATTGAATAACGTCACTAAAAGTTTCCAATTTTTCTACAAAATCTTGCGACACTCACATCTACGAGACTCCCTATTTCCCAACTCTCAAAACCAAATTGAAACGCGTGTCCTATAGAACCTCCCAGTTTCTGTATAAAACTCACAAAACCATACAGACCAGCGTGCATGTAATGGCTGCCCCTTTCTCTTCGAAATCTCGAAATGCATATCGAAGGTACATCTACTGACGCAATAAAGCTCCTGCAACCGTGTTCCAGCGATCTGTCATTCAATGATTTTCAAGATAGATGTTAAATCACGTTCGAAACTACCCCAAAACGTGAACGTACAAAGCGGCAATTATCGTGCAACAAATTCAGCAATACTATGGACTCGTAGAGCTCTAACTACTAACGTCGTTAAGAATACTAATTAGCCGATAATTTTCAACGTGTTCAACATGGCGTAGGAATTTTTATACGAGCGACAACGGGCGCGCTGTATCGCGTCTCCCTGCGCTCATCTTCGCAAATACCTTGTAAGAAGTCTCTTCGTTTCTAGTCCTGTTATCGAACAAGTAGTTCCTAGTCGACTAATCGCTTTCAGATCTCACGATTACAGAGTGGGGCGAAAAATGATAAAACGCAACTAAAAACATAAATAGAGGATCGCGAAGTACAGTTAGTAAAAAAAGTATTTGTACACTTTTTAAAATCGCATAACTTTCGTCGAATTCGTCCAAACGACGTGAGTCTTTTTGAGAAGCTAGAGGGATTAGTTTGCTAAATGATGTGTTTCTTCGTTTTGAAAAAAAATGCAATTGGTCGGAATAGCGAAAAAAATAGTAAAGGTCGTTTTTTAAACTTTTTCTGTGGGCCTGTAATGAAAATTCAAAAAACCCGTTTGTAGATTTAAGTAAGTTATATACGTGCCTAAAATTTCATCAAAATCGGTTAACGTTGCTCTGAGCTCTGAACGCTTAAAGATCGCAGAATAAGGTCGAAAATCGCTGATTTCCGGAATTTCCGGAATTTTCGATCTTATTCTACGATCTTTAAGCGTTCAGAGCTCAGAGCAACGTTAACCGATTTTGATGAAATTTTAGGCACGTATATAACTTACTTAAATCTACAAACGGGTTTTTTGAATTTTCATTACAGGCTCACAAAAAAAAGTTTAAAAAACCACCTTTACTATTTTTTTTTTCCTATTCCGACCAAGTACAGTTTTTCAAAACGACGAATCACATCATTTAGCAAACTAATCCCTCTAGCTTCTAAAAAAAACTCACATCGCTCGGAGCAATTCTACGAAAGTTATGCGATTTTAAAAAGTGTACAAATACTTTTTTTTTACTAACTGTAGGTAGAAACGCTGTACGTATAAGGAATTACAACTAGGGGCGTAGTGGGAATTATAAATAGAGAGGCGTGGAATAAAACTGGTGATTCTGCGACTCCTTTTGCCTTCTCTACGACTGTTTTCTAACGATACAGGTGAACTGCGCCGAATCGAGCCTGGCGATGTAAATAACGACAGGACCGCCCGTGAAATTTAAATTCGACTAGGATATGGAACTGCACAGGCGTTTAGAGCGTAGCGGTAGTTAAAGGATTTTTATGTTCGACACGTTGGGTTTGAAGGAAACGTTGTCCTCTCTTTGATACGTTAGAAATCAGGGTCGATGAGTTTCGGAAGGTCCTAGTAGTGTTTGAAACAACGCAATTCTTATACTATTATACACAGTTTTAAAAACGATAGAAGTACGCTTTAGATATATGCCTATTAATACTCATTATTGTACAAACGTAAATGCATATATGTAAATAAGTGAGCATAGGGATAGGATCTAACTTCTGGAGCAATTAAAACCACAGTCCGTCGTGTGAATCTACCGAACTCGATTGTGAATTGGAGTTGGCTTTAAAATTTATAAGAAATCCTATATTCTCCGTAAGAATGCGATTGTATTAATTATATATTCTCATGTATATTTATTCTTATATATAATTGATATATCATTATATATTCATTGAGAGTGGTTTATTTTGGAAGAATTCTAATCGAACGTGAACTCTGAAATTAAGACGTTAAACGTTCCTCTGGAATGTTTTTATTTTTTGATTGCTGATTTTTACATTGCAGTTCCTCTTTGTTAATAGTTCAACAAATTTGTCAAGCGCTGGCGTTATTAATTTTAGAAATCCTTACACGAAATTAGAACATATTCTTTTGGATTTCTATTTGGTAGACAAATTTGGCAACAAATTTTGATTAATAATTCACGAGGTTTTCGTTGAAATTTTAAAACTAAAGTTATTCGTATAACGTCTACATTTGCTAGATTTACTTTCTACTCTATTCAAACTCTGGGAAATTCACTGCTTCTTTTAAGTAGGATGTAGTACTTGTTGAAATTCTATTTCGGTGATTAATAGTTGATTTTTAACGATTATACCCGGTCCCTGCATTCTAATTTCATCGAAATGCAACTAAAAAATATAAAACTGAAGAAATCATGATTCCAGAAAAGCAAAGGTTCGGAATATAATTTTACACACAAAAAACAATTTTCCTAACTAATTCCCTATGGCATAGACTTAACCTTCTGATAGATTGAAATACGAGGATTTGCACTTTTTAGAATATCTGAAAGAAACGCACCATTAAATCCATCGGTTAATCTAGAAAAAACAAAACGATTACCTACAATTCTTTCACCACTAACGTAGCTAACTCACACTATCCAATAACAACCTCCCTAAAACATCTCAGAGACACATTTAAAAACTTAGAAACCACTGAAGAAACGCTAGAGACACTTTTAAAATTGTTCACGGGGTTCCAGCTAAAGAAGAAGCAAAAGCACACAAAAATTACTAACCGATTAACATGACTTTTTGCGAGGGGGGATCCAGGATCCGCAAAGGTGCGCTCGCAACACAGCCAGTACAAAAACACAACACGACTACCGATAAAGAGGAGGTATGGAGAAAGAAAGAAAAAAAAGCGCTTGTAGCATATTATCGATGCTTGTCGATCGTCTGTGACATTCTATCGTTAGCGATTAACCTATCGGGATGGAACACGGCGATTCTCGGCGGCCACGATCGAACGCGATAGATCTTTTCCGCGGCAAAGGTATTTTGCAAGTGTCCTTCCAATTAACAAACGTGGCTAGCGCGCTCGCAATGATTTAAGCGACACTCTTAGATCTTACTTAAATTAATTAGTCGAGCTTGTGAACTGTACATTCCGCCATGGTCCATCCTTCGACCTGTTTTAAAGAGCAACAACGACAGTTGCAGGTGATGAACAATTGAATGAGATAGGATCGTTCCAGCGAGGAGAACAGTGCGGATGCTAATGGACGAAGGATGTACCGAAGTGTTATGTATGCGTTATAACGTTATATTATACATATATACATATACAATACTATGAGTAAGTGCTGACACTATTTTAACGAATCGTGCGTAATTATTCAACCGGTCAAATATTGTACATTCGCGCCGACATTATCTATACGACTATACATACATACATGATTATTATTATGAGATATTAGTTAAAGTTGAATATACTATATCTACTATTCTTTGGTGTTTCCTTTTCATTACCGATACCCTGTTATTCCACAGTTTCTTTGCGGATTGGTAAGGTATGCTTGATGGTGATAAACGTTTTAAATTAGTTTCCCATAGACTTTTAAGAGGTAAAAAAATTTTAAAAAGTTTAAAAAAATTTTTTGTTTTAAATTATACCTTAGATTTTACAAATATGATATAATTGTTCATGGCAGTTACACTTTCGGAGCTACAGCGCCACCATTTAAAAAAAAAGAAGAAAAAATAGCTTGATACTACTTAAGCGGAGGTTCCGGTCTAATAATCGATTTTTTTTATTTCATTTTTCGAATGTTCAACCTTTTAGGAATACGTGTTTAAAAGGATTTGTTGAAATCTTTTATCCGCCACACGACGAACAATTTTTTTTAACAATAATTCGATATTCGAAATTTTTATTTAAACAAAAATTTTGCTCATCTGTGCTAAATAGAGTATTTCTTACAGAAAAAAAAGGTAGAAAACACAATATCGCGTCCAGTTTTTACATTCACTTGAAGCATGCGGCTGCGTGCATCCGACATCTGCCGCCAAGGTTGAAGAACTCAACGTCGTTGCACGAGGTGTGCACTCGCGAAGGAAGGACCTCCCGAGATCGTATCCATCCGAAGATAAAGCAGAATTTATCTGCTGCAGAACATTTATTTGCGCATCGACTCGATCGTTTTATAAATACCTTATTGAATCTACCCAGAGAGTGGTGCAGTTACTGTGGACAGTGGTAAACGAATATTTAAACGCTGTCGCGGTGCACGTGTTTCGAAAGGAGCATCAAACCCAACCGGCTATGGCGTTTCGTTGCATCCGGTTCCATCATTCCATTGCACCGTCTCGTCTGCAGTTGCATCTTCTGCTTCAGTCCTTCCCTCTCCCCCCCCCCCCCCACCCACTGGGCCGTCTCCAATCCTTCACATCCCCTCCAGAGGTCGGGGGTTCTTGCTCCCGCCGATTCCGATTTCGATTTTTCGTTTTCGTTGCAGCTGTCGACGCTGGACAAGAAGTTGGACCAGCTGGTGTACGGGCCGGGGCCCGCGATATCGTTGTATCGTGGCAAAACTTGGCGATGCACCTTCCCCAGATATGCTTGATCCAGTCGGATGAATCGGGGGAAGGAAACGGTCTTCGGGACCCTCTCGCGATTCACTGCTGCGTCGCAAGCAACTCGTACTTTTCGATAAAGGGGTACGAAATTTATGAACTGTTCTGGAGAGTGACGATGACTGTTTTGATTAAATTACAAACGCGAATTGGTATAGATATTTCTTTGGTTTTAGGTAACGAATTTCTTGCGTGGAAGAAACGAATAGCATCGCAGTCTTCGAGGTGTTCAGTCGGTTAAAAAATAATATGATTCTTAATTTAACTGTCATTAACGAACACTATTAATACTCAACAATCATGACATATCAAACACAGAAAATATTTTTAAAAAAAAATGGCCCAGCCAATTTAAGTATTTAAAAAATAGTCCTCGAAAATAAAAATTACAATTTTTTCTTCGCCTTCGTAAATAAAAAGTGTTGGAGATATATTTTATCTTTCAGAATTTGAAAAATAAAAAATTTGTTTGTTTTTTCATTTTTCGGACTTTTTTCGAAAACTGTTTGTCGCGCGAGATAAAGTAATAGAGCATAAAATATGTTCCTCCTCTGAATCTACAACTTTTCTTTGACATATTTTTTTATTCAATCGATAACTTGGAGGATATTATATAAAATCGACTTTGTGAGCTGTTAAATAATTATTTAAACGTTCAAGGGCCCAGGGCCACCTTTTCCCGTTATCCGATGGGGCTGAAATATTACATATATGTTTTTTCTTATTATTTGGAACTATTCTAAGATGCAAATCCCCGGGCGTGAAAACACGCCGAGGTCGCTCACAGTGCCAGCACAACCACGACTGCCAATAACGCGTAACACACAAATTCTTCCGTAAGTTAACAAGCAGCCGAGACACGGCCTCCGTCAAAGCAGGGCTCGAGTAGCCGTCTAATTAATCGCCAGAGGGGATGCGCATAGAAAAACGGACGACACCGCGTCGGACGTGAAAAATACGAGCGCGGAATCCCGCGCGGGGACAGGTTGCTCTTGTTGTCAGTCAGCTCGCGCCGTATTCCGGTTTTCCCTCGATTAAACCAACCCACGACAGAGAGGCGGAGGAGGCAGGGGGAGGAGAATGATGATTTCCGGTGGCGTCTGTTTCTTGTCCCGCGACCAACAGGAGGCTGAAATAGCGGCCAGATAGAGGGAACCCGATAGCGTATTCCGACAGCATTGTACCGATACCAGTTTCTCTACGTGCAAGCCTCCGTCCGCCGATCGCCACGACAGACGAGGACGGCGGACGGTGGAAAGGAACAAAAAAAAAAAGAAAGGAAAAAGAAGAAGAAGAGGAAAGGGGGAAGCGATCCTTTTTGCCTGGCATCGGCCAGGTTCATTCATGAACCCGTTCCGCGATCGCGAAACCGCGATGAACGAACGGGGGCCCCGGGATGCCGACGAACCGCCGGGAATGCGGCTCTAAAGGGTTAATTGCACGAATTACGTGAATTGCGCGAGCGCGAGCGGCGACATGGTGCATCTTAATCGAGGGGAATTTATCGGGGGCACCGCGAGTGTCGCGGCTGGAGGCCGTCGAACGACGCCGAGGGCTTGCGCCAGGTCCGGCACGCGTGGCTTCGTTTTCCATTCTGATTGATGGGGTTTCGGGTGAGCAGGCAGACCGGGGGATTTAAAGATCGAGAGTGACGGGCACGTCCAGCGCAATATTGCTCTGTAGCACTTCCTAATCCGTATTCTGTTTAAATTCCATCGGTAAAAGTAATACACAGATATTTCGAAAGTGTACCGTGGAAATTAACTATAAAACTATTGGGAAACCAAGAATTTCGATGCGCCAACTAGTGGCAGAAAGTTAAACTACTGCGAGTAGGCCGGAATCCGTCGAAGTCCATACGATTATCAATGTTTATATAGACATGTTGTGAAAAACGAGTGTTTTTAAATTCTTTTCAACACTAAATTTTTGCTCCTTTTATTAATAAATACTTATTCGGAATGTTTGGCGGGATCCGAGGCTACTTGCAATAGTTTGCCAACTCACCACCGCAGCGCTGAAATCTAAGCCACGCCTCCACTTGGTTTCCCAATATCTAGCCTCTATCCTCTTCACGTATCTTGCTCCTGATTACCTCGTGCCTTTGTCAATGAATTTCTTAATTACATAGCTCGTTAATCTCGACCAGTTACGTTACTTGCGCTATAGATACGTAGGAATGCGCAGCGAAATTACGACAAGTCGAGACATGAGAGTTACTCGCGTGCAGAATGCATCGAAAAGTCAGTTATCGTCCCGTAATCCGACACTCCGCTTTCGAGACGGAGCTACATATTCGTAGCTTAGGAGCTCGACTTCCGGCGCGCGCTATTTAAATGCCAGTAACGGTTGCGCCGAGACGCGGGGAACACGAGCAAATGCACGTTCACGTTTATCATACCATTCGCATGAAGTGTTCCAATCCGTTACGAGAGCCTGTCACGCGTGTTTTCAGTTGCTCTGACAACGCCTGGCACACCTAAGCTGAACGTGCCTTTTACTTTCCCGACGTTAAACGCATTTGTTATCTACTTACGTAACAAGTGCTAGCATTGTCAATGAAGGCAATAAAGCCCTGGCTATCAACCGTGGTAAAAGAAACTTTGCTACTTTATGTGATTTCATACTTAAGTCTTTGATTGCTGACAATTGAACGCTCGCCGTGCGCCGCGTGCGGAATTCCTCTAATTGCATCTCTTAACCATAGCCGCTGAACGCCTATCAGCGTTCCCCGCACACACCGCACGCACAGGGAGAACACATATAAACACCCAAACGGTTAAAAAACACTCGCGAACATATCCGTAAATTGCAACGTTTGCAAGCGATAAAAGTGATATGGTTCTTCTTGAGGAATTTAATGCACACTAAAGCGCAGCGAAAAAGTAACCCGTTTAATTTGGTTTTAATCGGGCAACATTAAAGTTTCAACGTTAAGTTCGATTATTGATTCGACGTAGCAGCGGCGAGCCGCGGGACAGGCTTTTCGAAATTAGGTCTTCGCGCGGTGACGGCAGAAATAATACTGGCGGGTCCGAAGCTATGTTCGACCTTAGTAATATCAGTGGACGTTTCGATGTTCAGAGTACACAAAACAAATAGGGCGGTAGTTAAGAAGTGGGGATAGTTGGTGGGTGTTTGGAGATTTTTTTAATTTTACGCGTGGTCAAAGAAATAATTTTTATATGTACATCCCTTTAAGATTTATATCCCTGACTAGTGGAGTACAGAACTGTGGATTGTATTTAAATAAATTAAATTAATAAAATACACTAAGTATTCGCAGGATCTTACAAAAGGGCCATAGATTAATTTGATTATTTATAAAAACCTCGGCAGAATTCATTGCTACACTATTCTGAATAATATTCATAATTTTTAACAGACGAATTAATGCAAACGGCCAATCAAGAAGACATGTATCTTACTATATCAATGCAGCATCGAAATCATTTTAAAATTTATTTCAAGCACACAAAAATGCTGTTTACCTCGCCGAATCCTATAGCCATCCTTATTGTTCCCTCGCGCAGCTCATTACTCGATTCCGAATAGCAATCACCAATCAGAGGCTTCTACAAGCGTCTTCTACGATACATAAATAATTAACCTCCCGATAAGAAACGATGCTGCTCGATCTTCCAGGAAGCCAGCAATCGAAGAAACAGAAATTTCCATCGTTTATGGGACGCCCTGATAAATCGAGGCTGCAGAAGCTCGAGCACGCTTTAATAAGCGGTCTGGTATCGAGCGAACCGCTTAAAAGGAAGTACGCATTTCGCGATCAGGCCGAAGATAATTCCGCGATGTTTTCCCGCGATGGATTCCTGCGCAGCCGTGGCGAGCGCGTAAATGGAAGCCGTTCGACGAAATACGGTTAATTAATTACCGGGGCAGCGACGTTCCGTTGAACCGTGGCTGGTAAGACAGGACAATGAAAGCGTTAAGCCACACCAGCGTTACTATTTCGCCAATGCCAAATTAAGACCAGGCCACCTTGTATGGCGTCGTCCTGCCATCCGCGCTGGAGCTTCGATTTAATTAAATCCGCGCGGGTAGCTGTTTGAAACGGTGGCTCCGCCCACGCCTCCTGACGAATGTTTCAAACTCGTCGAATATATTATCACGGACGTTTTGTCTGTTGTTGGAAATGAATTTATTCGCGAGAAGCATCGACGTGGTCGAAATTCCTTGGGTGCTAGTCCTTTGTGGTAGACGATGAGGAAGGTGTGTGGAAACTCTGGCACGAATGCGGGAGGATCGAGGGGCAATTTAATGGAAATTGTTTAAGTTGTTTCGAGGTGGAATTACGGTAATGGAAGAGCGATGTAAAAGATGATGAATTTGAGAAGGAGGGTAGAAATGTGGGATAACGTAGATGAGTGCAGGCAGAATAAGTGAAAGTATTCAATAATAAAAAGAGTATCCCACAAGATAGATACTCATATAACAGTGTTTCCCAACCTTTTTTGAGTCCCCACCCCCTTTTCTAATATTCAAATAACCTGCGGACCCCTCAGCCCCATATTAGTTCAAGTAAATTTAATACATATGCTAAAGAAAACACATTAAAAATAGCTATTTCAGATTATAATTCTAACTTAATAATATTTTTACAAAACCCCAAAAACCGTGGTAACCCCTCAGAAAACACTTCACAGCCATTTCCATCTTCATCCGAGTCCCAAGTGACAACAAGAACATCTTCCACTTGCGACACCTCTGCATTACTGAAGTTCGCTCGTATAAAATGAGGAAGATTCTTAAATTACTACCCCTTGGACGAAGTCGATTCTAGTCGGGCAAAGATCCCAAGAATCTTTACCGAAATTTCTCGTGGGAAACGAAAACCAGCAGCTCCGAGAAGCTCCTTTGTCCAAACGCGTGCGGATCGTCGACTCCCTTGTACGGCAGAAAGATAAGGAGTTCGCGCGTCCAGTAAATCGGCGATTTAAGGTGCGTCCGCCTCCGTCGAGACGCGAGGAAGATAGCGAGCCGTTGAATCGCGTCGAGCGTGAAGCGTGAAGCGAACGGGCGAGCAGGATCGGATAGAAAGGGCCTGCCGTGGCCGGCTCCGGCCGAAGGAAGACAGGTTCGCGGTTCTACGGACAGGTTCGTTCGCGAAAAACTTCAATTTGTCTCGCGCGCTCCGTGTCCCGCCGGGGTATCTTGGCTGGATAATGCGCGTGGAAACAAGAGTCCTGCGGATTCTTTATCGCGCCGGGCAGCGCGCCGTACTTGGAGCTTATTTTTACACGGGCGTAAATTGTCCGGCCGGGTAAGGGATGACGTGTGTTAAGAACGACGACGTGCATCGGATTTATGATGTCCTTCGTTATCGCTGGGGACATCGAATCGAACGGTTATGAGGGGCACTCGCGGCGCTGTATACGGATCTTCGATCGGAGCGCAACGAAAATGGTATGCGCCATTAATCCTAATTTCTGAAATTAAATATTCCGAAGGGCTATGTCGCTCTAAGTTGATAGCTTATTGCACTCGGAGTTGGCGATGTTGATGGAATTGAAGTAGTACTTAATATGTGGATAATGGGAAATTAGCCGGGGTTTAAGTCGTCGTTTTGCTGGTTGAGAAATTCTTAAAAAGATACATCCATCGATTTTGAAAATTTCGGCTATCAGTCTTTCCATGTGAAATCGATGGTATTCGGGACAAGTGTTCAGGGATTTTAATTAAATTTTAGTATGATGTAGTCTAGGTGGAATTAGGCGAGGTTTAAGTCATCGTTTCGCTGGCCTCGAGTTTGTTTAAAAAATACGTACCGTCGAGCTTCGCAATTCTCGCTTAATAACACCGCTGTGGTTCCATATCCATATGCCGGTGGTTGATTACGAAATTTCTGTGCCGCGCAGCGTCTAACGAAAGACGTTCCTTCCCGGGCCCCTCGTGGTGGCCAAAATTCCTCTTTTTTTCGTCGGGCTTCTCGGCGAGGCCGTATTAGGAAACCTGCAGTCATTGTGCGCGCCACGCTGAACGACGACGACGAACGACGACGTCGAGAAGAAAGACGACGACACGTACTCGCTTGGGAAAGTCACGCTTAGCTCTTTGAGCAATATCACTCGAATTTGCTCGTGCCCCTTCTACACGGGGAATCAATCGAATTTGAAAATAGACACGACGTTGATGGTAACGATGGCACCTGCTTGCTGAGAAAAATCAAGTGGCACCTTTGCGTTAAATTAATATCGATTGATCGTTACTATTCAAATTTGCTGAAATCGATTTCTCACTCGCGCTGTGAAGTTACTTAACAGAACGTTAGGAAAAACGGAGACTCAAGTTTTACCTGCATCAAAGAGAAGATAAGAGTCGAAAAGGAAATATTACTTAACATATACACTTAAAGTTATTCTTATAAATTGCGAAAGCTCAAAGAGTAAACAAAACTCTACAAACGATGTAACGTGACAGTAAGGATCCACTGTTCCCACGCTAAGGATTTCCTCCGTCTAGATTTCAGATTTCTCCAAAAATTCTCAGTGAATTCACGGTCAGTTGGAGCGAAATTCGTGACAAACAACATGAAGGTTCTCTTTCGGAGGATACTCGCAGGAGGATGGTTTTGTCGCGAGGCCCCGAGGAGCGCCGCTTCAAAGCCACGTCCAACGCATCGAACGGCGATAAAAAGTCTTCAAGGTGAGCCGGAGAGACGTATGAATGGGCGTATGCATGAATGGCTGGCTGTACTCACCGAAGCAGAGACCAATCGGTCGCGGAGTGCGTGCACACGCATCCCTATCCCTTTTCTGCGTGCACGCGTGTGCGTGCTGGTGTACGCGTCTACCTGTCCAGCCAACTTGCGCGGTGGGTCGTGGGCCCGATGCACTGGGAGCTTCGGGCCTACCAGTGCATCAATGAAACCCTTCAGAGCAGACCCAATTAAGTTTCTCCCAGAAACGTTCTCCGCCACCCTAATGGAGTATCAAATAATCTAGGAAATAGATCGAAGAATCTGGGGACATGTGGTACCTGGAAAAATGGAGAAAAAATTTTCTAAAATCAGGATTGATTAAATAGCTTTCTCTATTTTTTCCAGTGGTACCTATATGCGCATACATATATTCTTCTCTATTCTAATTTAAGTTCTTCGATCTTTTTCACAGACGAATCTCTGTATACATGCGCGTTACGCATTATAACTTATAAATTATGTTCTCCATTGCAATATTTTGAAATATAGGATAGACTTAATTGCAATTTAATTTCTAAACTAATTTTCTCCTTTCAATTCAGAGAATTCAATGTCATTTGACTTTCAGTTTGTATTAAAAGAATTGTCAATCGAGAATGCGAAAGTGTTCCCCATAACTAATATTTGAATAAACAGGCAGGCATTTGAAATGTATCAGTAACAATTACGTTTATTATTACAGACTATAAGAATCTATGAATTTACAATCGGCAATACGTACAAAATGGTTTCACGTTGCACAGGATAATAACGATACGGATATAGGACGGTTCCTGTTCCACCTCCCCCCCTGGTTTCTCCAACAACCATCGCACGAGCGTTCTCCAGCCACCGAGCGCAAGCGGAGCTTCGCATCGGTACGAAACCGCGGCCCGGCATGTGGGAAACGAGAAATCAGCGGATGTGTGTCCTGTCGAAGGACGAGCGCCGCGAGCACCTCAGGTACGATCGTTTCAGTGGCGCTTGCAACGTCTCGCAAACCAACCCGCGCTGAAACTCCCTGTCCCCCCGCCAACATTCCGACACTTCCACCGCAAAGACACTCTCTCCGTGATCCTTTGGTGATCATTCGCACACGCGAACCCCATTCGTTGCGCTTGAATCGGCGCGAAACGCCCACCGCCATATACGCACATAAATAGACCGTTGTATGTTGTAATAATAATAAAAAAAAAAAAAGAGAAAAACCACGGCGTTTGATTTAACAAAGAGTATAAATAAGACTAGATCTCGTTAGGCGTTATTAAATAATCCGACGTGTAGCTTACGATTAAAAAAACTAAAATAATAAAATATCGATAACCGACGGGCATCGCTTGTTTCCTCTATCCACCACCTTTGATTCTTCTCCACTGTGCCGAGTCCCATTCTCTTTGCCCGACGCCTGTTCCCTCCTCCGTCCACCGCGTTTCGAGGCACGAGCCCCGCGAAATGCATTGCAAAATCGGCCGGAGGAAGTCCCCTCGGCTGGCTCGAGCCGATGGAAACCTGAATTTATCGCCACAAGACCCCCCCCCCCCCTCCGTCCTCCCTCTCTCAAACACAGGATTATCGTTGCATCCGCTTCTAATCGGTGAGCACGAAACCACTCTTTGGTTAACACGTTCTTTCAGCGCTATGTACATTCCAGCCTCCCATCTTTGGCACGGAGCTACGATCGAATTGACATTATTATTAAAACAAGCCGCGACGATAACGTCGCCACCTGTTCTCCCTCTCCTCCTATCTCTTTCACCCATCCCCTTTCTATCTCGCTCTCATTCTCCGGTTACTAATTACAGATTTCAATTACACCGTTACAAGAATCGAGCCATTGAGACACTGTTGCAGGACGCGACAGCGTCACACCTACTTGCTGATTTACAGATCTGATCGCGCGAGTTTCGGTTGTGCTTCGATGTTCATATTTTCTGGAAAGCCTCGGAAGTATTGTCCGTGTATCGTCGAATATTTGCTTGGGGCTAATAATAAGCGAAAGTTTCTCGACAGCATTATTATTATTATTATTATTATTATTATTGTAGGAATAGGTTTCATAATTCCTATGTGTTCGAGAGGCACGGAAAAAAGGACCTCGGACGATGGGACTCGAACCCACGAGATGCTGCGGATCCTCGACGTACTGGGCAGCCGCTTAACCACCTCCACCGAACACAGTCGCTCCAAGGTCTCTTATTTTCTGTTCCCTCAAATGCGGCTCCTAGTCCCGCATTATTAATCAATGTGACGGCAGTATCGCCTGACCAGCTTGAAGTTGCATTTTTTAAAAGCTTGCGCCACTCAAAGCGTCAAGATAAGTGTGATAGTGTCGGCTCCACTTTACTGATATGGAACAGAAAATAATATTACGTGCTCCTACTGTTTTGCTAAAGAATAGTCAGTGTATCGCGTAGTATCGTATTTTCATCGAGTTTTGTAATACTGTTTTTCCTTTTTTTTTTTGCGTGAAATGAATTATGGATTTTTGAATCTCATAACGAATAATTATCCAGATATCTCGTTGTATGTACTACGTACTTGTCGATTAGCAGCAAGCTATGGATTACCGTCACAGATTTGAATTAAACACTGCGCTCATATTTAATTTCCTAGAACTCTGCTATCAAGTAGCACAGCAACAACTGAATGCCATCGAGTAGTATTATTAATTTCTTATTAACATTCTATGTGCTGCTACGTTTTTTTCTAGAACGCAAACGGCAGACACGCCCGCGCAGCGTGCTAATAAAGCCTGATGACGATGATATCCTTGTGCTATAGTCGATCAGTAATGAAATTAATTCGCTGGTCAATTGGAACGTGACTGTACCTGGCAACAAATGTCGTCTCGATATCGTCCAGTCGCAGCTGTAAACTATTTTCAAATCAGCAAGTGGGTGCAACTGCATGTTAACGGCACTTTCAAAATTTCAGATACTTCGTGCCACAAAATGTTGCCTTTAATTCCTCATATTCTTCAATGAAAATCTCCAAAGTATTCCATGTATCATGTATTCCTGCAGAAATAGCGCGGTGTACTTTAAACGCGATTCAAGTAGACGCGTTTTACAAATCTTCCAAAGTCATGGTACATATCTATGTACCTATATAAGGTAAATGTCCCCATTAACGACCGTTTAAGAGTGTGACTGGTTCATAAATAGTAATTTCTTTACTAATATACGACAATATTTGAGTAAAGTATGGATCATTGTATTTATTGAAGTCTCTAGTTTCTTAATCAAATTAGTTTTAGAGTGATATTTGACTATTTACACAAAGATTATGGTGAAAATTATATTGGACCTGATGTCCCCTTTAGTGACCATCTATTTTATACCACGATTTTCTGCTACAATAATGAAAGAAAATGGATATTTTCTTTTTATTTTATAATTCTGTTTATATTTCTCGTTAATTTGAGTAAGTTACTGCATGGATCCATGTATTTTTATTGTAAAATTTGCGAGTTTAATGATATCTGGAGTATAACCTCACGGTATTAGAATCTGTCAACTTTCATGTCAATGACCAAGTCTTAATTTACATGTGAATTTACTTAAAGATGAATGTACCGCTACATAAATAACGTATGAAACAATAACTGAAATATTTCGCTTTCTGTGTTGCAATAAACAATAAGAAAATGAATTGGTCACTAATTGGGACGTGGTCAGTAATGGGGACATTTACCTTAACTATTTTGCATCGATAGCCGATAAAAGTTGAGCAATTGTTCTGCGTGTTTAACACATTCGAGTTTGTAGCCTGCTCGTAAGAAAAAGCCAAAATTGCCATTCTTTCTAAATATCCCGCGATATCAAGTAAAATATATAGGCCATAAATACGTCCATGCCTGGATGACACGACTCCCTCTAATTACCTTACCTACACTTTCTGCCAACTACGAATCACGGGAACCCGTAACGGTACGATAATATGGCAGTTAGACATCGCTGAATGCCATAAATGCAAGTGATGTTTGCAGCAGCTGTTACGTAGGTCCCTATCAAGCCTCAAGCTCATTCTACTTTTATTAAACAGCTCGAAACAGAACAAAGAAATATCGCGACTCGAGTATCTCGAGTACACGTTAAAAACTTGCTTATCAAAATATAATTATCCCAACTTTACCAATCATTCCAATCACCCACTTAATATCCATAAATTTCTGCGTCGACGAACTCTGTACTCAAACTTTCACTTCATCCATACACACCTCCATCATCTTCGCGAGAAATTGTTTTAGGCATAAAAATATATTTAAATCGATCTCTGTGTTCGCGAACAAAGAGTAAGGCCGCTCTCATCGATCAGTCTTCTCCAAACTGTTGACTTCTTTTTATTTGCAATTAATATTAGGAGTCCATTTACTTTCGACATCAAGACATCCTAAAGGCACCCTGAATGCAGTCGAACCGTCCTTCCCGCTCCCCTACATCGTTCGACTCAACGTACAGTAGGACTCCTCTATAGGTTCGTCTCGAACACTCCATAAAGGTTCGCGAGCTATCCCCACCATGTTTTGGGACCGACCTAAGCGACTGGCCCACCAGACCACACGATAGGTTAATAGCTACTAATAAATTGTAAAATTGAACTATATATACTTTGCGTTTCACTTTGCTTTCCGTTTAAATGCTTCTAGTAAATTGGTGCGACCACGCTGACTTCTAAATTACTGTAGTTTAGAAAATTCTTTTAATTCTTTAAATTTTTTGCTGGTGCCTTATTCAACGACAAATCTAACGCCTTGGTTCCAATCCCATCAACAGCCCGAAGGCATTGACGCGCAGACAATCGCGAACCTTTCTGAAACGTCTGAAAGAGCTCGCGGTTGGTCCATAATCGCGAAGCTATCGAGGAGTTCTCCTGCACTGCAATATTTCTGAGATCAGACGAGCAGAACGTCCCTTTAAATCACGAGCCGATCGTCGGCTCTCGTCGAAGTGCCCGCGAGCTTGCCGCGTCGTCCGCGGTGGGGCCATGAAGCCGGCGAAAGTAGCGCCAAGTTGAAACCGACCGATCGCCTCGGGCAGCAACGGCCGACGTTTCACGTGAGTGGTAGGGCTCGATGCTCGTCGACGAACCCCGTCGACACGTCCACCATGTTCGGATGGGGAACAGGCGAGGGCAACACGCTCGTGTCACTTTCGACATCCCCGTCGGGCACCTCGCCGTCTGCGGCGCCAGTCAGTTCGCGCACATTGCCGGGAAGGTAGTCCTTCCAGCTTCTGAACAGATACCTGGTGAACTTCCGAAGCTGCCTGAACTTACAGTAGGTGGCTCCTTCTGCGGACTCGAGCTGCTGGGTCTGGATGAGGAAGCCCTTCTCCTTGAACGTCTGCTCGAGCTTCTCCCTCTGCAGGGACTTGCGAGTTTTCCTCTTGCGGCGCCCTTCATCCTGAGCGACAGCCCTTTGGCAGGGCACGGGAGGTATCCTCTCGCCAGCGGCGTTGAGGAACGCCCCTGTAGAGGAGCCGGACTGTCCAGCGGACTGCTGCAGAGCCTCCCGCGGGAAGAACTCGTAGCCGCGCATGCTCTTATCCCCGGTGCCGCTGTAATACCTGAAGTTACCTCCGGAATCCACTGACAAGCTCTTCTTCTCCTGGAGGGTAGGTTTTGCGCCGCCCGTGAACTTGAACTTGCATATGCTCACTTCTGTCGCGGGGTTGTTGTTGTTCTCGGTGGGCATCGGTGGTATGAAGATCGCTGAACGTTTTCTCTTGGTCGGCTGGCCCTGGCTCTGGCCCACCGGCGCGTTCCTCTTGGGCCTAGGTGAGACTGGAGGAGGGGCGGAGATAGTTTGAGGGGACGGTGGAACCGGAGGTAGTGCCAGAGGAGGGCTCTTCGTCTCCAGCATGGAGTAGATCGATTTTGGGACGATCTTCTGCTCCTTGGGGGCCTGGTCCGCCGGTCTCGGGTAACACTTGTCGTTCTGGGCCATTTTCTGGTAGTACAGCAGCTGCGACTGCAGCGCCATCGGGTGTATGAACACGCCCGCGTTCGGCCAGTAGACGAACCCTGGGTTTCCACCCAGCATGGGATCGATTATGTTGTTATTGTGGTTCACGTTACTGGCACCGTGACCGAGGGGGTCAGCCGGGCGGTAGCCCGCCTCGGGAAACGACGTGCCTATGCATTCGACATCCTCTCCGTCGCTGGAAGTCTCGCTCTTCACTTGGCCAGACTCGTAAACGTTGCCGTGCTTCCGCAGCAACCTTATCTTCAGCTGGTTCAGGTCTCTGATGCAGAGGTTCAGCGGCTCGTCCTGCTCCTTCGAGTTCTCTATCAGCCCGAAGCTCCGGCGTGACTCCTGCGTGAGCCTCTTCTCCAGCAGGCTACTGATCCTGTTCTGAACGTCCGTCCTCTGAAACGGGATCTGGGGGGACACTCTCTCGCGGCAGTCGAGCTTGTCCCTTGGCGACAGCCTCCTCTCCTCGTGGCCAGGCGTGCCGGGAAGTATGGTGCCGTAATTCTTGTAAATTAAGTGGCAAATGTCCGCCTTCTTGGGCTTCCGACCTCTTCGCGGTTTGCTGTTGTCCAGCGTGATCTCGCCCATGTAAGGCAGATCTGAGTACTTCATCGGCGGCCTGCTGGACGATTGCGATTGCTGCTGATTGTGGTTGTGGTGGGTGGGGTTGTACGCATGGGAGGAGGTGGACGTGATAACCGACCTCCTGGAGCCCGACGGTTGGCCCGAGTTCATCGCTGGACACTGGGGTGACGGGATCTGGGGGCAGAGCTCCTGCTGCATCGCGGCGATCCGCTGCAACCAGCCGTGCACGTCCGCGATGGGACTTGGCGTGGAGGTCGAGCTGATCGGCGCTGGGCTTGGGATCGTCGGCTCCGGCATGTGCGTTGGCGACGAGTTCAGGGCTTCCTGGGCGAGGGACGCCTCGTAGTGGTCCAGGTACTCCGGGGGCAGTGCTTGGTGGTGGAACTTGAGCTTCCATCGCGACTTCCTGCGGCCACGGCTGCAACAAACATTCGGCATCTTGCTCGTTTTAACAGCACTCGTGGCTAACAGTTTCTGTCGTGGGGGTGGTAAGCGTTTGGGTGACATGGGGCGAAACTTACGTGGATATATTTACAACTAGATACGCCGACTATTGTTTTAGGTACACGTTTCTGAAAAGGTATTTAAGTTGGAAGTTCGGGTACTCGTCAGTTTCTAATATTTATCCAGTAATTATTCTTGAAAGTACCTACTGCACGAAGAAAATTGATAAAGAATTATTCATAAATTAGTATTAGGAGTATAATCTATGTTTCGATTTATCAAAGGGATCCTACTCTGTCTTGTATACGGAACAGTACAATTTTCAGCAAATTACTTTTCCTTCCAAGGTAGTCACACGTCAGAAGCCACAATTCTCCACCCCATCTTTGCATTTCTACCACAGTCTCTTAGCCTAAGTTAATTTTGCCCCCGCCCCCCCCCCCCCTGCATTTTCGTACTAGCTAATGCTCCCGGAAATTTCTGAGCTCCCCAATTAATTTCTCGTTACGAGTTCCACGCCGCCTCCTCGCCCCGAGCTATGGAAGACGCGTTTCAATCGCATCCCTAATAACGATAATTACCCACCGGCGATACGGGCGTTTCGTTAATGTCGTTTTCTACGCGGCTGCATTCCGGACCACGCCTCGGCAGCAGTTTGAGCCGCGTAACGTGGCACCTCGGAGCGTATGCACGCAGCATGCTCCTCTTCCACCGTCGGCTTTTAATGAAATTCAATAACGGTAATCGACTCGTGGCATTTCAACCAAGAAATCATTTTTTGCCCTCGCCACTTCAGGACTCGATGCACCAGGGAACGAACCAGTTTCCCCTAGGCGCTTATCCTCGCCGTTGCCTGTCTCAAGTGCGCTCTCCGGCGACGCGAGTTTTACGTAGAAGGGGTCGTTAGAGGAGGGAACGTGTCAGCCGATTTGGAGGGTATGTAAGAGTCGAAGGACACTTCGAGGGCATGATGAACGTTTGAGTGGAGAAAATTGAACCGTTTTGGTGGTAATGTATATCGCTAGGCGTAACGTGTAGATTTATGGTATTGTAATTGTGGAATTATTTTGGTATAAATTATATTAAAAATTAAATAATTTTATGTTAAATTTAATTGAGAATTAAAGATTAGGTAGTTATTTCGATATAAATTATATTAAGATTTAAGTGGAGGTTTAAATATTAAATAATTGTATGTTACATTTAATTGAAGATTAAAGATTAGATAATTAGTCTGCAGGGCTCCAATGGTACTTTCGTATTTTGTCTCTTGATCTGTTGAAATATTGCTGATTGATATCTGTGATACTTACGGCAGTGTATTTTCATTATTGGAGTTTAGGGTTCCTTTCTTTCGTATTGTAGCAGGAAAGTGCAAGAGTGTATTGTGTAGAATCAAATTAAATAATTGTGAAAACCATTGTGAACTTTTTCACTAACTAAGAATATATTTAAACAATGCTTTAACAAATTGGTATTTTATTTTAAAAAATAACTTTCTTGGCACATTTGTCCAAAAATACCGGCTCTATTCCATGCATCTTAATTAAATATTCAAAGGATTACCCTCTGTCTGTTCTTAATAATTTTTCAAATGAATTTAACATTTACTAAGAAAAGGATATAAGTAAGAATTTACCTTGGCCTTCCTCTGCTGTTCAGCTCCGAAACCGTCTGCCCTGGACTCCCCTCCAGCTCCTGCATCTGATGATGGCCCGTTTCGTGCCCATGCCCGTGTTTGCCATCGACAGACTTCGGGGAAGTGTTTGCATCCACTTGCGGACTATCAAATTTACCATTAACCGTCTATCGTGACGCCTAGGCAAAGAAACTTTCCCTTCCACATCCGCTTTCCTCGATTTCAGTTCGAAACGAATAAGAAACAGAGCGAAGTGAAAGTTTCCGCAAGACACACGTTAAAGAACGCTTCCTACATTATGCAAACACGTATAAATTGTTACGAAGTGTATCGAAATAGGTAAACGGTGAATACCGTTATTACTGAGCCCAATAATGATTTTGCAATTATATTTTAAAAATACATAAAACACTGATAGATTTTGGGATGGTCACAGTTTGTTATATTTTGTTACTTAAGAATAAGATCATTCGCTAATAAATGCCCACAGACCGTCGATTAGAAGAGAAACGTTACTCTCTTGGTAACTCACCATTATCTAGTTAAAAATCGTAACAAATAGTATGCAGGAACTAATGCGTATCCCATGACTCAGGTCTTACACGGTGATAACGAATAATTTTCTCGAGGCTCCCGCGAGTTATCTACTACATTCTCTTCCTGCCAGCAGATTGCAAGGTAGTACGTTCAACAAGATACACGTCAGCTAGTTCGAAAAAGTATTTTAACTCGGATCATTTCAATTGACTGACATATCAAGCATTTCAATTTCTATCGATACACCCGCATTTTGAAACCTGGAGAAAAGCTGATTTTGCAATCATCTAAAATCTTTATTTTCCCAAAGAATGAACTCTGACACTAAGCACCTAAGTTTTGGTATTTCAGGCTGGTCTAAATGTACCCCGCGTTCGAGGGTGGACAGATTAGCATAGTCGTAGGCTCACCTCAGCGCATTCGTGTCACGACTACGTTCCTCCTCCTCCTGGGGCTCCTGCTTCACCGCCATGTGGAGCAGAGGTGGCAACGGACACTTTATGTGCGACGGGTGATGCAGGCGATGCTGCAAAGCTGTGCTGTCCGTGGGGCCACCGTCTATACCAGTAGATTGTCCACGAGCCACGACTTCCTCGGTCTGCATAGTGCCCCCTGAAAGATGAACCGTATTCGTGGTTATCGCCGAGTCCAGCGGATGGGATCGACTGTCATTCAGGGGGAAGAAAATTGAAAGGAAGCGCGGGGACTTGTCCGTGGGAGGTAGACGCGAGGAATACTACTCTACGTGAAGCTAGGGGATACAAGTTTGGACATTTGGCATGGCTGTCGCCTAGACTCGGGCACAATGTTTACTTTGCACTCTGAGTGTTAGGCTGCTGCCAAGATGGCTGCCGCGCTAGAAGAATGCAGCTTGGAAGAATATAGCGTTGTCTTATATTTCATACGTCTATAAATAGTTGGCGAATTGTCGGACGTCGACTGCTCGGAACGATCGATAAACCAGCAGAAGAGGTTCTTGCATAAGGGATGAGACAGCTGATGGGAACGTTGAGGCAAGTGTCCCGTCAGGGAGGAATTTTCCAGCCAGTAGGGATCTTTGGAATACAGATTTCTCTAAAGGGGCCTCTTACCGTACGAATAAGATACCTACGCTATGAGGCGTCGAGATAAGTGCCATTAGAGAAGAAGTTATATGAAACTCTGATCTGAAATTTCGGCTTTGTGAAGTAAATAAATAAATCCACCAACTGCACAACTCCCGTGCCACCGTAGTGCTTCTCGCGAGACAGCAAGTAACATACTGTAACATCTATTTATGACTTTAATATTATTCCTACCAACAGAATGCAAACGGCCATTTCAATATCCACGATTCAGACGTAGATCATTACCACCGTGGGATCTGACTCAAGTATGAATATTAACTAACTGGGTATCTAATCAGAGCCAGTTAAGAAAAACGAACGACGTACACGCCTGTAACACGAGTTCGGAGTAGTCAAACGTGTCTACTCGGATCAAGAGCTAATTCTACGTATAACTTAATTAAACCACAATTAATCGCTTTAACGCCCTTTATTTCTCGCGCCTGAATTTCCTCCGCTGCGTCCGCTCGACGACACCCTTGAATTTCGACCCTTCGTCGGACTGTCGATGCAAACGTACGTGTACATATGGGTGGAATGGAAAGGCTGCGCGTGGGCGGAGCGAGTTTGCTCGCAGCGCAGCCTGGATATCGCGGAATATTCATAAACTCTCGTTAATGAAACATCGTCGGATTGAACGGCTAGCGTGAGACGCGCGTCTCCGCGCGTTTTTCTTTTTCTGGGCCGGTGTAAACGGCCGTGAGAAGTGGAAGGGGCTGAAACAAATGGCCGCATGCAAATCGTCGGGAGCGACTGTGCGAGATGTTACACCGGCACACTGTTACACCATCGCCGCGTGTGGGCACGCAACGGACGCCACCGAGGCAAGGCTTCGAAATCGTACAAAAGGGAAGCTCGGATGGCATTTATTACGCGACGGATCAGCCGTGGAATGCCCCGGCGCTCGCCTCTACACACCTGTCACGTATAATTTCTCATAATGCTCTTTTAAGCTGATCGAAACGTCGATGCTCCACGTATAAATAGTTACTCGGCGCTCGCGGCTTCCTCGCGCGTAATAATAAACGCGGGAATAAGAGGCCTGCGAAGATCGTGTCTCCCTATTTTTAAGGGGGACGCTGTCGGTGACCTTTGGATCTGAAAGGGAGGAATACTTGTGACTTATGGCCAAGCGGTTGATATTTATTGGAGAGCTTCGGGCAAAGATGGCAGAGGACTTGTCATGCACGCTCGGTGGCTCGATAATGCTCAGGTCTTCGTGTATCGAACCTGATGGTAGTTACTGTGTGGGAGCTAGTTTGGAATGCCGAAGGAATTTGTCAGAGGGTTAGGCCAGCTACGGAATGTCCACCTTGGTATTCTTTCTTCTTTTATATTGTTGGAGTATTTCCATTTGTGTTATTCGTAGAATTAAAGAGCGATCGAGACAGAAGCCAACTTCTTCGCCAGCTGTTCAATCTTCTATTTACGAGATCTGCTATGTAATTTAAACAACTTTCAGTGGAACTCCTTCGCGCTATTTTAAAACCTCTGCTCTCGGTCGATTCATATCAATCCCAGCCTTTCTTCATATCAACTATGATGTCTAATTCGATTTCCAGTGATGAGAAAATAGCCCGAGTATAGTTTGAGAGCTCAGACATATGTATACATCGCGCGCGCGCTGCGGGACTCGCCGATCTACCAACGTCCCCAGCACTTCAAAGGGCCATTTTAACAAAAGATGGCAAGGGCAAATTAATCGCGGAGCTGGTACGCCGTAGATATGCGAAGGAGGAAAGGATGGCGCGACGAACGATATCAAAGAAAGACGTAACTCGCGGACGAGCGGAAATGAGGAATTAAAGAAAAAGGGAATGAAAGAGGAGAAGACGGAGTGGAGATGAAGAAGCGTATTGTACATACTCGCTTTACAGCACCGTCGGATAAAAATATTCTCGCGCGAAAATAGAAACGGACACACGTACAGGCCACCCAACACCCGCAATTCCTGGCCCGTACTTGGCCTTAGTCGATCGGGTTTCACGCCTTATACCATCCTGAGCCGAGGATATCAGAATACCAGCGGCACAGTAATCGAGTAGAATCAAATTTTGAATGAAATTCCAAGGCAAGTTTTATATAGAAAATCAATCTTTTTCGTGCGTTTACCTGGATTATAATGTGTAAGGTAAATCTTTGATTAAAATCAAAGTTTTTGGTATACATACTTAAATGGGTTTTGACGTTCAAGTATACTTCGTTGCAAAGTTGGGCATTAATTAAATAAAGAATTATTTAAAAGTTACTTTAACTTTATTTATTACTCGAGGTTCGAAAATTCCGATCAATTTTAGTCGACGCATGACAATTAATTTCTTCAACTTTTATTCGTTATCCGAAATTTTTATTTAAATAAAAATTTTGCCCGTCTCTGCTTCGCTGTTGGTCTGATTCGAGTTTTAAGTTTCATTTGTGTGCACGAAGCTGATGAAAATGGCATATAAGTTGTTGCAGGTGAAATACTGTATTGGAAAAAGGGAGCGACTTTTTGGTTAGAGCAGTATTTATTATTGAATTGTAGATAAATTTGATTTTAGGCTTTTCAAGTTGCTGAAAAAATTGGGAACATTACCTGCACAACGGAATTTATGGGCGATAATGATTATCTAGTACCTGTCGTGCTTAAACGGTGTAAGCGGAATAATGTCTACGATTTTCATATGTTCAGTGAAATTGGTCGTACAGTTACTTCGGATAATTGCTTCCTCGAACTGGTTCGTGTAAATTAGACGTTTGGTGAATAAATTACTGTAATGCAGAAGCACTCCTGTAATTTAGGAGTTTTGTGTGTTATTTGTTACGTAGGAAGTAACATTTTAGATGGAAAAGGTGCTATGAATAGACGAGAAATATAATAATACATTATTAGTGAAATGGAGGAGAGACAATTCAATGTTAGAGACAGATGAACGTTCAAGAGTGAATTGACGTTTTTTTTATCGATAATTTCAATGCATTAAAAAGAAGGTTGCGAATAATTTTCCTCTGAGCAGATGCAGGAAAAGCTCTAATAACCCTGGCACGTGCCACTTAAAATTAAACGTATGGTCGCGTGAGTAGATTAATCGACATAAACGCGAATGCCGACGATAACAGGAATTCACGAAAATGTATGTATTTAGTTATATGTACGTTGCTGGTTATATGCACACCAGGCAACATTAAATTTGTGATTTCCGATTTTATTTAGCCACTAAAAGAAGTTTGAAAAGATCTGGAAAAAATGACAGAGACCTTTAGAAAATTCAGTCACGATTCATTTATAAGAAATCTCGATTTTGATATATAAAATAAATATGTAACTAAGAACACTGTGCCATCAGAAGAGAGGAGCCTAAAATTATGGTAATTCCTGAGGCAAAAGGTTCTGTAATTCAATCTGAAAAATTACAGAACCGAAGAACTGAAAGCTTCTGAGAAAATCAAAACAGAGATGTGAAATCGGGCCCTTGACTAATAAAAACGTGCTCAGATCGCAGAAACTTTGAGAAAAACAAGGAAGATTGCTTCGATACAATCGATTCGAAAACAAGTCGTTTTCTGTGTCAACAATCACCTGTCGAATCAGTCTTCCCATAAAAAACTTATATATATGTAATTGCTCTCAGCAGCTTTATTCAACCGATTTTCAACTCTTGCTACAACAAGAAACATATAGAGTATGTCCACACCGCCAAATTGGATATTTAAAACAGTCAGAATTATATTCCAGAGCATTTAAAAAGTACCAAAACATAGAAAGCTTCGTCTTCAGAATACTTGGAAAATTCGTTGCTAACACGTTCTTCGGCAGATATAAAGAATTCAATTTCAAAAACACCTAGAGAATTTTCCCTCCATTTACACTTGACTGACAACCTGTCAAAGTACCAAACGAGCCCACACAAAACGTCAGAATCATTCCTATATTTAAATAGCCCATACATATCTTCCCCTCACGCCGAACCCCTGAATGTGCGATTCCACAAATTATGGAAATTCCCAATTGGATGCGAAATATGCTCAGACAATTCTGGAGATCAATATCTTTGAAATTAGAGTACAATCGCAGTTGCTAGGAACAAAGTCAGGAAGAGAAAGAAATATCAGCCCACTGTTTTACTCGAAAAGTCAACACTTGCACGTTCGTGGTTTTGGCGCGGAGGGTGACGAATATATTTCCTCGCGTTTCAGCGACAATCCGCTAAAGCAGCGAAGAAAAACAGCAATAAAAATGATCCCTATTTTCGTAGCCCGTGTCACCGTGAAAAATCCGTCGATCTAATTCACGTGCGGCGGCCGAGCCGGCGGTTAGTTGGCCGCGATGATCGGCTGGCTATCGCGACAGCCGCACGCCAAAAACGGGAGCAATATAGCTTACCGAGCGGAGTAGTCTGTGGATGGGTATTAATAACGGCGTGTGCGCGGGAGGTGGCCCGATTCATTGAAGACCAGTTATAGAATGATGCAGGCGGCCGCGTAACTACAATTTATTTTTTGGCTATTTTTAGCGGTTGGCGTAGCGCCACTATTTTCGGTTCTCTCAAATTTCTCACTCCATATTTGGGATTATGGATGACGGGCCCGCGGCCCGGTGTATCTTTACGACTACGCCCGTCGAGACACTTTCGTACGTCTCTCCGTGCCGCCTCGCCAAGCCTTCTGCCCTCCTGCTACCTTTATTCCCTATCTTCGGGATCCATTTACGTCCCGTGGCCATTAAACGCGAGCCGACCCCGGCTTCCAATCGCCCCGACACGCCTGGAGGCACAATGGGGCCGACACTCGATCCTCCGGGCAGGTTTGCTCGCCGAATTCTGCTCGCGCTCACCGGCAGCCCCATCGGCGTTGGGGAACGCGCAGCAAGATCGTGCACCAGGGCGAGAGAAATTCGCGGAGGACTGCGGGGGGGGGGGGGGGATGTAGAAGCGCGACGATCTTCCATCGGGGAGGGGTGACAAGTCTACGCAATTACAGGCAACAAGTGGACGGATTCGTGGCGAACGGCAGCACGAGGGACGCGGGCGAGCATGTGTTCGGTCTCAATTGGCAGGGTCGCAAGTAGGTTAAAAACGGTAAGTCAGCTGCAATGCTCAGTAATATGTCAAGGCGATACGGCGGCAGGGTGGAAACGCGAGGGAATCTGACTTCCTTTGAGCGATATCATCGCCGTACGACGAAGGGGTCAGGGGACACTCGAGGATGATAAATGTCGAGGCAGGGGCATCGTCGATGCTGGTTTCAAGGCGCGATGGAGATCGCGTTCAAGAGGACGCCGATAGAAATATCAGGGAATTTAAATTTTAAAGCGTCGCAGGCTCCTCGAAGGTCGTCGTCGAATCGTATCGAACGACCCCGTGGGACCGTGATCCACTGGCCTGATTACGAGCACACCCCCGAACGCGCATACACACACGCGCGCGCGCGCGCGCAGGTTCGCCGTGCCATGTGGACAAGGAAAGCAGAATCCACCATTGCGATAATCTAGATTCTAGGCGCGGTCTCCGGTTACCTGTGACGGGAAACGTGCTTTCCGGCAACATGAACGCGCGCTGCTGGAAGATCTTCCTTCTTGGTAAATCCTGGTCGACGGACCCCGAGCGTTCGCCGCTACCGAAATCCCGACAGCTGCGCCCTGCTCCAGGAGCTTCCTCTCCGGTCCACCGATCTCGCCGATCCTCTTCAGGCGTCAGTACCTTCACTCACGGCGACGTATGCCCGTCAGGTTAACCGCGCACTTAGCAATCGCGGGAGGCACGACGAACCCGTCGGCGTATCGCGGGATTCGCGGCCGGACACTTGTTGTCTCACCCGCGTAGCGGCGGGCCGCCGATGGCCGCGGGTCGGCCAGCTGGAAAAGCGGGGAAAAACGGCGGACGGTAACGGTCGCGGAGCGTAGACGGTGGTCGTAGGCAGGAAGGTGAGAAGCGTATAGAGGGCACGTGTCCGGGACGGGTGAAACCGCGTGCGAGGAGAAGACCGATACGAGAGGGAAGATGAGGACGGGAGCAGCTCGCGAGAAGGGACCAGGGAGGCGGCGATAGAGCGCCGGGCGGGGGAGAAGGGGGGAGAGTGAACGGGGCGGAGAAGGGGGAGAAGGTTGGAAAATCAAGGGGGAGAGGAAGAGATGGGCCGGGAGAGCGGAGCAGTCCGTTTTGAGGCAGTTTTGGCACTGTTACCAGCGCGGACGCACCAACCCCGAGCAGCGCCTCCACCTCCGCGCCGGGCGGGCGACGAAGACGGCGAGCACGGCGGAGACGACGACAGCGACGGCGACGGCGGCGGTGGCAAAGAAGATGAACAGAGCTCCCCCTTAGAGGGAGAAGAGAGCGAGCGGAGGCGAGGGCGTATATTCTTGATTTGGGCGGATGGAAATCTGAGATTGCTCCATATCGGGCCGTGCGCCGTGACCACCGAGCTGCTCTGTAATAGCAGACATCCGAACCTCATCCTCCCCCTCCTCCTTCGCACCCCGGCTCGCGCCGTTTCAGCCTCCTTCGCCTTCGATCTTTCATCGCTCGCCGCGTACATGTATTTTTCTTCCTCCGACGCTTACCTCCTCTTCGTACCTCTACCCTGTCGCTGGATAATGTCTCGGTGCCATCCCTTTATCGCGCGTAATCGAGCCCTTCCACCCTTCCGCGCTTCCACCTTCTGTATCGTTTCACGACTTTACGCTGTTCCGAGAGGAGCTTGAACCCTGAAAACTGATCCACTCCGTATTCACCAGATTTCAGAATCTTCATGTCGGAGCACACAGTTAATGCGTCACTTTTTTTACCTTTTTTGCAGTTGAATTTTTCATCAGTGCGGCTTCTGAGAGGCTGATAGGTACGTTCTGTTTTTTATCTCGAGCGTGGTTTATTTGTTAGGGAGAGTACTTTCTTATTCCGTGCTCCTGGTTGTAGGCGAGGGGCTGTCTTCCCTGGATTAGTGGCTCTTCTTCCCTCGCTTTCCTTGCGCCTCTTGTTTCCCTTCGGTTTTCGTGATGTAACTTGTTTTAGGTAAAGTGAATCATTTCTCTGAAACCGATGTTTCCGCGGTTTTTACCTTTTACTCTGTCACAAATACTGCATCTTACTTATCCTTCGCATTGTAAAATGAGTTAACACTTCGTCACGAAGCGAACTTACACTCGCCCTCGACCTTTCTCGATTTTCCACGCTTCATCTATATTAGTTGTAAATGCAATAGAAATCTTTGAACGGCACAGTTTTGCCGGTGACAAGTGTGAAATAAATTTCGAAATCAAAGGGTTAGGTAGATTCGTGGCCTAAGTGTTGAGTTATATTGGTTCAGCGTGATAATCCCGAGGCTTGTTTTCACTCTTGCTCCAAAAGATCTCATCAAAGCAATACGAGTTCAGTGATCGTTTTACCCCCATTTTATTCCACTTACAATTCTTGATAGGCTCGTTCCACTTTAAATTTAAATCCCGTGCCGATGGTACGGGAATAGGTACAGGGTTTCGAAAATTTACTCGATTTTATCAATGGATAACTATTCTGTATATTGAAAAATCAGTCCCCCGAGCACAAGTGTTTAATGTCGCGACGAATACATTAAAAAGTAAAGTTACCAATTGTACACGGTGTTGGCGCACTGGCGACGCGGAGTCTAAGAGTAGTTAGAGGAAATTGCCAAATAGAATATTAACCGAACTCGCGGATTCTAAAAAGTGAACTGTAGATTCCAAAAGGAACCCGAGCCCGATCTCACTAAATACATAGAAAACTTAACAAGTCTGATACAAGACTCTACGCGTAAGTGTACAGTTCTGGACCAGCAAGGGTTGAAGTTACAGGGTTTAAATAGCTCCCAAATGAGTGGGGGGGATTCACTAAAAATCTCCATATAAGGAGATCTTCAGGAGTGCTCGCGTCATGCTTCTGTTTCTAGTTGCTACCCAGCTGGTCGACATAATGCTCCCCCACATTATTTGAAACATAACAGAAGGGGGTTCTAGGGCGTTTTCCTTTTTCCAGATGCGAGCTCGAAAAAGATTTGAGAGAAAGATCAGAAAAATATTCTCCGCGCGTAATACTCCGATCGATTTGCGACACATTGTTTTCCTTTCGCTTTTTTATCTTTTTTTCTACCGATATCTTTGTTATTCGATTTGCAGCGCGTGTGATGCAAACACGGAGTATATTTAAACCCCCCGAACCACTAAGCAGGAATCGAACTGCGTGCAAACCACTTCTCTTTCTCGATTCCCCTGTTCCCTTCCCTCTTTTCTGCCTCCTTTCTGCCACGCTCCGCGGCGAGTACTTTCTTTGATGGAACTTTAATGGAAAATGATTAAACTTAGCTGATTAAAAACAATCGGTGGTCGTTTCACGCGTGTAAACACAACGTGACGCAGAACTCTGGGTTCTTCGCGAGAACTGAAGTCTTTGTTACGCTTGCTTAATTATTAATTTGGAATTGCAAGTAAACTTAGTTGTTTGACGATGCTAGAATAATTAGTGAAATTATTCCTGGTTGCCATAAAAAGTAGGAAAATGAAAGGGTATTCGTGAAAGTAAGAGTGCAGATATTTTCGTTCGAATTCCACGGATTCGTAGAAGATTCGCGAAAAAGTGGATCCACAAATATCAGAAAACACTGTAACACTCGGTTGGCTTCATCCAGGATGTTACGTCCCCGACACAACTGTGCAGCAACCGGATAAATTGCAGCAAGAAATCGACCGTCTCAAGTGTGCCAACAAATCAGTCGCGCGAATCGCTCGAGACGCCCGCCGCTGCGTTTTGCCTATGTGAGGTACGGGTGTTTACGAAATAAACGAGAATCGAAAATAGTAGCTCTCAAAATTCGAGTGTGCGTGAATCCCTTACACCATTACCGCTTGTAAAACTGAAATAACACAGCAAAAATACCGCATAATCCCTCGATTCTTCGCTGAAGCCGTACCGCCAATTGAAATCACCGCTTCACCTCGCGTTAAAAATGGTTCGCCTGTATTCATATTACAAAACAGCCTTCCGAAGCAATGATTCAATCCTATCGATATGTTTTCCTGGTGGTATTCAAGTCCACCTTCCGTCGACGTGAGTAAATGATTGAATTTATTTCGAGTAAATGTTTGAAGTATTATTCGGAAGTTAAAGCAACTAATGAACATAAAAAAATTGCTACGTAATACGTGGGAAAGTAATTGTAATTCTAACGAAAATAATTAGTTTAAGACTCCCCCTTGAATTCGTTAAAATACAGTGAGAGGTTTAATGACTTGTCGATCTGCACTAAATCGATCACTGTTTTCAGGTGGCACTGAGGATTTTTATGAGTTCGAAATATAACGAACTCCGTATAAAATTAGAGACGGTTTAAGTTATCATTCTGAACATCGAGACCCTCGAAGTTTGCAATATTTGCCTATACGGTGTACTTCGCGGCTTCTTTAAAATAAAGACAGCTGTCTACGCAGGAGCACCGTCGTCCAATTTCACCCCACGTCATCATCATTTCCCAAATTTCTTTTAAAAATAGAAAGAGAATTGTCTGAAAGAAATACGTCTCTCCCCTTTGTTGACTGAATATGCCCAAGATACCGGTCAAGAGTCAGAAACATGCCTGCTCAGAAACGGCCCTAACGATCGATAAAATCTGCTCGGGCATAAAGTACAGCAACATCGATAAATCGTGGCTATTCCCGCGCGCCTCAGAACTCAACGCCGGAACAATTAATCAGTACCATAAACTAATGAAAAAAAGAGCGACACATGCGCGGAGGCGCGCCACGCGTAACGTATTCGCCAATTTTTCCCGCGAATTCCTCGATGATTAACAGCTGCGCCTAAGAATCCAGCGCATTCACCTATCGTAGCGCATACACGAATCGTTACTTAACAGTCGGGGCTGACGAACGAACCCGTTTGCTGAATTATCGTTTCCCCTGAAATCCCTCGATCGCCGCGGCGATCGGAAGAAAAGATCGGGCACGAGAATGCGTATCGAGCTCGAAACCAGCCAGCCACCGGTATTTTCGAGTTCCATTGGCGGCGAACTGGATCGTTCTGAACGTTCTTCGGTTAGGCGTGGATTAATATTCACACCGAAAGCTGACATTCCACGACCACGGCGACCGGCACCGCGTTCATCGTAACGCGCTGGCTCGCGGGTTAATGAGCCCCGAAGGCTTCACCGGGGTTAGAGGAGTCGCGTTTCCTACAACGGTGCATCGTACCAAGTGCGATCTCTCAAGAATTTACCTTCGTTTAACCGCAACATTTACTCAGCAATTAATTTATACACTTGGAGTGGCACCGGCGTGCTTTCACGCCGAGGGTGTGCTGAACTGAATGTTCACTTTGCAAAGAAACCCTGCTAAAGGGGTATTTTCAAAGCGTTGCGTCACTTAAAGCGTTAACGAAGAACTGACAAGGGAAGATCCCGAACCCGAAAGTTTACAAAATTTTGAAACTTGGAATATTTAGGGGATTTCCTCCAGATTACAACGCAATTGTTGCTTGCTGCCTAAATTCACTGGAAGGGGGTGAAATTAGCCCCTGAATATTCGGCTATTTTCCGATTTTGCGTTGTAACTCGCGAGCTGTAAGAAATGGAAAAAAAAGTTTCAAGGCGAAAGTTACTTTTAGATCTATCATTTGGTAAGAAAATTATTTTATCACCGTTCACGAGTTATAACACAAAAATCAGGGGTCAAGTGCACCCCCTTAGAGTGAGTTTGGGCAGCGAAGAAAAGTTGCGCTGTAATCGGAAGGAAATTCCGTGCGTATTCACAAAGTTTCAGAATTCTTCGAGTTTCCGGGTTCGGGATGCTTCCTTGTTAGAAATATATTCGTGAGTGGCGGATTTATGGAAGAAGGCCCAGGTGGCAAACGTGCCGAGGGACTAATTCTTTTCGGGAAAACGAAAAGAAACAGGCTAAGTGTAGTGGTACAGAAAACAAAATATAAGGTAAATGTCCCCATTAACGACCGTTTAAGAGTGTGACTGGTTCAAAATAGTAATTTTTTTACTAATATACGACAATATTTGAGTAAAGTATGGATCATTGTATTTGTTGAAGTCTCTAGTTTCTATAATCAAATTAGTTTTAGAGTGATATTTGACTATTTACACAAAGATTATGGTGAAAATTATATTGGTCCTGATGTCCCCTTTAGTGACCATCTATTTTATACCACGATTTTCTGCTACAATAATGAAAGAAAATGGATATTTTCTTTTTATTTTATAATTCTGTTTATATTTCTCGTTAATTTGAGTAAGTTACTGCATGGATCCATGTATTTTTATTGTAAAATTTGCGAGTTTAATGATATCTGGAGTACAACCTCACGGTATTAGAATCTGTCAACTTTCATGTCAATGACCAAGTCTTAATTTACATGTGAATTTACTTAAAGATGAATGTACGGCTACATAAATAACGTATGAAACAATAACTGAAATATTTCGCTTATATTTCGCTTTCTGTGTTGCAATAAACAATAAGAAAATGAATTGGTCACTAATGGGGACGTGGTCAGTAATGGGGACATTTACCTTAGGGATTGGACAAAATCATATTTTTTTTCTGTTTCGAAGCTGGGGCTCTCGGGGTAGGGCCTCCTGGGCACAGACCCAGGCGGCGACTACTCATCGCCCGTTAAATTCACCGCCGATATTTGTATCTGAAAAATCGTTTCCAGCTCCACGATTATATTACCTTCCTCCACTCTCAAAATTGATCTCCAATTCTTGAACCCCCCCTTCGCAACTTATCCACAGACAGCGAACCCTTCCGCAACGTGCTTGCCCCGTCTTCGCGAGGAGCTCAGGCAGCAAGCGTCCAGAGCCGATCGACTTAAGCTTTCAGCGTTGAGCGTACGCGACGCGAAAGGTAACAATGATTTCTCTTTTTTCCCCGGCCGGAGCGTAATCGTACGTTAAAACGGCAGCTTGTCAGCCGTCCTGTACGCGCTGGGGCTGTCGCCATGGCCGAGTAGTCGGCATAATGCCGATCCGTCGCGCGTCGCCGATAAAACCTGGTGCCAGGACGCCGAGTGGAAAGTAGCTGTTGACATATCGCTGCCAGGTATTGGGACACGTCGAGCAAGTAGGCGGGCTGGCTTAACCTATGCGGTATATAACGTACGCCTCCACGATATCGGGCACCGCAGTCGCGCAAGCTCTACAGCCTGTGTGCGAGCACCTTCGCGATTCCCTATCGACGCTCGACAGTAGCCGCGGCGACGGTATCGATGCAGACGCGAATTAAATGCCAGCTGGACCCCCACTCTCCGCACCCTCGGATGATTTGATCGGTCGATTGTGCGTCTGCTTGGTCGACTGAGAGGCTGCTTCTCAGGAACGGACGTGTTGTCGTCCTCTGACAACTGTGATGGGCGATCGTTACGGGGATGTTAGACTTTACATACTTGGGTGTCAGTGGATCCGAGTTTTCAGGGATATGCTCGGTAGGATGTGCTTCTTTATACGCACAGAAAATCGCTGCGACGAACAGCTATCGCAAGGTACTTACGAAAACTGTACTTAAAAGCAGGGATCGAAAAAGTTCTCGGACCCTCGTTTTTTAAAAATTCTGTTAGAACTTATTTCTTTCGATTCGGAAAATATATGTCTCTGTGGAATTTTTAATGAAACAAATGCTACCTTCAGGAACTTCTTTAAAAAGTGTTCTCATGGAACAGATATTTTAGAACCTATATAATAAAAGTTCCATGGAAAAAAGTTACATTAGAACATTTATTAAAAAAGTTTTCAAAAGATAAAGAAAAGTACTCAACTATTAGGTACAAGTTTTATTTAACAATATGTTATAATATTCTTCATGTGTTTATTTAATAAAGGGTATGAAAATCATAACATAAGTAATTAATGGTTTCATAAGATGTATTGAACGGAAAAGAGAACTTGTCAAGAATAATACCTAAATAATATTTTTTTTAACTTACATGAACCGAAATACATAGAAAATCTCTAATATAATATACAATATTTATATTTCAGTAATATTAATACATATAAATAACACATTCAAAATATCAATTTAACTGTACGAATTATTTAATATTCTTGTAGTACTATCCATTGAATAGTATTTAGTGTTTGTTACAACGATTGAGAACTTTTTTAATATCGGTGAACAAAATATCTGTTTCTGTTATACAGAAATTTTTATTCTTATATTTTATAAGTTCCATTCCAACTAGAACTTTTATTTTCAAGAACTTTTATTTTATCGGTTCTTCTGAGAACTTATAATGTGAGAACATTTTTAAAAAAGTTCCGCGGCATTTGTTTCAAATGGAACCTATTGAAAAGTTTCAGAACTTTTTCGATCCCTGCTTAAAAGTATATAACAAATTAAACAACTAAAGGGTCGAAAAAAGAGACTCATTCACACTTGTCTGCCTTATTATCACTGATGAGAAATCAGAGTCTCCTCTGAATAAGTGCAACGATTCGAACCTAAAGAGAACCAATTCGCATGGCCCAATAAAATGCCACGCGAACTACAATTCCGATTATCGATAGTTACTCGACGACCCAGCTCCGGTGGATTAATTATCCAGCGATGTGACGAGGGATGGCGCGTTTGAACCGGTTCGACGCGACGGCGAAAAGAGTGCACGAGTCAAACTCGAAGGACGTAATCTCGATAATGCAGCCGCGACTGGCAAACGTCGAAAACTTGTTTATGGGCTTGGAGAGCGCATAATGGACCGATTTTGCGCTGATGCAGGTTGATCGTATGCAAATCCGCGTCCTCATCCGCGGAATGCCTCCGGAGATAATAAAACGCGCACGAACCAATGCCGTTTCGTGTTCTCCAGGGGCCCTTACGGGGAACGAATTAATTGTTACGGCTCGGCTGGATTAAGTGTTATGGAAAGCGTAATACGACGTTCTAAGAGGTCGTAATCTTTTTTTTTTCCACGACGTTCTTGGTTCCCTGCGCCGTGTTAATTAAGGACAATCGCCGACGTTAATGGTAGCTGTTAATCTATTCCATCGGTTGCGTGCAATTTTCTTTGTTCCCTTTCGCGTTTCTGAGCGGAGCCGCGGTTGCAGAATAGGTAACGCAAGAAACAGTATCTATGGAGTTTGAAGTTCGAAAAATCTTCGGTGGACGTTCGAAAAATGTTTCGCGCGTTTACCTCTGAGCATTTAAATAGTTCCGAGTAAATAGAATTTTCTTCCCTAATTATTTCATTAACAACTCGACATACCTTCTCACGTTTACTCCTTTCCCTGTCTTTACACCCCACTCTGCATAGAGATGAATTTTAAATCGACACCAAGCAACCGACAGTCTTTCGCGTAAACTTAACCACAAAATTACCTTTTTTAAAAAAGGTACAAAAAAGAGCGCCAAGTATATAATTCCATCATAAAGAATTCCATTTAAAAACATTGTCGTAAATTAATATAAATTTCTTAATATGCTATATTTAACTTTACAAAAGTGATGAGATACAACAATTGCGCCAATTATCACAATGGCTATTTATACAAAGAAAAAAATGTACTGCATAATATTAAGCCGACATATTTTTATACAAATCAATATTTTAATACGAATAAATATTTTATTCAAAATACTTGGCGCTGCTCTCCGAAAAAATGTTAATTGTCTTGGTTAATAAATAAAACAAGACAAGACACCACAGAGACAAGAAAGAAAGAAAAAGATTTTAATGCAATTTATGCATATTTATTCAGTTTAGCAACACCAATTCAGAGAGCAGCGCCAAGTATTTTGAATAAAATATTTATTCGTATTAAAATATTGATTTGTATAAAAATATGTCGGCTTAATATTATGCAGTACATTTTTTTCTTTGTATAAATAGCCATTGTGATAATTGGCGCAATTGTTGTATCTCATCACTTTTGTAAAGTTAAATATAGCATATTAAGAAATTTATATTAATTTACGACAATGTTTTTAAATGGAATTCTTTATGATGGAATTATATACTTGGCGCTCTTTTTTGTACCTTTTTTAAAAAAGGTAATTTTGTGGGGATTTCACACATTTTGTAGTGTTTATTGATGACTGGATAACTTTTTCACCCCCTCGGGGTTATTTTTTCAACAATATATTATATGGTTATCCAAACTCCGCACGCTTGCAAAGCTACAAGACAATTGGATTGGTCGAATTGGTTTATAGTTGAGTTTTCAGATATGAAGCAAACATACAAGAAGCAAACATAGAATCGAAGCTGAATAAAATCGTTTAATTAATATAATATTATGTCCGATTTATTTTTGTTGTCTGAATTATACAGTTTTTCACATTCATAATAAAACTCAATATTAATTGTATAAACATATTTCTTAAAACTCTAGAATAAAATTATACATGAAAATGTGCTTATTTTTCTCATTTGCAGCAGGGTTACTTTCTCTATCGCTTCTGCTTCGATTATCTGTAAATATACAAAATTCCACATTTTAGTTATGACTTAACGTAGAACATATAAAAATAGATTGGCCCTTTGCTATTTTAAGTGTACAGACTACAAAATGTGTCCGAAGGAGGTGAGAGCGTATGGCAGAATGACTTGTTGCAGGAAATTTAAATGCTAATGGTAATTCAGCAAAAATGAACGAAGAGATTCAATATTTTTAACGTACAATGTATTGGTATTGGAATAAAATTAATTTAGTATGTCTATATTTTTGAATTGAAATATTGTTAATGGGAAACTAATAAAATTAATGAATAGCGTAGGAACTACTGTGGATTTTAATAAAGTATTAGGAATACCTTTCCAAAAGAGATTGAAAAGTATCAAGGGAGATGCGTTTTCAGCGTACTTTCTTCACTAATGTGACTTGCTCAACGTTGCAAGCAGTACGCTATAATTTTCTTAATTCTTAATGCTACGCTACTTTGACAAATTTTGTCGATTTACCTTATTTGACAACTTTCCAGAAACTTGTGCGAAACAAGATGTTTTTCTGTCTGTCTAACCTTCTCTGGACAACCTCCAAGCCTGTGCATCCCCTTCATTTCTATCCAAGCTTGTGCGTCCCCTTCATTTCTATCCAAGCCTGGGCGTCCTCTTCATTTTTATTCGAGCCTGTGTAAAAATTGTTTGCTGGTATAAAAACAATATATTAATTTGTGGAAACTTGTGCGAAAGAAGATGCTTCTCTGTCGAACCTTCTCCAGACAACTTCCAAGTCTGCGACTCTACATAAGAAATCTATTTGAAAAATTTTGGCGACTTACCTTGTTAATTGAGACAATAATTCAGTCTCCTATTAGTGTAAAAACTCGTGACATTTCAAATTCCGACAATTTACTTTATTTGACCCTTAGCACTTGGTAGGTTAAAATATCTCTGCCTAGCTGTCACGTGACAACAATTTATTTGACACTTAGCACTTGGTAGGTTATAATATCTCTGGCTAGCTGTCACGTGACAACAATTTGTTACGCGATTGGCCGATGCCCGCATCCAATGAACAACGTGCCTGAGAGACATTTCCTCACCCTTTCATACTCCCCTCTTGCCAAGAAGTGTAGGACGATGACTATGACGATGCTGAATTTTAAGAACATAAAATTCAGCAAATTGCAACTTTACATCGAAATATCTCAGCTCATAAGGCCCGTAGGAACAAAACGAAGACACTTTTCTCATGTAAATCAAACCCAAGCTATCCATTAAGACCATTCAAAATCTAATTGGATCAGCCGTTATTGAGATTCGGAAATCTCAGGGTTCTTGATAGCGAGTCGTCGCGTAATAGAGCCACTCCGTGTCTTGCGCTGCGCATATATATATATATATACTTGGCGCGAGACACTACCGTGTCTCTTGATAGCGCCGGCCGGTTCTGTCGAATGGGCCCGCTGAAAAAAAATGTCCACAGGCAGACCGTCAATTTCCTCCGACGTAGGCAGCGCGGAATTATAATTCCCATAGCGCAGATACAAATCGTATTTTCTCTTCGTGGAGCAAGGATCATTATCGGGCGTAAAAATTTAATAACACGCATCGAGCGTGCCACGGTACAAGGCTGTAAATTTATTGGGCACGCCGTGCGGAGATATCTCTTCGTTTCAGCGCAGGAAACAGATGTCGATTTCCATCAAAAGAGTACACACAACTTTCACCTTACCATTTCGTATCTTTTTTCTTCTTTCACTCCTTCCCCTCCCTCCTCTTTTTTTTTGCTTCTCGCGTCCGATGCTGATCACCGTATTTATCTCTTCCTTCTGTTTGTTTTTCCCGTAACGCCGCGATACTCGTGGGATTCGACGTTGCTCGGTTTCGAAAACAAATTCGCGCCACACCAGCGGATCCAACGGTGGTGCCCAGCCTTTTCCGATGCCTAAAGAGGAGAAAACGGGTATTTCCTGTGCGCCAACGGTGGACCACCTGACGGTTAGGCCAATTGGATCGCCCACGCGCCGTTGAAGTCTGAAAAGAGCACCGTGCCCCACTGCCGATACCGTTAAACGGCTCGTACCTTTTCCCTCGAGCAACTGTTCCAGGGAATTATCACTGCGCGGTGTGTATAATTTGACAGTGACGTAACCGGTGCGCGCTTTTCGAGTACGCGTGGGCGTTTTCTATTAAACGCGAGTAAAAGGGGGCCATATATGGGATAGACGCTGGTAGAGATTATATTGGGGGAGGGGGAGGGCGACGAGTTGAATGAAATGGTAAAAGTGACTTTGGTCAGCCGATGACAGTTGTGACGAATCACCGTATCGAATGGTTATGATGAAACACTTCTTGTGTAGCACTCTTCGGTTATTCGGCTGGCGAAGAGCCCTCGTGGACTCTGTAAGTTCTTTTGGGTGTAATGGTTGAGTATTTAGCTTTGAAAGGTGCGCGTACATTTTCATTCGATCGGCTTAAAGTGGTAAAGGATTGTTACTATAGTTAATGCTTCGTATGCCCACCTGTGTTATTGATAGATAATAATGTACATTTTTTCTGGAATTTACAGGATGACGAATTTAAATTCATTATACTAGCTCGACTAGATTCGACTTTCCAATTTAGGATGATTCTGTTTCTATTGGCCATCTTTCTTTAGATTCGAAGGAGTCATCTTTCTTCACCTTCCAAATTCGAAAGATTCACTGCCGAGTCAATCATATTTTTTCATCTTCCAGGTTCGACAAGTGAGTTCCCAATCAACCATCTTCCCTTACCATCGAGATTGAAACTACACTCTTCACGTGGGCCATTTTTCTTTTCAATATTCAACTTCACAATTTAGGACGATTCTACTCCTATCACTCATCCTTTTCATTATCTCGATTCAAATACAGAGGCTGGCGAAACTATTATACTCAAAACATTTTCGTCAAAATCTGTCAAAGTCGTGGCTGTAATTAAAGTAACAATGCATGAATGTTATTGTTTTTTCATTTATTGAGTAGCTGTAACATCTGGTAACATTGTGAGTAATTTTTCAAAATATAAATCTCATTTGTTTTTAAAACGGATGGATAAAATGATTATAAATAATAGAAAAATAATAGAAAAATAATAGAGAATATCATCAGAGTGTGGCAGAATATTCCAAAACTGCAGGAAGTAGCCACGGAATGCATTGAAAACATGCTAGGCCGAATCCAAGCCGTCATAAAAGGCGGAGTCACAAAATATTGAGTAATTCTGCCCTCTTTAGTTAAAACGTCCTATCTAGCATTTTGAAACAACCGAGAAAACTGAGGTTTTATCGTTTACATTGTACCATACTTATTTTCCTTCGTTCAAATTAAAACATGTTGTCATTATTTTGTAATAGCCTAATATAAATTTTGTAATAGGTGTACCGGTAGGGAATGTTTTATTAACGAGCCAATTAATTAATTGTTTTAGATAAGATATTTTAACAATTTTAAAAAAAGTTAGGTTAAATACATTAAACTGTTTATAAATCTTTACGAAGTACGTAGAGTTTTCGAACTTTACTTAAAAGTTAACAGACGTGTGGAACTTCAAATATTTCAACATATCTCAAAAAATGAAAAAATGCTAGATAGGACAGTTTAACTAAGGAGGGCAGAATTGTATTTCTCGTACAATATAGTCTAAAATGTATATATACATATATACCTAATATTAGGTATCTATATACCTAAATGTATTTAATTTGCATTTTTAAATACATATACTAGTATTAGAAAATAATACTACAACATTAAGAACGAGGCTTCTATATTATTCCACCCCTTAAACTTACAAAATCTAAAACCTTTTTGTTTGATTATAATAACTTGGCCACCCACTGTAACTCACATCCCAATAAACCATCTTTCTTCAGCTTCCACATTTAAGCGACTCACTTCCCAATCAACCACCACCACCGTCATCTAGACCCAACCGATTCTCTCCCCCATCGAGCATCTTCCTCCACCCTGCACACACCTCTCACCATCCCCCCACACTTGCACCTCTTTCCCAACCACGGCTGCCGCAACTCCTTCTCCCCCATCGCTCCAATTAATTACCTCGAACGAACCACGCCACCCCCCGCCCCCTTGCCCCCGCAAATATCCTCAAACACCTCATTTAAGATCCCCATTATTCAAGCCTAGCCAACTTCTTACCGAGCGCGTAATGCGCAACGCGTTTCCACCAACCGAAAGAAACCGTTCCCCGAGCGATCTTTTGGCATAACGGAGCAGCGGCGATAGTAACGATCTCCCCGAAGGAAGCCGGGCAAAAAGAGAGACGTCGGGATACGGGGCCGGCGTGTATAATGCCCGCGCGCAGCTCACTTGCACAAGCCCCCGCTGGAACTTTGATTGGACGATCGAGAGACGCCGGTTGTAAGACTTTTCCCGGCTGGTATGTCCGAATGTAAATGCCACCGACAGGTCGCCGCGAGCCGGGGGGGGGGGGGGAAAGGGCCGCGGACCGATGCCGGGCGGGGGCAAAACGCGCCGCTATTATTTCCACGTGGCAATCTGTCTCCGGATGCATGGGCAATTGTGGCCGCAGGTAAGACCCGGCGCGATCGCGATTGGCAGGTACCTCGATGTGGAAATTCTCCCACCCCCCGACTCGATGCCCACCTTTCCGCGTCCCACTCGTGCCGATCGGGTCCCCCCAGCGCGAAGAGGCTTCGCGATCGCCGCGCAACGTCCACGCGAACCCACCTCCGATCGCCATGCCCGCTAATTCGAGAAAATATGGCTGTCCGAATCGTTAGCTCCGATGCTTAATGGACGCTGCCGCTTACCATCGCCCGTTTATTCCTCTCTGTGTAATTTGTGCCGGGTATTTATGGGCAGGTTGGGCTCGCTTGCTGGACTCGGTGCTCCAGGCGCGAGTAAATCGGTATCGTTGCAGTTGGTCGTGGTGGACGGGGGGGATTTTTCTGTTTTCGACAGCTCGGATAGTTGAGGTGTAGAAATACGGAAAGGTGGGAATACCGATGGGATTGGAAATGAGTCAGAATGTTTTGGTGAATTCGAATGACTCGGGGAGTAATTGCGGTGGATGTCTTATAGAGTTCGCGGGGTTCCATCAAGCTGAAGTTGTTCCGCGGAAGTTCGAAGCTACTGGAGTTACGTACAAGGATCTGCTAGCTTGGGGTCCCCGTGTGAATATTAATTTCTCGAGGATTAACAGTACGCTCGTTATTTAGTATTTTACCGCAGGGTGAGGTTGCAAGTCTCGCGAGCATAAAAGTAAGGTAAATGTCCCCATTAGCGACCGTTTAAGAGTGCGACTGGTTCGAAATAGTAATTTTTTTAATAATATAGGACAATGTTTGAATAAAGTGTGGATCATTATATTTTTTGAAGTCTCTAGTTTCTTAATCAAATTGATTTTAGAGTGATATTTGACTATTTATACAATAATTGTGGTGAAAGTTATATTGGACCTGATGTCCCCTTTATTGACCAACTTACAATTTATCGATTCTCTGCTACAATAATGAAAGAAAATGAATATTTTCTCATTATTTTATAATTCTGTATATATTTCCAGTTAATTTGGGTAACTTACTGCATGGATCCATGTATTTTTATTGTAAAATTTGCCAGTTTAATATCTGTAGTATAACCTCACGTTATTAGAGTCTGTAAAATTTACATGTGAATTTACTTAAAAATGAATGTACGGCTGCATAAATAACGTATGCAACTATAAACGAAATACCTCTAATAATAATTTCTGAACTTTCTGGTTGATATTTCGCTTTCTGTGTTGCAATAAACAATATAAATGAATAATTGGTCACTAATGGGGACGCGGTCAGTAATGGGGACATTTACCTTACTCGTTCTCGTGTTTTCAGTGTTATTCCTCGGGCCTGAGTAGGGTAAAGGACCGAAATCTCGTTCCCCATTTGTATTTCACCCTGTAGATGGTGTATAAAATGTTAGAATGAACTGGCACTTGGCATAAATTTTCTTTGAACGTTTCTGTACGTATTCGCGAGTCGCAAAATGTAATTATGTCGTGTCAATACGAGATAATAAACAAAACGTGAAAATGTGCAAAATATGCGATCTGAAAAAATATTCCCGATTTCGTCCTCCAAGAAAAGCTTCGCAAAATAGGAAATTAATTGAAAAATTGATTGTTTTATTGATTCGAGTGATCTTACAGTTTACGCGAGCAAGCATTCACGGCAAATAAACGTCTTCGCTTCGCACGGACTCCTTGTTCCACTGTTTTCGTTTCGGCATCTACAAAACATTAAACATTTCTACTAAAATTGCTTAAAAACCGATAAAAGATAATTCACTCCTGTAATTGTCCATGTTTCAAATTTCGGCCCTATACCCTACTTTATAAATTCTCTTTTTCGTCATATTAAAATTACCTTATCCTACAAGTCGCCACTTCTACACATCCGTTCCTTAGAATTCTCCACTCCAATTCTCATTACCATAAACTCTACAATATCATTCTCAACTACCTTGAAATTCAAAATAATTCCATCCCTTGCTGTCCTAAATTCAGTGACCCAAAACTCACACCAACACTTCCCATCACCGTACACGAAATCTACAAACGTAAGGCAGTCCTCAACACACTTTCCTCCAACTGCAACTGCAACCAAGAGAAGAAAATCCATAATTGCATCTTCCTTCTTTCGATTGCAATTAACACCACCCGTGATAGTTGCGCGAGGAAAAGTACAAGTCCGGCTCGATCTTCTATCCTCGACGGCTTGGATCGAGAATTCGTTGATGTGATTCATGATGGAAGCCATCAGGAAACGTTCCGCGAGCGCGCATTGTTTCGCGCAAAAAGAAAACAGGCGCGCAAGGCATCGGGGGCGTTTTACAGCGCGAAGCGCGCGCTAGATTTTATATTTAGGAAGCCACCGTGTAACTCTAGAACTACTGAATTAGGTTAGAACGAAAATACCGACACCCACGCCGGCGACTCCCGCGTCTCTGCCCGTTATGCGTTTTATTTATCCTTAAATTGTTACTCTACCCCCTCGGTTACCGTTCACTGCATGCTACTTCGACGATCTACGTCGCAGAATGGCCATTAAAGCACGCCGAGATTAATGTAAACAACTTCTAATCGTCCAAATCCATTTACCTTTGGAGTATTATTTTGAGCTTGTAAATTACATAACGATTGAAACGTATCTTTTAAAATATGTTATCCGTCTTTCAAATCTTTCAAAGTCCGTATTTCAGATTCGAGCGAAGAAAATATTTAATTCAGGTATTAATGCGCAAGTCCCGTGGGAGTTATAATCTGCTACTATAAATCGAACTCGAATCCGCTTATTAAGATATAGAGATAGAGCCGGCAACATTTCTACAAAACTGCAAAGATGGACGGGGCCTTGGAATATTTCTACATCTCCCCCGGATCTTTTGGTACGCAGCAACTGCTCCGATTGTATCGGAGGCGAACGACGTTTCACGGTGGCAGGAAAAAATCGGTACGCATTACCATAAGGGGAGTTGGGTAAAAAGTCCTGAAATCAGTATGTAGTTGTCGAATATAAAACTAGTTCTGCCCACGTAATTACGAGCCGATCGCGGCATCGATAAGCAAATGAGATCGGCCGGGACGAGTTCTCTTAATTAAAAATGATGGAGCTGGACGTTTTCGAGACAGGTCCAGATAAGTATGCGTACGTGCCAACGGCATCGATCACGACGGATCGTAAATGGCCCTCGTAGCCCGTATCTCATTATTCCCGGCCGGGAGGCGACGTTTTACCTATGCAAGCCGGCCCCCCCCCCCCCCCCCACGTCGAAAGAAAGGCAGCAATTAGAGGTGGTATTGGGAACAAACGGGGACCATCGTCTCATTAATCAAAACCAGGCAGAAACAATTTAAGAAGCCCGCTCCAGGCATGCGCTGTGGTTCGTTGCGTGTCGATTGTCAATGCCTTGCACTTCCAACCATGGGCAGATTTCAATGAACTTTCATATGGCAGAAGATTAGGTCCTCCTTCCGTATGCGAAAATTTTAATTTCCAATGAAATACTGTCTAAAACAATGTTTCTGAAAGAATTTGTTTGGATGGGCTGTGAGAATTTCGTTGACAATTTAAGACAGCTACTTTTGTACGCGGTGGTTAGAAATTAGACATGCGTATTTGATGAGAGATTTCAGACGTGGCTGTGATTGACGATGGCAGTGATGAAAGCTATTGTGTGTTGCCTCCTGAAGATCGGTACTTAAGGAAGAAGCACGAAATAAAAAAGGAACGCGAAGTTGAAAGAAGAAACAAGAGGCTCCGTGTCAAGGAAAAAGAAAAGGGCAGGAGAAGGAGAAAATTTGCTTACTATTTTACTATTAGATGAACAAGCAAAGTACTAGGTGAAACTAAGTGAATAAACGAAACAGCGAACCTTATACACTTTCCAGTGTAATTTCATTAAAATGATTTTGTCGCGTTCCGAACACAATTTTCAAATTTTTATGGCAACGTGTCTCACTAATGTGTAGCATTGTGAAAATTACACGGGACGAGTACCGTCGAGGTTTATAAAATATTTGATCAACTTTAAAGAAGATAAACCTACTTCCTTTGAATCATCGTCACCGAAATGATTCGTAGCCAGAATGATGTACGAGTACTGTGTGCCGCGATAAAAATCGTTTACGAATTCTTTAACGTGGCTCGACAATGCCTTGCATTTACAGGAGCCTCGCATGCGAAATATACATCCCTAATTTTACACCATAAAATTTTTAATTTTTTTTTATCACTGGAATACTCCGACGTTGGAGGTTTATAAGAATTGAACAAATTAAAATATGATAAAAACCGTAAGCTGCATCGAAGAAAATCTATTTTTCTTTCAGTTAAAGTAAGAATTTTTTATTTTTCACGTTCCAATCGCTTTTCTTACTAGGGGCAGCTGACATGACACGACGGTAGATAACATAAGTGATTTCGGCGCACTGGTTCGGTCAATTAACAAAATAAAAATAAGCTATTTAGCAATTTTAATTATATAAGCTTTCAACGTTTCAATCTAGGTTTAGATCATCTTCAGGAAAAGTTTTAGAAGAAATATAAATTATTGCTTATGCTATTAAATTGAGTCACAGTGCTCTGGCACTATGTGTGACCTGCGAGTCGGTTGGAATAAGACTCTTCCAACCAGTCTTATTCCAACCGACTCGCAGGTCACACATAGTGCCAGAGCACTGTGACTCAATTTAATAGCATAAGCAATAATTTATATTTTTTCTAAAACTTTTCCTGAAGATGATCTAAACCTAGATTGAAACGTTGAAAGCTTATATTAATCACTTATATTAATTATTACGGTCGAAATAAAATTTATAAATTTTTAAGACGGCAGATAACATTGTAAAACTCCCCCATTTTAAAACTTTACGTAACAAATAGTGTACGAAAATAAAGTTGAAATGTTACCTAACTCTCCTAAAAGGACCCCGATGTTTCACTGACGAATTACCTACCTGAGAAAACAAATTCTAAATTTACCTACTCTCGTAGGTCTACAATGTGGCGTACTTAAATTATTGCGCTTAACGATCCACGTTCCCCAGAATTATTTTCGTGTAACGATAAACGAGCACCTTCGTACACAACCCCCCGACGTGACGTGACCACTTAAGTAAATCTTACCACTGAATTGCCACTGTGCCCCCGTGGACCAACTGCTTTCAATTGAAACGAGACACCGGGTACATTCGAAACTCACTCGAGAATTTCTTACTCCTGGCATTCGTATTCCCTTCGACGTTCCTGTACACCCATTATACTTCGCCGTAACCTTGCGCCGGCAAACAGAATTTCGTTTTACCTCGCCCAACCGACAGAACGTTGACTAATGAGACGTCGTAACGAGTTCGCCCACCCGCGGCCAATACGTCGTCCTCGTCGCTCGAGATCCATCGCGAGCGTACGGACGAGCAGCATTGTCTCGGGGCGAAATTTCGAAAAGGCAGCCACGGATTGCGTAAGGCAGATATTTTTTTCTTTTATTTTTTGGTCGTAGAAACCGTGGCCCATCGCGTGACGAAATCGCCCGGTCGTCTCGCGCCAATCCGCGAACTTGCCTATTCTATTTCCACGAGACGACCACACCTGTTTCAGATGTATTTCGGGCCTCCCTGGCTTCACTTGGGCTACTCGGTGACGATGCCGGTGGACACCGACGAATGATGGATCGCCTTCTAATTGCAAGAGCGCTCTGCGATTAGAAAACTGTCCCAGGGCATTGTCCTCGGCGATGAAGCGCCGGCTATAGATCGCCCTCGAGTGCAAGCATCGAACCGTGGATAGTTATAAATTAGAAACGTACTTCGCAACATTTCATTATTATCCTTATTAATATACCACCCTTGATATATCGAATTCTCTGAATTTTGTTTAACTATTTTGCAAATACAGGTGGAACGGAATGGATTCTTATTGTTTTCTTTTTTAACAATAAAATAAACATTTTAGAATATGTCCACTCAGTAGTGATAAAAACGAATTGAAACAGGTAAATAGTTTTTAACTCGTTTCGACAACTGTACCTACTCTCTCCTGCGAGTTCAAAAATGTTTGATGGGAGAACTTTTCTTCGGCACTATTGAGATTTCTCTGTTTATGCAAAAAATTCTTTCGAATCGATCCGAACGAACAGAGATTCTTCTTTGGGTGAGCACACCTGGTGCCAGGGATTTCTGGTTTTGGGTGAACAACGGCGTTACCTCGCCTCCATGCCTATCTCTGGAACGTAGCCACGATCCCAAATGGCAGAACCCCTCGATATCTTGCATCGTGGAATCTTCCGGGTGCCTTTCATACGCGGCGCGTTATTAAACAATGCCAGCAGGTCCGTAAATCACCACGTGTCATCTCGGAGATATGTGGTTGGACTTGCGCGTGGGAGTAACAGGCAAGTCGATAAATGGTTATCGATTATTACGTAAATAGAAATGACTGGTATTAATACAGGATGCCTCGTGACTCGTGGCGGATTACTTGAAAAGTGTTTGGAAGATGTTGATCGGAACTTATGCGCGTGAGTTTTTGTTTTCGAGGAAACTGGTTTCAAGGAAGGATCTGGTGCGTCATGGTAGCTTTGATTTAGGGGAATTTTTATATAAATTATTGTTTCTTTCCTGTTTGATATTTGTATGCGAATTGAAAGAGAAATATGTGATCGATCACCTCTTTAATATAATAATTGAAATTCTACAGACGTTGGTACAGGATGGATTCGATTTTATGTGACACTGTAATTTTCAGATAATAGATTGAATGAAATTTTAATCGAACGCTTATTTAGATGCGAGTATTGAACGTGATAAATAAAAATTCTCATCCACACATTTATTTAAAACAGTTTATTTTTATGCGTATTAGAGATCTATTGGAGATTGAGAGCAATTGAGCGGAGTCTTTAATATAAATTTATATAATTCTGTGAGTAGAAAAAAAAAGTAAGTTGACCGCGACTCAATCCGATCGCAAGAATCGGAATGAAAGTTTCTTCTTCGAAAACAGATTCGAATGAATAAAAACGAACTTTATAAAATGGGCACAGAAGCGGCATAAATAACAGAGCAACGTTTGTAAGAGGTAAAGTGAAATATCGAGTGTAATAAAGTTATGGTGGACGAATATGGCGAACTTTATGATTCTTGAACGTTCGTATGAAAACAACCTTGATACAGGAAACGAGGAAATATTCATGAAGCGATTGTTGTAACGTATTATTAACGAATATAATTACCGTATGATTCATAGTGTGCCGTTTCGCAGCGAGAGCCTTGATACGAGATATAAACAGAAACAGAGTACGAACCAGAATGTCCTTTTATGGAGCTCTATCGATAATGTATCTAATAAAGTTTCTGTTCGCTATAATCAACTATTCAGTCAACTATCGACAACACACCAGCCGACTATTAGTACTGATCTACGTTATTACGTTTCTACGGTGCATCTCTTTTCCTATTTTTCTGGATCAGCCGTGTTGGAGTCACGTATCAACTCAATGCCAAAAACTTCGATCGTTATAAAATATATAAAAAATATCAAGACGCAAGTTACGTAAATATCGCCCCGTCCACTGTGTCCCAAAGTTCACTAAAGAAATTTGTAACGCAAGAAAAATCATTATCCATCGAAAAAGTAGCAGTACAAATTACTCAAAGTCGACAGCAATGATCAATTTAATTCGTATGTATTTCTAATTAAACCCCCCCCCCCCCCAACTTTAAAACCCCGGAACGCAAAGCGTCTATCGCTGTGGCATTGTGCTTCAGAAACGAAGGCAAAGAAGAAAGGCGAAATTTCTTTTTCTTTTTTACCGAGGAATTAATAATTACACGACACGGACATGACTATTATAAAGCAGCGATGCGGAGAAGAGGGGAAAAAGCGAATAAATACGAGTTACTCGATTCGTTCCCCGTCCATATACGGCGAAAACGACTGAACGAATTATATAGGAGGCTTAACGACACGAGACCGGCCTTTAAAAAGACGACCGAGCGACTCGTCCCATTGAGAGGAAGTCAGCCAACCAGGCCTCGTTCGTCTGGTTCACTGCTTCTTCTTCGCCTTCATTCATCAAACATCGTATTCCAGCGAGAGAAGCCGGCACATCGTCAACCCGAGCATTATTCAGCCGCGTTTTTCGCGGATAATAGCTGGCTCTACAAATAAGATCTTCCACGAGAAGCCGGCGACGAGGCGCTCGGCACATTCCTAGAAGAGAACACCGACGCCAGCCGAGCACTCGTAAACATTCCTGCGCTTCTTCAACGGCGATTCAACGCGTGTACGTCGCAAAGAAGTTTGTTATTTGTAGAGTTCGCGTCTGAAACGCTCCGATCTTCGGAAATTGAGTCTAGCCGTCTTGGTGGAAGGTGCGGTATGAATTTAGATGGTTTGAACGCTGGTTACCGGTTTCAGGGGCAGAGTGCTTGCAAAGATGGAGGAAATATGTCCAGTTGAAGAGTGCAGATTAAAGTATCTACTTGGACGAGCGACGGTAAAACGAGGCCGAGTAGTTATTTCGAGTTGGACTTTCATTTTCATCTCCCGACACTTTTTGATCTTTTCTAAAAACTAAAAACGTTTCGCGGTCCTGGCGGTGCAGAATCAGCTGGAAATATTCTGTTTGCGTCTAGTTGTTTTATGGAGAAGTTAGAGTGTGCGATTATTTAAATGGATACAGTGGAAAGTTGCTGAAAATTACGAATGAAACGGGCGACCTGGAATGTTATGGAGATCCATTTAGACAAACAAAGAAATTTAGGAGCAAGACGTTACAGTTTGTTGGAACTTGGAATCGTAAACAAGGGCCTTCTACCTCGCGCAGGATGCAGCCGAGCGTTGGTAATCGCAGGGAAACGGGATAATCAAGCGCGTAGAGGCTGGAATTTTATTGGATCGTTAAAGGGAACGGCGATCCGCGACAATTTCACCCGTTTAATTCGCGGTGATCCGTAACTTTCTCTTGCTTTAAATTGCAGCCAGCAACTAGCGCGCTACAGATCGCATATCTTCTCGACTCCTTAACGCCACGCGATGCTATTCCAACTATTCGACCACTATTTCACTAGCGCATAACATTTCACGTGCTGAGAGTCAACGTTACTCCAGTCTTCTTCTTTCACAGTGCACTTGGAATCTCGGAACTAAGAAACGATATAAATGAGAAGAGAAATATTTATTTAGTGTTAACATTAGATCGAATTCGTAGAATGTAGCGTGGAAGATTGAATTCTTATGGAACCACGAAATACGTCCACTAGCGTTCCATCTATAATGAAGAGACTACTGTAACCACAGCCACTGTAGCTAGGAAAGCGTGTCTGTCATTATGTAACTTTCCCATTGACTCAGACTTGAGGGGCCCCGCGGATGTTGGCATCGAAACGAATCTATCGCGGAACGATCCTGAAGCGTAGATCGTCCTCGCGGTTTCCGATAATGCGTCGCGAGGCCAGACCGGCGAATCGTCTGTAATTCCACCCACGTGCTCCGTCTGTCCTACGGTCCATTCATCAAACCGCGCGCGAGTACTTAAGTTTCGCTCGTAACCGGCCGAAAGATAGACGGGGCTGCGCGCCAACGTGGAAACGGTCTTATATGAATACACGTACGCGTCTCGTACATAAGCAGCCCTTACTCCTTACAAGGCGAGAGCCTCTACAGCCTCTCCGTCGGGGAAGAAAGGTCGAGATAGCAGCTCGATATAAAACGATCCAGCCGGTCATTTATTTATTCCCCCTACGGACATGTACGCGCGTACAGGCTGATCCTCGCGAAGTGGCTGATGGGGGCGCAGGGTTTCGAGGGACTGGTGTATGAAAGTGTTCGGTAAGGGGAAAAAAGTGGGGGTTAGAATTTTCGGAGCGTAGGATACTGGGAAAGATCGCGCAAAGATGGCCGTAGTAGTTTCTATTTTGATAGAGTACAATCGTGGGCATTTGATTATCAATTATTCTAGCGTTAAGGGGAGGTTCTAGTCTAAAAGTCGATTTTTTTTTGTTACACTTTTCGATTGTTCAACCTTTCAGGAATACGCGTTTAAAAGGATTTGTTGAAATTCGTAAAATTCCCGAAGTTATAGGCATTTTAGTAGCGGAACACCGGCCACTCGGCGCTCAGGTAAAACTTTATAAACGCGTTTTTCTCGAAACAGTGTTCTCAAAACGGTGGGACCTATATCTCCCAAAGTTATTATCCGATTCGACTGAACCTTTTTTTATTTTGAAGAATATACTTCTGGCTAGGGGGGGGGGGGCAGACAAAATTACAAAATGGCGAAAATTTATAATTTTTAAAGGCGTGGAAAGGACGCACGGTATAGGGAAAAAGTGACTTCAAACTTCAAGTGTCGTTATTTTCTCAAAAAATGTCATTTTTGTAATTTTGTCTGTTTCCCCCCTAGCCAGAAGTATATACTTCAAAATAAAAAAGGGTTCAGTCGAATCGGATAATAACTTTGGGAGATCCAGGTCCCACCGATTTGGATGAATTTTTTGACGCCTTGACTTTAACGACTGCCCAGCGCCGTCTGCAATGATTAATTATAAAACAAAAAATATATTTCTGTAATTTAAGACATCCTTAATACAATGCAACAAGTTCCATTAAATTATACATAGTAGTTTGTCTTTAATTAATTCCTAAAGATCACCTATTTTTTGGGGCTCTAGACCGGAACCTCCCCTTAAGGATGTGTGAAAACACTCTTCCTTAGGAAAATCTTTTTTCAGAGGGATGCAATAGTGGAATAATTCTTAGGTGATGACTCTACCCTTGGGTGGTTTTACCCTACTCAACGATCGTTACTTTTGGACATGGACATAACTGTTTGAAGTTAGTAAAACCTTACGAAGGGAAGTTAAAAGCATTTTCGGAACTTATCATACGTCCCTAAATTCGTGTTAAAAGTATATGGAGCCTTAGATATAAAAGTAAATACACCTCGCACCAGGAATGTTTAAAAGATTTTTTTAATGAAACGATCGAATACCTCGAGAAACTGCTAATTACAAGTCTCCTTCTTCATCCTCTTTACGAGTCCCACTGACCGGTTAGAGTTCTTCCAGCAGCTTTGAATCTGCCTGTACACGTTTATCTACGCCGTCGCGGGCACAATGATTTCATCTAACCGCACGATCGAGCCGTGATTTACAGGTTCCCGTCTCTCGATTGTCGCTGCCGAGGGACTCGGCTTGTCGCGCCGCCGTTTCCACGGAGAAGCCACTGGAACCGACAGTGATCCGTGACAGAGGTCGCGACACGATCGATCCACGAATCTCGTGGCTGAATTTCAATTACACGGGCTCTCACCGATGCGTGCAACGCCATCCAGAAGGGCGACGAACGACAGAGCGCATCGACGAAGAAACAATCTCCATTCGTAGCTGGAAAAACCGAGGCGGGGAAAGAAAAGGGGGACAAGAAAATTGCTATGCACCGACAGTCCGTGATCTCGATGATAATCAAGCCGAGGAATTTATTCAACAAAGGTTTTGTTTCTCACGGTGAACGGTTCATTTGTAACGCCCTCGATTCACGCTTAATTGCGCCTCGAGGATGAAGCGTCCGATTTGCATGGATCGGGACTCGAAGTGCGTGCACGCTGCCCCAAGGATCGCGATAGACGTTGCGGCGAGTAGAAAGTGATAATTTATGGTGATCGAACGGTTGGAACTTCTACGACTTTATGCCGAGAAGAAGAAAGTTATCGCTAACAGGGGGGGCGGCCTTCGTCTTTTCGTTCAAATGCTGTTACTGGGTTAACGATTTGGGAATCTCGTTCGAGGGGACTTGATTAGGCGTAGAAGTCGTGAGAAATTTAGAGTAATCGAGGATAGTTTGATGAGATCTGATCAAGCGATCATCGGTTTCAGTAAAATGGCAATTAAGGTTTCAAAAGGAAGTGGGACTCACAATCGGTGTGAAAATATCTGATGGAATCCGAGGAATTCGCAGAATTCAAATTTAAAGAATACGGAAACTGCAGGAATTCGCAGAATTAAAAATGACTTTCCCTTTATTATATTACTGGGATTAGGATCTTTCACGTACCTTCGATCCGAATACCATCAAATCATTCCGCACGATCAGAAACCTCTGCTTAAAACTAGAACAGCGGAAAGAACTCCAAGCATCTTCTCCACCGAAATTTCCAGCTTCGTCAAACCCACTTCAACCCCCGTCGAGCTGCGAACCTCCCCAAATCCCACTAGCACAGTCCTCCCATCACCAACGCAGCCCTGATTGAAAGCAGTGGCGTAGATCGATTCGAAAATCAATTGCTCGGGCGGCGAGTCGAAGCGTCGACGCGACAGCTCGATTTATAAATCCAGGTCGTCGTTGGCACCAGAGCCGATGCAGCGGCGCCCGAAACGAGCGCATTGTTTCCGCGGTGCGGAGACGCGCGCGCGTAACATCGATGGCCGGTCCACCCTCGATAGAAACAAAACCAGAAGGCAGCCGGCGTGTGCACGAGGAAAGGCGAGCAACATGAATGAAGCCTCCATTCATGCGTGCCACTAACCCCTTCCTTCAACCCCCTCGCGGGACCGTCTATGGAGCCTTGTCCGGTACGAACGCGACACGACTGTGCCGGCGAGGCGCGCGCGCACACACGCGGGCTCGCCTGCGCGTGTAGAACCGGGACCACTGTGCGGAGCGGCGCAAAACGAAGCGCCGCGGCACACGTGATCGCCATTGTTGATCGCGAGGAAGAACCGGCAGCGCCGGCCTGCCGCGTTATTCCCTGCTTTTCTTTTTTGCGGGGACAAGAAGACACTGATAGCATACTCGTTCCCCCGTCGTAAGTGGTAGCCTCGAGAGGCTCCCTCCTCCCCGATACGTACCAGGAGGAAGCTCATTCATCCGCTTGGTCACGTAAGCGAGATTAGGCGCGTTCGGCGCCGATGTTTTTCGAGACTAATGACGCGGGTATCGTCGACCCCTTGCAGATGGTTGAATGGATTCTTGTTGGGCGGTTCGTCGGGGAGGTGGGTCGGATTTAACGGCGGGGGGATGAGGTATTCGCTAGTTTCTGGGTTTATTCGGAATTATCGGGGTTGCAATGTTTTAGCACTTTCGCAGCTCGTCGGAAATAAGGTAAATGTCCCAATACCTGGACATTTAAGGTACGGCGGACACACGTTTGTCCATTTATTGCGCTTGGCAACCGTGGGCTCGAAATCTCAGTTTTGCTACTTTTGCAGATCCACGGTATTTACAAACTGCTCATACGCGGTTTTGCACTATCACCGACGATATTATTATCGTCAGCGTTTTCCACCCTCTGTACACCTCTACTTACAGCCCTTCAGTAGCATCTTAATAATTAAACACAGGAGACTAAACGGAGACTTAAACCTTTGCACGAATTTCAACACTGGCGCTGAACTCGTACAGTGACCAGTGACGGATTTAACAGCCCTGCCAAAAAGGCCCCCGGGGCCATCTTCAATAAAAAAATTATGACTGTACCCAAACACTATATTTTTTTTTTTGGCCCGTTTTCAGTAAACTACCTCTTCGTTCTCCCGAAAGACTGGGCCACACAGATCGTCTGCCACCGGGGCCTTTTCCCTTAAATCCGCCACTGGCAGTGGCTGCATCTATGAGCAACTCTCTCATCCGCGACACTTAGAAACTTTAGAACTCTCGCAATTCTAACCCGTAAATTCATCATCGTCACCACTAATCTACAAGAAGAAAGGAAAACCGGTATCTCTAAAACGCTGATACTTAGACTCGCAACCACTCCATTCCTTAATTATCCTGTTGCCATCCCGTTACGCGACAAGGCGACAGTAATCGCGGCCATCCATCTTCGTTCACTTTACATTTCCGTAGGAACTTTTACCATTTCGCGGCGCGGCGCGCAGGAAATACCAGATCCCGAGGATACGTCGGAAGCCAGAATGAAAATATGAGGGACGGACGGCGTAAAAGCAGAACGTTACAGAGGAATGTAATATGCTTGCGCCGTCTATCTGGAATATAACTTCGTAGGACGCGAGCGGACTTAACGAGTCCCAGCGTCGACGAGTTCCCGAGAACTCTGGGGGGTGGGAGGGGGGGGGGGTGGTCAGAAAAGGAGGATTCCTGTCTCATTCATCGGTTACGAGGAAGAAGAGTCCTGCCCCATTCATCGTAGTCCCGTCACGGTTGACGGCGATCTAGGATCGCTGGATTTTAAGCTCGGCAAGAACGCAGCGCGCCGGAGAGACTGGCGCAGTCCCAATGGGAAATAAAGAACACGTTTCTTCCTCGGCGCACAAATAGAAGCAACAAGAATGTCATAAGCAACGAGCGAATGGAAGGGAGGCGGTGAATCCTGTCCGCGTAACGAGCGCCCACCGTGATTACAGTACTAATGGAAACGCGCTCTTTATATGGTAAAATGAAATTACGGCTAACAACGGCGGATTAAAATATCATCGAGCCACTGGCGTACGAAACTCTGTTCTCTAGCTTGTCTCTTCCTCGGGGCAAAGAAGAGAATTATCGAGAACTCGGGGTGTCGTTAGTCCTCAACCTGGCGAAGACGACTAAACTCGTCCCTCGAAAATTCCTCCGTGTTGGATAAGATTAGTTGATTTGCCACGACAACTTGGAATATTCACTCGAACGAGTTTCGACTGAAGTTTCTCACTCGAAATTGGATATCCCATGTGCAACGAGCCGTGGCTGCGGCGACGCGAAAGGCCGCTGATAAGCGAAAGGATTTTTGGGTGTTTTCCCTTCGCAGACGCGAGATCGAAAAACGGTTGAGTGGGAAATTTTCACGTACGTAACACATGTGGTACCGACATGATACGTTAAGCATATATGACAGTGGCAACAATGGTTCTCCCTACGCAAGACAATAATTACCGTAAACTGGGGTGACTTTGCCCGCCGGGGTGACATTGCCCACTTTTTTACTCTGACTGAAAAATTACCATATGATTGAATTCGCTAATTTTTTTTTTTTTCGTTAGACCTTGGAGAAATTATTGCTATCGATTACAAAACACGATATGTTCTGATTACTTTACAATAAAATAAAATAAAGTCTTTCCGAAGAGTGGGCAATGTCACCCCGGACGGGCAAATTCACCCCAGTTTACGGTATTCGTTTATCTTTCCTTATTACTAGACAAATTATTTCACATTGGCAAGTAAATGTACTTGCTATTATACTTACACGTTACTTAACGATTTCAATTTCACTTCATACTCATCATCCACAATAATTGCACCGTTAAAAAGCCTCTTAAAATCTCTCCATTGAAAGAGCTCTTAAAAATGAAGCAGCCGTTGAGAAACTGGGTAACGTCACCAAGCGCAAGTTTGTTTCAAAGCACTCGACGACAAGCTGTTAAAAATGTACCGTCTCCGTGAAGTGGATCGTCGAGGAAAAGAAGCGAACGCCGAGGTGCCGGGCGGGTAACGAATTTTCGCGCGCGTCCTCGGGTTTCGCTTGAATAAAGATCGTAAATAAAGAAGTTACCGGTAATAACACGGTACGGAGCGCTGGGCAAACGTAATTTATCAGGGCCAATTATATCCGAGGAGGTGTTCACCGGGCGCGGAGCAGTTTTGAGACGGTGCACTTTCGAAAGCGATCAATTCGGCGGTGCGGCAGCGGCACCGATGCGATTTATCGATCCAGATCTCGGGCTCGGCCCGTCGTGTCCACCCGGGGATCCGATCCGGGCTTCGTTAGCTAATATTTATACCGGCGATATTTTAATTGATTGCGCGGATCGTTCAATGCCATTGTGCCCGCCTCTGAATGGAGAGACGACGATCCAGATAAACCCACGCCGGGGCCCCTTGTCCCCGCGTGCTAAACGGTCCGCGGCTGGAACAACGATGAAAATGGCTGACCGGCAAGAACTAGCCGAGTTATTAATCACCCGGTGAACGGTGATTATTTCTCCCGGGCGCATGCAAGAACATCGCCGTGCCACGCGTGGATAGACGCCGCGGACACGCGCGTACGTACACAATACGCTCTCTGATTACGAATACAACGTGTAACCGGTCGCCGTAAACAAATTAACGAGCGAGCCGAGTGCTGTTTCGATCGGCGATTAACGGTCGACTACGCGTGACCTATAACGCACCGATTGATAATTGAGTTCTAAGATTGCATGGGTTTGAAGGGGAGCATGGTTAATGGTCCTGAGGATAATCTTCCTCGGACGTTGCGTGCTCCTCGGGGTCGACGGCGAAGTCGTGGGAAATGGTTTTATCGGTTATTTACGCGTAGACGATTTCCTTCGAAGACCTTTCGTTTATTCCCATCTTCTACTCGAAATTTCGCGATACTGTAATTAGACGGACTCTGACGCGAGCAATGCTTATAGCGGTGATGAGCCGAGTCCGAATTTGAATTGAAAGGAATATGAAAACTCGCAGTAAGAATGCGCTGCGTGGGAGATGCTGGAAGTCGGTTAATAACAGTGATAAATTTTGTGATAGAGTACCGTGAAAGAAGAAGATGAAAGCTGAGAGCCTTGAAAGAGATTCTAGCTTCCGAAGTTGCCCTACTTCTCTCAAAATGACTGCTCCAGAAATAATGCTATTAAAAAGTACTACAAAATATTTCTCCTAATATGGAATAATTCAGAGCGTCTCTCACTCAAGTTCCCCTGTTCAGGCAGCAAACAAAACTTCCGCCCCTTACATAGAATCGACGGTGCACCAGACGACAGTAATCCTCACGTATCGACAAGGAGTTCTGATTCCCAAGAGGTCAGTCGAAATTATTACTACTAATAAGATGAAAGCACGCTGTCATAAATCATGGCAACGTCTATTATACGATATACGGGGGTGAAACAGAGGTTCGGGGGATACCATCATCGATGCGAATAGTTCTGCCCTCCTTAGTTAAACTGTCCTATCTAGCATTTTTTCATTTTTTGAGACACGTTGAAATATTTGAAGTTCCACGCGTCTTTTACCTTTTGAGTAAAGTTAGAAAACTCTACGTGCTTCGTAAAGGTTTATAAACAGTTTAATGTATTTAACCTAACTTCTTTTAAAATGGTTAATATATCTTATCTAAAACAATTAATTAATTGGCACGGTAATAAAACATTCCCTACCCGTACACCTATTACAAAAAATTATATTACGCTATTACAAAATAATGACAACGTGTTTGAATTTGAACGAAGGGAAATAAGTACGGTATAAAGTAAACGATAAAACCTCAGTTTTCTCGGTTGTTTCGAAATGCTAGATAGGACATTTTAACTAAAGAGGGCAGAGTTGGCATCGTTGAAAAGTCCTACGCTCGAAACTCTAATGCCTATAGCTTATCGCATTACCATTCAGCCTCGCCATTCACCCGTTAACCACATTATTTGTCAACCGAGATGTCTTCCGCGCGCAAAGCTCCACCGATCCTCCGTTCTCACAATCCCTGGCGTCGCGGCCGGCGAGAGGCTGCAATTACTTCGGCCGGCTTTGCCCCGAAACTGCCCGATCGTCGAGCACCGTGCCCGTGGATGTGACATTTAAATAATCGTCCCGCGCGGCCCGAGCGCCGATCGGGCCCCGTAATCATCGTGCCTTCGCCTTAAACAATCTTCCTCGGGTGCGTGTACCCAAGGCGCGCGGAGGATGCAATCAATCCTCGTTTATACGCACGCATCGCCAGCTGGAATACCGGCTCATCGTTTTTAAGAAAGCTATCGTAAATTATACCGGGCCGGGACGTGTCCCATATGGAATCGTACGTTTACAGGCAAACGGCGCACGGATGGCCAACGGTAGAAAACCGCGAGGCTGCAGTAATAACTGTTTACCCACGCGCCCGGAATTAGAATACATATCCGGCCGATAATTTATGGAGGAATTATGCGGCACAGTGTACGGGCGCGTTATTATGTGTGTCAAGAAGAGACAACGGGGATCGCGGTTTCTCGTTTAGCGGCGATCGGAGGCGCCGCGGACCGTTCTCTCTCGGCGACGCGGGCGAGGAAAATCACGCTAGAAATCACTGGTCGACGCTGCTTCGGGTCGATAGCGACGAGTACATTGGAACGAGGGAATATTGCTTTTACGGACTATTGGCGTGTCAGAGGTTTGTGTCGCGATTGCATTTCAGGGCGCGTTTAGAAGAGGAGAATTTGGAAAAATCGAGGTGTTGGTCTTTTGTTACCTTCAAGTCGGTACGTCGGGCTGATAATATAAGGTGATGTAAGAACCTTTTCAACGATCTGACGACCGCACCTTTTCGGAGTAAAAGAATAAATAAAGATAAACGAAGGAGTGACTAATTTTGCGCTGCGTTCTACGGTGAAATAAACTGCTCCGGTGATCTGTCGTAAATACGAAGAACCTGTGTCTGATCGACGATTCGTCTTCTAGCGCGTAAAATCTTCCCGCTAAATTATTCGAATTTCGACTGATCTAATCAGATTTACATTACCGTTATTTCGTCCGATAAATTTCGACAGAGGGTTGCGCTAAGAAATAAAATGAAACTGCCAACCATACACGGGACGGCCAAAATGTCGAATACCGAAAGTCCTTCTTTAGCAACGCGACTATGTATCGAAACACAAAGTGGCTGCTCGCCGCGCGTAATTATTATTTCCCCGCGTTTCGCCCAGAATCGAGGGCATAATGACCGGTTGTAAAATTTAACAAGCACCTTATAAAGCACACCACGCGACGGTTAAGCATCGCAGTCCAGTATCGCCTCTCGCGTCTCGCCGTCAAAAATCATAAGCTTTCTTCTCCATTACGACACGAGATTCGAAAGCCAGATGCGAGGGGCGACCAGACCACGCGTAGGTGAAAAATCCCGACAAAAGCGATGTTGATCGCCGCTGGGATCATAAAATGCACAATCGGTTGGCGATGTTTCGTCGATCGCGATAACGGGCCGAAAGATTACGAGGTCGCGCGCGGCGACACTCGGAAAAGATCGCAAGGCTGAGGCGAGGCGTTCCGTTTCTTTTCCTTCGAAATGACTTCATCCGCGGACGATTCCAAGGATTTCGTCGGGGGAAGGAAACAAAAAGCAGGCAGCAATCACGGCGCGGAATGCGCGGGAAGGTCGAAATAATAGCCGCGGCGACGAGCGGCGCTGATACGCGACAGCGCACAGGTTGGGGCCCGTCTCAGGCCGGGAGAACCGCGCTGCCGATCTCCGTCGGGTTCGTCCCCGTTGACTAATAACGCGATTCTGTATCGCGCTAAATTCCTTGGGGCTATTTCTGCCGGTTTATGGAGACCCCTCGTCGAGGATATCGCGATCGCTTCGCGATTAATTGCGCGTTCCGTTCGCCACGAGCCCGAGAGCTGGAAGTAAATAAACCCGATCTTGACCTTTCGACGAGCCTGGAATCTCCGCGCGACCTTCCGTCTAGAGAAATAAAGCAAAGGGAACGGGAGGAAGATACGAACGAGCGTTTCTTCTTATTATTATTATTATTGGAACTTGGCGTTGCATATGGAGCGTTCAGAAAGCGTAGCTGATAAGATCGAAGTGATACCGTGTGGTTTCTTGATGTTGATAAATGGTGGTCATTATTGATTGCTAATACAGCATCGGTGCATCAGTTAAATCTCTAAATAGTTACTATTTTCGACACGCGTTGGAACCTTTTTCGATAGAGCCGTCAGTGTGAATGGTAAAGAATATCGTTTCTCGGTTTTGGAACGGGTTCGCACTGAATCGTCATGGAATTGACGCGTGTGCACCCACCTTTATACTCGAAACGTTTCACGGTAGTTTGCACAAGATCGGGTCATCGAAATTGATATTTTAAAGAATTCGAGAAGATCGAGATACCGCTGAAGAAACGATCATTATCTTCGGGCTGAACCTGAAGACCTCGTAACCACCGGTTAGATAGCAACTGGCAACACGATTTGAACTACATGTACTGTTAGCTTCTTCGATTTATCTACCCTTATTAGAAACAACTTTGAAGGGATACTGAGATAACCTTGCAATTAACCCGCTCCCTCCCTATCGCTCTTCGTAGAAATACTCGTGTGTAAATCATTTAGATCCTGAGCATCCAAAGACATAAGAACTACTTCTGAAACTACTAAGAAACAATTCTGCAGCTTCAAATCAGCACATTAAAGAAGAGAAGATAATCATTATTTGCAGAATATTGAAAGAGAGAGCTGCAAATTGTTCGATGGTTCGGTCGACCGACTGGAGTCTGCTCTTTGCATTTAAGAAGATTAGAATCTTTCTTCCCTTTCAGCGTGATCCGTTTGCAATTTTATTCAAGTTCACTCACACCGACCCTACTAATTAGAGCTCACAACCAAGAGAATGATATCTCGATAATTGGAATTTTTAGCTTTCTGTGAATGGATCTCTTCGCTCGGCTTTATGATACGCGAAACTGACTGATGCCAGATTGCTCGTTTTAATCAGTTTTCTGCCGTTACTCATTTATTTCGATTTCGCGTAAGAAATCGTTACGCTGGTCGAGGGAAGTAGGCGTGCCGGCTCCGCAATAATTACGAGATATAATTAGCGAAATTTATGGAAACGAAGAAATCTGGCTCGTTCCAAGAACTATGATAAATAAACATACAAAACACCGTCGTTAAAAGGAATGATTCGCGGTTTCCTGGACGATGCCGCGTTTTTGCGGAAACGCGTGAATTGCTACATTCGCACTGCTCGGTAATAGCATTTTCCAGGGGCCGTAAATTACGACACAGCCATCATTATCATTCCGTTCTCGATTATGAAAATATCTGGCGCGGTCCAGCTACTTAGGCGATCATTGTGCGCACTTCGCTTGATCACATAATAGCTCTCACTGACTCGGTCGAGTGTCCCGCTACCAATAATAAGAAATGTCTCTATTCGGCGCAAATCGACGGTTGAATTTCTACTTAACTTTACTAGAATCTCTACGTGAGTCTACAAGAGGTTCTACGGAAACAATTCTGGGTAAAATCGAACGAACGATGGACGAATCCCGAGCACTTGGAAATATCGTGCGGAGCTCAAAGTAGTAGTTCAATGGTTCGAGTACTCGATTCAAATATCGAGTACTTACACTGAATATTTAGTTTAAGAATATTGGAAGTACTGGATCCTATTTGAATACCGGGGAAATTTCAAGCACTCTGTCCGAATTTTAGGTACTCGAATATTTAAGTGCTCGACAAGCATTTCAAGTACTCAAGTCAAATTACGAGTACATAGATGTTTCGAGTACCGTGCTTAAATATCGAGGATTCGAATACTTCCCATTACGATAGACTCTCAGGTACTCGAATACTTTAAGTGCTCAGTTTGAATTTCGAGTGGTCTATTCGACTTAAGAGCCCCAAGTTCGAATTAGTGTATATACGTATGTTCATCTTGTTTATCCCCTGCTATTTGGGGTGACAAGCCACCGTAAACAAAGCAGAGTCTTGAAACAATCTTCAAGATCTACCATCAGAGTTAAGAATATTCGATCGAGACCATTCCCCACGGTTGAGAGGAAAAGCGAAGCACGACTGAAATAGTAAAGTTGCCCGCGCGACAACGCCGTGAATGATTTGAAGGAAAATTCGATGACATCGGCGTATCGGCAGATTTCGAAGAAGACTGAAGATCGTGCGAAGGGACTCACCACCATCGGATGGGGATCCATAACGGGCCTGCTGGAGGTGCCTGTGCCCAGTTTGTCAACGAACCGGCCCCACGTCGCGGCTCGTCTCTTCGGGCGGTTTCCTCGCGTGGCGAATCGGCGGCGCGCGCTCCGCGAGGCCGCGGAGACTTCAGGTCGCGGAAAGCCACGCGGCGCGCGCGTCCACGCGCTTTAGGCTGGCCGTCAATCGGCACACACGCGTCGCACCTTCCGTTTCTCGTCCGTTCCACTGGAGACGATCCACGCGAACTGTCCGGCACGATGCCCGAACTCGAGACCTCTACCCGTTCCAGCTATCGGCGGGCACGTGCGATTACGCCGCAACGTGCGATCGGATCCTGACCGTCGACGGTGTAATTCGCCGCGTCAACGATCCCATTCGATTGTCACGCGACCAACGAGTTCGTCGGGCCCACCGCGGCACTGTCCTCGCGGAACGTTCGCGGGCTGCCGTCTCAACGCGGCAACGAAACGAAACGCGAGGTCGTCGGCCAAGAGTTGGCGACGACGGTGAACGCCGGTAGCGCGCGTATTTTCGAAAAGGCGAGAGCGACCGCGCCGTCGCGGTGCCAGACGAGGGACGAGCGTCGAGGGAGGACGAATCTCGAACGACTAGGGAGACGCGCTAGGGAGAGAAGCGAAACAGCCAGCCCGAGCGCGCGTTCGAACCGATGCATCGCGGCAGCGCGATTCGAGCGAACTATTCGTACGCGGTCGCCGGGCCTCGGCCAACCTCGGCCAACCTCGGCCAACCTCGGCCCCCTTCGACGTTCCCGGCAGGCTGTGCGGGCGGCTCCACCAACGGCCGGGCGCCGTTCGTCCGGCGAGTGGAGGGGAGGGGGACGTTTCTGATGCTCGTTCGAATTTCTCTGTCGGTGCGCGCGACTTCCTAACTAATTTGAAGGATTTCGGAGGTGGCTTGGAACGGGGTTAAGGATCGCTTAGCGTGAGATATTGGAAGGTGTTCGAATTCGCGTGGGAATACGGTAGAACTGTCCATTTGTGTTCATGCGAGAAGCTTGATCCGAAATTCACAAATCCACTTCTCGTAGCCAAAACCGTAGAAGAAGCCACTTCTACTCGAATTAATCGCACCTTGGTCCAACCATTGAGTCACAGCGTGCAAATAAATTATGCACTAAATTTGATCGTCGAACCGTCTTTATGATTTACTAGCAACGTAAACAAGAAGGAGAATTGCCAGACGATATGCACGAATAAAATTGTTACATTAGCGTGATCGTAAAATATGTTAAATTGTGTAAATATAGGATGCTGGATGCAATGAATTGCGACAGAGAGAGAGTGTTAACTGGGAATTAATGTCCTGCGATTGGATATTAGTGCCAGCTGGACGAAGGAATCAAATATATTTATTAAACTTCGCGTCGCGTAGCGTGGAAATCGGTACTCCCGTGCAAAACAGGAAGCGATCCCCCGGGGTGGAGAAATGCAGATATCATTTATCCGCGCCGATATGAATGCCAACGCGCGCCACTATAAAAATACCTGTAACTATGCTAGCAGCGGGTTCAGAGTTTCGAGAACGAGATGTAGTTTATGCCAGCTTCGATACGCGATAAGCCTGCTCTATATGCGGAAGCGTGTACGTTGCAGCGGAGTTCTTTCAACGTCCTCTAAATCAGTTGATAAACGATAAGGTTCAAGCATCTGTACTTTTACTCGACGTACGCGTGTAACGCGATACCCTAGCAAACAACCAACAAAACTACGATTCTATCGCTTCGATTCTGCGAGCAATACCTACATACAACAGGCTACTTTTTATGTATTTATCTACAGAGTTACTTGTAAATATAGTAGACCACGAAGCATACAATGCTGTGCAATGCGATTAATTATTGCATTGGAATGGCTGGGCAAATTTCAATTTGGATAGTTGCCGGGGAATGATCAAAAGAAAGTTTAAAAGCTTATCATCACTGATTTATTCTGAGCAACCCCGAATTTTATGAGATATACATTTTAAGACACAATTCTTTCTAATGCAATCATTTCATTTCTGTTACCATTCACAGTTTAAACCTCAAACTTCCTTCTAACCACTACTGTAGCCAAAAGCAAGATTTTTGCAGTACCTAATAGTTGCTTGCAAGATTCTGTTTAATTCCTCGTAAATGGGTCGATGTGCACAAATTTTGGGATGCAATTCTGTTTAAAGATGGAGAATTTCTTTTTAACCCTTCTTGAAGATTTCCGACCCACGCGTGTATTTTCTCCATTCCGAATAAACAGAAATATATTAAAAACTGCCACTGCTTTGTCGCCATGCTGTACATTCAAGTACCTACATGTATATGTATACATACTTTTCATCATTAGATCTTCAATTTCGCCTGCAGTGTGCCTAAGCAGTTAAGGGGTCATTCTGGTTAGACGATTTGAGAAAATCGATTTTTCTTTATAACATTTTTCGAAAGTAGATATCTTCAAGAATGTACTATTAAATTTTCATTGAAAAATTCTAATTATTTTCGCTTCTACGTAGGTATTTTGTAGGGAGCGCAGAGCCTCGACCACCATACATAAAAACTTTGAACGCGTTTTTCTAGGAACGGCATTTTTTCACATGGTGCAGGTAAAATCTCAAAATCTATCGAACCGATTGCTTTATAAATTGAACTGATTATTCTGCACACCTATACCTCTGGTCGGTACTACAACCAAGTATTTCTGTTGAGTCTAACCTACTTTTAAAATCGAAAATAGCACGGTAAACACAGCCAAAATACATTGATTCTTGTATTTTGCCCACCATTTTGTTAATTTTAAGGATAAATTATTTATTCTAGTACGGGCCATAGCGACTGTCATACTGATCAAGAATCTGTTTGTATTTTTAGTTTTAAATAAGTTCAACTGCTGAAATCACCTGCACGAGCGAGGCATGAATTTTTAAACATGTCATCAAAATCGCCATCAAAACCATTTTAGAAGCAATAATTTTATAACTTTTATATTTTTTATTTACCGTAGAAATGTAGTTTAATCGATAGAAAAAAAGTTTCATTCCATTACTATAATGCCTGTCTTCGCAATAAATTCCTGAAAATCGCTGAATTTATCGGCGCGCTAACCAGAATGACCCCTTAAGCCCACATGATTGACTGCAAGGGCATTACACTGTATTACGCTTATTCCTGTCACCAAACGGCATCTGGCACTTTACCCTGGTCTTGCATATCCGTTACGATTCAGCACAGGGAAAGACCAGACCGTCTAAGTGATTTACATTCCCTGGCACTCGACCAAGCTCCCTCGGTATGATATCGTACTTATTTACATCTTACATCGAGTTTCCTCTGCCCATCCAAATACGAAACGATGTTCACCATCGGGACACTTGATCTCGATCTGTTCTACCGAAACCCTTAAAGTAACGAGAAACCCCCTGGGTGTAGAAATTGGCGGTGGTAGAAAGAAAGCTTGAAACTAATTTATATAACTAAGTACTACGTTGGTATACAGTGGCGGACGAAAGAAAGTTTATAACTTTAAAATCGCATAACTTTTTTAGAATCGATCTAAATGGCTCGAGTTTTTTCGATTAGCTAGAAGGATAGGTTACTAACTTACGTGTTTCTTCGTTTTAGTAAAGGTAATAGTAAAGGTCGTTTCTCAACTGTTTTTTTTTTTCTAAGCCTGTAATGAAAATTCAAAAACCCCGTTTGTAGATTTAAGTAAGTTGCGTGTGCTGAAATTTTCACAAAAATCGAATAACCTTGCTGTGAGCAGGGATTTTAGAATTTTCATTACGGGCTCAGAAAAAAATTGAAAAAACGTCCTTTACTGTTTCTTTCACTATCCCGACCGATTGCAATTTTTATCAAAACGACGAAGCACGCCACTTGGTAAACTAATCCTTTTAGCTTTTAAAAAAACACCCAAACCCTTTGGACCAATTCTGAAAAACTTATGCGGTTTTAAAAGATGTAGAATTTCGTCCACCGCCGCAAATATAATAGAATATAAATATAATTCTTTCCAATTCACCTGTCTTATTTCCTTTGCCTTCTCCTTACCACTGCTGTAGTTTCTGTAAGACAATCTTCGTATCTGATAAAGAAGCAACGTAAATTGCGAATCGTTCTAAATTCCCACCAGAGAATCCCTGAGCATCCTAAAACCATTCCGCCTCGTTGTTAACGAAGGAACAACAATTATTGCTTCCCCGTAGAGGCGGGCGCGTAACGTCCCCAAGTAACGTCCCCGCTTCTAGAAACTATCTTAGCTAATGGCGGATCTATTTCCACGGTCCGCGATTCAGGTAGAACCAGTTCCCTCCTCCGCCCTGCGACGAATTCTGGATCCGGTAATCGTGGGATCCGCCGGCCACGCGGATTACTTCCGGGCTTGTTACTCCGTTCCCCGGCGGGAGGCCAGTGTGTGCGTGTAATTACGTAAACCAGATGATACGAGCGGCGGTCACGGTTCGCGATTGCAGTTACTTAGATCGAAATGACTGAGGTAAGATGGAGTAAGTGCAGACTGTAATTCCGTCCGAAGTAAACGCGCCCACGCGGCAGCGCCAAAGAAGGCCAGAAGCGAGGCATGGATTTGTCGTATTCGTTCATAGAGAACATTCAGACCAACTTAATATACGAGCCGGCCGGGGTATACGTTCACCCGCCCATCCCCTCCCCCCATTCTCCCTGGGGGGGGGGGGGAGGGAAACTCGTTCGTTAATGCTCTGAAAACGGTGCAATATTTTTACTTAATAACGGCACCCAGCCGCAGCACGCCATTTCTCTCTACTTCGACGAGGTTATTCGCGCGTAACGAACACTCTCTCGACTCTTCCTCAACGTGTATCCGTGTGTGCATATCGAGGTGGGACGTTTAAAATGGCCCCGCGCCCGACGGGAATTAAATGAAACGGAAGACGCGCGACGCGATTAAGTTAAGGCAGATCGGGTGGCAACGAAGTCAGGGCTCGCGTGTAACGCGAATTAATGAAGTTTCCGGGGTACAGAGGTACATCGACTTTCAGCGCGGACGAACTTTCCTCGCGGCATTTTATCGCGCCGTTATTTTGCTCGGTTTAGCGCAGGCGAAAAGGTAGCAAGAATTCTCATAATCCTGGATAAACACTGCTTTCTGCTTCTTTCCTTTTTTTAACGGGTGTAGGTGCTGCTGGGAACGCGCAGCGGCGTTGATTAGCATGGGAAATATCGAAAACGTGCAGCGGAACGGGACGGCGAGCTGCGCGTGGATGGAGCGGGAACTCGCGGATCGTCCGCGCTTTAATATAGTTCTTGCCGTTAAACCGTTACGCAACTGGCTCGTTCCTGTGCGAGATGTTAGGAGGGTGTTAGGAGGACGTTAGACATCGTAATGCAGGGCAGTTTATCTCTCCTTACACGGCATCCCCGTGTTCGGTAATCACCGCCGGTGGACCGTAATATTTCGTACGCAATTACGATTCAGACGTCAGCGACAGGGCGCAGACGCGCAACAGTATCGTTCGTACGATTGTAAGATACGCTCGCGCCGTATTTAGCAGGCGGATGCCTTAACGCGAACGTATTGCACATTCGGCGCGCCGGCGGCTGCGCGTACATCTGTATCCGGCATTAACAGTCCGCGTTATGAAATGGATTTATAATCCGCGCTTTACGCGTTCCTGGCGTTGCGCAACCTCGCCGAGGTCTATGGTGACCGGGTAGCGAACGAAACGGCCGTTTCCTCGTGCGAAACTGCAACGAGCATGGCTCTTAACGCCTCGAGTGACGCGAGCCTCTGAAAAATGCCCCCTTTTAAGTCGGTCAGATCTTTACGAGCGATCGCCTCGACCCGAGAAAATTTTGTACAACGCGTAGAAAGCGCCGCCTCGTTTGCTTTCCGAGTAAACGTTACGGGGGATCTCGGACGATACATTCGATTCTTTTCAGAAAATATCGATGCGAAGGTATGGACGTGAAAAGTCCCTCGGAGTTGAAACACGCCCACGCCACTCGCAGTGTTAACGCGCACGATAGAGTGTGTGGCTGTTGCGACGAGAGTGCTGTCACGCGAGAGATATCGATTTTTTTCGAGCCCTCTGAAAAATTTTCAATCGCGGATGTTCGGCCCTTTGAAACGATTTCTGTAATATTCCGTGAAAATTTGGCACAAGCGGACGACTGCCGCTCATTCTTTCAAATAAATATAAAAATATTTGCGTTTCTCTTTGCACTATTCATATTTGAATAAAAGATGATGTACCGTAAACTGGGGTGACTTTGCCCGCCGGGCTGACATTGCCCACTTTTTTACTCTGACTGAAAAATCACCATATGATTGAATTCGATAAATTTTTTTTTCGTTAGACCTTGGAGAAATTATTGCTATCGATTACAAAACACGATATGTTCTGATTACTTTACAATAAAATAAAATAAAGTCTTTCCGAAAAGTGGGCAATGTCACCCCGGGCGGGCACATTCACCCCAGTTTACGGTACCCTCTTTGGAAGGTCCCAAACGTTCGTCGCAACGAAATCCTAAAGGGATGGGATTTTTGACATCGCAGAAAGGCTACCTACAGCTCATACGTGGATAAAGCGTAAACGAGTTAATTCGCATAAATCTGCGAGAAGCTTTGCGCGAGGCGACGCGGGCAGGCCGGACGAGCGGCATTCGCGCGGACGGAGGTCGTTTAAATCGAGTTCGTAAGCGTTTAAACGAGCAGAAACGCGGCGGCAGTGTGAGTGAACGTATTTATACGCCGTATAACATCGCGTGTACACGTGTGCAGGCATAAACCGTGGAGACCGCGTGGGACCTGTTAGCCCCGCCCTGGAGTTGCCAGATGTCGTTACTCATTACGCGCTACGTCGTTACCGGTTCCACCTTCTTGATTAAAGGGCCAGAGGGAATCGTTTGGCCGAACATCACCTCTCCCCCTGTTTTTGCACCTCGCCACGCAGTATGCACAGATGCGCGCCGCGGCGACGAATCTTCGAGGATCCCTGGTTTATTGTTCGGAATTTTAATTAGCCCGCGCACGTACCGCGCCGCTCGAAAGAAGTCTTTGACAACCGCCCTGGCCCCTGATAAGGTCTCGAGAGGAATTTTTCCGCTCGCATGCACGGACACTCGGGGTTAATGAATTCTTTTAATTGGGCTGCTGGTCCGAGTTTCGGGGATGCATGCGTTTAGGGGAGGGTTGACGTCATTTTAGGGGAGATATCCAGTGGGAATTCACGACAGGCTGCGAGTGGGCAGTTGGATCTTTTGTCCAGACGCCGAATCTGCAGTGACGAATATTTTAGGGAGTCCTACTGCGCTGTATTTGAATAACTTATCTTAAAGGGGGTGGAAGAGGTAGAGCGGGGTTGTAAACGCAGTAGAGGGTGAAAATGGAAGTACGCGTGTAGGATATCGAATGTTAAGCAGGCCTTATTGTTGTACCAAAATGAAAATAGAAAAGCAAGGGCAGCTGAAAAAAAAAGTTTTTTTAAATATTTTTTGCGACCATTTTTCGCAGAGATACAGCCTTAAGGGGGTAGGTCACCCTCGCTATCCTAAAACAGGCCTTTCTTCGAACGCAAATTGTAAGGTGATAAATAACAATAGAGACAGCGTTTTTGTCTAGTTTTATTCGTTATTCTATAAGCTTTAACACAAAAAAAGAAAAGTCTAAATACCTCTATGTACGTAAAAATTGTGAGTAAAAACGTTATGGCGTGTACGCGGTGCACCGTTTGGTGGTGTACATAAAATCTCGAAAACCGCTCCAATGATTTGGAAGAAAATTTAATGAGACATGCAGAAAACCATTCCCTAAGATGTGTTGGAAGCAGATTTTCGAAAAAAAAAATAATACAATTTTTATGATGAAAAATACGATTTTATCGATTTCTTGTATGGAAAATATTTTTTATCTTTTTTTCAAGAATTTATCTCGAAATTCTGCTTCCAACACATCTTAGGGAATGGTTTTCTGCATGTCTCATTAAATTTTCATCCAAATCATTGGAGCGGTTTTCGAGATTTTATGTACACCACCAAACGGTGCACCGCGTACACGCCATAACGTTTTTACTCACAACTTTTATGTACATAGAGGTATTTAGACTTTTCTTTTTTTGTGTTAAAGCTTATAGAATAACGAATAAAACTATAAAAAAAACCTTGTCTCTATTGTTATTTATCACCTTACAATTTGCGTTTGAAGAAAGGCCTGTTTTAGGACTAGCGAGGGTGACCTACCCCCTTAAACTTACAAGAATCTCAAACCTTTTCGTTTGAGTATAATAATTTGGCCAGCCACTGTAGATGTAAAAGTGAACACTGCGTATCAAATCCTTAATTGAAGGATATTAAATTAATAAGGGCGGCAATATTGTTTTCGCACCTGGGCGCCCAAAACCAGGAACGGCCCTGTAGAAAAACGTGATATTACGCAACTGCCATATTACAAATAGAAGAATCAGAAGAAACACTTCTCAAGCGCCAATTATCGAGCACCTTTCTACCCCGAAAACGCCCCGGGAGTCGATTTCCACGGACGGATGAAACCGCAGGTGTTCAAGCAGTGCGTTGCATGCTGAAAAATCTGAAGAAACCCATTACTCGAGCTAATGCACCGAATAATCGTAAGTTAGCGGAGCGTTCGATAGCTCGGCAGACAAATTAATCAAGCTTTTTGCCCAGAAGTTACGCGATTATCTGACGGAGGAATCTATGAAAGTTCACGCGGCACGTGACCACCGATCGTTCGTGCAACGAAATCATATCGCAACGGCCAATAATTCACGTCATTTCGCGCGGACACGTACGTGTACGTCTGTACAGGGGACTCGGTTACGTGTAACTGCCAACGAAACGGCGGGGCGAGCCAGATTATTCGAGTACCTAACCGAGATACACGTACGCGTCACACCTGTTGCTCACTCGGGTGCAACGGGTGCTCTCTTGGTGTTCGTTCACCCATGGCATACCAGAATTTCCCCTCTGACTCATCCATCCGCAAAAAACTTTCGGAAACTGCCCGTCGGTCTGTTTGCGGAGCTCGGCGGTGACTAATTCCGTGGAATTCCCTGTCGTTTATTTTTTAATCCAGCGGCAAAGAATTCCATTCACTTTTTTTTCTTCGAGTTGTTGTTGAAATGCAGTGTACCTTGTGCATCCGCGAATTTGTAGATCGTTCGTTTCGGAGCAAAAATTAGTGTCGCTGATAGTATGTTTGAAAATCTCGAATTTTCCTTTGACACTTGAAACTTATTACAGTCCGTGTCTGATAAATATGAGAATGGAACGAAAGTTATTCAATACACCCAGTGACAGGTAATTCTTGGAATGATGATCGCGCCTGTTTTAAGAATAATTTAAAAACCTGTCCTTATTTCAAAATGATTTTTTATTTTACACTCGTGTTTCAAACGAGGTAATAGATGATTTTGGCAGTATTCGAACTCGGGACAATTATTGAGATGTAAAATAAAATAAAGAATCATTTTATTAGTCATCAAATAGCGAAATATTTCATTCGGAAGAAAATCATTTGATTGTGCGAATAAACTGACCTACCAGTATTTGAAAATAACTTTTAGCCAAATATGATAATATATTATGCGAATAATCATTTCCAAAATACTTTGTTCAAATAATGTCCGCGTCTGATAAAAAGAAAATAGTATTCAGGTCTCTTAATTGCACATTTTTACCAGATACAAATGTAAACTAAGCAGGATTTTATGATCTGACATGTGAGATTAGATTTAAATGGTGATGCCAAGTATACTCGTATACGTGAAAATAGGTGATAAAGAAGTGTTAATTGTTGGTGTGAAACGAAAACCTAGCCGTTATGAGACTATTAATTGTCACGTTCGTGTGTCGCAACTTAATTTGAACATTTAGTTTCTACATATCACAATTCGATATTAATACCCGCAGTGGAACACCAAACACATTCAAGGCAACGTGTCTTTAAATCTGATAACATGAATTTAGGTACGCAGGTATTGATATATCTGTGTAGATATCGAAATCGTTCGACTGATACAGAAACATTCATCACTCCTTGAATTTCAACTTTCCCCGAGCGTTCAGATTGTCCAGATTATCTGAATAGCTTATCTGCTAGAGCGAGAACTTTGTCATTTGAATTTTATCAGTCGATCAAGTAAAACAGGGATTCCAATGACTCTGCAAATGGTTACTGAAAAATATGCTGTCTGACTTTATGAACAGAGAACAATTACCTAAACATGTAAATTGATAAGAAGAATATATATATGATTTCGGCGCACTAGTTCGGTCAATTTAAAACACTAAAAACAAGCTATTTTGCTTCAAGCTAATTTTGAATTTCAGGGAGTTTTAATACGCTTAGAATTGTCAACGGTATTTACCTTGTTTTCACCTTCTAGAAGCAGATGTTTTGCTCGCTGTATACGTTAGTCTTATTCCAACCGACTCGCAGGTCACACATAGTGCCAGAGCACTGTGACTCAATTTTAATAGCGAAAGCAGTATTTATATTTGTTCTAAACTTTCCTGAAGATGATATAAACCAAGATCGAAACGTCGGAAGCTTATATAATTATAATTGCGAAATAGCTTGTTTTTAGTGTTTTAAATTGACCGAACTAGTGCGCCGAAATCATATATATTAATTATTACGGTCGAAATAAAATTTATAGATAACAAGAATAGATCTGTATTCTGGATGATTAAGCTCAATTAAGTTCCGACGTTCCTTTAAAGGAAAAATTTATTGTACTCGATAAGAAGGTAGAAATACCTTCTGTGAACATAAATGTCTAGAAGTATACTTCTGAAGAATGATTCCACCCTCCTCAAGACATCCTGAAGTTCCTTGTAAGGAAGATCAAGGACAGAATTTTAGGTCAAGTGGAAACGAGTTTTGTCAGCCTCTATAAAAGTGTATCGTGAAGAATCTTAGTATTTAGAATGCGAAACGTGGGCGAAGTTTGTTTCACTAAAACGTGGCGGTGGCACGTGTGTCAGAGGAGGAAAAGTTCTGGACGTGATTTATGATGTGTATTATAAAGGAACTGAATATCGTCTAATATTGTAAAATTAAACTGCTAAAGAATTGTTACCCACCGTGACAATGAATTTTCTTCCCACGGAATTTTCTTCGCATTTGACAATGTGGCAATTTAATACTCCAATAACTCGACAAAAACGAAGACTTAAGGAAAGATTAATTTGTCAAAAACGACGGATAAATGATACTTTACCTTCATAAAAAATAGTCAATTTGCAAAATTGCCACACATACCTACATGAAAGCTTTAGATGACAGTCGACTCAATGTGGTGACAGCAACAAGAGATTGAAAGCACAAAAGGAAAGCAGTAGATGATAGGAAACCAGCTAATGGCCACAGTTGTCAAAGCTGCTACATCAAAGAAACAACATAGTTAATGCTGCAAGCTCGCAATACGCAGAAATGACGCCTCTGTCGGAACAATTGCGTTCGTACACCTCTGCAGTGCAGCCTGGTGCATTACAGTAAGAGCCACGACCTGGGAGGCCTTTCGGATAATGCGGAAAGAGGAGCAAAATAACGATCGAGGCTAAAGCAAGCCTGTCGAGTATATCTTGTACAGATATGCATTATGCGTTGTTCGCATTAAGCTTCTTCCAACGGTGCATAAACGCACGCCTGGCGGTTCCCATCGCAACATAGCAATATCGTATATTAATGGAATTTTGCCCCTTCGTTTCACACGATTACAAATATTCGTGATTTACGACGTACAACCTGTTGCGGGAAACGCGATACAGCCGAGTAAAAGTGGCTGTTGCCAGAAAAATCAGACAAATCAAATTTACAGAATTAATTACGCCGGCGGGGATCAAATATTAGCACGATGTATCATTAATTTCTTCGATTTCGAACTTTCGAATTTAATTTCCTAGTAGCCTCGACTACGAACTATCGTTCCCTTGATTTACGATGGAAACAAACCGCGTCACGAGACCGACCGCAAATCGAACACGGTTCGGGCTGAATTTTAATCACATCTACGCGGCCACGATAGATTATTTATCGAGGTTAATTTCTGCTATAATTAATAAATATTCTCTGCAGTTTTTTCGCCTTCTTTTTAAATAGCTTGTGATTTTGCAGTTTGCATTTATTGCCTTTACTAGTGGATAATTTCACTGTGAAGAATTTTCCGTATTTATCGAGTACCTGCATCGATCCTTTCACGGAACTGACATTTCATTATTTTCTATCATTCCACCGCCTTATCTCTCGACTCAGCATAAGGATGTAATAAAGTGGAGAGAAAGCGGATATATTTACTGCTAAACGTTGATATTATCCAAAACGGTGTGCCGGTGTTGCGGCATTTAAGATTCTTTTCTGCCTTTCGAGAATGCAAAGCTCGTGTAAACCTCTCCCCCCCTCGAATCTCTTCTCAACGCCCACGATCGATGCGGCGATAAGTCGCGCGGCTGTTAACTCCTTGGAATACATAGTCGCGCAAATCATCCACCGAATTTGCCCACAGTTTACGTAAGTCATTTTCATCGGTCATTTTCCAGGAATAGGCGTCACTTTTCACAGAAAATTTCGCGAATGAAAACTAGTGATACAGTATAGACAAATTCGCTGGTACGTCTTCTCGCGTGGCGAACTTCCCAAAGTGATAGAGTTCTAATAAAAATATTCAAATTCCATTGGAAATTCCAAAGAATATTCCTAAATCAATCTAACGACATTTAAAAATATAACATTGCCCAACGGAGGAGTCGCGAAGCCGTAAAACGCGAACTTTTTGGTTGAAATAAAAGGATGAAGACATCTGTTACGAAATACACTCGTGTTACCATCTTATAAATCGCAACTTCAAAAATACCATCTTTCCCAACGAAAGCTGCAGATTCGCTCACGCCGAGCTCCACTCGTAGCTTCGGTGTGTGAAAGAAGTGTGCCAGTAAGAGAGAATCTCTTAACCAATAAACCCTGTATTACGAGAAATATGTATCTGTTGCAAAGCGAGATGTTTCTGCCAATCCACGAGGCAACTCGAGACGATTTCCTCAACGTTCAATCTACTTACAGCGAGATCTACTTTCCCTCGGCGAGGCACAAGCCTAAGAGCATCTTTCGCAATAGCCGCGACACCGTTTAAATCATTTGTACCGTGCGTCTTTCGTCATAAATTTCTAGAAAACCGCCGCGGCTCCAGCGCCGCTTCCGGTATTATAAATAAACTCCCTTGCCTATTTAGGAACGCGACCAGCGAGTATCAATCGCTAAATTCTTCCGACGTTCGGCTGTCTCGCGCCTGAGTAGCACTCGGCATTTCGTTGGAGGGACTTGGGGACGGCGATTTGCGTGGGATTGGAATGTCTGGGCGCGATCACGTTTTACTGAAAACATATGTATCGTATGCCTGCGTCTGTTCCACCTTTTCCAGGCCGTCGACCCCTCCAATCAACAATTTGGACGTGAATTTTCCACGATATTAATAAATCATCGCCTCCCATTAGCGAAGCTCCGTTCGCGATCGACTCGCGAATCGACACATCCGATACATACTTACGCGTACAGGCATACGCTCAGCTGTTCCCGCGCGAATTAATGCGTATCTGGAAGTTAAATTTATTACGACGGAGTTTAATTGCTGGCGAGTCTTACCGAGGGATTACACAACAAGCGGTAATTGCTACGGCCGCGATTAGAGTAGAAACGAATGGAGGGTTTAAATCACGCGGGGTAATTAAATCTATAAGTTTCAGTGGGAGTGATTGAATAGGAATAGTAATGAATATACTATCGGGCATTGGTAAGAAAATTTCAAATAAAGGAGCGTGAATGCGTCCCGGCTAGTATTTATGTCTGTTTCTGACTAAAGAGTGTAGATTCTTCCACTATCAATGTGAAATGTTGCGAATGGAATAATGCAGCGTTAAACCTGCAGAAATCCCCATCTGACTACGTATTCCGTTATTATTGCCCAGTTACATGGAAGTTATCAGACTTGCAGTATTCCAATGCGTTACAGAATTTCCTATGAAGCGCGTAGATTATTTTTAATCAGTCCTACCGAAGTCTTGTACTGTAGTTTATGCGAACGAAGCCTTATACAGATTTTGCCGCAAAGTATGCAGAAGTAAAGTGACAGGTTTTCAGCATACAAATTCCCCTGTAACAGTGGTCGAAAGCGGTGTTACTTTGTGGCAAGTGGGGCGCCATTACTCTCCGTCAGGAAATTTCAATTCTTCAAGTGCATAAAAGGGTCGCACTCGAAACGCACGGAGCCACGACGCAGGTTCAGTCTTTCACCTGTTATCGAGGAGACTTCATTCACCGCGATATGATGGCGCAATCTCAACGGCGCTGCCATTAAGCGCTCGCCTCGTATGGTGTAATCTCCCTTCTTTCATATCGTATCCGCATTAATTTCGAGACCGCGCGAGTGGAAACACATTCGCAGACCGGGCTTAGGAAATTCTTGCTGGCCTTTCAGATCGTTGACGCGAAACTACTCTATCGCGCAATTCAACGGGCTACCAATTGTTCTTCGGGTGCTAAATTCAAACGTGGCAAATAAAATGTGGCACCGCGCAAGTAGAATGTCGATGGCGAATGTGCCGGGCGATTTAGACGAAAGCTGGAGGAATCTAGAGGCGTATATTAACCACGGAAATTGATAAAAGATGCCCGGCTAGGACACAGAGAAGACAAGGCACAGATGGCTATTTATTTCAAGACACATTTATAGTTGGATTCTCTATACCTAAGAGATTTGGTCGAGTGTCTTAGCATTTAACAGACATTTGGGACGTTTCTGGCAGAAAATTACATACCTTCTGAAAAATCCTCGGCTTATATCGAATAATTTAGTAGGTATTCTGCATTTGCCGTTGCAAATTCCTTTCGCAATGAGTTTAACAAGAGTAGTAAATGTTGTCGTAAAGTGCAGGTAAAACAAACTGCCGATGTCTTTACCAAAATTGTAATACGCGACGGTGGGATTTAGGATTGAAAAATAATTTAAGAGGTCATTCCGGTTAGCGCGCCGATAATTTTTTTAATAACTTCTTTTCTATTCATTAAACTACATTTCTACGGTAAATAAAAAATATAAAAGTAATAAAATTATTGCTTCTAAAATGCTTTTGAAAGCGGTCTTGATGGCATGTTTAAAAATCCATTCCTCGCTCGTGAACGCGATTTCAGCTGTTGAACTTATCCGTACCCAAGAGTTCAAACAGATTGTTGATCGGTATGACTGTCGCTATCACTTGGACTATAATCAGTGATTTATCTTCAAAATTAGTAAAATGGCGGGTAAGATGCAAGAAAAATGTTTTTCGGCTCTTTTCTTTTGCTATTTTCGATTTCAAAAGTAGGTTAGACTCAATGAAAATATTCGGTTGCAGTCCCTGAGAGAGTCATAGGTGGGCAGAGTAAGAGTAAAATTTATAAAGCAATCGGTTCGATAGATTTCGAGATATTATCCGCCGGATGTGAAAAAATGACGTTTCGAGAAAAACGCGTTCAAAATGCCTCTGTAGAAGTTAAAATAGTCGGAATTTTTCCATGAAAATCTAACGGTACATTCTTGGGGATATGCACTTTCGATAAATGTTTTAAGAAAAAAGAAACATTTTTTCAACTCGTCTAATCGGAATTACCCCTTAAAGAGTTCGTATAAACATGGTGAATATTACGCACGACCTTGACCCTGTGAACTTGCCAACTGCATTGAAATACCTCACCACCGAATCCAGGATGTTTTGAAAGGCCAAATTAGTTGCTAATAAAACATTTATGCGCTTCTATTAAAACTCAAGGAGGGCATTTTGAGCATCCCTTATAAATCTACACGGATACGAAACTCGCAATCAGAAAACTACCTCGAATCAGACATACACCTATATAAACTTTATTCATTTTCTCTCGCTCCCAAGTCTGCCCTCCTTAGTTAAACTCTCCTATCTAACATTTTTTCATTTATTGAGATATGTTGAAATATTTGAAGTTCCACGCGTCTTTTACCTTTTAAGTAAAGTTAGAAAAGTCTACGTGCCTCGTAAAGATTTATAAACAGTTTATTGTATTTAACCTAACTTCTTTCCAAATGGTTAAAATATCCTATCTAAAACAATTAATTAATTGGTACGTTAATAATACATTACCTACCGGTATACCTATTACAAAAAATTATATCAGGCTGTTACGAAATAATGACAACATGTTTTAATTTGATTGAAAGGAAATAAGAAAGGTACAAACTAAATGATAAAACTTCAGTTTTCTCGGTTGTTTCAAAATTCTAGATAGGACATTTTAACTGAAGGGGGCAGAAGTCCACCCCTAAAGTTCCACAAATTTATTACGTTGCACCCTGTGGATATATAAACAAAATACATACACCTACCCCATTCTCGCGATTACTATATGACCCCAAATTCCTTCACGAGCTACCAATCGTCTGCAACGTGAAAAGTATTACAAGTACTTGCAAGAGTCCCCTAACACGAGACTCTGAATTTCCTCGCACGCTGTTTCATTCCCCCGTGGCCGAATATTTCCCTCGACGGGGGCGACAAGCCAGCTCGACTACCTCGGGATACGATAGACGTTTAAGATCTGGCCCTAGGGTTCGACAAGTGCTCGCAACGTCGCGTATGCATATGGCGCGCACACTTTCGCGCGAACGAGCGAGAGAGCGCAGGGGACCGTCTCGAATCCGGCCGCGAGACCGTTGCAGCGGAGCCAGCCAGCCAGTTACTAGGCAGACACACTCCGATCCGATGCAAATTTCCTCGACACCCGAGAGCACAGATCTGCTAGGCGTGTAGGCGAGGGATGTCCATCCTCTTACAGGACCAGTCCTCTGCTCGTACGAGACGAGACAGCGCTGGTAGTGGTGCCATTGGCGTCGCCTACTGTCTCGCTCGTTCAAAGGAGGAACGGGACACTAGCTAGCTCGCCTCTTACGCTCCGATCGATACGTATTTACTGCCTTTCGGCTTGGATACGCATTAAACGAATATAAATGAACGGTCGATTCTAGACCCTGACACGGTCTTGGGAAACAATTACTGTTCCCCTCTGCGATCCTCTCAATATTAAACGCGTGTGCATAAATGTAGCTCGCGGAGCTCTAATTACCATGTTGGGTATAAAGTTTAACGTTAGATGTGGAACGTACGAGTCCGTGGAGCTATCGCAACGTGCTATTTCCGTTGCCTCGAAGGGCCATCGCAAGATGGTTGATACCGGGCGATCGTTGAGCAAAGTTTAAATACATGTTCACCTCGCCTATGGTGGTGGCGCCCATGGTTGGTACACAGGACCAGGCACACATCGCGGTGGTTGATACACGGTGCCTATTGGACGACTCTGTAGGTACATACGTACGACTCCGCAGGATCACGTGCAACTTTCCATATCGAGGAGTTTTATAGCTGCGCCTCGGTAGTGGGATAACCAGGGGCGCCTACACGCGTCCGACTTCGACTGCTTTGAACAGAAGTGGTCAATAAGACAAACATCCGCGAGCGCGAGGCCGCATTCGTGAAACGTGAATGCCAGGAGTACATACTATCGAAGAGAAAGAGATGTTCGCCTCTTGCACGGGGAACACGGTGGAACGCTCGAGATGGAGCGCCTCGATACACGGGCCCCGTTGGTACCACGCGGGGATCAAGATTCTACAGGATGTCGCAAAATTACGGGACGAGCAGAGGCGTGCGAATTTCCCGTCGCAGAAGGAATCGAAAAGTTCTGAACCGCGGTGCGATCTGCGGCTTAGTTTCCGAGACGCCAGCGATTTAAATTCAGGAGACCGACTTCCGGTGCGCGCTGTTTAAACGCGGCCGAAGAAAATCAGAATACGGGGAAATGCTTCCTCGCGAAAGGAACGCACGGCAAATATAGATTAATCTTTTTCGTTGGTTACATTGCTTTCGAGGAAAATGATTTTCAATATTGAATTATTGTGTTATATATTTACTTACAGAGGGTTAGTAGGGATCTATAGTAAACGATTTTGATTTCTAATTATTTTTATGAAATAAAAGTACTATAAAGTATTAGTAATATACTTTTCGGATTAGTATTAGAAGTTATAGAAATTATATCTTTCAAAGCTGCTGGAAATATCGCGCGTTTTATTGTAAATAAAATTGTGCACTTCGTATTCTAACCTATCGTGAATTAGTTTTAGGATATTTCAGTTCCTGAGCACTTGGAACGTCGAAGAAATCTTTTGTTTTAATTGTTCGATACCTATAATATTCTCTGCGTAAACAATTGTTTAAATGTCTCTGCGAAAATAAAATTCAACAGCTAAACAAAGAATATCGTTTTCCTGGTAAACAATGCAGCAATCAGAACAATTTATTCTATACCTATTACTCGTGTCTGCGAGAGAAATAACCTCCCGTCCGATTGTATCACAATTCCTGAACAACTTGCACATAAACTTGTATGCATAATGGAGAAACGCGAAAGAATAGGTTATATTACGCGTGCAATATTTATAATGACATAAGAGTGGGACTTCGCTTTGCCTGTTCGTTCTAATCCGTGCCTCTACGAAATTTTATATGGTTAAGGTTAAGGTTTTTACTTTCTCTTAGTGTACAACAATACTAAAAGAAGGCGTTTAAAGACATTATCTTATTTAGCCCAACGAACACCAATCCTACGAAATTTTCTAACAGCACTGAAATACGAAACTCCAAAGGATACTTCGAACGAAAATCAAAACAAACGTGTTTACTAGACAAGGAAACTCCATGGCAGTTTTTTGTCCTTCCACGATCGTAACTCTTGTATACGTGACCGAAACCTTGAACCTGAATCCCTATCATTATCGACTCTGCCATCTGTCTTCACTTACTTACTTTGGATATTTTGTTTTGAATTTTGCGTTAAACACTAATGTCCCTCCACGGTCGAGCATCGTTCAAGCAATCAGTATTACCTCATCAGCGACCGCGACAAGTCCTGTCTCGAAGAATACGTTTGTACGCCTCCTTATTGAGTAAAAGTCAAAGTTTAAGTGAGAAGTATTGACATAAAATCCGTTTCCATTAATATTCGGTACGCGAACGAATACCAGGAAGTCAGTAAATGAACTATAATTGAAGAAATTATTCATAGACCGGGTTCTCGTGTACCTTTCATTCTCTAAAGTCAATTTATGCAGCTTCATATAATAAGTATGCTTAAAATCGTGAAGATAGCAGCACTGTGCAATTTTAACGACCGAGACATTGTCGAGACAAGTTAGCATAAAAGTTGCATACGTTATAATGTATTAAAACACTATTATTGGTACGATAAAAACAACGCGTTCCGCTCAGGATTCTCGCATTTATTCGAGTGTATGCGCGCGTGCGTGTTTTCAAGGGACGCTACGTTTAAATATCGCGCGCTGGAAGCTCGACTCGTATCCTACATCTCGCAAACAAAGCCTTATTTTGAAAAAGAAATAGTAATTACTTTGGGGAAAATTTTATATATGGGAGTAAGAAGTTAAGATACGGAATATAGGCACAGATTTTATTATTTTAAGAACGAAAGTCCACTTCTTACGAGAAACTGAATGTAGAGATAGAAGAACAACGAACTCACACGAGTATGCTACTACGATGATTTATTATGTAGCATAAATTATATACAAAATGGTAGTTAATCTTCCAGTATCAATTCTTACGTACTATTTTACAGTATATGTACATAGCAAACAATTACAACCAAATGGCAGCTAGTTTCTTAACTAGGATAGTTATTCCTAAAGTTCAGACATGTCTAGTAAAGCATTTAAATGGGTTGGCATCCAATTCATGCCATTATGACATACAAACAACACATTTCCATCTATATAAGCTTGGACATTGCCGACTTTATAGACTTGTTTCGCTTCCCTGTACCGGTTTGGTATAGGCATGAACAAAATACCTCTTTCTTCGCACTTCTTCTGAACAAGGTCCTTGAAACCTTGAGGTATCTGGGATGCAGTTCGCACTGCTTCAGCAAGCCTCTGCAAGAATAAAAGCATTTCGGTATAAAAGCTAGAAAACAAGCAACTCTTTGACAGAAACTCTTTTTAATAGATGTAATCGCACCTCCATTCTTGGTTGTGCAGTTGGAGGCATCTGCGACATGGTAGGCTGGGTTCTTTCTAAGCTCGTCAGATACGAAACTTGTTCCATTGCACCTGGTTGGTGGCTTTGTGGTCCGTTAACTGCCCTGTTCATCATATCCAATGCTTTCTTGAAGTGTTCTGTGAATCAATGCATCGTAAACTCGAGATCCGTGCATCGAATTTCCGAGTACTCTTCGCATTGGACTGAACACACTTACCTTTCACTAAGGGCTCCGCTAGTAATTTCTCATTCAACATGCCTTTCCAACCCATATACCAATTCGTCACTTGATCATAATTAGGCGAGTGGTTGAGCCAAAGAGCCAGGACTTGTAGCCACTTGGGGAAGAAGAATTTGTCGAGTAACCCTGCCATTATGTGACACGGAATCAAGTCCTTCCACTCGTACACCCAATTCCACTGATCTAAATGCTGCTGGTGCGGATTTATAACGAATTCTGAAAGCGCTATTTGTAACTTTGGTATGATATTCTTCACTAAAAACGCCTCCATATCTCCCTTCGCGAAAACATTCTCCCAAGGCTGCAACATTAGCCTGGCAGATCTATCGGAGGGGTGCCAACCGCCCAACGCGGAACCTAATTTACGTCGTATTATCGGATATATTAAAGTATCCAATCGATTTCCTATAATAATAAAGTGTTCCCAGCATCATTCATTTATATTTTACCATCTATTTCAGGCTTGGGAATTAAGTGAACTTCGCGGCCGATTTTCAAAGGCAACATCTTCTTTCTCGTGCCGCGCATCTTGGCCCCCCGCGGCGGCCGAGCAGCTTGGAGCGCCTCAGGCCCGTGCCACGTGAACCGCGCGTGGGCGTATTAGGGCGACATTGTATCAATAGGTTTCCACATCGTCCCAGAGAGCACGATTGTCGATGCGTTTTCGTTTTGTCAACGCGCCACGCGCGGTTCATATGGTACACTGAAAATCGGCCGCGAAGTTCACTTAATTCCCGAGCCTGATCTATTTTATCCTGAATTTTTAGAAAGTATACGTAATAACGGTAGCCAAGGATGAATCCAGGTGTGGATGGGCACTGTGTCAGTAAGGGGATTCCATTCCTCTACTTCCAACGTAAGTTTCGGAAGAATCAGTAAGTCTAAAATGTTCTCAAATATCCAACTTGGAAGTAATGGTATCCAGTGCTCTACTAATTCGATCAGGGCGTCTGGTTGTCTACATGTCCACTGTCTAGAACGAGAATTAATAAAAATTACAATCGCAATTTCCATATTTACGCTTCGATTCGTTTATCAGAAAATGGGATACATACTGTATTGCTCCTCTGATCGATGGCATCCATGAATTCCAAACAAGCTGGTCATACGGTTGCATAGATCTTGTCTGAAGAGTAGTAGTACCACTTTCGAGAATACTCTTCCACTGTTCAAATAATCTGACAGGCTGCCTTGGCTGCATCAATGGATTCCAACTCATCAGACAGTCTTTTATTTTCGGGCCAACGAAACTACTGGCCAATTCACCCAGCTCGTACATTTTGTACTCCTCGTAATATTTGTCCTGCAAGTCTTTGAAAGCTTTCGCAGTCTCTTGCAACGACATTTGGTTCGTTTCGTCCATCAATCTGTCTACGATCACGAGTACGCTTTCTAATGTCTCGATAAGTTGACCATGTTGATCTACAACTTTAGATAAATTCCTCTTCTCTGCTTCCAATGCAATCACTCTGTCGGTCAAATGCCGTGTCCTTCTGTCATTTTGTATAATGTCTTGCTCGCACATGTCGACGAGTATGTTTAAATTATGTTGGAGCTCCGGCAACGCGAAGTTCACTTTGGACTTCTTGTCAGTAACCACGACGGTCTCGTCGGGTCTCTGTTGACCGCCAGATATCGCGTGGTATCCACTAAGAATTCTTTGTTCCGGGCCAGTCATGTCTATAACTTTAACTCTACTCATATCGTTGGATATCCTTACTTTCTTGTTAGGCTTCAACTTTCCATCTTCCAGAACCTGATCTACGCTTCGATAAACATAATTTACTTTCTTCTTGGCAATAGCTCCGTCTCCTTTGCGCCACTGCGATAACTTGGCTTTAGCCTCCTTTCCATCTTCTGCTTCTTCTTCCTTCTTCTTTTCGGCAAGCTTCGGACCTTTCTCCGGGCCATAGGCACCGATCGCGCCTCTGCCCTTTCGCAGGTGCGCTTCCACTGGTGCGCTGATACCTTGCAATTGTTTACCCAAGCCTTTACCAGGTTCGAAACCCATCTAAACCGTTAAACGATTAATAAATATACTTTTCTATAACAGAAATAAGTAACTTAGCGTTTCACGTATACCTGTAATAACAGCTTAGCCCCGATACCCTTTGTGTGCACTTCCCAACTACCCATTCCGCTTTGTACTAGCAAGGGATTTAAATGCCTCTTCTTTTTACGTAAACCTGCGATATCTCCATCTGTATTTAACGAAAAAGATGAATGTGGATGCACGTTGCTCGACCTTTCGTCTTCGGAACTATAAAAGGCAAACAGTTTTATGGCATTAATCGCGCGAACACCGTACAGTTAAACCACAAAGTAAATCTCTTTATATTCGACATATCACCTTGAACTATTTGGAAATTCCCTTTGCAATTTACTCGCATTATCATTGTCACTGTCGTCGTCATCTTTTTCCTCTGTTTCCTCCTTCGGCTTGCCAGCTTGTTGAATTCCACCCGCTACAAAATTTACGGGGGCTGTGTAATTTTTCGGTCCTTTATCGAACGTTTTAAACGATGGTCTAGCAGACAATTCTTCTTCGTCGCTATCGTCTGCCCAAATACCTAAAACGGAAGTCTCGTTTAACTCCTGCGACTAAAGTTGGAAATAAATACGAAGCATCTTCTCCACAACCCCTCAGAGAGATAAACACTAGTAGCAAATAGTTTCTACCAAGCATTTGCTGCTTCTTCGTCAATTTACGTCTAGGACGATTAATATTGAATTCATTTTCCAGATCATAATCTGTAATTTCGAAGCTTTCTACTTCGTCCTCCGACATCTTATCTGTTTATTAACTCCGCAGGCAAATCAAGTTTTATAAACTCTTTATTATATCCAATTTTTCTCGTTACGCACAATACACAACAACAACAACTGAAGTGAACTGAAGCAAACTGAAGCGAACTGAAGTATCATTTAACATAGGTTAGATTGCACTGTATGTCCACGAAATTTCATTATCGTTTATTTTGCTGACACGGGCGTTTTTACAAGTGCTTCATACAGTTTCTACGTTCTGGCATCGGCGTGTTCTCTCGCCGTAATGGCAGAGAAGGCATTGTCCCATACCCCTGTCACTATAGCAGGCTATTTGAACAATACTTTTCCCATTATTATCGAATGCGTAGAATTGCCTGCCAAGTTTGAGAAGAGACCACGATTTCAGGGGCGTCCGCAGACTTTTCCCCAGGGGGGGCAAACGTTGGGATGATGGTAAAGAAAAATATACCCCTCTTGCTTTTTTTAACCCGTTTTATACTGCAGATTTAATTAACAATAAAAATTCGCGAATTTAAAAATATTGCCTTTTTAGTATAAAACTTAGTAAAGATTAGTTTTGAAAAATAAGCGATTTTTTCTCAAAAGCCAGGGGGACAACTGCCCCTTTTGCCCTCCCTGCGAACACCCATGCTCGATTTCCTAGAATTAAACGCGTGTAAGCAGTGCTGCCATAATAGCCAAAGAAACGACAAAGCCCGCAGCATTATAACATTTCCGCAACGATCAGCTAAGAACTTTGCATAAAGAAGTGGAAAAACTAAAAGCGTTAAACTAAATTCATCTTAGAATAAAGCGTAGTTAACATACATTTACAAACGATAGATTTACAATATCGCATAAACGCGCGGCTTGTTCTCCTTAAAGTAGTACTCGATGTTGATAGAAGTTCATTATAACGAGAAATACTTATTATACTCTTGTAGAGGAATACAAATTTCATTTAAATAAGAGGCCTTCTAATAGTGAAAAGTAGCGCGTAGTTTACGGCAGATGTCGCTGTACGCGGAAGCTCGTAGGTTGGCAGTACCGGTGGCTGGGGTTTTGCAAAAGCTACAAATAATTTTGGGTAGTGGCTGTGGGTTACATCGTAACCTTGCGACGCGAGACTATCCCGGGTTATTATATGTTGTTAACGATTTACCGGGGATTTTGAAATAATCCGTCTTTAATCACTGCCGACTCGCTGTGTAGATTAGTGTTAGTGGTAACCGTGTTAGTGCTGGTTGGTCCGTTGTGCCGGTTTGTTGTTGCGACCTTCGTTAAGGAAAACGGAGTTAATCTGACAATGGGAAACGTTCACACCTGTGGCCCGAACGAAGCTCTCGTCGTATCAGGTACGGCGCTGAATGGGAAGCTTGTATCTTGTGAATCAATCGAGCGGTGCAATATATTAACCTAGAGCTGCCACGCTTGATTCATTCCCGTTGCTTTTACTCGCATTGCCGGCTCCGAAAAGTCAACATCAACGGTTCCGCCGCTTTTGTACTGGCAAAACGTCAGCGACACTTCACTGTTAACGTAACTGGCGCGCCGATATATTTGTTTACGTAGATCGCTCTATCCGAGCCAAATAATTTTTCACAATGATCCTGTCAACAGTCGTGGTCCATTGGCTTTCAGTTTCGCAGCAATCGTGATTCTTAGCTTCTGCATGTGTAAATGGGTTGTCCGTTTCATTCTAGCAATGTGTAACGCACTTATAAGTCACCTATGACTACTTTGTAGTATTTGGAAGCTTACGTATTTCTGTTATGGACAGCGAAAAATGCGTATGGTTTGTGCGACTGTCAGCCATGGGAGACTAAAGAGACTAATGGACGAAATTTTGAAATAGGAACGACTGTGGTACGAGCTACGTTCGAATCCTTAATACGTAGCGGAAGAATTATTATCAATAATGTGATTCACTGAATGTATACTTATGGTTGGGAGAAAGGGTAGTAAGTCAGCTGCGTGTTAAAACGTATTGGAGACTTTAAAGTATTATGATTGGAGTTATCGTACAAGTTGTAATTCAAAGAATCTTTATTGGAAATTATCGTAATATCGCTGGGATATACTTAGATGCTTTATTCATTTAGTTTACCAATAAAAGTCTCAAAGAAACAGTGAGATTGACCTAAATAATCTCAAGGTGACATTAATGAACGTACACGTACACACGTGGTTTATTCGGGCAATTGAGAATAAGATCATGGGGTTAACGATCTACAAGCGTATGCGTTGTCGCAAAGATAATTAAAATAATAGGTTTTTAAATAGGGTTTATCAGTGCATACATATGTATTACTCTTTACATAGCAGTTTTAAGTTCCTCTATATACAATTTGTAATCATATGTGTCACAAAAAATTTGTTTTTGTATGCACATGAATATGTACAGACACAATTATTTTCGCTTTTTCGCTATCTGTTACACTTGATAAACCAGTACTCAAGAATATATCAGAATTATTCGTGTGGAAAATATATGGAAATTCTTTCCTCTTTTTTTTGTTCAATTCACCAAAGACGAAAACGTAGCCCATTGATTAATTAAGAGATATTATAAGCCAGCACCAATGACGCAGTTATTCGGCCATCCGCAATTTTTTCCTTGACTTTTACGCGCGGAAGTGTATCGAGAGGAGAAGCATGACTCATCGCCCGTTTGCGTCATCATCGATGAACTCGTATGCTCGTACCTACGAAGTTCCAATTTCGTTGCAATGAACAACAATATGGGTCACTCGATTGTTGTGCAACGTGTCGTGCACGCGAATCCTTTGTTATCTCGCATCTAACTAGTCTAACGACATTACCTTTTTTCCATGAAAAATTGCGTTACGTGTCTTCCAAAGGAAATATTATCAGTCATCGGATGTGCAGTATGATTAACTTGTCACTCGTTTGCACACAACAGCGGACGTATATAACTTAAAATCTTCGAAGCTTCCCAAGGTTCTAGGAAAAAGTAAATTCAACACGCCTCAAAACCATATATTTGGCACATATAACACCACATTTGTAATTGAATAACAATTCAATTTGTCTCGATCGTGTGTATTTAATATTTTTATAAAAGTAATAAAATAACATAAAAAACAAAACTGTTGACGGAGTTAGTGTAACTTAAACGAGACGTGTGAAGTTTTTAATTTAGAGCGATTAACATGAAAGAGCTTATTGTAGTGTTACGATTAAGCGTAATTTAATATATGGCGCTCTATTCTGCGTATAAAATATCTAGATAACAAAAAAGTCTTGATAATAAAAAAGTATCTTCCTAAAAGATCTTTGAAATGTAATCTTCGATGGTCTTCTCTTATAAAAACAATTTACTAGTAATCACTACGGACTAATATTCTACGAATTGTCGACATTAAATTCTCCCCATTTCTTTGATCTAATTAAGATTCACTTGTCCTTCGAATAATTACGAATGAAACTCCGTTAATTATACCAATCGTCAGTCGAACTTTCACGCAAATGTGACCAGAATCGGGTTTCCCACAAGGAAAAAATCTCGCTGCCGCCCTGCGGTAAAAAAATTTCCATATTCCAACGATCGCACTCGCTCTGAAGCAAAGGCAAACATCTTCGAACCGCACAATTACCCATTCACTGCCAAGATCGTTTGATCATATCAGCCGCCTTTTCACCAATCATAAAAATACCCGCGTTGATATGACCCGTGGGCATGGCAGGCATGATCGAAGCGTCCGCCACTCTCAAGCCCTTCACGCCGTACACCCTCAACTCCGGGTCCACGACAGCATTGGGATCGGTTTTTGGCCCCATTTTAACCGTGCCGATTTCGTGGTTCATCATCGACGGCAGGTGCTTTATGGCGCATCTCCAATAATCATCGCTAGCGAATTCAAATTCCGCGCAGCCAGGGATCTTTATATCGTGCAGCCTGCTGCCATACTTCTGGAAAGGATCTGTCTTGGAGATGTTGATGGCGTGCTTGATCCCTTCCAGAATGATCTCCAGGTCGGCCGGGTGGGCGAAGAAATTTGGGTCCATTTTGGGGGCCTGTAAAGGGTCCTTGGACCTCAGAGTGAGCCTGCCGAAGCTCCTAGGGTTCTGCAGGATAGGCCAGATCGACCAGGCGTCCTGGTTCTCGATGGGCTTGTAAACAGCGTTGTAGAGCTCGTCGGATATCCTGAGGGCCTTCTTCAGGGGCAGGCCTCCGTCAGAGTGCAGGGACCCCGAGGCGAACAAAAGCTCCACGTCCGGCCTATTGTCGGGCGCGTATTTCGTTCTGATGAACGCCAGCGCCTCCGCTCCTCCTGGAAGCGACATCAAGCCACTCCTGTTCAGGAAGTACTGCATGAACACGCGGGGCCTAGCCAGTCTGCTCTGCAGCAGAGACACAGGCTGGTTCACCATGAAAGTCAGCCCCAGGAAGCCAATGTGCTCGTACATGTTGTACCCCACTTTCGAGTCTTGTAGGACCTTGATCCCCAGTTCTTCCAAATGGTCCTTGGGCCCTATTCCGGACAGCATCAGGAGCTTCGCGGAATCTATCGTTCCCGCCGAGAGAATCACTTCTTTCGAGCAGAACACCCTGTTTCGTTGATTGTTCTGTACGTACTCGACTCCGAACGCACGGTTACTATCGTCGATTAGGACTCTGGTGACGGTTGCGTCAGTGACGATGTTGATATTCGGCCTGTTTACCCTCAGATAGGCTTTCGAGGCGCTACACCTGGTCCCTTTGTCCATGTTCGCTTGAATATACGAGAACCCGATTTGCTCCTCGCCGTTGGGGTCCACGATTTTGTAGCCCAGTTCTCTGCCAGCTTTCAGGAACGCTTTCGCCAGCTCTGTGTGGTACGGTACGTGCTCGACGCACAAGTACCCTTTGTCCCCGTGGTACGAGGAGTTCTTGATGCCTGAACATGGACACGGTGGTTAATTATCGTCGTAGGATAGTAGCATGCCGTGGTAAATTCTGCACACGGTGTCTTAGATCCTTAATGTGGGGTGGGAAAAGGGGAATCAAGAGCTTCTTTGCAAGTTACCTTTCCGAGATTATGTATTACAAACTTGTGAATGTGGAACACTTGTACGTTTCAGTTGTTGGCTCGTTCGAATTGGCGGAGAGTTTGATGGTAATGCTTGTGATACAGGCTATTTACGCTATTTGAACGTGCAAATGTTTATTAGAAGGGGAAAGGATCTAAATAATTGTGGGAGTCCTATTTGACCGTTTCACCAGTTGCATACACTTATCTTCTTATAGAATTTGTGTACTGCTAGAGAAAGGAGTTGAAAGTAAATCGTCCAAAAGTAAATCGAAATGTTAACATACGTTCCTCTGGCTTTGAAGATTGAGAAAGGCATTTGGGTAATTCCCCGTGTAAACTATTGTTCTCTTTTTCGTGAAGTGCACGTTGCAGAATATTTCTCACATGAACTTAACACCCAATAACTGTCCCAAGTGCCTCCACCATTCTTCAACAGGCATGCTCGAGGATCTCCAAAGCTGTTCAATTTTGATCCCCATTTTCCACCTGTTTTGTAACGAGTCAGCCTTCGCCTTACAACGAATTAAGCACCTCCCCCATAAAGTACATCAAGCAATTATCTAACCTGGCACATCGAACCTCTCGCTCTTCTTGTAATAATGCAAGACGTCGTCGTAAGACCAGCCCTCGTTCCCCAGAGCAGCCCAGTTATTGTAATCCAGCTTGTTTCCGCGTGTGTGGATCATGTAGTTGAGAGTGCTCGTGCCACCTAGAGCTTTTCCTCGTGGCCAGGCGCACTGTCGGTTCACCATACCCAGGCATGCGTTCTTCTGAGGCTCGACATTGTAACCCCAATTGAAGTTCGATAACTGGAAATAGCCTACTATGATGGGGATCTGGTGGAGAAGGGATTCTGGACCTCCTGCCTCCAGAAGGAGGACGTTCCATTTTTTGTTCTCGGTGAGGCGGTTAACCAGCACCGAGCCAGCTGATCCAGCACCCACGACGATGAAGTCATATCTCTTGTTATTCGGATCGATTCTATTTAATACTTCGGGCGATGGTCCGTAGCTCCTCAGAGCGTCTAGGAACGATGTGGACGCCCCTAAGGAGACCAGGAGCGGTAATAGCAGCAATATCCTGGCGGGGCTGGCCATGTTGCTGCAAAGGGGCAAGGTTTCAGATGAAGTAGCCTATAGGTACGGGTTGTTGTTCATTTCTATTTACAACTGTTACTTCTTATGGAAGAGAAAACCCGGTGGGTAGAAGGGTACAAGTGGAAAGAGGGTGATTCTTTGTGAGTCGATAGTTGGAGAATATTGAATAGTGTCTCTGTGACGGAAATTGTTAAGGGGTTAGGACACAGTAACGGGCCAAGAAAGCAGACGATTTTTAGACGACGATAATAAGAAAAGTAAACAATCGATTAATATAAGGTTTTATGTTTTAGTTCACTATATTATGAATTATAAGAAGAGCATATAATATTTACAAAATAGCATTTGTACGCCGTGCAATGTCTCCATTTAAAATATCCTTTGTTTTCCGGATGGCCAACTGGTGGGCCGGATTCCAGGAAATCGGACGAACTATAACAAAAACCCCAAGAATGTCATAAACTATAATATATTTCCTAGGCATCGACGATCCAACATTTCAATTTTTGCGAAAATTCACAAAATGGCCGGTGTTTGAATAATAATGATCAAATTTCGACAAAAGCGTGTGTGATCTTTCTCTTTATATTTTGTACAATAATTGACAAATTTGAAATGTTGGATCGTCAATGCCTAGGAAATATATTACAGTTTATGACATTTTGGGGGTTTTTGATACAATTCATCCGATTTCCCGGAATCCGTCCCACCAGTTAGCCATCCGGAAAAGAAAAGACATTTTAAATGGAGACATTGCACGGCGTACAAATGATATTTTGTAAATATTATACGCTCTTCGTATAGTTCATAATATAGTGAACTAAAACACAAAACCATATATTAATCGATTGTTTACTTTTCTATTATCGTCGTCTAAAAATCGTCTGCTTTCTTGGCCCGTTACTGTGTCCTAACCCCTTAAAGTGATATAAAATATCATCCAAATCTTGTTACAGATTAGACGTTTGTTTTAGGCTTATTCAGGATAAAGTGTATGAAGATAGGATGTTTAAGATTTAAGATTAATTCGTGTAGACATTCTTGAGAATTATCTTTATTATTGCACAGATCTTTGGAATGATTTTTCTAAGACTTCCACTTAATTCTTCATAAAGAATCATGCTCTTCTCAGTTGTATCGTTAGTAGCGAATAATTCCTGTATATCGTGGGATACAGAAGTCACTTTTATTGTGTTTCACACGTTAACATTTGCTAATATTTTACAGTTCGTCATGCAAAAAAAATGAATATGCAGTGAAGTCAGAGATAGATAATTTATAATCGCGTAGCTGTTGACATTACGACGTTATTATTGAAGCAAGCATGCGCGCTTTCACTACTATACCTAGCCACCTGTAAATGAGGACATTTTCATTCATCTAACGAACATGTTATACAACCCTGAACGCGAAACACTAGGTAACAAAGTTACGAGCAAAGTTTCACTGCACATTTTTATAGCACCGTAAACCAGACCTTATCTAGAAGCTCAAAAATTCACTCGTCACTCAGTGTCATAAAAAATTAAACATTATTTATCCTTCTTCGACAACCGACCAAGTCTTATGTAAAGTATAGTTTGCAGTTGCTTATTCAAAGATAAAATAAAACTTCAACCCATTACTTATTGTTAGTATCACCAGCAACTGGGCTTTATAAAAAAATCAAAACTTTACTCGTTATATTTACACGAATCGATAAATTTCACTCAAAGTTCAAGTTTGTCCCTGTCAGATTGAAAACTGAACTGTGTTTAAAATTTTCGTTCTTCACTCGTTATTCTAGTCGTCACGAATGAAACATTCTTCAAAACCGAAATTTTACTCGTCACTTTTGAGACAAAAGCTACATACATCTCACTTGGAGAGCCAATTTCATTTATCACTCTTAAATGACAAACTTGAGCCCGGTGAAAAGCGGAATTTAATTCACCACTATTGAAATAGAAACCGAACTTCGTTCTAGGTCCGCACTTGCCTCGTCACTTATACATAAACCATTAAAAATACAAACGTTGCTGGTCACGTTCTCGAGCGCCCTCGCTGACGGCAGAATCGGTTACTCCTTCACCTGGTTCAAATGGTTATTACCATGATGCGGTGATCGTAACTAGCTAATCGCCAACTTCCGTCGTCCTTCTCCCCGTGCCTTTCGAAGGCTCGGTTGTACGATGTCGCGTGGCTGCCGAAACAACGTCTGAGGTCCTAGCGTCTACTTTCCACTTCGAGATCCTCTAGAGAAATGCGCTTTCTCGTGGCGTTCACGTAATACTTAACAGCCTTGAGTAATGTTAAAAGTTGGACTCCCGTCGACCGACCCCTTCCCGTGTTTTCTCCGTACCTACATCTCTTTTATCTCGCTCACGTCCGATTTTTATGCTCAGAAAATTGTGCATGGCACCTGCACGCACACGTGAAACGTGCACATTATTTGAATCATAACGTATAATTTTGCCATCATTTTTCGGGGCGTTCCAGTGCGTGCAGAATAAATCTTGGTGGATGGACGACCCCCGATTTGCAATTTTAAGCGAGGTACAAAATAAGAACGCTTTGCAAACCCTTTCAGATCCTTTGTCTATTGTGGTGGGCACGAGTCGCAGGGGATATTCTCATGATTTAGTATAACCATAAAACGTTTATGATTATGTGTTGTTATCCAGGTATTTGTTTTGATAGAATTAAGAATTTGATGGAAGATAATAATTATTTTGGAATCTCAGTGTGTATCCAAATATCTATCAATATCTTCAATATCTTGACACGCAGATGTTTGTCTCTTTTTGTTTTCTTTAAATTCGCTTATTTATGATCAATACTATTTAGTAGTTTTTACGAAGTTTGCTTATGAAGTTACTTTAGATCTTAAAGGGTTAATTTGTTAGGGAAAAGTAGTAATGGTAGTTCGTAGGTACTGTTTTTTTGTCACACAGGCGTAAAGGATTAGTACAATTTTGATAAAAATGACGTGTAGGGGAGAATGAGGCAATCGCGGTCAGTGGGCAATGATGGTCAGTATTGTTATTATAAAACGACATGTCCGAAATGTGCAATTTCTTTTCTTTACGTTCCACGACATAATTTACTATATTGTCGAACAACATCATCTTAATCGTTGCTAAACAATCAAGAAAAACAACCCTTTTTGTGTTTTAAACGTCGTTGATGTTATATTTTGTGTGCACCACGTAAGAGATAAATACTAATTTTAAAGCTTTTTTTATATTTCAACTGTACGTAAATACAGAGATACTATCAAGGCAAAGGATTAGAATCAAATTTAATATAAATATATTTAATTTATTTACGTAATCTTCAATTCTATCAATGAAAACGTGTGCGGGCAATGATGGTCGCTTGACAGTTAACGCTCACAACGTGATTACCATTATTCCCCAGTGTAGAATAAAAATATCTTTCTTCATTAGAAGAATTTTATTCTGTAGATGGCAAAAAATACGCCCTCGAACAACTGGAAAAGCCAATTGGGCTTCCGAAACGCTTTGAAACAGCAGTGAACAAGTGTATTATTTGCAATAATAATGAAACGTGGGTTCGATGTATCTCGTGTGGCCTCTCGGCTCATTCCGAATGTTGCGGACGGGACTCGGCGGCTGGATACATATGCGAAAAATTTTAAATTAATCGCCCGCAACGTGACCGCTATTACCCGCAGGTGTGGACACTGGCGGTTAAACGCATCTTTTCTGTATTTTGTAATTTTATTGAATAAATCAATATAACATTAATTATTTTCGTATCCTACGAATAGGTTCATAGTTTAAGTTTACAAAAAAATCATTTTCAAGAAATATGACACCTTATATCTTGGTCTTATTACACTTATTGCTTAAGTGACCGCCATTCCCCATTCTCCCCTATCGATTTTACACATTCATAATATTTTATCTAGAAGTATTGTTCCTAGTTTCTTTGTAATATACACGGTCTGAAGTATCTACGAAATTTTCCATGTTATTCGGAAATCTTCTATTCGGTTTGTTCTTTCATTTTTTAAATTGGCGATTTCGTTATCTATTTACCAAGAAATCTATTTGCCACCCTTCCTAGGGGATGTCCAGTTTAAATATTTCTGCACTGCCTATTTCATCACTGTTTTGTACATTTATTTGTTACAACATTGCAATTTTTCTTCCATTTCCTATTGGATAATTTAAATTAATTAAAAGAACGCATATGTTACTTTCATCGTTCTATTAAATCTCTGGTATTCTACAGTCTATTTCCATATTTATTTTCTCGACTGAAAAAGTAGTGTGTCGAATGCAATTTGGTCGAATTTAAAGCTCAATTCTGATTCTTAACTGCAAAACAGGGTCTCAAAAATAAACCCCAAATAACTCAATTTTTGTTATTCTCAAAGTTACGATTATTCAGTTCAGGCTTTTCTCGATTAATGATCTTTAGTAATCGATGCCGGCATTAGATAATAGATTCAAATGATCGGTCGCATTCAATGGACTAAGGATATTAAACATTCATGGAACGGGGCGGGTGGACGCTATAATACAACCAGAAAAAAAATCAATAATAGAGTGTTTAGCGAGACACGTTTCCGCAATAAGCGTGACCTAGTTTGAACACCACTGGTGTAGAAATAAGTGCACTAGCGAGTGATTTTCCATTTGAACCCACTGGTAATTTTATACAAAATCATTTATGTACAATCATGTGAAAAGTGGATAAGTTAAATCCAGTTGCGAATTTTAAGTACTGCGTATCATTCAATAAAAATTATATTTAACTATTTGAGTTCATTTCTAGTGAGATTCCTTCGGAACTTTTAGCAATTATCTCAATCGTTAATATGCTCCAATTACAATTTTTTTTATTACTCCTTTAGATATATATATATATATATATATATATATATATATATATCTGGAAAATAATAATCGAAACAAAATCAGTGATCACATTCTATTCTCTTCTTTCCACGATATTTTTAAAAATGTAAAGTGTGTGCTTTAAAAAGTGTCAGATAATTGCAAATATTGTAGTGCTATGCTCCCATTTTACTTTCTCGCAATAAAAACTTTTCCTTAATAAACAATGCCTTCTTCCAACGATACTTAATCATAATTCCAGCCGAAATAAAACCATCACGTTTGCAATTTGAATGATTGGAGAAAAGCTTCGATTAGGTATTCCGCCTTATATAAAAATGAGTTTCATATTCGTTGGCAATTTAAATTCGAAAGTGAAAGCGCGTAGAAAATAATTCCGTCTGCCGGGAATTAAAATTCTGTCTGAATGCTAGGTTGCGATTACTTGAGCTTCTTTGTAAGAGAAAAGTATTTACCTGCTATATAAATTGCTATTAATTTAATCATATTAAACGAGAGGAAAACCGCGATGCGATCGGTTCGTTTAACACCTAAAGGGCAGAATGAGCACATTGTATGCATTCATACGTGAAAATAAGCGTTTATAGAAAATAAAAACGGTCTATAAGAAACAGTGACGAAGAATCGGCAACGTATAAGCTGCGATTTGATGTGCTGTTATAATTACATGAATCTGCGTTGGAAGTGAGAAACAGAGTAAAAAGTTGTTTTCCTTGTTCTGACTGTGAAATACTAATCAATATCTATGTTCTCGCAAATAAATCGTTTATGGTAAGTTCACGTTAATTGTAATAATGGGAATTGTGGAATCGTGTTGGTGAAAAAGGGACATTTTGGCTTGTTCTTCCACGTCGATGGCTGGTAATTAATTATTCAGGTATCCCCACTCCTTTTTAATCATGTCCGACGCTTTCTCGGCGATCATGAATACTGGAATATTCGTGTGTGCTGCCGGAATTTCCGGCATTATGGAACCGTCCACTACTCTCAGTCCTTTGATACCGATCACCTGGAATATCAAAAAATTTTAGGTAGCTCTTCCCTCACACTTACTACGTTATCTGCCGCTGTCACGTATGCGTGACTCCGCGAAATCGATCCACTGACGCGCGTGTGCCTCAGAATTCCATCTCATTTCATGATTATCACAGAGAAACCACACATGCCATCGAAAGATCTCCATTCTATTTCCAGGATGCGAGTTTGAAGAGTTTAAAGATCAATGAACAATTGGAAAATTTGAAAATGATGCAAACGTGAAGCAGATCAAGGGTTAAGAATCATGACGCGTAACAATCTTCCTAACTAGTTTTCTATATTAAGCTCTTACTTCTGCCAATAATTCTGCAATTCAGTTTATCGGTTAAAACCTGCTTCATCAATGTTGAAATTTCAATGAAGCCTGATCTCTATCTCCATTAAACGAGCAAAACTGAGCCGAGTGACATTTCCGGGTTCTACGTACTTTCAAAGCGGGATCGACGACAGCGGTTTTGTCGTTCACAGGTCCCATCTTGCAAGTCCCACTGTAGTGGTAAATAGTGAGCGTTTGCATCCTGGTGTTGCACAGCCAGTAGTCGTCCGAATCGAAGGGGTGCTTCTCGCACTCCGGCACCGTTTTGTTGTAAAACGCTACGCCCAGTTCCCTCATGGCTCTGGTACTGCAGACCTGAAGGGCAGCCCTGATCCCCTTGACTATGACTCTGATGTCCTCGGGGTCATTAAGATAATTGGGGACGATTCGTGGCTTCACGTCCACGTCAGTGGACCGAAGCCTGATCGTGCCGCGGCTCCGCGGCTTCAACAGCATCGGAAATAACCCGTACGAGTTGGTGCTCTGGAACTGCGAGAATTTATCCACGATCTCCCTTTTGATGCCGAAATTGCTCATCAGGACATCGAGCGTGTAAATCGAGCTGATGAGGGACAGAAGCTCTATGTTCGGCGTGCCGTCCCGGTTGTTCGGGTCGTCCACGTCCAGGAACGCTATAGCGTCGCAGCCGCCGGTGATCGTCAGTGGCCCATCCTGCCTTAGCAGGAAGTCCTTCGCGTAAGGATTGCTAATGTCGGCCAAATTGTACATGAGCACACCAACCGGTTGATCGACCGTGAACGTCAATCCGCCGTACGCTATGTGGTCCATGAGGTTGTCGCCAACCCGCGAGTCTTTTATCACGTTTATCCCGAGTTTCGTCAAGTGTTCGGCGGGCCCGACACCCGACAGCATCAGCAACTGTGGGGACCCGATAGCCCCCGCTGACAGTATCACCTCCTTCTTCGCGTACACCGAGATTCGGCGGTTACCCTTGACGAACTGAACGCCCACCGCCCGTTTGTCCCTCTTGTCGATCATTACCCTATGCGCCATGCTCATCTTCGTCACGTGAAGGTTTCTGCGTCGTTTGCCCACCAGGTATGCCCTGTTGCTGCTCATTCGATAGCCGTGGGAAATGGTCCCCTGTATATACGAGAATCCGATCTGCTTCTCCCCGTTGTAGTCGACCAGCGGGTAGCCGAGCTCCTGGCCGGCTTCCAGGAACGCGGCTGACAAGGGTGTGTGATAGGGGGCGTAACTGATGCTCACTGGTCCCCTGGTGTTCCTGTAATACCTGTCACGCCCGAGCTTCGGTATCCGCACGCTTTCCAGCTTCTTGAAGTACTTGAGCACGTCCTTGTAGGCCCAGCCAGTGTTCCCCATCTGGGCCCAACGGTCGTAGTCCTGGGGGCTGCCTCTGGTAGCGATCATGTAGTTGAGCACGCTACTGCCGCCCATCACCTTGCCCCTGGGCCAGTTGCACCTGTGCCCCGTCATGCCCAAACAGTAATTGTCGGACGGCTCTGTCTTGTACCTCCAGTCTATCTCGTCCAAGCCCTGCAGGAAGTGCGCCAGGATGGGCACGTCCATGAACAGTGTCTCCTCGGGGCCGGCCTCGATCAGCAGCACCCTGAACTCCTCGATCTCCGACAGTCTGGAGGCTATCGTTGCGCCCGCCGTTCCAGCGCCCACCACGATGAAATCGTAGACCGAGCCTGGCCCGGGCGTCATGTCCGGCTGGGCGTTATCCTGCAACAGCTGGTTGTTGCGGAGGAAGTTCAGGGCACCCATCCCGGCGCCTATTATATTCTCCGCCGCGGAGCCGTTGAAGCTGTCGAAGCCATAGAGGTTCGCGTATTGTCTGCGCTGAGCGTGCGCGCGCGACTGATCGTGAAAAGTCGCGGCCACCATGGCGAACAAGAGCGGCAGCCGCGGCAAGGACAGAGCGGGCCCTGCGTTTACGTTCATGCTGGAAGATTTTTAACGGGAAAATCAGGAATGGTACACCTCGCTCCTCTCGCGCTGCATATATACGGTGCAGTTGCAACGCGGTGTCATCGTTTTCCTTGTGAGCACGCCCTGCTCGTGACGGCTTCGTTTTTTTCGGCGATACCATTTAAGTATTCGTATCGTTTGAATTGCTCGGCATCCCGTGAGTGGTTGACGTTGGTCGCTGCCTGCGGCCGCTTTTTTTTCGCCCGGCTATTCGGTGACGCGACCTTTGCAGCGGGATACGCGGAAGAAAAAAAGCAGCGAGTGTGGTCGATGTTGGAGTATTGTTGCAGGGTGGACTGTGTGCACGGTCCTGGAGGTGGTTCGAGTTTATCGGGGACTACCTTTACTTTCCGGCTTTGCCCGGAATTTAGATTCTGATTGTGTGATTTTTTCCCTTTGCTTTTTGTGCGAACACATTCATCTTGTTTGGCCAGGCATAAAGCGCTGAGGCACATCCCGTGACCCCAGAGTTTCCCCACTGTTCGGGAGTTTTTAGGCGACAGACAAAGACACAAACATAATCTTTCTGCTTTTTATGTCGAGGATATGAAAATTCGTTTATCGTATTTTATCAGATCTTTGATAGGACTATAAAAGGTGAAGAGAAAAATGAACTGCAATATTCAGTTATTGGGAAATAGTAATTGTGTAATATTCCCCACAGTTTTAGATTTTTTTTTATTCTATTTTGATTTCGATATTGAATGGACAAACACCTTTCTGCTTTGAATAATGGAAAAGATGGAAAGAATGTGATGGAATAAATGTTTGTTCTTGAGGTGATTGTATGGAAATACAGAAATTTATGTTAGATTTTAGTTGAAAGAGTTAAGGGAATAGGTGGGGGTATTTTCTTTGTCAGTTAAAGGGGTGTAACGAATCCCAGGATGTGGAAAGGGAATTTGTTGTAACACGCAATAGATTTTGTGAATTTGGTCAAACGCACGCGAATACACTTTTTTAAACGTTGAACGAAGCACCTAAAGTCACGTTTCCACATGTGTTTGGACTATGTTTAAGACACAGTTTCTCATTAACTAAGTAAAAAATTATTTAAATAACAGATCGAATAAAAGTTACTTAAATTTTAGACTATTCGGCGAATAAAGTTAATGTTTTTTATTCGTCGAGTGTTTCAACTAATTGTCGAATAATTTTCTGGCTCGCGTTCAAGCCGCCGAGGACCGTCATTGACCGGTAAACTCGGGTTCATTTTATTCGATACATGACGAATAATTATTTTAACGTTTATTCGTTATCCTAAATTTTATTTAATTGCAAATTTTGCCCTTCTCTGGTTTAAGGTAAAGAAATATTATCTTAGAAGGGTCTATTTTATTATGCCATAAATTACTGCGTAAAGATGGCGGTTACAAATAGCCAGCAAAAACATGCTTCGCATTTTATTTCTACGCGTTTTCTTATGCAGTACGCAACGGAAGGTTAAAGGTCACGTTTCCACTTGTGGTACGGAGAAAAATTAAAACGTATTCTCAGTGCGTACTGCTTTCTAAAAGCAACACTTTGGAATAGTTTGACATCGGATTTCTGTAAACGAAATGTGTAAAGTTTGACCATTATTCGTAATATGGAAATGTTCTTGGAACGTTAATCAAGAATATGCGTGGTATTGCGCATGCGTGACATAGGTAAATTCGTTCAGACTAAGAATTGCATGATTGTATCCATTACTCGTTTAAATTATCTAAGAGTTCATTGTGTAACATAGTTGAAAAACAATTTCCCTATGATTAATTGATTTTGGCTTATCAGCATAATAAGCAGGGATTATATTAAACGTGACAATTTTATTAAAAGATTTGCAAATTAAATCCTCTCTTCCTTATATTGCCTCTTCTTAAACGATTTTATTCAGCTCCAATCCTCTGTTTGTTTGTATGCTTCAAATTTGGCAACTCAAACCAACTTCCAACTATCCTTGAAACTTTGTAGGCGTGCGTAGTTTGGATGACAATATAATATTTTAAAAACAAATTAACCTCCGAGGGGGCGAAAAAATTACGCCGTCATCGATAAATATAAGCCATGACCACAAATCCAAACGACTTGAAATCATCCACTCACGTTCTTTACGGAAAAGACAAAAAGTTGCTGGGTTCGAGAGGTTAGTCACATCGCGATTACCAAAAATACACAATTTATCGAGAAATTCTCCGTCACGTATGTACGAATAGTAAAACTAAAACTTTGCAGGCGTTCGTAGTATATCGCCATCGAAATTGTAGTGCAAGAAGAGAATTATTTTTTAGTTTTTAGTGCATTTGAATTTAGTTTTTAATGCATTTTTAATAAAATCGTTTAACATAATTGTCTCTATATATTTTTCTCTATCTAGTCAACTTTGGTTTTTTAGTTACTATCTTTTACGTATGTATATGTAATTCTCTACCGTGATTTTTTATAAACCCTGTGTCTACACGTAAACTCGACAGAAATTGATGCTGCAGAGAAATGTAGATGTTTGTAACGCTTCTCTTGAAATTCGAGTATGCAATTCTCAGAATCTGCAATGGCAAACAGCGACCGATTCCACGATGCTAACTAACTGGTCTGCCGATGATTCATTTGGAGTATTTGTTTGCACGAATTAATATTTTGAAGGTCCTCTATCGCTCGACTTTCATATGTAAACATTCAGGGCTCAACCTGGAAGCTGATTTGATTTTGCAGTGTTCGCGAGTCTTATCTTTGGTATGAACGCAATTTATTATTTACCCAGGCACGAATAGGCGTCGAGTTAGAAATTTATTGGCAATCTCATCGTGACGCGACGCATTTCATTGGTTTTTTAATATTATTTATTTATAGAACGCACAGCGAGGTAACGGGGATTATACGTTTCTGTTATGATTTGAAACGAGTTTACAAACGTGCGACAGGTCGTCTTTTTTAATTGCAGTTTTACAGCGTGGAAGTTACATAACAAAGTATGGCACAACATAGACGACGCGTTTTACCTGAGACATGAATATTCTCTCGTTAAAAAATAGATTTTATACATTATCAAACACGGAACGAGCTACGAAATTTTTTTTCTGAATGTCGTTTTGGTGGAAAGACAAAGGAAATTCACTGATTGAGATTACATTCTGCGTGTACAGACTTTTCTTTCGTACTGATCAGAATTCAGAAGCATACAGGACTTGTATTTTAATTTCGATAATGAGTGATGGGTAAATTACAATTGGCCCCGAATCCTTAAGTAAATAAAATTGTGAAATTTTAACGGGTGAGCCACTTGTTATATAAATTGAAGGAAAGTATGGTCAGTGCTATTTTTCGGGGGTTTTTCAATACAGAAGCAAAATGACAGAAAAACCTGTATCTATATTATTCAACCGCAGGGGTTTAAAAAAATCCATGCAAAATGCGCATTGATTCGTAATTTCCTCGTTCACATACAATTGCAGGACAATAATGTTACTGAAAAGATTCCTTCAAATCGCTGAGAAAGCAAAAATAAACTGTCGAGTCTAATATCGGTATTGCCTATTTCTTCAGCTGCACAGATTCAAAAATTTCAATTTTACAAAATGATGAAACACAAAATTCCTGCCAGATGTATAGCACTAATTAATACAATCCCTTCCTAACTGGAATTTTAAAACAAACTTATATTCCTTAATCATTAGCTCAGCTTTCTCCGTAATAACATACTATTTCATACCAAACGTTTCCCCACTTAACAATCATATTACATTTACGTTAACAAAATATCATTCTTATATACACTACGTACACACATTCAAGATATCACAATGCAGGCGTGCAAACGCCTTCGCAAACATTCGACTCATTAACAAAACGTCGATCAATAATCATCAACAAACATTTCGCCCGTGCGCGATTGTGGCGTGTTCCCACGCTCATATTTTCTAAAAAGCATCGAAGGTATTGTCCCAGTCTTTTCTCCGAAGTGTTCGAAAGCAACCCCTGACGACGCTTGGCCACTTAAAAGGGTCACTGGCACATCGATTTCATTTGTTCCTCGCACTCCCCGCGGCCAGCCAATCATTCTTCACAAGATCCGCGCCCTTCTCCCCGATCATAATGACGGGCGCGTTCGTATTGCCACTAGACATCGTGGGCATGATGGACGCGTCGATCACCCTCAGCCCATCCACCCCGTACACCTTCAATCTGTAATCGACGACGGCGTTGGGGTCGCTGGGAGGGCCCATCTTCGTCGTCCCGACCGGGTGGTAAATGGTCATCGAGATGTGCCGAATATGGCACTCCCAATAAGCATCCGAGGCGAACTTCAAGTGCCTGCAGCCTGGCAATTTCACGCGATGCAGCCTCGAGCCGAACTGTTTGAAGACCTTCGCCTCGCTGACGCGCAACGCCATCTTGGCGCCCTCGACGAGGGTGGCGATGTCCAGGGGATCGGAGAAGTAGTTGGCATCGATCAGGGGGCTGTGAAAAGGGTTGGAGCTTCTCAGCCTAACTGTGCCGCGTGATCTGGGCCTGAGCAGCAGGGGCATTATGGTCCAGGCATCTCTGTTCGATATCGGCCTATAGACAGTATCGTACACCTCGTCCGTGATGCCCAGAACCTTTCTCACCTGAACACCAGCGTCCGAGTTGATCGACGCTGGGGCCATGTGCATCTGGATATCTGGGTAATCTATGGACCGGTTCGCGTACTTTGTATTAACGAACGCGTAGCCCTCGACGCCGCCGAGGGTGGTCATCGGACCCCTGCCATTGGCCACGTAATGCATCGTCACAGGGGCGGCTTGGAAGCGATCCTGCACGATGGCCACGGGCTTGTCGATGAGGAACGTCAGACCGCCCATGCCGACGTGGTCCTGCAGATTGTCCCCTACTCTTAGATCCTTCATCACCGGTATCCCGACGTGCCTCAAGTGGTCCTTGGGCCCTATCCCCGAGAGCATGAGGATCTGGGGGCTGTTGATGGCACCAGCCGAAAGAATCACTTCCTTCCGCGCCCTGACCATCTGCTTCCGACCGTCCCTCACGAACTCCACGCCGGTAGCTCGCATCGTCAGCGGGTCTATCACGATTCTAGTGACGTGGCAGTTCATAGCCGTGTGGATGTTCCTTCGCAGCCGAACTGGCCGGAGGAACGCCTTAGCCGTGGAGCACCTGCTGCCCCTGCGGATCGTCCCTTGCGCGATCATGAACCCCGTCTGCCGCTCTCCATTGATATCCCTGTTCTCGTACCCCATCTCTACTCCAGCTTGAACGAACGCCACCACCAGCGGAGTCTTCCACGGCGACTCCTGCACGGTCAGGTAGCCGCCCGTCGAGTGGTAAGGACTCCTCTGCAGATAGGGGTTCCTGTTGTCCTCCGACTTCTTAAAATAATAGAGCGCCTGGTCGTAACCCCAGCCAGGGTTACCCAGGGACTCCCAGTAATCGTAATCGTGCCTGTTCCCGCGCACGTAGAGCATATAGTTCAATACACTGCTGCCTCCCAGGACTTTGCCACGCGGCCAGTTGCAACGGCCGCCCTTCATCGCCAGACAGGCCTTCCCCGTGGGCTCTGTCTTGTATTTCCAGTCCAGCTTGCTTAGCTGTAGGTAAGCAGAGAGCGAAGGCACGTCCGTCACTTCGTTCTCATCCGGGCCAGCCTCCAGTAAAAGGATGTTCCAGTCTGGTATCTCTGAGAGCCGACTGGCGACCACTGCACCCGCCGATCCTCCACCCACTACCACAAAATCGTATTCGGGGTACAGAGGGTACCTGTCTATGACTCGACTCTCCGGGTCCAGCTGGTCGTAGCGGTAGTAAGACAGGCCAGCAATTAGCAGTGGGATCAACCAGAGGCTCGTGCCCACCAGGCCCAGTGCCCCTTTCAGGGCGGACGTTACTACTATCGTACTGAACACCATGCTTCTCGAATTCGAATATCCTTGGCTCCCTTGAACGAATTTCTAGGCTTTCGAGTGATTTGGTTGGGTCGCGTGTCATCACTTGGGGCTGCCCAGCGTATCAGGAGACAATGTCGGGGGGTCGGGTGCTGATTTTCTCGATCCTATGCGCTGCGAATAGCACATGCAGGTTTATCTTCTTCATCGTGTCGTGGGCGCCACTGGCAGGTCGTTCATGGAGGGGTTCGTCCTCCTGTAACGAGAGCAATAGTGGGTATTGTATTTCAGAAATGGTTCCGGCGGTGGATTTGAATTCTAAGAATATGTAAATTTCGGTGTTGGCTGGGAAGAAAGGGCAAGTGAAAGTGGTTCGTGCAGGTTTTAAGTCCTCCTACCGAACGATCCGTCATGCAATTTTATTTTCAAAGTAAATATCCCGACGGTCATTCGAGGGTAATGACGTATATCGAGGCTATCTGAAAAATATATTTGCTACGTCAATATTTCAACAACTTCTTCGGATTATTTTCGAGACCACTCGAGTATGTTTGTGATGTACGCGGCCTCGCGTCACGCGCCATTGTCAGAATCCTTTGGAGCAGTTGTCGGTGGATAAAAAATGGGGAGTTCCATTTAAAGGTATGGCAGTAACCTTGATTTCTTCACACCTGCACCTGCAAAACAATTCCACATCTCTGATCGCCTGTCTCTCCAAACCGGATCTATAATTTTTCCGCCAAGTTTCTTTCCATTTGTCTGGTTTAACGTTGCCTCTGCTAATTCATTCCCCTGAAATTTAGGGGCCTAAGTAGTGGGAAACAGGCACATGCCACATATGCATAAATTTTCGTTTATTTGTACCATTAATTTCGTTTCTGTAATGCAGCATAATTCCACCACCTCCTAATATAATAGCATGTAGGTACGTTTCATTAAGCAGAATCATATTAAAGAGTCTGCACGCCGAGAAAAAAACAAATGCATAGTGAAGAAGGGGCCCATGCCCCGTGACCTAATAAAATTGATTTTTCAGCTAAAATTTGATAATAATTGCCATGTAATATCTAATTCAACTACTTACCGTTTAAATTAATTACAATTTCGTACCGCATTTCCTATGAAGGCAATTTTTCCTTCGACTTGCTTTCCTCTAAAATCTTAAAACAGTGGCGTGTGCCTGTTTTCCACTGGACCCCCGTCAATTCTGAGCCATTCAGAAGTACCTATATTTATTCGTATATTCCAGTTTTTGCGAGAAAAACGTCTAGAGAAGCAGTATGGCAAGGAATCAATTTCTCCGGTCTCCCGAGCAAGCGATTAATCAAATCGAAAATGGCGAGCCCGTTCCTGCGGACAGAGCGCTTTCATTGGGTCGGCAAACGTTCGCTATGAATACCATCTAATTCATTTGGCGTTTTCACATGGCGAAAGAAAGGAATTCTTAATCATTGGCGTGGGTAGATCGTGTCGTGTACAATGTAAATTTAATCGAACAACGCGGAAGGAACTGGAAAGCTGCAGGAAATATCTAAAGATTTCAATCGCCAGCAAGAATATTCAACGATTGAGTAGACATAATTTAGGAGGAGCCGTGGCTCGTGGTATTCAATTAAAAATTCCGTTTTTCTCATGTGAAACAATTCTGCGGCTCGTGACTGATAGAATACTGTCTCTGAGAAATTCGATTTTACTTCCGTGGCCAGTCAGGTGCACGTATTCTAGATGGACTTCCAATCTCAGTTTTCGGAATAACGAAGCCGTGTTTGAAAAAAATGTCATTCCACAATTTCGACTTATTTCTGCAGAAGGATTCATTTCATCTTTACACTTGCACCATACTTACTGTTTCTCGAAAACGTAGTCTCGTAAGGGAAGAGGCTTATTTCTTTTCCTGCGAGACTGTATACAGGGTGTCCCAGTATTAATGGCACAGCTGAAGAGGATGAGATTCTTCGAAAAATAAGTCGAAAATATGGAATAAAGTTTGGCCCATTTGAAGCTTCGTGTCTTAATTTCATTTGATAAGGAATCGACATTACGTATGATATTAATGCTATTCGTAAACAACACGTTGAAGTGCACAACTGCACACGTACAATATTCAAAGTCGATTCTCCCAAAAACAAAGCTTCGAATGAAAAAGATTTCTTTGATATTTTTCCACTTATTTTTTTCATACAAAATCACCCCCTCCGTGGTCGCATCATCAATACTGAAACACTCTATACATACATATGTGAAATACCAGTTAGACACAGAAGTGTCTGCCTTCAAAAGCCAGCCAGCGAATCGTCGGAATTATGTCGTTGCCGACGGAAAACCGAGATGGTGATCTCATAACGGGGAAAGGAGAAAGTGTTTCATCGATGTAAACCTCTGCGGCGCTCGTTTCCTTCTACGAGCCTCCCGTGGTTACGTTACGTAGCCTCTCTTCCATCTGATCTCTGGCTTCGTTACGAGCCTCTCTATGGCGCATGGCTCTTCCTGACCGTGAAAACAACTCGATGCAACGATCAGGAAGTAGACTTTTCGCTGGCAGGCTATTTTTAAAAGAATCCAATTGATACCTACTGACCCAGGCATCGCGGAAGAAAGTACGCCATTCAACCAAGTGTCTTTGGTGTTTAACCCGTCGGATAGAATCCTGGTGTAAAAGTTCAAGCAACTCCATTGTTACTCAAATATACACGAGCCACTATAGCGTTCCTAAGCCGTTTGAAAATCTCGAGTGTTTAATTTTTAATTCATTGCCAATTGGAGATACTCAAGCTAACAAGGAAACATATCGAACCCGAAAATTCTGATTTTAATGAAACTCCGTACGATCGTAGAGCATGTCGGAGTATGTAAGAAACGATTTTTTTTTTCTGCGGAAAAACACTCTGAGGGGGTGAAATCAGCCCCCGAAATTTTCAGCGATTTTTCGTTTTTCGGGTATAACTTTGTAACGGTGCGAGGTAGAAGAAACCCGTAAATGGACAAAATGTTCAGTGTTTGATGCCGTATAACGCGCTGCAAAAGAAATGTTTGTAAAATAACAAAAATTTTAATTTATTTATAAATTGTGGATGTACAAACATTTCTTTTGCAGCGCGTTATACGGCATCAAACACTGAACATTTTGTCCATTTACGGTTTTCTTCTACCTCGCACCGTTACAAAGTTATACCCGAAAAACGAAAAATCGCTGAAAATTTCGGGGGCTGATTTCACCCTCTCAGTGTTTTTCCGCAGAAAAAAAAAATCGTTTCTTACATACTCCGACATGCTCTACGATCGTACGGAGTTTCATTAAAATCAGAATTTTCGCGTTCCATATGTTTCCTTGTAAGTGACGGTTGAATCGCTTCTTTCGAGACGTTAAACGTGTCCACATTGAGAAAGGCTCTACCTTCTTTCCGTCGCTGTTTATGAGGAAAGCACGCGATGAAAGGGAGATCGCGACGACAGAACGAGTTAGTTGGTCAGAAGTCGGTTAGAAATCGGCATTTGGAGCAAGCTGAGTGGCCAGGCTCTAATTAGTCAGTCATCAGCGAACCGTGGAAACACTTCGGAAGCAATCTGGCTTCCAGCAATGATTAATTCAGAAGCAGTCGGTTAAAATGAAATAGAAACAGTCGAAGTGCCTAGAATTAGCTGCACTAGTGCTATCTGGAAGGTAGAGGATTATTTTATCAATCTGAAGTTGAAATTCGATTGTGTGAGGATATAATGATCTTCGCTATTCTAACATCTATTTCTCTTAAGCTATAATTATTAGGAGAAATGATCGAAAAACCTATTTATACTCTTAATGGGGGACTCTCGTCTAACAGCCCCCAAGGCAACTCATATTTAAGTTTCTTTTTTTAAAAACTGTTGGCCATATTGGATTAAACTGTTTTGGGATATAAGGAGGCATCTTTAAACTTACAAAAACTATTTTTTTTATGAAAGTAGTTTTTCAAAAAAAGAAATGAAATTTCAGGGGCTATTACACGAGAATCCCCCTTTAAACTCCACGGTTATGTGCTTTCAACGATTAAATCGTCTCACGAGACAAGCAGAAAAGAAATAAAAGAAACCGGGAAATCCGCATGCATCGCACGGGGGTATAAAAAAAAACTCGCTGGAGAAGCTAAAGAGCGCAGAAATGATTTCTAAAAGTAAAGGAAGGACAGTAGGAAACAAATCTATTCACACGATCACGATTATAATCGGCAGAGCCACGAGGTTCGATAAAAAGCCCCTGCGCGTATCTAGATCGTAAAATTGCCCCAAGATTTGCATCAGCAATCACTGGAACACTTTTCCGCCACACGCACACGCGCCAAAGAACGCACAATTTTCTTCGAGAAAAACCAAACACTCTTCAACCGAGAAAGCTTCAAGATGCCCCGTTGCAAATCACCGTTCAACTTACCATGGGAAACGCAGTCGAATGATGATTACGAGGAAGCAGAAGGTAGAGAGATCCGTAGACAGTTAAATAGACACGTTCGACCGCGCAGGGCTACATAGTAGTGCGTTATGTTGGATCAAAACAGTGAAAGAGACCCGTGCCATTTAAATCGAGATGGCGGCATTCCGTTCAGTCCTACAAAAACTGTTTGTATTTTCACGCTAAACAATTTCGGTATATTCAAGATTTTTGATATCATTCACCGTTCTCGAGTTTTTAGAGATAAACGTAGCTACCTCGTATATTTGTTTATATGTGCGCCAAATCTCAGGCTGGTTGCCAGAATGGCAATGTTCTTTCGCTACTGTAATTGTATACATCGAAACGGCCCTCGAGGACTGCGCGAATAACGGCGGTTTCCGGTCGCTGGTCGCAGGAACATGGAAACGCGGGCGTGCAAGAAGAAAGAATAACAGGGCGTCGTTTCTGTTGTCGCTGGATTTATGGATCACGTAAGAAAGTAACGCGGAAGCTAGGCCGGAACTTTTCTTTCTGAAATTGCTCGCCGGTTTGGCCGCGGATGGTTTTCCACTCGCTATTTTTCTGCCCTAGTACGCGGGCTTAAGTGCCCTCTGCGCGCACTGTATTAATTATCCTGACGGTCTGGGCTCGTTGAAACGCTCAACGTGCTTGTCGCGCGATAAAAATCGTTGGTTCGAGTAAACGTCGCTGTTCAGCGACGCCTGTATCTGTAAAATCTGTTTTCTTTGTTTCAGGTAAGAGAGTTTTGACGGCTGTTTTCGCCACGCCGTGGGGCCATGCGAGTTCCTGCTGGAGCCTACGGTAGCCTTCCTGTTCCCTCTGAACAAGGGGTATGTGTGTACAGGTTCTTCTGATCGGGAGATATGTTTGTATAGTAGAAGATCGATTGTTCGAAGAAAGAGGGTATTAATATCATCTGGTAATTGGAGGATCGTATTTTTGGGTGAGGAATGATTAATACTTTCGGAGTATTGCGTTGCTGGAATGGAGGAAAGATTTTGTATGCAGATGTGGTTATAAGTAAAAGTCAATTGATGAATAACGGAGGTAATGTTAGAGTATAGTAATATTGTTTATTTATTAGTGATAGTTCTGGATTATTGGTGACCATGGGTGTTTGGCCCGAGAAATTAATAAGGCATTTATTGTAAAGGGAAATTAATATTCTTCTGCTTGAACAGAAACTGATTCATAGGAGATGAAAGACAAATCTTCGATTTCGATTGAACACTTAAATAGTATTCGAATAATCGAGATCTACAGTACTTGTATTGTTAGAGACTTATATGTTTATTATATGCAAGGGCTCCGTCTCGAATACGTGAAAAATTCTTTATAACTTCTTTTATTTAGTATGAACGTACGTATCTTCAATGTAATTTTACTATAGCTTCGATATAAATCATTACTACATTTGAAACCAGTATTCGTGATTTATGATTGTTTATTACACCTGCATAGACAGATACTGGCTATTTTTTGAATGAGTGAAAGAGGAAATAAGGTTGGAAGTGATGAAAGTAGGTCCATCCTTTGGATTTCGTAAGTTGCGTAATATCCAGAAAACCGGTTCCAAATATTTCGAACGAAAAGCCAGACACAGTATACTCATCGTCTGCTCGTAAAGTACACGTGTCAGAAAATTGAGCACCTACCAGTCTCACGAACGCTGAAAATAATATGAATTTCTCGATACGAATATCTGATCGATACAATTCACTTTTCAAATCTTGTGGTCAACAAGGATTTCACTGAAAAATATATCATTCGGAAGCACACGAAGTTCTACAATTTAAGAGTTTCACTATTTCACTAGTAGCAACTACAAACTGTATAAAATTTAACAGAATTTTCAAAAAAATTCCAGTTCTACAATCTACATTTCGCACATATGCCAATCTGTACTAAACAGCAAATATTCAGTGAAAAAAGAAAGTTTCGAAGATATTCATATTACTGGACACCGGTAAAAATTCTACTCTTTAACTCAAGAAATTTTTAAAAAATTCCATCCCTGCAGTTTAAATTCCACGCGCGTGCCAACCTGCACTACAGCGACGTAATTAAAAAGAAGAAGACATTTTTCAAATTTCTCTGCCGCGAAACGATACGAGGAGCTGCCTTATAATCTTGCTACTCCGGTACATAACGAAAGCGAAAGGCCTCTGAAGAAATTACTCCACAGCTCTGCAACCTTGGGCTTCCGGTCGCCAGCATGAATATTTCATTCCCTAGTTCCTCGGCGTTCTCGACGTTAAGATTCCCCTCGAATGCCGTCTCTGTTTTCCAATCGACCATCCGAAACTACCGCGCACGGACTTCTCGTTCTTACACAATCAATTACGTCCATTGAATTTTCTCGCGCGCAATGGCACGTCCTCCTGCCTCTATGCACTCACGGTACCGCCGCTTTACAACGAACACGCGACCTTAACCCTCGCACGGCTTTGCCTGGGTCTTCCTGGATCCGTGAATAACATTTCCAAGCGTAACAGCAAGTACTAAGTAATACCGAAAGCTTTAGAAATCCATAAACTGAATTGCTCGAACAAATGGAATATCGTCGAAAATACTCGTAGTAGAATAATTGCTAAGGTCCAAAGGGACCACTGACTCCTCTGTGGTCGTCCAAGCGATCCACCGTTTAACAGTTTCTAGCACTCTAACCGCCACTTCACCACTGCGACAAAAAGCAATCACGATCGAGCCGCGTGGAAACCTGCTCCCCGTAACATAATTTACAACCACCTCCTTTGTCTTCGCAAAATCACCTCCCTCCCTCTCTCTCTCTCTCTCTCTCTCTCTCTCTCTCTCTCGCCTCCTCCAACCTAAACCATCAAACTAAACTCATCACAAAACCCATTCACTAGAATGAAACAGAAATGTCAGCTGTTCAAAGCACCTGCCCCTTCGTCGAATCAGTTAATCACTGTACGAGTCGATTTGGACTTTCTCTGTCAGAGGATACCGGTCACACACTGGAATTCTTGCTGAACCTTACCTTCGACCTCCTCCGCTAGCTCCGCCTCGTGGAACGTTTCCCATGAAATCCAGCGCGGTCCCACGACATGGATCGTTGCCGATCGCGCGACTAATTCGATCGTTTCTCCGGATGATCGGTAGCGCGGGTAACTCGGCCGACAGAGGGGGGGGCCGTCGAAAGGATCTGCCTTCCCGGTCCAGTTGCAGCGACAGGGCCCAGGAACGGCCGGGCTTTCGGTGGATCGATCGAGCTCACCGGTAACGAGACGATCGCCGAGTGACCGCCAGGGAATCGGTAATGACACTCGGAACAACGATACACGCGGTGTACTGTACCGATACTACGCTCCCTCCTCGTTTCACTCTCACCGCCCCTGTCCGGCTGGCTAGTGGCTGAGTTTCTTCGTCCTTGTCTGGAAGGCTCCCAACCGTACTTTGGCAGTGAAAGTATTATCTTCCTGTGGTTACCTACGCACGCCTATCCCTCCCCTCTAGCAATGTGGTAACCGCCGGCGCTCACACTGGCGCAGACGTTACCATCTATGTACAGTACTCTTCGTGGCTTCGTCTACTTCTTTGCCCAGTTCCTGGGTTTCGTAAAGATTTCGTAGATAGCTTTGGTTTCTGTTTGCTGTTCGGGGGGGGGGGGGGGGGGGCGATCTTTTTGGGGATCTGAGCTTTTAAGCGAGGATTCCGGGGATTGCAGATGGGGTTTTGGGTGTGTTTTATTGATGGTGTTTATTTAATGTAGGCAAAGGAAAGTAGCGTCTACACTGTTGTTTATTACACATTTGCAGAACATGCGATTGGATACGTTTCACTGGTTTTAATTTGAAGTAGCAAATGAAGTAAAATTTGTTAGAGTTATTCAATAAATTTGCAACGTTTTTCACAATTATTCTACACAGAGTAGCTGTCCTAATATTTGTGAACATCAATGTGTGTATGTGAATCGGTTTGAAATGCAATAAATTTTGAAGAATTATCTTGCTTTTACTTCGCGATGTCTAGGTTAGCTAGCAATGCTTGACCCACAATTCTAATACAAGGATAAGAATACGCTTGTAACGGAGTTCAACGAACGTGTTAGATTTTCGTGATCAGATTTGTGAGTGATTGTGTTTGCTGTGAGTCATGGAAGTGATGGTATTATGGGGTTCCTGTAGAGGTAGGTCAGGAGTAGCCAAAAATTGTGAGAATTCTATTTTCTGCGCGTAAATTTTCTGGATAGACGTGAACAGAAATTAATTTGGATTAGGATAACCCCGTTTAGTGGTAGATTCTACTATTTTCAGCTAGATTTCTTGTAAAGAGCCCAAAGAATGTAGTAAGAGGATACTTTCTTCTCTCTGGTCTTTGTTGAGTCGGTAGTTTTTAGAGACTATAGTGGAAGTTGGTTTGTGGTAGGATTAATCTGTTCACTTGGGAAGGTGGTTTAACTTGTAATTTGAAAATGTCTTTACATCAGGCGGCTGAGTCACCTTAACATAGAAATGCTATGAATAAAACGACGGAATTAACTTTTAATAAGTTTCAAATAGAAAATATGGGTTTCCAAAGTATCTAGAGTTTAGCTTAAAAATGAAGTTTTTCTTGCTGAAAATCACATTTTTCATAATCTTAGCAGATTTTTGCTAGAATAATATCTAAGGTGCTTAGGAGAAAGAGTGAATGGGAGGTGAAAGAAGTGAAAATGATGATGTATGGACTTTTATGTCATTCCGATAATTTAAAGAATTAATTCCACGGGTTTTGCTGACTACTAACAACGAATTTGAACATAGATTTTCAATATTCACAATGGCCGATTCAATATGGTGGACGATATATTTTAAAAAAACACCCACTACACGGATATTTATATTTTTTTTTATTTAATTTTTTTGTGAATTTTGAAAATCCGAGTTCAAATTCGCTGTTAGCAGTCAGCAAAAGCCCTGAAAATAATTTTTTAAATTATCGGACTGATATAGAAGTTCGTACATGAAAGCGTATGTGCTGACGCGTTTGCGAATTTTCACTTCTTTCACGTCCCATATCCCAGAAACTAATTGTCACCTCAACTTGAAAATTTCAATCATTTGGCACAAAATTCGGTTCCAAAATCGCGGGCCCAAAAAGAGGCTATTTCTTGGCTCACTCTTTAAAAGGTACTTAATTTGTTAACGCAGAAGAGAAGTTAAGTTTTTAACTTGCCACAAATGCCTCCCCAGGGACTACGTGACCGCCATCACGTTTAAAAATAGAAGAATACCGCTGGCCACGAGGTATTACGCACGAATTTCAAGTATTAGGCGAAAGGGAGAAGAAAGTTCTTACAAACAATCCGGTTCGATGTTCAAACATGTTTCATCATGTCAGACGAACGATCTGTACGTGAAAAGTATTTTAACTTCTCGAACCTCATCAATATCTCACTGAAACGCAATAAACGCCAGTGAATTGTAATTTCAATTTTCGTTGACAATTTGAGAGAAAGAACCCCAAGCAATTTTTTATTATATTATTTGCTGCTTGTGCATTTTAGATTATTTCTGCGAAATGTTTATTACGTTTAATCCTGCATAATCGTATAAAACAGTATAAAAATGTGAAATTATTTGGAAAAAAAATACAAGATCTCATAAAAGCTTATGGATATGATTTACTAATCATTCCACCTACATAAAATCGGCTAAGAGATGATTCCTCATAAAAAAGAAACAAGCAAAAATATAGAATAATTGTTTTTTACTGGTGGCTCAATTTTCGAGAAAAATCATATTGAACGTAAGACTATGTATTTTGCATCTATTAACTGCAAGCTAAACATTTCCTACCCCCAGCTTTAGCATTAATTTTCTATCGATTTTTGTTTATGAATCCAAAATCAAAAATAATTTATAAAGAATAGTTAAATTTTGAACAACGAGATAAACACTATTATTGTACTGGAAACGTGCTAGGATTAATTCATAATAATTGAATACGAAGTGGCAGCTTTGCTTGCAACACTCTTTAAAAAAAATGTTTAAATTTTTTAACACGTTTACGAACTGGAAATATTTATTGCATCATTGGAATAAACACGTTATCACTTATAGCTCTTTTATTATTAGTACTAGGAAAATTGATTGGAAAATCTATTAATGCAGATACGTGTGACTCCCCTTGGCCATAATAAGTTGGATTTGAATCATTTTGTCAATGATATCGCTATGAAAGTTCTGCGTAGCACGTAAATTTCAGAGTGATGCAATAAATATTTCCACTACTGTAGGTAATGCATTCCAGTGAAGCAGAGAGGGAGCGACAGCGTGGTGGAATGTAATTAGTCGGAAAAGTTAAATCGCGCGTTGAAAATCTGTTGTCGAGTACGGGTATGTCGGGTCAACGGTCTGGAAACGCGGTGAAGTAACGACCAGCTGGTCGTTCAACGTTCCTCTTCTATTTGATCCTGTTTCCTAGCCTCGATTATATCCGGTTTGCACGGCAGCTTTTCGCACGCAATTTGTACGTACCTATACAGTCGTGGTGCTTGGTCCTTTTATTCCTTCTCGATTTCCATCCCTTGCCCAGCTTATCTAGAATGCGTGTCCCCAGTTTTGTTTTCTGTTGTCGTCGGATCCATGCTGAGTAGGTGGATAGGTTTTGTGTTGTTTTTCGAATTGCATTCCTTATCCAGTTCGTCTGAACTTGTATTATTCTTCCTTCCAGTTTGATTGCAGAGCACCTACATTTCAGAATTGTGGTCGACTGAATATTGATTTGCTGGGGGGTGTGGCCCTTGTATTTCTTTACCAATTCTATTCCTTGTTCGATTCAATAAAAATTCGTCACCTTACTTTTCTTATTCTGCTTGCGAGTTTGAGCAGAGAGTAATAACAGTTAAAAAAAAAACAGAGGTGGACTTTTTCAAGAGTCTTGCCAAAACTTAAATTTCGTGCATTTACCAGAGAGATGTTCTCACAAATCAGGACGAACAACTAGATTAGGAAATAAAGTGAAATGTGGAGGTGAACATACGTGCGCTAATAGGGTGACACAAGTACTAATTGCAATTAGATGGCAGCATATGAAGTAATACGTCAAAGTCGAGCTGGACTTGGTGATTTTGCGTGGTGCAGCTGCGTTACTAATAATTATATAAACTCTATTTAACACCCTTTTTCAATTCTTTCTAGTTGCTCAAATTAGCAAAGCACCAGTTCCATCGTATCCATAAGCAGTTAATTTTTCATTTGGAAATGTAGAATCTCTAGAGCAACAGTATCGTTAAATTCGTATTAACTGCAATCTTGCCATTAGCATTAACACGCAACACCTTACACGGGAGGAACGGAAGAAGCTCTTTATCACAAGGAACTGTTGCTCGTTTCCAACACAATTAGTGCCATTTCCACCACTTTCGTGAAATGTTGCGTAACTATAGCTCACTGCTCCGCTTGGAATTAAAACACCCATTATAACTGCAATACATACATCATTCAAAAGTGGAATTAACATTAGCTGCCTCTCATAAATCAACCTACGATTCATCAATGTTAATATCCAATTCCAGAGCCTTCGTTACTCCATATTCATCATCAACCACACAAATCCACTTCTATATAATTCAAATCCCTACACCACAATATCAAAGTGCATTTAATCTTCAACCGACTCGAACCCAAATTTAAATTCATACTTGAACCATTTTTCTTCGTCATTTCTTTTCTCCCCGTCACTTTGAGTGACGCAAGGTTTTGGAAAAACCCTTCCAAATCGGTCAGCCTTTTTTCTTCAGTTTCTCCAATATCTCAAGTTCTGTCCAAAGCCAGCCACGAGCTCGGTTTCTTTTCAAACTAAACATACCACGATACTTTCAATATCTTCCAAGGAACGACGTGGAAACACGCGAGAACCGTGCACGAGATGCAAATGCCTCGGCGTGGAAACGCGCCGACGCCAGGCGAGGTGTTAATTAGCCTTGGTCTAACTTAATCAGAGAGAACACGATTTCTTCCGCAACCTCGAGCGATACCATCTGCACGAGTCTTGTATCAAGATAAAACGCGAACACCTTCATAGCAATGGCGGAGCATGTACTAGTTCCACTTCCGGTTGTTCCTGACATTGCCTCGCCGGCGGCAGGCGAAAAGTGACTTAAAAATCGCCCAACGCTGTAGGAGCTTCGTAAAAGTACATATGTACATACGCAGGTACATTGATGTAGCGCGTGTTGCTTTCTAATCGCGCTGGCGCGAGTATTACGCGGGACCGATCAATTATCAATTATTACCGCGTTACGCACGTGTTACCCAGAGGCTGTTTCGCCTGTTCCGAAGCTGCTGTTTGCTTTTGTCATATGGGCAAAGGTGAGGAATCTTGATTTAGATTGCTAGGTGACTTTCCAGTGGAGAGATCACGCCTTTGCTGGCTGATAGGTGCTAGAAAGGGGAAGTTTCATGAGAATTAAACGGCTCTGGCTCTGTCTGCTTTGTTTTTACCATTCCCTTGGCGTGGCGGAGTTTTTCCATGGCGTAGAATGATAATCTTTTAGAGTTTAGAATTTTCTTGGCTTACGTTGAAAGAAGGCGCGTGGTGTCCGTTTGTTTAACAAGTCAGTCGTGGAATTTGAAATTGCTTGATATGGAGGCAAGTGGGTTTTGAGTTGATTCTTTAGGTAATTCTGATGTTTGTAGTTTTTATAATCGAATTTGTCGGAGGTGGTAACGGAATTTTGAAGGTTCTTAAATATCATTAAAACATTAACTGTTAGAAACTTTCGGAATTTATTAGGAATTCCATGTAAAAGCAACTGAATCTGTTGAATGCAAATGGTAGCCTTGTATCAAAGAAACTCGCGTGATAAATTTAATATGTACCTTAAATTAATCCTCGGACGATTAAATCCTTAATTCCACCAAGTCTGTATCAAATTCAATTTCGTAATTCGAAATAAAATTCGTATTTCCTTATGCATTGTGCTACGAATCGAATGCGTCAACAATTTTGTGGAGGGGGAAAGAAAACCATTGATATTTCCTTCTTCAAATACCCATCGTTTCCTGCCCTACAATCGTCAAAGTAAACGTTCCTAATTATCTGACACCTCTATTCTTCAGGTGAAGCATTTGCAAGCTCAAACCACAGGCCGCCATGTTGACAAGGAAGTCATAGCCACAGGGAAGTGTAGTTGAAATCCTCAGAGTGTCTTTCTAACACTAACCGACGAAGGAACGCGGCTTCTCTCGCTCTTGACCATAACGCTTTCTTTCATTAGTTATATTCCTTGTAAAATATTCTCGTGCCTCGCGCCTACGTGAATCGAAAATACAAATGGTCAGGCCCCCCCCCCCCCTCCGTGCAAACGCAACACGACCACCAGTCTGACTTTCACTGACCACTTTTCTTCGCCCGATGTAACCCCGCGAATTCGTGAAACTCGTACGACTCCCGCGTTGCATTTTTCCTCCTCGACGCAAGAATGTCTGTTCATTAACACATTGAGTGGCGTCGGAGTGTTTCCGCGCCGACGGGCTTTAATCCAGCGGTGGGCAAAATTTGTAGAAGGAATATCTCAAATACTATCACTAATAATAAATTCTAAATAGTTTCGATAAAATAACATTTCAACTAGAACGCAAAATTTCTACAAATAAAATATTTTTATCTTGACAACCAAATGCACAAAGTACAATATTTTAGCCTTGTATTTCAATTATTTCCGTTAGATAATTTATAAAAAGATGGGGGTGATGTTTTTGAAAATGGAATAGATTGTGAGATATTTCGATTTCTTTTAGACGTACAAATATAGTATGTACTTTGCGGACTGATTGAAAAGGACTAAATACATATATTTGAAGTGATCGACTTTGTTTTCGATTGGAGTCCCGTGTTCAAGCTAGAGTTGGGTTCGTTTAAAGTCAGAGGCCAGCATTGGAAACATCTACTTGAACGATTCTAATGCCTTCCTAGTTTAGTTTCTCGAAACAACTGCTCTGTAAGAAAGCCTAAGTACACCAAGATTTATGAACTGCGAAATTGCAAGCCGGATGGGGGATTCGCGAATAAAGGAGACTGCGGCGATTTCACGATCGAGGAGATAGGGAAACCCGCGTGCCTCGAATCCTATTATTGCACAGCATGGCATTGTTACCGAGATTGGATTAGATCAAGAATATATAATTTTTTGCACACGCAAATTCCGAGAAGATTAAGCGAAAGTAAAAGGCCTCGGACAATAGGAACGTTGCACTTACAGAATTCACGTCGCATTGTACAAAATCTGTTGTTTATTTATGAGGGAGCTCAATCAATATGAATGCCCTGGAATTCTTCCCACGTTTTTAGTAGATTCTTCATTCCGTAGAACTTTATTAATTCCATTGGCTAAAACTTCGAACTTTAGTTGAATTTATAGTGTAATGTTTTGATAGCATATTTGATTTATGTAAGCTGCGGAGGTATCGAATACTTCAACTGAACAGCAAAGCCGTTTGGTTAGATTGAAACCTTCTAATACTACTGAAACCCTGATTTTATTGAATCCTTCTAATTACGTTAGTGCCGCAGGTAATACTTAGAAGATTCAGATTAAACTAATGAAACAATCGTTGATAGGTCAACTCAGTGTAGACGCAGACAAGGCAAATGGAAGATTCGTTGCACTTAAACTTTGTACTTCAAGTTTTACGACCCTTTGTAAAATTAGAAACAGAAATCAGCCAACGTTCTCGCATTTCTCTTGCACAAACTGCCGTTTTATCTAAATTATCAATCGATAACGAAAGTGACGTCTATTACCCAATCTAATCCATCTATTAGTCATTGAAATACATAGAATGCATTCAGCTTTCCTGTAACCGTTTCCTTTCAGTCGAAAGTTCAAAAGCAAGGCTCTTTCTTTACGAGACACTTTTGTTCCTAATATTTTCAATGTTCTCTATCTTTTCCCATCTTCCTTTTAATTGTAAATCAACACTGCCCCTACCCACAAAAACGTAATACAAAAAATCCTCCGCGTGAAAGGGCTTTAATTGCCATAAGAAGCTTTAACGTAAAAAAAGGCCCACAATTATGCTACCGAAGGACACGCGTCCATCAACAGACGACAGGATCCGCGAAAGTGACCAACTACGTCGGCAGTTTGAATGCGAGTCGGCCATAATGGATGGGACGAGGAAGCGGAAACCGCGCGGTAAAAGTGTGCGTGAGAATCAGTATCCTGTAACGAGAGTTTCGGCACGGAACCTGTTACGTAAAGCTGGTTGTTTGCCCACGAAACGAAAGTCGAGACGCGCACTCCGCTTCCGAGATCGTCTGCCTCGCGATCCATCGATCGCCGTGGCCGATCTAGAGTTCATGGGCCTTCTCACACGAAACCGTTTGCTGAATAGTTTTTCAGATATATTCGCATGACAAAGATAGTTGGTGTTAAAAAAAAAAACACGAATATACTGGAAATATTTATCGGAAAAATCTGTATTTCACTATCTTGGCCAAAATAAGTTCGGTACGAATGTGTCAAAATTAAAATTATTGTACTACAGTGAGTAAAAAAAGTATTGGCACACTTTTTAAAATCGCATAACTTTTTTAGAATTGGTCCAAACGACATGAGTTTTTTTTAGAAGGTAGAAGGATTATTTTGCTAAGTGACGTGTTTCGTAGTTTTGAAAAAAATGCAATTTTTCGGAATAGCAAAAAAACATAGAAAGGGCAGTTTTTTCAACTTTTTTTTTCTGAGCCTGTAATGAAAATTCAAAAAACCCGTTTGTAAATTTAAGTAAGCTGTATACATGCTGAAAATTTCATCAAAATCGGTTAACGGTGCTCTGAGTTACGAACGTTTAAAGATCGCAGAATAAGGTCGAAAATCGCTTGATTTCGTGAATTTCGCGATTTTCGACCTTATTCTGCGATCTTTAAACGTTTGTAACTCAGAGCACCGTTAACCGATTTCGATGAAATTTTCAGCATGTATACAGCTTACTTAAATTTACAAACGGGTTTTTTGAATTTCCATTACAGGCTCAGAAAAAAAAGTTGAAAAAACTGCCCTTTCTATGTTTTTTTGCTATTCCGACAAATTGCATTTTTTTCAAAACTACGAAACACGTCACTTAGCAAAATAATCCTTCTACCTTCTAAAAAAAACTCATGTCGTTTGGACCAATTCTAAAAAAGTTATGCGATTTTAAAAAGTGTGCCAACACTTTTTTTACTCACTGTACGTAAATTTCAGAGTGGTGTAATAAATATTCACGGTATTGTGTAGTGCGAATATATTCGAAATACCTACTACTAACTTGTAAGTCGCAAAAGCAGTTCGTTTAAAGATAAAAAATATCCTAAAGCTCTGCATGACTTTCGAAGTAAAGAACAATCGCGCGGCAAGAGTTCCCGCTTATTAGGCAAGTGGTGCATTGGAATGGCCGAGGGAGGAAGTCTTGAATCGTTTGGAATGACCGAAAGACACGCGTCTAGTAGATATTCCGCGGTTGATGTATGCGCTTACTTAGTAGTCGACTTTTTGCGAGGAATGTTATTAACACGTAAGGTTTTGTTCAACAATGGAAAATTAAATTTCCACATTGTGTATTACATCTCTATGGCGGTACTACCAATGGACAGGCGAGGTTATTTCGATGAAAGTGAGTCCGAACAAAACTTTATTCGGACAATCTTTTATTATACTATACATAATTCGAATCGTTTCCGAACTCTGTAGCAATTCAAGATTTGGACAATACTTTGAATTATTTCTAAAAAATATCGACGTGAAAACACGCCTACGTCACTGACAGTGTTACTATATAATACGAAATTTGGATGGCAGTGTATATTTAGAACACAGTGTATAGTAACCAAGTAAAATTCAGAAAATATGTGAGATCGTTTCGAAAACTCGATAAAGTGACAAAGCAAACGACTCGATTCTGTCATCTTTTATCCTTGATAATCTATTAAATTTGCCATTTCGGGGATAAATTTCTCACAAAAAAAAAACGGAAAAAATGGCGGAGAGGGGCAACAATTCCACATCTGATTTCTAAAACAGCTTTTTATTCGTATCTGAAACACATAGTTGGACCTACATAAATACAAAGGTTTGGTTTCCGCGAACGATGGCACGGTTATTATCTGTACACAGTCGTCTTTTTGGCTGACCGTACCGTGATGCTTTCGCAGTCGATCGGTACTTTTACTGTTCGCATCTGTAGTGGTAAAATTATTTACAAGTGGTCGCTTTGGATAGTGAAATTAAATAGAGACGTATTAATAAATATAAGGTAGAAAGTTGTGGTTTTCAGCGTTGGATGCTAAGGTACTTATTCTTGCTCGGCCGAGAATGGCCGTTTAACAGTTCGGCGCGAGGTATAAATAACATTTTACAGCTAAAAAAAAAACAGCACAGCTGCTAGAGTCGCGTTGTAACGTTCGTCGCAGATTTCACGGCTGATCGGCGAACGAGGAAGTTATCGCTCTTGACACTTCCTTGCGAGTTCGCTTGGAAACTACGCCGCTATTAGACTAATATTCTAATAATATTTCATATTCCCTGACGATAGACACAGGCGAGAAAGTATGTGACAGGTAGAAAGGAATTAATAGGTAAAGGGTATTATTTGGTCGTTAATTTCTTCCACTATTTTTAAAACTATCCTCGAATGATTCACGAAGTCCACGACACACCTTAAATATAATAATCCGTGGGCATTAGAATTGAGTGGAAGAGCTAGAGAAAATTTCTGGCGATTAAAAACACTTGAATGGAATTTTGTTCATTTCTATGGGCTGTAGATCAACAAAAGCTAGCAGGGTGTGTGCATTTCTTATTATTTAATTTAGAAAACGAAACTTTCACTTTAAGACACATTCTGCTTAACAATTTTATTCTATGAACTCGTGTGACATCAACACTTTCTGACGCAGGTTTTTGAAAAATGCCCCTCGGTCCATACTTTCGATGCTTCGCAGAGAATATCTACACGGAAACGTTTCTATTATCCAAACACTCTTGCCCCAATAATTTAAATCACAAACCTTGAATATCTCTTCGATACAGTACCAAACTACTCCCATCCATAGAATCCGTTAAAAAATTCCGCTTATCAATGTCTTACACCCACCATTTCTCATCGTCCACCTACGTATCGTTTCTTCCTGTACAACCAATCCTCCTTGATGATGTCACTCGCCTTTTCCCCGATCATGATCGTAGGCGCGTTAGGATTCCCGCTGACGATCACAGGCATGATAGACGCGTCTGCCACCCTGACACCTTTCACCCCATAAACCCTCAACCTGGGATCAACCACCGCTGTTGGGTCTGTGTTTGGTCCCATTTTGCAAGTGCCGGTCGGGTGATAGATAGTAAAAGTGAAGTGTCGAATGGCGCACTCCCAGTACTCATATGTATCGAATGGGTAACGATGGCAGCCTGGCATGCGAATGCTGTGTGGCCTGGAGCCGAACCTCTGAAACGCAGTGGTGTTGGACAGCTCCATGGCGATTCTTATACCCTCCACCAAAACGTCCATGTCCTCTTTGTGGGTGAAATAATTAGGATTGATATCTGGATAAACCATGGGGTTCTTGCTCTTCAGGCGCACCCAGCCAGAGCTCCTTGGCCTGAGCAACAGTGGCAGTATAGACCAGGTCTCTGCGTGGTTCAGTGGCTTGTACATGGTGTTATACACCCTGTCCCTCAGACCCACGATCTTCTTGATCTGATCGCCGCCGTCTGAATTAATCGAGCTGGGGGCGAAGTGGAACTGAATGTCTGGGTATTCCCCAGTCCGATCCGCGTATTTGCTATTGACGAAGGCCAAACCCTCCACCCCCGGGCTGGTCATCGGTCCACGTTCGTTCAAAACGTACTCCATCATCACTGGCATGGTTTGGAAACGGTCTTTCTTCAGGCTGATTGGCTCGTTGACGACGAACGTCAGCCCGCCGAGGCCCACGTGATCCTGGAGGTTGTCACCAACCCTCAGGTTCGATATCGCTGGTATATCGAACTCTGTCAAGTGCTCTTCAGGCCCGATCCCCGATAGCATCAGCAGCTGGGGGGAGTTGATCGCTCCTGCTGATAGCACGATCTCCCGTCTGACTCTTACGGTTTGCAGGCGGCCATCGCGGAGGATCTCGACCCCCGTGGCCCTCTTCTCCTCGTTGAACAGCACCCTCAACGCCTGCGAGTTCATCGCTATGTGAAGGTTTTGCCTGTTCTTGATCGGCCTCAGGAAGGCCTTAGCTGTGGAACAGCGACTCCCACGGCGGATCGTAGCCTGGGCTAGCATGAAACCGGTCTGGTTCGCTCCGTTTATGTCCCGATTCTCGTAGCCTAGCTCTTGGCCGGCTTGCAGGAACGCGATCGATAACGGTGTCCTCCATGGTGCTTCTTGCACGGTCAGGTAACCACCTGTGCTGTGGTACGGCGTCCTCGCCAGATATGGGTTGCGATTGTCCTCGGACTTGAGGAAGTACGGGAGAACCTCGTCGTAGCTCCAGCCCACGTTGCCTAGTCCAGCCCAGTTGTCGTAGTCGCGGCTGGAAACATTGGGTATGTTAGGGGCTGATGAAGTTCTGTGGCGGAATTTAGTGTCCAATCTGACATTTCAAATAAATTACTGGCTGGGATACTCGGTCAACTTCTTGGGAGTGATTAGGAATTGATCAAACATACAATTGTAAATATACAGGTTGGCTTTCATCAGCTAGGTTTCGGACTCTAGTGAACTACTTTGAGTGACGTCACCTCGATGTTTTTCTGGAAAATATCGAAAGTTAAGCAAATCTTTTCAAGGTTTCTTTTTCTAAAAACTTTACGTCACTCAAAGTGTTAAGGTGATTGAAATTGTCTGGACAATTTCAGCTTCCAATATTCCTAACTTTTACTGCAGTGTCTCTAGTTTCTTCTGAAAATTTTATATCAATCGATCCTGATTTACCGATTGCCGCGCACATAAATCATAGCGTTCAGCACGCTGCTGCCGCCAAGGACTTTTCCACGTGGCCAGTTGCACCTGTCGCCTGTCATGGCGAGGCAGTACGCAGACGCAGTCGGCGGCGAAGTCTGATACTTCCAGTCGAACTCGGACAGCTGGGTGTAACCAGCGAGCAAAGGAACGTCCGAGATTTCATTTTCGTCACCACCTGCTTCCAGTAGTAGCACTGTCCAATTCGATACCTCGGATAGCCTCGATGCGACCACTGCCCCCGCGCTCCCGCCCCCTATTACTATAAAATCGTACGTTCGCAGCAACTGGAACACGAAGCGCAATATATATAATGAAATTTTATTCTTCATAGTACCAAATTTGAAGTAGATCGTGAATTGAATTTCATATCAATAGACTGTAATTTTTTCCCTGTGATCTATGATCTGTTTTACCGACAGTAGGTAACAGTTTCATTCTGCTAGATGCAGTATAGTATTTTACCATGAATTTACCAACATTCAACGCAAAGTGTTCGAATTTGAATAATAAGTCGATCATTTATGATCATAGTACCACATTAGTAATCTCAGAATTTTACGTACAAACCAAATTCCTCGCAATCACTAAATCTACAAAAATGAAAAGAAGCTTTATAATTTTGAAATTTAATAACGAAGACTCTGCTTCGAGCACACTTCTTTAAACAGTACTCGTTTTTATAAATGAATAGAACACTATGCAGACCGGACACGAGAGCCTGTGTTTGGACCAAGATGGTATCGAATACCTAAAATAAAAATCGTTGGAATACTATTTTAGCATGTTCGCGTTACGTGGATTTTTCTTTCAACATGGTTTATTAAACCACCCGCGTAGATTAAAAGTTCGAGTCAAACCTGGCGAGCGTTTGTTGGGTGGGACTCTGGATCCGCTTGATTGTATCGAAAGACGGTCAAGCCTATCGCTAGAAGTGGAATGAGGCTGAACCCAAGGACCGAAGTAGTACTGAGCAATGTGGTCAGCCCTATTGCCATTTCCGTTCAATTCCGCCCGGCGACAACCACTTCCAATAGCGTGCCATTCGACAGGATCGATGTGCTGCTCGAAGTTCGAAGGATGGACGCAGGGTTGCCTGAAACTTCACCACAGACGTCGTTGTTAGAATATGCCCTTGTGAATTCGAACTATATCTTCAATGGTAAACTTTTATGTCTCCGCGTGGATTATGGAAAGAGATTACAGCAAGATTGGAATGTCAATGCTCCCTTCGATCCAGATGGTGTTGTGAATAAAAAATTCTTGATGGCAGGAAACTGGCGAGTTGTTTAATGGACGTTAAAAAGAGTAATGTAAATAATGGTGAAGGTGCGTGATGTGAAGGCATAATGGAGTGTTCTATAGGCAGACGTAACTAATAATATCATGCAGAGTGGAGAATAGCAAACGGTACGGTGTAACGGATTCTATTCATAACTGGACTTCTACTGCATTTTTATTTTTACGAGGAAATATGTGCAGAATTGTTCAGTGACTTTATAGAATACTACCTGCTAGATAATAATTGGAAGCTTCTTCTCGAGTATATACGAGATCGTGTGATTCCTTCGTAAAAATACTAGTTGCTCAAATTGAAGACTCAGGTACCGTCGTATCTTTAGATTCTTTCAATTGGAAGGAATAAAAGGCTAGGCCCCCAGAGTTCAATTTCTTCAAAATTAAATATCCATGCAATAACATCGATGTTAAACCCACGAATAACGAAACAATTAATTGAGAGGCAATATTATTAACTACTGAGTAACTATTGAATTGGAGAACGTTGGTATTCGCCGTGAAAGGTAAGATCACGAAAACGACCAGGAAAATATAATGATAGTCTAAAGAGAGGCATTTGCAATGCGGCAATATTTCGATCAGTTACAGTTTCGTTATGCCGAGTATTCTGGTTGAATCATCTGGAGACAGGAAGTCTGCCAGGTTCCCTCGATTCGTTATTCCGATTATAATTTCATATACTCTGGATGAAAGTAATTCTCACGCTTCCTTCCTTTCTTTTCTGAACTTCAAGTTTCAAATCTTGGCTTGAATTGCAATAGAAGGGCACATAAGTGAAAGATGACAAACTACTCTTTTAAAACTATTCCTGCTTGCTTAAATTTCTCCTATTTCTCCACTAAAAATATCATTTCAATTTATCCTCGAGTAATATTTAGAGATACCGTAAACTGGGGTGACTTTGCCCGCCCGGGGTGACATTGCCCACTTTTCGGAAAGACTTTATTTCATTTTATTGCGAAGTAATTAGAACATACGGTGCTTTGTAATCGATAGCAATAATTTCTCCAAGGTCGAACGAAAAAGAAAATAGCGAATTCAATCATATGGTAATTTTTCAGTCAGAGTAAAAAAGTGGGCAATGCCACCCCAGTTTACGGTAACCGCAATAAATAATCGTTTCTTGATTATTTTCATTATAGATAGAACTGGCAATCAATGTCACCAGCACTTCGCAGTATTTTCATGCATGAATTTCAATCAATGCTAATGGAATCCGAAAAACACCCCGTGCGCGTCTAATTCCGAAATAGTCTCGCCTTAATCCGCTTAAATAGCCTGCTTTAATAAAAATTCTATCTCGAAGTTGCGATGAAAAAGAAGTCCCGATGCTTCTCAGATTACTTGCAATTTATGAAATAGAACGAAACAGAGCAGAAAGGCGATTAACCAGAAGAAATGCTACCTCACAACTGTTACAAAGCCAACCTACAACCAATTACGTACAAAACTCTGAGTTAACTTAACGCAAGCGTTACATACTCCACTACACTGCTACTTCAATCCAACCCTTGACTCTCATTTTAATAACCATGATTTAATCCAGAGACACAGCAAAGCAATTCGTTTAGACGTTCGTAGGCAGAAAAATAAACGAATCGGCGCACGTCTAACACCCAAAGATTCTCACTGTACGTTTCTGCTTGTTCCCATTCGACGAGGAGCAGCGCGGAAGGAAAACCAGGCCCATCGGACGATCACTCGCGCGATTTTCACGGTCACTCTTTTTTCTTCGCGTTTATCCTACTTACCGTACTTTCTCATGGGAGCCCGTACTTTCCCGCGTGTCACCGCCGCTTTTCTGTACCGTAGCTTCTCCGCGAAACGCATCGGGCGAGGACCACTCGTTTCCGAAGCTTGCACGGCGATCGGGTCGCGCGCACGGTTCCCTTGGCGAACGACACGGTGTATATGGTTGCAGCCGATCCGAGAGACCTGGATGGACACCGTGCCCAATACCACCGCGTCCCGGCGAATGCAGAGAGTGAGAGCCAGGTGAGAGAAGTTCCCCCCTGGGTAACTCCTTTCAATGCCAGCGTCGAAAAGCATGGCGCGAGACCGAGTCGGGCGACCCCGTGGCTATCGTTCGGGCGCTCAATCTCTAGACTTTTCTCTTCTCCGATCGGCTCCGGTGAGCGTACAGGTACCTACTGCGTTTGGGGATGTGGTTCCGAGTACAGACGAGTACGGCGGAATTATCTGAACGTTGCCAATGCTCTGTTTGTAAAGATGGGTCCAAGTAGGTACACCCAGGCACAGTGGAAGCTTCGTTATCCGAATCTTTGTCACTTGAGTGATCTATCACCCAACTCCTCCATCTATCCAGCAATTTCTCTTACTATAGGATATCTCCCCTATCGAAATCTTCTTTTCTATACTCATTCACGACACAGCGTATGTACATACACAGCTTAAGGGGGCAGTGGACTATTGGATACGTGAAATCGTTAGTTTCTTTGACGCTAAATTACTTTGATACCAAACAATCGTTATAGTCGCGCTTCTGACAATCTATTGTGGGCACGTTTGCGAGTATTTACAAACAAACAAAATCGTCGGAATGTATAAAATTATCGAAGTTATTAATCGTTGAAGATAGCCCTGTACGGCGCGCCGCTGCAGGCGGTGTACATCGATACAGGTGAACCAATCATCTGAAAGCAAAATGCCTTGAGGTGATTATTTTATACACAAATATCTACAGTGTGGAAACTTGCCGATGAATTTGAACAAACATTGTGGAAGTTACGCACGAATCCATTTTTTCCCACATTTTTACGGGAAAAAATCATCTTTAATCAGTTATAAAATGTTTTATAAACATCCAATGTTAATGCGGAATTGTTACGCGATAGAGAATGGAATTCTACAGCTCCAGTTAAAATTTTAAGTAAAAATAATCATTGGTTCAAGAGTTATGATGTACACCGTTTCTGAAAATGGTGTCTCGAGAAAACCGGCTTTGAAGTAAGGTACCCTATGCCAATACCGCACTGCGAGGCTGTTACTCGACGGTGCACTCAATTACGTTCGCTGCTATAACTTCGACAATGATTTGAATTTCTGCATGAAATTTTGTTTAAAATTTTCATAAAGAATAAGACTTTCAAAATCAGTAAAAAAAAAGTAATCGATTTTCTGAAGCTGAAATAGTCCACTACCCCCTTAATTACATACTCTTGGGATCTTTCCTGCCATTCCACACCTACCGCTTTATTAATTAAATTCCGTACATTTACATTCAGTGAATCCCTCCAACCAGGAATTTCCTCCCCAAGTACGAAGCTGCAGCATTTTGCGCAACACTCCGCACAAAATGCTCCTCGGAAAAAGAAGACGAGAAAAAATAGAATTCTGCTGGGTCGAGGTATCGTCTTCCCTGGAGCATGCGAATTAACAGTCTGAACGCGACGCCTCGCGCGGTCTTTCTCTTTGCTTTCATGGAGCGAGTCAAGAGGCACCATATTCAACTGCAGCACACTTTCTCTCTTGTCTCTGTGCTTTACGGTTCGTGTGACGTGCAAAGGCTCGACGTGGCTTCTGTGCATCGAATTCGGACCCTCGCCACCTCCTCTGCTCCGGCCTCGTCCGTTTTCTCCGGCAACCTTGGCCTTGCTGGTGAAATGACGGCGAAGCAGGCGACGATCTTCCTAATTTTCCTCCAGTTGACCTCGTTCCTCGTTTCGACAAAGGTGAAGCTTCCGTTCGAAGTCGGGCTTCTTCGGAACACGTCGACTTGCCAAAAGTCACATGTTCTTGGCGTGGGTACCTTTCAATCGCTTTTGGAATTTGGACAAATCAATGCATCGCGGCTTGGAATCTTTTCGTGAAAGTACGTAACGATTTCGTAATATCGTGGAGGCATTTGTGCTACTCTAATATTTTTACAAAGGTGTTCTTGTATCTGTGCGTTAGGAAGTATTAATAGTAATGATGAACTAGAAAGAAGTTAAGGAGCAGTATTACAATGGAAGGAACGTTAATGTTATTTCGCAGTCTATTTGCAAGAGAAATATGCATATTCTTGGAACACTAGCATGTATCTAATTAGTTAGCTAATTAAGGAGTTAAATCTGCATATGAAATGCTGAAAAATTAATATTTCTTGCATTTCAATCTAGGATATGCTGCAACATCCTGTAGCACAACGCAGAGTTCTCATCTCCTTCGAAAAGGAAGAATCAAAAGAAGCATGACGTAACCATCAGATTTCCTTTTCCTGAAGACGCGAACCATGTACCCGTTGCATAAGTAGCGTCAAAATCACTGACAATTTCAGTTGCAACACCATTCCACGAATCCTGCCTTCCCCTATTCCTCACGATCGTCCTTGAGCTAAAATTTAACGTTTCTATTAAAAAAATCGTAAAATCGATTATAAGTTACAGGAATCGTCACGCAACGAAGATTGACTTTTTTTCAATAATTTCGCAATCGTCCAGTCGTTTTTATCGACCTGAGCTCGAAGTGTGTCGCAACCTTTTCCATTTCGTCAGGTTTCATTAATTAGAGCGGCGAAGCCCTGGTTTCTGGACTCGGTCGACTCTACTTATGAACGGACGGAGTATAGCAACAGTCAATTTAGTATTTCAAGATCTTTCGATGGCTCGAAACCTCTTTTGTGAAACAGTGTTCCGTGATTGAAAGGATTCAACGTGAACGCTTTAAAATTCGATTCAATTTATATCACCCTTTCTTTGACTAATATAAATGTTAAGCTATTATACTTAATGTCGATATTCCTATTTAGTACTTTCAGAACGTCAGGAAGTTAAGATGATTGAAATTTCTGAAACATTTACAGTGAGTAAAAAAAGTATTGGCACACTTTTTAAAATCGCATAACTTTTTTAGAATTGGTCCAAACGACATGAGTTTTTTTTAGAAGGTAGAAGGATTATTTTGCTAAGTGACGTGTTTCGTAGTTTTGAAAAAAATGCAATTTGTCGGAATAGCAAAAAAAAATAGAAAGGGCAGTTTTTTCAACTTTTTTTTCTGAGCCTGTAATAAAAATTCAAAAAACCCGTTTGTAAATTTAAGTAAGCTGTATACATGCTGAAAATTTCATCGAAATCGGTTAACGGTGCTCTGAGTTACAAACGTTTAAAGATCGCAGAATAAGGTCGAAAATCGCGAAATTCCCGAAATCAAGCGATTTTCGACCTTATTCTGCGATCTTTAAACGTTTGTAACTCAGAGCACCGTTAACCGATTTCGATGAAATTTTCAGCATGTATACAGCTTACTTAAATTTACAAACGGTTTTTTTTTGAATTTTTATTACAGGCTCAGAAAAAAAGTTGAAAAAACTGCCCTTTCTATGTTTTTTTGCTATTCCGACAAATTGCATTTTTTTCAAAACTACGAAACACGTCACTTAGCAAAATAATCCTTCTACCTTCTAAAAAAACTCATGTCGTTTGGACCAATTCTAAAAAAGTTATGCGATTTTAAAAAGTGTGCCAATACTTTTTTACTCACTGTATCTTTTATAAAGCAGCTTTTCTTTTATATGCTTTATACAGGATCAGAACAAACCGAAGCACTATTCGGACCACTTCTGAAAACCAGAGATGGGCAAAATTTTTATCTAAATAAAATTTCGAATAACGAATAAATGTTAACAAAATTATTCGTTATTCGTTCGTTAACCCGAGTTAACGTTATTCGGCACATGACGGAATTTTCTGAACTTTTATTCGTTATTTGAAATTTGATTAAAGTAAAAATTTGGCCCATTTCTGCTGAACAGGCAGAGAGAACACAAGAGGACGAAAGTGTCGGAACATTGCGTTAAAGTACACTCGTCTTCTCTTGTAATTTGACTGGCGACTCATTTCCCCAAAGTCATCATCGTGAGTGCACGTGTGGGCGACTTCCGTGTTTCCGGTGAAGGCTGTCGAATCGCGTGTCATAAATATCGAAGCGCGTTTCTCCTGGCCATTTGTATGCGAAATAGGTTTAGATAAGAGCTACTCGCGTCGCATATCGGATTCGAGAAAGCGAAATAATATCCAGGAGATGTTAATATTATTTTCTACCTCGCGAAGGGACCGAAACATGACGATATCGAAATGTATACGAACCACCTCTTCACTTTCTTTTCCATCCGCGATCGACGATGATGCATCACCAACGTTTATGAAAAGAAGCGCTCTCCGAATTGCAAATAAACTATAAATAAACTTAAGCACCATCCTTCATTATGAATATTATACTTTTTATTTTCTTATTTTCAATGTTGCTGGGTTTTTGGAGACTTTTGAAATTTGATTCATATGTGAAATCAGTTATTTTTTTTTTTTATTGTCTACTATTCGTTGTTCAGCAGACAGATATTTTTTCAAGCTTACCATTACATCGCTTTCGTAATTTTAATAGAAATGAAAAGTATTTTCTATTCGCACCGATGAATTTTTCCTTCTTAAATCATTCACCTCTATTTTTTCTGTATTGCATAATTTTCTTTACTACAAAACAAGTTTCCTGCTTTACGTTGTGATTGCATACATTTTTTATTGGATCTCAAGATTTGCATCATTTAGATTTGAATATCAATTATTCACGAACGATTATTTGCTCGTGCTTTCATCAGTGATTATTAATTACGATTGATACGGGTTTACTTCTGGTTGATTTAATATACAGAAAATTTTCTTGATAAACATGTTTAGAGAGCTTCTTTATCGACGAAGAGAGCTCGGTAAACTTTGTTTCGAATATTTTGCGTGCAGATATCGCTACATACTCTACTTTCTCTAATAATCAAATTCTGCATTTGCGATTAGAGGGAATAACGATTATTTAATCGATACTGTAGAAACCACTTGTCGTATGTAAGTACATAAACGATATGCAAATTGAACGAGTTAAATTGTATCTAGCCACGATGCACTAATCATACGCAAACCTAGTAATTACATAATATTTTTGAACGAGAAAAACACGAAGAGGTTTTCATAATTACTCTTGTAACAAGTGCCAAATTGCACAAGTCGTTCTTAAATTTTTAATCGCTACTATTACATATATGTTGCGTAAACCTTCGTGAATATGTCTACATTGTCGCATTAGTTTTCTATTTTTTCTACTTTGTCATAGAAGATTTTCAAAGTATAAATAAAGTATTAGTGACATTTCAAAAACCAAATATATTTTTCAATATTCAATCAAGAAATATTCAAAATCATTGCTAAATCATAACTTCTTATGAACTCTTGAAAATACCAAGCAATCATCTTCGTAGGATATTTATTTTCTTGCTTAAAAGAGTGACAAAATCTCAATTTCGCAAACGTCCATTAACTTTGTCCAAGAATTGCACGATTTTAACTTTTCCAACACTCATTAATTTCCTCAGAAATTAAAGCAAAAGCTTAATTGTCCATTTCCTATTTATTCCTTTAAAAGATAGTCACAAATTCAATTTACATTTGTCCTTTGTACTTCCCCGGATTTCTGTTTTCTTTTTCTTTAAATACCTTCCACGAAAGCAAGGATCGCAGAGATGATTAATGCACACCCATTTAGCATTTACTGCAAGTCATCGCAGTACAAGTGGACGCAGAATAGCCGCGATTAATGTTCGTTCAATTTCGGCGAGGCGCGTGCAAAAGGACACGTAGCATTCTGTCCGAAAGGTTGATTTCTTATAGCACCGGTTAGATTATGCAACGTGCTGCAAGTGAAATGTACTTTCATTCGTTCGGACGAATCAACGTGATGTGTTCAAGGACGTTTAGAGTGTACCTACACCACTGGCAGATGGAATTTGGATGTTGCATTTTGATTGACGGTTAAACGCGAACCTGTTTCTAAGAAAATTCTATTGTCTAGTTTACAATTAGTGAATGGAACATCGATGGTTGGTTATTTAGATGCTATATCGTCGAATGTTTTATTTGTATTGCATAATTAGGGAGTTGTTAGAATTTGGGTCAAAAAATTTTCAGCAGAATTTTATATTTCTTAGTGGAATTTTGTTAGCAGAATTATTCTGTTTCTTATTCCGAAAGTTCAGTTAATCATCAGTTCATCATTATCTTAAAATTGTAAATTGTTCTGTGTGATATTCATACTGAATTCATTCACAGTTCTTCGTAAAATAATTCACAAAACCCATTCCTGTTAGCGATTCGTAGTATAGAATTTCAAAGATTTACTGCTTCTTCAATGTTCGCATTTTTCTGACGATTATTTAAATAGCTACTCGGAAACTCGCCGAGCACGTAACCATAAAACAAAAAAATTGGCTTGGTGATTCGAAGAAAGCGTAAACGCATTATTCTCACGAGCGAGTAATGGTAACGTAATTGAAAATTTCTTCCGGTATAGGCTTGTAACAGCTTTGTGACACAATAATTAAATTATTCTGACCGCCTATAAAAGTAATGACGAAGTTTTCATTAGTTCCATTACGATTATAGATAGAATTTGTTCTGACTTCACAAAAATATTTTAAGTTATTAGTGTTTTTGTACTTGCTGAGATTCTAGTACATTAATTGTGATTCTTACTAAATTAATTTGAATAATAATTGTGTGATTGGAACGGACTAATTAGTGGAAGAAATAATCGAGGAGGAGAATATGATTGATTAATTGATTAATTATTAAAAGGAGGATTTGGTTAATTAAGTGAACAATTAATGGTGCAGATATGTAACAGTAATAATTATTTACAAGAATAACAAGACCCTGGGTTCTTACAAAACGTAGTATTACAATGCATATCGTTATTTATAAGTAATATTTACGGCACGTTCAAGATAAATAAATATCGTTTGGTCACACATAGCACGGTTGCATCCTTCAATCTAAGTAGAATATAATTAACACTTATCTAACAACGGTAATGGCAGGAAGCAAAATTCTTGGTTACTTCTGCAATGGGTTGTTTCTTAATTTTCGTATTTTTAATTGAAAATTGCCGTTATTCGAAAAGAAATATGCAGCTTAATATTTTCACTATTGTAAAATTTACCCATGCTGTTTATTTATAAGTATTGTAGCATTATCAGGCGTGTGAAATACATTCATTGGCACCTCGCGTTAAAAACGTCCATACAACTCTAACTCCACAATTATTAAACTTTAAAGTTCAAATATAAACTGCAGAAAATCCCCAATAATAGCACGAATTGTAATTATTTTGTAATGTTTATATTATCTTCCAAATACTTTTTATAGGTATGATTCATATTCGTAAAAGCTTTAAATTCAAAAAAGTTCAATTCGCATCCCTGAAATTTAGAGCAATTATATTGTTTATCACAACGTGGCCACACATTTAAAATCTTCCTTTCACTTTCATATTAAAGTACGATTCACAAATTGTTCCCTGTTTAAATCTTACATAAGGTCCCCTTCTATTTTTATCCCCCGTACTACAGTTTTCCAATTGAGATAAAGCTCATAACGTTATATAATGGACATCCGGCGATTCTTTCATGTAAAAATGAGATTTATGGCCTCATCTACTCTGAATCACTTTTACCCATACCCCATTCAACCTCGTCTTAAAATACCTCCGATTCAATGCAATCACCGCCAAGTTCCAAAGCAATACAATTTTCTACACTTTTGAAGCGACAGACTTATATTCCAAAACTATTAAAATAAAAACTCCTAGTTATCCAAACAAACTGCAGACTGAACACAGTTTGTTAGACTCATTAAATCGATGCATACATATTTAACAGACTTTGCACATAAATTTCCGTTTTAATGCGTCGTGGTTATATAAAAAAGATATTACGCCACACCTTGAATAAGGGGCGGCCACGGTAAATCGCGATCAATTCGTTTTCGTTAGTTTCCTCGCTTGTCCGAATATAGGTCGCAGTCCCGAGTACGATCGAGTATGTAGCAACGGCTTGTATCGATTATGTGGCAACAGATGAATTTTAAGAGTTAAAACGAGTTTGCCCGAAGTGAGCCGCGTGTTTAATCTCCGTCTTCGTTTTCATCTGCGAACCCGCCAGCGAGAATTCGCTAAAATTTCTTGCATTTTCCCGCTTGTACAACGAAAATCTTCCAAGAATATTGAGAAAAGTTCGAACATGAGGTAATCAAATAAATATTGCCCCTAACACAAATTAAATATTCACGAGTCAACAATAGTGTGAATTGATTTCTTCCTTATTTAAATATTTCAATAAATATACAAGATATTCTTGAAGCATTTCCACAAACTTTGGCTCTCCTTTGTATTTCTAAAGACCCGTTTAAGGCATCTCAGTGCAGATTATAATAAACATATAAATGTCCTGCGTGGCAACCTCAATTAATTGTACAGTAAATAAGAATGTTTAGTTTCTAACAATTTACACAACACTCGGAGGAGCTACGATTGAAACGAAAGAAAGTATCCTCGTCACTCTTACTATTTCTTCCTCCTTAACCACATAAAACGGCTCGATAACCTATCAATCTAACACTTTAACTGACGCAAGGTTTTAAAAAAATGTCTCTTTAAATCGATCAGACTATCGATCTCCTCTACCAAAAGAATTTCCACGCGAAGACACACCAGCGCCACTTGAGGGTTTACCACTAACACTAACAGTTCGTCCAAACGGGGAATCCTCTGAACCAGCATGCAACTCCCTGCTAAACAACCCATTCACTCATCACTTGCAAGAGCCACGAGTAAAACGCGTCCAATAGATTTCACAGCAAGAATTCCGCGCGGTATCAAGAGGCAGCTATCGTTTCGTTGGCTCTCTTCCGACGCGACAGCCACTGTTTCTTAATCATATCCGCGGCTTTCTCCCCGATCATGATCACAGGCGCGTTGATGTTGCCATTGGTGATGGTCGGCATGATGGACGCGTCGACCACCCTCAGGCCGCCCACCCCGTACACCCTCAATTCTGGATCTACCACGGCCATGGGATCCGTCGGTGGGCCCATCTTCGCGGTGCAGCTGATGTGGTAGATGGTCATTGTATATTGCCGAATCACGCACTCCCAGTACTCGTCGGTGAACAGTGGTATATGCTTGCAATTGGGCAGAGGCTTGCTGTGGAACCTAGCGCCGAATCGTTTCATGCTGCTAGTCTCCCCGAAAGCGATGGCCGCCTTGACGCCCTCTCTGAGCACAGCCACGTCCTCGGGATGGGTGAGGTAGTTGTGGTACATCAGAGGATAGTCCAGTGGGTTGTTCGACCTGAGCTTGATCGCGCCGCGCGACTTAGGCCTGAGCATCATGGGGAACACGCCGAACACGTCGCGATTGTTGATCTTCCCGAACACTTCGTTGTAGAACTCGTCCGTTAGCCCATGGGCGTTCTTCACGTGAGTGCCCCCGTCGGAATTAGTGGACGACGAGGTGAGCATGAACTCTATGTCCGGCCAGTCGTCGCTCTGGTTCGCGTACTTTGTGGAGATAAAGCCGACCGCCTCTAAGCCGACGTTGGAGGTGAGAGGGCCGTCCTCGGTGACCGCGTAGCGCAGGGCCGAATTGATGTTCACCAGCCGGCTCATCACTACGCTGACTTCGTAGTCGATGAGGAACGCGAGGCCACCCACTGCTATGTGGTCCTGGAGGTTCTGCCCCACGCCCGGGGAGTCCTGAATCACAGGAATGCTCAGCTCCTGTAGGTGTTCCTTGGGCCCTATCCCGGAGAGCATCAACAGCTGGGGCGTGTTTATGGCACCGGCCGAGAGGATCACCTCCTTCCGCGCGTAAACCACCTCCTTCCGGCCCTCCCTGATAAACTCCACACCGTACGCTCTTCTGGATCGAGGATCGATTAAGATCCGCGTCACGTGGCTCCATAGTGACAGATGGAAGTTCCTCCTCAGCTGTATGGGCCTGACGAACGCCTTCGCGGCGCTGCATCTCGCCCCTCTTCTCATTGTGTATTGGTACAGCGCGAAGCCAGTTTGTTCTTTACCGTTCACGTCCACGATGTCGTAGCCCATCTCCTCGCCAGCTTGCAGGAAAGCCACCCCCAGAGGCGTGTTGTACGGCGCGTCTTGGACCGTCAAGTAGCCCCCTTGAATGAAACGGAGATGCAGGATTTTTCGTTGCTTGTTTCGAGAAGAATGTGGACTCTACATTTTTTGGGGGGGGGTAAATGCTTGCTTTTATATTAGTGCTTTGGGAGTTGTAGATACTTTACTTTTTATTGTTTAAACCGACTACATTGGGGTTCTGATGGTATTTTAGTATAGTCTAAAGGAGGAGAATTTTCTTGATAATATGTGGAGAGTGGGGGACAGCTGAGGAAATCTGTTTAAAAGGGAAAATATGAGATTGGAGCTCATCGTTTTCAAGTTTTAAGGACCACCAGTGTCTTCCAGCCATGTAAACTATCTAATTTAATTTTTCCCTCATCTTTTTTTTTCGCTCGTCGAATATATTTAATCGCAAACTAAGATATTCGCATCCTATCTTCTTAAGTAGGGTGCTGTAAACTGTTTTCCATCAACTTTACATAATATATTTTCATCCTGTGGTTGGGAATTCTTTCACGTGCAGGTACGGCCTTTCCTGCATCCATGTCTCTCCCTTAACCGGTGACCCACTTTCATCCGAGAAATTCGCTCGTTCAGCGACGAAACCGAGCCCCTTCAGCCGAGACAATTGAAACTTCCGCCTCATGGGTCGACAGTACGAGACGCTACAATCCTGCTTGCGTTATAATCGAACTGTTGCGGATATAATCGCATTTTTCTCCGATACCGTTTCGCACACCATGAACCGGTTTGCCGATGTTTGATCCAGTTTAGGAGCAACAACTTGACCCAGTTTTCTAGTGAACGTGAGGCTTCTTGTTGCGCGACATATGCATACGAATGACGTCCGTGTCATTTTACTATACCAACAAACATCGAGCATGTGAATGGTTGAAGACGAAGTGCCATTTTTTTCTGCTAAATTCATTCTTTACAACAACTCTGTGGAGGTTTATATTTCTACATTTCCATGTCCTATTTCATGATAGCTGTTACGTTTGTTCGATTTGTTCGTATTTTGATAGAGCTGTTGAGGAAGGAAAGAAAGAGATAAGGGGAAGAATTTGGAGAAGTTTTGGAGGAGTAATGAATTAATATTGAAGAGATTAGGTTATTGCAAATGTTTAATACACTTATGTGCTGATTACCATCTGTTAGTACATGAAAATTTTTAATTTTAGCTATGGAATTCCTCTCGACTCCCATTTCTCCACATGTCAAGTAGTTATTTCAAACCTCAAATTATCATTGTTTGAAGAATTGCTCCAGCAAACAATTATTTCCATATTTTCTGCACTTATTTAATTTAGAGCCACTCTATAACCAATTGTACAGAAAACTATTCATGTTTAATTTAATCTAATGGAAGTGGGAATATAGATCAACTAAATTTTGGTGTCCCACAGCACTTTCTTTCTCAAATACTATTGTATAGTGATCAAGCGGAATAATAACAGAGATTCAAGATAATGCCTTACCAGTTTTGTGATATTTAGTGTTACGAGCTAGGTACGGGTTCCTTTGATCCTGAGACTTTTTAAAATACGGCAGAACATCCTCGTAGCCCCAACCAGGGTTCCCGAAGCTCTCCCATTGGTCGAAATCGCGTCGATTGCCTCGAATGTAGAGCATCGTATTGAGCACACTGCAACCCCCCAGAACCTGGAATTTCATTAATTGCGTCAGAGAGGCATGTTTCCAGAATTATTCATTTTTATGTTCTGGTACGTCCATGCCACGTCATCTTTATTGGGAAACAGAATACGTTCAAGGATTTCAGGCCTCAAATCTTACTCCTAAATAAATTTGCTCTTCAGTAGTCGAGTAAAAAACATCGACTTTCAATTGCTTTTTGTACGAAGAACCTTATTTCTTCCTAAAACGAAGAAAGCATAATTTTTGCCATAAAAAATACTATTCTTCACACTCAAACATCTTGGTCGGAGAACTGACAGATTCACAATATAATCACAGGAAATTTAGGTAATTAACTCGACCAGTTTCCAGTTTGAACATAGAAAAGGTGAATCGTTAGAAATGAAAAAATAAAAAATTTTGTTTCAGTACCTACTCATGATCTACTCAACACAACGACACTTCTTATTCTTCACTTACTCTCCACTCCAGAATTATTATTCTCGACTGTTCGCGCAAATGAAAAATCAGAAATGCCCACCCTGCAAGTACCAAACCCTCCACAAGAAATACAGTGAGTAAAAAAAGTATTGGCACACTTTTTAAAATCGCATAACTTTTTTAGAATTGGTCCAAACGACATGAGTTTTTTTTAGAAGGTAGAAGGATTACTTTGCTAAGTGACGTGTTTCGTAGTTTCGAAAAAAAATGCAATTTGTCGGAATAGCAAAAAAACATAGAGAGGGCAGTTTTTCAACTTTTTTTTCTGAGCCTGTAATGAAAATTCAAAAACCCCGTTTGTAAATTTAAGTAAGCTGTATACGTGCTGAAAATTTCATCAAAATCGGTTAACGGTGCTCTGAGTTACAAACGTTTAAAGATCGCAGAATAAGGTCGAAAATCGCGAAATTCCCGAAATCAAGCATTATGCGATTTTAAAAAGTGTGCCAATACTTTTTTTACTCACTGTATATCTACGCAATAGAACACTCACCTTTCCTCTGGTCCAGCAGCATCGCTTATCCACCATGGCCTGACACGCCGAATCCTGGGGCTGCGTCCTGTACTTCCAGTCCACTTTGCTCTTATGCAGATAAAGGGAGAGTATCGGTACATCGGTTATCTCCGTTTCGTGGCCCCCAGCCTCCAGCAGCAGCACCGACCATTCTGGATTTTCTGTCAGCCTATTCACGATAACGCTTCCAGCCGATCCGCCACCGATCACCACGAAATCATACTCTTTCCTCAAATCCTTCGTCACCTTTGGCTGATTCTCGGGGTCCATTAAATCGTAATTAAAATACGCGAGGGCTGCTATCAAAACAGGAACTATAGCCACCTTGCCAAGAAGAATCGTGGCGCCCTTTACCGCCACCGTCGTTGCTGTCACGATCCCCATTTTTTTTTTTTTTTTTTGGCAATTTTATCTCGATTGCATCAAAGCTCCAAAGGGAAATCTAATATCCTGGAAGGCCTTCGTTTTCTGTTTTATATAATTTAATGCTCAGATCGTGGGCTCGAGATGCAAAGCATCGCCCAGTAGAGATTTCACTGTTTTCGTAAGAGAATTCACGGTGAAAGGTAAGATATGGTGTTTTCCATCGTTGGTCGGCGAATCGAAAGTTGGGGTATCCACGATTTTGATTACGACACCGATATTATCTGCACAAATCGGCGATTTCATGGTGGGTAGGGTGTGCTGCCGTGGCGCTGGCATTGAATGGGGACATTATTGCCTGCTGGTATTCGAAATTCGATGGTAAGCGTGCGGGTTTTACGGGACTTGATAATGTCTCCTTGTGTCGCGTGGAACAGGAACCAGTTGTGTTCGTAAGATGCTCCTTGAGGAGAGAATTCGACGAATCAAAGTGTCGATTCGAGTCGTGCTGGCCTTATGGTTCCTTCAGGGCACCTGCAATCAGATATGGAATCTTTGGATGCTTATTTTATACAAAAATCTGATAATACTTTTTGGATTTTATATGGGAACCAAGCGTGCAGTGATCATCCCGATTGAATAGTGATTTTTGTTGTGAGACATGAGTCATCGAAGGACGAGTGAATCATGAGTTGCCTACTCAAGATTCTGACGACACTTCCGACTTTTTATTTTTATCTGATCAATTCCAACGTGTGTACCAAACATTTCTCTTTTAGGTCAGACTCGTTGTACGAAGACATTGACATTAACTCGTCGAAGCATTTCGAAAGAGCAATCGCGTAGGATGCAATCACGAAACAGTTTTTGATTTCGTTACATTGAAATAGCTTTCAACTAACATCGACATTGATTTATCTACGATCAGGCCACAAGATGATTTCAAATGTAACTTTATTGCCGCTTGCATTGAAGTGAATCTAAAATCGCTTCGTCACGGCATCCAAAATTTCTTATTCTACGGATGACTATGTGCGAGCATTTTGAACGAAGCATGAAGAATTTTCTGGTCATTTAAAGAATTTAATGATGCCAATTTAATTAACACGCGAAGGAACGGTGAATAAGGGATATTGCAGGCAGATTATTATCAAACAGCAAATAATGATTAACAAAACTTTGTGTTACGTTATTGTGTGAGGTGTTTGAATAATTTTAATATTGTGGAATAATTCCAACTCTTAATAGTTCGTTGGAGAAAGATGGCTCGATGCATATTAGAAAGTGAACGGTAGATTTTGTGATAAGGAAAATAGGGTACCTAGTTGGTCGATGATAATGAGCAAGTAAGAAGATTAAGAAGAAGGAAGTTTCACTTAAGAAAATGAACAGTTTCACGCCTACATTAAACGCTCTTTCGACGAACATATTACACTTTTCTTGATTACTGTATATACTCTTGGCCATTGTATCTCGAGTAAAGCTTGTCGCCAGACGATAAACGTGAAACTCCGAAACACCGTTTCTCACTTACATGTTAATGAGCCCCCTAATTCACTACCGCAGAACTTGTCATTATGCCTACCATTCGTCGCCAGTGTTATCTTTTAAGGCACGTTCCCACATGTAGTACTTAACACAACTTAAATACTTCGCCGTAAGTGCGAATCGGTACTCACGCGCCCCTTGTAATCTTACGGAAATTCAAAGTACATGCACAAACAATTTTACTAGAATTATTAGAGAATATAGAAAAGTTCAAAGTAATCAATTGAAAGAAGCACTATGATTTGCAACATCTGATACAGGTCATACACTAACAACCAAAAGTTTGACACGGCACTTATCGGAAGCGAAACTTTGATTCAAAGGAAGAAAGTATTTCTGAATTCAGTGTCGAAATCAGAATAGAAGTAAAGAAAGCTGAAACTATGACGAGTATAACACAACTGTTATTTTTATGGTAATCGGGTATTGCAATTGAAAGTTGCAAAATGTTTCATATCGAGCATGTGGGAATGGGGCCTTACGTTTACAACTGACAACTGGCGAGAAGTATACCCGAGACGATGCACGAGGTAATCTCGCGTTTGCATAACTTTCTTCTTTTGACAATTGCAGTCCAGCGGCATCGCCGTTCAACAGAGACTTGTCATTCGCTACTGGTCAAAGCTTTTTAGACGAAATTGCGACACGCTTCCTTTCTCGTGTATATTTCCATTCGTCGAGTCATCTTGATCGACAGATCTTACTATTGCAGTAATAAACATATCACGAATGGAGGATAGGAAGGATTAATCCAACGATGGAAGCTTTTAATTACTTTTTTATGACGATGCAAAATACTAGTATTTAAAATAAAAATTCATTTTGAAAAGTACTCTTTCCAAATTGTTATCAAAACATTCGGCTAGTGCACGTGAAATTTCCGTTTCGCGTAGGGTAGTTGGAATAAAAAATATTTTTAACTATTTTATTTACTTTGTGTTTTTGAATTTCTAACATTTCCCGAGTCGTGGGCCAACTTTCACGCTGTCCGCGATCCGTGCTAACCCAATAGAAGCACTAAAGTAATATTTCAAACATTATCTGTCACTTTGTATTTCAAATAACTGCTACCCAAGCCTAATCGATGCACAACTTGCCTCTAAATTGTTTCTTCCATCTCCGTTATGTCAACAAATACACTGAACATTTTCCCATCAACACTTGACTGAACGACAGTCACTGCCACTGTACCATTAAGGATGTTTCGGACGTACAATATTAGATAAAAGTATATGGAATTTCAAATACTTGAATATCTACGTCTTACGCATAGTATATCCAGATGTAAAGAACTCGAACGACAGTTGGAGCCTTATTTTTACACCTAGAAAGCTATTCTTCACTTTACGAATGCTTTTTCAAGCATTATTTGCGGTTTCCTTAATTTTCGAGAACGTTTTTGGCAGTGAAGATGCCCGGAATTCAACTGTGTAACGCGCAATTTTCTAAACTTATAATTTATCTCTTTAAAACAGTGTAGCGAAAAGAATTGAAATTCAGCAGATATTTTTATCTACCCATATACTACATGTACAAAAAAAAAAATTGAAAACATTGGTACCATTTCTGCAACATTTTTTCAGCTGTTCTGTCTGTGAAGATCGCCTGCAACTCAGCAACCGTTCAGTGAATTCGTTTAAAAATTTCGGAACACATCGGGAGGATTACAAATTCTCATCAATTCGGTACCATTTTGAAAATAGGTCCGGTACATCCTTAAGATACGATCACTTTTGCTACCAACTACTATACACAATTGAAACAAATATCTCCTACAGTTCCCACCTCAGCCTCCCAAGACGCAACGAATTAAATCGCCTACTCCTTCAATATCCTACCGTTTCCAACAAATCTCCTTTACGCCGATGTCCCTCGGTAATCCGCGTAGCAGCGTTCGCCTATGACGCTCCCAAAAATCCCACCGTCCCGTGGCCCACGCTCGATACCACATGGATCGAGAGGTCGATCAAGCCGCTCGCACTCGGACGCAGAGAAAGCGAAAGACTGAGTCTTCGAACATTACGTTCTACGTATAAACCGTACGGTAGTACCACCACTTTGGCAGACGGGATCGGTCCCCTGTCGTACTTGCATCTTTAACCCTCAGGGTGCGATCGCTGCCACACATACGGCGGTGGTCAGAAGGAACATTGACCCGCGAACGGTGGCAGAAATGATATATAGTTCCATTAGAAAGAATTGTATTTTCAAATTTATATCCCATAGATTGGGGGGGGGGGGAGGGGTATGTAAAATAAAATAGGCAAGTGGCATCACCTTAATCACCTTAAAGCTTAATATCAATTGTATTTAAACTTACTTTTCACCACCACTGTCGACACATCGGTAGCGTCCTTTGATCCTGCGCGTTGCTCCTTCATTCCACTTGTTTTTCTCGCTTCCCCCCTCTCCCGTCTAATTGCAGCGTAAAAAATGTGGTCATTATCAACATGACTATTATCTTTTTTATTAGACGAGCGGTCTAGCGATCACTGGGGGCTTAGGAGTGGAGTTTATTTAAGTTGGGTTCGAGTTGGTGGTTGTGTGATCGCAGAAATTTTGGGTTTGTGGGGTTCGGTGGGAGTTTTATAAGCGAATCAAGGAGATTTCACTAGAATTGGTGATCGATGCCTCGATGGTGGGTGGTTTCACAACTATCTGGGCTTAGGAGGTGGTTCCGTCACGATGTTGGATACGCTGGGTCATTCTGATTTTTGCTTTCGCAAGTCAAATTCCGCGGTCGTCGCGGTGCACGTGGTTTCGTTCACGAAATCATTGATATCGGCCATTAGCGGATGGTAACGAGCGGCAGGGTTGGAAAAGTGGGACCTGAACGACAATGCAAGTGTTTGGTGAAATGCAGTTGCCTATGTACAAGTTTGTAGAAAGAGGAGCCGGGGTTTTTTTTTTAATTTTTTATTCTGCTTTGGATTAAATGGTACAGTTATTAACAGTGTTGTAACGTGTAACTGTTTTTCTGCCGGCATGCTCAATATAGGATAAGTAATTAGTGTGATTAGGTTGTAAATAGTGTCACGAAATTGCGAAATGGCCATCTGCATAATTGTGCTTCTTGTCTTAACACTTGCTAATTAAGGAATCAGTTTTTATCGATTTCGAAATTGAAATCTTTATAAACTCGGCCAAAGTCTGGATTTTATAAGTGCTGAAGAAATTGTGGCAAATGATTGGAAGTAATGATAAAATTAGTGCTGCCAAGTTTTTGCTATTCTAATGTGCGAGAATATGAAATCTTTATATCGTTACTATGATCGTGAATTTGACTGCCTGTACTAATTTCAGTAGCGTTACAAAGCACCTTTAAAGATACTATTATAACATTGGCCTCGCCCTACTCTTTCAAAAGTAAAGAAAAATCCAAATTATTCTCATCTTTTCCTTACCCTCTCTAATTATTTAATCTGATACCACATCAAGCGCACACTCTTGCATTTAACCGTATGACATTCGATATCGCATACCTACGATAAAAAATTTCACATGCACACATTTCTCAAACCTCAAAATATAATTTGCATACATATGTGTTAATGGTTTTCTCAAACGCTTAAAATTGGTAATTGCAACTTAAGTTTCCCCCGTCCCCTCCGCGCCTCTTTGATCATTTACACACAGTTGATGAGCAACAAACGACAATTACGATATCAGACTGTCGCCTGGCAAAAATATCGCCCGCTTTCTCCGTATCTTCCTATTTGAATATCCCTTGTTTCCTCGTCCACCTTTCGCCCGTCGCATTCGTATTACACACCGGATAGAAAAATTTCACTTTCGCCCGGACGATTTTGAAACCAAGCCGGTCCGCCGCTGCCTTTTCACTCCAATTCCATAATAACGCGACCGCGTGCTCCACAGCACCGGGTGTAATTCAAAAATTGGGAAAGACCCTTCGGGTGAAAGTTCTCTATCCTAATTGGTTGGCCAGCGCCACGAATGGGGAAATGTGTGCATAGGTAGGAGCCGGCGAAAATCTGAAGACAAACCACGGCAATCAACGCGATTAGGCGGGGTTTCAGGCGCAAATAAACTCCAACGAGCCAATCTCGTTTCATTGCAACGAATTTGTGAATTCAATTGACACTTGTCCCGACAGTCACGCGAGAACACAGGTTTCGTAGACTCTGGGTCATGTGAAAACTTAGAGGTATGTTAGGCCGTGGTAAAAAATTTCGATCTACTCTCTCAACATTCTTGTGCAAAATGTGTATTTTGGAAAGGTGGGTGGGCTTTGGTAACATCGTAGAAAAAATTAAATTCGCAGACAGCCTTATGGGATTTAGCCTGAATGAATGAGTCTGTATTGTTATTATTGAAGGTTTTCTTTAAAATACTATTAGCGATAGTGTATGGGTTGAGAAAAATATCAGGCTATTCGTTGAAGCTTTTATAGAATGTACAATTTAAAAAACTGCGCGGACTTCGTGAACATTGTGAAAGAAATAATGTTCGTTGGCTGTCTCCAGTAAAGTTCACTGTGACTAATTGTAAGCACGAGCCGTTTAATGCAAAGATGGTGTAAGTCAATTTTTTGCCTACCTCTTTTAACACCACACCTCCTGTTTCGCGCAGGAGTTTTATCCCGTAATCGATCTTTTTTACTTACATCACTTTTGCATTAAACGACGAAAATATCGGCATTATCGTGTTACGTTGTTAGAATATTGTTACCATTGCTACCAATCCTGTATAAAATAGTATTTAAAGAAGGTACAGTCTCTTTGAGAACACTGAAGACAAAAATAAAATTTGTTAAGTGAAATGTTGAAATAGTAAAGAAGAATATTTTTCTCGCGGAAAACGATGTGAATTTTCATGCTGAATACAGTGGTAAACGTGGTGAATGCTGGGATAATTTATTTTAGTTTCTAGAACTATCGCAAGACAAATCTGAAGTCGTCAGTAGGTACCAACGTCGCTGTGGTTGAACATTAAATACTGGAAAATTTCACTTCCAGCACTTACATCATTTGCCATTTCAATTCCGTAATTGTATTGAACCCACGAAGCGTTGAGCAGTCAGTACGAGTCACGGGCATTAAAAAATTTCCCAAGAAAAATGGTTCTGATTGTAACACTTTGAAAAATAAACATTTCTTAGAAGAATGTTCAAGGAATTCGATGATAGTGTATATTTTGTGATAATACGTTAATTACGGTCTACAAGTGTTTGGTAAATGGAACGTTATTGCACGGTTCGTCAATTATATTTCCAACAGAGAAATAGATCAAGGAAATGCTATGCAATTCGCGATGCTTATTAATTGATTAGAATCCTTTTTGCATTGCAACGTACTAACCTACTTTTTAATGTACCATCGACGCACAAGATTAGCTTCACACTTTGAACCATCAAAGTTTCTTGCTTGGAAGAATGAGAATTCAATTGATTTAGAGGATTTCTTAAAGATTATTAAATCACTCTATCTTCCTTTGAAGTTTCTTACGTAACACCCATCAATTTCGTAAAATAATATCTGTAGATTTAATCAAATTAATAATACACATGTTACAGATTTAAATAACTAATTGAATTTTATTTTTTGTTCTAGGTAAGACTGTAAACTTACACGAGAAAACAGACAGAAGTTCTGATGAATTATTCCTATCCTAAAACAAGGTAATTTAGTTCAACAGCAAACTGTTATCAAAAAATAAAAAAAAATAGTAGCCGAAGCTCATTTTTACAAAGTTTATTCCTCAAGCTTATCAAGAATTAGCATATATACCGAATGTTTTCATGAAAGCAAGGACCGAATAAGCGATATAATAAGAAATAGTCAAAATGGTGATTGAATCGAGTAATTTTTTTTCTTCAGAAAAATACTCGCAGAAAGTTTATGTGTTTGCCTGTCGCCTAAAAACTTTCGAAGGGCACGAAGGGTGAGAAATGTGCCTCAGCTCATTATCTAACGCAGACAAATATGACCATTAAAAAAAAAAGAACAGAATCTAAATACCTACTAAAAAGCTACTTAAAAGAAATTCCGCGTAAATGACATTATAAACTATCTTTGTGGTTATCATCGTGTATAACGTTTCCTACGATTCATCTTCAAACCACGAATTACAATGACCCGTTATTCACAGTTTGAAAAGTTGTTTTAAACATACCTGTCTGTTCTTTGCAATCAGCAGTGAGGCGATATTTACATTTTAAATGAGTAGTATTTATAACTCCTTATTTACCTTACAATCTTGGCGAATCTATGCATACATATAAGTGCTGAAAGAGAAGTCAAGTACAAGTGGTACAGAATGCTTGTTTTAACGATCCAGATTGTCAAATAAATAACGATGTGGTGATATTTCTGAATACGTTTGTGGATGATTGAATTCCAAATGTCTTTCACGAGCTAAGGGAGAAATTAGTTTTCTTTCGCTTACCTCCACTTAATTTATCTAAAAAAAAATTCAGTCAATTAAGCCGAGGAATCAGAGACCTCTAGCCTTAATATAATTGAAACATTCGACAAGAGAAAGTATTAAAATATTATATATTATACATTAATATATAAAAGTATTACAGAAAGGCTATAATTCCTCAGCCTAGGTAATTGAGGTGAAAACTTTTTCCAACAGAAAAGGATGTCACAACTGTTCTGCAACATATACACATATTTGTTTCCCCTATTAAGCGCTACTTTTATGTATCGTATGGAAGCTTCACAGAATTCTGTATAGAAAAACTGATTAAATCGTGCCAAGTTGGTCAAGGTTCGTACACAACCCCTCTGCTGATTTTATTGTCGTTGTTGGATAATCCAATAAAGGGCTCCACGGTGTCATACGTGTCGTAGCATGCTTAATTGCCAGGAAGCCTCAGAATCGTCGCAACACAATCACCGACAATCTTGTGTGCTGTGACCCGTTTCAACGAAGCCTTGACTATCCCCCGACTTTTCAACGAAAGGATTATCAACCTTCTTACCCTCGTTGCCCAGTAAACAGAACTGAAGTGGCCTCGCTTCTTAAATGTGATATGCATTTGATCCGTGTCCGCGAACGTGTAAAGCTATTTCAAAATTCCATGACATCTCTCTGATTGAATTCGAGACAATCTTGGATTTTTTCTACAATTAAACAATAAAATTGAGAAACTTACTGGAGACTGTGGGGTTTGCCCGTCGCATATACATAAATCACATGATTGCAACCAGTTCTTTCTTCGAATCTATACTATCGCTACAAGAAATGCATGTGTTCCTGCTCAGGCTGGTTTAATGGCTTGTAAAACGTACAAAATGGTTAAGAATGTTTACGGTGTAACGGTATGCCCAATTACTTTGCGGGAACTGCGAAGGAATCTTATGAAAAGAAAATGGAAAGTCTCTGGTTTCGTGAAAATGAGGAAAGTATGAGCACATGTTAATCCAGAGTTATTTTACTTGAATATATTATTTCGCAATAACCTTGCTTTCTACGAAGAGCTGGCGAAACATCAGTGATGTCTTCATCTTTATCGAACCTAATGAGGAGTTCTTTTGGTCAGCTCTTTAATAACCATCGAACCTTATCGATTGCTTTCTTCCTTCTCAAGAGAACACCACTGTTCAATATTCTTTTCAAAGGGAAATGGCAGACAAACTTTTTTCTATTGCTAGGGATATCATTTCGTTTTTACTTACAATTAGTACAGTCGTAAATAGACAGTGTACATCAGATTCTCGAAACTTTAGATAATATCATACGAAAATTTAGTTTACCTTGAAATAGTCTAACCCGCCTATCGTAGCTGCTCGCAGGTTTTCTGGAATGCGATCCTATATAATTTTAAGCGAACACGAGTCTTTAATTCGTACCTTACTTTACTATTCCACTTGTTGAGACACCGCCCAAACAAGACATCGCCCTCGCTCTAAAACAATCTTATTCCTATAAAATTTAAGAGTAATAGCCACTCGAGTGTCCTTCAAGCGTTAGTGTCCATCAACCCTGAAACTCTACAGTTCATCACGAGCTGCCAACCAGTCCTCTTTAACTAAATCCGCCCCCTTCTCCGCGATCATCATAGTCGGTGCATTAGTGTTGCCGCTGGTGATAGTAGGCATGATCGACGCATCGATCACCCTCAACCCTTGGATACCGTGCACCCTTAACCGCGGATCCACGACAGCCTCGGAATCGTTAGCTGGCCCCATCCTAGCAGTCCCAGCGGCGTGGAACAAGCTATTAGTCATGTGTCTGACGTTGCACTCCCAATATTCCGTGGAATCTGGCACAGTATGTCGACATCCCGATACATCGAGGTGGCGTATCCTCATGCCATGCTTCTTCAGCGTCTCAGTGTTCACCAGGGCTTTAATAATATCCACTGACTTCACAACCTGGCGCAGATCATCCTTATCGTTTAGGTAATTCGCGAAAATCCTCACTGGCTCAGCTGGGTCCGTGCTGCGCAGCTGGATGTTGCCCCGACTCTTAGGTTTCAGCAAAATCGCGGCGGGCATAAGCAGGTCCCCTTCCATGATCGTTTTCTGAAACTCCTGCAGCGTCTCATCATCCAAATTGAAGCCCGCGGCCAGGCTCTGAATGCCCGGCAAGTTCCACCGCCCCAGGTGGCCCATATGGAATTCTATGTCTGGATACTTGGAAGTGGGATCATTGACGTTCGCGAAACCCAGCAGGGATATGCCAATGGTCCCCAGTAGGCCACTCCTGTGCATCAGGAAGTTGTATACGTCATCGAAGCCGTGCAACGGTGATGGAGGCGTAGCCGTCGTGTTCACGAACGTTACGTGCAGCCCCATCCATACCATGTGGTCCTGGAGGTTCCTGCCAACAGGCAGGTCCGCTACAACTGGCAGCCCCATTTCTCGCAGGTGCTGCTTGGGCCCAATGCCCGACAGCATCAGTAGCTGAGGACTGGCCACGCTGCCAGCAGATAGTATCACTTCCTTGGACGCTGTTATGTCGATCGACTGGCCGCTCTTCAGGCTTACTCGAACTCCACGCGCTCGGGTGCCTTCTAGTAATATTTTGTCCACCCTGCTGGACTTCATCACGTGCAGGTGCCTCCTGTCTTTAATGGGGGACAGGAAAGCTCTGGCAGCGTTCACGCGTCGCCCACTGTCTATTGTTCCCTGAGCTTTCCCGAAACCAACGAAGCGGTCGTTTATCAGAGGTTCCAGGACGTTCATCCCCAGCTCGCGGACGCCTTCTAGGACGACGTCGTACACGCTTGATACAGAGTAGTTGTACGTTCTGATGTTCATGGGCCCGCCAGTGGCGCAGTACTTGTCGCCCCATTTGGCTATGTGTTCCGCTGGACAGTTGAGAGATTTTCTGAAGTAGGGGAGCACTTGCTCGTAGCTCCAACCCTCGTTGCCCAAGCTCGACCATCCGTCGTAGTCCCTGTCGTTCCCGAACACGTGCAGCATCACGTTGATGACGGAACTGCCACCCAGAGCCTTGCCCTTCGACCATCTGCATCGCTTCTTCTTGCTACTCTGACAGACACCTTCTTGCGGCTCGATCTTGACAGAGCAGTGGTTTGTTAAATGAAAGAAAGAGAAGTGCCACACCCTTCTCACCAAATAGCAAACATGTAATACAGTAGTGGTCTGAAGAAAGTTTGAACTATGAACGGATGAAGAATGCGATAGTTCTATTAAAAAGAATTATATCATCAAACTCGTGTCCCACGGGGCCGAGGATTGCCTGGAATTCTGGTGGCAATGGCTTAAACGACTTGAAGAGGCATTCCTGAAAACTTTATGCCACGCGTTGCAATATAAATTGCAATATATTACAATGATACCAAAAATATCTGTGAAAAAAAAATAAAAAAAAAAAATTCCCCAACTTAGCTACTTATTCACGGTTTTAAATGCACCAAACAAACAACCGATTCATAATATTCTTATCTTCGCCAAGAATTAGCACTAATAATAAGTACTTACCACGTGTGGTTTAATATTTATGATATTATTTTCATCCTATCCCCGTTAGAAACTATCCTGATGAACGAACCTCGACTAGCATTAACAAAAAGGACCACCCGTTTCGTAGGTTCCATCATCGTACCTCGTAAGCGTAATCTTGGTGGCCGCCGAAGTTAGCTGTTACGAAACCAGGAACGTCAGTTTCAGGCATAGGATCCTCCCCAGCCTCGATCAGTAGTACATCCCAATTTTTCACCTCCGTCAGCCTGTGAGCCAAAACGGAACCGGCTGTGCCACCTCCCGCGATCACGAAATCAAACTCTTTCTTCGAGTCCAAGATCTCGGCTGTTCGGTCAGCTGGATAATCAGGTTTTCCCAAGCTGCACTGTGATACCAGAAGCATGTGCAATAACTGGGAGAATACATTGGTCGGGGACTGCGCAGCCGCGCAACTTGTCGCTATACACGTCTCCATTCCGTCTGTTTTAAACCGGAATGAACAGGCAGATCTGTAATAAAAGAATCGGTGGTTTGTTGCTCATGTGACGCTACGTAATCAGTGGCTATTGTTTCATGGTTGCCATTTATTCGCTAGACTACACGTATAAGTTTCATTTGATTATATATAGATGGAAACCTTGACGAAGTTGTTTGGGAGTTCTGTGGCCATTCTTTGAACGTTCTTTTGTAGTTTGAAAATTTATTCTTGGTATATTCTGTGTTTTTAAGTGGTGTATTTTAGATTGAGCAGGCTGGGGTTGAATGGTGGTTAAATTAAGCTGGGGAAGTATTTGATAATATTTCGAATGTGTCGAATGGAAAGATAAGATTAATAATTTCCAATAACTCCCTCACAATCTAAAATACATAAACATGTACATATTAGAAACGCAGTCATATTTATTTTACATATATTTAATTCTAATATCATACGCACACACATACACACATTCGCGAATGCACGCACAAGAAAGAAAGAAAAAGATTAATGCAATTTATACATATTTATTCAGTTTAGCAACACCAATTCGGGGCGGAACTCCAAGTATTTGGAATAAAATATTTATTCGTATCGAAATATTTATTTGTATAAAAATATATCTGCTTAATATTATTTAATACATTTTTTAGTTCGCATAAACAGCCACTGTTATAATTGCCGCAATTTTTGTATATCATTAGTTTTGTAAAGCTAAATATAGCACATTAATAAATATACTTGGCGCACATTTTTATAACATTTTTTTAAGAAAAGCAGTTACTCATATTGGGGACATTCTAATAATGTGAAGAAAAAATGTAACTTCTACGCATTTGCCTAGATGTCCGTGGCCTGGAAGTTAAATACTTGGCGTAGCCGTGCATACAACCAACATACTGTAGAATATTTCTACATTTTCATTGAACTGAATTCACTAATGAATTATATATGTGCTTCTAGGAAAATTTAATGTAGAAATATTCGATTTTCAAATGCATATGCAATAGGGTAAAGAGTACAATGGTTGGCCACTTAAGTAAGAGTGTCACATAAATAATAAACTATAAATGTGAATTTAGTAAATTTGAAATGGAAATCAATGTAAATAAGTACGAAAAACCCCTAATAATCTAAAAATAAATAGAGTTTATAAAAAAAAACATCGAGAATGTATAAAAATATACAAAAATTATGTTTCCTACGAAGAAATATAGTTATTGGCATGATCAAGACAGTAATTGTTTAATCGGTTCGACAGTAATTGGCCGCTATTTGATACATAATATAACGTAAAAGAACATGTTACCTGATTTGGTGATAGAAATAAGATTAAAATTATTCAATAAAAATGGATATATTTTATTTATTATGTATTTGTCGCGTTTGTTTTTTTTTTTTAATAAGCGGCTAATTACCGTTTCACCATTAACATGGTTAAAAAACAGTCACTGGCCGTATATTAATCATATGACAGTTGTTGGCCCCCTGTATGTTTTATAATATATGTATAATTTTAACAAATAAATCATTCTTTTATAAAGTTTCAACTTTTATTTATCGATGTATACCGAATATGAGATATATACATATCACAAAGACAGTAAACTATTCGCAAACTTTCAACTGTACTCTTATGGTTTTTTGATTAAATGGCTGTAATTTCCAAGCTTCAAAGCCGAGTCATCCTACTTGCTTTTATATATAATCACAGTGTATAATGAGTGGAGAAATATTGATTACATCCGAAGCATGAAAGTACAAGGAATATGAATATGTTCATTAAAAAAAGCATAACATTGGTGTTTCTTCACATTCGTTTATTTCTCAATGTTATTCTTTGTGTCAGTGGTCGGTTGCTGATAAAGAATTTTGTTAACGTTCAAGTGGTGGTGATTCAACCACATTAATATTTTCACAAAAATGAAGCGAATAAATAAAGTAGCGAGAATAACTCGCGAGAAAAGAAATTCCAACCATCGTCTGAGCTCTTTTACATTAAATTACTGGGGACACCTTCGTGATTAATGATGATTGAATCACTGAATGATTTCCGATTTCACTCACAGTGAATTACTTTCTTCGTTAACATTAAAAGCGCCATATTAAAATTGCTCCTCACCCTTTGTAACATAATTCAATTCCAATTCAACCCTTAATCAGCACTACATTTCATCAAGGAATCAGAAACTTCTCCACCCGACGAAAAGGTTTTCTGAAATCTACCATTTCTCGTGACATCTCGAATGCTCGCGAACATAAAACCATCGTGAGTTAGAAAATCTATAATTCGCCCGGAAATTCGATATATCGCAAGCGTACCTACCTTTTATTTCACAGTGTACACGGTGCAACGTTTTGATTAGATATGACTGTCTGAAACTGCGGAATACTGTGTTATGAAGACGCACCGACGAGGCAAAGGCAGCAGAGGGAGAAATGGGTAGCGGCTTTCGGGGTCTTATCGACAAGTAAAATGCCTTGGTTCGTAGATATTACGACCTACGCTTTCGGTTCACTCGCAGTCGTTCGAATCATCAGGAATGGGAATATTTCAGCGTTTAATAATTCATTTAATATTCTGTATAACTTCTAATGACAGTAATAGAGTTTAAAAGTTGCAAGTGCAAGGGTTCATTTATTATTAGGATACTACGGGAACAGTTCGAAGCAGTATATAGTTTAACCCTTCGTGGTCACATCTTCTTATAATCACAAATTGGTCACATGGAGTCCACGGCACCTCAACGTCATTTTTGAATTACCATTTTCGTATTTATAAATCTTTTATGGTTCCAATTGTATATTCGTAATACTAATACAATAGTCTTTTTCTAGAAATGTAAATTTTGATATGATGACATTTGTAGTTGAAAAAGAGCGATTTTTCATGATTGTGGAAAAAGGCGATTTTGGGGGAAAAATCCCGTTTGGAAATCGTAAAGACGTGACATTTAAATACGAAAATTGTTCTTGGGGTGCGTTAGAGGATTGTGAAAAACGCAAGGTCGTGATCTTTTGCTACTTCGAATTTTTATAATGATACATATCTACGTATAGGGCCCCGCAAAATTTACGATGCGCTTTTCGTGGACTGCGGGACCTTTTAAGGAAGCCACTTTGACCGTCAAAAATAAAGGCTACTTTCACGTCATTCTCATTCAGTGAAATGTAACTTTCTACGAAAATTTTTTCTTACCATCTGAATATACATATACGTAACAAATATTTTATACTCCTATATAATACAAAATTTTTTAGTAGTAAGGCCACGGCATACGATGACGTTAGGCTCTGCAAAAACAATTATAAAACGTGCTCTGAAATGAAAAGTTCGAACGCTTTTTTAATATGTATATATCACAAGCGATGAAATTTAAATTTAATTTTATATCATAGACTTCGAATTTCGTGTAGATTTATTCACGCTTTTTACATTGTCTTTATGTGAATGAACTATTGAATTGCTGAATATTTCCACACATGTGTTTATTATGAAACGACGTGCAGACACGAAATGTACATATTTCTTGTCTGGTGGAAGAGAACCAAGATTCACTGCAAGCCAATCGGTGTCCATGGTTGTTATTCAAAACAGACGTAGATCGTATCATGAACATCGAGCCAGGTCCACATGCTTGACCCAACTTATTCGGAGCACAATACGAGTTCAGTAAGAAAAGACGTTTTCGAAGGAGTTCGATACCGATCGCGTTTACCATTCACGTGAAACTCGCAATACTTTACATTCTGCTCTTTAGCTCCTCCTATACATGTAATGATAGTATAATGTCAATTTCACAAAGGAATGCACATTGTATGTTAAGAGTTAGAATATAGATAAAGATAATATTCTTGGGAAATAGTTATTAAAATGGAACAGCCGACAATAATATCCACGACGGATTATCCTCCACGTAATTTCGGTTCTACAGTGCTGGACAAACGTATTGGGACACCCTATAAACCAGAATAACTTTTTTAAAATTGGTCCAAACGACCTAAGTTATTTTTAGAAGCTAGAAGGATTAGTTTGCCAGGTGACGTGTTTGGTCGTTTTGAAAAAATTGCAATTGACTGGATTAACGAAGAAAATAGTGACGGTCGCTTTTTCAAGTTTTTTTATCCGAACCTGTAATGAAAATTTAAAAGTTCCGTTTCGCGAAAATTCATTTTTTAACTCTTAATCGTTATTTGTTTGTGACGATGTTTGAGCGTCTGTGATTCTCTATCTTTTCTTCATTTTGTGAAATGCGGTACCGATTCTGGAAATGTTAGAAGATTCCCTCAAGAATCTTGTTAATGCTGTAAAATATATAATCAAGGTTTCGGGCTTCTGAAGTCTTGTTATTCAGAAAAGCCACATCGTAATATGCAGTTTACCAAGCATTTGCAGTTCCATGTGTTTATTCTCACATGCACGACTATATATACAAACAAAAACACGCCGTAAGTGTCACCAGGAAACATGAAGAAATATTCTTTAACATTTGGTAAATCCGACAGAAAATGAAATCGTGGATTCGAATACCCACTTCAAAAATTGAATACATTTAAAACATGAGACTTCTAAACTGCATGATTCTTCAACTAACGAGCGAGTTCCAAGGAACGAGTTACCTGACATTTATCCTTTCTAAATTTTCCGTGGCCTTCATTCTAAACTATTTTATCCTCGTTTAAATTTGTAAATCATGTAAAATACCATACAACGGGTAAGGTGGCATTAAACAGAGGCGTCGAGGTTCTGGTAAAAAACGTAGTCTTTATTCTAACACCCTGGAAGGGTACGCCGACATGCATCATCCAATTTCACATCTTCGACCACGTATGCCTGATCATGTCAGCCGCCTTTTCGGCTGTCATCATGATAGCAGCAATTGGGTTACTGTTTGGCACACTTGGGAACACGGACGCATCTGCGACTCGAATGTTCGACATTCCACGCACTCGAAGCTCTGGATCCACCACCGCCGTTGGGTCGTTGTAGGCGCCCATTCTGCAAGTGCCTGACTGGTGATTCTCAGGCCCAGTTGCTGCCCTCACGTAACACTCCCAGTAGGCGTCGCTGGCAAAGTGATAGCTGAATAGAACAAGCAGTTTCTTACATTAAAACCAAATCTATAAATATGCATGGAAACACGCTGATGACAGTCAATGTGTAGGGGCTCCGGAAACTAGAAGTGCATTCTGTATAATTTTTTAGCACTGGGATACTAAGTAGCTATACACATCAGGGTATATAAGTATCTTGGACTTCTAACAAGTTATAAAACACATCCAACACCACTTGAGTATGCCTCTCCCGCTTTCCGTACTTCTAAACCCAGCTTAACTAGGTGCACACTCCTATATCCCAATTTATCCCCACCGAGAAATAGTGGGACGAAGAAATTTTTAAATCTAGAATCGATACATTTAAATCTACATCAATCACAATTTCCAAACCCTAGTTACGAACCCATCGTAGGACCAGCTTTACTACCCTTAAGCGAACCTATCCCAATTGATACACCCAGTAGAAGCTTACTTAGTGCAGAGTGGATGGATCACGGGCTCTAGCCGAAGGTCCCAGTTCTTCATAGTCTGCGTGCTGGTCAGCTCTATGGACTTCTTGATGCCCTCGACGAGGACCTTCAAGTCCTTCGTGTCGACAAAGTAATTCGGGTAAATGAGAGGCGTTGCGAGCGGATCCCCAGATCGTAGCTTCATGTAGCCTCGACTAGCCACAGTGACCACTGTCGGTCTCATCACGATCTCCCGCCTGTCAGAGCACAGAGCCAGGGCCCCGTTCAGACACTCGAACTGCAAGCCGGTCCTCGGACACTTGGGCGAGAATCCGTCGAAGAAGACTTGAATGTCAGGCACGCCGTTGGCTGTGTAGCTACTTTCAAAGAACGCTGTCACTTGGGTGAGCCCGGTGCTAGTCAGAGGGCCAGTCCTAGTCTCCAAGTACTCGTTCACGCTGTCCATGGTCATGGCTTCGTAGGCGGTATCTTTGATGCTATAATGAACGGCGACAGACACGTGGTTGTGGAGGTTCTTCCCCACGGGCAGGTCCTTGACCACGTGCATCCCTAGCTTGGTCAAGTGTTCCTTGGGCCCTATGCCAGAGTTCAAGAGAATCTGGGGCGACCCAACCGCCCCGGCCGTCAGGATCACCTCCTTGTTAGCCTTCACGATCCTCTTGTACCCGTCCTTGTCTACCAGCTCCACGCCGTAAGCTTTGCTCTGCCAGTGGTTCATCAGCACCCTCGTCACCTGGCCGTTTATCAGCACCCTCAGGTTGCTCCTTCCGTGGACCGGCCTCAGGTAGTTCCTCGAGGTCGTGCCGCGCACACCGTTGTCAGTGGTCATCGGGGCTACCATGAAGCCCGTCTGCGCGTACTCTCTCAGATTGGAGGTTCTGTAGCCCAGCTCCGCCGCCGCCTTCAGCACCTCGTCAGCGAACGCAGGCTTGTGCGGGTAGTACTGGATCTTCATGGGTCCCGGTATAGGAACGCTCCTGATCTTCTCGGACACCATCGACGGGTCCAACGGGTTCTCGGCTCGCTCGAAGTAGTGGGCGATTTCGTCGTAGGACCAACCGATCGCGCCACCTCTGGCCCAGCTGTTGTAGACCTCTGGGTGGCCCCGCGCGTACATCATTCCGTGCATGCCGCTGGTTCCAGAGACCATCTTCCCTCGCGGCCAACTGCACACACCGTCGGTCTCTGCGGATGAGATATATCGTTCTGAGAAGTAAGGACGAGGGTGAATTTCTTCTTATTTATTTCCACATCTCTGTTGGGCAGCTTAGAGAGTATAGAGTATATGTATACTGGGTTATGGGTAACAAGTGGTGGAGAATGAAGTGGGTTCGAAATGGAAAGTTGAGAGTAACTAAATTGCGATGGAAGCTTCCTGTGCACACTTCATTTCAATGATTCGCAATCTGTAGGTCGCGAAGTGTTTTCTGGAGGGGGGGGGGGGGTGCCACGGTTATTTTTAGCGCTTATTTATTTTAATATGATTACATTGCCATACTCTATTAATGATATAATACTAATTTTTCATAAATGAAAATTGAATAATGAATATTATAAAATTGGATCGTGACTCAAAAAAAGTTAGAGAAACACTGTTTTATTTCAAGGCTCATAAGGTCTTCCCTAGATCTTTCCCAATCTTACTGTATTTAATTTGCAAGTCCTTATCGAAACCGCTTTGTGCATTCCACTGTTATACTTTTTTCTATTGTGCAATGAACACATTCTAATGTACACAGTTTTTAATTCAGTGTATTATATAAAAGCATGCTATCGACTGCCATCGAGAGACCTACTTATGTGGAAACTATTTCTTATCCGTGCACCGAAAAGTAACGAAAAACAGTTGTCCTTCAACACTGTTTTTTGAATGAATCACCGTCTGTGAAAGTCGTGCCCATTGTTTTTCATATATATTGCACGTAACCCAAATGTTTCTGGATCTATGTCTGATTTTATCGATACTGCTCGATAGTTTGATCACGCATTGGATACTAGCAGAGTTGGGCATTAACTAAATAAACAATTATTTAAATAACATATCGAACAAAAGTTACCAAAAAATTTTTTTTTTAATTTTTATTCGTTATTCGAAATTTTTATTTAAATAAAAGTTTTGCTCACCTTGGGATACTCGGCGTATGTATGTTGCTCCATAATTTAATTCATACACACTTGGCGATTAGCTTCTAAATTAGGTTCTTATTAAAATAGACATTGTATCCATCACGCGAGGGTTAAAGGGGCATTTTTCAAAACCGTGCGCCAGTCAAAGTGTTAACACGTAAGTCGAGGGTGCCATTGTATAAATAACTTTGGGAAATCGATTGGTTTACCTAAACACGCCGTTGGATGGGGCTCCGTAGGCTCCGTTTTAAAATTCCAATCCAGAGTGGAATTGACAGCATGGAACGCCAGTCCTGGAATGGCGGTCATCGTTGGCTCCTCTGGTCCTGCTTCGATCAGCAGGACCCTCCACCATGGATTGTCACTGAGCCTCCTGGCGATTACAGGCCCAGCTACGCCAGCGCCAACGATGATGAAGTCGAACCTGCATTTTCATGATTTACTTTAAGAAGTCTCCCAGCCGCGATGGACGCAAAAAGATGCGAAATTTGTGAATTTTTCACTACAAAACCATTAAATATATTTACTTCCAGCTTTCTGGCTTTATTTTTCAATTTTTAGAGAATATGAAAAAAAATTGTATGCCAAAATAGTGGTTATATCCGGAGTTATGGTGCTTCGAAAATTATCCGTTGTAGTTGTCTAAAATGAAAATTCAAAATTTTGTGTAATCTGTATCAGTGTGACTATAGTCTGAACTGGATAAAGTATAAAAAAAAATATGGCAGCGTCTGAAACAGACAGCGATTTCTGCAAAAAATTCGCTGCCTTTATTAAGTCGCAAAAGTCTAATTATGCCAAAAGCTGACTTAGTTTTAGTTTGTTTTAGTAACAACGAGAATGTTACATCTACTGAAGATATATACCAAGTTTGAAGTAAATCGGGTGATTGTTTTTTGAGATATCATGCTAACCAATTTGAAAAACATCGTTTTTAGAAAAACTCGTTTACAGTTTTGGGTACCGTTCTTTTTTAATTATTTTTTTTAAGATGTTGCCTAAATATGTACACATATATACGTATAGTTTTCAATTAATATAATTTGAGGGTTTCACTTAAAAAAAATTCCAAATATGACGCTCCTTTTCAGGCTGTCAAAGTAGAGACACTCCTTAATTACAGCGTTCGTGGTTAATACCATTTCGCTGGTTTCATGGCGAATTGCCGTCGAAGTAGCATTTACTTGACTCGTGTGACTGTATGTAATTATTGGAGTAAGGGTACTTCAATTTACTCTGATATGAACTGCTCGCTAGAGTTAGGATAATAGAGGGTGCGTTTTACGCTATTATTAAATGGAGCACGTTATGTTAATTTGCACGTGCATCGAATTCAGCCATATCTATTTGATCCCGCCAAGTATATGGTTTTTATTACCGTTCTATTAGAACAAGCATTTTTCTCCAGTAACCCCACGCCCATTAGGAATTAGTGCCCTGAATGACAATGCAACGAGCTCATATCTCGAGTATACTAACGTGAAATGCACCATTTCTCATGTCAATTGCCTTGATTAAAGCCTGAGGGGACATTGACCAAAGCCAATAGAGTCTTTTAATGGGTCCTTAACATCAGAGTATTTCAGTCCACATACCCATCCTTCCTCGACAAAGTAATCATTTACTGACGCAACAAACATTCCACTACTTTGGAAACATTGAAGAAATGAAGAACGCGATCACATTGGGGGATGATCTCACCAAAAAAGCTTGATCCATACTCCAATATGCTCTACATTAGAATCAGAATACTTGGGTTGGGAACGTTTCCTTGTAAGTTGAAACGCCAAACGTACGGAGATCCTCCACTTCCATTTGCACACAGTACTCGGCGAACGCTTATAGGCGTCATCCGCGTGAAATGAATGCACAAAGTCAGCGCGCACGCTGAATTCAGCGTTCCCAAATGGTTAACGATTTACAGAATCGACTGAATGATCCTCACCATTCACCATGAGGCACTTCCTCCCTGCCGAGCCTGCTGCAGGGATCAGCGATGTCGCATCTGGACGCCACCACTTTCTGCACCAAATTCATGAAGGACGTGGTGACGCCGCATTTCGACTGCATGTACGACGTGTCCTTGAAGCTGCAGAAACAGCATCCCGATGTCTCGTTGTTGGTGTCCAACTGGCCGGGCTGGAACTGGTTAACGATCTCGTTAATCGAAGCGTTTTCACTTTACCGCGCGTCGCGAAATTTCATTCGCTGGCGTAACTGTCTTCCGGCTAACGACAGAGCATGAAATCAGCGTGTCTCGAGATTTCGTGTGTCCCGCAGCGAGTTTTAATGACACCAACTGGACGACGGCACGGCCACGAGACAGGCGAGAGGACAATCCTTGATCGGCCATACGGAGATGCAACTGTCTTCGGATGCAGAATGCAGAAATGCCAATCACAAAGCAGGATATACATTTAGAATGTATAGAAAATGCAGGTGACCTTAGTCTGTAAGTTAGTGCCCGAACTTAGGATCCTCGCCACCGAAATTATTTCGGGTCCTGCGAGTCATTACGCGCGTAGACCCCTAGTTTTGCCTTTCGTGCATTAATTATGTATTCAATTATGAATTTGGGAATTTTAAGAGTGAAAAAGTTGATTGTATAAATAATTAGATGTGGAGGAAGAGAATTTTGAACATTTGAAAATAGAAATAATGCGTTGCACGGAGCTGTCGTGATTCAGAAACAATTAGAAAATATTAGAGAATTTCGAATATATACGGTATATTTAATTTAACTTTTAAGTGAAAATGGTTCTGATTATTGTATCCTTGGATCTCAATTGAGGTCCATCGCAATTCTGCTGAATCATTCGCAAGGAATTCTGAATTCCTTATATTATATTGATCGAGATATTTCTCTAATATTTCTGTTTCCATATTACCGAACCAAAAGATTTCGCAGCAAAGAATCGATTGGCTGACAAAGAATTACCAACTGACGGATAAACAGCTATTTACCGGGAACGGGCGCCGAAAAGAGAATACCAATTGCACCAGAAGGGAGATCAGGATGTACAGCCGCATTTTATCTAATTAGAGAGCCAGTGTCACCTGCAAACAGAAAGTAACGGTTCGAAATGAAACGATAATTAAGGGTTCCGCGAGCCTAGCTGGCTATGGCTAAATATATAATTGCACGTAATTTGCCTAATTGCGAGGAAATTACATCGAAGTGCAAACAATCGTACGAACACGATGTACCTCCACCCTTGGAGGTGTTTCGGAAAGGCCTTACCAACCTGCAACGGCATTCCCCAATACATTGCGCAACACAAACTCTAAAAAATATACTACAATAAACAGAAGGATGTATCAATAAGTACCAATGGTAATGAAACGACGCATAAACTATTCGATCATCAGACGCTAAACATTTCTCCGTACAAACTCACCTTTCGATACCATTTCAGTAAAAAGTACGAGGAAACAGGGAGGTTTCTAAAAAAAATTCACATACCCTCGTGGAGTTGTTATTTGAGTCGCTGTGCAATCATTATCGCGGACGAATTTTTAAAAGATGCCTCGACTAGTCCGCCAGTTAACAGGCCAAACTGGCTTCTGAGGCCGCGTGCAACGAAATTACGAGGATCAGAGGAACGCTGGCCGAGGCAACGTGAAATCCTTTCAGCGTGAAAGTTCATACGCTCGCGGAACCAAACGAATTGAATTACAGTTTCACCAAGTACTCGAACGACAACGGAGCCGTTTCGCTGGAGATAAAGCGCCTGGCGAGCAGGAACTCGGAAAGTAAAAGCAGCTTGTAAAGTCACTGAGAGCTGTCTGCTCAGCTCTGACGGTTATTGGAAATAACGAAACAACGGGGGTTTGCCTTTCCTCGTGAAAGTACATCGGCAAACTAATCATCTATAGTGGCGCAATACCGGTCGAGTACCCGATAAAAGATTCCATCGGGGATCATAAGAGCCTCCTGTTAGCAGTGGCAGAGTTATAATTAGTTGCTGGTAGTTTTTTTGCACAGTTTAATCCACGTGGAAAACTTTCAGTCTGAAAGGTACGACAGAAAAAGAGCGGTCTCGCGATTAATCGACAGTTCGCCGAGTTTCCTCGATATGCAAAGAGATTTTAGAAGGTTGCAGGAAGCCGCTGAGATTGCGTTGATCTCTCATGGCAGATGATTCCAAGCGGAGCAGTAAATAGACACGTTGGCAGGGGACTTTGAATTTATTTGAGACGATCTTTTAGGCAAAGTGAAGTATGTTGTTTGCGTTCAAAGAGCATGTCTTCATAGGCAACTTTGGACAGCTCAAGGAGAATCGAAGGACTCCACTTTTAATTCTGGCGATTAGATAGAGCAACTTCCAAGAATTCGAGTCCGTAGATTCAAACGTGCTGACAAAGGAAACTGTATACATATACCAAACATGCAATTCACCGTGCTTGAGAAGACTCGAGGGTCACACTCAGACGGTGCATCAGCGATAATTTTGAAGATCAACCTGCCGCCATAGCAGCAACGCGAAACACAATAGCAAGGTCACATTTGGCTCTCGTAATCGAGACTTCCGAACGATCTATAACAATCCAACCGCGCTCTTGATCGCAAATCACGTCCCCTAGTCATCCATGACAGTACCTCCATCGATCGTTTACACAGTTTAGCTGGCGATCGCGATACTCAAGAATACTCTATCCCATCAACCCATAAAACCTTATTCAGTGAGCATTGAACCTCACCAGCACACAATCACCATACCAGCACTTAACTCGCGAAACTATCGGCACTCCATTTCCCCATCTCGATCATCGAACAGCAGAAGCTCCGTACAACAGTCTGCCCACCAAACAAAGCTGTTCGTGCAATGGCTGACCCTGCCACAGACCTTGAATCCCGAAACAAGTAACTCGCCGTTGAAAGTGAACAGCCCATCGAGGGTGAGCTTTACCTGTGATTCCCGCCGAAACGGTGGAACGCGCAAAGGAGGACGGCGTCACTGGTTCGTGGACGAGAATTCGAAGACATTTGGGTGGCTGGCGCGGGTGATGGGCAACCAGGCTCCTCTGGATCGGGGGCGACGCGAGAAGGAGCTGATCCGAGACAGAGGAGCCGAGACTGGTCCGCGTGAAAGCTCCTCGCCGATGCACGACAGACGGTTCATCTATTTTCTCGCGGCGGTATCGTTCGGCAACAGCCACATCCGTAGCCGCGGCCACACTAGACGCGCTAATTAAGGAGACCGTGGCGTCTGGCGGAGAGAACGGTCGCTCTCTTCCGGAGAAAGAGCACTGTGGAGACGTGACGTCAGCCAGTCAGTGAACCATTCCAGCGGGGTACACGTCATGCGAAACGAAGCAGCCGCGCGGAGGAACAAAAAGCTGAGGGCACCCCGCGAGCCTGAAACAGCTACGGAGGACGCGCACCATGGGTCGCCGCGGGCTTTGGGGCCATCCTCTTGCCTGATCTACAGGGTGTGCCGGACAATCTGCTTCGCAGCGATGGTGGGACGGTGTAGTAGCGGTGAAGGCGAATTATGGGGATTGTTATTGGTAACAGTTCGAGTGGCGCGGGATTTTGACAAATACCTCCAAGTGAGCCAGTACTTTCACGGGGGGGACTTCTGTCGAGAAAATTATGTGGAACGTGGAATTTGTACATTGTCTATTAAATGTTCATGGGAGTACTAGTTTTTCCGATGAACATGGCAAACGTCTATTTTTAATGTAACGCAATTCAAGTCTCTTCCGAATTTCGTAGATCAATTATAAAATCAAATATGAATAATTTATGCTGATTTAACTCTAAACTTCGGATTAAACGGTCAGCTATTTTTTAGGAAATTTTAGATTTTTTTCTACTAGGCATAAAGGTTTAAGGTCAGAGTTTAGTATTTTACAGGCGATGTGCCGATGAAAGAGGCACTGTGTTGCTCTACGCCTAAGAATAGCATGTACCTTCGATTTTTATGATCCACCGTGACTTTTTATGTGTCAGATGGAGTAGCGTCATCGGCTGGGCTTTCAAAAATTCTGAGTCACTGCATGTCTTAACGATACACAAGATAAAGCTCGTCGGAACGGAGTGCATAGGCTTGAGTTATCGATTTCTTTAATACTTCCCATATTATTCATGCGCAGCGTACTGGACATATTTAAGTCTTATTTATCTCAAAAGTTGTAACTCGTTAGTCGGTAAAGAATGGTCGTTATCTACTCGTTATTTATAAATTATTTATCGCAAAGTCATACTAGAAGCGATGCACATGTATCTGCATATTGTAATAATACGTTTAATGGGCCTATTACTGCTACTTTAGCCCTTCGTGGTCACACGGGGTGTATTGCACCCCAAGAGCAATGTTCGATTTGAAATTTCGCACCTTTACGTCTTCCAAAGGGGTTTTATCGCAAAAAATAATAAACAAAATTTTAAAAAATCGGTTTTTCCACAACGATGGAAAATCGCTCATTTTCAACTACAAATTTGATCATATCAAAATTTACATTTCTTGAAAAAGACTATTAGACCATGACTGTATAAGTATTACGAATGTACAATTATCACTGAAAAGTTAAAAGATTCAAAAATACGAAAATGGTAACTCAAAAAATGACGCTGGGCTACAGTGAACCCCGTGTGACCAATTTGTGATTATAAGGTGTAACAACGAAGGGTTAAATACGACGTATCCTATACACTTAATACACTTAACCTTTTGAGTACGACAATCTTTCTAGCGGACAACGCCCAAGCGGCGTTCAGTGTACACACAATGTACGCTAAGTGTTTCAGCCACGGTGCTTAAAGTGTTAAAGGCTCATTTAGCTAAAATCCACTCCACTCGAAATTGATCCTCATTCGTCACACGTGTGCCGCGCGTGCGTTTCGTCGAAGATCGTGGGTGGTAGACGTATATTTTCGTACACTCAATAGTTCGCTCGCTCTTCAGCATTTCGAAATAGAATTTTGCAACTGTATTTATCAACGTTACCATTAACTTAAAATTCATATGACGAAATGTATTATTCGCTTGTAAAATGATCGCGATCTTATTCTAATCTTCATCTTATCCTTTGTTGCAGGTAAGTCTGTGCTCTCGGAAGAAACCAGATTAAGTAGTATGCGCATATTTCTTCTCTTCTAATTAAGGTAATTCATTTGAATGCTAAATTTGCGAGGCGGTAGAAAAATTACTTTCACAAGCGTGCTAATTTACCGAAGGAGAAACTATCGTGTACTTAAATAATAGGATTTTGACTGCGAAGAGTCAGTTTCAATCTGAATTCCAAGTATTCGTATAAATCTTTCCAATGATCAGTGCACCATGAATTTGCATTTTTCAAGTGTTCGCATAATGCTGTCTGCATGCTACTCCGCGTGAGCCGGCAGGAAATGTCGAGAAGACAGATTTCATCGCAACAAGTGGCACTCAGTTTTAATCTCTATAAACATTTAATAAGATACAAAGAACCATATTAGCAAGTTCCTTTATCTTCTGTCAACCATCCCCACAAAACAGTACACCGCCAATTACCAAATAGGTAATCTCTGACCTCTAGCTTCGATTCTAAATTAAACTGATCGGTAAGTCCCTCTATCTTCCTTCAATCTTTTCAAAACCCCCTACACTAAGCTGCACCCCCGACCATCAAACCTCAACTGTTCAAATTACCTATCATAACTTCTACTCCAAGTCGACTCATCTAAACTCAGAGACCAATCACTGCACCCTGAACACACAAAGTCCATGTCTTCGCTCTTATGAATCCTACCCCGAAGCAACTCATCCCACAAGCACCTATGAAACCTACAGTCCCCATCCTCTGTATCCTCTCGAGCTGTCCAACACTCAGTTCACCATCAACTCTCTCTCTCTCTCTCTCTCTCTCTCTCCCTCTCTCTCTCTCTCTCTCTCTCTCTCCCTCTCTCTCTCTCTCTCTCACTCTCTCTCTCTCTCTCTACCCACCACGTCCCAAAAGAGGCTTCAACAAACCTCTCAACACTGACCAGGCCGCACCAAGATCTCCACCCAGTCTCACCACATTCTTCCCGCGGCCATTTTTAGTTCACTGCTTCCCGTCCGCCGCCCTATCGTTCAAGTTTGCGCGGATAGCACATATTCCCTTCCGCCTTTCGAATATCGTCGAACGTTTCGCGAGCAAACTGTTCACAATGCCCACACCCGCGTTACAGGGACTCATGGGCGCCCTCCGCCACCGAAACTCGCGGCCAACCGCGAGATCTTACTAAACGTAACCCGCGAGCAACGCGCACAAAATTCTCGGGGGGGACGAAACGACTGGCGGGCGCCGTTGTTCGTTCCTCCACGCGCGATCAACTCTTCGACTGGTCGAGCCGGCGGAAAAGTGAGGAGCCTTCGAAAAAAAAAACGGAGGGAGGGTCGAAATCGAGAAAACAAGCAACAGGCCGCGCGTCCTGGGAACAAAGCAGAGCCGTGCCGATTCTTTGGGACGGAGCTGGCGAGTCGACGGCTCCTGGCCACGAGGGAGCCCGAGTCACTGAATTGCGGCGAGGTGTCGGCGGTTTCACCTCGCTGAAAGTAGAACTGAAAGCTTAATCGACCTGGCTGTATGCGTTGAAAAATGCGGACTTTGGCGGGGCCCCTCGTCGACTCTGCGGAACGCCGCGATGATTTCGACACACTGTTTTATGAGCAAATTGATCTTCTCATAGCGGAGGTGGGTAAACTGTGACGAGGATCAGAGATCTGTGCCTTTCGAGGTGTTTTCTCTTTAGCCAAGTTCTCGGTGTGTAAGGAGCTTAAAGGTGCGTGGGCGTGTGGAGCACTTGTAAATGGAAGTTCTTACAGTAAAGGTGAATTATCGATATCCTCGTGGGAGAACTTATTACCACGTTGGAATTCGGTGTATTGATTTTTCCTGCTGCAATCGGTATGATAATGAAATCGAGAGGATTCTGTTATTCACCCTCGAATTATCAAGCTACTAGCAAGCGTGTAAGAGCCGAAGGTTTAATAAAAGTCTATAAATTGTATAAAATATAATTACGACTTCCATAGGAATGTTTGAACCAATGAAGTTTCAGCCATTAGTCTTGTCGTTCAATCGCAAAACTGGCGGAGAAAATTCTCCGCTTGACTCGAATCTCGATCGAAAAACGAGGCAGATAAGATCGAACCGAAGCGCGCACAATTACCTCAACATGCTATTTTTTTCCCTCGATTACGATGCGCGAGTGCTGAAGCAATGCCCGGTGCGATAATATCCATGCTATCCCTCAGACTTTTACTCGGAGCCACGCTTGCGTAACCCGCGAATCAGTTTACTTCGCCAATTAACCAATCGTCTTTAAACTGGCCAGTTGGCTAGCCACGCTCCGGCACAACGAACTATCGCTGGTCCCTTTACTTTTGCATCAAGGCGATCGATTATCTCCGCCGCTATCAGAAGCCAGCCTTTTACTCGAAACGATCGCCAACGCGGTGGTGGTCGCAGCATGCATTAACAGTACACTTTAGAAACGTGCATATCGGATGGCGGGGTCAGTCACGCGTGAAACACACGTCCGTGCTCGAAAATAGGGAGCAAGCTTGTTAGAGGCGAGAATTCTCCTCTCCGAGCCCGCGAAGCCTCTTCGTCGAATCAGCAGGAAGATTCGATTTTTAAAGTGGGACTACCCGGTTCCAGTGGCCGAGCTCTCGGTTTCAGCTTGTGTTCGCGCGTCTCTTACCTTGCGGACGGTTAACAATCTCCGGTGTTATTATGCAATTACGAGGCTGGCCTCTCTTTCTCGCCCGAACAACACTCGGCTAACCGTAGAACAACTTATGCTAGTTTAACCGGGGAAGTGAAGCATATCGCGGCTCACATTTCGGATATATGCGGCTGAGCAATGGCGGCCGCGTGGTGGAAGAAAGCCTCGTGGCATTAGGGGATCGTGGCGCAGCTGGCGGGCTGTGTGTTTAACAATGTTCCGTTGAGATCGTAGTGGCACTGAGGGGATTCCTGGCAGCTGGCTGGGTTTGTTTTTGTAATTGATAGGAAGATGAGTGTTGTTGCGTTGTTTAAGAACGTTCGGGCGTGATTGAAGGTGGAAGCGTAATGTTTATATTGCAACTTTTTGGTGGATTCGGTTGCTGTGCTGCTTTGAGTCACTTGGAATATTTGATTTCGAGCGTTTTAGGGGATCCTGGAAGGCTTGGTCGGTGCAACTTGTTTTATAATTATTGAATAACCGGGAATATCTATTTTTCCTGATTCTGCGATTTATAGCATATATTGTCAGTGGCTACTGCGACTACAGCACTGTCCAATTAAAAAGGGTTATAGACTTCAAATACCCCGGTAAGATAACGTTAAAGATTTGGTATACTGCCTGAAAACCGGAAACGATCACACTGCACTGGAACGAAAATACGGAACGTCCCCACTCGTTACCTAAGCATAAGTTTCTGTCACCAAGGTAGAACAAGAAATTATTGAAGAAGAATATTATATAAGAAAAGTAAATTCACTGAACCTTGTTTCTTTGCTGATGGACTAAAGTATTAAAACTAACACCCGTCAGGCCACATGAAACTGTTCACAAGAACGTTAAAAAATGAATTCGCCGGGCATCGCGGACTCTTGTGCTCCAGTAGCCCTTTAATTTGTACAATGTATGAATAAATCTTATTTAAAAACTATTTCCTTCGAGTTGAATACTAAATACAATATTAGTATGCAAGGAGAGAATTAAGGTGTTCGTTAAACATGAAACTGAAAAGCCTTAATCCTCGTGTTTTGACCTCGTGAGAACATACATTTAGTGATAATAATTTAGTTATTTAGTGACACGCTATTCTGTAATAAGTACGAAACAACGCGAAGCCACACAGATTTACAAAATCAATTTCGGAGCATTAATTTGGTTTTTCCTGAACTTTACCCAAATGCGGTAAGTTGTCCTCCTTAATCATGTCCGCAGCTTTTTCAGCGATCATTATGGTCGGCGCATTCGTGTTCCCGCTAGTGATACGCGGCATGATCGAGCTATCGACCACTCGCAGACCATTCACACCGCGCACCCTTAATCTGTGATCGACCACGGACATCGGGTCGTCCTCAGGCCCCATTTTGCAGGTACCCACTGGGTGATAGATCGTCAGCGTGTAGTGGCGGGCGAAACATTTCCAGTATTCCAGCGATGGAAACGGCAGCGACGAGCATCCTGGAAGTTTGTTTGGAAGTGGTCGAGCGTTTAGCTTCTTCATCGTCGGGGTATTTATCAGGCTGTGGATATACCGGGCCCCTTCTGCCTGCGTGAAACAAAGGACGAGGGGTGGTAATATGACGTTGACTACAGTAGAGGTGAAAAGGGAAGTTTAACCCGCTTGGCGGATGCAGGGTCTATCTGGGTTTGTCCTAAATAACAAACTACGCGCTTTACGTACTGTTAGTAAAATACAAAGATTTTAAACTTTAAAACAGCTGAGTTTTCTGCACGCGATCTGAAACAATACAATATCCTGAAGATTTCAGAAATACCGATTAAATACTCTGTTTAAAAAAAAATCCCCAAAATTACTCGATTTTCAGCTAGGACACCAACCTCCCTCTTTAAACAGTGAACGGTAACAAACATAAGATAGTTTATTGTAAAATTTCTATCTCATAGATTGGGCCCCAAAGGCTTATATATTATACTTCCTGCTTTGTTAAATAATTAGATAGAGTTAGGCTCCCTCACAATCACATCGAGGTCACTAGTATCGCTGAAGTAATTAGGAACGATGATCGGATGCTGATACGGATCTTTGGATCGCAACTTGATGTATCCTCTGCTTCGAGGTCTCAGCAGCAATGGTAATGCCTCGTACGTATGGTTCAGGGGCCCGACGTCCGCGTAGAAATTTTCGTAGACGTTGTTCTGCAAGTTGCTATCCCACTTACTATACACGCCTCCGTCTCCGACTTCGGACACGGTGCTAAAGAGAATCTGTATGTCTGGGTAATCCGCCGAATCGTTTGCGTATCTGGAAGCAGGATTTATGCCATTCATAGACGACTGAGACGGTGTCAGGAAAACAGTTTGAAGAAGGGGAACAGTATAACATGTTTTATTTAAATTACATGTATAACATGTTTTATTTAAATTAGTAATGTTAAATTCAGAATTACCCATTATAATGACATTGCTATAAAGCTTGATTAATATATTCTTAGTTAGTACCGCCGACCAAAGAAATGCTAAAAGGAATTTTTCTAGAAGAATGGAACAAGATAAGCCAGAAGTTCTCAGAAAATTAGTTCGATCTATGCATAATTGAGTAAAGTATATAATAAACCAACCCGAGGATTACGTTTGTATAAATTAAACTTTCCTACATCAACGGATAATAATACCTTTTTAAACAAACTGTGTATAATTTTTCATTTAAATTCTCCCAAATCAAAAGTATATTGAAACACAAAGCCCTCTTAAAATATTTGTTTTAATTAGAACCCACGGTACTTACTTGGTGTTAATGAAACCCATAGCCTCAGCGAATGGTGTTGAGTAGAAGATCCCAGTACGGTCCACGACGAATTCTTTGAAAGGCTCTGCTCCACTAATGCCTGTTATATTAAATGTGAAGGGTCTGCCGCCCGTGTAGTCCGCTGGTGGGTCTATCACGTACACCTGACCACCTATCGCTGTATGATCCTGAAGATTCTGGCCCACGCCGGGGGAGTCATGGACAACAGGAATTCCCACTTCCTTCAGGTGGTCCTTGGGACCGATACCAGACAGCATCAACAGCTGTGGCGATTGTATCGAGCCAGCTGACAAAATAATCTCGCGATTGGCCATCACCCTGAGCGGTATCCCCCTCGCGCGAAATTCCACGCCGCAGGCAGTCGTGGAGTGCGAATCTGTGAATTGACAGAGAATAATGACCTTAAATGTACCTTAATTATCCTGGTACTCTTTAACTTTCGAAGGGCCAGAGCAACAGGCTGAGGCTTCCTTTTCAGATTGTTACAGTAATCAATGTTTTTGAGCTCTACAGATAGCCTCAAGAAATAGGCCTCAAATATACTGAGGCTTAATAGAATTCCACTTATCTTACAAAATCCAAAGTGCTTAATAGAACTCCATTTATTTGACGAACTCCGATTAACAAAAACGAGCGACTCACCTTGCCGCGTCAAAATTTTCTCCACAATCGTTTCCGTGCTGACGTGCAGGTTCTTCCTCTTGGAAGCCGACCGAAGGAAGGCCTTTGCTGTGCTGCACCGCAGTCCATCCCTCAGCGTCCCATGGGAGAGCGTAATCCCTGTTTGCTTCGCCCCGTTCACGTCCCTCAGCTCGTACCCCATATCGATGTTTGCATTCACCAAGTGGTCCGTAATTGGTGAACGATACCGAAAATATTCGATGGTCAAGTATCCACCTGTTCGGTGATACGGCGAATCCTGGTACTCGGGGATCCTCATGTCCTCGGACTTCTTGAAGTAGGGCAACACATTCTCGTAATTCCATCCCGGATTGCCCATCTCTTCCCAGCCGTCGTAGTCTCTCTTGTTGCCACGGATGTACAGTATGGCGTTCAATACACTGCTGCCACCGAGAGTCTTAAACATTTCAGTGCAGGATAATCGATTGATCCGTTCTATTGTGATGGTCGGGGAAGTAATTCGCAAACGCTCCACGCAGTTTTCTAATCGAATGTTTGGAAAGTGCAGTTTGCATTGAATGGAGATAGGATTTTATGGGTTGGAAGATAATTAAGGTTTCTCGAATTTTTATTAAAATGTACGATGAAGTGTGACGTTCCTGGTGTTGGGCAAGATGGAGCACATTTAAGAGCATGCTATTTATTGAGACTGCAGAATTCATTAAATTAATTGGCCAGTTTCTATGGAACAATATGTGTGTAGGAAATGAAAAGGAATTGCATGATGGACAATTTGCGAGATGTCTGTAAAACCAACGATTTTATTTCGGATGTATGTTTTCCAAGGTGAAAAATTGAATTTGAAGCAGATAATTAGCCCATTTGCCATACTTATTCTATGAAAGTCAAATAATCACAAATCTTGCACTCAAGAAACGAAAGAGCTCGATTCCTCGGTACCTTGCCACGCGGCCAGTTGGATTGATGTTTGTTCATCGCCAGACAGTAGTCGTCCGACGGTTCCGTTTTGAATTTCCAGTCGAAGGGGGTCCGTTGAAGGCCCGTGAACGTTATGGGCACGTCACTTTCCTTTGGTTCGTCTGAACCAGCCTCCAATAACAACACCGACCAGTTTCCGTTCTCCGATAAACGATTGGCGATCACAGCGCCAGCCGATCCAGCACCGATTACCACGTAATCGTAATTTCTTTGAATACTTGCTGGCGGTATTGGTGTTACTCGGTTCTCGCGATCGACTATATCAGGCCTGTACAATAATATCACCGCGTGCAGCATCATTACGAAGTGCAGTTGTGGGACATACGCCATTGCTGTCCGAACCGCGGAGAGTATACCAATGGCCCCCATGCCTTTTGAAAATCAGCAAATCACTGTAACAACCGTTATCGAATTTGTGTTCTCATTGTTGCAATTAGACGATGGTGGCTGTTAATACAACAAGTTGTGTATGAGGCGTCGATTCTATTTAATGATATTTTTCGTACGCAAAATTTAATCGCATTAGTTTAATATGGATCAGATTTACTGTTTCCTTCGAGTAATTAACATAGGACGTTTTATCAGCTTTGTTCATAACTGATCTAATCAAGCAATTACTTTCTACCTCAACATAGTTTCCTCACGACCTTCGGTGTTATACCTAACCACGCAAGGTAGGAAAATATGATTCACAATTTATGAAACTATCTATGTAATTATTCAATTTATACAGTTTATTTTATAAGCTTTATTGAATTCTGTTACAGTAAAATCTGGGTTACACGAATTTAGGGCACGCGGCAAACTAGATTAATAAATCTTCATATTTTCAGATTTGTGAGTGGTAGCTAGACATTAAAATTTCTTTCGTTAGAATAATACTCATCGGTGGCCGTTGAAACGCAACCCTTGAACACGTTCACTGCCATTGAGCCACCGATGAGTGACGAATTTGCAAACCTCTGATCTTTACTATTTTCAGGCACGTTAATATTACTAATTAATAAAACATTACTCAGCTATGAAATATAATCGAACCTTATTCATTTCTGTTTGACAATAAACATCTCAAGAAATATAATCGAACATCGTTCAATTTCTTGGCAGTGAAAGGCCCTTTTCTTCGCTATTTGCATCTGACAAGGGAACCGTTCGAGAACCTCCCCGTTTTTAATGCAACTTTGCGCACACGTAGATCTCATTCTACCGATGCAGAATATAGATGGGTATAGGCGTAGACGGTCTATACTTTTTGAGATATTTAGCTTTAAACATCTTGAGCACCACACGCTTCTGTAAAGGCAGGGTTCCATTGATGCAACTGCGCGCCGCAAACATACGGCGCTTACAAACGGCTCCATATCAAAACTACACAGTACAAAACTACACATGCAATTTAGGACACATCAGAACAGTGCACAAAAAGTAGTGCACATGCAATTTAAAACACATTCGATTTGCAGTGCACATACAATTTAGGACACATGCGATTTAGGACACATACAACTTAGGACACATACAATTTAGGACACATACAATTTAGGACACATACAATTTAGGACACATGCAATTTAGGACACATGCGATTTAAAACACATGGGATTTGCAGTGCACATACAATTTAGGACACATGCGATTTAAAACACATGGGATTTGCAGTGCACATACAATTTAGGACACATGCGATTTAGGACACATACAACTTAGGACACATACAATTTAGGACACATACAATTTAGAACACATGCGATTTAAAACACATTCGATTTGTAGTGCACATGCGATTTAGGACACATACAATTTAGGACACATACAATGTAGAACACATGCGACTTAAGACACATGCGACTTAGGACACATGCGATTTAGGACACATACAATTTAGGACACATATAATTTAGAACACATGCGATTTATCATGGGCATAGCTAGGATTGCATTCGGGGACGGAGAGCCTAAAGCCCCTCTCATTTGGGGTGGGGTGGGTGTGGGCGGGGGGGGGGGGGGGGGAATAAAAGACTCCTTCGGCTTCCAATTCGGCCATTTGTGCACTGAATTTTGAATTTATGTTCTTATGTAGGAACCAATATAACCGGGCTCGTGTAATGCGGAATTAGGTCACAATTGAATCTATTTCTATTTTATAATAAACTAATTTAATTTTGGATGAACGTTTAAGTTATTTTTTTTCCGGTTAGGGGGGCAAGTGAAGACTACGCCCATGCGATTTATAGTGCACATACAATTTAGGACACATGCGATTTTGGACTAGGTCCGGCGGAACCGATTATGCAGGTAATGCATTGCATAAGGGCGCCAGTCGAAGGGGGCGCTAAAAACTATATTGCAGACTTAATAATAAATGAATCCAACTCTCATATAAACAAAATGTAAACGTAATTCTTTTTTTATTGTACCTCGTACAGCAAAACATATTAAATAGAAAACAGGAGCAAAAATTTGGGAGCACCAAAAATTTTCTTGCATAAAGGCGCCAACCATCCTCGTGCCGGGCCTGTTTAGGACACATACAATTTATAACACATGCCATTTAGAACACATACAATTTGAAACACATGAAATATTTTAACATAAATATTATATATATATATATATATATATATATATTGTATGTGTTCTAAATGGCATGTGTTATAAATTGTATGTATATATATATATATATATATATATATATATATATATATATATATATATATATATATATATATATATATATGAAGCAACAGTTTAATATTGATATTGTTGATATATATATATATATATATATATATATATCAACAATATCAATATTAAACTGTTGCTTCAAAGCAAAAATGACGAATACCTATTAGTTAATAAATGATTAGTGCTTAAGGTGGATTATTCCATGGTATTGCATGCGAAACCAATCAATGTAAAAATGCGACTAACCAATCTATGACCACCCTATGGCCACCAGGGTCAGGAACAGCGCTAGACTATGCTTGCGAATCTATAGCGGAAAGTTGAAACTGTTCACACGCTCGTCGTGTCATAATTTCTTAAATAAATGCGTTTAATTCATATTGCTCCTTTTCCATGCTGCAACTTTCCGAAGTGTTTATTACCAAACTGTGATCATCGTTTGTAACATTTAAATGTGTTTCGAATTTTGTGTGTATGCTGTTTTGCTGTCTGTCAATATGTACGCGCACCGAATTTTAAATATACTGTAGGTTTAATTGCATACACGCCATCTTGCATGCCACACTACTGTACGAAACCTTATTCAAATTATAACTACAATTAATTATAATATTTCATGTGTTTCAAATTGTATGTGTTCTAAATCGCATGTGTTATAAATTGTATGTGTCCTAAACAGGCCCGGCACGAGGATGGTTGGCGCCTTTATGCAAGAAAATTTTTGGTGCTCCTAAATTTTTGCTCCTGTTTTCTATTTAATATGTTTTGCTGTACGAGGTACAATAAAAAAAGAATTACGTTTACATTTTGTTTATATGAGAGTTGGATTCATTTATTATTAAGTCTGCAATATAGTTTTTAGCGCCCCCTTCGACTGGCGCCCTTATGCAATGCATTACCTGCATAATCGGTTCCGCCGGACCTAGTCCTAAATCGCATGTGTCCTAAATTGTATGTGCACTACAAATCGCATGGGCGTAGTCTTCACTTGCCCCCCTAACCGGAAAAAAATTAACTTAAACGTTCATCCAAAATTAAATTAGTTTATTATAAAATAGAAATAGATTCAATTGTGACCTAATTCCGCATTACACGATCCCGGTTATATTGGTTCCTACATAAGTACATAAATTCAAAATTCAGTGCACAAATGGCCGAATTGGAAGCCGAAGGAGTCTTTTATTCCCCCCCCCCCCCCCTCCCCACACCCACCCCAAATGAGAGGGGCTTTAGGCTCTCTGTCCCCGAATGCAATCCTAGCTATGCCCATGATTAATCGCATGTGTTCTAAATTATATGTGTCCTAAATTGTATGTGTCCTAAATCGCATGTGTCCTAAGTCGCATGTGTCTTAAGTCGCATGTGTTCTACATTGTATGTGTCCTAAATCGCATGTGCACTACAAATCGAATGTGTTTTAAATCGCATGTGTTCTAAATTGTATGTGTCCTAAATTGTATGTGTCCTAAATTGTATGTGTCCTAAGTTGTATGTGTCCTAAATCGCATGTGTCCTAAATTGTATGTGCACTGCAAATACCATGTGTTTTAAATCGCATGTGTCCTAAATTGCATGTGTCCTAAATTGTATGTGTCCTAAATTGTATGTGTCCTAAGTTGTATGTGTCCTAAATCGCATGTGTCCTAAATTGTATGTGCACTGCAAATCGAATGTGTTTTAAATTGCATGTGCACTACTTTTTGTGCACTGTTCTGATGTGTCCTAAATTGCATGTGTAGTTTTGTACTGTGTAGTTTTGATATGGAGCCAATGAAATCTGCATGCGTACTTACATTAATATCTAGGAGGACCACCTCAAACGGTTCCCTCATCGGATGTAGTTCCGTGAGAGAGACAAAATTGGTTAAGAGAAATGGAAAACAGAAAGGTATTGTATGAGTATGTGAAAAATACCTCAAATATACCGAAACTCTCCCTGGTTCCTCGCGATATGTACGCAGTTTTCGCTGACGGGCGTATGTCTCACGCAACACCACGTATTCAACTGACGAAATGAAACATGCAGAAACATTCGTCGTCCGCTGTTCCGATTTGCCGTGTCAGCCAAGATTTTATACGTGGATATAATTGTGACGTCCTGAATTACGCCGATGTTTCTTGAGACTTGGTGGGAACGATTCAAGGATCCGAGGGAACGCGATCGCGAAAGAAGGTCTTTCGGATTCGTCATTCGTCCTCCGATACTAGAAAACGGACTCTGGCGAATCGGCAAGCCGTTTCTATATCTCTTTAAACTTTGCTTATCTATATATTTTATTAAATGTTACTTTCGACCTACGTCAATGATTCCATGGCATCGCTTCATTATTTACACGGGATTTATCTTTAAAAAAAAACGCACGGCGACATCCTCAACAATTTTGGATATCGCTCAAGCAGCTACCCATCGAACGTCCTGCCTCTGACGCTTGAAAGAGATACCAAGGGACGTGTCGGCATGTCAACTGCTAATACAAAATCATTACTGATTTATTTATTATGCCACCTTGCATAACATTATGCTGACACGAATAACATTTTTTTGTGGAATAATATCCGTGATATCTACACTTTCCACTTCAGATATCAGTGCCCTGGCGTGTCACACTCCAAAACACAGCAAAGTAACATTTATATTTCCAAAACGATCTAAAATAATTTATTTCTTCCTTGTGAAATTCATCCCTTTTTAATTAATTCCTTGTATCTTTTAATCAGCTATACAACTGTTTCGTCAAAATTTTGTTCAATTATTTATCGATGTTTCAGTAATGTTGACAAATTTTATTAGAGCGAAATAATTAAAATATGTGGCCTTGCGAGCGTTTGAACGGATTCGCTAAAAAAAAGTTTGTTCTTACGGCTCCCGTCATTCCGGCAAATCTGTTCGTCTAAAATGATGAAAATGAAGGAAAAATTGAGAATTTAAAAAATGGCGGAACTTTTTAGTTTGACTAATCGATTTTTTCCTGATTCTCGTACCTTTCGCAGACTAAAAAAGTGACAAAAATCCTAATTTTGAACGTCCTGTCGATTGCTGTATTTCGAGTCAAGCGTAGTCCTTTTCTCTTAGCTATTTACGAACTTCCTGTGGTTTCTTTGCCAGAAAAGTCAGCAGTACACTTCATCTTGCCAATTGAATGCTTGTATGGGTAATGAACCCGAGGTAAAGCGCGCCCCAGTTCCGGCAATATGGCTACAAGTTATCCTGTCAATTGAATGCCCCCGTCGCGAACAGTACAATTACAATATTTCCCACGAAATCTATGTTAACACACATTTGTTAAACTTAATATGGGATGTGTGTAATACCCTCGAAAAAGTTTTCCAATTCTCATAGAACTATACATACAGAAACAACACATTTAACGGACTTATTACTTACTGCTACTTAGAATACAAAAGTATCCTATGCACTTAACCTTTTAAGTACGATGATCACCTATGTGCGTTCAGTCTGTGCGGGCAACGCCCAAGCGGCGTTCAGTGACAACCGTGAACAAATGAAACTGAACGATTTCCGCACACAATGCACGCTAAAGCCGGGAATCCACCGGGAAGCTAAGCTATGCTATGCGATGCTATGCTATGCCATGCTACGTTTTAAAAAAATTAGCTTCAATACATTCTTATGGAACCGTTTCCACCAAAAGCTACGTTAAAACATAGCATCGCATAGCATAGCTTAGCTTAGCTTCCCGGTGGATTCCCGGCTTTAGTGTTTCAGTCCCTGTACTCAAAGAATTAAAGGCTAATTTAGCTAAAGTCCACTCCATTCGAAATTATTTGATCCTCTCGCGTCACACGTGTACCGCGCGTGCGATTGGTTGAAGATCGTGGGTGGTAGACGTGTATATTTTCGTACACTCAACAGTCAGCTGGCTCTTTAACGTTTAGAAATTGAATTTTGCAACTGTATTTATCGACGTTCCCCAAACATTAAATTTAGTCTTATTCTAATCTTGATCTTATCCTTTGTTACAGGTAAGTCTGTCCTCTCGGATAAAACTAGATTAAGTAGTATGTGCATGTTTCTTCGCTTCTATTATAATTAGGCTAATTCATTTGTATGATAAATTTGCGAAGCGGTAGAAAAATTACTTTCACGAGCGCAATAATTTAACGAGGAAGTAGAGAAGGGTAAACACGAACGCGATATCCCTCTCCCCTAGCTAATAGTTTAGGTCTTAATAGAAAGTTAGAAATACAGAACGCTCATGCTATTCAAGATAAACACAATTTATTATTTTCATCATGTTTTAAGTAATATTTTGTCCATTTCAATTGCAAGTAACTACTGTTGAATTAATAATACAATTGGCTTTTCTTTTAAGCTAAAATAATAATCTTTTTTACGAACATTTTGTGACCAAGGCGTTGCTTGAATTATGATTCTATACTACACTGTACAGTTCTTAATTATTTATTAGCCAGGGAATGTAAGGCTGTATCGATCCTTCCTACATGTCGAGCCGCCGCAGTCTCCACCATTAATTGGGTTTTCCTTCGATTTATAATATCTACGAGTGCAGCTTCTTCCCCCCTTCTCGATGCTTTCACTGTCGCATGCTTCACCAACGACAATATTTAGCCACCTACGACTTGTTGTCCTCCTTAATCATATCGGCAGCTTTTTCAGCGATCATTATGGTCGGCACATTCATGTTCCCGCTAGGGATACGCGGCATGATCGAGCTATCGACCACTCGCAAACCATTTACACCGCGCACCCTTAATCTGTGATCGACCACGGACATCGGGTCGTCCTCAGGCCCCATTTTGCACGTACCCACTGGGTGGTAGATCGTGAACGTGAACTGACGGGCGGCACATTTCCAGTATTCAAGCGATGGAAACGGTAGCGACGAGCATCCTGGAACTTTGTTTGGGTTTGGTCGAGCATTTAGCTTCTTCATCGTTGGGGTATTTATCAAGTTGTAAAGATACCGAGCCCCTTCTGCCTGTGCGAAAAAAAGGAGATGGTTGTTACCGTGACGTTAATTACAGTAATAGTGAAAAGGAAGTTTAATGTTCGCTTGGCGGATGCACGATGTGAACTACGTGTTTTGCGTACTATTGATATTACTTCGTGGAGAATACAAGGATTTTAAACTGCAATGAGATTTGATTTTTATATAAAAGCTTATTCCGATCTGTAAGTAGATGAGTGAAATTATGGGGAAAAATTCGGCCTGCTTGCGACGCGTGATGAAGCTCCAAGGCTTAAACTGTGAACGGTACCGAAAGTAAAATACTTTATTTTAAAGGGAGAATGGTAGAAATGGGTAAATTTATAAACTTTATAACTTGAAAATTCCAAACATACCGAAAAAAAACATTTAAATAAACGTTATACCGTTTCTGAAAGTCTGTACATCTGTCGGAAAGAATTTTGGGAAAAAATGTTTTTAACATTCGCTTATTTGTTTACAACTTTCCCCTCGCCGTCAGGATAAATAATCATAATCATGCATTTTGGATGCCTTAAAACGTGTAGAAACACATCCTGTAAAAAACTTTCGTTGCCGGCCAGGACCAAAATTGACCGATTTCTCCCAATCTATGGGACATTTATGAAGTATATATACATGTAATTTTTGTACAGCATAAACAAATAGTCGGGATGTCTGGATTTTTTTCACAGAAAGTGGACATACAATATTTGTGCAGTAAGCCATCGATATTAAAGGTGCAACTTTGTTAAATAATTAGATAGAGTTAGGCTTTCTTACAATCACATCGAGGTCAGTAGTATCGTTGAAGTAATTGGGAACGATGATCGGATGCTGATACGGATCTTTGGATCGCAACTTGATGTATCCTCTGCTGCGAGGTCTCAACAGCATTGGGAATGCCTGGTACGTGTTGTTTCGGTGCCCGAGGTTGGCGTACAAACTTTCGTAGTTGTCGTCCTGTACGCCGGTGTTCAACTTCACATCATCCCATCCGGCTCCGGACGTGGAGCTAAACATAATCTGTACGTCTGGGTAATTCGCCGACTTGTTCGCGTATCTAGAAGCAGGATTTATCAGTTGGATTAGTGAGTCAAGAAAACAGTTTGGAGAAAAGGACCTTATACCTTGATATACAGTTACTCGGAAAAGTAAAATCTTAAAATCAGAATTAGCCATTACAATTTCCATTGGTATAAGCCTTGATTGATATGTACCTATACATAGTAGAATAAAGTTTATAATAAAATACTGCGAATATTAGAATATTATTCCCATATTGTACTAAAGTTTGTATAAATTAAATATTGAATTTGAGCGAATATTTTTTTGCACAATCTCTCCTACTTCTACGGATAATAATACTTTTTTTTTTATATAATCCGTGTACAATTTTTCAATCGAATGTACCCAGAACAAAAGTATATCGAAACGCAAAGTCCTCTTCAAATATTCGTTTCAATTTGATCCCACCCTACTTACTTGGTGTTAATCAAACCCAAAGCCTCAGTGAATGCTAATGAGTAGCAAGTCCCAGTATGGTTCAATGCGAATTCTTTTAAAGATTCTGGTACGCTATCGTCTGTTATATTAAAGGTGAAGGGTTTGCTGCTGTTGTAGTCCGCTGGTGGATCTATCACGTACACCTCACCACCTATCGCTGGATGATCCTGAAGATTCTGGCCCACGCCGGGGGAGTCATGGACCACAGGAATTCCCAGTTCCTTCAGGTGGTCCTTGGGGCCAATACCAGACAGCATCAACAGCTGTGGCGATTGTATCGAGCCAGCTGACAAAATAATCTCGCGATTGGCCATCACCCTGAGCGGTATCCCCCTCGCGCGAAATTCCACGACGCAGGCAGTCGTGGAGTGCGAATCTGTGAATTGACAGAAAATAATGACCATAAATGTACCTTAATTATCCTGGTACACTTTAAATTTCAAAGGCTCGGAGCAACAGGCTGAGGCTTCTTTTTCAAACTTTTACAGTAATCAATGTTTTCGAGCTCTACAGATAGCCTCAAGTATACTAATGCTTAATAGAACTCCACTTATTTGACAAACTCCAATTAACAAAAACGTAAGCAACGAGCGGCTCACCTTGCCGCGTCAAAATCTTCTCCACAATCGTTTCCGTGCTGACGTGCAGGTTCTTCCTCTTGGAAGCCGATCGAAGGAAGGCCTTTTCTGTGCTGCACCGCAGTCCATCCCTCAGCGTCCCATGGGAGAACGTAATCCCTGTTTGATTCGCCCCGTTCAGGTCCCTCAGCTCGTACCCCATATCGACATTTGCATTCACCAAGTAGTCCGTGATTGGTGAACGATACCGAAAATATTCGACGGTCAAGTATCCACCTATGTTGTGATACGGCGAATCCTGGTACTCGGGGATCCTCATGTCCTCGGACTTCTTGAAGTAGGGCAACACGCTCTCGTAGTTCCATCCCGGATTGCCCATCTCTTCCCAGCCGTCATAGTCTCTCTTGTTGCCACGGAGGTACAGCATGGTGTTCAATACACTGCTGCCACCGAGAGTCTTAAACATTTTAATGCAGGAAATCGATTGATCCGTTCTATTGCGATGGTCGGGGAAGTAATTCGCAAACGCTCCGCGCAGTTTTCAAATCGAAAGTTTGACAAGAGCTGCTTTGATTGAATACAGATAACACTCTATTTGGTTGAAGATAATTAAGGTTTCAGAATGCTAATTAATGTTCGCGATGGAAATTGACGTTTCTCGTGTTGGATAATATGGGAGCCCTTTGGGAAGATATTATTTCGTGGAACTGCAGAATTAATGAAATTAATTGAAGGGTGCGTATGGAACGATATGTTTATTGGAAATGGTAAGAAGTTGCAGGATGGAAAAATTAGAAGATGTGCGTAAAATCGACGACTTTATAAATGATGTATAGTATTCAGAAAGATTCCTTAGTTTTCCAAGCTTCGTTCAAAAATGTAATTTTGTGTAGATAATTGGCCAATCTACCATTCTTACTCTATCAAATTCAAGTAATCCTAAATCTTGAATAAACTCGATTCCTCGATACCTTGCCGCGCGGCCAGTTGCATTGATGATTGTTCATCGCCAGACAGTAGTCGTCGGACGGTTCTGTTTTGAATTGCCAGTCGATGGGACTTAGTTGAAGGGCCGCGTACATTAGGGGCACGTCAGCTTCGATTGGATCGTCCGGACCAGCCTCCAATAACAGCACCGACCAGTTTCCGTTCTCCGATAAGCGATTGGCGATCACAGCGCCCGCCGATCCAGCACCGATTACCACGTAATCGTAATTTCTTTGAATACTTGCTGGCGGTATTGGTGTTACTCGGTTCTCGCGATCGACTATATCAGGCCTGTACAATAATATCACCGCGTGCAGCAACACCACGAAGCTCATGTGTCGGACCTGTGGTGTGGTTGTCCAAAACGCGGACTGTCCAGCAGTGGCCGCCATCCTTTTTGATAATCAGCGAACACTGTAACAACCGTTATCGAATTTGTGTTTCCCGTGTTGCAATCAGACGGTGATGGCTGTTGATACAATAACTTGCGTATGCAGCGTTGATTCTATTTAACGGCATTTTAAGTACGCAAAAATTTAGTTTTAGTAATTTAATGTTGGTGTAATTTACTGTTTCGCTCGAGTCATTAACGTGGGAAGCCTTATCAGCTTTTACCATACGACAACTAACCAAGCGGTTATTTTCTACATCGATAGAATTTTCTCGTGACATTCGACGTTATACCTGAGCAGTCGACGTAGGAAAATATAAATCACGATTTACAAAACCATCCAATTGTTGTATATAATCTTATAAGATTAATGGAATGCTGTTACAGTAAACGCTGTGTTACGCGAATTAAGAGCACAGGGAAAACTAGATAACGACATTTTCATATTATCAGATTTGTGATTGGTATACATTCAAATTCGACTTTTCCTCGCTATTTGCATCTGACGAGGGAACCGATTTAGATACTCTCTGATTTTCATGCAACTTTGTACACATGGAGGTCTCATTCTACCGATGCAAAATATATATAGTTATAGGCGTAGATAGTTTATCCATTTTGAGATGTATAGCTTTAAACATTTTGAGCAACATACGTTTCTGTAAAGGCAGAGTTCCATTGGCGCAACTACGCGTCGCGAACATCCGGCGCTTAAAAACGTTTAATGCTAAATATCTATAAAATTATAATCCGTCGACGCCTATAACCATGAAAGATAAATAGATAGCACGTGAACATGTGAAAAATACCTTAAGTATATCGAAACTCCCATATGACCCGCATTCACTATGCTGTTTTCACTAACAGACGTATACCTCACGCAGAACCGTGCATTCATCTGAACATTCTTTCACTGTTACCAATTTTTTTACCAGCCAACATTTAATATATTTATATAGTAGTGCTTCATTATTCACGCGGAAATTATCTGCCAAAAAACGCATAGCGTATGTCGCCATTAATTCTGGATATCGCATGACCAGCTGGTGACTTGTCGGAGTGTCAACTACCAATGCAAAATCATAATTCCTCACATACACGGGCATTTTACACGCGCGGTCACAGTGGAGCAGAAGCGCCGAAATCTGGCAAAAATACTGAATACGGAAATTCGAAAATTCGCGATTATCAGTCATGAAATTATAGTTAACAACGTGTTTTAATTGAATCCTAAGAAAGTAAAGAAAGGCCGAGTTCGGTATAATTTGAGTGTGAAGTTATAGTAGGAAATCAGTTTAGCTGTAGAGCGAAAATAGATCTTTGTGTAAATATGCGATGGTATTTAAAAACCAAATTATTATCGCATGTTCGTCTAATGTTAAGCAACTGACTACACATCATGACATTTAGAAAATATTGTACTAGGTATCTAGATACATTTGTTAATTTGAACAATAAGAAGTTTGATTCGTAACATCAATTATTCTTACACAAGTTAATAGCAGGTGTGGAAACGGTTTCAGAAATAACCATTTCAAGCTTTTATATAACGGTTCTTCACCAAACAGTTACGAAAATCTGATATTCCGTATAATTGTTATAAGGAACCGACATTCTGACTATATCGCTTTTTTTACGGTTCTAGAACCGTTATTATATCAGTTCCGGGACCGTTATTTTTTCGATTCTGTATCGATTCTAAGACTGTTATAGAGTTCCCAATGCGTCATTCGCTGCAGTGACTTGTACCACACGGTTATAATTAAAATGATTTTACATGGAAGCAAAAAGCAAGTTAATTCCTTAAAATATATTAACAAATGCTGTTTCTGACGGGGCTGATTTCCAAAAAGATCATTTTTAAAGAAGTGGCGGCACTCTGAATGAAACTGTTCAATTTTCGGGCATGAAATCTTTCCTTTGCATGTAACAAAAATGAAACTATGAATCAAATACTAAAATTCACTCCGCCAATAACTGCGCAATAGTGTATCATATAGCCGTAAAAAATCAGAAGTACATCAGATGAATAGTTTTTGTGTAATCCTGGGTAACGTGTTTGAAAACCTGGTTGCGAGACGAATGCATTTCAAGTTCTCATCAACGTATGGCGACACGTGAGCATACTTCACTTCTAATGTCTATATCTTCTATATATCTGTGAATTTCGGCTCCAAATTTTAGAAAATCATTCTTAACATATCAAACATTAAAGATATGTAGAAAAATCATTCTTGAGAAATCTCTCTTAACACTTCTACAAGTTGTCCTGTCAATTGACTGCTCCTGTCGGGAACAATACAATTACAGTATTTTCCACCAAATCTATGTTAACACACATTTGTTCAACTTAATAAGGGATGTGTGTAATGCCCTCGAAAAAGTTTTCCAATTCTCATAGAAGTATACGTACAGAAACAACACATTTAACGGACTTATTACTTACTGCTACTTAGAATACAAAAGTATCCTACGCACTTAACCTTTTAAGTACGATGATCACCTATGTGCGTTCAGTCTGTGCGGGCAACGCCCAAGCGGCGTTCAGTGACAACCGTGAACAAATGAAACTGAACGATTTCCGCACACGATGCACGCTAAGTGTTTCAGTCCCTGTACTCAAAGAATTAAAGGCTAATTTAGCTAAAGTCCACTCCACTCGAAATTATTTGATCCTCTCGCGTCACACGTGTACCGCGCGTGCGATTGGTCGAAGATCGTGGGTGGTAGACGTGTATATTTTCGTACACACAACAGTCAGCTCGCTCTTCAACGTTTAGAAATTTTCTTTAAGGAACCCATCGATTCCTATACGCCAAGTTGAATTTCGTTTGAGGGCACTTTTTACTATTCTTACCCGGCTAGTCCCTTGTAAAACAACCTTATGTAATAAATAATAATACTTAACCTTAAAGTTAGAGCAACACAAATTGGGCTGTGTACGTAATACAGAACACACTGTCACGTGAAAGCATTGTAATTTCATAAAAATCAGTTACACAGTGCCTAAATTTTGCAGTGTTATGTAAACATTTTTCTAGAACAAAAACACACTTCCCTTAATAAAACAACTACAGATCAATTAGCAATTATCAGTACATGTTGCACTCTGTTGGGTGCATTCTATACTACAACGTACAGTTCCTAATTGTTTATTAGGCGGAGAATATAAGGCTGTATCCAGCCGCCGCAGTCACCCCATTAATTGGCTTTTCTCTCCGACTTGGAATATCCATGCGCGCAGCTTCTTCCCCCTTCTCGATGCATTTAATATCGCATGCTTTACCCACTGCAATATTTAATCATCTACGACTTGTTGTCCTCCTTAATCATGTCGGCAACTTTTTCAGCGATCATTATGGTCGGCGCATTCGTGTTCCCGCTAGGGATACGCGGCATGATCGAGCTATCGACCACTCGCAGACCATTCACACCGCGCACCCTTAATCTGTGATCGACCACGGACATCGGGTCGTCCTCAGGCCCCATTTTGCACGTACCCACTGGGTGGTAAATCGTGAACGTGTATTGACGGGCGGAACACTTCCAGTATTCATGCGATGGAAACGGCAGCGACGAGCATCCTGGAACTTTGTTTGGATTTGGTCGAGCGTTTAGCTTCTTCATCGTTGGGGTATTTATCAGGTTGTAGACGTACCGAGCCCCTTCTGCCTGCGCGAGAAAAAAGGAGATGCTTGTTACCGTGACGTTAATTACAGTAATAGTGAAAAGGAAGTTTAATGTTCGCTTGGCGGATGCACGGTGTGAACTACGTGTTTTGCGTACTATTGATATTACTTCGTGGAGAATACAAGGATTTTAAACTGCAATGAGATTTGATTTTTATATAAAAGCTTATTCCGATCTGTAAGTAGATGAGTGAAATTATGGGGAAAAATTCGGCCTGCTTGCGACGCGCGATGAAGCTCCAAGGCTTAAACTGTGAACGGTGCCGAAAGTAAAATAGTTTATTTTAAAGGGAGAATGGTAGAAATTGGTAAATTTATAAACTTTATAACTTGCAAATTCCAAACATACCGAAAAAAAACATTTAAATAAACGTTATACCGTTTCTGAAAGTCTGTACATCTGTCGGAAAGAATTTTGGGAAAAAATGTTTTTAACATTCGCTTATTTTTTTTACAACTTTCCCCTCGCCGTCAGGATAAATAATCATAAGCATGCATTTTGGATGCCTTAAAACGTGTAGAAACACATCCTGTGAAAAACTTTCGTTGCCGGCCAGGACCAAAATTGACCGATTTCTCCCAATCTATGGGACATTTATGAAGTATATATACATGTAACTTTTGTACAGCATAAACAAATAGTCGGGATGTCTGGATTTTTTTCACAGAAAGTGGACATACAATATTTGTCAAGTAAGCCATCGATATTAAAGGTGCAACTTTGTTAAATAATTAGATAGAGTTAGGCTTTCTTACAATCACATCGAGGTCAGTAGTATCGTTGAAGTAATTGGGAACGATGATCGGATGCTGATACGGATCTTTGGATCGCAACTTGATGTATCCTCTGCTGCGAGGTCTCAACACCATTGGGAATGCCTGGTACGTGTAGTTTTGAGGCCCGAGGTTGGCGAAAAAACTTTCGTAGTTGTCGTTCCGTACGCCGGTGACCTGACTATACCCTCCGGACGTGGAGCTAAACAAAATCTGTATATCTGGGTAATCCTCCGACTTGTTCGCGTACCTGGAAGCAAGATTTATCTGTTGGATTAGTGAGTAATTTTTGCAAGCAGCGCCATTCGTAGACAACTGAAAGGGGGTCAGGAAAACAGTTCGAAGAAAAGGACCTTCTACTTCGATATACAGTAAGTCGTAAAAGTATCCGCCCACCCTATATGTATAACATATTTTACTTAAATAAGTAATATTAAATTCAGAATGAACCATTACAACTTACATTGGTATAACATAAGCCTTTATTGATATATCGTTAGTTAGTGGCGTCTATCAAAGAAGTGCCTAAAGAAATATTTTTTGGAAGAATGGAACAATATCAGCCCGAGTTTCTCAGAAAATTAGTTGAATCTATGCATAATAGATTCAAGTTTACAATAAAATACCAGGGATATTAGAACAATATTAACTTATCGTAATTACGTTTCTATTAATTAAATATTGAATTTTGGCGAATATTTTTTTACATGATCTTTCCTACTTCCACGGATAATAATACTTTTTTTTTTAAATAATCTGTGTAAAATTTTTCAATCGAATGTACCCAGAACAAAAGTATATCGAAACGCAAAGTCCTCTTCAAATATTCGTTTCAATTTAATCCCACCCTACTTACTTGGTGTTAATGAAACCCATAGCCTCAGAGAATGGTGTTGCGTAGAAGATCCCAGTATGGTTCGATCCGAATTCTTTTAAAGATTCTGTTACGCTAGGGCCTGTTATATTGAAGGTGAAGGGTTTGCTGCTGTTGTAGTCCGCTGGTGGGTCTATCACGTACACCTCACCACCTATCGCTTGATGATCCTGAAGATTCTGGCCCACGCCGGGGGAGTCATGAACCACAGGAATTCCCAGTTCCTTCAGGTGGTCCTTGGGGCCAATACCAGACAGCATCAACAGCTGTGGCGATTGTATCGAGCCAGCTGACAATATAATCTCGCGATTGGCCATCACCCTGAGCGGTATCCCCCTCGCGCGAAGTTTCACGCCGTAGGCGGTCGTGCAGTCTGAATCTGCGAATTGACACAAAATAATGACTTTAAATATTCCTTAATTATCCTGGTGCTCTTCAACTTTCAAAGGGTCGGAGCAACAGGCTGAGGCTTATTTTTCAGACTTTTACAGTAATCAATGTTTTTGAGCTCTACAGATAGGCTCAAGAAAAAGGCCTCAAATATACTAAGGCTTAATAGAATTCCACTTATCTTACAAAATCCAATTAACAAAAACGAAAGCAACGAGCGGCTCACCTTGCCGCGTCAAAATCTTCTCCACAGTTGTTTCCGTGCTGACGTGCAGGTTCTTCCTCTTGGAAGCCGATCGAAGGAAGGCCTTTTCTGTGCTGCACCGCAGTCCATCCCTCAGCGTCCCATGGGAGAACGTAATCCCTGTTTGATTCGCCCCGTTCACGTCCTTCAGCTCGTACCCCATATCGACATTTGCATTCACCACGTAGTCCGTGATTGGTGAACGATACCGAGAATATTCGATTGTCAATTGTCCACCTGTGTGGTGGTACGGCGAATCCTGGTACTCGGGGATCCTCATGTCCTCGGACTTCTTAAAGTAGGGTAACACGCTGTCGTAGTTCCATCCCGGATTGCCCAGCTCTTCCCAGCCGTCATAATCTCTCTTGTTGCCGCGGATGTACAGCATGGCGTTCATTACACTGCTGCCCCCGAGAGTCTTAAACATTTCAATGCAGGAAATCGATCGATTCGTTCTATTGCGATGGTTGAGAAAGTAATTCGCAAACGCTCCACGCAGCTTTCAAAACGAATGTTTGGAAATTGCTGTTTGCATTGAATGGAGATAGGCTTTTATGGGTTGGAAGATAGTGAAGCTTTATTGTATTTTTATTAAAGTGCACGATGAAGTGTGACGTTTATGGTGTTGCACAAGATGGAGGCACATGCATTTTATTGGGACGGCAGAATTCATTAAATTAATTGACCGATTTCTGTAGAACAATATGTGTGTAGGAAAAAGGAAAAGTTTCAGGAAGGAAAATTTGGAAGATGCCAGTAAAACCAACGAATTTATATCGGATGTATAGTTTTGAGACGTATCTCTCTGTTTTCCAAGCTGCGGTCAAAAATTCAATTTGAAGCAGATAATTAGCCCCTTCCCTGTATTTATTCTATGAAATTCAAAGAATCGCGAATCTTGCACCTAAGAAATGAATGACCTCGATTCCTCGGTACCTTGGCGCGCGGCCAGTTGCATTGATGATTGTTCATCGCCAGACAGTAGTCGTCGGACGGTTCTGTTTTGAATTGCCAGTCGATGGGACTTAGTTGAAGGGCCGCGTACATTAGGGGCACGTCAGCTTCGATTGGATCGTCCGAACCAGCCTCCAATAACAGCACCGACCAGTTTCCGTTCTCCGTTAAGCGATTGGCGATCACAGCGCCAGCCGATCCAGCACCGATTACCACGTAATCGTAATTACTTTGAATATTTGCTGGCGGTATTGGTGTTACTCGGTTCTCGCGATCGACTATATCGGGCCTGTACAATAATATCACTGCGTGCAGCAACACCGGCAACATCAGGTGTGGGACGTGTGCTATTGCTGTCCAAAACGTGGACCGTCTACCAATGGCCTCCATCCTTTTTGATAATCAGCGAACACTGTAACAACCGTTATCGAATTTGTGTTTCCCGTGTTGCAATTAGACGGTGATGGCTGTTGATACAATAACTTGCGTATGCAGCGTTGATTCTATTTAACGGCATTTTAAGTACGCAACAGTTTAGTTTTAATAATTTAGTGTCGGTGAAATTTACTGTTTCGCTCGAGTCATTAACGTGGGAAGTCTTATCAGCATTTACCACACGACAACTAACCAAGCGGTTATTTTCTACATCGATAGAATTTTCTCGTGACATTCGACGTTATACCTGAGCAGTCGACGTAGGAAAATATAAATCACGATTTACAAAACCATCCAATTGTTGTATATAATCTTATAAGATTAATGGAATGCTGTTACAGTAAACGCTGTGTTACGCGAATTAAGAGCACAGGGAAAACTAGATGACGACATTTTCATATTATCAGATTTGCGAATGGTAAACGTTCAAATTCGACTTTTCTTCGCCATTTGCACCTGACGAGGGAACCGCTTTAGATACTCTCTGATTTTCATGCAACTTTGTACACATGGAGATCTCTCATTCTACCGATGCAGAATATATATGGTTATAGGCGTAGATGGTTTGTAACTTTTGAAATATTTAGCTTTAAATATTGCGAGCACCGTACGTTTCTGTAAAGGCAGAGTTCCATTGGCGCAACTGCGCGTCGCGAACAGCCGGCGGTTACAGATGTTTAATGCTAAATATCTAAAGAATTATAATCCTCGACGCCTATAACCAGGAAAGATAAATAGGTAGCATGTGAACATGCGAAAAATAACTTATGTGTACCGAAACTCCCTTACGACTCGCACTCACTATGCTGTTTTCACTAACAGAAGTATGTCTCACGCAGAACCGTGCATTCATCTGAACATTCTTCCACTGTCACCGTTTTCTGTGTAAGCCAACATTTTATATATGCATATAGTAGTCCTTCGTTATTAACGTGGAAATTATCTTTCAAAATATGCAAAGTGTACATCCCCATTAATTCTGGATATCGCTCAACTAACTACCGTCGAACAGTTAGGTTACCCCCTGCCTTCGATACTTGGAAGAGATACCGAACGACATGTCGGCGTTTCAACTACCAATGCATAATCATAATTCCTTAGATACACGGGCGTTTTACACGCGTACTTAAGGATCTTCCTATGCTTTTTCTATCTATTTTGACAATTTGACTCACACTGCCTCGCCTCAGCGTGACTCCGAGCCGCGGATTCTTCCTCGAGAATATTCTGTGGAAGAGAGGTGAGGCCTAGTGTGAGCCTACCTTTCCAGTGGAGCAGAAGCGCCAAAACCTGGCTAAAATACAGAATACAAAAATTCGAAAATCCGCGTTTTCAGTTATAAAATTACAGTTGACAACGTGTTTTAATAGAATCCGAAGAAAATAAAGGAAGGCCGTGTTCGAAATCATTTGAGTGTGAAGTTTTACTAGAAAGTCAATTTAACTGTAGAACGGAAAAGAGGTATTTGTGTTAATATGCGATGGTATTTAAAAACCAAATTAATATGACGTACTCGTCTAATGTTAAGCAATAAGCGACACGATATGGCAGTTTGAAAATATTGTAATAGGTTTTTAGATACAGTTGTTAATTTAAACAAAAAGATAGATGATTCGCAGTATTAATTATTCTTACACAAGTTAATATCAGGTCTGGAAACCCAATTTATACTTTTCCAAGTGGGTGCCAATCAGTATTTTCGATGAAGTCGGCGCCATGTTTTCTTGTCTTTTTTCTTTAACTTAATTAATTGGCGCTTACTTAAAAAAGTATAAATTGATATTTAAGTATATGATTAAGAAAGTAATAATAAAAGTTATTTTATGCATTTCTTAGCCATTTTGAGATTGATTTAATTTTTTTAAATTTTATTTTATTTCCATATTTTTATTAGTTGACTGTGGAAGTGCATGGGCGAAGAGGACTGCTTGCAAAGACACAAGCATAGGTTACCTTAAGTAGCATAATAATCCTATTTAGATGTCCTTGATATCGGTGTACTTGATCCAACCAAACATGTAAGACACACAATGTATTAATAATGAAACAGATTTCTTATTTTTAGTGTAATTTCACAACTACTTAACGGATTTTGATAATTTTATCTTCATGACCTATGTTGATTGAAACTGAACTAAATGCAATAAGTTTCACGAAAATCGGTCCAGTAGTTACGGAGAAATTCGGGGACAAAATTAATACATAATAACATACACATGTACATACACATCGAACTGAGAACCTCTTTCTTTTTGAACTCGGTTAAAAAAGACAAGGACTGAAATAATTATGCTGGCCATTATTTTGTAAGATGCAAAATGGTATTTAATGTACGTACCTAGCCTTTTTTCGGAAAGGCTTTATTTTATTTTATTGTGAAGTAATCAGAACATTTAGTGTTTTGTAATTGATAGCAATAATTTCTCCAAGGTCAAACGAAAAAAAAATTAGCGAATTCAATCATAAGTGTTTTTCTTGGATCAATTACAAATAATCGTCAAAGGACATTTTTCTTATGTAACATATGTTTGTTTGTTTTCCATGTCGTAATATCGATCTTTTTTACTTTCGACTGATGCGTGTCATAAATAATGGTATCACTTGCAACTAAGGTTTGTCGGTTTTTAAAACCTAGGTTTTAAAACCCGGTTTCTATTTATAAATTTGTAAAATTTGAAAACCGGGTTTTAAATTTGAAGAACCAGTTTTATATACTAGCATTTCATATTGCAGAAATGAATTAATTATTCAATTAAAAACGTTAACATTTTGACTTGATATTGCCTCGGACACAACCATATTGTAGTAGGTAACAGTTTTCTGTAAACCTAATCTTCATGAGTTCATATTTTCTGAAGAAAAATACTAAATAGAATAATGATTTATAATTTGGTACCACCTTTTAAAAGATTTTTGTGCGGCTGTTAGATATTTTAGTTGTTTTTTCACACAGACTGAATAGTTTTTTGTGTAATCGTGGGTACCGTGTTTGAAAACCTGGTTTCGAGAAGAATGCATTTGAAGTTCTCATCGACGTACGGGACATATGAGCACACTTCACTTTTAATGTCTATATCAGGGTTGATTAACTGGTGGCTCGGGAGCCACAAGGGGCACCTCGGCTTTGCTGCCACGCTAAACGACCCCTTCCACGCCTACCAGACTCTGACGATCGCAGTCGAAAAGAGAAGGAAAGAAGGGGGAGGAATTCCTCAACCAGTTAGTCAACCCTGGTTTATATCTTCGATGTTTCTGCGAATTTCGGCCCCAATTTTTGCGAAAACATTCTTGATATATCAAACATAAGAATCTGTAAAAAAATCGATCTTGAAAAATCTCTCTTAACGCTTCTGACGGTCGTGCAAATAATCTATTCTGTATTCTGAACTGCAACGTTTCTGATGTTCGTTGTTACGCCAAATTTACCAATATTTCTCATAGTACCAAGTTTCAGTGGAACATGGTGATTAATCGAGGACGAAGTCTGTACATTCGTCCAGAACGTCTTCCTTTATTCGAGACGAATGTTGCCGGCGGTACTTACATCAAGAACTGGTTGCCCGCCCTATTTACTGGACGGACAAATTTATGCTTCGCAGAGTGCAACCGCCGCTGATTCAGAGCGTTTACTTAAATAATGGTGAAAAGCTGTATAGTGGAGGGTAGGGCTGCCGTCTGCAAAATCACTGATCCATGGCCGAGAGCATTAAAGCCCCCGACTTCTCCGCTTGAAACCCGGACACATTTAATTATTTCTTAGATCCTGTACGATATCCCAAAACAAAAAATATCTGTACATTGTAGACTGTAACCACAATCAAGAAATAAAGATAAAATATTGTAAGAAATATTTTAAATCGGCGCTTGTGAAGTGGGAAATGTCAGAACAGTGATAAGGCGGGGTCCCATGGACCCACCCAAATAATGTATTTGGGGAAGCTACACTGAGGCACGACTCACTGTCACACGTTGTTAATAAGTCATAGTCTATTCAAAATCTTTAGAGTCTGTGACATCCCATGTTACTAACGCCGGGTTAAAAGGGTGAAAGCGGATGTTCAATTAACACGAGCGTGAACGTAACCTTTCAAATGTATTTCACAAGATACGCTTGGATTGTACATGAAACGCGAAAAGCTTCCTCGATGGCAACCAGCGTGTCCAAAAGACCGTACAAGAGTCCCCGTGTCCTAGCCAGCGTTGCCATATGTAGGAAGTTAATGGCGGCGTAAATACCGCATGACGCAGCACGGAGTAGAAGAGGAACACCACAGCAATAACGGTACATTTGTGTCGGTGACGTTGTGACGTACCACAATTCCCGCATGGCGTGCGCAAGTCCAATTAGTCTATGCAACGTCATGTCTCCCCTAAGCGTAGGGAATTGCCTGGCAACTCTGCTCAACAGTGATGCCAGATTCGTGGATTTTCGCCCACGAGCTTACTGGCTTGCAACGCCTGGTACCGCACTACCACAAGCATACCCCTACTTCTGTACGAAGGAAAGCTCGCCAAGTCACACGCCGTGTGATCGTACCTTATTAGAAAATGTAGAATTTCAAACTTTCATTAATATCGACAAATCCCTCAAAGTCTGCCTAACTCGAAACAATATCTTTCCAAATCTTATGCCAGTAAAACTGATAATCAAGCCTCGCTTTGCCAACAAAAGTTTCCATACTACCTTCTATCACGGTCGCCACTAGCAAGCACCATTATCACTCTGTTCGACTCGTCGAATCTCTTCACGATCTCTTCGCATCTTAAAACTAGCTCGATTCAATATTTACAACAGTCTAAGTCACTGAAAGTTATTGAAACTTTGCTTCTAACCCGCTTCAAGCCCTTCCTCTAAGAAACACTGTTTCACTCTTAGCTGGAGTCCAGGTCCTCTTTTACCAATCAACATTTAAACCACGAGATCGTCAATTCCAGGAACGCAATTTCACATCCATCCCCGACCTCGTCGCTTCATCCAGAACTCCTTGATCATGTCAGACCCTTTCTCCCCGATCATTATAACCGGCGCATTAGTATTCCCGCTGACGAGGTTGGGCATGATGGACGCGTCTATGACGCGAAGCCCGCTCACACCGTACACCCGAAGCTGCGGATCCACGACAGCCTCTGGGTCCCAGTAAGGGCCCATTTTGCAAGTACCCACCGGATGGTAGATGGTCGCCGAGTAATGCCTGATCATGCATTCCCAGTAAGGATCGCTGTACATCGGTATGTGCTTGCAGCCGGGGAACTGCTTGGAATTCAGCTCGCTGCCGAAGCGTCTGAACGCGGCTGTTCTGCTCAGGGCGACGCCTATCTTCACCCCTTCGACCAGAGTGGCGATGTCTTCCGGCTCCTTGAAGTAGTTCGGATAAATTAGCGGATGATCGAACGGGTTCTTGCTGCGCAACTTAATCACGCCCTTGCTCTTCGGTCTCAGTAGCATAGGGATCACGCTCCACACGTCCTTGTCATTGATGGTCCCAAACACGGCGTCGTAGAACCGTTTGGTCAGACCGTGGACCTTCCTGATCTGCCTGCCGCCGTCGGAGTTAGTCGAGCCCGATATGAAATGCAGCTCGATGTCTGGGAAATCGTCGGAGGCGTTCACGTATTTCGTGTTAACGAACGCCAGACCTTCCACGCCGCCTAAGACTGTCAGCGGGCCGTCGCCGAGAACCGCGTACTGCATCACTGCTTGCACACTGTGCAGCCTCTTCTCCACCATGGAGATCTCCTGGTTCACCATGAACGTCAACCCACCCATGCCGACGTGGTCCTGAAGGTTCTCCCCTACTCTGAGGTCCTGGATCACCGGGATCCCATGTTGGTGGAGGTCCTCCCTGGGCCCGAGTCCTGAGAGCATCAGCAGCTGGGGGGAATTTATCGACCCACCGGACACGATCACCTCCTTCCTCGCCCTTATGCGGAACACCTTCTCATCCCTGACGAACTCCACACCGTAGGTCCTCTTCGACTTCGGGTCTATCAGGATCCTGGTCACCTGCGAGTGCATGGCCACGTGGAGGTTCTTGCGCAGCCTGGCTGGTCGCAGGAACGCCTTCGCTGTCGAGCATCGACTTCCGCGCCTGATGGTACCCTGCGCGATCATGAATCCCGTGTGGTGGTCGCCGTTTATGTCACGATTATCGTAGCCCATCTCCTGGCCAGCCTGCACGAAGGCTGCGGCTAGGGGCGTGTGCCAGGGTGCCTCTTGCACGGTCAGGTAGCCGCCGGTGCCGTGGTACGGTGTACGGGTTAGATAGGGGTTCTGGTTATCCTCCGACTTCTTGAAGTAGTAGAGGACCTCCCTGGACCCCCAGCCTGGATTCCCCTGCTGCTCCCAGGTGTCGTAGTCCTTCTTGTTCCCGCGCAGATAGAGCATGTAGTTGAGGACGCTGCTACCCCCGATCACCTTGCCGCGTGGCCAGTTGCAGCGACCCTGCTCCATTGCTGGGGATTATCATTAGGGGTGATGAGAGTTGCGAGATGCTGTTTGTGGTGTTGTGATGCGTTGCTGGGGGTTGTGCATTCGTGTGTTAGGAGACGAGTGATTGGGGATGCTTATTAGGTTTAAAAGGCGCGAATGCCCCAACACTGCGCAGAGCATTGGGTATTTAGCGAGGTGTATAGTTTTATAAATAAATAGAAACGTGGGTGTTTGCAAGGAAGGGGTTGCAATTAGGGCTGTAACGAGTATTAGATAATTCGAATAATTTCGTTGGATATTCGATTATTCGAATATTTACAGCTCTAGTTGCAATGAGTCCCATCTTGCGTGTATGACTCGTGAGAAGCTTAATCCCCCAAAAAATTTTCAGGACTTCTAGGTAGGACCAAAGAAGTATTAAACAAAAGTTTGAAAGACTCCGTATTAGGCTTTCCTAAGTTGATCGAGGTTGAAGATGAGGAGCTTAGAAAAGTCTGTTGCTTAGCGTACATAAAGTTCTCATACATCGTTACTCAGCACATTTTCTAGCTGTAGATATGTACCCGGAGAACAACGCAGTTGCTATTATTTAAACTACAAACTACTAAGTTTACTACGTTCGTAGGATTGCTCGAAGAATTTGTCAAAAGTAAAATAACTATAATCAATCAATCATCCAATGTACACGAATCATTGACAACGAATAGAATAATATATGTAAAAAATAAAAACAGGTCGTTCACCTAGACAGTAACTTCCTCCAGGCTCCGTTTTGTATTGCCAATCGAGTTGGCTGAGTTGTAGATAGCCTGCAAGAAGGGGAACGTCGGAGATTTCTGTTTCATCGCCTCCAGCCTCCAAGAGGAGTACATTCCAGTTTTCTATCTCTGATAAACGACTCGCCACGACAGCTCCTGTAGCGAAAGTACACGCGTGTCAAGTTTCATGACAATTCGTTGAGCGAACATGTTGAATAATAATCGACGTGATGAAAATTCACCCGCTGAACCGGCTCCTATCACGATAAAGTCGTAGGATGGCAGCAGCACCTCGGAGGGTATATTAATCGGCGGCGCTTCGTTGTCCATAACTTCATACTGGAAGTAAACGAGCGCGGCCGCCAGCACTGGGAAGAACCATGAAAGTCCAGTGGAGGCCGAGGTCAAACCGCCAGCTAAAACACTCTCGATACCCATTTTCTAATCCGATTATATCCGCTATCGATCGTCTGTAACAATACATTAATAGAGAGTTATTAATACGCTCATTCATAGGCGACGTTTGTTTATGGAGGATCATCGTGTATAAACGAGACCGTGAGCTGAAAATATTTCCTGCTATAAATATTTACAGTCTATAAGTACATGGGGGCAGTAAACGCATCTAGTATATTCAAGGGATTATTATATAAGTTATTTAGAAACATGAATAATTTATATATACTTGAGAGATTATTCGTAATATTTAATACAGGATAAATATATGTTATTCAAGTCGTTGCATTAAAATACAATTAATCCACCATACCTTAATGTAATTTATAAAAATTGATAGCATCCAAGAAATTAATTAATATTGACAAAGAGGTCCAAGGGCTGTGTGTACTTCTTACTACAATTGGACCAAGTTATGCAAAAAGCTACCAACCCTCAATGATCTGAAATTGAGTACAAGTTTGAAGATTTTAATTGTTAAAGGAAATTAGCTTTATTTTTATTAGAATATATTTTATCTCTTGTTGTTGTTGTTTTGCAATGTTTTTTAATGGGTTATTTAATGGCGAGTAGTATAATTAATATTATTTTAAATAATAGTATTTTTAATAATTGTATAGTGTAAGAGTTGTTCTATGGAGTGGTAATTTTTTTGCAAGATAAAAATCTCAAAATTATGGGATCCATTGTGTGTTTAACTAATTTTTTGGCATTTTGAGGGTCGGTAGGTTTCTGTATAACTTGGCCCAATTGTAACTGGAACAAATTTTAATTAATTTCCTAATTTAACGTGAAAACTGGAAAAGCGTTCTCGACAATTCGTATCTTATGCCAATTATTCTCACTAACCAATTAAAAAACTCTTATTCCTAAATGTGCCGGCGATTACGAAAGAGCGCTAACATATGTCGAAAACTTAAGAAAAATTGAATTTATCTCTTATTTTGTATTACATCAATTACACAAAGGGAGAAGTCTAACTACCGTGAAATTAAAAAGCAAATTATACCACTTTCATAAGCAGAGGCACAAATAATTACATTTTCAACATGCCCGATTAGATAATCCTAATGAATAAATTAATTTACCAACTAACAAAATGTAATCCTTTGAAAGGTCGAACCCCCTTCGAACACGGACATTGAAAATTTCACGCGCGCACCACCGTTACGTTCCAAAATCCCAATCAAGAAGCTACCATCGCCCCGTCACGATCACCCACGGGGAGAACCGTCTTCGCCCAAGTGTCCATCGAGACTGGGCGAACCAAAACCGATCCACGGCCACGTAGAAATCGAACGAAGAGAAGACGAAGAGGGCTACACGTGGTCAGGGGGGTCGGACAGATACACCGCGTACGAGATGAATGTCAATGAGCCGTGAAACTTTCAGCTGTTAAGTAATTCTCTATGAACGTGGCCACTGTGCCCGCGACAAATCTCACGTACCCCATCGTTGAAAGTTTGCGTACTCGTTTGAATAGGGATCGTGCACGGAATTTCGCAGAAACCGCAAAAACGAGGATATCGGGACGCGTGGTATACGAAATCATCCAAGCGCTATCATTGTGGCTTTTAAATCGATTAGGAATTTTAAACAGTACTACTCTTCAAGATAATACTTATCGAATATTCTTAAATTTACGGCGAATAATTGTCGAATCATTTTAGGGGCCTCCCGGTGTCTGCGGAATAAATCTGGGTGGGCGGAGGGGTTGCTTCATCACTCGACTTGCAATTTTAAGTGGAATAAGGGAGGAACGCTTGGAAACCCTTTGTCTATTCAGGTGGACACGATTTTGCGGCGGTGTCCTCATTATTCGGGTTAAGAATTGATTTTTTTTTTACATTTTGTTAAGATTTAAAATATTACGAACGCAGATACTCCAAAAAGGATGTTTCATATTAATATTTATACTAAACGAGAATTATGAAATATTCATATTTCGAGAAACAAAAATATCAAAGTATAATGACTATATTCTACAACCTTATGTTAAAATGTCACGTCCCGGGTGAGGTCTTTAGGAACGATGACATGGAAACGGGAAAAGTCAGGCGTGAATCTGAAATCCAGCACTCTGAGATTTTTGGGAGGAAATCAGGCGCGAATATTAAATCCGTCACTCTGGGGATTATGAAGGAGATCAGGCGCGAATGTTAAATCCGTCACTCTGAGGTTTGGAGGGAATTTAGGCGCGAATGTTTAATCCGTCACTCTAAGAATTTTACGGAGATCAGGCGCGAATCTATAATCCAACACTCTAATCGACCAGGGCAGAGTTGGGCATTAGTCGAATAAAAATTTAGTCGACTAAATTTTGATTCGACTAAATTTTTATTCGAACGATCTCGAATAAAAATTTCGATTAACGTGTAGCTATTCGAGAATAATGAATAAATTATTATTCGACTAAATTTTTATTCGAGTGATCTCGAACAAAGATTTCGAATAATAATTTATTCGAAAATAAAGATTAAATTCTTAGTTGAATAACTTTTTATTCGACTAAATTGTTAGTCGTTATTCGTTATTCGAAGGACCCCCGTGGCGACTAACCGACACGAATAAGCGTGGGTCAGAACCCGAGCCGCTCCGTCTGGGGTCCCGAGGCCCTCGGTCACCGGTCGGGCCGAGGACCATGGGACTCGAGCCGAAGCAGCTTATTCGTGACGCTCAGTCGCCACGGAGGTCCTCCGAATAACGAATAACGAATAACGACATTTTATTCGAAATTTTTATTCGAGATCTTTCGAATAAAAATTTAGTCGACTAAAAACTTATTCGTTATTTACGAATAACTTCACTTTATTCAAAATTTGTATTCGAGTTCATCGAATAAAAACTTAGTCGACTAAAAATTTATTCGTTAGTCACGAATAGCTCCATTGTATTCGAAATTTTTATTCCAAGGTTAGTCGAATAACAATTTAGTCGAATAATGCCCAACTCTGGACCAGGGAAGGTTTAACAGGTAAATACACACCCGGAGAACACCCGTTATAGTACCTTGTATTTGTTTTGGTCTCGGTAATAGGATTGCACGGTTCATGCAGTAGTATGTTTGTAAATACTGAAAGCGCTCTCGCGTCCACGAACAGAAATCAGCTGCTGCGGCAGCTCGTTTTGGCTTGGAATCGTTATAACTAAGGATGCACACAATAATTCCAAACGTGATTGAAAACAAATAGGTTTATTAACTTTGAGCAAGAGTACGTTCACTGTTTGTGTGATTGCGAGATTAACAGAATAATGCGTTGGACGTTGAGCATTAGCACATGACATATATATAGACGGTAATTAATCAAAATATGAGGATATGAACATGAAACACATGAAATTAAGTAGAATGATATAAGCAATAAGCGTTGTTAATACAAAATATTAAATGATAAGCATTAAGCGTTGATATAGAAAGCAATATGAATAATAATACAAATAATATAAATTAAAGCAATAAGCTTTAGAGTGCGATAAGCATGATAAGATAATTAATATGAAATACAATAAGCTTAAGAATAATAAGGCAAAGTGTATGAACGCACTAAGCGTTGATAATACAAAATAATATGAAAAACAATAATAATACAAAAGATATGATGAAGGTGATATGCAATGTTAATGGTAACTATAATGTCTTACGATGATTGGTGAATGGTGATTATTGATCACTGATTTGAATCTTTAACGTTAGTAACTGAATATAATAACACTGAATAAGGAAAAATGGATAATGAGTGCTCCGGCCTCTCAGGACCTCGTATTTATGTATTTTTACAGGAATGATGCGGGGGTACGCGCGGTAGAGACCTCGACACATTTCACAATAAGACGTAGTAGGACTTCCGGGGGTTTTACAAACGGTATGGTTATTAATAGACGTATTTATGTCACGTACGCCAAATATTCGTCACAATTAGGTTTCTGGGGTTTTTATGACTGCGAAAGGAGATACTCAACTTGTCGAATGGTTTATTGGTTTTCCTGTTAATCAGGATGGCGTTTCAAGCATTTCACTTATATTGCCCAACGAACTATAGTCTCATATCTTTTTCCCTCCTCTCTCTTCTTCGGGTCCCAGCAGCAGCGGCGCACCGGGAGAAAGATGGTCACCCATCCTTCCCCAGTACCCGCCCCGTGATGTTTTAACTTCGGTGATCTAACGAGAACCGGTGTTTTCATCACGGCTAAGGCCGCTGGTCTACTTGTCGAATGGATTTTGGGTATTTTATAGGAAAAGGGTTAGAGTGGCTTGGACTCTGTGAGTCGTAAAGAGGGGATTGAGACGTGGTCTCGATTTAAGAGGGTTTTGTAACGAGGGGCTTGTTTGAATTCGTTTTGAGAAAAGGATTCGTGCCTCACAGGGCGAATAGGCGAAGGAGTTTTGTACCGATCATCTTGTGTTGGGGACCACTAAGGTACAACATCAAGGTGATCAGCGATTGGGGAGATGGGGTAAGAGTTGAGTTTGAGGGACTTTGGTGGAGTGATTTTGATGTTTACGAATAGATTTTGGAATAGAACCGCGCGAAAAATTGTGGGACATCACAAAAATATTAATTTATTCGCACTAATAAGTACCTTTCTTCCAAAAAAATTCTAATACCTTATTGAGCAGTTCTTCCCGTTCTTAGAAGATTTTTTAACTGAAATTGTTCACTTGGTATGCTATATAGACCACGATATAGTCGTTAACGCGATTTCTTTATGGAAAGAAATATCACTGCACGATTTAAACCGAATTAACGGGGTTTTAGTCTAAGCACTGTAGGCAAATGGTAGACTGTCAAGGAGGTCAAGCCCACAAAACGGTCCTTTATTATTTACGCGGCGAATATGAAATCATGCGGCCAGCAAATCAACTTTTCTCGTCAACCTTTTGTATTCTGGGTTTCTGTGCCACGCCAATTCTAAAACCGGGATAATGATTTTCAAATTGGTGTTCGTTGCTTTTTGGGTCGCCACGGTTAGAACGCGTTTCAGACTATCGGTGAATTGCATCAAAGTAACATCTGAATCTTATATTTTTAGTCTCCGAAAAATTGCCATCGATCAATTTAATAAAGTATCTATGAAATCGTGCTTAAGCTAGTTTTATAATTAAAATAGTTCTGTAAGAAGGTAACTAAGAAGGCCTTTGACGAAATGGGAGCACGTAGATTAAGAAACCGTATTATAGGAGGAACGGAGACACGTTTTGCGTTCGATAAGGATTTAATGTATTTGAAAAGGAAAGCAGTACTTGCTCACCTACTTCTTGGGTGACAGTGGCTGATGTGCGATCTAGAACCTTCTCTTCCTCTAAATAATCGATGCACTTGGGCACTCTGTCACGTATGCATGCTTCAAACAGATATCTTTTAATTCCACGTTCATTTTTAGGCCCCTCTCTTGACCACGTGATCCCAAGTGTCTCATCACAGCGCAAAAGGGAACATTCTGGATCTCTTCCTTGAAACTTTTCAGTTTTTTTCAATACTAAGTAGAGCACCCGGTGAAATTACAAACCTGAAGATTCTTGTCTCAGCCCTGATTCACCTAAATCCCTCGAATTTTCAAATAGTAGATTCCCTGGGAAGCTTTCACTGACTGTTGGATTTTCAGGTTCTAAACTTTCTCGGTATTCGTTCTTACTTCAACAGCGATCGCCCCCTCTACCTTCCCCAATTCCAGGAGAATTTCATTCCACACAAAATCCCAGGAACATATCCCACAACTCCATCAGTCACACCAATTCCAAGACCCATCAGGAACTAGAAGTCCTTTTCACTGTTCCACTTCAAGCACTTCCAGATACTCCAATCACTGGCCACGACGGTAAAAACAGTTGTCCTCTAAAAGCGCAGTGCAAACATCCCCACGGCCTCGGCCCGCGAGTGAAGGGCCCAGATAAATTCAACGTCACAGAGTAGAACACCATTCGTACCGTCGCTGGTTTTCCAGCGTGCGGAGCAGCTAGGATGACCCACGTGATCGACGTAACGGCCGATCGGAGGACGGTATAACACTGACCATGACCTTGCTCCGGGCACGGGTGTCCGCATGCTGGGGATCCAGCCGAGATCGGGGCTGGTGAACGAACAGGTTACGAACCTTTCCAAGCCGAACACGCCGCATAACGGTCACCGACTTCCCCTCCTCCGCCGTCGTGCTCGTTCCTTTCAGCCTTCATCTCCGCCTCCCTGGGACCGTTCTTCCGGCACCGTGGGCCCCATCGACGTGGCCCCCGTAGAAATGGAAGTTCACGCGCGCACGGAGGAATTCGGTGGCCGCTGGAATCACTCTCTCGTGGATCATTCCTAGAGCGTTCCCTTGCTTCTCGTGAGCCGATGCCAGTGGGAGAGTTTTCATTTAATTTCAGTGGAACGAACAGGTGCCTGTTTAAGGGGGGATTGCTGCGCCCTGTTGGGCCGAAAATAGGCATCTCTTTATGAATTTGTTGTACAAAAGCGGTGGGATAAATTAATTTGAGGTTTTATTGTATCTTGAACTATTATTCTGAATTTTTGTGTGTCTTGAAAAATAATCGGGTGGCCCTGGCGTTGACGAAAAGTACTGTAAGGGTTATCCGAGACAGAAAAAGGAAAAGTTTATTCTTAAACTGTATGAATGCGGCTATGGGTGGTACCTAGTAGATGCATTATAAGAGAAATAAAAAAAAAATGTTAAAATGGCAACCTTTTGAAGAAGATGAAGCGCCCTGATTTGAATTCGAGAAAGGTTTTACTCCAAAATAGGGGACAATTCTTTAAATAAAAAAGGAACGGTAACAGATGCGGCAATAAATCTTCTACCACCCATAGTTTAAGAATCATATAGTTAAGAATCTATTTTCATTTTTGTGTTTCGGATAACCCTTGCAGTAGTTTTCGTCAACGTCAGGGCCACCCGATTTTCTTTCAACGCTATCTCTATATCTGTCCTGTTTTTTTTTCACTGTCACACAAAAATTCAGAGCAATAGTTCAAAAAGAAGTTCAAAAAAATTCAGAAAGAATTACTTATCTTTCGGCCCCAGAAGGCGCAATCCTTCCTTGACCGGTGTATTTTTTTTAGGTAATTTGAGTCGATAGGGTTGTTACAATTAGTTGGTTTGCAGCTTGTGTTTCTAGGATCCTTTTGAAGGAGATAGTTCTGTGGTTCAGGATTGGTATTTTGGATATACACTGACTCGAACAAGTAATTCGGAAAACCACAGTCTTTTTATGCCTAGGCTGACATTTACGCGCATAATGTGGCCCAATAAGCTTGACAGTCTTTCTCGTGAGCGAATTTGAGAGTGTCTGTATTTTATTGGGAGAAATGGTGATAAATTTGGGTTAAAGTCTGATAACAGTTGTGAGCCACGAAAGTGTATCACGTCTGTCCTAAGTATAAATATTGGGTGGTATTATAGGTAAATTAGAAGATATGTTGTCGTTCGACTACGTTTCTGGTAAGTTTGCTTCGAATTCAGTAGGTGGAGCATCAAAGAGTGTCGTAAACGGGATTTGAATTACCGCAATAGTCGAAAGAGAATTCCTGAATAGCATTACCCCACTGTTCTCATCTTTTCACGTATTCCGAACACACATTCGATGTGTTAACAGGACCTTTCTATCAATCTTCGTTACCTAAAAACTTACTAGATCATCGACACTCTGAACCTTACAATCTTTAATATTTTCTTCCTGATTATTCGAGCTGGAGAAACTTTCATAATTGACTGCGTCCTACTTAACTCTCTTTCGTCGACCTAACATTCACGATTAAACAGAATAAAACAATATCCGTCGATAAAAGATCGACCTTGCGAAATTTTAAAATTCCAGCAAATTTTGAGATACCTACTAGGGTAAATGATTTAATTACTGACAGATCAAGCGTTGACGCTGACATTGTCTTATAGTTTTGTACTTGTAGACTAAAAGTATATATTGTTCTTGTTATTTATTATTGTTTAATAGGTTTACTTGATGAAAAAAATTTGGTGGATCTTAAAACTTCAATTTTTATGCATAAATTCATCAATTTCAAAAATATATTACGGGATCTATTACTGACACCCTTCAAATGTATTTCACTGAATTACTGACACCCCAATTACTGCCAGCTAACCTAATACTGTTTATTTGTCATTTTAAGGTTACGCCGTGTCATGTACATGAGCAACTACTGCTATGAGAGTAATACCAAAATGCTGTCACCCAATTAATAAGTAAAAAGACTTAATGAATCGTTGAATTCGAATCTTTATTACTTTCTACGATGCTTATATTATTTAAAATATTATATTTTGTTTTGTTAATAGCTTAAATATTACAATTACAGCATTTCCTTTGAAGCCTTGTTTTCTCTTTCGCTGGTAAGAGTCATCGTTTCCATTCTCCTAATATCCGCTTAAAATTTTTTATTGGTTTATTCAAATTAACGAAGAAAAAATGAAGTACTATTTTTTGTATCGTATAAATAACAGTTTGAATTGTATGCTAAATTTTTTTTATGCATCATTTTATAAGATTTTTTCGTTATTTTACGTAAAATAGCTTAAGGTGACAGTAATTGGGTAGGTGGCAGTAATTGGGTCCTTTGCCGTATTTAGTGTTTGTTAATGGAAGTATACCTAAGCTTCCAAATATACATCTTCAAATATTTATTAATTTTTTACTATGTTTTAATTTCATCGCCAAGACCACTTTAACGTTTTGCGATAAAGATCAGGAATATTGATGTAACAAGTTCTCTACCTCTATTCAACAATTTCCATAGGCTTTATACTGTAAATTTGAAAAGAAAATGGAATTGCAGCAGACGCGTAGAAAGCGAAAAGGAAAATCGCGAATAATTTCAAAATCGATGGTCGTTGATTGCGCGAGGCGCGTCACGTTTACAGCAAATCTGATACCCAGGTATGCCAGGAATCATTTTCTGACGTCATCAAGCGGACTTACGGTAAAGAGCGACGCGTCGCGTCGCTCGCCATACGGGAACGGCCTACTTTCTGTTGCAACATCGAGACGGTTATGTATTGCGTTTGCGCTTAACGATCGTTGACTCACGAATCGAATGTTGGCATTGTTACAAACAACGCAGGAAGAAATACTTGTTACGCTTACATTACAGCCTGGACGTCCACCAGTCGCAACTAAAGGTGCATCAACTAACGATATTCAAAGTACTCTGAATCATTTGAATTGTTCGGTAAAAAATTCAAATCATTTTCAACGTCGCAATCTTAACGATTTTAAAAATCTCTCGATGTGAATTGAAGATACTGATAAGCTTCGCGTCAGTGCGCTTACAAATTTCAACTGCAATTTGTTTCTCTTTAGCCCTTAATCCTTTAGCAGCTGTTGTCGTATAAATGCAACATTAAATTTTAATTCTTTTTAATTAGGGTCAATGAAATGAAAAAAAAAATGCAATGGAAATTCCCTAGTATACTCTAGAATTTTATTAATACTTTTAAATTACAAATACTACTATTCCTCCACAAATTTTACTAATACTTTTAAATTACAAATACTACTATTCCTCCACAAATTTTACTAATACTTTTAAATTACAAATACTACTATTCCTCCACAAACTTAGCAGGTACTAAATGATATCGCGAGCAATAATAATTAACCGAACAACCCTGTACACACCATTGGCGTGTTTTCACGCTCATATTTTCTAAACCGGTATTTTGTAGCTTTGGCGAGCGTTTACCTCGCGCCACTCAAAGCGGTAAGAAGAAACGCGAATTAATTACGGACCGGGTGATTAAATTAGTGATTTGATCGTGTCCGCAGGAGGATGGTGCGGATCGATGAAGAAGAGGACCATCGTTGGAGGCTACGCCTTCACGTGGTGGTTCGTCACCGACGTTCAGCGGCTGTCTCTGGAGGTGATGACCCTGAACCCGGTCTGCGAGAGCGTGGAAACTGCCCAGGGGGTGCCATTGTCCGTTACAGGGGTGGCACAGTGCAAGATCATGAAGGCTGACGAACTACTGCACACTGCCAGTGAACAGTTCCTCGGCAAGAGCGTTCACGAGATCAAAACGACCATTCTCTCTACCCTCGAGGGCCATCTTCGTGCAATATTGGGTGAGTCTTACAGAATTCGTCGGATATTTTTTTTAATCGAATATTGCTTGTGCCACATTTTTGGGAGGTATTTGGCATGGGAAATTTAATGTATGTATTCTGCCGTTTGTAAGTATTAGACCAGCTGCTGTATTTGCAATAAATGTGATATTTAATACAGATTGAATACTTTCCATTGGTTTTAATCTAAAATACTAAATAAAATCAAATCTGCTAGAGTTCTTCAACAAACTTGCGCCGTATTTCACAATTATCTGCGCAATTATATTCGCGAAGAATGCGGCGGAAGTTGTAACGAGATTAGAGATAGGTGATTTTTGTTATTAAAGTAGATTAAAGTCTTTATTTTATGCTTCAGTGTGAAGGCCGAGTTTGATACATAGTTAGTAGTGCACGTGTACGTTCTACTATAGCTCGATTAGGTCGCAGAACTGTTTTACGACTGAACTTCGCATTTACGATAACGATAATTGTAATGTTCCATATTTTGAAGGTTGCACAGCATTTAAAAATTAACGATCGCATTATGTGCCTCTACAATTATTTCTACGTTGTTCTAAGATTCAAAATTATAATTTCGATAATGCTTTTTCGAAAGTGATCACAGTCAATTCCATACTCTAATTTGCTTTTATTTTTCGTGCAAGTTTGAATTTCAGATCTGCTTGCGTAGTGAATCTAATAGCTTGCTATTGAATAATACCACTAAATAATGTCATACAGTGGGTAAAAAAATTATTCGTACCGTCAGTGTTTCTGGAATGAATTTTCTTAAAGAAATCCGATAATGCTGAAATGTTCTTTATTCGATAAGTTATCACAAATTATGACAATATACTCTGAAAGAAGGTTGAATAAAATAGTAGAAACAAAAATAATATAAGAAGAACGTAAATTTAATAGCCAAATAATTATTCGCGCAGTAACGATTCCAATAGTTTGGAAACTCCAAAGAACGCTTTCACGAGTGCTCGGGAACATCGGGTAAATATTGCTTAATAACCAACTACGCGGTGGAGCACGATCAAATAAAACGGGTTAAGCATTGCTAAACAATATATAGAAAAACTAATGAAGTTTTGGCCAAATGCATTGGCGAATATAATTTCGCTGATGAAAGCAAATTTTATATTTTCGGATTTTTTATTGAAATAAAGTTATGAATAACGAATAAAAGATCAAATAATTAACTTTGTTCGTCGAATAATCTAGAGTTAAAGTAATTTTTATCCGATCCGTTATTAAAATAATTTTCTTATTTAGTTAATGCTCAACTCTAATTTGGGGATACATGGCATAATGAATGCTGCGAAGTATATCGACCTGTTGCGTAGCAATTTATCAAGTAGTGCAGTAACATAAGGAGTAAGTGTGTTAGTGCCAAAAGGACGCAAGAATGGATTACTGCATAATGCAAGAAGAAAGTTATTACACCTCCACAATCGCCAGATATTAACCCAGTCGCAAATTTATGAAGCCTGCTGGACTTGCAGATAAAAGAATCGCGCATTTCCGGCACAAATAATTTGAAAACGGTCGTATTATTTGACAATGAGGAATGACTGCAGATTCCCAAAGAAACTGCATAAAACTACATAAGCTTTAGTTGTGCCAAGAAGACTACAAGCTTATTGATGCAAATGGAATGCATACTAAATATTACAACTTTTTATGTTTCCGAAACCTATCGTTTTCCTTTTATGGTTCTACTGTTCGAATACTTTCTTGGCTATTAACTTTAAGTTCTTGTTAAATTGTTCTATTTTTGCGAGTTTATTAAAAATTCTTTCAGAGCATACATTGTTGTGATTGTTTTTATTTGTTTAAGAGGTAACGCCACGATTATTGGCAAAAAATGGTAGGATAACTTGGGGAGTGATTTTAAAGAAATTTATGAACTTTATTAAAAATGTATCAAAAGGTTCTTATGGTATATAGGACAAAAAAATTCCCCAATTTTTTTAATAATAAATAGCGACAATATAGCCGCACAGCCGATACTTATTTTCCATTTGAGAAATTCTACTAGATGTACGAATATTTTTTGCTGGCTGTGTATACCCACTATTAAATAAATACTATTCTGAAGAATGATTTTATATCATTCCATTTATTGCATTTATAGTTTCCCCGTCGCGCAACGTCACTTTCAAACACTATTACGAATGTGTAAAATAATAGATTGTGAGCCGAGTTTGTAATGGACTGTTTCCTAGGAAAACATGAGCCCGGTGAAATATTACGCTCGATGTGTCATCCTTCGCGTGTCAAAGGCACATTCGTCGCCACGTGGAGGAGAATTAGGTCATATTTACCCTTCGAATGTAGAGGGCTAAGTAGAATCGATCATTGGCACGATCGTAAATTCCAGCAAATACTGTAAAGGGCTTCCTACGCATTCCTCGAATAAATTAAAAGAACAAAAGTAAATTAACAAATTTCATTCTCTCCTGTAATTAATACAAGAAAAGAGAAGAAAGCCAGCAGCCCTCACTTAAATGCTTACATAATTACACATTACCAGAAGAATAGAGTTGCAAGAAATATTTTGGGGCCTCAATTTCTCAACGGTAAAGAAGCATAACATTTTTTCACGAAAAAAGGATAACAATAACAATAATAAAAGAATTAAATAAAAGCAAATAAACATTAACGTATTTAAATACATGACTTATTTATTGCCATATCATTAATAATATTCGATTATTATGTTAGAAATTATATTCTAATTTCTTCTTGGAGTGGTGTGTCCCTACGGACAATTCTACTACTATTGCAGTTCTGCGTTTTGACAGTGAGATTCAAGTCGCTTTATAAAACTAAATCAATTTTAATGAAATACACAATTTTTGTTCTCCTTTCTTCTTTTGTCCTTTTCTGGGGCCGGTCCTGCACCTATTACTGCCAAACCTTTACTTCCTTAAATATACAAACACTACTTACATTTACATTCCTCCACGACTGAGAACTGAAATTTCTCTCGAAATGGAAAGAAATTACATAAAATGCCTCCGGAACAGGTAACACAAGTGAACCTTGCATGTCTAAATAATTATTATCCCAGAGCACGCATTTGCCAATGCCTTCGTTTCAATTATTTAAATAAACATCGCTGGCCCGAAAAGTCTGTAAGCCCCTTTTCTTTCTAACGTCCTGCACATATGTGGTTGACGTGCCTCCGCTGGATCCTGGTGATGTCAGCCATTAAGGGTTGACGCATTAGTAGCCGAAGCCTTGAACAACCCTCGAATTTCTAGGCACGCTATCGGTGGAGGAGGTGTACAAAGATCGAGATCAGTTCGCGACCCTCGTGAGGGAGGTCGCCGCGCCTGATGTCGGTCGCATGGGCATCGAGATCTTGTCGTTCACGATAAAGGACGTATACGACGACGTTCAATATCTGGCGTCTCTTGGCAAGGCACAGACGGCGGCTGTTAAACGTGACGCCGACGTCGGCGTCGCCGAGGCGAACCGCGACGCCGGCATTCGGGTGCGTTCACAATCAGAATATTTATGTCTAACAGCCTTTAAATAAATTAGGAATTTCCTTCTACTTTCTTCGTTTAACACGTTGCCTGCCACGAGTACTATCGTGTCTTTCTCATAACATGGTTCGTGTGCCAGATGTGGATGATAATAATGCATAAAAGTTAGACTGTCAACCATTTGGGCGGCACAGTACAGACAGCACGTGCGGGGAACGCCTATAAGCGTTGGGAGACTATGGTTAAGAGACGCGCCAAGGGGAGTCCCGCACGCGGTGTACGCTGAACGTTCAAATTGCTAGGGGGGGATTCTCGCGTAACAGCCCCCAAAATAACTGATATTTATGAATTTTGTTTTTGAAGAAACTATTGTTAATATTGGATTAAACTTTTTCGGTATATAGGAGGCACCTTTAAACTTGCAGATTTTGTTTTCTTTATTTCTATCTTTCCTATAATTTATCAATTACTGTGGAATCTTAAATGAGAGTTACTATTTCACCACGAGTTTAATTACATTCTGCTAATTTTTACTCGTTGCCGTCAATGTGTTAATCCCTGCTAAGATATAGATATCAAAATGTTTGCCAGTACATTTGTTCTCTTCCGCGTGACGTACCCGGCTACGCTTCTGCTGGCGATCTATCTGACTTGTCTCTACCATCGCGTAGGAAGCCGAATGCGAGAAAGCGGCGATGGACATAAAATACAACACCGACACGAAGATCGAGGACAACGCCAGGATGTTCCAGCTGCAGAAAGCGAACTTCGACCAGGAAGTGAACACCGCGGTATGTTGACGCTGAGAAATTATTCGCGGCCTTCTTTCTAATCGGCCCGATAAAGTCCGAAGCTCGGCGACACTCCATTGATCCGCTGGTCTGTCGGCTTTTCGCAGAAAGCTGAGGCGCAGCTGGCCTACGAGCTTCAGGCGGCGAAGATCAGGCAACGAATACGAAACGAGGAGATCCAGATAGAAGTGGTGGAGAGGCGCAAGCAGATCGAGGTGGAGGAGCAGGAAGTCCGCCGAAAGGAGCACGAACTTCAGAGCACCGTGCGGCTGCCGGCCGAGGCAGAGCATTACAAAATCGGCAGAGTGGCCGAAGGGAAAAGGTGATTGCAAGCTAAAAGTCCTCGTTTAACGGGAAGTTCCGGTCTAAAAATCGATTTTTTTTTTTTTATTTAATTTTTTGAATGTTCAACTTTTTAGGAATACGTGTTTAAAAGGATTTGTTGAAATTGGTAAAGTTCCCGAGGTTATAAGCATTTCAGTAGCGGCAAATGCATGCTTTAATTAAACGCGTCTTTCTCGAAACAGTGTTCTCAAAATCGCTGGAACCTGTATCTCCAAAATTTATTGTCTGATTCGACTGAAACTTTTTTCATTTTGGAAAATATACTTCTGGCTCGTGAACAGACCAGTCAGTTGAAAAGAGTTGAGAATTCGTAATTTTTAAAGGCGCTGAAAGGACGAAAAATATAGGGAAACGTGTTTTTTGACTGGTTTCGTCGTTTCCAGGACGCAGACGGTGAACGCGGCCGAAGCTGAAGCCGAGAGGATTCGATTAATCGGAGATGCCGAGGCGCAGGCTATGGAGGCGATAGGAATATCGGATGCTGAACGTATGCGGATGAAAGCCGTCGTGTACAAAAAGTATGGCGAGGCGGCTATCTTGAACATCGCTCTGAACGCTCTCCCAAAGGTGATTAGCAACGGTGTATTAGTATCGACCATCCTTGGAGATCTGTCGGCTGTTCTAACGTGGCGGATTGTTTGTTGCAGATCGCTGCGGAGGTTGCGGCACCGTTGGCCAGAACCGAGGAAATCGTCCTGCTGGGCGGAAACGACGCTACCAGCGGAGAAATTACGCGCCTTGTGGGGCAAGTACCTCCAGCTGTTCAAGCACTGACCGGTGTAGATATTTCAAAAGTATGTGCGAGGGGTCCCCACGGCCTCCTAGAAAATGTATATAGCGTTCCGTACCGAAGGTACCGTAGGCTCGACTAGGCGCTGTATGAAAGCTCAGAAGACTCCTTTGAACGGGGCCGCATTTACCGTAAGGCGCACTGGCGCCACATCTTAAGGGGGGGGGGGGGGGGGGTCATATTTTAGGGGCTAACAACATAGCAAAATTTAGGATTTTTTTTGTTAAGAAACTAGCATTTCGATTCATCTGAAATTCGTACCATGTTTTTATGCGTCCTTGAAGAAGTTGCAGGTTTTTTTTATTCATTTTCAATAATAAATACAGGAGGTATGCATCACGCCGCGCAAAACTCGTCGTCCGCTGGTGTGCATGATATTTACCTTCCAGGTAATCTGAAACAGAAAAATGAAACAGCGTTTTACTTTGTACATATGTAGCTTCAATTTGATGGACCAGAATACCACTAAGTTCTATACTTCTTTTGTTGCATAAGAAAATTGGTGAAAAATTGGATTGCAAAAATCAAAGGCTCCGACCTTTCAGTTTGAAAACTCTGCACACTGCTCGATAATCTTTTTTTGTTTTGCGCGGCGTGATGGTCGATCACGCGTAACTACTATATTCATGGTTAAAAATTAATAAAAAAAAAACTGCAGCTTCCTCAAAGATGCATCAGAACATAGACCAAATTTCAGATCAATCGAAGCGCTGATTTCTTAAAAAAAAAAATCGAAAGAAGGACCCCCCTAAGGGAGTACACTGGTATAACTGCCCGTTTTTCAACGCCATCTTCGGAAATTTATTTAACAAAACCTATAAGTTTATATCTGGAGTTTCGACTGCATATTAAGGTATGTTTGAAGTAATACTCCAAAAGTATAAATGCGGCCTTGCCTTTGACCCCCTTATTCAGTGTGACAGAGAGCGTCCAAAAGTCAGTAACCATTCGGATGTGAATAAGAAAGTATCTATTATTCCACAGGAAAGTCCATTTCGCAGCCACTTAGCTTCCATTCTTTCATTTACAACCGAGATCCTTTATCTTCACTTCCTCTTGTTTTGTTCCTCTGTTTAATATCTCGATGTTGGCATGGACATTTCTCAACATTTCCTTTACTTGAAATTCTTGTTTATATTTTTTACACGTAGACTTCCCCCAAACTGCCCATTGATCCAAGACTTAGCACTCAGCGTAGCAAGGCAGCGTGGATCCATGAAACATTAATATTCCACGTGCATTGTCGTTCGCAGGTGTTAGGGAAGATACCAGGGGCCAAGTAATGGCGGACGGAGCGACAGATTGGGTAGAACGGCGACCAGGCGATCGGACATTCTGTATCAGCGGGAGAATGGAGCAAACTCTGTACTGCCAAAGGTTTCTCTGCTACTCTATTATCCATCACGGTGACACTCCACTTTTCTCTCTTTCCCGAATTACTCTACCCCAAACGTAGATGAAAGCGACGCTGAACGCAAGCGGATCGGTTGGACCAAGCCGCGTCGATTTCAAGTCCGCCGAGACAGACGTTTGTTCGTTAAGCCAATTCTCGTCCAGAAAAGAAACGCTGCTCGGTGTGCTTAAACGGGCACGCTCGACTTTAGCGTGCATCGAACTGGCATACTCCTTGAACTCGGGGGCTCAAAGTCTCGGGACTGGAGGTTCTCGGCGTTCGTGGAACTTTAAATCGATGCAGACGAGGATCCATCGCGATCGCGCGAAAAATTGATCGGAGGAGGAAGGACAAGAATGGAGAAACAAAATTGATAAACGACCTCGCGCGTAGTTGCGCCGTGTTACTCGTTCGCGGCTATATTGTGATTGAAAAGCTTTCGATCATTGTGTTCAACATAATTAAGTAACTTAACGAAAAGGGGCGATGAGAGGTGCGGGAGCGGTTCGCGCGGGATCAGGCGGACGCAGAAGTCCACTGCCCGTAGTCGCTGTACATACTCCTAGTAACGTGTGTAGAAATAGCAACTGAGGTCTCTGCCTTGCTTCTGAACGAGACGCGACGGAGGACGCGTTATCCTGGAGAACAGGTTGCTGCTCGTTTGCGGTGTTTCTCGAGCTTTGGGCGCGGGCTTGAAGGAGTTTACCGCGGCGCTGTGCGGCTGGGTATCCTGATAGGCGGTTCATCCTCCTTCAGCTTCAATCACAACTGTATATTAGTAAAAAATTACAGTCACGTTTAAAGAAGGAGGCAATGGTAATTAACGTTGAAACCTGGAACAGGATAATCTGAATCGGCTTCCTTCTTCGAAACTAGAGGAGTATTTAGCGCAGTTACGTTAAAAGGGGTATCCTTTGTATCTTTTAAAAAATAGAAGAGTCAGCGCGACCTTTTGGGAATTAGGGAAATCATTAATTAACGCTCGCAGTCTTTTAAAATTGTGAGAAATATTGGAATATACATGCTCGTATTCCTATTTAGTGCAGATGGATTATTTTGTTACGAAGTAACTATACACAAATTTCTTTGGAATAGAGTTTACTCTAGACCGCTAAATACAGCTGATAGCTTTTAAAGCGGCGCTGTTTCAAGCCCGCTGCAGTCCTTCCTGAAAGGTACAGAACGCAAGCGAGCGCGACAGCTCTCGTTCGTCGCGTCCGGGCTCGAAATTCTCTCGGTTGACCACGCATCGGAATCAATCGCATTGCCGACAAGCAAGCTACCATATGTTTCCAAACCGACGAAAGTGCCAATTTGTAAATACAGTATCGTCTCGACGCCATAGCAACGCGATTATATGTTAATATTGCGCGACGAGCATTCCGTTGTATCGCACGTTTTTATTCTGTTCGCAATAGTGCTCGCCTCCGAGCAGCAACAGCGGCTCTCAAGGGATCCATTGATCGTATAATTTTGCCGAGAATTCGAGACAGATTCGATTGCGATGAGAAGTGCATAGCTTGTAATAGGATCGCGAGTCGCCGTGTACTAATTCCATTGTTCTCTGCTCCCAATTTACAAGCCGTTTCGTTGCTCTTCAACGTTGTCTCAGAAATGAGTTCAACACGAGAGAATGATGAAAGAGAATGCTCGCGCAAAACGTGGATTTGATTTGGTCATTTTTGGTGTTGGTACAAGCCTCCACTTAGGGGCACTGATTTGGTAGTATTTTTATTACCGATACTTATTTCAAAGAGGCAATAACGGAAGAAGGTGGAAGCAATATTTAGCCGCGCTGCTTTTCTTTCTTATTATTTTGGAATATTGAATTCACGTCTGAAATCATGTCGACTAGTAATAAAACACCCTGTATATTTGATAGTCGAAGAAGACAGTTGGGAGGAAGGGGGACTTTCTGGCCAGTTTATTTCTTTACATTCGTTTTTCAATTGAAAGGGAGACTTTGCAATTTGCAGGTATAAAATTTTGACGAATTCTTGAACGTTAGAAGCAGAGAATCAATCAGTGATATGTATAATAAAATCTCTGAGGAAAGCTTTAAGTTTTCAATTGTATTTAAATTCCGATCTTTACTATTTAATCTTCGAACTAACGCCAGAGCAAAAAACGATCGCCCTTCTTCCTCCCTAAAGCGGTCACGAGCATTCGGGAACAGTGGAAAGGGAAGTGCAAGAACGTAAAAGATCGTCAGCTGTTAAAGAATAAAAAGTCTTCCCCTGAGAAAATGGAAAACAAAACGCGAAAGAAGAAGAAATGAGGAGAAAGTGTAGTACGTTTTAGAGCAGTACAAACAAAGATGACAGAGAACTAATTGCACAGAGTGAAACTATGTATATTCGACTAGGCGTTGAGAGGAGGTCGTAATCCATAAGTGCAAGGTCCATATGTCTATATAGTATTTTGTAATAATAATAGGAAGCGATCGGAGCCTTAAATGCCGGTTACGTCGGGGTAGAGAAGAAGATCTATCGCTCGTCAAGCAGATGTTTCGCATAAGCTATTTTTTAGTAACGTTTCACGCACCCTTTCCGATGGGTAGTCAATGCGAGAACGCGCCGTGGATGATTCTAACAGCCTCGAGAGCTTCTCTCTTTTTCTTTTCGAAATCGTGGATCAAAAAAGTTCAGATACTACTAATTAAAAAGGAGAACGAAACGCAAAGGGAAGCGAGAAAGGAACGCGACGTCTGCGCGTTTCGCGAGAAGCGTCTAAAATCGTTGGAAATTCAATGGAACGCAAAGTGCTCGGTTTTTATTCGAGATCGTGCGGGGAACCGATCAGAGACTAAAAACGTAGATAGTTCGTAATTAGTCCTCGAGTACTCGAGATGATTCGAGATTCCTGGGGACGCGATGTGACTTCTTAGAGCTTCTCTATTCGATCTGAGATTTATTCGGATCAGAGTGACTCTTCCTCTTGTGTACTTTTCAATTACGCTTCGTGGACGTTGAAAATGGCCCGATAACTTTGTGTTCCTCTCCTACAGAAGATGTGCTCGCGGTGGAAAGAAATTATGCTTTCGTTTCTCAAGTCCCATCCTAGGTGAAATGAAAGGATAGTTTAATGACATTAGTGTAATCCGATGAACGTTTTGCGATGAATTTTGTATATTTGTACTTCACTTTACCGTACTGTAATTGGTAGATGATTTGACTTACATTTTTCTGAGTTCTGCGTAAGACTTTATGCGAGATCTATAAGAAATGTGATTTTTAAGCGGAAAGAGAATATGAACCGCGAAGTTCAGTGGAAATAAACTTCTTGTATTTCCATAGCTTAGTGCACAAATATTGGATGTCCACTTTTTGCGAAATTTGAGTTTTTATATGCAACAGATAGTTCTTGAAGTACCTAATAAATTTGTCAATAATAATATTTTCGTTCCTTGAATCTCCCTCAATTGAATCTTCTCAAAAACGCTTAAAGTTGATAGACAATATTTGTGCACTGGGTCATCGATTTGATAATTTTCAGTATACGTTGCCGTGGTTAACAATTAATGTAGGTGCGTTTAATGTAGCAGCCTAAAAAGCATTACCTAACGATCGAAAACAGGAGAAATTCCAATCACAGGATTAATCATCCTCCGTTAATAGTTACTTTTATAGCTATTACTGCTTCCTCCCCCTTTCTGATTAAAAACGAAGAAGCTCCAATGTTGTCAGCATTCGTCGCAGTTCTAAGCTACTCATTCTTACTCTTCGTCAAAGTCTCAGCTTGGCGGATGAGCGTTTTTCCCAAATGGACGATTTCCGTCAAACTTGAGGCGACAATTCACCAGAATCTCTTCTTCGTTCCATGCTCAAGTGTGTCGCAGACCCGTCGGTGTATCACTTTCTGCGATAATACTGCGAGCCACCCTTGCGTGCGCAGGAAAGAAAGGGAAAGGAAAAGAAGAATGACGCCTTGTCGTTCGAGCCTAGTTAAGCGAATCGCGATTTGCGAATTGATAGCCTAGCTATTCTCTTCGATCGACGTAAGCTATTTGTTTTACCGCATGTTTGCGTACCTCCACGTTTTACTCATGTATTACTAACAAAGTGTTTATATTTTACTGAACAACGTTCGTACTAATTAAGTATCGTCCCGTTTTGACGAAAGCATCGTGCGATGACGAATAAGTGACACGCTCGCCACGTTGACTTTCGTGGAACGAATAAAACTCTACTATTATTATTCTTTATCTTCTCGTAAGCAAAGGGAAAAAAGAATTTCGATCTGAACCGTGGTCAGTATGAATGATTGATGTCGTTACATTTGTTACAATTAGCAACGCTGTTCTGAATGTTTTCCAGGCTCGAGTAATTTCATTTCGTTCGTTTATTATTTTTATTCGCATCGCTTGATTTTATGGCTTTGTAGGTGGAACGTAATATTTCAGGGGAACGAAAAGCCAATGTATGTTTGGAGCCTATACTCCTTGGTATTTAGTGACTTCTTTAAATTTCTACGACTTTTCTTACACTTTTAATTCTGCGAGGTCCCTCGATTTTTTTACTAATTCTGCGAACGTAGAGCGTCGACTATAATAGAGTGAATTATGATTTTAAAGCACATAAAGGCTTCGAGGCGCGCCAGTTACTGGTGATTCAAAGGCGTGTAGACGAAAAAAGGTATCATCGTGTCCTTTTCATCGATGTCTCTTAAAAAAAGTGCTTACATGCAACTACTACGCGATAAATAAGTTTTATTTGTTTAAGTAAACAAATCAATCTGTTTTTTTTTTATTAACATCGTCCTGTTAGTGATAATGAATCACCTGCTGCATATGTATACATTTGCTCGTATTACATTAAGATTTCTCTTATATTATGGAAGATAATCTCGTTCTTTGAATATAAGGAATTTTATTTTTAAAGCAGTATTATTTTCATTGATTATTTGCACACCTTCGCCAAGAAGCATCGATTTACTTATCGTTGGTTATTACTTCAATGGACAAGTAAAAAATTCCTCTACAAAGCGATATTACAATAGTAATATTAATATTTTATATTCTCCAGATATTAGTATATTCTTTTATGAGAATTCTAAGGGTTCGTGTAATACCCATAAAACAACAAAGGATTTAAATTGAAAGTCTCCTTTCCACGAAACCAAAGAGAAAGAACACTAAGCAATCGTTGCTAATTGAAACGAAACGTCGATCGTTCCCGGCACTACTTTGTTTCGTACACTTTTCTATTCCTTTACACTCGCAATTGAGAGTATTGCAGCTCACTGTATGTCGAAGATGCAACTATTTTACCTTCTTCGTGCTTCCCCACCGAAGCGAAGATATTTCTTCTTCAACGCACAACCTGTGATCCGAAATATCTAAACACTGTGAGCCACGATTATCGCCGCCGCGATTAAGATCCATTGGATCCTCCGTTATCACCTTTCTCGCCACATTCCAACGACTCGACAATTTCACGCTGCATTTTACTGGCCATCTTCGATATACCCCGAAATGTGCAAGAAGATCGCCGAAGAACCAATTCTCGAATTTCTGTGGAAATGCTATTGTCGTGTGTTGTCTATCAAGGTCAGGCTTAAATTAGGGAATATTTCGTTTTTCTATTAATATATCGGGGATACCGTTTTTTAAGGTAGCCATTGAAGATCGACGTACCAATACGTCGTTAAATAATCGCACGTCCTGAACCAGCAACGTGTTTACGCGACGTAAACGTTTGCAGTACACTATTAAATAGTTTAATGTATATTTCGAACACTAACATTTGAACGCTCAGGTATAATCGACGTAGAAATACGTCCCCCTCCCCTCCACCCAGAGAGTTGCGTTGACACCGTTAAAAAGTAATTTAAGAACTGAAAATTGTGCATTAACTGTATCTGTGTGAAATCATGCGCTGATCTAAACTCGTCGTATTTTAATATATTGTATTTATTGCAGCGTGAATTTATTATTATAATACTCTATGTAAACCGCACGAACAACCACGTAAATTCTGAACTCATCGATCGACGTGGACGTCGGTCGAAAAATCATTCGCGGATCACACGAGAAATTGTAACGAATTCAATACGTCGCGAATTCGAGAATTTGGTTGGAAGTTTTTATTTTATTTTTTATTTTTTATTTTCTATTGGTTTCGTGATTCGTATGGAGGCGCCATACGCACCTAATTTTATCGCAGAGATACTATGTAATATATTACGTTCTATTATATTTTATGTTAACATATGTTATTATTTTTACTATTTTTATTTTATTATCGCACGAGGACGATTATCTTTTCGGACATCGTATTATTATTGGTCCTAGAAAATCGTGGAGCCGTGCAAGGATTCACGTTCGACACTCACATTAAAATATAAAGTATGCACTTGTTACAAACGGAAATTCCTGTTTATGTTATGCTAAGCGAGCGAGTTTTAATTAAGTTCCGATTCTTGTGTAAGCTACATTGAGAGTAATCGCCCGTAATCGTCGCTAGAACTAAAAGTCATGGATATCTCCTGCTAAAAAAGAAAAATGGCGAAAGGTATTTATAGCATTTGCCTACCAATATTTTATTGTTTCCTTATTTCATCGCTGTGCAGCGTAAGAGTCTCGATGAGAAAATAACGAAAGATCGAGAGATCCAGAGGGACGATCGGCAACCAAGGTATCCACGACTTTCAGTCGTAAATCGCATGTTCGCGAGCGGCGCGACAAGGACGCGTGTACAACGTGCCATATTCGTTCGAATGGGAAAATTCCAAATTATAAATCTTCGGGAAACGCATAGCTATGTACTAAACTCTACACGTATATGTAACATGTAATGTATACACGTACGCGACACGTGCAGGATGAACGGGATTACTTGCGAACTCGACCAAAAGCGAAAAAAGAAAGGGAGAATTGAAGATGATTTTAAGGGTGAAGGGAAATCGTAGAACGAAGGAGATACGAAGATAGAGAGAGATATGGTCAGGATTCTAGTTAGAAATTCAAAATTTACCCAAGCGTCTAGGAAGAATGAATCTAGTCTTTTCTAAAACGGCGAGAACTCGAGAATATTGTATATTTTGAGAATTACGTGCTAGAAAGTGTCTGAACGCGTAGATAGGGGACAATATTAAACGATTGCGTCATACTCTACTCTGATTGAAAGTAATGGAACATACGGATACATGCATACACATACAGCCACACACAGTCACACTCTCGATGTGAATTAGTGCATATTTTTAATAAATGGATCATAAAAATAAAAAGTTGACAATTGACCTGAGGTTGCTCGATCAGCGATCGATCGGTCCGTGCCAACGCTCTGATCGCGACGCGGGCAACTGTTGTACATATAACTTGTCGTTTCTATTTTTCTCTTCGACGCGAGTCCTCTTGTTCCTTGTGGGAAATAATTGACGACGAGAAAGTGTCCCGTATTATGATAATCGTCGTGACGAAGTCGCAGTGTGAAAATAAATTTCCCAGCCTCCAAGAAAACACTCGGTCGTTCATACCAGAGCTTCACTGAACCTCTTCGGGGAGATATTTTCAAATAATAAGGAAGGAATGATTAGCTATGAAATTTTCGTTGCGTTAGGTTCTTTCTCAATTCCGTCTGTCTATCGGAAATAAAAATTGTATGCTGTTATCGTGCATCGTTTCGTACGTTTACTTCGATATTATAGGTATACAGATTTAAATTATAATAAAGATTCTGTGGAATAATAAAGAAAATTATTCGATTAACTAAATGAACGAATGCAACCACTGATAATTTGTTCATGTATGAGACGATCATTGAATAAATCAATGTAATTGCAGCTACGTCACGGCGTTGAAACACGCCAATGCCAGGCCTCAGGAAAATAGCACATTTTGTTTAAGACTGGCACACTGGACGTATTTTAACGCCCATTTTATTTCATATCTTTCACCACCGCGCATCGCTGCCGTTTCTAAAAACACTGTAAGGATATAACAATTATACTGCTCGATACGATTGTGTAACGAACTTTAATGGCTGTCTAAAATCGCGAGGACCTGTTACTGCAAGAAAGCGAATTAACCAATTGAGTCGAAAACGAATTCGAGAATGATCCAAGAAGAGTCTCAATATTCAATTCCTATTTTTATCACCATAATTCCATCTATTTTAGATTATTTACTTTTGAGAATAGCCCGAAGAAAAGGCAATACAACAACGCACTACGTAGAAACGCAGCTTAATGTCTGGGTGTGATGAAAGCAACATGGCTGCAACCGGGGTAAGAGTGTGGAATAGCAAGTGACAACGTTCTACGAGCTAAATACTGTCAAAAGTATCGATAATTTTGTTTTTCTTCCAAATACTTCGCATACATAGCTCCGTGATTTCTAAACTCAAGGTCGTCTAATCATGTTAAACGACGTACCAAAAAGATTGTTGAAAAGCTCAGAAACAACTGAGGTATGTTTACAACAATGCTGATATTCGATATTACGTCCTGTTTTTAAGAATTAATACAAAGTTTTCATATTGTACATAAGTATTAGGCCATGCAATGCGTTATTCAGGCTTTGATGCACCGTTATTCACTATTTGTTCCACGTTTCATCGTTCCTCCGGTCCATTCCATGTTTCACCCGTTTCCATTGTAAATCATACTTAAATTGTTCATTTATACAATTCTAATCTATATATTTATTTATGTATTTCTTGACACTGTTGTCGTTTGAGAATTTTACAGCCTGTAGTAGATATTTCAACATAGAAATGCACGATTTTTGTTTGAAATTGCCAACGCCATCTACCTCGAGTTTCCCGTACTAATAAGCACGCATTCGACGGAAAGTGGGAAATTCAAATTGTCAAGGTATCGCTAAGAGCTGCGTAAAATATTTTTGTTCAGGCTGATGTGCGCGAAGATGAAGAACAGGCTAAGAGATTTCAAGATATCATCGATCTTCTTTTGGCGGCAGGATACTTCCGGGCAAGGATAAAAGGTTTATCAAACTTCGACAAGGTACGTACGACACTTACCTTTCTAGGTGAATTAAAATCAAACATAATAGAACTGATATATTATGAGAAAAATATTCAATATACATGGCAGTGTTTTCCAGGTGATTGGTGGGATGACTTGGTGCATCGAATCCTGCAATTTCGACGTCGACATCGATTTACTATTCCGTGAAAATCTGACCATAGGTCAGAAAATGTAAGTATTCGAAATATTTAGTGTTTGGTACAAAATATTCTTGTATATACCTCCTTTTCAGATCGTTAACCGAAAAGATTGTGGCCATGCTGCCCAAAATGAACTGTCCGTACAGGATTGAACCACATCAAATTCAAGGTTTGGATTGTATTCACATTTTCCCTGTTATTCAGGTAGGCAGTCTATTCCTCCGGTGCTTGACAAGATCCTTATGATTATTTAACAAAGTCTTGTAAATTTTAGTGGCTAATTAAACGCTCTATGGAAACGCGAGAGGGGACAGCTGATTTCGTGCGATCGTTTGCTTTAAATCAGTTTGATAAGAAGCATTCTTTCGTCGAGGATGCCAGCACTGCAGCAGCGGTGAAAGAAAATCTTATACGAAACATTCAACTAGTGAAAGTAAGATATATCGTTAGAAGACGATCGCTCGTCTCAAATAATAAAAGTTACAATTGTTTCGCAGAGATCGTACGAACCACGGCGCCTTTTCAAGCACAAGGACGGTTCTACCAGAGACGAGTCTACAAGGTTTCTTGGCACCGTTTTAGAGTACGAGGCGCCTTTATATTATTCTACGAAAACCGCACTATCTCCAACAGCGACAGTTGCGAGCGATGTGAAAGAAAGTGAAGGCACAGAGGATTTAATTGAAAAGGTGGAGGAATAACTTTAAATAAAATTCTTACACATTTATTGCGTATTTATTGAAAAGTTGGCGCTTGTTTAAATGCGTGAGCCAGTATGTATTTGCAGAAATCGATTTATCCTTCTTTTATAGGAGAACACGGAACAGTTAGCTGGAAACCTGGCTGCCATTGAAGAAAGTTCGGTAAGTAAGCATGTTAAACAGATATCAATTCGATGTTTATCAAGCGTAATCTGCGCAGGCTCGTTTGAGCGTCGCGGCGGTAGGCAACATCGTCGGGATTCAAGCTCAAGAGATCGCCAAAGTGGCCGAGAAGTATGCGGCAATGTCCACGTCCGAGATGGAGGTAAATGGCTCTCTGACGAATCCGATTAAATTTCGAAATCTTCCGCTACAAACAAATTACAAATCTGACATTGATCGATGATTGATCACAGGAAAGTGGCATCACGTCAACAGCATTAACTGCGCTGCAAAAGCAAAGAGCAGCGCTCCAAAATCGAGTGCGAAAATTAACAAAGGAGAAAGACAGCCTGGCCGCTAAAGTGTCAGAATTAACCGATAAAACGAACGAGTCCCGCTCGAAGCGACAAGCTATCGAGCGTTCGTTGAAAAAGGCACAGGAGTTGGGGATCAACGAACAAGACAGGTACTCGTTAATAATTCTACGATTTTCTGTGACAGTCCTGTAATTACAGGTCAAAGGAGCTTGATTTTCATTGCCCCCGCAGCGTTTACAAGCGTCTGGAGGAGCTGCTGTTGGTGCACGATGGTTTGAAGGAGCAAGAGCACAATTTCCGAGAGCAATGCAAATCCGATTTGAATCTGCTGCGCGGCAAGTTGCAAGAAATCGAGAGCGGCACGTCGGAGGAGGAGGAGGATCGTTTGAAAGAGTACGAGGAACAAAAGGAAACGGTGACAAAGGCCAGATTACAATTGGCCAAGAAGAACAGAGCCATCGCTTCTCTGACTAGACAATTGGATGACGTTCCTGGTCGCTCTGAGCTTACGCAATACCAAAGACGCTTTATGGAATTGTACAACCAAGGTTCGCCGACCTATTTTCGTTCGTCGATGTTCGCCAAGTCGTTCTGCCGATAAAGTATCGTTTAATTATCTCGAATTACAGTTTCGGCCAAGCACAAAGAAACGAAGCAATATTACACCCTGTACAACACCCTGGACGACACGAAGCTTTACCTGAGCAAGGAGCTGTCGCTGTTAAATTCCATCCAAGATAATTACAACGAGTGAGTGGCACGCAAACATCCTGTTTACATCGATTGTTCGCCGATAAGGGATTCTGTGACCCTTGTTTTCTGTTTCCATCAGAGCAATGGCATCGACGAGCGGTAAGGAGCAGTTTTTGAAGCAATTCGACGCGATCGTTGCCGGCGTGAAACGCAATAAAGCGAAGGTAAAGAAACTTACAACTCTCTAACTTATCTTGTGCAGTTCTGTATTCGTATTGATTAAGAAAAAAGAAAACAACGTACCGAAATACTTGATCAATGGTATCAAGTTTCTTTTATAAAACTGAGAAAGGTCAGTTCGGGAGATGCTACGTAGAACCTGAAACAATAATGAACTTACTGCTCTCTGTTCAGTTTATGCAGAATCATTTTAATGAGAGATTCGTGTTGCTCGTAGGTGGAGAAGCGATGCGCCGACGAGAAGAACAGAAGGGATGCTCTGAGTCGTCAGTTAGCCACTCTCATAGAGCAACAACGCAAATACGTTGTTGCGGTCAGGCAGCTCACTATTGAATGTCGGAAAAATGAGGCCTTGCTCGCGCAGCTGCGCGGTCCGTAAACACATACTCCATTACACCTACCTTGAAACCATGTATCGAATCCTCGTATTTTTGCTGCAATTTTCTTCCCTAACATCGCATTGCAATATTAAAAAAGAAAAAGATGGATGCATCGTGCGACTCAATAGCGATCGACGTTAAGGGCAAAACTGCGAGGAGCAGCCGAGGTAGCGGTAGCTTCTATTTATATTCATACCGTATACAGGGTATCCCACGCATAAAGCATTACAGAACTGTTCTATCCGATAGAACGGAGATGACAGTTTGTAAACGTTTACACGGGACACCCTGTATATCGTTAGTCCATACCAAACATGCTGTTTTACAGATTCATACTGCCGAGGGTAACTTGGATTTACAGGATCGAAAGAATGGAAATTCAAACGACGTTGTCCCTTTCCCCGTTAGACTGTAAATTTTATACAAAAAAAAAAAGGTCTTATAAAGCTCGTAAAAATGATGGCTTTTCGTTTACCCTACCCTCTTTCTATAATTTACGTTTATCAATCTCTGGCTGAACAGATTCGTGACATAAATGGACCTATCCGAGTCCGGGGCGAATAGGGTGCCAAAAAAAAATAAAACGGGCGCAACAATCGGAGTCGTATGATTTAAAATAGTAATGTGCCAGAGTCACGTGACGTCGGACTTACCAGTAGAGTATAGATCGACATGCATAACGCGTGCACACCTTGAGATAGCAATTTTTCGTCCGATAATAGATTACTATTTACCGCTTGCTCGTTTTCCCTTTCACGCGTCCGGCGGTCGGTGCTTTCCCAGTTGCTCCGTCAGAGCCCTCTTCGTTCGTTACTCCGCGCTCGGCTATCGCCATTGTTCCTCTCACAGTGCTTATGCGTTCGTGTGTCCCTCTCCGTCTCCCCAACGGATCTATCGTAGCCATTATCGGCGGTGGACGGTGATCAGTGATCTGTTAACAGCGTTCGTTTAGAATGTAGGCGTGCAAACCAGCGCGACGCTCTGTAAAGATACGTATAATGACAATCGCGTCGGGTGGACGAGCCATCCGTTCGAACTTGTTCCTTTCAAGCTGAAGGAACATGTGCTATCTACACGGTGGCTGTTGAATGTGATATTTCCTATATGAAAGAAATATTGTGCTTATGATGGCAAAAGACGAAGGGGACGACCTCTTGCCGGACAAGGACGCGGCGAAAGGATTTTACGCGAAATACGAACCCAAAGAAATCCTTGGAAGGTTCGTCACGTGATATTTGACAAATAAAGATAAAAAGGGAGAATGGAATAGAGAGAGAGAGAGAGAGAGAGAGAGAGAGGAACAACATAGCGTACTATTTTTATTTCTTCGGCGAGCACAGGCGTATGATAGATATGTTCGTGTTTATATTATTAGATCCTGGTGCATCGCGATTACAATGAACGAACCGAGGATTTCTCACCGCCTCGGGCAAACTAACCTGTACAATTATATAATTGGACCAAGCTAAATACGTACGATTCAATGACAATTCTTTCTTCTTCTCGACTTTTTCTTTCGTTGTAAACTAACAAAATGACAGGGCCCGCCGGAAAGGATAGGCAGTTCCAATGACGGGGCGGACTACGGGCACTGGCCAAACGCTGCGCGAAAACAAAACGTTCTGTTCTCGTTTGTATCGAGCGTCGACCGCTCGATATCTCTGTCGTTTATTCCAGAGAATCTCCCGAATTCGCGAACTCCGTTAATATGCGACGCACTTTATTTCTGTATCATGAAAGTCTTGGAAAAAATATTTCAGGGAGAGATGTAACAAAAGATTCGTTCATGCATGTCAGTTGTTGGTTGAATGATGTTTATTTGTAAATACAGCATTAACGATAACACGGAACGCGTACTATGCGTAAATAAACACGAAACACAGTAACTTCGCGTATATATTTCGTCACTATTCAGAGATACTTTTGTTCCAAATGCGTTAGTATCGGTGGAGAATTGTTCAATTTTCAATAATCTAATTTAATTATCCGTTCGGATATTCCGCAACGCCAATTAAATGCTATGTTAATGTTTACAGAGGGATATCTTCCACCGTGAGAAGATGTATAGAAAAAGAAACAGGTGTAGAGTATGCGGCAAAAATTATAGATATTAGTAACGAAACTAACGAGGACGGTCACACCATGAAGGATGCCACGTTGCAGGAAGTGCAAATTCTTCGTAGAGTGGCCGGCCATCATTATATTAGTAAGTCTCTAGACGCGACGGAAACTGAGCTGATTACACGCGATTCATTTTACACGCAACCTGCTTTTCTGCGTTTCCAGTCGAATTGCACGATGTGTTCGAATCCAGTACATTCATCTTTTTAATATTTGAAATCTGTAAGAACGGAGAACTATTCGACTACCTCACATCTGTTGTTACTCTTTCCGAGAAAAAGACACGCTACATTATGAGACAAGTGTTCGAAGGAGTCCAACATATACATAATCAAGGAATTGTACATAGAGATTTGAAGCCAGAGAACATATTGCTGGACGACAATCTGAATGTAAAAATAACAGATTTCGGTTTCGCTAGAGTATTGAAAGTAGGAGATAAATTATATGGTTCGTGATTATTCTTATAAAAGAAAGAATTACGTAATACGGTTGTGCAATCCGTAAGAATGTCTAATTTTAATTATCGACGTGTTCTTTCGTAGATCTCTGCGGTACTCCCGGGTACTTGGCGCCGGAGGTGCTGAAGTGCAATATGTTCGAAAATGCAGAAGGCTATGGCTACGAAGTCGACGTGTAAGCTGAACCCGATTTAGTAGACGCGCATTATTTTCGTAGCAATAATATAAGAATTGAATTCTTACTGTCGTGCCATATCGATTAATTCATTTTTAGATGGGCCTGTGGGGTAATTATGTTTACTTTGCTAGTTGGTTGCCCACCTTTTTGGCACAGGAAGCAGATGGTCATGCTTAGGAATATTATGGAAGGGAAATATACGTTTACGTCCCCGGAATGGGCAGACATAACAGGTGACGATCGTTGCCTATTAAAATGAACGTGAAACGTAATTATAGATTCGTAAGGAAGGTTGTTTTTTTTTTTAACCATTGCATGGAGAGTACATTTGCGCTTAATTTATCTGCAAGTGAATGATCGTTGACGATTGAGCGGAGCCGTGGAGGGCCGCTATAACGGCGGTGACAGTGAATGTGTTAATTAACAATCTGAATGTGTTAGTATGCATCGTTTCTAGAAGATTTTATTCTAACTTTATGCGGTATATAGTATCCTCTCGCTACAAACTCGATTTACGCTCTATAAGCTCGTCGCTATCCTCGGTATTTCTGGTACATATAGGAGTGAGAGGATACTATATTGTAAGAGATAAACGGTACCTCGGAAATATAGTAGAAACGGGGAGGAATGAAGATGATACTGCTCTGCCTTATGAACGAAACGCGATTGTATTAAATTTCGTCTCTGTTCTAAAATATTCTTTAATACGTTTGCTTTTCATTTCGTTTTATTATGTGCTGTTGAAATGATTGAACGCGGCACATTTCTATGGGCGACAATAACATTGTGTGTTACAAGTTAAATTCGTGAGTTGTTAAGTTTGTGTCAAATTTACTAACTCTTCTGCGAGACACAGACCTAATATTTTAGATGGCAAGTTCAATAGTATTGATGCGTAAACGTGAAATGATAATCCACGATAATATCAGGGAAGTATTATCATCTTGAATAATTCTTTTAATGCGATCCGCTCCTTGCACGAATAATAAATATGCTCAAGGTAAAAGTTGCTGCTTATTTATTAATCTGCCGGCACGATGGACGTTTCGGTTGCCATATCCTTATGCTTTTATTTTATAGTACAGTCGATGTTTAAGCTTTCGTTACTTTCATATCTGAATTGTACTTTCAGAAGCCCCAAAAGATCTGATAAGAAAGTTACTAGTCATTGATCCTAGGAAGAGGATTTCTATCAAAGAAGCGTTGGAGCATACGTTTTTTCATACAGTGGTAAATATCTTTAACTCTACATATGTATTTGTATCGTAACATGTAAATTTTCACACAAAACGACAGGATACTATCAAGCCGTTATTTAATTTATGTATTCGTTTGAGAGGAAGTGTATTATATTCATGGTTATATATTTTTCTTTGTTTGCTTTACGTCTTCAACTCTGTGTACCGGCAACACGACACACTTGCTTCACAAAAACAATGTGAAACGTCTGTCTCGCAGTTGAGTAAATGTTACTAATTTGGAAACAGTTATTTTAAGGAAGGCTATGGTAATATTACGATGTATAGAAAATTATTGGAATTGCAGCTGTGGGATCAAGACATCGCTCCTCTAAAACGTTCACTATCATCTAATTCGCGGCGTCTGAGTAGGATATCTCAGTTAGCTTTGGTAAATTCTTTTTGTTTTTATTTTGTTTGCTGTTGAATGTGGGTTCTATCTATTAATTTGATTTTTTATTAATACGTCGAATTAATTGAAACTTAATGTATACGTTTATATCGTTTTACGTTTCCGTTCTGTGAGTTTATTAAACACATTACGTTAAGAATACTCTTATCTAGATGTGCGAGAAGCAAAGCATAAACATAAACATTGAATATAATTGTGCATAACTGATTTACAATTGTTCAATAAAACAGAAAATTTATAACATTTCCTTCAAGCATGGGAAAAGTTTATTAAGGCATGAATACGCAAATGTGCATTGAGCATTAATTAATTAATAGTAATAAAAGAGAGAGCATTAACTACTAACTCGGCATGGTGAATTAAAGGAATATAAAAGTGTAATATTTCAAACCTTCATACATCAGCTTTTCCCTGATTGCTTGTTCTGTTTCTGCAGGCTTCGTAAAGAAAGTTTATAAAAATCCCGTGACACTTTAAAGATAAAAGCTTTCGGTCTTTTAGAACCATCTAATGTACAGTTTTGTAAATTATTTCATTATTGTGTATATCGCTGCTAATATTGTATATTCGTTTAACAATACTTTTCTTTCAGAGCACCATTTAATAAAATGTAAGATGTAATATCTTATTTCAATACTTTCCCAGTTATTATCTGATTTTATATTTTACACAGGAGTTAAAGGCAAAATCATTTAATGCGAGAAAAAGCTTCCAGTTAGCTATCATTTGTGTTCGTGCAGTGGTACGTATCAAACGGCTTCATACGACACCCGAACCTCTTTCGACTCACGTGGCATGCACCGATCCTTATAGGATCAAAGTTTTACGAAAGGTATTCTTTTCCGATTATCTTAATAAATTTTCTGACGAAACATCAGATATAGATTGGCATTGGCGTATTTGCGATAGGAAGCAAAGATCGATTTAATCTCGAAGTATGAAGTTATTTAACCGGCGTTTTTAATTAAATGGAATAACATTTGGTCTAATATTTGTAGGTAATTGATGGTTGTGCATTCAGAGTGTATGGTCATTGGGTGAAGAAAGGGGAAGGACAAAATCGAGCTGCCCTGTTCGAAAACACACCAAAGACGGAATTGAAGCACCTTTATGTTAGTAATTTGAGCAGATAACCAATGCTTTGACAGAGCATTATTTAGTTAAAATTGTTTATCCGTATGTTAGTTGAGATTTACAGTATCTGAACAAAATATTAAGTAAGAAAAAAAAAATAAATAACTTATATAAAAGGGTGAAACATCATAATACTTTCTCTTGGCTCTGGCTATAAAACAAGTGATTCTGTAAACATTTTTGTAGCGACTATAAAGTGTTCATAAACTTCCATTATCGAGCCTGCAGTATCGTAAGGTAAATAATTCAACGTGTTACTCACCTTTGGGGGTGGCATTAATTGGGTTGGTTCCGATTCCAAAATTCCTCGCGTGGGAAACGGATCTGTATATTTATTATTAACTTTGGGAACCTCTTAGATGGCCCGGCTCATTGTTTTAACGCGCGGTGCTGCTCACTGAATGTAAATTGTATACTTATTATTAAAAGGACTGCTAGGAAATGTGAAGAATTCTGCCAGTGACATGCTGCAAACCATTAGTATCGTGCCCTTAGAGTGTATTTTGTGTTTAGATGAAGTATTATATTGAAAACAGTTTGTAAAGTTATTTTTTTGAATGTTCTGTTTTAAATTTGTAATAATTCTTTCTTTACAGTATTTTTTGCTCTTTTCATAGCACAATGTAATATGAAGCAAGTTATTTCGCAAAATAATGAATAAGTCTAGGAAGGAATTTCTGCATGTGCTGAAAAATGGAAATAAGACTCTGAAAATGATTATGTGTTGAATATGAACGAAGGTGCTTTCGCGTACAAACATAAAAATACAGTATATTATAGTTTCGTTCCATGACTATATTTCTTATGTTTGTACAGTTTCTATAAAATATATTCGGTAGCCATGTAAATAAATATTAAATAATTTATTACAAATCAGCAACACAAGACGTTAAATTTGTACTGATACTTTTACTGTGGTATATTCTTGACATTAATTGTAGGTGACATTGGAAGCTGCGATCGGCGACAGCTATCGTAAAAACTTGGAAAGAAACTATATTTTCCTACGAATGAAAGTTCAACTTCTGCGTAATTCTATCAAGAATACATTATCCGCAGTAAAAGATTTAGCAGGATTGATAAGAACGTTTAAAATGCGAATTATGCGTAATTCTGAATTCGTTCAAATTTGTAATGTAAAAATGTATGCCATAGTAATATTATTTACTAAGATCTGTATGTAGATTGTAGTATATAATATTTTGTGCGAATTCTAGTCATATATTCTGCTGCTGAATTTGTTTTAGATTATAAATCATAGAAGAAAAAACTTGTACGAAATTTAGTTAATTTTCTTGATAAAAAAATAAATAAAATTATCGTGTTTAATAATTTGAAACACACTGCACTATGATCATTTAAAAGGTTACACAGAATGGTTGAAGATTAATCTGTAAAATAACGTTGGCACGTGTATTTTTTTTTTTTTGCGAAATGTATATTTCGAAGTAAATATTTCTGCAAATGTGTACTAAATGATATTTTTATTTCTCTTTCGTGGGAAGGAAATCTTGCTGCATACAATATAGGTAAATTTTATTGTCAATTACAAAAATGAGTATATTTTGTATCACGTGCATATAACGTTCATGTTGCGTAAATGTACTTACATGATTTTTACAAATGTTTTATTTATCGTATATACACGGTGACAATATACTTTCTGAGAGAAAAAACACTGAATTCTGATTTGAATCACCTGTATTTATTTAAGTTCTCCATACAATTTGTATTTTTAATTTTTAATATATCCTGTATACGTTTATAAGCCACAGAACTATTAGTTGCGCTTGCCATCTAAAGATACCTGTGTTTTTAAGCAATAACGTATAAATTATATATATATATTTGTTCAATCAAGAAGATAATAAGAATTTTTCTTTAAATTTGACATTTTCTGATTAATCATGTAGGTAGTTTCGGACCCACGAAGTAATCTCTGTTAACTAATTTGGTAGATTTATCGAGGGACATTCGATGGATTGACGATGCGAGAGTGATGTTATTTGTATTGGATCGGCTGAGAGCATACAGGGACGCGTATTCGATTTTAAATAAACTATAAAGGGATCAACAATAGAATTGGCTTTCGAAAAAGTGACGGTACGTAGTTTTGGCGCGCGCGCAAAGGTAAACAATGAAGTGTATGCTTCCATATGGTAGATGCGGCAACAGCGCGCAGCACCGATCCATGTGACAGAGAAGGAACGTGACAAAAGGTGGCAGAGGGTGACGCCGCCGAGATCGGAGTGAGTGTTTGCCCGGGCGAGCCGGGTGTCGGGTGTGCTGTGTACGATTGTCGCGATATTCGTCCGTTCTGGCGTCCACCGGAAGGTAAGCCCGCTCGCAGAAGCTATCGGCCGTTCCCGAAATCCCATTTCGGCACGTAACTCGCGATGATGCCGACGGGAATTTAAGAAAATCGCGAAAAAAGTGCGCCGACCAACGAGCAATATACAGCAGCTCGACACTTCTCTTACACGCCCAGCGGAGTGCTGCGTCACATGGGCTGCGTTCATTGGTCGATACAGCCAGGTGACGTCATGAGTCGCGCTTTGATTGGTCTATACCTCGGACCCCAGACACGTGAATCGTGGCCAAGCAAGCATGGCTGTTGATGCGCAGTGGTTAGCACTTGTAAAATGTTTCTGCCACGCGCTAGATCGATCAGGTTATAACCGTCGGTGTGCTGTGAAACGTCGCGAGATCGTCTGCTGTTCGTAAAACTTATGTGTGCCTCGTGATCGCCCGCATGTGTCGCATGCCTGACAGCGGAAATACCGCAGATATTCTCCCAAGAAATTGATTTCCACCGTGAAAGTGGGTTCCAGCGTGTTTCCATTGCGGCCGGGACACAGTCGCGGCGTACCCGTAAGTCTCTGATCATATTCTATCCGTTTCTAGCCTCACCACGCCCGTTTAAAAGCCATCGCGGAACATTATCTCGTCAGGACTATCGCCTATTTAATTAACATGTGTATAGGTGGTTGCGTGGCGTGTTTTCCGTGCCATAATAGACCCAGCCAATCGCACGGTACTTCAACTCATGACGTCACGTTATCGCAAGCTCCTATTGGCCAACGGTGCGTGCGTCGCCCGTCTAACGTGTGTGTCGCTTTGTCAGTTTAAGGAGCTCGTTCGGTGCACGGCACGCTTCTTGACTTTTCGTACTATGGAAGAGACGTGACTACTATTTTACCAGCCCGACGCGGCGCATCGTTTCTCTCTCCTATTTCCCCGTGGTTCCGCCGTCCCACGGAACGCAATTCTACCCGCTCCGCGATCGTGGTACGCTTTCGCGATTACGCTGCCCGGGATATATCTACTTTTCAAATCAGCGGCGGAACCTCGTTTCTCTGCTTCGCCTTTCCCGCCTCTGTCTCCTGGGCCTTGTTTCTTCGCTGACTGATTTCTCGGGGCTTGCCGCGGCCGGTACCAATCCTACATACATTCGCGTACGAGCTCTCGTATTCGCGAGCACGCTCTTGCGCGTACGAACGCCACGTAACGACTCTCTCGTCCCTGCTTTCGATGCTACGTAGCGACAACAGTCAAACTAATCCGACTCGCCTAAACGCGACGATGCCTCGTCGAACGAGTATGTATGTCACTTTCAAATTTTAATCTCTCGTTACTAAATCTTGTCAATTAGAAAACCCAACTTTTTCAAAATCCAATTCTAAGAGTTCTCGAATCTTTGTGAATTTTTAACATTCGCTTTCTGCTCACTTTCTTACCATTTCCTTAGAAACAATACTATTGGGGGCAACCAAGACAATGTGTGCTTAACTTCTTTTATGTTGGATGAATTTTTTTTATTTTACTCACACCTCGCATGTAACACTCGAAAACTATTGTTTAACTTTTCTGACTGCAAACTTGTCATATCTCGAGTGTTTACCAATTCTTCCAAAGCAGTTCTGCGTGTTTTATTATAGAAAGCTAATCTTGGGAAAAGTATGCTGATAATTCGGTTCGACGGTGTAAATAGTGAAAAACGGTGCGCCCCCTTCGAGCGCTTTATTGTCCTTTTCGGCTGTTAGATTGTTTCCAGCGATCGGAACTTGAGATGCGTGCTAATGCTCTCTGCGCTCCAGGAAAGCGCACGCTGCGCTTGCGCGTCCCTGCTCCGTGTGGTATTACGAAGAGGTGTAGGCGGGTGGGGATAAAGCTTCCCGCGCGACTGCGTTACGTCACGCGTACGTCTCGTGACGTATACTCAGACACCGGTCGTGCCCGTACCGTCTGCAGCTCCGTTCGAACAAGTTAATAATATTATCGAACAGCAACGTTTTGAACATTATAAAAACAGCCACGTAGCCGGGGTCTTATTAAAATAGCTCGGGTGTACCGGGTGCTCCTACAGGCAAAGGAGAAAGTGTAACATGTGTGACTTTCCTACGGTAATAGAAAATTTTACGTCTCTAGTGACGTCGATCAGTGCCGAATCATATTCAGTTCGCCACTGTTCGGTCTTGGTGGAACCCGAGCGGGATAGTGGATTATTTACGTTATTACGACCTTTCTTCCCGCGTCCGCCAAGGTCGACGAATTAAGAACCGTCAGGGATTACCACATCCCCCACCCCGCCCCCACCCCTTCCCCCACCCGTTCTCGCAGCAATGATATCGCAGTGTGGTGCATGTTCGATGTAACGCTGGATCGTTCTTTTTTTTTTTGTTTTTGTTTTCGCGCGCAGATTGCCACCCGCGGCTGGCTGCAGCAGAAAAAGAGGAGGGTTGAGACACGAGAACGGGCTCTCGACTTCTTCGTCCTCGCGATCCGGCGACGGGAATCGACGGTCCGATCGCTGGGTCTCAATCTCCCGAAGGATCTTGAAGGGGGACAGGGCTCGTCGTGGAGCGAGTCGGCAACGTCAGGATGAGCCTGGAGACGTTGTTGGAAGCGGCGCGGTTCGTCGAGCAGCAGGAGAAGAAGAGGGAGCGCCTCGCGAGCAGCTCTTCCTCCTCCTCCGATCATCCGCTCGCCGTTGCCCCCCACTCCAACCATCACAACTCCAACGAGCCACGTGGTGAGTACCACGCGCCACTTTTCGCCGACTGTTCGCAATACGTACGAGCATATATACAGTGAGTCACGAAATTACTGACGCGAGCAAATTTTGCCGGTTAAACCGTCGAGTTGCTTCTCTTCGTGATTTTACGCGTCTAACCGTACGAAAATTGAATATTGTTGTGGAAATTGATGGAAGAAAAATATAATTAAGCATCTGGAAATTCATTTGGTCTTGTAGATAATTGTTGACGTTTTATATTAACGTTGGTACATTTCATTTACACTTTTATTTCTAAATTATTATTAAGTTTCTATCTGCGCCGGTATTTTAGTGATCACGCTGTATGCAGCATGAGCTTCACAAGCATGATTGCACTCTCGAAATCTTCCGTTGATCTTGATAGTGATCCAGTGTCGAGGCAAGTAATGTCTCTAGATTCACTTATTTCTTCGCGTCTGATATATTCCTGCAAATTTCTTAAATTTAATGAGAGTAGCAATTACGTTTCGAATATTGTAAATGAATATCGCACTCTGGGCGAACAGGTTTAAGAATTCTATTATTTTAAAGGCTTCTATAAAATTTTCTTCACATTTTTATATAATACAGTGATCGTTATAATTGAATGTTTGTTCAGTGGCCGATCGCGGTACTTCACGACGAAAAAGTTGCTAACCTTGCTCATATTTTTCGGGTCCAATAGATAATTGCACTGTGTGCCACTCGTTCCATAGCTTATCAGTGTTTAGGTTCTTTCGAAAATTTTCGTAGTACCACTGACAACAAATAACATTAACGTGTGGTCGTCAATCGAAAAATTTCCACGAGCATTATTTTTGCATTTCTGCGTGTACCACTTGCGCCGTAAAAAAGGCTTCCATATTTAAAGTTTGAAAAATCGGATACTCGTTCCTATTAAAACCGCGAGATTGGCGCGATAATATTTTCCTTAAGAAAACTTAGCGTTCTTATCGTCTTTCGTCTTAAGAAAGAAATAATTTCGACGCTCCGCGCAGACATGAGGAACACTGCACTGTACATGCGAATAGCACGCGATGACCCACGCGTTCACCGCCTCCAAATTAGGTATGATTTCCCTCGCAACAGTGACTCTCAGACACGTCGATGGTCTTTTGCAAAACGTCCAGTGGAAAGTTTCGTGAAAAGACCACGCTGCAAAATAATATGAAAACGCCTAGATTTCCTTGAGTTGGTTTGTCTACGGCATTAAAAAGTCGCATTTAAAATCGCAGTAGAACCTCCATTATCCGATCTAGTAGAGAGATATCACTGTTCGTATAAATAACAAATTCTAACAGTAGATCACGCACTTCTTACGTTCACGATATCCCACTTTAGATAAAATAACATCAATACGAATGGTTGAAATGGAAATGTCATTTCCTTTCGGATACTGAATCGTGCAAGATTATAGCGCATTCAACTATGTGGGATAACATTTCTCTTATACAGTGGGCGATGAAATTATTAGGGCCACCCGCAGAAATGGACGATTTTACACCGAAACAATGAGATTTTAAATGAAAGCTTAGTTACACTGAATTCTTATTACTTTTTTTTATGAAGTATTGACGTTTGCAAATTAGCAAATGTACCCTTGGCAGCACTTAACCAACGTTATCTGTCACACGGATGATTTTACTTCTACACAAACGCAAAAAGAAAAGCGTATTTCTCGTACTGTGTCTCTAATTTTTAGAGATTAATAATTTGATCACCCTACCTCAAACCAACACAAACCCTTTTTCCTAATATCAGGAGTTTCCATTGTGCTACAATTACTGTACGTATTCGTATATCAGTTTCATAATAAACTATTACGATCAGAATTTGTTTCAACAGCTGTGAAAAGAAATTTCGTTAGGAAAAGAGACGTTTTACAAGGATATACTGTAGTTCAGTGCTTCTCAACCTTTTATGCTTCATGGACCTCCTGGAAATGTGTATATAGGTGACGTGCCCCTTTGCATAGATAGATAAAACCGTAGTTGCGGTATAACAATGGGAATAAAATAAAATATATATATATATATGTTGCACATTAAATTTTGTATTCACAAAGAGTGATTTAAACGAAAAGTGAAGGGTTGAGAGGCCCCAAAAGTTGGGACTCACTGCTACAGTTCTTCGTAGAGAAATCGGTAAGCTTCTCCGCTATAAGATTTGTCAGAATACATTTCTTTACAAGTATAAAAAAAAGAATACTTGCTCCAAAACAATTATGTTCTTACGCGCCACCGGAGCCGTTTACTTCGAAACCATGCCCCGCGATAACGATCGCGAAGTTGCTCGCGCGAACGCTGGAAAAGGACCATCGGCCGTGTCCCTTCGATTCCCGCGTTTTCCCAGGTCAACGACTCAACCGGCCGATCTCGCTCGGCGAGCCTCGATACACGCGAAACAGTTGCCGAGCACGAAAACGCGGTGACCGGCACGCTACCGTGCCATCGGTCTCTTTCTCCTCGGCGTTGACTTTTACCGGCGGAACGATCCGCGCGATAACCTCCTCGCAAAAAGGACTGTCGAAACGACCCCCGACGCGTGCGCCCGCGATACATCGCGGGCCGTACGATCATTGCCGAGGTGAACCGGTAATCCCGGCAGCCTATCCCGGCGACAAAGACCTCGCGCCACCAGCCAGCCACCTTTCACGGTTGCACCTTCGTGGTTAGAAGTTTTCCCGTCCCCCTCACCCTTGCCCGGCCGCCGACAGACAAACGCTGAAACGCCTCCGCCGCTCTCTCCTGCGCGCCCCGCGATAAACTGAGAGTTATCTGGAATCGTACCGCGGCCGCGCGCACATGTGCCGATCGCACATGTGTTTGTAGGCGGCCCGTTTATCGTTGCCTCGCCGAGCGGACGCTAACGTCGTAGGTTTTGTTGTCGGTCCCACTCGCCCGTTATCGGAGCGCACCGAAAGTGTATCGCGATCGACAAGGGCCGCGACGCGAGGTGTTTACGAGCGTTGCGGAGATACGACGGTTCAGAAGTCGAGGGAGAGAGGCAGAGAGAAGGTGAAACGTGGGGGGATGGGGGAGAGGCGATCCGACCGTGAGCGCTCGCATGCACCGGGGGCCCTCCCCCCTGGTCGTCGATCCGACGTGAACGGCGAGCGGAGCCGTCGGGAACGGGCACGGGCACGCATAAAGGCAAAGAGAGTGACCCGCGGAAGGGTGGCGGAAGTTAGGACTTAGGTGCAGGCACGGAGAAGGGTACGAGTCAGGTTTGCCTGGACAGGAGCGAGGGGAAACGGATCAGCGGGCACTGTGGGAGGGGTGACGATCGAGGATTAGAGTGGGGGGTAGCGGGAGGGGGAAAGAACGATATCGCTTTCGGAGGGGTAACGATGGTGACCGTGGTGGTACGGTGACGATGGTAGGAACGAACCTGGATACTCAGGTAGTAGGACGGCCGGAGGGGGAGCTGTGGGTATCCCCCCTCCCGGTCACTGACTCTAGAAACTACGGGACAGCTTTTGTGCTTCATTCACGGAGCGCGCCACCTACTCGCGCACGGGCGTTGTGTTTGTCAGCGCGCTCCTTTCCTCCCGTCCCTCTCTCTCTCTCTCCCTCTCCCTCTCTCTCTGTTTATCTCTTTGTGCCTCTCGCGCCCGTCCCTTTCTCTTTTCCGTTCGACAGCCGTCCGTCTCCGTCCGCCTGGCCCGTGCATCGGTATCATAGGGGACTCCCTTGGCCCCACGCGGCTTTTTCCATCGCTATCGAGCACGCATCTGATTTATCGCGCGCGCCGTTCGTTTACGATCGCCAGCGATTCCCTTGCGCCGGTGCTGCGCGTTGCACGCAATGGACGGCGGAGCGGCTGGTGGAGGGGGTAGGCGAGGGGAACGCGCGTAGATAACCGCGCGAGGTGCACAGTGCTGGGCGAGTGGGGGAAGTACAGCGCGGTTCTAGAAAGTGGGCCGTGGCTGTAGCCGTTTTCTACGCGAGGGCAGAGAAAATTGGCATAGAGAAACCGCTGCGCGCTGTTTAGTCAGCTCTGCCTTACAATCACTCCGTTCGGGGACTTCGAAGACACACTGGTACTGTACTCTTGGCAATGGTAGCGGTGCTGAGGGAACGTGGGAATATTCTTCCAAAGGTGTACAGGTCGCCTCTGGTAGTAACGTTCGGCGGCTCGTATCCCCAAGGGCATCGCTTTATATACCACTTGAACGTGTCCCAAGTACACCGATAGATTTCTTCCCCGCCCACTGTGCAGGGCGGTCCATTATCGGTGGCGCGTTAAGCCATTCCGTATCCACGAGCTGCGTATGGTGCACCGGTATATCTTCGAATATTATTCTTTCGTCGTTAGAGAAGCTCGCTGCATTTATTCCGTCTCTGTACGCGTCTACGGAAGGAAGGAACGCGGGCAAACAAAAAATCCATAGGATACAGGTCAGATCGATCTTCTCGTTTCGCGAGCCGGGGCGCGTCGACGTGTGCCCGAATGAATGTGTCAGGTGAGCTGGCAAACGTGTATCGAATATGCATTAAATTTTCTATGCCACTGTGGCCGACGGGAATCGGCAGCGATAGTGTATACTCCATAAGCGGCGGGACAAATTCCGATTCCATGATATCGACTGACGTTTCTTTGTTTATTATATAAGAGAAGCAGTGCAGGTTTCGCGCGGAAGAAGAGTCTCGTTTTAAGGAATAATATGTTTAACGCTAAAACTAAGAAGATTGTAACATGACGTTGCAGCTTCTCTATAACGATTCCGCCCGGTAGAACTCTCTTCTACGCTAGGGTTGAATCTCGTCTCTGAACTCCCGTACCACTTCTTCCCGACTAAACTACCTTCCGATTCCCTGTCTCGGCGAAAAAGCGCTCGCCCCAATCGTAACCTTCCTTATCAGGAAAAGTTTCCGTCGAGTATAACCGTGTACGGGAGGAGTATTTTCGTTGGCGCACCGGTCGCGAAGCTCCACTGACAGAGTCCCCCGCTGAACTGGAACTAAGACTGAAGTGGGAATTAAATCTGAGCTGACTGATTAAAAATGCACCATTTGTTTTTTTATGATCTCGAGGCGAGGGTGTAGAAGATTGTTTTGCAGGGAGTTATATTAAATAGGATGACATGCGATGGAATGTTTAGAGTTTAGACGGCGCAGGGTTTAGGTGGGAAAGGTTTGACAGGGGACATTTGCTTTCCGAGACGGTTATTTGGTTAGCGGGGGTGGTTATACGTCACGGTCTCGAAATCCTCGTATCCTAAGTCCCTGGTTTATTGCAGAGACACGCGAGGAAATACGTGTGCAATAGTTACGTTGCCTCGTGTCGAGCTATTTTCCCCGTGGGTCGCGATGAAACCTTAAAGGAAGGTGAACATACACGTATCGGCAGATCGATCCCTTGTTTTCACGGTCACGCCTCTATGCGCACGGTTTAAACGCGATGACGAGACGGGGAAAATACGCGCCCGACGGTTCCGTCTCGAATTTGCCCTCGCGCGTCGATGATTCTTCCCCGTCGGCGACGATATCGAAAGAGAACCCTTATCGGAACGATTATCCCGTCGATAAACGCTGGTTACGTGTAATTAAATAAAAATTTATTCGTTTTAAACCCTTCTCGGGTCGACACCACCGAGCACATTGTTAGCTAAAAGGAATTGAAAACATACGGTGCAGTGATTAAAGGAAAGTGTAAACTCTGAACGATAACAGAAATAAGATCTTAATAATTTATATCCCCTAGATTGGGGGTTGCCTATAATAAACACTAGCATAATATATAATGCCTACTTAGTATTAAGTTATGCAGCTTTATATAACATACTCAATTTTGTGGTATTTAATTACTTTAGTATTTTCAGCAGTCTGGGAATTTTATATTCTCCACGCTTACTACTCGACGCCACGATAGCAAACTAACAATAAACGAATTAACAAATATAATACTTTTAACTGTAGAAAAGTGGCAGGTCGATAATGGGGACACTTACCCTTGCCCGTGCCTTGGTATTCTTTCGATGAAAGGTGTACAAGCGTTTGAAATTTCGCGGGGGCCGGTTCGGGAACTCGGTAGGTTAGCGGTGACTTGCGTAGTGGAAAACCGAGCGTACCGATCTCGGACACGGGGCTCGATCCGTAATACGGATGATTTAAACGTGGTAATTCGCTCCCTATCTCCGCGCATCCGGTCCGTTGCCGCGTTGCGCGTGCTCGCTGGCACGGCGATGCGTGATATAACAGGCAATGCGCGTTAAACGATAATTTAAGTCCGTCTATCGTGTACTTAAACGATGCTTTACAATTCAGCGTTACAACTTCATAACACGCGTGGCGTGCGCACGTCTCGCACGTAACCCCGCGTGGAGCGTGAATTCTGCAGGGAAAGGCTGGATCGCGTACGTACACGAGCCACTACGATTTCTCTCCCTGGCGCGGTTAATTAATTGAAAAATTCACGCCGAGCATATAGGTTCGAAAGGTTCGTCGTCTTCTCCATACGCGATGCGCGTCAGTTCGATTATAAATCCAGTGACGTTTAGCCGCTTAGGATTCACCGGTTGGCGCACACCTTGTGCGGAAATTGTTGACCGTAGATCGTTAACTATATGCGCCGCGGCGTTTGAGCGCTGGATCGCGGCCATGGATGGGCCAGTTTGTTTTCGAATCGAAATATTGTTGTGCGTCGGTAGGGGATTCATTGGGACATTGAAAAATCTTTGGTTTCTAATGTTGTATATTGTGCTATTCTGCGCTACAATTGTATATAATAGTTTCACGAAACACCGTGCACTGAAGTTCGTCGACATTGGAATCAGCGTCGCCGCGCCGCTCGACTATTCCAGGCCTCTAGGTGTGTGCGATCGACCGCTACCATCTCTACCACTCCTACCGCGCGCACAGCATCAGTCAGGTTCGCTTGTACGCTGTTCCAAGGCTCTCACGCAGGGGCGCTTGTAGCCCACTCGTCGTCACTGTCGAGACGTGTTCGTTACACCGGATAGATACGCGCAGATTAGCTTGCCTCTCTACGTAGGAGAGCACCACCAACAGGTCAGAGTGGGGAAAGTAGAGGGCGAGGGTGTGCGAGGGAGAGAGCGCTCGGTAGGAGGAAAGTAGGCAAAGAATACAATAGAGGAGGGGGCATTTTTAGAAAGGAGCAAGCGAGAGGCGTGCTCACCGGGCAAGAAACAACGGCGAAGGACAAAGTAGAATCCAGCGGACTAGACTCGGAACGGAGCGGCATAGGCTGGACCGAAGGAAGGACAGGGAGGGACAAATGAGAGCAAAAACGTAGTCGCCGATGAGAAACAACGCGTGGAGAGGGATAAAGTAAATAGAATCGATCAGATTGTAAACTAAACGGCATAAGGTCGGACTAGAGAACGAGGGAGAAAACGGGAACAAAGCGCAGGCGGAACGCAGTTAGCGCACTGTATCGGTGGGACGAGCACGCGGGCAAATGAGTTGCTCGAGTGCGCATGCGTCTTGTCCCCGGCGAATCCCCACCACGCGCGTCCGGCCGCGTGGCGTCCAGATCAATTGCGACGTTGCCGACTCCTCGGCTGACCCGGAGACGAAGGGAGCGAGAAAGATGAAGCGAGACGAGGCTCCCCGGCCTTTTCCTTTCTCCCCTGCCACCCATCGGCGTCACCTAGCGTTACCGCTCACCCTGCTGACCTAGGGGAATACCCTTGCCCATCCCCACCGCCGCAACACGTGGAGACGCGCCTCTTTCAATTTTTCATACCTTATCGACCTGTGGATTCAGCCGCGTCGCCTGCACGCGGGGCGGGACGCGCGGCCAAGAAAATCCAAGAAGGATCTCCGGGCGGAGGAGAACGATGGGAAGCGTGACGGGAACGGTGACGCGTTGCGCTTCGCCGCGCTCGGCGCTTGTTACCGCTTTTCCCGGCCGCCGCACGCTGTCGCGTTTATCGGTGACATCGCGCGCAGGGAGAAAGGGGAAAGGCGAATACTCTCGAGCGCAACGTGCATTTAAAACTTGCAAACCTTGCGCTCGCGAACCTCTGACAAATTCATTGTATGTTCCCGAAGCGAATCTGCACGGCGAATGATGCTGAAGGGGTATTCTGATAAAAATGAGTCGAAGTAATAATAGCAATAAGAATATTCTATAACGTATGTTATTTCTTCAATTATGTGTATATTAATTCTTCAGTTTTGGGGGATTCAATTAATTTTCTTGCTTGCGCTGTTTCAGGTGCCAAATTAAAGAGGGAACGCACGGAGCAAGATGACTTGTTCTGCGAGGAAAAAATGCTCATCATCGACGGTGAGTGGATTTTAGTTGAAAGCGAAAAGGTGCTATTAGAATTGCGATCTGTAGCGAAAGGACGATTCTGTGGTATACTCCAACGCGACACGTGTGCACGGCGTATGTGCATGTGTGTTTGCAGTAAAGAGGGCTGCGTGTATTTTTAACTACAAATTTAGAGCAAGCGCTAACCGTTTTTTTTTTCAACCGATCAATCGATTGTCTTTCCCATTACGGGTGATCATGCATAATTCACCAAGCTAGAGCAATTCCACACTGCCAGCTTCGATTCCAAACCTGTCGTCGACCGGCAGGATCCAGTTGTTATACGTGACAAGGCGTTGTATCGCTCTTAACTACCCTGGGGTAGAAGAAAGAATCAACTTTGATTACCTCCCACCAGTCCTGATCAGGGAAACTCTTCTACAGCTCATTTCCTTGGTCGGTGGCTTGTGTACTCAGAGTTGGGCAATCTGCGGCGAAAGTAGTGATGGGCTCGAACATATCGCGAGTATTTTTGTTTGAATTACTACCGCTAGATCCTCCCAAAATGAAACCCAAGCATTGAATCGATCACTACTACTTCCTATCAATCTGTTTCATTACCCACAATGAAACTTACTATTAGTGCCACTTTTTTCACTCAGTGTTCAGAAAGGTGTGCAGATGGTGAGGAGTACTCATTCTTAAAACTCCGCTTCGCCCATATTTATGTTTCCAGTACCAAACTATATATGCCTGCAAACAAAATACTGAAAAAATTAACTCCGAATTTCAAACGTCCACGCAACCTGGGCGTCTCGATAGAGTACATTACCCCCTTCCACCGGCGACAATTTTTATCGCTTCGCACGTCTATTGACGATTCCCGTTCGCGCCACTTACGTTTCGCGGCGCGCACGCGATTTCGCGGACGCGTCGTTTCGAATTTCAACGCGTCGCGTAGAAGGAGAGGGAGATCGGGCGGTTGGTCCGCGGGCGACAGAGACAGAGGGTCGCGGGTGACTGGAGGCAGCTCTCGCACGAACGGAGATGTCACGGAAGGCTGGCGGCGGCGGCGGCGGCGGGTCGAGAGGAAGGAGATTGGTCGCCGCCGTCGCCGCTGGCGGCGTGCACGGGGCGGCGGGGTGGGGTGAGGGAGCCAGGGGATCGTCATCCTCAGGTTGGAGGCGGTGGCACTTACGTTTAGACTTCAGTCGGCACCCGCGACTCACGCGGCACGAGTTTCCTTCGTTCACAGAATTGCCCGGGCGCCGCGATCCGTCGCGGAGTGATCTACCGGAATTTCGATCGATCGCCAGATCCGCCCCAGACGTTGCTCGGAAGCACCCGTGTCCACGATCGCCAGTCGTCGGTAGTTTCGCTCTCGACGAGCCGCGGCATACGATAGTCTCGCTGGAAAGGACACGTAGACGCGTAGCCCGCGTTTCGCCCAGTTAGATACGCGCAGAAAGGTCGCTGGTCGAGGTTGCACGTCGGCGCAGACAGGCCGATAAAGCCGCCGCTTTATCAGTAACGATTACGCCACGAGATGTCTGCGAGATCCATCGATTAACAGCGCGAGAAAGAGGAATTACGTGACGGCCGTGGAGCCGGTTGAAATGGCTGAATAGTGTCTCGATGTTGCTGTATATTTTTTGCACGCTGCCGGGCGAGGATCACGTCCACTCGAAGATCGATGAAAAGGAACCTGTTCCGTCACACGTGCACCGAGGCCGTCGGAGCGTGACCGTCCGCGTAGCTTTTCGATCTACGAGCCTCGAAATTCTCCGACGACCTTGGGCGAGTACGACTGATTAAAAGGCCCCCGCCGGCCGAGGGAGCTGCCGATGTCAAAGAGCAGCGAGGAGCCCCGTCCAGATCGGACGGAGGGGCACCCGAGAGGATCCACGGTGCGCCGACGGTGTTTCGAAAGTTGCGATTTTTTTTCCCCTGTCGCATAAACGGCCTCGCCGTGCACGCTCGTCGTGTAACCGCCTCCCCCTCCCCTCGCAGCTGTGACGCAGCCCTCTCTCTTTTCCACGCGCTTCGCATTCCCGGTCGTTTCCACTTCTTTTCGACTTAGTCGGTCGGTTCGACGCGTCCCGGACGCGACAGTTTTATCGGCGGTCGGCAGGCTATGCGCTCTACGGCGACGTGTCCGTCCGCCCCGACTCCTTCCCGCCTCGCCGAGTATTTCGGCAAAAACCACGATCGATCGCCGGGGGGGCCGTGCGACGCCGTGCATACCGAGCGGTGCTCCTCGAAGAAAGCTCCGTAGCCGGCCAATCGGCGAGAACACCATCGTCCGCAATTACGCCGCTGCAGTATTATTTCTTCGTCTGGTGGAATCTCCGGGCAGCTGGACGTGCCTCGTTCTCGCGCACTCCGCGCGATCCCTCCTGTCACGATCGCTGGTGCCTTGGCTTCTCGCAAAGTGTGCGGGGGATCTACCGAGGGGGAGCTCGGCGTGCGGACGTAGACGGTGCGCCTCGAATCTGATGAGGGGGGGGAAGTTCTTGTCAGGGGGTCGTCGGGTCTCCCGAGCGAGCTAGGTGTGTGCGTGCGCCACCGACTTCCTAGTGCGGGACTGCGTGTCCGGTGTATCGGCGACGAGTCGTGGATGACTGTACACTGAGGGGGGGAATATCGCGAGTGTTCGGGGAAACATGGGAGTTCTTCTGGTCCCGGATGGCACAGCGGCGGTCCAGCCTTGTATGAATTTGAACGCGGCGAAGGCTGCGGGCGCGCAGCGCGCGATCGGCGTGGTCGGCGGCGAGGCGAACAACAATGTGAACGGGCTGCGGGACGCGAATAGCCTGATGCCGACGCAGGTCGTCGGTATAATCGACGTGGTCGTCAGCGACGAGCCGGTTCGCAGCTGGATGCCGCCCCCGCCCAAGAAAAAATGGATACGGCATTATCTGCTCGGTGAGCTAATCACTCCTCTGACTCCCTTCGAGTCCGCCCGCTGCCCGATCGTGCTCGCACCACCCCCGAGGCCTGAGATCACGCGAATGCGTCGGTAGAAAGGCGGGAGGTCGGCTGGCGAATCTGTCGCGATTTTACTTTGGTAGCGTTCAAGTTCAATTTAGAATTGGCTGGGTAGTGTTGTTATTGTTTTATTAACGCAGTACCCTTTGGTATTGCTGGAAAATTTTGCAGTAGGAATGGCGATGTTACTTGCAGGATGAAGCGAATGGGGGGGGGGGGGTACCTATCGATATGCAGGGTATTGGAACGCGAGGCATTTTCTGGTGATCGATTTAAAGTGTTTAAGGGGGGGCTATAGGGTAATTGGCCGAAAATTAAAAGTATCTTTGGAAATTTATTAAACGCAAAGTACTTAACTCGCCTTGGGCACACGTATTTTCGCACCTTCCGTTGGCCCACTAAGTCGTTTATGTCCATGGCTGTTTTTTTCTTTTTCTTTTTTATTTCTTTGACTTTCAAAAATTCTGAAAATATTATGGGATACTTATTTAATTCTCTACTTTAATATACGATCGTTCTTTGAGTTAAATGTTTAAAGGATTAATTAGGGAAAATAAACATTCGGAAGGATGTTTAAGAAAAGAGGCAATTTGCTCAAGCCATAAACGACCCAGTGTGACCGCGGCGGGTTAATGAATCTTTTTCAAACATTCGGGACTTTTTATTGGATATTTAAGTTTTACAATTTTTTTCTGATCTTTATTTAATGCAGATCTATAAGCTGTACAGGACCTCTAACTTAGCGCTGGAAAATGTCTGGTTGACAGTTTTCTGACGAAACGGTGCTTCTAAAATCAAAAACCAAAATGTTTTAGAAACTATATGTGAATTGTTTGATTGGTCGTTTTTCCCATTTTTTTCAGCGAACGAGGTGAATTTTCTAGAACGAACTTTCACAACTTTCTTCAGAAGTTCACCAGTTTGCCATTTTTCAAAATTTTCAAAATCGAACCCGTTATGCCATAGCCATCCGCGTATAGTTTCTAAAACTTGTGTTTTTCTTTTTTATTTCAGACGAACCGTTTCGTCGTAAATTTTTTGCAGCGCTAAGTTACTGGTCCTGTACATCTCATAAATCTTCTTTAAATAAATTTCAAAAAAGATATTCATATAACTTAAATATCCGATAAAAAGTCCTGAAAGTTTCAAAAAGATTCATTAAGTAGTTTGCTTTTATTAAATCTCCACAGATACAATTACTTTTCGGACCATTATCCTGTTGCCCTCTCTTAATAACGGAGAAGGCTCGTATGCACTTTATTTCCAATATCGCTTGACTCTTTAATTGTATGATATTTTGTGTTTTTTTTTTATAGAGAAGGGCAAACCTCTTTTAGTATTGTGCATCAGTTGGCTTGGTACCCGCGTGCATACCAATGCCACATTTGAATATATTAGAGTTAAAATATTTGGTAGTATTTAAATTTTTTATTTAATAAGCAGGGTGATTTGAGTCGGCTGGTGATTTTGAAGGCTCTTTCGCTTGTACCTCGAGAATGTTAGGAAAAATAACTAGAAATTCAAAGGTTATCGAACGCATGTGTACATAAATTTTTCCCATTCCGGTGACGTGTAATATTGACCCTGATAAAATGTCTCGCATGTTTGATCGATACTTCGCGCTTTACTTTAACTAATCCAGAAATTAAGTGGAAAAAAAAACCGAGAGAAGCTGTATGTACTCGACGGACTTTTATGTAATGAAATACATCACGTTGATACGAACGCTTAGATGCGATAGGTGTATTAACATTATCGATTCTAAAGAGTCTTAATTTTGTTGCAAAAAGCAATAAGGATCGCAGAACACACTGACGATCTTCGGATAGAAGAACCAGGTTCTATAACAGAAGATACAGCCTGCAGATATAAAATGACAAACTTTCTGTTATTTTATTGGGTTTTTTTTTACAAAGTCGTAAAATGTCCGAATTTCTGCCAGCCGTGTTTCAGGCAGGTCGCTACGTTCGCATGTGATTTCGTCCCATTAGATCCAAGTATATTTAGCAAACACGCCCGCAGAAATTTTTCTGCGCACACTTTAATGGAAATTCGGTTTCCTGCCCGAGAGGTTATCGGTTTTACGGAAAATAATGGAGCGGTTCTTTGACACAACGCTGCACACATTCTGCCGATCGACTTTATTAAAATAATTGAATAATCCGTTATCAAAGAGATACACGTTGAACGTTATCATTATCACGTTACATCGCGCCTTGAAGTCCGACGAATGTTAAGTGCATGTTAATTCAGCGACGATGAGTTTCAGAATTTTCCATGTATTTACAGTGCCTTCTCAACAGAAATCTCATTTCTCTTTTATCCATCGGTGATTTAAAATGTACGACATAAAGAGACTAATGCTCCCAAACGTTGCGCACAAATATGTTAAGGCATTGCTGCAAGATTCATTTTGAAAAAAAAAATCCATAAGCAGAACGTGAAACGAAGAGAGACATTCGTTTGAAATATAAAAAATTATTCCTCAGAATTTTTTCTGCATTCATCCTCGGCAGCTGTGAGACTTCGACACCTTACCCGTGCTTAACCGCAATGATGAAGAATCGGAAATCTTTATGCCACCCGGATCTCTCCGTGGATTTTCATCAGCACCATAAAACCCCGAATCCTTCGGCATCGCCGATCGCCTATCGGCTCCATAAAATTCCCGAAATTGCAAAAAGCTCTCCGGATCGTTTCGCCCGGCACAGATACGCGTGGGCCGATAGCCTGAGAGCGTTCTCTGCCCGTCTCGAATTCCTCCGGCGATATCGTCGTTTTATAGCCGGGGCTCTTTAATCAGCCGCCCGAGTCCCGTCTTCGATCCACGCGACACGCAGGTTCGATTTCGCGAGATCCGCGCACGGTCCACCGGCCGTCTTTCTAATTTTAAGCCCGCTTCGTCCGTTTGGCGTGACACCAAGGCAATTAGGCGCGCGCTCGAGCCGAAAAAGCGTGCGCTAACGCGGCCGGTTCGGTCTCGCGGATCGTCCACCCGCTCGCAGCGTTATCGCCGAGGCACGTGGTCGCGCTCGACTTTCGTATCGCGGCCGTGACACTGCCGCTTAACCATCGATTGCTCGCGAACGATTCACCGCCGTTGCAGTTTCCAGCGGCTGCCTCGGCCGACCATCGATCCATTCGTGTCGCGAAATGTGTCGCGCTTCTTCTTTTTTGTTTATTGCTCACAACATCGTTATCGGCTGCCGACTCGCGAGCGTGCAACCCTGTTACATCGAAGCAATTCACCGCGCGGCGAATCTTTGCCGAATTCACAACGGGACTGGCCTCGGCGGGGAAACACGCCGATATTTTTTCGAGGGTATCGCTCGGAAATCTTGGCTGCTATTTATTAAGCGAATGAACGCGGTGGCTTGCTGCTCAATTCTTTCTCTCATGTTTTCTACAGTGTTGCGGAAAGAAAATGATAGTTTTATTTAAATACGTGGATGTGACCTAGAATTATTTCCTTATCAATGCCTCCCTCGTTGCCAATGGCGGATTTAAGGGAAACGTTCCGAAGGGCCCATTTTTGGGAAAGTGAAGAGGTAGTTTACTAAAAACGGGCTAAGTGTAGTAGTGCAGGGGGAAAGAAATATAGTTTGGATAAAATTATATATATTTTTTTAAGATAGAGCCCTGGGGGGGGGGGAGCCTTCTGTGTAGGGGTCCCTTTTTCGGAAAAATGAAGATGTAGTTTACAAAAAACGGGCCAAGCGTAATAGTAAAGATAAAAAATATGATGTTTAGGTGAAATCATAATTTTCTTTTTTGTGGATTGGACCCTGTGGAGGGTTTCTGGGGAGGAGCCTAGGCGGCAAGCGTTCAACAGCCGCCACTGCTCGTTACTTCGATATAAAGTTCCTTTAATTAAAATTGGTAAACTTGTGCTCGTAACTTTGTCGGGTGGCACATAAGAAGTGTCCCAGAAAGGTGTATAAATTATCCCGATGTGCATCGCGGAGAATCTATCTGGACCACGATTTCCGACCGGTGTGCGCCAGTTTTTTTCGAAACTGCCAAGTTATTTTTACAGCCCGAACCTCCGCGGTGTCGAATTTTTGTAGAATCCCGCGGAATCGCTGCTCGCATCTTCTCCGCGCCTCGTGCTTATTAGCGAAATCTTGGTTTCGTGGAACGGCGGGGCCGAGCTTGCCGTTGTCTCCTTCAGTTTAATCGGGAACGGTTATCGATACTGGGATAATTGCGGTGTCCGCAGCGATTTTTCTCAGCTCCGCAATTAAAGCTGCCCCCGTTTAAAGGCGCTCTCGTCGATAGGAAGACATCGTTAAGAGGAGCGCGCGGCTCTTTTTTTCTTCAGCATGCGAGGATGCTTCGATTTAAAGTGGTTACGCACGCACAGCCTATAAATATTCTTTAGCTGGACGTCGGCTTCTCGCGTTACAGCAGGACCACTCTGATTGAGCTGGCGGTGCTAGATCGGCGGAAAGTCTGCACGCAAAACTCGGCACTACTACGTTGTTTACTCGCTCCTTTCATGGGGAAACACATGGCTCCGCACTTGAGTCTCAGGACTATACGAATTCAAAGAAGATGGTATTCAAAGTCGATCTTACCATCCAAGATTCTTCAAAATAATCGGCTTCGCGGGGCCTTGATAAACCTGCTGGAAACACTTCTCGAGCTCACCTTGGAACTTGGAAAATTGTGAAAGTTTGCCGGAGCAAAGTTGCGGGAAGAAATTTGAAATCTCATTAATGGATTGAAATTGGAGGGTTGCCTGGAGGAAGGGACGTTGAGACGTGGTCTCGCACTTACGCCCGTTTCATTGGACCGCGGGTCTAAGGCTGATTTCTAGCCGATTTCGCGAACGAAGGAGCAAGTCACGTCGCCGTCTCTGCCCATTTCAGCTCATCGCGCGGAATTACCATTCGAACGTCCGTGTCTAGAGTCTAAACGGACAGGCTCTACCCGCTGGTCTTTAATCTTGGCCTGCAGTTTCTCTTTTCCAAAGGATTTTGCAGTTTCTCCTGCGGACGTTGAATCGGCTTGCACGCAGCTCCAGTGAACGGAGGCTCGACGGCATTCCTTGCGACGTCCAATCGTGCCCGTGGGAATATTAATTTTTCCGTGCCGAGGTGGTTACGGAACGGTGCTTTTTTTTTTTTTTTTTTAATTTAAAAAGCAGGCACAACGCGGACACCTTAATTGACTCGCACGAATTCGAATTGTACGATATAAGCCTCTTTATCAGTCGCAGGAGAAACTTTCCACCGACCGAAGACGGAGTCGGGTATCTGGCAGCTGAATAATTCAAGGCGCGACCGACAAAAGCAATTTTCTTACCTCCACGCAGTGAATAAATAATCCTTAATTTAATTGAACGCGCATCTATCGTTTAACGGAGGGAATTTATTTTAGAATTTCGCGAATAGAGCTCCAGATGCAATTGTAGGCTCGTGTAATGTGCATTGAAGGATTGAATTTCTTTTTAAACATTAATCTTCCGGTATCAGGGAAGTTTGAATATTACGCGGAGCTGTTTTCGGGATTTTATTGGAGGGTCCAATGGATGTATGCCTCGATATTTAACCAGTGCTCTTCTAGCAGTTAATGCTACTTTGCCTCGATTTATCGCGATATATTGACAACAATTCCCTTCGTTCGTCGCCCGTTCAATTACCCGATGGTAAACGGTGCTGCGCGCTTAATAATTCTCCGCGAACAAGAGCAACGTTCGTAAAATTCGCGAACAGCCGCGGCGCGTCGTCGACCGTCGATTTTGGGCAGAAAAAGTTAGCGGAGGTCGCTACTTTTGTGTCAAGGATGTTCCATTCGATTTCCCCTTAATCTCCCCTCTTCTTTTCTGTCTAGCACGCACCCATACCATTTCTATTCCATTCTGTTACTTCGTTATAACGCGTCTCTCTTAATGTACCTACTCCTCATTTCTTTCTAATCACCCTGCTTAAAATCGTTAAAAAAAGTCCAACATTTGAGGAACAAAGGATTAGAAATAAAATGTTATAATTTGTTATTAATCTTAATATCTTTTAGAATATCACGATTATCATTGTAATGGTTTCAAAGAAGAATTGTTAGAGTATATTTGTCGAAACTAACATTCCCTCTAGCTTTATATTAAGGGATCATTTCGCTGTGAAGTCGTGAAAAATTGTCATTTTTTAAGATTTATTTTTTAGTAAACTTATTGACAGTACAAGAAAAAATCTGTTTCTTTCGGGAGCACGTCGCATGTGAAACCAAAAATTTCAAGCGTGTTGTAGTCATTATGAGTGTGGTTATCGTTGGGAGCAGAATTGTTTTCACTGATAAAGAAATAACAAGATGGTGGAGGTTTGAAATTTACGTGCCGAAATACGGTAAATTTGTCAATCATTTTGCCTTGCAAGAAGTATGAAATTGTTAATAAAGAAAAAACAAGGGAAAGGTAAAATGCGAAGCATCGTCTGAGAGATATAACTTGTCAAATATGTCAACCCCCTTACGCAAGACCGGACTTCCTGTCCCCGTGTCTGCAAGAATTTATCACTCGAAGTAGGTCGGTTGATAGAAATCGACGAAGGATCGCGAAACGCGCGTGAAATCGCGAATGCATCGTCGATTAGCTTCAATAAACATTTCGGGAGAGATGACCAAATTTCAATTTTCAATCCGATTCTCAGCAGATATTTATCATTTTCTTTTTTAATCAGCGTAAAATTTTAAACGTATTAGGCTTGTATTCGAATAAAATAAATAATATCAGTGTTGATTTAAGCCATTTTATGTTGGATTGGGCAACTGTCCCGGACTTACCCTACCAAGCTTTTGCAGTTTCACGTGAAAAAGAGTCGCCAAGTAGTCGCACTGTAATAACTTCTGCCAAACCCGTGACAACAAGTGGTAATATCAGAGCCATCGATAATAAATTTTATTACACAATTTTTATTACCGAAGGCAAAGTGTGAAAATTTAATTAAAAAGATAAGGCTCGTCGAGCCCACGTGATTAAGTATCGTAGCGATCAAATGGATTCTCGCTGCGGAACAAATTCGAAGGCGATCCGTCTCAAAGGGAAACACGCGAATCCTTGGTCTTCTAAATTTCATTCATCGCCTTCTGCGTTGATCGCGCGCTACATATATTATGCATTCCCAACGCGGGGAAAAAAATACAGTGAACGTGTAAATGTTTGCGAAAAAAAAAATCCAGGGTTAAACCGTCGAATTGATTGGCATACGATTTGAAAGGAAAATGAAGTTCTGCTCGTGGCCGCTACGGCTTCGAGATATTCGCCGTAGCTCGAGCAACAATTCGAATAAAATTTCTCAGTCACAGTTGCCGCTGTTTTCATTTCGAAGACACACGGTATATTCCCTAGGTAACTATTCTTAGCGACGATTATAATCAAAATACTGGATTTAAATCCCAAAATGTACAAACTATTATAACAGTGTTTCCCAACCATTTTAGAGTCGCGATCCCCTTTTATAATGTTCAAAAAGCCAGGTTTGTCCAAGATATTCCAGAAGATAATAATAATTATAATAACAATAATGGCTTCTTTATTACCTCCAAAAATGCAGAATTAAATGATGAAGGTCGAGGTTCAGCGTTCCTGCCGTTATAAATGCTAACCGTAGTAGACAAAACACGAGTAAATAAATTCTAATACCTATGTTACGTTTTCGAAAAAGTGAGCCTCCGTTTAAAATGAATATAAAATTTGAAGGCGTGTCGCCCGCGCAAGTGTCCGTGCCGTGGAAAGTCTCGTAGAGATCGCGTTTATCGTGTTTCGAGGCACGTTTCAGCGTTATTCGTCGAATGCGCCGCCGATGCAAGCGTGCACCGAGTGCAAGGTATATCGTGGCCGTTCTCTCGCTTCTTGTTCTCATGGGTACGTACACGCCGTCTTTAAGCCCGGAATAGATTTAGGAAGCGTCGAGCTATGCGACGGGGCTTTGCCAAGTCTCTTGGTACATGAATGAGTTGGTTGCATGTGCGTACACGTGCTGCGCTAATTTATAGCATCGCGACGAATGGAGCGGAGATCCGACCTCCGAGAACCGCGGATCCTACCAAGGATCGTCGTAGCGATGCCTCTGGATCGCTCGCGAACGGCGATCTCCGTCGATCCTCGACAGAACGGATATTTTCCAACCGTTCTGTTAAACCTCCATCTAATTACTTTAATAGGATTAATTAGGGGGCGAATATTAGAGCTTGAATTATCTCCTTTGTTGTTGGTAATAATACGAAGAAGCGAAGAATATTTATTTTTCAAGGTTGGAGCATATCGACGGTTTAAGGAATTGATCAAAGCTGTCGCTCGAGCGATTGTATATAAGTGTATTGTAGGAGGGGAAAGGTGTACGTGTCGAACCCATCGCCACTCCAGAAAGGCATCCGCTAATCTTAGGCGGGAACGCAGTCATTCAGGTTCGGGCATAGAATAGAATGGGCAAGGGGGAGCTTTGTCGTCTGCATCGTAGAACGCGAGGAATTGCGGTGCCTCCATGAATGCCATCCAGAATGAAACTTTCGGGATCGCCCGACTGCTCGGGAATTGCCGCCGTAAAATCTTGGGCTTTGTGAGCTGCCTTCCGCGGGCGAAGCATTCACCTGAGAATTTCTGGATGGTAAATTTCACGGATACATTCTACTTCTAAAGAGCATTTAAACGAAAATCCCCGCTGCTACGGTTACGTACAATCATTACTCCGCTGCTTACGGCAAATAGAGCAAAAGGAAGGATTCCTCTAAACATACTAGAGGCGCTATTAACCCTCAACGTTCTAATCGAACGTGACTCTCTTCAAACTAGTGCTAGATCAGTTTCTGGCGTTATTGCCTTATTGCTCTTGGAAATTCAACTTACGCGCGTGTCCCTTAGAGGCCAACGATATACCAACAATAAACGCCCCAAGTTTTCAACTAAATCGTTGCTACGAGCGACGAAATTGACAGAGATATTACTAAAAATATATGGCTTCCAGTGTTCGTGAACGTTGGAGTTTTATGTTTCAGAGGAGGAGCCGCTGGAGAATAATAGGACGAACGGGAATCACTCGGCTGGTTCTCGGGGGAGCCCCGTGATCACGAGCACGCGAGTAACGCCACCGTCGGCGAGCGCGAACCCGGGTCACCTGACCGCCCTTCACTCCCCGCCGCAGCACCATCTCCCCCACCACCATCAGCAACAGCAGCAACAGCCGCAACAGCAGCCGCCACAGCAACAGCCGCCGCACCACCATCACCATCATCACAACAATCACAACAACAGCACGCATAATCCTTACGCGGAGAATCACAATTCGAATCACTCGCAGCAGAACGCCGGCAATCTCGTCGTCGACGTAGAACCGGGCCAGGACAATAAGAAAAACCGGAACGGGTAAGAATACCACTATTCTCTGTTTCAATACCACCCATCGCGCTCCAGATTCTCCTTTCGTTGATCGACGGGAAGATATAGGCTTGTATACTGTCGCTCGATGCAGCGCTTAGTAAAAGTGGAGCTTTTAAATCGGAAGTAACGTGCCAGAGAAATTTTAAAACTAGCGTTTCGCCGATTCTACGAATCGCGAATGCTAGGTACTCGTTCCGTAATATATAATGAGAGAGAACACGCTTGAAGCGCAAGGAGTGTCGGTTCAGTGCAGACCAAGGAATTGGGAAATTTACTTTCGTAAATAATTGCGCGGACGGTTTCAACACATTATATACAGTTCTATTTGTTTAGTAATATTAATATGATGGTCGTAACTATGATACAGCGATTTCTTCAAGTCCCATCACTCGTTCCCTTCACAAATGCGATCGTTATTCTACAGGGGACTTTCACGCGATTTCGTCTACTTCCGCCGCCGCGCTCGTTTCACATTTTGCCTCGCTCTCTGTCTTTCCCCCCTCCGTCTTGCCCTGTCTCTGGCTTCTCCCTTCTTCGCCGTCTGGCTGTCGCTGGCCGTGCGTCAGCCTGTTGCTTCGCACGCTCCCCACCCCTCCGTCTTCGCTGTTCCCTCTTTTCTCGATGCACGCACGGGGCAGCGGTACGGACGAGGCAGAGTCTCTTGCTACCCATTCACGCGGTGCACGTGTCCAGGGTGAATGGCACGTGCACGGTGCGTCCCGTCGCGTCGCTTGTCGCCGTGTCGCGTTACCGTGAGATCGTGGCGCGCAGAGACGTGACTGCGCGGGTAAAGAAGAGAACGAAAGAAGTTACGATTACCTGTGCCGGGTCGCCGACAGAATCGACGGGTGAAACGGGGGGTATCTACTATCGTCGACACCTTAAGCAGAGTATGTTACACGTTCCACCATTTTTACATTGCAAACATTGTGTCTGATAAGTTTATTTAATCCTTGCACGGCGAATACATTGCTCTCTATTTTACCGTATAGGTAATTCGACCTGTGCACGATTCGGTGTAAGCTTTTATATTAAATTCTGATTTTGTGGTGATATAGAGGTATTATTATCTGCGTTGACTAATGGCTTGGGTAAGCGATACGCGTGCAGTTCGATATGTAGAATGTAGGGTGATATGTATCCGCCGTTCGAGGGTTAAAGCAGAGTGCATTGCGTAAGTGGTAATTCCATCTGTATATAATTACAATAATCGACACGCGCCCACTGGAATATCCTTGCAGGAGAAATTGATCGCGAGATTCTTTTTTATATGCAAGTGATTGTGGTTTCGTCGGGTAGTGTTTATGATAAAGTTACACGCGATACCCCTACGTATCCTGTCGGTGACAGGTGTTAAATTGAGCTCCCTTTAATAGATACCGTTCGTCGACAGGGCCTACCAATCAATTTCCTATTGATTTTGTACACGAGGTGTATTAGAATATATTCTTACACTGCAGGTAGCACTGTTACCATCATTACAAGTATTGAATTACATTAGCAAGCGTTATAATTGAAAATGTTAGATGACATTTCAATTTCCTCGAAAGTGTATTATTATTTCGGAATTGAAAAACAAAAAATATCCCTACTCGAACTGTGATCCTTCACTGTGATCGTTCTTTCCATTTTGAGTCTCTATTACTTCTTACCCCCACACAATTATTAATACCCTCCATTGCATATACTCAGCCAGTGAGAAACATTTTTCCAGAGTTGTTGATCCTTTCCCGATTGGCACGCTTCGCGAACACCTTCTATTCTACTCTTTCGTTTAAGAGCTTACGGGGCATTTTCGCGACCAACGTGTAGTCGATGAAACTGACGCTTTGTTATTCTACGTTCGAAATAGAAGCAAACACGACTACAAAGTAACAAGCCCCCGCTGTACAGTCTCGTTCCTCTATTCTAGACCGTGCGTAATCCGATCTGGCACCAGAGAGGTGCACAATAAATTGGAGAAGAACCGAAGGGCACACTTGAAGGAATGCTTCGAGCTACTGAAGAGGCAGCTACCGTCACAGGACGAGAAAAAGTCGTCGAACCTTTCCATCCTCCACGCCGCAAACAGGCATATACAGGTATGAAACGTCGCGTTACCGTCATCCTTTCTTCACTCGATGAAACCGCGTATTGTTATCAATCGAGCTTTAAAAAACATTATATTATATCCTTCTCTGAAAGGAAGCTTTACTACTCTTGCTCCGGATATAAGAGAAACGCGAAGTTTAACTTTCTCCTCTAAACATTTCTGCTTAGAAATATTTAGCAATATTTATGTGCAATGTGTATGGGGATTATAAAATATCTAAAACATAAAATATCTCACTGAACGTGTTAAAAACATCACATAGATTGGTAGGTAGTTGTGCGCGATATTTATCGATATTTATCTGTTGATATATCGACATTTTTTTATCAGTATGTGTATGCCAATATATCGATATTTCCAACACTAATAATTACAGTTATCAATAGTTTTGGTCCAAATATCGATATTTTTGACTGCCCCTTCTATCATTGAAGCCAAGTCAAGCTAATAATTTTCCAAATTACTACGTGCAAGTAAAATTTCGTAATTATTTTTCACTCTTAGATTGAATGATACCCATGATGTTTTTTATTAAAATATAAATTCCAGTTTCCTTTACAAATATGATTTGAAAAGTGAATTACTTGTTTTCATTTTAATACTTTGAAACTTAGTTTCAATAAAATAATTTCTCAATACTATACGAAAGCTGTTATCTTAGAAAAGAATTATTTTTAGTCCAAAATGATATTCTCTTGAACATATGTAGCTTACTTTTTTATTCATAAATTGTTACGATCTTCGTATAGATATTATCAATATCGATGCTTTTTGAATAATATATATCCTGTATCGACATTGAACGAAAAAATACGTATATAACACTACATGTTGGAGGTATAGAGAATTTTGGAAAAGGAAACTGATTCATCAATATCAGCTTTTATGAATCAATGATTTATTTCAGTAATAAGCTCGAACGCGTATTCGCTCTTTTTCATTTGTTCTTTTCTGTTTCATTAGCGAGAAATCGGATATAATAAAAAGATCTAATATTAAAAGGTTTATTTATCGAATACAATAATAATAATAATATTAATAATAATAATACCAATAATATTTTATTTGCCGGACAAGCCCATTAAGAACGAAGTATATGCAACACAAATAATTCGAGCAGATAGCGCAACAAACATCGTGTACACGAATAAAGAAATAAAGAATTTAAGAATTATAAAGAGTTCGTTGTGTAGATTCAGGTTACATCATAGAAGCGTTTTTATTTCAAATTCGCTAGAAAAATTGGACGTGTGATGCATATAATACCTACTAATAAATCGATAATAAATCGATAATAAATTCTCGATAATAAATCGTAATGAAAAGAAAGTCACGGTATACCGCAACATTCCAAATCCCCATCGAACACTGTCTCTCGTTGCTTCAGACATATCGCCACTTTTCAGCGTGACTCGCGCCCCGCGTAATGACAAACGGCACTGATTACACTCCGTTCGATAATAATTTTTAACCGTCACCCTAGCACGTTTTTTTTTCCGATCGATATTGGCGTCTGCGGTTTCAATAATTATGTCGTTAACGGTATTTATATCTTATCGCCGACCTCTAAGCCCGATTTCGATCCACGCTGCACAGTCCCCCTTTTTCCATATTCCGTATCCGCTGACACGTTGCGTGCATAAGTGTTTCCACTGATCTGTGCACGCCTATTATACACGCGCCTTTCCGCAGTCGAGCCACGATAATTTCCCCTCGGAAAAGTCGTTCCGTTGTCGGGCTTCTCTATCCACGGGGATCATCAACGCCAGTCTTCTGCACGAACATAGTTCCTACATCGGTATACGCATCGTTTGCATACTTGCATCGATGTCAAGCGCCTCCACCTTAGAGATCAGACTCGCGCACGAAACGTTTTCGTATCGTGAAAAATGCTAATTGCCCCCTTTGTTATTGCCAGCGCGATCTCCATCGCTGTGGATTGATGGCCAGAGCTAGCGTGAAATATAATTTTCTGCGGTAATCCACACAGGAGGAAGGGAGGGGTACGGTAGTGCTTAAGTTTCGAGGCCCTCGTTAATTGTTCGTTAAATCCCCACGGTATAAACGGTTGAATTTTAAACACCACGGCAATGAAATTTAGGGGCGTGTGTAGAAAAGAATAAGGAATCTAAGTATGCGTTTTATGCGAAAAGGGCTCGAGTGCCCTGAGGCGGTTCTTGCATCCAACAGTACAAATGTGGAAAGACGAGCCATTTAATTTACCATCCCGTTATAAGATTTGTAGTTGCATGTGTAAGAAGACCACGGCCCCAGAGATTTTCGCACACTTTTGAATATGCTGGTTCGGCTTCTCTCCTTTGATTGAATTTCGGCCAAGTTACGAAACGGACGTTAACTTTACTTGCGACGACCAAGAGATTCGCGCGAATGCGCGTCCCCGCGAAGGTCGACCACACCTCCTCTCTTCCCTTCTTTTCGTGATTCAACGCCAGCCCCACCACGCCAGTCTTTGACCTCTCCCTCGCGCTTCTCCACCCCTCCCTTCCGCTCCTGTCGCGCTCCCTCCGTCGCCCGCCCCTCTCTCTCTCTCTCTCTCTCCAATTCGTTCACTTTCCCCGTCTCTTTCTTTACCCCTTCGCCCGCCCCAGGCGCATGCTCCTCGCCGTCACCCGCTTACTTCGCGATCCGTTTGTTTCTTTTTAATACGCGAGCGGAGTACGTATCGCTTCCATCGTACGTGCGAAACCGGAGTATCATATTTCCCTTCCACCTTTCCCTTTTACCCTTTTATCTTTATTTCGCCGCGTGCACTTGCGGCACATTCTTCCACGGAGCTTATTTGTTTAACTTTCTTTCCTTACGATGTCCCCGTATTCGCCTTATCGCAGTCTCCCCGTCACCCAGTCTGCCGCGCTCGGTCGCTCATCGATGCGCGCCTCTTCTATCGCTGTTTCTTTCCTGTTTTACGGCCTTTGTCCGGCTCCTCTTTTATCGCCTACTGTTCGACTCCGCTGCTCCTCCGCTCCCGCCTGCGCCTTCCATCTCTCATTTTCTCCTACCCAGCGCATCCTTCTGTCTTTCACTTTCCCACCAGAATTGTTCGTTAGCAACTCTCCGACCCATTCTATCTTTCACCGTCCTACTCTAGCTCATCCTTCTCACTCCCTCCAGCACCGCGCAAGACGTTCCTCGCCCCGTCCTCGTCCGGCTCGGCCGGGCCCTGTCGGTCTGTCCCCTCGCAGCGCGCGGCATGCGTGCACGCTGTTTCTTCCCCCACGTAGAAACTGTATCTATATTGGTTCCACGTGACTGCGCGGCCATCGGTGTCGCGCCGCATGGCACGTATGGCACTGGCTGCTATCCGAACTTTTATCGCTCGGCGCCATTGTTGGCGACTCTTCCCAAGGCACCGAGCTCCGCTCCTCGATATGTCGAAATTGCACGCGACTTTACCAACGCGGTCCGACGCAATTACCCTGCGATGGGATTGTCCGCCTCGGATTCCCAACGGCCGATCCGCTCCCTCTTACATCGATCGACTAATCGAACAAGCACGCTTCGTAGTCGATAAAGAATTGACGAAACGCGACTGTACACCGTCGTTGCTCCAAATGTCACTATACACGCTGTCGTTCGAGGTGCAGGGTATATAGAAAAGCAGTTTGTCGACTGTGACATGTAATTTCGAAAATGGCGTGTACGAAGTCACCTTCGTGCCGAGACCTGAAATTCTGCGTGAAAGCCTACGCGACGCGCAAATACATCGCTCGATTACCAACGCAATAATAACCTCGCGAATAGCTGCCAGACTTGTCAAGATCGTTGAGTAAGCTGCCGTATTATTTCGGAGATTAGTGTCGCCCTGGTAGGTGCGAGGTGATGTTACTCCCATCCCGACACTCCCTCCCCCGTATGTATATACATTCCGTCCAAGCGTCTGGCCCTTTTAAACGTCGATTGTATCTCCTCTCTAAAAAGACTCGGCCGATAAGCGCGGATAAACGTACTTCGGTATATGCACAAACGGAGACTGAAGTGCATTGCAATTATTGGACCTTAAGTGTCACGATAGCGGAGCGTTCCGTTAACCGAGTCCTGTGCACGGTTATTGAGTCTCGTCGAGTGGCGCGTAAAAGGGTAGAGGTAGAAATACAGAAGAAGCGAAACGCATCGGAGATACTGGCGGAAATGAAAGAGTGAACGCCGGCGGCGCGTTTTACGTTCACCGTTCTCCCATTCGGTCCCGAAGAATCCGTTAGCCTCGCATGTGCACGGGCGCCGTAGAGAATGCAATAAAGTAAAGCACCTCTATGACGCGTGCACGATGTGTCAGATAAGACAGAAGTGAGAGAGAGAGAGAGAGACTGAAGGGAACGAAAACGTCATTTGCTTGTGTCGAACGCGTCACTGTGTGCGAATCCTGTTGGAGGCAGTTTGACCACGTGCTCGCGCGCCGCGCGTGCGCCTATTCAAGCAACGACCTTCGCTCTCCTTCCCCTTCGTTCCCCTCCCGCTGTGTCTCCGTCTTCGTCTAACTTCCCTAGCCTGCTATACATGCGTCATGTGCCCGGCTATTTCTGTCTGGATCCCCGTATTCTCGCAATACCCGACCCCTCCATTCGCTTGCCCCCTCCCTGCCACTTGTGTTGTATTACACTATCTTATTCTATCCTTGCCCTCCCCGTCCTCGTCTCTGCCCTCTCCCTCCCCCGGCTCATTATATCGTGCTCCTTCTCCAGTCAGAGGCTGTCTGGCTCACCGTCTCCGTTTGTTTCCCAGCGAACGGTGATCCCGATCGCCCTCCGTCTGCGTTCCACTTTACGCGCGTCGGTGCAACTCTGTCTCTCCCACTCCGCGCCCTCTGCCCCACCATCGCTGTACCACGTGCACTGATCAGCGTCGCGCCGCACCGGTAGCGCTAACGCGTTCATTGTCGCGTGCGTTCCTTTTTGCGAAATATTTTCGCTGATGTTTCATGCAAGGCTTATCACGCTTCTGAAGGAAAAGCCTCTTGGGCAATTTCTGCCGAGGAAAGAGACTCGTAGGTGTATGTACACACGTAGGAGTCGTCGTTTCGTATATTCCTACGCGCGCCTTTGCCTGCGTTCGTTTTGTTCTCAGGTTATGTTCCACTGTATCAGTTGTTTGATAAAAAAGGGGAGACTTATTGACAAATGACCGCGCGCCGGCAGAACTTTCCACTCGCTTTTGTTGCTTGATGCGTTTCGTACTTCACGCACAGTAGATTCGTAGCTTTGGCTATACTTAGGGGCGGGGGCAGGAACTGCACGCCACTCGTCGACATGATTAATTGTCACTACGGTTGTCTAATCCAATATCCGCAATAGGATTCTTTCTTTCATATCTCGTATCTGTTCGTAAAAATACGTCGATTATGTTAATGTAGAATTAGATAGTACTATTTATCACAGATTTTTTCTGCAATCTGTTTAGACGATGCGCGACAGTTAAGTGATGCCGTCGCCGTTTGGAATCTCATTATTTCGTGCACGTGCCGAGTAAACCTAGGTCGTGCGATCACGTTCGTAATGTCGTCACTCTGCCTCGAAGCTCCATTTCTTCACGGCGCTCCTTATCGTTATCGCGAATACGATTTCGGGTTGCGTGACTTTTTCGAGCACCTGACACAACCGGCCGGGCTCGAGGCTGATTTGAATCGCGCACGCCAGGAGTTTCGTCCTTGCATACCTCCTTTTTTTCTCTCTTTCTCTCCGACTTGTTCGGGAGCGTGTGCGGTATCGCCGGACGGGGTTTCGGCGGCCGTTTGTCACGCGCGCGTTTCCTCACGCATGTCCCACGCTGACGTCAAATACATGGCTTATCATATTTCGCGGAATAGGTGCCTTGAATGTTCAGGAGTATCTATCGTACGATGTTCGCGCGAAGGTATTCTAGAAAGTGAAGCGAAAACACTTCGGGCTTTCTCCCGCTTTTCTCACGCGCCAATCGGCTCTTCTAAAGATACGCCTGACGCTCATCGATGCGTAGTAATAAATTGGGGAATCTTAATTCAGTGAATCGATTCATAGAAATAAATTAAAATGCTTGTAACGTGTAGCATCTTTAACACTCGTCTCGCGGATACTGGGTCAGTTTTGACCCATCCCCGATATCAAGCTACGCACGATGGCGGTCAAAAGAAAGTTTAAAATTTACATTTTTACACGGATTTATGTAAATCGGTGGAACTTAAATTTTTAGATGTAATTCCATCTAATTGGAGCTATCTGATTTCTCTTACAATCACGTTTTAAACTTCCTTTTAACCATTACTGTATATTAAATCCTTACTACCGAAACCTCTGCGAAGTATCCACCCCACGATTAGTCAAATACAGCAACCAGTAATTCAAAAAGATTGTATCTTCTTGCTCCCAATATTCGAATTTTTTCCCAAAAAATTTATTGTGCATCGATTCGTCCACTTGTTTCCAAAGAAAGTATCGAATTCGCAAGACGAAATATTCTCTCAGCGTATGGCGATAAACTCGCACTTCCCCTTGGCGATTATACGGAGCGATTTTTATGAATGAAACTGATTTCGCGTGCAATATATGTATCGTTTTATCGGTCGTGGAATATTTACGGTTTCTCGTCGGCGAACAATCGGAATCTGTCAGGTGCACGCGCTTACATAATGCGTCAAGATCGTTTTGTATTTTATACGTTGTCAATGGGAAGACAATTAATTTTTCAGACCCGCTCTATTGAGAATTATCAACGTCGTGTTACTATTCTTTTCTTCTTTCCTCTCCCCCCCCCCCATTTTTTTTTAAATGTAGACGTCACTTCATCATCGCGTGATAATTTTGTTACAGACGTTGAGGAGGAAGGAGCGAGAATGCGAGCACGAAATGGAAAAGCTCGCCAGGGAGAAGATAGCTGCTCAACAAAGATTATTGGCTTTGAAGAAGGAGCTCGCGGCTACATGGGATCACATTGATTTTAATACTCTTTTGCCCGAGCAGAGTTCGGTTGTCGACGCGACAGCTACGAAAAGTGGTAGGTTTAATAATCACGCGGATATGGTAGTTGAAGAATAATTAGTTAGAATGTAGATAGCAGGTATCTTTTCAGTCATTAAACGGAAGGGACTTTCTGTTAGATGTTAACCATTTGAGACCAAACTTTCAATTGAATAGGATTATATAAAAAAAATCTAGTTTTCCCTTCGATTTTGTTAAGACTCCCTCGAATCCGAAGCCTCGAGCGCGCGCTTGTATCCGCGCTTTTACCTGTGATACAAAACACTTGGTCCCTAATGGTTCAACCAAGAACCGACTTGTTGAGAGAGAAAAAAAGATAACATCATGTGAAATACTGTTGCAGAATAATTAAGAGTACTAAATAAGCTGAATATTTTCACCCATTTCGAAGCTGTTAAATTACAATCTTTTCATAAGTAACTGGAAGTCACGTTTAAATTAACACTGGCGCATGGAATCTCTATAAAAAATTCAATCAAACCAGAGATGGGCAATATTTTTATTTAAATAAAATTTCGAATGACGAATAAAAGTTAAAAAAAAAAAAATTATTCGTCACGCGTCGAGTAAAGTTAACTCGGATTATACCGGATAACGAACGAATGACGAATAATTTTTGTTAAATAAATATTTTGCCTATCACTGAATCATACTATACACAACTTCCCTGGACAACCAATTTCATAACAGACAAAACCTCCAATGGGGAAATTATATTCCCCATTTCCAGCTTACTTCCTCACCAAATAATTGATCAACAGATTGCGAAGCAGCCTGTACTAAAAACTGCCCGAAATCGAGTCTTAATCGACCTGTTGCCCGTGAAAGTTTCAGAGAACATGGAGGTGGACGTGACTGGGCTCGCTCGGGGTGGCACCAGGTACAGTAGTACCAGTAGCCTGAGCAGCGCGGCCACAGCCAGTTCACCGCAGACCCTTCAAACCGCCAGCACCGCTTCCAATATTCATAATCAAGTCGCGACCGCGGCCGTTGTCTGTCAGACGCAGGGTCTGAACCTCGCGCAAAGTTCCAGGGAAAGTCCGCCTGCAAGTTCAAGTCCTGGAGCGCCCACGCCTAGCATTCCTACTCCAGCACAGGTGAGCGCAGAGACAATGGTACTGTTACTGTCCCAATGCTCGAGAAAAGGAAGTTCGCTATGCCATGCGATGCTGTGTTTTAACTTAGCTTATCGTGGAAACGCTTCCATAAGAATGTATCGAAGCTAATTTTTTCTTAAAACGTAGCATCCACGGGTCCCAGCATCAATCCCGGCTGGGGAAATAAAATCGGTGTCTCGATTGTTTTTCAGTGCATCGAACGGCTCCACTATGCATCGAGCGTTTGTGTGCGACACGGTGCAGTAGAGAATAATTACAGTAAACCCTCCTATAACGCGGTACGAATTAATACCATTTGCACTACGTAATTCTGAGTCTCTTAAAACGCGGTACGAATTAATCGCGTTACAAGAGGCTTTACTGTATTGCGCATTTCACGCGCGAGGATTGTTTCTAGGGCGAGTTCCATTTACGCCCAAATCGCACGCAACGTCCGCGATTTTCATTAAGGTATATGGGTTTTCCTATACGCGACTGGAGTCAACGTCGATAATTACACAGTCGTAATTTTCTCGAAAATGAAGCGCGATATCAACAAATTTTATTCCTCTTTCTCGACTTATCTTCTTGTTATGAGTCGAAAAGAAACAGCAACTTTTTTTTATATCGCTCATTTTCCAGTAAATCGACTTTCAAATTCTTCAGGTAGCGTCCAATCGCGTGCAGGAAAACCTACCTTAATGAAAATCACGGGCGATTTGGGCGTAAGTGGAGTTCGCCCTGCGAGTTCCTATGAACATTGGCGCTCAAGGTGCAACATCTTTCCGGGAGCTGAATGCATCGTTGCTTTATTACGGAGAGGGAATAGAATTTTCCATGATTGTTTTACGCGGCTAGTCACTTGAAGGTTTACGATAAAGTAGCGGTGCAACATATGTGATAGAAGCAATAGCGACGATGCATAAATAATAGAAAACGCCTGTTGAAGTGCTGGTGAATTTCATACACCTCGAGGTCCTTAAAGTGCTATGCCCTAATCGCTCTCCCATGTTCATTCTGTCTGCCCTGTTTAACCCTAGAAATTGTCCGGTGTTCCAGGAGAAAGTGAACAGTTCACCGGCCGGCATGGTGCAGCAGTCGCACCAGCTGCACCTGCCGATCAGCGCTCAGATGCTGAACACGAGTCAAGGTTTGGCTACGATCGTCCCGACCCTCCAGCACATCGGGCCCAGCCTGAGGGTGATACCCGGCGACACGAGGCAGCTCCTCGTCACGCACACCGCCGGCAACAGCGAGTCCCGACCGCTGACGCTGGCCGTGCAGAATTCCTCCGATCAATCGAGGCCGCTGATCGCCGTGCAATCGAACACTGGAAGTGAGCCAAGGCCCGTGGCTCTGGTCGTTCACTCGTCCACGGCCAACGACAACAGGGTAACGTTCGTGCATTCTAATCTGTCGAACAACGACAGGCCGTTGGCCCTAGCCGTGCAGTCGTCCGCCAATGACGTCAGGCCTGTCACATTCGTGCATTCGACGAACGAGGGAAGGCCGTTAGTCCTCGCGGCCCATTCTCCTGCACTGAACGTGACGAGTGAGTAACTTCCGTTGTCCCCATGCGAACGCAGTTACGAGTAGCTCCCTCCCAACGCTGATCCTTGGACCACGGGGCGGTTCGCGGCCGCAACTATCAGGATTACCTCGAACCCTTTAACCACCGCGTGGTTCTGCGGGGGAAAATAGCCCCTGCGAGCGTCACCTTAGTCGCGCCCGTTCAAACCTATCGTAGGCACTTCTCTAAACTGTTTTAATTCGCAACGTTGCTGTTCCCGCGTCGTCGATTTTACTTGCAATCGAAAGGGGCATTCGGTGCTGCGATGGGACACGGGTTACGGTTTCTTGTGACTTATACAGATCAGCTTTAAAAATGCTAGGGGGACCTATGCTGCGTTTGTAGTTAAAAGGTTAACGTGGAACCTGGACCGTTTGGTTTTAGGAGTACCTATTTGTGATTGGCGATAGGTCCAAGCGTACGTTTATGGTCTTCTAGTACTGTTAATGAGCGGGATTGAAGGCATTATATACCAAGGACAGGTCGCACTGTTGCGGTTCTGTAATGAATTGGTGCCAGAGTAAACTATTCGTTTACACAGCGACTCGTGCGAATCTCCTGCACGCGGAGCTTCGAAAATGGCTGACAAATTCTGAGACTGTTTATATTATTCCTTCGAGGGCAATTTAAAATTTGAAGTCACTCATGGGTGAAGCCTGCAACTCCCTTATCACTTGATACTTGCAGTTGATTACAAAATATTCTTCTTCAATTGTAGTTTATTAGCTTACACTGGTGTATCAAGTACCTTGCAGGTACATCGGGTGGCCAAATCATTATACTCAAACAAAAAGCTTCGAGATTTTGTAAGTTTAAGCGATGGAATCGCTGTGTCTCTGCGCAAAATGGTCGCGAAAAATATTCAAGAACGCATTTTAACGCTTGAAATCTCTAGTTTTTGAATGAAGGACTCATTTTTGCATCCATTATGATACTGTTTTATGAAGATAAAGCGCAAGAAACGAAGTTTCAGAAATTTCTGTCTAGTTTTTTCCGGTAAATCCAACCAAGAGTTCATATAGAGCAAACATCTCTCTTTAATTTCCTTCTTTTCTTCTTGTGTCGTATGATTTTTATTGACCGAGTTATTCGCGCTCAATGCAAAACAGGTACTTTTCACTTTGAACACCTATAACTTGCGAACTCATGATCGTAGTGAAATTTTCACGAGTGTTTTGGAGAGCTGACAAAGTTTCCTTTCAGACCCTTTAGTCGCTAATTTACATTTAAAAATTATTCCAAAAATTGACGAGAATGTTTCGAGTAGAATAATTTGGCCGCCCTCTGTACATTAAATCAAACATTTATTTTACAAGTAGTTTCGATGCCAGCGAAACAATACTAGATCATCGAATTGGTGCGGCGATAGTGTTTTACTTACTCACCTCCTCGATTCGTTTAAATCCCCATTATAAAGCACCCTTCATTTCGGCCCTGTTTGCTGAAGTTTTAAGTGGAGTCGGGATCGACATTAACAATTACGAACCGTGTGTTACAGACGCTCAAACAAGGATAAGAGCAGGAGACGCGCAAACCACGCATAAAATGGTCGGCGGTGTGACACTGGTCGGCGGGAACGGGTCTGAACTGACCAGACTTCCTGGTGGCGCCGAATTGAACATACTGCCGGCAAATGGTACGCTTTACGTTGAATACACTCAATTATCTCCTCTGTTCCAATACAGTCGAACTCCAGGTGTTCGAACTCACTGCTAAATCCTTGCCATTTGTGCTGGGAAGCCATCGCATTGAAACAGTAAGATATCATTGATCTAAATGGTAAATCAGGAATATTTAATTCACCTTATTTCACGCTGGCGCCGCCCCAATATGTCTGGCGTGCCCTCGCACCGATCTGCTTTAAAAATAATGCGAATGCCCCCGGCGATCTGTCGCGACGGACGAATAAACTCGGTGTCCAGTATATGCGAATATATTGAATATCTCGATGGCTGCGATTCTGAGCAGCACTAGCGACGCTGATTTTAAAGATCGTCCTGTATATACGATTATATGTAAAGAATTCACTTAACACAATTGAACAATGCCTGATTTAATCCTACAATCGTACACGACGATGCATAATGTTTAGAAACGAAAGCAGTACGCTCGGTGCTATCAGAAGCTTATCAACTTTCTTGGACTGTGGACGGATGTCCTGAAGTCAGTTTCGAAAATGTCAGCTCCTATTATGAAACCGTGAAATCATTGATTGAAAGGGAGAATCTAGACTTCTGTCCATCCGTGCCGCCTTTGCGTCTCAACGTGCTCTCGCATAAACGGAGGGTTCTGCTGCACCGCTACGCCGACCGAAAAGTGTCGCGCGCAAGGTGCAATGAAACTGAATGGCATCGCACACCAAAGGCAGGTCGCATCGTTGCGATTTTGTAATTGAAACTGTGCCAGAGAAAGCTATTCATTCGCAGAGCGACCCGCGCGAAAATTGCACGTGTCGCTTTGAAAATGGCTGACAAAATTCTGAAACTATTAAGTTGAGTCGTGCGTAACTTCCGATTCTCTCGTGTCAAGAAATCTGTTACGCCTGCGTCGACTGTATCGGCCGCGGCAGTCTTAGCAAGCGGCAAATGTCTCGACGTAAAGATACGCGGTGCACGAGTCCCCGGATCTGTTGAACTCTAAACCCGCGTATCGACTTTGCGGGGGATTCCTCGCGAGACACGCCTCGCGGAGTGGAGAGCCTGGAGACTACCTCGACACGATCAGTTTGCGCGAAGTGAAAAGGAACGGGGAATCCACTCCGCGAGGCGTGCCTCGCGAGGAAGCCTCGCAAAGTCGTTACCCTGCTAAAGGTAGGCTCTCACTACCCCTCGCCTCGCCTCGGCGCATCATCTTTTCGCACTTACATCTGGGCTCGCGTCGCCTCGGGTTTTCCGTGGCTGAGGCTATCCGAGCTTGCCTCGGTTCACGTTTTTGGCCATTTGCTCAGAGAACCTGTTCCTCCCTCTTATAGCGGTCACCGAAAACGGTGGCTTCGCCTTCACTCGCGCTATGCCTCGGCTCGCCTCGTCTCTCTTCCTCAAAATATTCTCGAGGAACAGTCCGCGGCACGGAGTCGAATCCGTGGCGATGCGTAGTAAGAGCCTACCTTAACGCAGGGCGAAGACTCGCAGCTACGTCTGCAAAACACAGTTAAAGCCAAAGCCTAAAGGCGAGTACCAAAACTGTATCTGCTTCCAACTCCTACAAGCCTCTCCATTGCTCGGTACACCAGCGCCTAATACTCAACACCCTGACACAAATCGTATATACATGGATATAGCATTCAGAGCTTGAAAAAGACCTTGAAAAGGACAGTCAATGAATGTGCTGTGGAATTAGTTAAACTTTGCCCGTCAGTATCCTTTAGCTGCGAAGGAACGCCGACGCCACTCGGGGCGCCAGCGATTGAAGCTAGAAACTCCGGGAGCCCCTTGAAAGTTACTCGTGACTCAACCTGATACTTGCCCAGACCTTCGCGACATATATCATCATGCGATTAACGTTATCGGTTGCAGGATTAACGCTGAGCCACGCGGGTGTATCGCTCCAAACGGCGACAGGTAAAGCGGGCTCGACCGTGATGCAGAACGCTCCGTCCACAGATGGTATAGCTCACATCGTTGGCCCCCACACGCCTCTCTCCGGGCTGACACCTATCGTCACTCCTATGACCGTTGTCTCGCAAGGGAGTCAAGTGACCGCTCACATTCTCGCCCCGTCTAGCCTCGCCGGAAAGATGATCACCACCCCGATACTCAAGTCCGTGGCGCAGATGCCGATCGTGAACGCTCAGTATATCAACACCACGACCCTGGTCAAGCCCGTCGTGGTCGTCAGCAGCCCGTCTACGTCAACGACGCCTTCCAGCGCGCAACCCTCCTCGACCACGCACTCGACCGTCTGACAGAATCAAAGGAAAGTGAGATTAGTTTGAGAACAGGCCGGATCGCGCCGCCAGTGCGCCGCGGCGGCGTCGCTGGTCAACGATCGGAGCGGCGGAGCGTCCCGCCGCCAGCCGAGGGGCGACGCCGAGCTGGACCCGGCTCAACGGGCCGCAGGCAACGGAGCTGCAGTGTCCGTCGCGCTCTACCCGACGTCGAAGGGGGCCCTTCTATTTCTCACCGTTCAACTTGCGTTCCTTCGTCTTTAAATTCGATGTTTCGTAGAAGCTCTTCCAAAGAGTAAACCGACTGAGAGGGCGCGCCGAGGCGGGGGCCCCTTGCTCAACATTGTGCGATTCTGCACGGTACCTTGGATCGCGACTGGAAGTAGTACTTATCGGGCGATTAGTCGGGGCGCGGGAAACATCGCGGGAACGACGACGCGCGGGGGCAGCTGAGAATTCGAATAGAATCTTTCCAGCCGGTTAGACACTGTCGCAGAGCTCGAGATGCACGGCCCTCGCGGGGGAATCGAACGAGCTGGGGGAAGGGGACAAAAAAAAAATCGAAACGTCCCCAGCCCCGTCGGTTTCCCCCGCGGGGACCGTCGAATTGCTTTTAGTCGCATTACTGATCGAACTGCCACCTCCTCGCAATCGTTTTCTTGTTCACTTGTCAATTAAAAGGAGCTTCTGTTGGGGTATTGTTGTTCGGGCGGGGACGTAACCCTGCGCATATGTTTTTATCGTGTAGTACCGAGGAGTCTCTAATGGGCAGGCTAACGGAAACAACCCAACTAGTGGTGCAATCTCGTTTTGTACGATTTTTAAACCGCCTGACCGGCGCATTGAAATTGATACTGTCTCTTTCCGGTACCTTGTTGCAATTGAAGAAGTTCTGCGGTGGCAGAATAAGGGGATGGGGAGGGTGGGAGAGGGGGGGGGGGGAGTGTGAGGGTGTTGAAACGCGACTGTGTTTGACGAGTGATGTTAAATTAAATGAATTGTATGATAAGATTGGTTGAGATGTTTGAAAATTGATTGATCGAAATCTCGGGATCGGATGGATGATAACGCTTGCGCTTTTTAAATTAATCATACAGTGGCTGTGGAGTAACGATTATTCGGACTTTAATTATCGTACGCCTGTATTTACTTTCGGAAGGGATTAGGATCGTAAATCGATAGTTTCGTCGTGTTCGAAGCACGCGCCGAGGGACACGCGCGGGGTGGGAAGGGGGGGGGGGGTTATTGTTTATAATATAACGTGCTCAAGTATTTATTCGCTTATATTTATTACTACAAACGTAGCTGAGCATCAGAACGTTCGCCTTGGCTTCTTGATTTCCATACCACTAATGGGCCTGAAATTTCATTGTACGCTCAGCTGTGACTAGGAAAAGGAAAAACAAAAAGTGTTACGAGATACGTGTGCGTACGTTTCAATGCGGTAATTAAGTTTCCTTTTTCTTTCTTTCTTTCTTCTTTCGTTTCTCTTTTCGAATGTGTACATGTAAAAGGCTCTCGCTAACGATCGCGGACGGAACGTTATTATTTTGCATAATAATTCGCAAGCGTTGGAACGAACAAACGGACGTCGCGGACTTCTTATCGCGTTATCGGGAAAGGCTGGAACTGGTCGTATACACGTACTGATCGATCACCGTACTATTCTTAAATCGCTTTCTACGCGTGAAACGAGAAATTCACGTTTCTTTCTGCGAACATTAAATTTCGATGTTTCGTTTGATATACTCGATGCGAGACCGTTAACGGTGCTTGTTCGGCTTAGGTAGAATTAAAGTGGCAAACGATGGAAGCTCGGGGGGGGGGGGGGGGATCGAACCAGAAGGCTTGGGGCATTGTTCGAGCGTCCTGTTAAAATCCTTTTTAATCGGGACGATACATCTCGTTTAAGCTTCGTCCCTCGCAATCACAGCTTTATCGAGGACGGACGACTACAGAAGTACGAAGCAAGCTCTCTGGCGATGGAAAATTTTTTAATACTTTTTAGGCCCTGTCACCGCGTGTACTTCTGTAATGTACGATACTCGTCGATCAATCACACCGAAGCGAATTGAACGAAGATTTTCTTGAGAAACAGATCCGACGCTACGGCTTGCAGGCATAGTAGACCTTTAGTGGTCACTTGATCTCTACTACAATTTCGTGAATCCCGTGAATCGAAAAATTCCACACTGGTCTAGAGTAGCGAGCGTTTATTCTTTGCACGATAAAAAAGGCACCCCGGAATTAACGAAATTAAAAAAAAAAAGAAGAACGGCACGCGACCATAGAAGCGATGATGCTCGTTCGAGATTCGAGCAAACATTCGATCGCTACTTATCACACGCTTGTGCAACTGTTAACGGTCTCTTTCGGATGTCACGATTTGTACACTAGTATTATTATTACTTGTATCTGCGTATACACATATATATATCTTGTTTTTTTTTTGTATTTTTTAAATTATTTAATCAAAGGCTTGGTCAGTCAGTCGATAAGCTGATGTCATTGTACGTATGTAACATGCGTGGGGCGCTGTGTCTCTAGATCTATCATCGAATTCGTTAAAGGATTTATATATTAAGTTATTGGTTAACGGGGGAGCGGTGTCGTCTTCGATAACGGCATGCAAGGAACTTCTGTGAATTCTCCATCATACGAGACCGTCGAAAATGTCACCCTGGTTCTCGCGCGACGCTCCATGACCTGTGAAATGTGATCCGGGACCGAAGAACACCTTTATACGTTCGTTTTTTTTTGTTATTCATAGTTATACTGCTCATTGAAACGAGAGGTGGCGTCGTTTCCGGAGAATCCTGAAGAACGAGATTATTTTCAGGGACGAAAGAAATGTTGCCCATTTGACTTTTCCATTGTGATGAATTATTATTACAGGCTGTTGATACAGCGATGTCCTTCTTTTTTTTTTATGGAACTCGACTGAACTTGCGGAGCATGCAGATTATTTTAAGTGTCGAATACTTTATTCAGCGACAAGGTCACTCGAGTAGATGATCCCACGCATCATCCTGATCAGTATACTAAACTGCTCCGAGCGAGCGGTTAATAATTTCTTTAGTGAAATGACTATTGTCTGACTCCGTTCCCACGGCGAGCGCGCGGGGCAGCGAGAGGTGTTTAATTGCGACTTCGCCGGGACGCGCGTGTTTCAATAAAATACCGAGTATATAAAATTATCATAGGCGTTACGTGATATCGATGGACTTTATCTACAATTGCGCTACTAAATTAGTAGAGCTTTAGAGTAATGACACTACTGAACCAGTAGGGTTAGAAAGTAGAGACGGTATTTTATTGCAACATGCGCGCGCGATGGCGTGAAACACAATTTGTCTAGCGTACGGTAGCGTGCAGTTTGATTCGCGGTGCCATCGAACGGTAGATGATTCTTCGCCCGAAACGTAGTCAAAACTGTAAAAACCCTGTCCTCGACGCGGTTTCCTTTTCAAAAAAAAAAAAGAAAAAAAAGTCACCTTGGAATCTGTTGAGAGCAAGTATGCTCGGTGCCCCCGGTCGTTTTATGCCCTTCGAAAACTGGGGGTCCATCGAAAGAGCTGTGCTTCGCATTCTCGACGAATTTTTTTAACGAACGATCAGCCTTGTCAACACCGTGCGACGAATCAAACTGCTTAACCACTGTCCAACGTCATTTTCTATGCTTCACTGGCCTCCACTGCGCAACTACGGTGACATTTTCACGTTCCACCCGTACAATGTACGGTGCACAAGATCCGAAAGCTCCCGAGGCGTCGAATACTCGCCTGCCCCCTGGAATCGCTCGGTATCTTCATCGAAGGTACCCTACGGTCGCCTCACGGTTCACTTTCTCTGTATGTTATCTTGGCGTATTTTCGTTTCCTTCGAGTGAAGCCGATGGGAAGAGCGTCGATTCGCAGACATATCCGAGTCATTCACTTCCCCCTTCGGGCGGGTACAGGCGGAATCGGGGCAAGCTTTTGTCGTCCATTGCTGCTGGTCTTCGCGGTCAACGTATAGAGGTCTTTCATTTTATAAATTTAGCGATAATCGCGACTCTCGAGGGAACGTAGCCCCATTCGATTCGCCGTGCGTGTATAGTAGCTGGAACAGGCGTACAGCGTTGTCACGAACTCGGTGTAATGAACATATTTCGAGCATCGGCGCAAGCGTGTTGATCGGAAGCTTTAAGCTCGATCCACACTATCGGTCCGGTAGCGCTTTGTTCTCGATCAAAATCACGAACAATGCGCTGATTATAATCGAGAACACGGCGTGACCGGACCGATAGTGTGGAGATATCGGGCCTTAATCGGAGCCTACGGATCAGTTTGTACCGCCGCTCGATAATTTAATTCGCCACCTCTCTGTACCTGTTCCACTTATTATGACGCCTGTGCACGGTGGTGACCTTCAGTCTCGTTGAAGCGAGAGAGAAAATTCACGCGATCTCTCGCGGCTGGCCGTTAAATTATCACGGAGGAAATTCGTATCCGCGCGCGCACTAGTCATTCCCGTTCCCTCCTTCGTTAACGCGGCCGACGGGTCCACTGGGCTTTCGAACCGCAACAGAATTCGGCGCAATTTCCCCTGAATCCAATCTCGAGTGGTGCAATGGATGTAAATAGTCGTACTAGATGTTCGGGGCATTCTTGAGCTGGTAAAACCGCGGCCAACAAGGAACGGCGGCGGACGATCGTTTAATTGGTCCGTGGGACCAGAGGACGAGCGACTTCTCGGCCCCGTCCCCTCTCTCCCCTCCCGCCGATTAGCGAACCTCGAGGGCGCGATAGTTGATTATTCTGTCTCGCCACTCTGCCACCGTTATTCGCCGTCGTGGCTCCTTCGTAGGTTGGATCTCCGAGCTGTCCTGTAAATTCTGCGCTGATTTTCGTTCGCTTCTGGCCGAGGTAGCTTAGAGACGTTTTCGTTGGGAAGGAGTCCGAGTGTCGTTCGTTTCGAGTCGGACGGAACGAGGCGTTGTAAAGGAAGCCGGTATCAGGATGAATCAAAGTAGAAACGCGGTCGTATCTTGCTGTCGCGTAGCGGGTACGAGCGGCGACTGTCGAGAGAGGGAGAGATGAAAAGCGATAATAATAATAATAGTAGTAATAATTATGGTAATTACGATAATAATAATAAAAAAATATCCTTTTTGTATATAGAACTCGTCGGTCGGCGGTAGCCCCGCCACGGGGCGAGCTCGGTCGACGATGGGGGACAGTATATATGGAGAACGCGTGCGGGGGAATATTATGTGTACATGAACAATGTGATATAAGTAATTAATAAAATTACTTAGCACTATAGCGTTTAAGCAAAACTGTTAAACTGTTTACAGCGTAGACATACGATGCTAACTATTATTTACTAACATCCTAAACAAAAAAAAAAAATTAAGAACCGTAAGGGAATCTAATTGTACATAGGATTACGAGAGAGCGAGAGAGAGAGACAGTAAGATCGAAAAATGAGAGAGAGAGAGAGAGAGAAGTAGAGTGAGAGGAAATCACGAGATATAATTAATTATATTAAAATCGAGAGACGAAAAGAATGAAGATCGACGAATACGGGAGAAATTTGAGAGAGTGAGAAATTTTTCTGGACATTATTCGATAAACAGTTGTTCGAACCGTGTGTCTTCTTGTGTATCCCTCGTGATATAGAGCCTGTAGATTATATATTTCTCGCGTGAATGTGAAAAAACAACGAGGAGAATATGTGTGGGCCGAGCGTTCTAGTAAGAGTGTTGTTGTTGTTGTAGTCTATATGTCGAATTTTGTTATATGCCGTCGATGGTATATGAAGCACGGTGTATATCACGAACCTTCGAACAACTTGTTGTGCATTGAAAAGAAACGGTAAATGAGAGATTGAGAAAAAAAGATATAGATGCGTGAAAATGATGCGCGAAGCGAATCGTCTGTGGGTGGGGCGGGGGGGGGGGGGATGGGGCTGGGGCTGGGGAGGGAGGGGGAACACGTCGACCCCACGACGCGAACAACACCTTTTGTTTTCGAAAATAATGCGACAAATTTCAATACAATCTATTACAATAAAAAACGTAAGCGTGAACCGTTGCCCAGCCCTCTTTCTGTTCACCTTAGAACAACGTTCCTGGAACACCACCGCGCGAGACTGATTCGAATATTGATGGCGTTAGCGCCATTGAGCTCTATACCGACTGGAGAGTGAACAGAGCAATGGCGGCCGATCAGGCAAGGAACACAAATTAGTGGGTAGAGCTGTCCCTGTCCCGCGCGGCATCTATACCGATCTATACGGTCTATACCCCCACCACACGCAAATTTACTACAGGATAGTAGAGATATAGAGAGGGATAGTAGGAAGGAGAAGGATACATTCACCCACTATTTTCCATTTCTCTCTGACCGCTGTCGCCTCTACTTCTTCCCACTGCTGTTCACACTCCAGTTAATATAGAGCTCAATGGTTAGCTCAGAGTCTGGCCCATTTCAATATTATATTTTGAGTTCGAAATGTTTTTTAATTTTAAGCTTGACGCGAGGAGAAGACTAACTTCGTTCAAGTTGATATTTAAAATACCGTGGGCTATTGCTAAATGAATGCGGTGTAGAAAGGCCATTTCTTTTTAAACGTGCTTTGCGTCGCGCGTAACACACGGGCGGCGGCAAAATTGCGAATACGAATTCCGCGTTGTTGGGAGGGTACGAGTACGTACATAGGTTGTGAATGAATAATTTCTTTTAAGTTGTTCCATTTAATAAGATTCTACTGCAAGCATGGCTGTCAGGTAAGTAGGACAAAAAGCTCAATGTTTACAGATAGTTTACTTAGTTGATTCTGTTATTTAGATTTGCCCGATTTGCGAAGAACATCGAATAAGTAGCTATTTCACATCCTGAAAATTTTTATTATAAAAATAGAATTCTTTGTGCTTCTAGAATTTAGATTATCAAGTTATGAATTATGGGCATTCGGTAGTTAATTATATACTTTCATGATTACATTTCTATCATACAGACTACATAGGCCGTTATTTTTGGAATGTAGTAATTACCACTCGTTAACAAGTTTATATAAATTTAACCGTTAAATACAGTGTTAATTGATAGCTCACTTCAATCCAGCTCGACTCGTGAAGCTATAAAGGGAGGGGGGAGGAGGCGGGGCTACGGATAAATTTTTGTGCGATTTTATTAAGAATTTCGAAGCAAAGTGTGCACGATTCTTTTGTTTGAAGAGTCCAAGTTCTTTGAAAAACTACATAATTCAATAGAAACAGTACAGGAATGAGGTTAGAATCGACGCGTCGAATACATGTAATTGGTTCTAATGCATTCTAATGTGTGTCTACTATATAGTCACTTTTGGAATATAGTTAACCTATCCTGGTTATTCGGGGGCCATCCTAGCGCCGTATGCCATAATGTAATTACCCAAAACATCACGATAGTTTCTAACATCTTCGACGATATATTCTCGAAAACGCAATTTGGCACAGAATAGCAGTAAACTGCGCATATAATAGTACTTATTATCACGATATAAGGATATCGTGCTTATTATAAGGGAAACAATACAAAATCGAAATTATCCGTATTTGTTATTCTGGTGCAGAGTTTACACATATAAGTTCACTGGAACATTCGAGCATCAGTTGACATTTTGCCAGAAAAACTGACAAATAAATGTTAATTGTTAGAATATTGTTTTAACAGATGAATTTATAATTTTTCTAAAACCTGTACAGGAGAATAAATTTTTCTTTAAAAAAATATGTGATCTTTAAATTGTTACTTCAACAGAAACATTCGTAATTCGCAGACTTCGAATTACCCAGTTTTACCCGTGCTGAACTCTAATTCCTACCACGCGTAGCGTTACAATCTGTTACGAGATTTCATCGGTAACGTTGCATGTGACACTAAAATGGTAATCGCCGTAATGGCCGTTCGTCGTCTGGTCTTTAGTTCGTCCACCGCCGCAACGCAACTACAAATACTTGCGAATTGTAAGAAACGAGTTGCACGCAATGGCGTGGGTGTAATCCGAGGAAATTCATCAGATGTTTCCCTGAGAGACTAAAACTGGCTGTTCGTCCATCCACAGATGAGATATAGGATAGACCTATCACCTTATGGATGTCGTGTCGTCACCCAACTGTGTTACCGACCCGTAATTACACGCGTTCCAAACCAGAGGCAGAAAAATGCATTGGTTGATAGTTCTATCCTATACCTCGTCTGTGGTTCATCGCCGCAACGCAACCTCATCCGTGACGTAACGAAACACCGGCAATAGAAGGAAAGAATAGCACGCTCGCGCAGGAGATAGCGATCGATGGTGCCCTCTGTCGTTTGAAGCTGGAATCACTTATGCATAGTTACGATCCACATTGCACAGTGCTGAGGGGGAGGGGCACAGACGGTCGCCGTTTCTCTTTTCCGGTTTACTCTTATTCCCATTTAATTGGCCGGGTGGCACGGGTCGGTGTTTTCGGTTGTGTTCGCGTTGGATTTCCGGGCGGCCCCAGCTCGACGGTGGAGAGCCGCGTTCATGCACGACACGAGACGAGCAAACGGGCCGGTGCGGGACTCGGGCGTCCAAGCCGTTGGTTAGGTTCGGTCAGCTGGTCGTTCGTGGGGATCGCCTTGAATGTCGGCGTACAAGCGCGCGGGGCAGTTGGCTCTCGCCAGGGCTCCAGGAAGGATGCGCGATCGGGGGTGTGCGCTTCACAAGACTGCCACCGGTTTCCTGCGTGCCGGCCGCTTTACGGTCTACAACGCGGCACCATAGCCTCGGTCATTCAGTAACAACAATCGTCGTCGGGCTTATCCAACCGTCCTGTGCGCGAACAGTGCTCGACTGTGTGCATCCGCGGGGGGAATAAGGGAATTCAGCCTCGTGAACGGAGCTTCCGCGGCCAGCGTCGTGTAACGGTGTACTTGCGCGTTCTCTGCACAGCTGAAGAAAGAGGGCCGAGAAAAACTTGCGCCCGCAAAGGTTAGAAACGACGATACATATGACTCCTAAACGCGACAACGCTGACGCACCTCGGCACTTTTCACGGCGCGCTTAGGTTAAGTGTCAGCCGTCATTCTGGCGGCATTGCCGAATCACAAATTCGAGTGAGATGAGACACGTCTGGTGTCGGTTACGCTGAGGATCATTCCTACGGATGTCACCACGGCCCGCGTGCATCTTTCATTCCGTGAATGAGCGATAAACATTGGTCGTTGTCGCGGGGAAACGGAGAGGAAGCCTCTCGCCATTGCAACAGGGCCAAATCCAGCGTAATTGTGCGCGTTCGTTGGTGCAGCGTGAGCTACCGCAAAAACACGCCGGTCGATACGTTGGACCACGTCGAAAACGGATTTCTGAAGATTCTCTGACAACGCCGTAGGAATCGTCTTTCACGTTTCTGTTACCGACCGATGCATATACATATATATATATACACACATACAGTTCATATATATATACATGTACATCCAGGGCGACGTTTACTGAATACGTTTACTGGGGCTGTGCAAGTTTCCACGAATCGAACGTATTAATCAATCCCAAGGAACGAACGAATAGTGTGATGTTAGCCGTCTGTGACGTTTTCGACTCATCGAATTTTGGAGCCGTGGACGCGTCGATTGTTTATGTTCGACCGTGTTCCAGATGCGAGAGACTGGAAGGAAGCGTATGCAACTTGGCGACAGAAATCCACGCTTGACGGGCGCCAGCGAATCATAAGGGCCGGTGTTACGACGTCACTTAATGGCTCGCATGATTTTCGTACTTAATTCAAAACCTAACCTCAACGCGAGTAGTACACGTCTGTTACCGGCATAATCGCAAAGCGTCGTCGTCCTTTCGATTTTAATCGGGAACGGGATTCACCGAATCACGCTCTGAAGTCGCCCTTATCCGAGCCACCGGCCGATTCGTACTTAAAACCGTTCGATCTCGGGAGGAAACACTGTGCCGGCGTTAGGAAGTTTCTCGGCCGTGCATCGAGGTTCAGTGGCGGAAGATTTTCTCAGTGAGGTGCAGCACGAAGAATTAACGAAACGCTTCGCGGCACAAAAACGCCGGCGATTTCGCACGCAACGAAAGATTGCCGAGGCTGGCAAGAGGGAACTTAAGTTTAGCGGACGCCGGATCGATTACGCAAATTAACGACACCGCTTCCAGACAACTTTTCGACAGTGCAGCGCATTGTATCAAGGTAACTGTCTATTTTCGTATCGTGCATTTCGTATAACGTGTTACGTGCCTGTTCGCGATCAATTTTATGCAACGTCTTGCACGCTTAGATTTAGAAATTGCACTTGAATAAGTACTGCTAAAACATGTTCCCTTCGAATCTTAAGTTACATTTCTTGGGAAGTAGTTTACATAAGTCGCGTGGGTGCTTTGCCAGTCTTTGGGGGGGGGGGGGGGGGGGTTGCTCCTTTATCGTTCTGTGAAATGAAAATACGTATAAATTTCTGTTAGCGGATACCATTTTCGTACTATTTTTCTTACACAGAAAATACATCCAATTTTTTTTTAATATATTTCCATCGTCCTCGTACATTTTTCGTAAACAAGTGGATTGTAATATTTCGTGGCGGCCACGCTGTACAGTCGGTATATTGCATGTATATTGGAAACAATTCGGGACAATTTGTATCCATAGGGGTGGCCTGTTGTCATGCATTATTCCGTTAACAATTTTTCCTTTCAGAATTATGATGTTATTTTCGCTTGATTTTATTTTCGACACGGTATAAATGCATGGGTGATTATCGTAAAATTACTTCTGTATACTGTGTATCGAGTTTTACTTCAAAGTTACGATACAATACAATTATGAATTGATAATAAATATTACTGTATTAATTTATGGGCTCTTTGGAATGGGAGGATATGCAACTTACCCTAGAATATACATTTATTTTTTTTTTAACGAGGCACTATAGGTTCAATTGTGTGTAAATGTTTTCGTAATCACTTAGCCGTGTACGTTAGTACGATTGACGAACGTGTCGCCGTTAGACTATTAATTATCCGCGTTAATTACCGTTACATATGCGGGTAAATCGATGCCTCGTTCGATGAACTTTATGCGCGTGCCACTGAACGTTACACGTTATTGTTGCAATAAAAGTGATTTCCCTTTTGTTTTGTAACGGCTTTTAAATCTCTTTTGTTCGGACTCGTTCGTACACGAGAAGGACGCAGTGAAATTAAACAATATGTTTCATTAAACCTCTTTATAGTACTTTCAAGACATTTTACTTACCTATTTTATATTCTCTTCATTACTTGACTTAAATGAAAATTATCTAACGTTTATTCCTGCTCATTATCTACTAGATATCATTAAATTTTTAATTTTAAATTTATTAAATTTATTTCGTGAATATAGTATAACAATTTTTCACTAGGAATGAGAAAAAAAATCGTATATTATTTTTTCCTGCTTTGTAAATCCTAGTAATGGCGGTATTTAACAGTTTTTCGATGCCGTTTCACTTTACACTCCGCCTCGTTTCCCCCAAAATTCTCTTATACCAAATCTCCTCGATTTTTTCGCCAGAAAACAGGCGCGTGAATCGTTAAAGGCGATGATTTATTTAGGTGCATCGCGGATACACTTTTATCCGGCTTGATCGGATTTGACTCTGTTCCCAACGCAAACACTTCGGCTCGGGTCGGTAACGGCCACTTACGTCATCGTCCTATTTTCCAAATATTTGCGATATCGCCGGGGCAGTGCATCTGCGGTGCACTTTCATGGCTATGAGACGTTCGGATTCAACGTACCAATGAAAAACTCCAGGGATCGGTAAATCCGGCTAAACACGCACAGTCGAATGCAAACACTGATCCCCCAATTTTTATTTTCTTACCGGCGAATTAATGGAATGTATCGAGTATAAGTCAGAATTCTTAGTTTCGCAGGAAGACACTTGGAATATTTAACGAGCTATGTAAGATCAGATGATAAATTTTGGACGAATGTTGATAACACGTGTCTCGTTCCATTTGACTTTCAAACTATACTTCAGGTTCGCAAAAGAAATTACAGAATTTGAATTAAATTACAAATTGATCAAAGGAAATTTTATTTTCATTTTATTCTTCATCGTACCCGTCGACATAACTCAACTGTTTTTCTATTTAAAAAAAAAAAATAATGGCGATATTGACTGGCACTATTTGAAAATGCTAGCCTACTTTGCCCGCTCACCCCTTCCCCCCCAACCCTCAATCGTTGTAACAAATTGGGCAGAGTGAACAAACTATCGGCTTGGCATTCATTTTGCCGCACACATTGGCGCAGAAAACACATAAAGCACTCAGAATGTCGTAGACTTGGGGTTTTGTAAACAGTTTGCATTGGCAAGCTCGTTTTGATTGGATACGATGCCCATAATCATGTTTTGCCAAGGAAAATGCATACAGCTATCCCTAGACGGACTAAACTAGAATTCTGCAGTAGAGAGTGAGGCTTGCGGGGGTTAATATAGGCGAATTCGAACGAATGGAGCCCGATAAAGACGTTATCGGGCTCAACTGACACGGTACTAGGCAATCTCGGACGCGCGAGACCGGATATAGATGCTGCTGGCCCTAGGAGACTCGATATAGACAGCTTCGCCACGCGAGAGGAGCGATAGAGACCAGCTAAGACCCGAGTTTGTTTCCGAGGACATCGTGATTCTGTAATTTCAGAGGATTCCCCTAGGGGTTGCATAGGTTCCTGGAGTTCTTTCATGATTCTGTAGATCTTGGGAGCTTCAGAAAGTCCCATTGGTTTCCGGGGACCTCCATGGTTTCCGGGGACCTCCATGGTTTCCGAGGTCCTGCGATTTCTCAGGGCTTTCAGAGATATTAGGAGCTTTAAATGGCTGCATAGCTTTCATAATTCTTTGGGAGCCTGAGGTTTAAGGAGGGTACCATAATTCCGTGGGACCCTGAGATCTATGAGGGGCCATAGTTATCTGTGACCCCAAGGTCTAATGAGGGGCCCCAGAGATCTGCGGAGCTTTACGAGGTTCATTCATGTTCCTGTGTACCTGGAAAGTTCTGTAGGGCTCCCTGGCGCTCAGAGGAGCCGAAGGGTTTAAGGGGTCATTCTGGTTAGACGATTTGAAAAAAATCGATTTTTTTATAACATTTTTCGAAAGTAGATATCCTCAAGAATGTACTGTCAAATTTTCATTGAAAAATTCCAATTATTTTAGCTTCTACATAGGTATTTTGTGGGGAGGGCAGGGCCTCGACCACCATAGATAAAAACTTTGAACGCGTTTTTCTAGGAACGTCATTTTTTCACATGGTGCAGGTAAAATCTCAAAATCTATCGAACCGATTGCTTTATAAATTGAACTGTTTATTCTGCACACCTATACCTCTGGCCGGTACTACAACCAAGTATTTCTGTTGAGTTTAAGCTACTTTTAAAATCGAAAATAGCACAGAAAACACAGGCAAAATACATTGATTCTTGTATTTTGCCCGCCATTTTGTTAATTTTAAGGATAAATCATTTATTCTAGTACGGGCCATAGTGACAGTCGTACTGATCTAGAATCTGTTTGTATTTTTGGTTTCAAATAAGTCCAACTGCTGAAATCACCTGCACGAGCGAGGCATGAATTTTTAAACATGTCATCAAAATCGCCGCCAACATCATTTTAAAAGCAATAATTTTATAACTTTTATATGTTTTATTTACCGTAGAAACGTAGTTTAATCGATAGAAAAAAAGTTTCATTCCATTACTATAATTCCTGTCTTCGCAATAAATTCCTGAAAATCGCTGAATTTATCGGCGCGCTAACCAGAATGACCCCTTAAGGGTCCTACGGTTAAGGACTTCTGAAGTTGCCGTAGGTTTCGACGGACCCAATGTACAAAGGGCATTATTCGTATAATGCTTTTAAGGATGTACCGCGCTTCCATAAAATCGTTATAACTCAGCAACCGTTTAGTTAATTCGTTTAAAATTTTTGGAGCCCAGCAGGAAGATTAAAAAGAACAATCTTACAAATTTTTATCAGCTTGGTACCATTTTGACGATAGGTCTGATAGGGTGAAAGGTTTTCTTTGGAAATTTATTAGACTTAACATTGAAAAAAGAACACTAATTGAATAATATATAGTTTCGCACAATAAGTAGTAATTATTGAGTCGATAAGTTTTTATTTCTATTTTTGGCGAATTTTTCAAACCTGGAGCTGACCGGAAACAAAAATATGCATTCAAAATTTCCAATAAATCGCTCATTTGTTAGAGGAATTTCATCAAACGTGCACCAAACGATGCTGAATTGTTTTTCCACATATTAAGGTAAATGTCCCCATTAGCGACCGTTTAAGAGTGCGACTGGTTCGAAATAGTAATTTTTTTAATAATATAGGACAATGTTTGAATAAAGCATGGATCATTATATTTTTTGAAGTCTCTAGTTTCTTAATCAAATTGATTTTAGAGTGATATTTGACTATTTATACAATAATTATGGTGAAAGTTATATTGGACCTGATGTCCCCTTTATTGACCAACTTACAATTTATCGATTCTCTGCTACAATAATGAAAGAAAATGAATATATTCTCATTATTTTATAATTCTGTATATATTTCCAGTTAATTTGAGTAACTTACTGCATGGATCCATGTATTTTTATTGTAAAATTTACCAGTTTAATGATATCTGTAGTATAACCTCACGTTATTAGAGTCTGTAAAATTTACATGTGAATTTACTTAAAAATGAATGTACGGCTACATAAATAACGTATGCAACTATAAACGAAATACCTCTAATAATAGTTTCTGAACTTTCTGGTTGATATTTTGCTTTCTGTGTTGCAATAAACAATATAAATGAATAATTGGTCACTAATGGGGACGCGGTCAGTAATGGGGACATTTACCTTACACGTCATAAGTCAAAAACTGTAGAAATGGAGCTGCACCCCTCTTGCCGCAAGGTGCACAATTGGCTTAATTTACTCCAGCTTGTAATACATTGCCACTGACACCGCAAGTGTTAGTTAGATACGCCAGTAACACTTTCTTCCCTTCTAATTACTGATCGCTGCAGTTGCTCAACGCGGAACGCACAGCAACAGTAAACTGCTCCCATTAACTTCGCGGAGGAGCACGTCGTTACTCACGCAATAATTATTTGTTACGTTAGTGATAGCAGCGTAAACCATGATAACGCGAATAACGTATTATCTGCGTTTAAATGATGTCATTGACGGTATTCTTCGCGATCGTGCAGACGGAAGTTCCCTTTTCAGAGAGCTAGCAAAATCTTCATCAGAAATTGAATTCGCATGCAGTTAATATTTACGATGTTTTGCTTTATCAATTATAATATAGAAAGATAAAGAAAGACTTGTGAAACCGTGAGTTAAGAAATAAATCTTCTCGGTAATTCTTCATGTTGACTGTGACACTATTAATTAAACACAATAAATGTCACGGTAGCTTTTACTGAGAAGCATCGCGCAGTCGTAGGTATTGAAATTTTTTTAATAACAACTTCCCAGCGGACCTAGAATTCTTACTCTGCTTAGCCATTAAGCTTCCGTTCAGAATCATAACCGACTGGGAAGATCCGTTGTTCCGTGAATTGCTAGTTCTCCGCTATCTCCTATGGCATTTGACATCCCGAAATTCAAAAGCTTTCCACCTGTCAAATCCATTGTGTAAGCATTACTGTCTTTCTATATTTAGCAAGCCTCCTTTTCGTACATTTCCACTGGCTGGAAAAGTCCCTCCCCGCTCGACTTTCACGTAAGTCGTTTAAATCCGTCTGTTCCTCGAAGCATCGTCTCTCCCTCTAGCACGTGCAAATAGCGTGGCTAATCTTTTCGGTAAATATTCCCGCGCACTGATACCGCGCACAATTCAATCCGTGGTAGCCGTTGAACCTCAAACTGAAACGCACAAATGGTCTCCCTGCAGATAGATATTTCGGCCGATTCGCGTGTAGCCAAATTTTATCGACCGGTTGTACCGCGATTTACTGGACGCCCGGTACGTTGCGCGCTGCTGGCATTCATAGTGGTGGAATCCCGGCGGGGGAGATAAGATCGCCCCGGAGTAGATGATCCTCTAATTATTTTCAACAGCAAAGATTACTCTGCCGCTTACGGCGAGCGTACACTCTGACACGCTCGCTCCAGATCTTTCGCCGGGGAGCGCGGCTCGGAGCGGCTGGACCGTAATTCCGAAGACGGTATCGGCAGCGTACATATCGGGGAATGCGCCGGGCCGCGTGGACACGCGGCGCAACAGAGTACGATTAATTGCAAGGTCGCGTAGTAGGGGCGGTTAATTAGTCGGCGTTGTTGCGGAAGAAAGAGGAACGTCACCTCTATTGGAGATGATGGTGATGCACGTGCGCGCGGCCACGTATATCAGGACTATCAGAGCCGGTTCGATATCGCGGCCGAAGTCGAATCGGATTCGCTGCAGACCCGCGCGCTCCGTATCGTACGACGTCGGATTTTTCCCCTCCATTTTCGCCGTGCCCATTTCCCGGAATCCACGTTTCATCACCGTCTGCTAGATTAGCGTCACGCTAAACGATCCCCTTGTTCGTGTCGCTCGAAATAATTAGACGATTGTGCGCAATTGCATCACTCGACAACGCTCGGGGCAATTATTTTTCTGGACAGCGCGGGGGAATACAAGCATTACTCTGTGGTGCGGTTGGGTGACAGGAACGAGCTCTATCATTGTACAAACACAGAAACGTGTTGCAGTTTGGGCTGTGTATGGTAACAGAAATAAGAGAATAATTTAGCGTAAGTCGAGAATGTGAAAAATTGAATTCATTACTTATTTTGTATTACGTCGCGGAATAGGCGCGGGGATCTAAATTTCGCGCAAACGAAAGAGAAATGAAACTTTTTCCAACTGGAACATTCTCATTTCAATGTTGAGAATTTTTATGTCGAGGTGCAAATCCACGACGAGACGGAAATTGCGCGTCTCGCGGGAGAGTTTAATCTCACGAGACAATTATTTTATTATTTCGTTATTAGTTTGTTCTGTTCAAAAGTCTCATCTCTAACGATTATTTTCATTATTTACAGTTAGTTGTCGTCGTTGAGATTTTTTCTCACGATAGAAAACGAGCAATTTTCCCTAGTAGCACAAAATATTGAATGCACATACATCGAATATTAAAAAGAGGTTCAATCTCTTTTTGTTATTTAAACATACATACAATATTTATTCTAGATTAAGAAGCAAACATATTTTCCAAATATGCTGGAAATATTCATTTTGTATTATGAAAAAAATATTATTTTTTCAAATATAAGGTAAATATTTATTTACTGTTTGAAACAAAATATTTTTTTCCGAATGTTCGGGAAATATTCATTTGATATTATGGAAAAAACATTCTTTTTCAAATATAAAGTAAATATTTATTGAATGGTAGAAAGAAAACATTTTTTTCCGAATGTTTCATATTTTCTAAACCTTTATTTCACATTTTCAGTATGTGTATATAATATTTCGAATCAACATTTTTTTTCATATTAAAAAGTGTGGCTAAAAAAATATTTTTTTAATATTTGGAAAAAATATTTAACCAATATTTTGTGCTACTAGGGTTGTTTTTATACGGAAATTCACTGTGAAGGGAAATTCACCTTAAGTTTATCGGGTGTTTCCGTTCTTTAAATATCGTTTCGTGATTCGCAATTCGTTTTCTCGATCTCTAAGGTTTTCCCTATTGTTATTTAATATTATCCTCTGCGGTGTACAGCTGGGTAAAAAAAGACCCAGACGTCGTCGCCCTAGGGTGAATATCTACGGCCTTATCTATAAAATCCACATTTGCCGTGGTGCATTCTTTTTCTTTTGTTTCCTCAATTTTTCACACGCTTTTGATTCCAAACTCGTGTAAAAATTGATAGGAGGAAGAGAAACGATTCGATTAGTAATTTCAACGTCCACGGAAGCGTGGTGGCACATATTCTACGAAATCTACATTTGCCGTGGCCCAGTCTTTTCCCTTTGCGTCCTCGATTGGTGACACACTTTTCTCGATGCGAGCAAAAATCGATAAGGGAGATTTATTCGATTTGTAATTTTAACGTCCGCCGAATAACAGAAATTGCGACGCGTAGGTATGTTTCTAACTGTCGCCTTAGTGCCAGCGTTTCTCTCGCTGTATTTGGCCGAGGTACTCTGCTTGTTCTAATGATGAGTAACAAGATCGTTGGGGGAGGTGGTGTGGAGACTATCTTTTGCCGCTGCAGACATTGCGGCGACGGGGATTTACCGATCGGGTCGCCAGCGCGGCTCGCCATCATCCTCGTCTTTGTCGCGCCCGTGTTTGATCGTCGTGCATTATTTGCGAAAACTCTTGGCAACGTTCCTTTTAACGGGTCTATTGTGATCGTGCCGGGGAAAAGGTCGCAGAAATTAACAGCCGATCCTTTTGCTTATCACCGTCTTCCCCCTCTGAAAGTCTGTATTCTTCGACGGTAATTGTGTGTCTTCGACGTAAAGGCAGGGCCAGGATGAAGTTTTGTGGGCCTAGGTTCCAAGTTCTCAAAGGAGAAGGCGATTTGTACGATAAATGCCGATTTTCGGGGTGAGCAGATCGTTGTCTTTTTATCTCGGAAACCAGAGTGCTCGGTACACTCTATGCTGAGGTAATTTCCAGAAAAGACTATATTTTGAATATGCGGTAAAAATTTCAAATCGATCCGATTCTCGGTTTTTTCGCGATCAGATCAAAACCGCAGAAAAAACGTTCACACATGCCACGACTGTTACGCTGTCATCTATATGTACATATTGTCAGAAAAAAATCGTTTACAGTTTACTGTTGGGGTTTATACCGAAACCGACTTTTGGAAAAACCTGTTTTCGAATTTTCATAAAAAAATATAATTAAAATAGAAAATAAATATTTGTACTTATTTGAAAAATGTTCAGTTTTTTTTTAATATTTATGGAATTACAAAAATATAACGAAATAAAATATACTCTATATAAAACAAAATAAATAGAAAAATTAAAATAACTAAAATCCGTACAATTTTACAGTTCATTTAATATTTATGGATCTAAAAACATATAACACAATAAAATACACTGTATACAAGACCAAACGAAAAAAAAACTAAAATAACTAAAATCCGTACAAAATATAAATTATGCCAAATCTTTATTTCATTTAGTAGTTTTCTTCCGAAAATATGAGCTCGTGAAGATTAGTTTCACAGTAAACTGAACGTTACCTACTACGATATGCTTGTGTCCGAGGCGATTTCAAGTAAAAATGTTAACATTTTTAATGAAACAATTAATTCATTTTTACGTATTAATTCTAGTATATAAACCCAGTTTTCGAATTTTGCAAATTTATAACAAATAACGGTTTTTAAATCCGGATTTTAAATACCGACAAACCCTATTTACAGTATTAATAAAAATTACCCAACAGTGCTGGTGCCAATTTCGATTCATCTCCCTGTAATTAATTCGCAGAGAAAATACATAATCTCCGAGCGATTTGACTCGGCCCAGTCCCTTAATCCTGCTGCGTTAAACCGATAGTACATTTCGTAAATATGTATGCATGTGCGCGCGCTTGTTTTTGCCGCCCACTTGATATCGATCGTTACGAAAACTCCACATCGGTGAAAGTTTCAAGGGCCCGCGATCTTTGTCTTTACTCTAGATTTCGTAATCCTTCTTCAAGCCTTGGCTTTGCGCGGTGTATTTTCCAGTGTTCTTGTGGGAAGATGCCAAAGATGAGATCATACGCGCATATAAGCAGGGCTTCTCAGTAAATCTGTTGTAATCGTTGGTCTCGCGCTACTGCGTGCAATGCGGGCACTGCGGCTTCAAATAATAGTTCGGCGGTCTAAATGTTGCTCAACGCGTGCCACCCTGACTCATTCCACCGGCCCTCCCCCGCGCGCGCGTAGGGCGAATGATTTCACTTGAAGTATTATACCAATTTGTCATTCATTTTAACATCACAGTAGTGGCCAATTAAATTGCACCGCTGCTGAAAAGCAGTGTGTCTAATACGTAGGTGCGTTGCAACCGTGGTAGATACGCTAAATTGTTTTAGTGTGATCTTTTAATAGTTCTACATACCTGATCCGATACAATAGGATTGCATCGAGGTATGTATCTACTAAAGCAGTGGTTCCCAACCCGTGGGCGACACTTAAGGAGGTATTAAGATAATTAAATATTATTAAGTTAGAATTATATTCTGAAATACTTATTTTTAATGTTTTCTTTCTTTTATTAAAACCTTACCTTATATGAGAGGGGGACGCAGGTTATTTCAATATTATAAAAGGGGGTCGCTACTTAAAAAAGGCTGAGAAACACTGGACCACAGTACTAACTACTAAAAGAACTAAATCAGCTGACAGTATAGAAAAATTAAAAGTAACATTCACTGCCAAGTTACTATTTATTCACGATACCTAACAATTTTTAAAGCCGGACACAACCCGTTTATTTCCGTGATATCTAGATATTCTGATGATTTCTGTTATATCTGTTGATTCGTTATAATAAATGATGCGTGCTTTAATGCATAAGAACGTAGATGGTCACTGCTCGTGCGAGAGTTAAACTAGAAACATTGATATATTCAAGATGGTGGAATTTCTATGGCCACTACTGTATATAAGTTGAAGGAACAGATGGTTCTATTAATTTATACTATATTTACTCTACAACAACATAAAATCATTCAAATAAAGTCATAAATAAAAATAAAAGCCTTACCTAAAACTCAAAGAATTATTAATCAAATGTATTTCATGTCGCACGAAAATAATCCACTTTAGCCAAATCCTTCGTGTAAAGGATAAAAACAAATTATCTTTCATTCAATCTTTCACTCAAGTATTTAAATAAACATGTGTTCAGTATTTAAATAAACATTTCACTGTACTATCTTCAAAAAATAAGAATCCTCCTACCTCTGATTCTTCATTCAAAATTGAAACCCAGGCACTACTTATACCCTTTAGATACACCTAACAATACACTCGTGCTCTTTGCTTGAAGAATCACAGGGACGACATAATCTGGTAGGTACTAGAAATAAAAGTCTAATAATCCCTTCACACTTCATCTCAATCGAAATACGTTTTTCTTTTTTTTAAAAAACACGAACGCTTCAGAAACTACAAATATCCAGCACTAACACTTTGAATGGCGTCGGCGTGTTTTCGCGCCGAGGGATGTGCATCTTGTCCTTGCTCCACTCAAACTCAGGGCCGCGTTTACCATGCGGCACAAGCGGGCCCACATTTTAAAACATTACTCCTCACAAACAACAATACAAAAAAGCAGTCTAGCTATAGTTGTGAAACGAAATACTTTTTAAATATTAAATTCATAATATAAACACTAGAGGCACCTGGAAATTTTGTGGGGCTTACCACCCCCACCCAAAATACATTCGTCTTTCCTTAGAATATAAAACAATCAGGAACTGCAGTACTGCGTTAAATTCATGTACCTGCGCGTCCCACCAACGAGGCAAAAAACTATTTGGGTAATAGCAATTTTGCACCCCGCATCCATCTACATATTTCACGCAACCGTAGAAATAGAATTTGTTCTCTTGAGGCTTCGCAATGTAGCGCGTAAGGCCACCAAAATTCTAAACGCGGCTTTACTTAAAGTGCTACTACATCAATCTACCTGAGTACAAGCTTCCTTGTCAATAAACCCCACTGATATTCCACAAGGTTCAAGTGCCCACTCCTCGAATCCTCTGTTCAACAACTACTATCCCTCCACTTCGGAATAATTGCATTTACTGCAACGCGCCGAGCAGACAATAACTCTAAAAATAACTCTAAAACGATTAGTCATTACACGAATTGACCCGAGCATCTCCATTTATATAACGAGATAAAGCATTTTTTTTTGTTTTCGTTTTTCACTCGTCGCAGGCAAACGGGCTCGGCGGAATTGCGCAACCAGCATTTCACTCTGTCAGTGGCGGGACGATATTGTTTCAGTGACCGGTCCGCGTCAGTTCTGATCGACTTCGTGACACGTTCTATTTGTCACACTTTGCTCGCGCGTAAATACTACGGTCGGGAACTCGGCCGTGGTCCGCGAGACGAGCGGGCACGATCGAATTATCTTTTTTCCGCATCTGCGCCTTTCGTAGCGTTGCGAAACAGCCGCAATGCGATCCTCTTCATCTGTATTCGAGAGGGAAGCGGAGCCGGCCGGGGTAGCGCGGAATTCCTGCGCGGTTGCTACGCTCGTTTCGACGATAATTGATGCCGAGCACGTGCTCCCAGCGATCGTCGCGTGGTGCTCGGCAACGCGAATCGCCAGTCCCCGATAGACGTTTCCCGCGATTTCTTCGAGAGATCGCGCCACCCAGCGCCGCAGATTTATCGGCCTTTCCTATCGCTAACGACGCCGACCGCCCACCGTCGAGCCGAGCCTCTCGCTTCCTCCCTAGCAGCTAGCTGTTTGGAAATTCTTATTGAAATTCTTATTGCATCTAATACGATCGAATCGTAACAGCTAGCAGATAAAGTCACTGGGAACAGTCACGTTCTAAGGTTCCCTGATCTAACGACCATGATCCACGCGATTCAACATTAGTAATTCAAGCCACTATCTTTACGCAATTGCTAAAAATGTGTCGCGTCTGATGCTTCGTCGTAACTGGACGTTTGAGGTATTTCGAGTGGAATGTTGGATTATTCTTGCTGAGAATTTGGCAGATGTCTCTTTTATTAATACAAATGATCGGTAGCCTCGCGGAAACGAGCAGGTTGTATTTAATTATTTGAGTAAGTAGAAATGCCCGTTTCATACCTCTGATCGTCAACTACGTGGATAAAATGTGCAGGCTCGTTTTATCGAATCGCCAGCGGAGCGCACGCTTGAGAGGAAAGTTTCCCTCGTTTATTGTCTGTAGTAATCGCTGAGATGGAATAGTTATCCCGATCTCGCGCATGCCAATCGGTAGAAGGCTTTGGAACAGCTAGCTAGAGAGTGTCGTTAAATTGTTTTACGACTTTTATTTGTGCTATCGGCTCAGGGCACACTGTGGGTATCGTATTCTGATTGTTTGTAAAATTGAACGAACTTCTATTGGAGTTATTGACAAATGGGTGATCGGTGATATCTTGTTTGTCATTAATGGTAAAGCTAGAGGAGGCAAAATTCTAGATAGGAATATTCATCGTCTAATGTAAATTTCTTCGTGGTCCGCGTTGTATAATCAACGCACGTGCCAGCAGGAATTAATGAGACACTCGCTTGATGACAGCAATACAGTTCGGTTAACATCAAAGCTGGTCTGAGGCTCATCGAAGGGAACGCTTTAATTGCTGGCAAATTGCTTTCGAGCGATGCCAAAAAATTTCCGCCGGAAATAACAGGGGATAATTCGTACCCCCTTGCCAATTGAAGCGAGCGGATCGCTTTCGTGGCATTGGGCATTGCATAAAAGAAGAAGCTTTTCCCACAAACGTCAGCAGTGAAAGGAAACATTTTGTGACAATATTACCGCATACGTTCCTTTCAAACGTTTGCTTCGAGCTCGCGGTAGTAATGAAATAAATTGGGGCTCCATTTGCTCAAAGAATCGGTGCATAAGTTTCTGGGGACCTCGATGGTCCCATAATTTAGCGGGGACCTAAGGTCCTTGGAGGGTTCCAGAGATCTCAAAAGCTTCAAAAGATCGCATAAGTTGTTGGTGATCCGAAGGGTTCCACAAGTTTCTGAGGTCCTAAGGTACATGGGTAGTCCAGAAACTGCAGTCGCTTTCAATGCTCCAATGAAAATAAAATATAACACAGTCCACGTGAAAATAGAAGAGGAAGAGTTGCTGGTTTCGAATTCGTTTAAAAAATAAATGAAGGGAAAGGGAAGAAAAACACTGAACACCGTATTAATATCTTTCTTCCAAATAAGGATTAAGGACCAGGACCTCCCATATCTCACCTCCAATTGCCCTCTGATCCTCAGCTGCTTAGACTCAACAAAGAACTTAAGGGGGGAACCTGGTGTAACTAGCTGAAAATCGAGGCATTTTTCCGGATTTTTTTTTAAAGAAAGTACTTAATCGATCTTTCTGAAACTTTCGGGATATTGAATTAACAGGTTAAGGTATATAAAAAAAAAATTTTATTAAAAAAGAGCAACAAATAACAAAGTTATAAGGGCTTATGCCCAGTTCGTTGGCGACGTAATTGGTCCACTGCAGGCAACGTAGCGTCTTTTGGTTTCATCTAAAACCAAAAATCGACCAATTTTCATTTAGTTTATGAGTGTACGGATGAATCGTATCAATTTATTTCTTAAAAGATGCAAAATTGAACAAATGGCGGCCTCTTGAAAAAAAAGGTCCCTCTTTCCAAGGAAATTTTGCCTTAAATGTGTAAAAAAAAGTTATTTATTTAAACAATATCATTATACCAATAGCTACGTTCTGTGGAGAACATGTTCACAAATATCTGTGCACAAGGCCAAGTCGATTGGTTGAATATTTTTGGAGTTACACTGCCCGCAAATTGTAAAACTGTCGTTTCAAGAAAAACGCGTTTCAAGTTTTCTGGTAACCTGGCGCTCCGTAGCAAAACCGGCCATATCTGCTTTAATTTTTCGAATTTCGTTTTGCGGCTTTGGGAACGTATTCCCGTAATGTTCAACTATTGATTTATGCAAAAAAAAAATCGATTTCTTCGACCCGCTACACCAGGTTCCCCCCTTAATCATTCGTCATTGTACTCAATATGTACCAAAGCTCCAACGTGCCATCTATAAGTGTCCCAAAACTATCAACACGCCAACACTGTCAAAGTCGATTTCAGCAGATCTAATAATTTGCATATCGAATCGCCAGCGTCTACCTCGGTGCACCAGAAGTTCCCTCCATTCGTTAGCATCAGCCGCGCCACTTACGCCTTAGTTCTCAGGAGTGAATGCATGTTACCATTTTCCTCGTGCATTCCTGCCCACTGCATTTAGAACCGCGAAATGCAAGCTATACATTTTTCCATGCAATTTGGTCGGTTCCCTTCGACCGTTCGCGAATCCTCTTGGTAATCCTGTAATCGCTTCAAGAGGGGTCCGTTCGTACGGGAAGCCAGCAGGTTTCTTAGATTCCCCTCCACGTGGAAAATTACAGGATGGCGAAGCGGCTGTCCATCGTCTCCATTTGTTAGCGTAAAGAGTTTGCTGTTGATTCCGGAACAGCGGGGCAAACGTTGCTAAATAATGCGCGCTGTTCTCTGGTCGGGTGGTTTAAGGTAGGTCGTAGGTTACCTCCAACTCCAGCTCATTACTATCGCAGAAGCGTAACGCCGGCTCCAGTGGGCGTCAGCCTTGAATCAGCTGTTTGCTTTCAATGTTGACCGGTATTTAATATAACGCGTGTCCCCTGAAAGCCGCGCGGCCGGTTGCTCGGGCGTTCCTTCGGCATGCAGGCATTGTCTATAACAGTTGCATAACGCATCGACGATTACATTCAACGTGTAATAAATAATGCTCGCGCGTGTTCGCGGAAGCGAACTTGGCGGATAAGTCGTCATTCTGCTGTCGCGGCACAAAATTTACGACGATACAGAAATTACATATCTGTAATAAATTAAATCCCCGCTCCAATTATTCCATCATGGATCCATAGATTCTTCTCCCCCTCGCACCCTGTCGCGTCAAGTATCGTTAACGAAGATAGCGTACAGTTTAGAATGCTCACACGATCACCTGTTTGGTCTTCAAAAGCTCAAGTTTCTTCTTAGATCACTTCGGGCGTTTAGTAAACATTTTATTGTAGATAAACGATTGCATGGGATTTAGAATTATGAGTCGTTTATGAACGAAGATGGAGTACAGGTGAGAATTGATCCACCTTCGCCGGCGGACGGTTAAAGGCGGCTTCGCACGCGTCAGTTGCGTGACGATTCAGCGCTGCCTGTGCGTTCAGTGGTGAGAAATATCGTTTCTCTGTTTTGGAACGGAGGGGCTCACAGTTGCCCGTGTCGGTTACTGGCACTGGCGCAAAGACGCCGCCGGCACGCGCCGAACCGCCTTAAATTTTCGATTCCCGTTGCCCGCTGGATTATCTCGACGCGAGATCTTCCGATCATCATAAGCGGCGCACTTGCCGGCGCATCGACCTTTATCGATTTCACTTTCAGAACCACTTCCGTGCCGGGGGACGATAATAGAAAACTAAGGGTCACAGCGCGCGCCTAGGCACCGTCGCCCGTCATCGATTTCAACCTGCGCCACCGCGTGTATAAAGGCGTTGGTTCCGTATTATTTTTGTCGATGAGTGTGTAGAATTCGCGTGGCCGCGGCCGTCGTCGGGCGAAGGGGATTGGATCGTTAACAGGTTTTAGGGGGGCACCGGATCGATTACGTCACATATCGAATGGCTTGGGCACGACTCGGTCGTAAAGTCGTATAAAATCATGAATTTTTAACGACGCGGCCTGCCAGTCCGCTCGCGGATGAAAATCTGCAACGCGCGGCGCGAGAGATTTACGCTACCGTTTCGGATCCATTTTGGTTTAAGGGGACATTCTACTCTCTCGGCCTCAAAAAATTCGATTTTTTTTTTTGCCGAATTCGGAGGAATGCACCTTCTACAATATCCTCCTAAATTTTTGGGGCGAAATTCGATGTATTTTCAATGTTATAGGTATTTGTAGCGTTAGCGGCCTGGTTCTTTCAACCGCGCCGCTCGGCCGGCCGATACGCTTAAACGCGTTTTTCTCGAAACAACATTTTCTTGATTGGCGGATGTGATAAAAAAAAAACTCCATGACTAATTAATCCAAAATTTTAATATGTTATTCTACACATTAGTGGCTTTCCCGCTTAGCTCAAATATCTTAAGATTTTTTAATATTTTCTCACATTTTATATCTATTAAGCAGAAAAGAAATGCCCTTTTCGGTACTTTCAACTTCGATCGACCGCCATTTTAATAATTTTGGTCCAAAGTTGTTATTTCGTGGTAAGCGCGATAACCATACTCCTGCGAATTAAAAATATGTTTGGTTTTTTTATTTCCGATGATCCGGTCGTCCGAAATTTCAACCGCCAGCAATTCTGATGCCGCCAACTTGACTGCGAAATATTTGTGTAAACAAATGAAATAAACAAAGAACAATGATTTTTTCTTGTATTTCAAGAGTGGTAAAATATACCCCCAGAAATTCGAGAACATTACGTGTTTACTTCATTATAAAAACCATCACCGAAAAGTGGCCGATTTCTCGGCTCAGAGAGTAGAATGTCCCCTTAACGCGCTCTCCGTGCCGCAGCGACTTTCCAATCGGAGCCGCGTGCACCGCCGGTGGCCCACGCGGGCCCACACTGCCGTTCGCAAGCGTTGCACGTATCGTCGTTTCAGTGGTCAACTTGCGAGACCGTAAAGATTTCATTAATTTTAAAACTTCGCTACGGTATACGTCGATGACAAGCAAATAGAATTGTGCGTTCTACTTGGATTCCAAACAATTGCAGTTTCGCAATTTTTTACCACCGGAAGGGCTATATTAGGAGAACGTTGTTATTCGAAGAGCTCCGAGAAAATTTTACTTTACCTGGTATTTTAAATTAAAGTCAGAAAATAAAATGTAATCTAATTACAAATTATGATTAAAATGTAACTGTGTAATTGATTGCACGTTATTTTATTTTCTGGCAGTTGACAGAATTGTGGCCAATTACCTGAATTAACGATTACAGAAAATAATGCGTAATCAATTACACAATCACATTTGAATCCTAATTTCTAATTTGTAATTAGATTACGTTTTGCTCAACTCTGTCTGTAACAAATATCACACTTTGTGGAAATGGCGCAGGTGCCCTAATACTTATGAACATTAGTGTATGTTTATTTTATAAAATAAGATTGAACGATTGATTAATAGCAAGAAGAAAGGGCAACAAACACAAGTAACCATTGAGCGGAATGTCTGCGCAAGCAATTATTAATTCCAAATAAGCATGCATAATACGGCGAAGCAAAAATAATGAGAGATGTGGAGTTTATGAACATATAGAGCGTTATGGGACAAATGAGATATTTTTTATTAAATTGATATTGAACGAGTACGTATCTGAGCATATGACGACTCATTGCTATGCCACGTGCACCACCTGCGGCGCACGAAGTGATAACTGCGCTAAATATCATAATTACCAAGTAGCCTGAATGGAGAATTTAGTGTGTACTTCGGCTACTAGTATGTGTTATTGCATACGACGAATGAGAATTCGATGTTCAGACGTTGAACGATACGGTTCGTCGTGGCCATGCCTATTTTCGCCTTTCTCTCCTTTTTCATCATTGTGTGGTCAAGTAATCAATATATGTAGAACTATGGCAACGGCAGTATGCAAATGGAAAGGCTCGTCGTTAATTCCTAGAGGCAGAACTCTCGCTGCTGTCCCCTAGCGTTATGGTCCTTATTGTTCCTGGCCCAGTTTCTACGAATGTTTCGAGAAATTTTCGTTGCCGTTGTCGAATTATAAATAACTTAGAACCGCGCAGAACGAACTGCCACGCCTTGTTGGCGAATCAAAAATCAGGCGAATTTCGTGTAGGTATTCCATCAGTTACAAATAGAATTTCATGAATGCATTAGCACCAGGTAAATAGAGCTCAGAATTAATTTATCATTCCAATGGAATTATTTAGGATTCTCTTATTTATTCCATTAATATAAGTATGTGTAAGGATTATAGTTGATATGTGTTATCAATGGTTGTTTACGCGTTCAACGATTATATTTCTAAATTTGCTCCGACAGTTATTTTAATCCAGCTTTTTTTTATATCTAAAATCAGTAAGCTCTTATTTTATTCGATCAAACTCTATTGAAGATAAAAAGTTCGTTTCCCATGAAGAATTTCGTAAAGCTTTTGCAGCAGTAAAGGAGTGAGATTTTGTTGATTCTTTTCTCGAGATCTTTTTCGGTTCCTTGATGTGGTATTTTTTTAAAACCAGCAAATGCGAGCGTGGTGTCAGTAATGATGGGAGAGTGGCGCGTTTCTTGGACGCTTTCAAGAAATAGAACCTTTCACTTCTTCCGTGGGTTTGTTGCTATTACGGCTACTGTCGCTTTCAGCGTTACTGTTATTGTTGCACGCACGCAACGAGCGTGCTATCTACGAAGCCTGATATTTTTCTTCGGCGAGCCGATAAAAGTCTGCGGGTGCGTTTCCTCGCGATCGGCTTCGTGATAAGCGGCAATATCTAATGCAGTCACAATTTTGATGTTAAATAAAATAATCCACACGAAGTTGGCATATTTATTTAATTAACCTGCTAAGTGAGGAAGTTCCATTCATTAGTCACCTAAAAATGGCCCCACCTTCGCGGAAACTTAATGTGCAATTGTTCTACGGAATTCGGAAGCGATTCTAATTATATACAATTAAAAACACTAAGTCAGGTTAACCCTCGCATGGCTCTACTTAACTACTACCCTACTTATTTAAGCAACTCATCTTCTGCCTATTTCTGAGCTGTCCTCTATTATCGTTTACTATTCCTCTCGGCGTTTTATCCTTGGGTCTAACAAGACCCAGGCACCGTCAGCCGGGTGTTAAAAAGGAAAAAATCAATGTTTCAAGTGACACATAGTTTGAACTCAACAAGTAGCCGAGAGAATACAAGGTGATCCACCCCTGGTGGTATAATTGGGATAGCGATTCTTCGTTCAGAAATAAATCTCAAATACTGAACGATATTTTAGAAAATGAGGCATCGTTTTGGAAAAAATCGTACATCCATTGCAAAAAGACGCTAGAAAAAAAAGGCAGTTCACATAACACTACAGTGCCCCATTTTTACCAATTTCTCCATACCTGCTGGACTCAACAAATTATCGAAGCTGATTCTCCACGAAAACAACAGAAAATCCCCAAGTACAGTGAGTAAAAAAAGTATTGGCACACTTTTTAAAATCGCATAACTTTTTTAGAATTGGTCCAAACGACATGAGTTTTTTTTAGAAGGTAGAAGGATTATTTTGCTAAGTGACGTGTTTCGTAGTTTTGAAAAAAATGCAATTTGTCGGAATAGCAAAAAAAAAAATAGAAAGGGCAGTTTTTTCAACTTTTTTTTCTGAGCCTGTAATAAAAATTCAAAAAAACCCGTTTGTAAATTTAAGTAAGCTGTATACATGCTGAAAATTTCATCAAAATCGGTTAACGGTGCTCTGAGTTACAAACGTTTAAAGATCGCAGAATAAGGTCGAAAATCGCTTGATTTCGGGAATTTCGCGATTTTCGACCTTATTCTGCGATCTTTAAACGTTTGTAACTCAGAGCACCGTTAACCGATTTCGATGAAATTTTCAGCATGTATACAGCTTACTTAAATTTACAAACGGGTTTTTTGAATTTTTATTACAGGCTCAGAAAAAAAAGTTGAAAAAACGGCCCTTTCTATTTTTTTTTTTGCTATTCCGACAAATTGCATTTTTTCAAAACTACGAAACACGTCACTTAGCAAAATAATCCTTCTACCTTCTAAAAAAAACTCATGTCGTTTGGACCAATTCTAAAAAAGTTATGCGATTTTAAAAAGTGTGCCAATACTTTTTTTACTCACTGTACCTTACCCAGCAATACATTTTATTATTGCCCAAAAAAAGTCACCCTCTCTGCAATATCACCAAAATCGTATACCCCAAACGAAAAATTTCAGGATTCAGTGGCACATTGTATGCAGAGGCAGTGCCGCATATTTGGAATACTGTTGGGTAATTGCGAATACCGATGTATCTAATAAACTACGAACGTTATCTAATTTGTAACACCGTAGGTAATAGGGTCTAACGGCCCGTTAACTAATGACATTTATAGATAAACCGCTATTTTGACATTTTCGACTTACGCTGCTGAATACGAAAACGTGAATCTGCAAAAATTTTCAGCAAGTATTCCAACGTTCCAATAGTGGTTAAAATATGTCCCAACTTTAGAGTTAAACACTTAATCTACTCATTTGCATGTTCCTCTAATGGTTCCGTGCCAGTTCTGCGATAATTTCGAGATTACAAAGTGTAACAAGAAATTTTAGGTTTCAAAGCCATATTGCTAATTCGGAATACCGAAGGTGAAGGTAATTTTGAATATTCCAAAGCTAAGCGGTGCTTGTGTTTCACGCGTAACGGCCACCTACCGCCGAGTGGCTTTGGACCAGCGCTGCCTGTTTATATTTACCTAAGACTGTCCCTATATTGCGATTTTTGAGCCTAATTAGATCGCAAAGGAAAATAATTTTATCCACATGTTCTCTGTCCTGTATCCCAAATTACCTTAACGAAATCGATACTTCCTGCCATTTTTCACGTAGACCAATGTTTTAGTTACCTCTTGTTGTTCATTATTACTTAGAGTTTGAAATATAAAAGTTTATTAGTCTCCCTACGACATGATGCAGTTTTATTCCTTCCCGTCCTCTGCCGTAATTTTTTATTCGTCTTAAAGAAACTGGTAATCCAAATATACCGCACTTCCTCCATTCGCGAAAGTACACAGAACGTGCCCGCTGGACGTGTCTGTACCTTGTTCGGCACGTGCAGTTTAACGCACGTAGTCGCTCGGTGAACGTGACCGGCGCGCTCGTAATCGCAAGTACTCCTTTGAGTGTCTGATATCTTCGGTCTACCGCAGGCGTTTCACCACTGATGTTCCGCGGAAAGTTATCTTACAGTAAAACTCCGAACTCTTTTGTGTTACTTATAAATGAGTTACTTCGGCGTTACAACCCTCACATACGGAGAAGAAGGGACTGTCGAGGCTGGGGTTCCCGCTGAAGTTCGGTGAGTTCGGACGGGTCCCGTGGGAAAGTTTAGTCGGCCTACTGTGACGCGGGACGGTCGCTGGTAAGAGTGGATCGGTTCGTCTGTACGGTCGCTTCGGTTCCGATTGCCGAACGACTGCGACGTGTCCGCGCAACGGATCGTCACGTGTCCCCGGATCGGTCCGCCAGCCCAATAGAGCTTTACGTCACTCCGTAGCACGCGGTAAACAAGTATGTATTCGCGAAACGAGCCTGGCCCTCCGCCAAAGATCCGCATATGTTCACGCGATATCTGTCCACCCGTATCGCCGTCACCTTCGCTTTACTCCTGTCAAGATTGTATTAAACGACGGCGCACACGCTTCCCACTTCCGGTAACGTTTCAAGTAGAGGGGGATTAATTTCAGACGGGAGGGTATCTGTCGCACATTAATCCATTAATTTTCTGCTAATACACTTCGCTGCCGTTACGTAACCGTGATTCCTTCTGTCGAGGCTTACTGATCGTCGGTAACCCGCGTGTTTATCTGTTGCAAATCAGGTGTTGCATTTACGTCCGATACGCCTGCGTGGAAAGTTATTTATCTTATCGATTACGTAGATTATCTGTCGGCCGCGATGATTATACTTGCAAGATAAAACGAGGCTTGGGGTAATTGGGGGATCGGCTGGTTTGCGGAAAGGCGCTCGGTTAGGGTACTGAGTGTTTGAAAAGGTCTGCTTTGGTATGTAATTGTGAATGGTGGTAGCGGTGGTGTTAAATACATGGTACTTAGTTTACTAAGGTATTCAGTTAAATGTTGTTAAAAGCTTCGATGCGGTGGGTGAGTTAGATCTTTGGTAAAATTACTGTTGCTTAAGCACGAAGGATTTACTTCGCCCTTGATATTTGGCTGGTTCCTCTCGAACTGCCCGGAAACACGATCCCTTAATTGCTTTTTGCAATCTACGAGTACGCGCCTCCGCTAATGGACGGGAATGGATGTCAAATGGACCGTCCGACTAATTTCAAGCTCTAGATCAAATTATAATCATATTTCGAATTTGTATTACGGGATGTCCTTTAACCCCTTTAGTCAGTGCATGCAGAGACTAGAGTATTTCCGCACACGACGCACAGTGTGACGAGTATATCGGGAAAAAAATCAATTTTCTATTAAGATAGAGTTATTTACTTGTAATTGATATGTTAATCATATTTATAAAAAAAAAATAATTTTTAACATAAAAATAATTCATTAAAACATATTTTTGAATATAATAAAACTAAAACAAATAAATATATATTTTTTAAAATACATTTAAACACAAATTAATAACAAACATATTATATGAAACAATTATAAAAAAAATAAACTTAATTTTTTAAAGAATTCGTATTGATAATAAATTTTAAATTATTCATTCTTATTATACATCTGCATCGCTATCAGTTGAATCTGAAGGAATTCAGAGCTCAGAGTCTTTTAAAAATAAATATTCGAGCATAGATTTGTCTAGTTTTTTCGTTTTGTTACGCGCTTTTTTCTAATGTGGGGGCAGTCTGGAGCAGATAAAATTTGTACCAATTTAAAGGGCATAAACAGAACTAATTAATAGTTAAAAATGAAAAAATCGATTTTTTTTAAAATTCTCTCCAGGATTTCAAATATGCGACAAAAAAAGTAATAATTTGAGCCACTGGTACGTATCCGTATCTTTAAATGCAAGAATTTTTAATTAGTAACACGAAAACAGGATTTTTTTTTTTAGAAAAGAATTTATAGATACTACAGAAATGCAGTGGGTAAATATTTCCAATGTGTAGTCTGTGGCAGCTTGCGTTTAGTTATTCGACTTTGAATGTAATTACTAACCTTAAACCCGTTATTTGTGTTGCTAAGTTATGATGATCTTATGTCGGAGGACTGTTTACTATCAATTCCATCGAATGAAATACAAAATTTAAAAACTGAAATTTTTGCTTTTTGAACACGTGCCGACGTACGTCAAACGTTTCAACCTTCGTACTCAAAGGATTAAATATAATTAAACAGTTTTTCCCTGCCATTTCCTCTACGACTCCGAATAACACGGTATCGCAGTGCTTTCACATTCTTTTGCGTGTCTGCAATTTAAAAGGCGCATCGAAGAGACGTTTTTATCGCGCTATGCAATCGATGGAAAAAGTGCTTAACGTGTCCCACGCAAGAATATGCCTTCTAAATTGGATTCCATTCACCGAGGGGGAACCTTGTTTGCATTATCGTCGGAACAGGCAATTTTGTTATTGAGCAAACCGTACCTGTTGCTGCGTTACTCTTAAGTCTGCAAACGGTTGGTCCATGTCAAACTGGAGGTGTATTTAGCAGTTGGGCGATTTTACCACTAAATGTCACAAATTGCTTGGCTTGTTTCAACGACAATTGAGCAGATTCGTCGAAACACATCTCCCCCAACTTTGTTGGCCTGCAAGTAAACATTCCTAGTCGGGGATCGGCATATTAAGTAAATAAATATTCGTGCTGTTCGAAAGCTTAGATCACAACAAAATTCGATATAGATTATTAGCTGCATGTGGATCATACGACGCGATAAAATAGGGTGATGTTGGCTAGTAGTACGAACAGGGGTGGATTTGGATATTTGCGGCCCCTAGGCTAGCAAACGTCTGACGCTCCTTCCGTGAAATCCCATCAAACATTTTAATATAAAAGAGTCGAAGCAATTCTAAAATTAATTCAATATTTGCTACGTGATAAAAAAATTGAATTGTTTTTAAAGTTGTCTCAAGCTCCTTGTTTAAAGATCACCCTTCACTTTCGGTTTTGGAGAAAACAGATGGGCATTTTTATTTTAGAACGGAAATCTGTGTTATTATTGTCGATGGAAAAATAGAAAGTCACAGGCAAAAACATTTTGCTATCACTTTCAATTTCTTTCGTCAAAAATTTGCCTGCAACCTATTTAGTCTATGGGGTCATCCTTAAATTACGTAAGGGTAATTCTGGCGATTTTTTACCTCCTCTCTCCCCCAGTATAAGAATTCGTAAGATTTTATATCCCCCGCCGCCCCCCTATAATATTTTTTACATCGCATTTTTTCAGTTATTAAAATTCTTTTAATCTTAATATATAAAGCAGAAAGTGTTTGTGTGTTTGTCTGTCGCCTAAATACTTTCGAACAGTAAACTCTGAGGTCACGAGATGTGTCCCAGCTTATTGTGTCTAGCTAATCCAGACGAATGTGACTATTTTAACAAAAAGAAATAAATAAACTGTTTTTTTTTTATAAAATCAAAATTGAAATTTCGGGCGATGCCGAGTAGTAAAGCTAGTGTATCCGATAAGGGTAAAATTTTAAAACAGCATTCTCCTGAATCTCACCCATTACACCACAAATTTTGTGGTTGAAAATTTTCGTAGTCGATCGAAGAACATCAGCGTTAAAAAATATAAGAAGGTGCTATATTTCCGTATTTCCCGAGTATCTTAAAATAACGCAATAATTTCAACTAAGTAGTCGTTGATTCGAGTTGAAATTAATGTATTTCGTAGTATTATCGGCGATCGGGCAATCATTATCAAAGTTCATTAACGTAACCTTAAGCGCGATAACGCCCAGGTTTCCCTGAATGAATTATCAATTTATTTAGGCCCTGGTTGTTGTGCATAATATTTTTGCAACGTCAACGTGAACGTTCGGTGTAAAAATTAATTTCGCGCCGCGCGCCTCACTCGCCGTGTCGATGAGTACATCAGGTGAGAAGTTGGATCGCGACAGAATGTGTCGTAACTGGGCGTAGTTTTGCCGTCTTTTAAACGGTTCGGATGATTTACTCGACAGTCGTGCCGGGCATTATAAAATACTGAAATACGGCGTTACAACGTCTATATATCCCTGGCGAGACCTGCTATATAGACAAACGTTTCCACGGTTACGAAATAGAGGGCGTGCTTACCCGCAATGCGCCAGTGACGTGTTCGCGTATGCAACAAGGCGGTCTTTTCATCTTGAAAAATACAGCAACCAATTTTCGCCTGTCCTCTGCGGTAATTATTTATTCTGAACGATCGATCGATAACGCGTGGAAAGTTGGACCGTGACGAAAGCGGCTACACGTTGCTGTAGACTATAGACTCCGTTCTCTGCGAAATTGATTTTTGGGAGCCATGTTGGTATTGGCTACATTCTTTCCAATAAACGCGGGATTAATTTTGGTGAAATAATTACACACACAAGACTCTACGACCGAAAGCAGGCTTCCCTGAATATTATTTATTGGAGTTTCCGTCGGATATTATTTTTTGTTATATTCATTTAACGATTTGACGAATTTTGAAACAATGCGGACTAGTGTTTATTATAGGCGCGCAGAGGAATCTGATTTCGGGGGATTGTTTTTGTGTTGCTATGAAACAAAGTGCTGTTCCAAAGTAATCGGAGGTTTCATTTGAATCAGTTGTTTTAGATTGGAATTAGAGGAATTTTAGATTTGGTCTAGAGCGATGTTTAAACGAAATTCATCGTGTCAAGGGTTGAAGTAGAAAGTCGATACGCATAGCTCGAAATAAGTAGGGAATTACTGGCACAAGAGTGTACATCTTTTATTATGTTGCTCGACTCTTTGAAAGCTACAATTTTTTATATACATTTCTGTGAATGCACACTTTGATTACTGAAATTCAGTTTATTCGTGGGAGTCGTTAAGGAGCTTGATTTTCTACTTCCCTTAGAGGTTGGAGCGGAGGAATTGATTTTCTCTTCATCCACTCTGTTTTCCTCCCTATACGTGTTCCTTTGCTAGCAGTTCCCCTTTTATTCTAATTCATTCGACTGTGGGACTTATTTTAAGAGAATTGTGCGATACTGATTCTGAAGAATTTATTATTCTATTGAGAAGAATTAAATTCATTTGCATTTTAATATTTATTTAGCTATAATAAATCAAATTTTAATACGAAAGTAGGCATTGAAAGAATTAGAACTATATTAAACGTCAGAATAAGTATATATTTGCAACTCAATAGTATTAATTTATATTAAAAAAAAAATTCAAAATACTCCCCTCCAGAAATTCTACAAAATGCAGCTTGCGCTACCCGGAAGATCCTCTAGGATCGCAGCATCGATTGCAGTTGGTCAATAACAGGAAGGACGCGTTCTTATATAGGAGTGGAATTTAAATTTTATACATACCATCCTCGTCACATTTCTCGAGCCTCTTTTCCTCTTGCTCATTAAAATCGTTGCATCCCGGATTCTTGTAAACGCTGGCTTCGTCTTTCAATTAAAAAGTTTTAATTCGCCTCCTCGTTAGAGTCCCTAGCCTATGATAATTAGATACAATTTTATCACGCGAACGTATTCAGACTTTGCATCTTGACTATTACTGTAATTATTTCCTGACGCTTTGCTGTATCTAGATCAAACAATTTTCTCGCCTGAAGATTCCAGACTACTACTTCCTCCTTTTTCCTCGTACAAAATTCTAACATTCTCTCAGCCTTTTGCACAGAATTATAAATGTCCACTTTATAATATGCTCTAAGGTAGCCACGCGCAAGCATATTATTGGTGTTAATTAATCGATCGTCTAGTTATTTTTACCTTTTTTCGGTGCCCCAGTAATCATCGCCCTGATTATAAGCCACCCCACGTAGATACTAAAAGCTCCAAGTTGCCGCTTAAAGGATCACAAAAGTGTGCTGAACGATCTTTGCAGGGCGGTACGAAAATGCCCAAAGAGCGGCGAAATAATCGTGCAATGAATAGTCAAGTGGCTGCAGTGTACTCGTCGTTAACTCTCTCGGGAAAGGTCTTTCATGCTCAAGAAATGAAGCCCACTTTGACGAGCCTGGAACCACAACCTTGGGTGACGAAGACAATCCTTTGCAATGTATCCAACGTTCCCCTGGCTGCCGTTTCGTGGACGTTCGTTTATCACCTGGAAATAGATTCGTCTCACTTTCCAATGTAGCCCGAGAGCATGAAACTTTCTCGTGTCTAAAGTACCGCCATTGCGGGCTGGCTATTTTGTTTCCCCCTGGAAGAAGAAACTTAGCGAAGGCACGAATTGAAATTTTACTGTTATTCTAGGTACCTGCCGCCCGCGGCGACAGAATTTCGGGAATGTATTCGCGATCGGGTAATTTTTCGAGCGACTTGGGTGTGCGCGATATTGAATAGTCTACCCTTACTCTCTTCCAGATTCCTCGATGGAGAGTTCAGGCGCTGACAAGCAGAACGAGACAGACGACTGTGACGTGATCGGGAACAATCAGCATCGGAAGAAGATGACGGGCCAGGGGGACACCAACGCCAAGATCGGCAAGGGCTTGGAGAAGCAGGAGACGCTGAAGAACCAGAAGAATCTGGAGATTAGCCAGAACGACGAGGCGTCGGAGAAGCTGTCGAAAGCCGTCTCCCAGGACGACGAGGACGAGGACGAGTGCAAGGGCTCCGACGAGGAGGAGGCCAAGGAAGAGAAGACCGATTGGAAGAAGGACGAGGAGTCCTCCAGCAGCGCCACGTCCACGAGCACCACCGATGACGAGTCTGAAACCAGTTCGGACGATAAGACAGAAGCCTCGAAAGCCGAGCCGGCGAAGATCGTCGAGCCGAAGCCCAAGAAGGAGGAGCAGAGCAAAAACGAAGACACCACTGACGACAGCGACATCGAGGACGACTTGATCTCGGCTATCAATTACAACACCATCACCTCCTTGGCCGCTCTTAAGGACATGCTGCAGTCCTCTGGCGAGGACTCGGACGGCGTCGATAGTTTCTTCCACCACTACTTCCTGTCCCACGTGAACAGGCTACCGTCGAGGAACCAGACGCACAGCCCCTATCCTTGGGGCAGAAGGTTGTCCGAGTGCAGGGAGGAGGACGAATACGAAACCGAGGAAGGTGAGCTATCGATGATGGTTTCCTGTAAACGGTCTTCAAGGTGGGCGCGCGCGGATGTAGCGTAGGGGATGGTAAACGTGCTTCTTATGTCGCCAAATGGCGGATGTTGGGGTCATCCGGTGTCTGTAACAATTTGGGGTTATAGAAAGTAGGTACAGTCGACAGTAGAGCTGTAAGTATTCGAATAATTTCGATTAGGAATAACGCCTTCGAATATTCGGAGTGATCGAATTATTTCTTCACACTTTATAGGGAAATTCTTTTCATATTGCCCTTCGCAGTTATTTGTTTCTCAAACGATAAATTTAAAGCTTTTTAGTCTTCGGTAAATTTATTAATTTTCAAACGAAAACCGTCGGTAATATTCGACTATTCGAATATTGAATGTTTTTACTACATTTCAAGTAGAATCTTCATGACTATTCCATAATTCGAAGGGAACAGTAGTTTTTACGAAATGCGTGTAAATGAGTCGCGGTTCTTTCGATTAAAAATCATCGTTCTGATCAAAGTAAAAATGTACAGTGTTGCGCAAAGGTCCCCGATCACATAGATTCCATTTATTCATCTCATCTTACAGGCAGACTCCTCATGCCTCGCTTCAGATTCCTTCAGTCTTCGTTCTTTGGACGGGAAATTATAAACCCCCATTGTACCCATAAATTCTTTCATACCGATATGCCGACCGTTTGATTTCGGGAACCGGATCGATTAGATCGTTAGATCGAGAGTCGTGTGGCACGTACACTTATAGCGGGTCGCGAGAGAAGCAGCCGTATTACGAAACAGTGTTCGGGCATTAAAACCGCGCGAGGAGCTATTAGGAGGAGCTCGCACTCGTTCAATGAGAGCTAAGATTAGCGTGCGTGGCCGGTGGTTTAGCTTCGTTCAGGTCCGTTTGGCAACGTTTCTACAAACAGCGCGAAAAAGCCACTCCACTTAGGTAACGATAGACGGGTATTTATAGGTTACATCCGAAATGGGCGAGCCGAACGATCAAATTTTCGCGAGGAGTGTAATATCCAAGATGGTCGAGGGTACTGTACCTAATTAGCGTAATTAATCCGAGCTTCGAGGGCTTATGATTACTTAACGATCTGCTGGTCGAATGTTAGGAGAACATATTGCACGCTGTCCTTTGCTCAGCTTCCAAGTAAACGGGCTTTAGTGCGAGTATTGTTTCCGATTCACTCGCCTGGTGCAACGGTATTAGATAGTTCCTTCGGCTGGACGGCGATGTTTATTTATAGAAAGTCTCCGAAATCACGAGTCCACTCTGCTAACGATGTAATAGTTCACTCGAATTGCCACCTACGTGCAATTAACCCTTGAACGTCGGGTGGCCTGAGAGTCGATGGCGGATTCAGGGTCCACTTTAATCCATAATATAAACGTATGTAAACTTTACTCGCACTTTAATCCATATGCTGGAGCAGACGTCGAAATGTAGTTGAATTCAATAAAAACAGAAGAAGCCATGAAATTCTTATGCAGCCGTTAATATATTAATCTACTAATTTAATATATTTACTAGTTAATATAATTACTAGCGAATATATTAATGCATTTTTGACCCAATGATATTCTAATTTCTTTAACTCAGTAGGCACTCGGGTTCTTCTTCACCCCAAGTGCGAGTGACCGTTTTGTATTTTTAGAAAGTTATAAGGAAGTTGTTCGAAAATATAAGTATTCCTCGTTTTTTGACGTTATGCTAAAGGATAGTTGAAGCATGAAAACCATAGGTTTATTTAACAATTTTTTTCTTTTAAATAGCGAACTCAATGGAAGATCTTATTAATGGCATTTGTTGTACATCTCTTGAAGATTAAATTTGGTTTCTTTTAAACAAAATAGCGACGATAAAGCCGCTATGTTGTGGGTCCTTTACAATTCACTCGTCGATCGGATCTTAGAGACAATTAATCCGATTAACTTGAAATTTTGAGAGAATATTCCATTTATGTTAATCTAAAGAAGTGCGTACGGATTTTAGGGTTGCTTAAAAATATTTTTAGCTACAAATATGTTTGTAAACTAGTCTGCCCGAAATCACTATTTTTCCTCAAACACTCACCATTTCCATAAAAGTGTTTACTTTGACATATCCGTATGTACTTGTTTAGTTCGTGTCGTGTAGAAAATGAAAATCTTTGGTTTTATTATTCGACGAAACACGAAATCGGAGATCCTCGCAGCGGCTTCAGCACTGCTATTTTCTTGATTTTTTTTTTAATCATCAATAGTTCATTATTTAAGAGAAAATAATTGCTAAATAAGCCTATGACCTTCATCTGTCGAAGGCGACACTCCCCTTAATATAATTTGAACGATTCCATAGATTATCTGTCATCGCTCTTTCTCTTCTATCCAAGTTCACTGTAACGCTCGCAACCTTTAACAGCCTCCTAAGGCAAGGTGTTTAACTGTATCACTGTACCAGGCGCCGCTGCAAAGAAAGGCTATAACGACCACAGTATCCATATGCACCGGACCACTCGAGTGCACGTTGAATCAGCCACCGCGTCGCGGAACCACGTAACAGTCGAGCCTTTATATCCGCAGCCTTGGGAACGGCGAGTGTGACAAGTGCGGCTGAACCGAATAATGGCCCCCTTTGTCTTAATCGCGCCGCCTTTTCACCTACTCCGGCTTGCCCTCTGTTCCAGCGAAAAACGTGGACCTGCCAGTGTTCGTGGCCACCGTCGATGCGAAGAAAGAAGTCCCGAAGACGGAGGAACCAGAAGAGAAGAATGACAGCGTTTCCTCGAAAGCCTCTAGTCCAACCGCTTCGGAGAAATCCAGCTCGGAGAAGATCGATCAGAAGTCAACCGCTACCTCGAGCATATCGGAGTCGAAGACGGCGGTGGCGTCGCCGCTTGCCACCGCGACGACCACCGCCTCGATCACGGTGACGACGTCGACGAGCACCCCTACCACCACCGCGTCAAGGTTCACCACGTGCACCGTCACCTCGCCCACGTCCACCGCGAAGCCTCCACTCAGGAGGAGGCACACCACCGGGCCTGGAATGACGTTCCCGGCGACCGATCCACCGACCTACTCCGCCAGCATGACTTTCTCCAGGACCAGTCCTCTCCCCAGCCCCCATTTAGATAAAAGGTTCTTCGACAGCAGCCTGATAGAGATGAAGAGCCAGGCGAGCAGCTCCAGCACCCTCGATTACGACTCTACCGAGGAAGTCTGGGTCCGGAGGGTGGACTTCGTGCAGGAGAGGAAGAGGAAGGTAAGTGGAACCATTTTCCGCTTCTATGCTCGTTTTTCCAAGTTCGATCGCGGCCCTTTAGGTTCTACAGTTTATTCTATTTTACTTGTATACAACAGTTTGAAAATTCTTGTTAGGGAATGAATAGGAAATTAATCAGACGCCGTGCGGTCATGAACTCCTCGCGGTTGGGGCTCCGAAGGAAGTAGGTGGAACTCGACAAGAGCTAAGGGTGTTAGCGTAGGTTCTGGCTAATTGCAGGCTTGCTGGAGGGGATTATGAACCCAGGGATTTGGTGTAGGTGGTTTCTTGCGAAGGGTAACTTGACGGTTTAGACTGTTGCTATTTAATTTGTAACTATGGCTGGTAGCTTTTATACTTATCCTGACGGAGGAACTTCGCTGTGGTCTGCGGTTTGTTGCAATAAATTAGTCGGACGCGTAAATCGGAGAGCTAGATTCACGGAGCAGCTCTTTTGCATGCATCGGGCGTAAGATATGCTCCGTTTAATTCCATTAATTGACTAATTGCGACGAGGGAAGGGTCTCGCAAATTTGTTGCAGCACTACTCGCGCCAGAGTGTCGTCTTGCTCGCGCCTGATGAAACGAAATTGGTGGATTGAGTTTCAGATCGCGATACACGTAGCTGCTTGCGGTGGCATTTCGGAAACCGAAGTTTATACGCTGCAAGTCATGCATAACTTGAATAATGCCCTTCGAGCAAGTCTGTGCCAGAGCAGGAAACGACCAATGTTGATAATACTCCTCGTTTCCGGTGGGAACACAGAAATAGCCATTTCGGAAACAGTACTTCAGCGTAGATCTCATTGTTTTGTCAATTTCTGTGTTGGGAGTTTATAAACAAAAGTTCGTAATTTTCAAGGCGAAGCCTGTAAGCTCGAAACTTTTGTCTGTTTACCTTTGGGACACCTTGTGTATTAGGGTGTTTTATATTATAAGGTTGAAATTAAAATATTACATTTTTTCTTTACTTTGGACACGCCCGGATTTCTATTAATATAAAAAGGATATCTGACAAATTTTAGGAAGATCGATGCTCAACGCTTATCGATCTTGTTGCTTTTGTTCAAATAGTTAGAAGATAAAAAATGTTGTTTTAACTCGTGGATGGCGGACACTTCGGGAAACTCGTACGGGTCCGTTTAGACCCGTAGTAATTATTCTTCTACACGAAATTTCGATAATTTTCTTTTTATTAGAGTAGTTAATTTTTGGTTTTCGAAGGATTCCTCCATTACTATTTACATATTAAGCTTACAATTCGTAGCTTTACGCTTAGGTCCAAAAAGACCCAGGCCCCGGGTCAAGAGAAAAGCTTTATTTTTCGGGAATTAAAAAACGAAACAAGTATTGTACGTTTATAGCTTTCTTCTATCGCCTTTTAAGACTATAAAAAAAATCTTGTAATTAAAAATATCCATTAATAACCGAATAAGAGTATCGTGAAAAGAACAGCATCCTTCTGGATGCCAGACCTGAGCTCAGCAATTGTAGTTATCTCAAGCACAGAATTTAAAAATATTGGTAATCTGTGAACGCGCGGCTATCGTCTGAAACAGCATAATGAAAAATATTGAGAAACAAAGGAATCGCGACGTCTTAAAAAAATGTATTTAATTTTATTTATTTATTTATTTATTTCCACATGAACGGGCAATACCCATTTGTACAAAAGAAAATGAAAAAAGACGCAGAGTAGAGACACATCGTTTACAACAATCGAGACTCGGACAGAAGAAAACAATATATTACTGAAGCAACAAAAAGAAAAAGAAAACAAAACAAGAACAGTAAAAGGAACGAGATATAAAGTATAAAGTAAAAACAGAAAGTAAATAACAAAAAAAATATTGTTTTCTTGGCCGTAGTAATTCAATTTTGCAAGTTCTTGCAAAATTCTAGTTCGAACGACAAAATAACGTCTACCGAGTATGCCTGATATATGTAAAGTAGATCGCATAGAAGAATATTATTCTCTTCATGACACTCTTATACCGCTATAAATGGATATTTTCAATTACAATTTTTTTTACAGTAGGGTTATACTTATTTCAAGTTTCCGCAGAAGAATTATAAGTTCGAGGGGGTGGTCACTTGTGACCTACATGGCACGGAACGTGTTGAATCAAAAGACCTCGACGTGGAATCGAATTTATCAATAAGTTCCTTCAGTTAACAAGACCGAAGAAATTTCCGAGTTGTCGCGGGCGCAAAGTTGACCGTGGCTTTATTCGCTCCGCTGAAAACTCCATTCCCGTTCGAAAAACTTTCCCCCAAGTTCTAATTCAAGTGAGACACCAGCTGAAACTCATTTATTATTCTCGACTGCATCGCAACCTAGTGTCTTTCTTCTTTTTTTTTCATCACCGTTGGTTCATATGTCGAGAAAGAAAGGATTATGGAGACTGTCGAGGGATGATTAATATTTGTGGAGTGGAACTCGCGAATCGTGTGCACGAGCTTCCGTAAACAACGAGGCTAACGACCGATGCTCGGCGTGGCCATGGTTGTTGGGCGGTTATAAAAAGAAAGGTTCGACGAACCGGCCGCAGGGTACTTGGAGGGCCTTGCCTTTATTCTCGGCGAAGGGTAGATTACCTTGGTCACGAAGTATCGGAGCTACGAACACGGACCTTGCTAACGAAGTCCCTTTTTCGTGGCTACAACGATCGAGAATCGAGATCGGGGCTCGTTCCAATTCATTGCATAAAAATCCAGCGAAGTTGCGACATTTCTAACTAAATATGAGCCAATCAAAATTTAATTGAGATAGCATTAGTGATCTTCCAATCGATTAGTTCGTCAATTTCTCAGTAATTGATGAATATAAATGACATCTGAGGATAAAAGTATCAAGTACATTCGAAATGAGAAAGAGAAACAAAGCCTTTCGAGCTTACACCAGTGCCGTTGTTAACCTGGAGGCGAAAGAGGCAGCCACCCCAGGGCCCCGGAGCTCAGAGGAGCCCGCGAAAAATTGGAAAATTAAAAAAATAGGGTTTTAAAAGCGAGAAACAAAATTGGAAATGGGCGCTCCAACTGTGACGGAAAGAAAATAACGAATACACCAGAATTTAGTTTCTAAAGGGAGGCCCCTTTTCGTGGAATACACCCCACGTTTAATCTTATTTATTTAATTGTTTTAATAATTATTCACTTTACGTTTAGCGCGGTATTTTTGATTTTATTTAATTTAGAGAGCCACGTACGGCACTCGCCTCACGGCCCCCGATAACGATAAGGCGGCACCGGCTTACACCCTATTTTGTACGTGCTGTGAACTTTTAAACAAATCGGGTATGATTCACGTAAAGTTTCACCAGTTTAGTTTAGCTGACAATAAGCGAACAATGCAGCTTTATCTTGTATTTTTGTATTCTTTTAAAAGCCGGTTTAATGTAGAATATTTTACATAAAGTTCAAATTGATATTAAAAAATAAATCGATCATGTTTCCATGTGTTCTTTATATTGAATACTTTCTTTTTTTATTCGTTCTTGATGCTACTTTTAAAAGAGATACAATTTCGGAAGCCGAGGTCTACGATTTAGGAGACCGGTCGCGTGAATCGTATCTTTCACAGTATGTCACAAAAGGGTTAATAACAAATGAATGAGTTTTGAACAAAAGATTAAACACATAATAGTAGTTGCCTGAAGGTTCAAGCTGCAATACCCGATATTAATTGTCGTTCAAATTAGTCTCGAATATGAGATATAACGTAAAATATCTTAAGTGGTACGATATCGGCAACCCCCGTACGAACTTAATAGACCCTCGTGTGTAACACGAGAAGACAGCAATGGCTGCCGGAACCACGGTATCGTTAGATTAGCCCGACAATTCCGCGCGCCGGCTACTAGAAATATTGCAGCCGTTGAATTAGTCGTTCGAGTGGCTCCCCTTTGAGATCTTCTTAATTATTCGAAGCAACGTGGATCTGTTCTAACTAGAGCCGAGCCCGCGGTTAGAGGCGAGCCCGAAGCGAAGCGTTGCCCCAGATGAATCGCTAATGCTGACAGATGAAAATAGTTGATCGCCCCCCCCCCCCCCCCCCCCCGCGCTGCATCGGTCGACCTCTAGCACGCGCTGTTATAAATTCGAATGCGGCGATCGATACGGAATCGCGCGGCGATCCCGCGCGATAAAAAGAATCTATCGGGGATACGCGCTTCTAAGTTCGCGGTATCGTTTGGCCCAGATCTGGATGCGGCTTTAATGTTTCATGGGCTGAGGTTGAGGGGCGGCTCGGGGGGGGGGGGGAGAGGAGGGAGAGAGGGCGTAGGTACAAGGCTTCCTTTAAGCTCTATCGATTCGACCGAAAGGCGAATTACAATGCGTTGAGGACTGTTATGACGGATATCCCGGCACGTAAGGCCTCCTTTGCAGATGCTTCTGTACGCGAGTCGCTCCCCCCCCCCCCCACCCCCACCCCGTGTAAATAGTAATCCGCTTGGATTAGGTGAGTAAAACGAATCGCAGGTAAAACAGACTCCGTAATGCGACCGTACCGACAATCGAGCAGTATCAATCGGCCCTGTATATGTTCTACGGTGAAGGGCGGCGGGATGGCAGAAATACTAGATTCGTAATTATGGCGACAGGATATTTGTCGGATGTCGAGCCGAAGGTGAACCGTTGTAATTAATCGAACTGAACGGGCTTTATTTGTTGCCCGCGATATTTCACTGTTTGTTGCGTAACGTCTCGGTGGTGCGTCGACTCATAAGCCCGTTTTAGAGTACAAAGAATTTTACACGTGCTTCGCTTCGCTACCGCAGGCATCCGAACCGAGTAATTGCATCTCGGCCTGTCTTTATTCTATTTCAGTCCTGACATTTCCGACGCGCCGTTTTGTCCGATCGAATCTCTCGGTCGCGCCTCCCCGATGATAATTCCACTTCGCTTCTTATCCGATTCCTTGTAGATCGAGAAAAGGGTAGGGGGAGAGCCTCGTTACCGGCGAACGTTCACTTCTCCGCGACGAGGCTTCTCGATGCATCTCGGGCTCGCCGGTAGGTGGCGATGCGACACGCTACGGAGGGTACTATATCGCTGTTAATACTGTACTTAATCAAATAAGGTTCATCGGATTATCTCTAGTGATCTAGTTGGCTGAGCGTCGACACTTGTGGTAACAGTTTTGTCGATTACGCTAAATGAATTTGTTCCCCAAGGCACGAATGTAAGATTACTTTCGTCGCCCGACTTGAAGTTCTCGCGCAGGCACACTTGAAGCAGCTACTTAAATGGAAATTCGCCTCGGCGTCCTGTCCGCCATGTTCGCGAAATTATTCGAATATATAGAAACGCGTTCGTGCATTTGAAGTGCGTGTTGATGGCACAGTAGTTCGTTAAGGCCGCAAATAAACTGATTTACTCGTCTGTTTTGACTCGTCGTTTCGCTTGAGTAGTAGCGTGTCCGCGTGTCAGATCGAACTCGTGCGCTGCAGATCCGAACAGAGCATTGCTGGTACGGTGCACGTGGGTTTCTGTGACGTACTTACCTTCCGAAGCAATACCGTGTTCTTTGTTTGGTCTGTTGTCTTTGGAAAGGGAAATAAGATAGGTATACCGAAATATTGTATTAATAGAGTAGTCAATATCGAAGGGTTCAATGAACGATTTTCAACGAAATAATATGGATCGCGAAGGTATTCCAAACTATAACACGAATAACCTATAAATTTCCAAAGGTACGCTTCGTCCTCGCTGTTCAATCGAATATTTTAGCTACAACACTCAGATAATAAATATATCGACGCCTATGATTTATTGATGCTATCTTCTCGATAACATTAAAAAGCTAGTAAAAATCTCAGCTTCTAGTTGTGTCACTTAACCATTATATAGTATTCTACATTAACCTCTCTCGTTTCTCCCAATAATAACCTAATCCATACCCATCAATTTTTCATTCACTGTTTCACTTCCCTCCCAAACTCCTTCCCTAATAATACATCGGAATCAAGAAGATCAATAAACTCAATGCGTTCGAAACTCTACCAAGCGCACAGATTCTAAATAAAGTTATCCCCGGAAAAATGGGGATCTACCATGCAGCTCGTACTACTCGTACTGCCACGTTGATCCGCGATCACGGGGATCGCGATCGCGGGTCCCCAATTAGACGGATGATCAGAAATCACGGTCGAGTGTTTCTGGGTGTCTTGTCGGAGAGTGATACGCGGGAATACACGAGGCATTATCGTGCTAATCGCGATTCATCCGCGATAACGGGGACAATTGCGAAGGCCCTCCGGGGAAAATGATTGTCGATACCGGTCTCTTCGCCCAGACGGGGCGATATCAGCCGATAGTGAATCACGGTGGGTCCTGGGAACGGCGACTGGCGAGTGACGGCCCTGTCAGTCAGTGAACGGTGAAACCGCGACGGGCACACGGCGTGCTCCACCCGCGTCATGAATATTTGAAAACCACACGCGCCGTTCTCTGCGTAGTTCCGGAAAATATGTCGACGGTGTCGTTGGGCAGAATTCGGAAGTACTCCCTCGTGCCGTATTTAGATCGCTGCCCAGAGTACCATGGAACGTACAAGGTAGTGGAAACAAGCTTCTATTCGTGAAACGCCCAATTATCGCCCCGCGTATGCACGTTGTTATTCACTTTCAAACCTTAGCGGATAATTTCTATTTTATGCGGAGGATTTCCAGTTAAGTTTGAGGTTATGTGTATCCTGTTGGGTTATCCCGTGAGTAATACTATTTTTCCTGGATGAATACTCGGGACACCATATTCATATGGTGCGATCGTCATTTATAGAATTTTATATCCCTCGGTTTTAGAAATAGTTGGCTTTATTGGTAGCGTGGTGGTGGGGTAGCGGCCCCGAGGGACCAACTATAAACTGTGCTGACTATAGTAGATGCATTATGGCCACGGGTCGAATGAAACTGTTAACTTTTATAAAAAAAGTTATTTATCGAAGTTTTAACTTTTAAACTATCTTTTTTTCTGTTAACTTTGTACATTAACTTGACTCTGTTGTAAGATTTCAGTTTTAACGGTTACTTTTTGTTCGATTCACAAAAGTTCTGGAGGATCATATACTTTTGAACGGACATTTAAGGGTAGAGTATAAGAGTTGCGAATATTTTTTTAATTGGTGCTGTTTAAGGAATTAGAAGTAGGATAAATACAGAAGGGAAACTATTTTCGCCGAACGGTTTAAGGTTTCAAATTCAGATCTATCTAGCCCACAAAATCTGCAGGGAATCTGTTGTCACAACTTTTACTTTTTAGAGCAGAATAAATGTTCCTGTTTAACTAAAACTTGTTCTACTCTCATGAAAATAAAAGTTACTTATTTACACAAAAATGTGTGGAATAAAGGTTTCAGTTAATACACTATTTCGTAATCAATTGAAAATTTTAACACTTCCATTCAACCCCTGATTAATGGATTGGGGGTTTCGAGGCTTATAATTGGAGTTTGGAGGAATACTGTTTTTCTAATTTCTCTCAGTTTCTGAATTCAGATATCTGAGATGTATTGGGGAAATGATTGACAAGAAAACGGTCCCAACCCGAAAAATCTGATTTTAATCAAACTTCGCGTGAATATAGAACGGAGGTGCACAAAGAGCCGCTCTGAGCCGGAGGTCTTCGCCCTGTTGCACCTCTGATGCGGATTTTAGAGCATATCGGTGTATGCAAGGGCCAACTATTTTCTGCAAAAGTTCACCGTGAAGGGGTGAAATCAGCCCTTAAAGTCATCGCGGCTTTTCTTTTTTTAATATAATTTTATTTTTCGTTTGGTGCCGTCATAGAACATAAAAAACTGAACAATTCTTACAGTTAAAGTTTTGTTCTATCCCTCACCGTTACAAAGTTATATTCGAAATTCTCGCCGTTGTCGGAAAATACTCTAATAATACGAATCCATTTGAGTCACGAGTTCTCCTGGATATTTGTTTACAAATTGTCTGTATTGTTGATCAGGATATTCGGTAATCTTATCTGCACGAGCTTAGGTGTTGATTGACTATTGGCAAACTGGTATTTATTGTGCTTAAGAAAGACACGGTATAGCCTCCCATCGAAATGAAGATGGATATTCACAAAGTATGATCGATTTAATTTCTAACCTGTCTTCAATCGTCCATTTCTGTTATCGAATTGATTGTGTACTCAACTTCGTGTAATCATAATAGCGTGACCGATATCTTGAGCATCGATTACTTTTTAATTCTGTATTCCTACGCGTCGAGTGACATTTTAATTTTAATTTAGAGCGTGTCCTTCTCCACCACCCTGTCTTCATATTATTTTTACTTATTCTTCCTCTTCATAAACGATACAATTATTTCTTATTTAATTGCATCTAATCTTCGTTTATCCGATGAACAAAGCAGGTTCGATCCGTTGCACTTTTTCCACTCGCTGTTTGTCGCCGTTTCTATAAATGGACGTCGTTGCAAGGTGGAGCAGATAAAGGCAAGGCTAGAGTAAAATTTGAAACGTGCTTCATGGCATTATGCAACTTGTTCGCCGCATTTAACAAACAGATAAGAAATCTAGACAGATTTATCAATAGAACTTATGGGAATTAAGTATCAGGAGGAAATCGAAAGTGGATCTAAGAATCGAGGAGACTTTTCATGGAGAGCGAAACATTTTTCTCGTACTCTGAGATATGTTGGTTAAATGTGCGGTTGTAACAAATACTCGGCGAAAAATTAAATTTCTAAATAGAACAGGCATTTACGAAAGTTTGAGTTTGTTTCTCCTCGAGGAACTGGTTCACGAAAAGTCACAGCATTCTGAATCAATAGTTCCATTTTTAAATCCAAAGAAGAAGTGAAATTGTTTTGAAATTTAGACGATTAATTAAATTTCTATATAGAGCACAACCTCTGCGCGATAATTTGATTTAGTTTTTCCTGCTGGGACTTGCTTACGGAAAACTACAGCATCCCGAATCGATAGTTTGATATTCTTACCGTTTCACGATTTCCGTAAACTTCAAACTAGATTTATTTTCGGTTTCATAACACTCCTGCCGACTATTCCGCGCAGCTCACGTGGTCTCCTATCAGACGTCAGACCAACGCGACCATGACTCAAAATGCCAGTCGAGTTCGGTACAGCGAATGAAACATTTCGTGACTTTCGGATACACCGAACGAACAAATCTTTGCGACAGATCGCGTGGCATTCGATAAAAACAAACAAACAAACGTTTTTCTTAAACTTATTTCTTTTGCAATTTTCAAGTCTCTCGAATTCGTATTATTCATACCATTTGCATTCTCAACCAGTGGAATGCTAACTCACGTTCCATTTTGAATTTGAGTCTAGACAGAAAATACATACCTAACAGTTGTTAATTGTTTTCTAAATTGGTATTTGGAATTTCTATACCCTGATATGTCCAGGATATGCGATTGTTGGGTTGGAAGCTTGATAAAGGAAATTACCGACGAATCTTTTGCAAGACGTGTTACACGAAAGCGTTGATAAAGTATAAGCTCGTTTAAAAATTATAGTTTGCCAGAAACGTTTCTGCACGAAAGATGTGTCTGTGTCGAATAAGATTCGTAATCGTACTATGAGATGATCCTTAAAGCTTCTATTCTGAGAACGCTTCAGGAGGCTGCAGAAAGCGTGCTAGATGATCTGTCGGCAGACTGTAAAAAGAGGGTACGGGAACTGTGTACATAGTATTGAGTGTGTATTGAGTAATGATAACCGAAAGCTTGAATCACGTTAGCTTTGGAAAATCGTAGATAAAGGTGTGACGATGCACATTTTTCTTCCTGTGAGGTTCAATTTTTTTTTTGTTTTTTGATTGTGATAGATAACACGCGAGGAACGCTACGCTTCTTATCTTGTTGCCACGATGCAACTCGTGAACTTTCCATTCATAATATTTCATTTCTATGAGCAGGTACCCATATGTGGTATTTACTTTCATTTCTATTTCGTTTCGCATTTTAAAAGTACATCCTCCTTCGATTACTGTCAAAGGCAATCTTGCGTCACCGTCTGACGAAATTTTGTGGAGATCTTCGCTGCAAGCATGAAATATCCAAGATATTGTTTACACTTTATCTATTATTAGTCGCTGAATATACTCCAATTGATTCCTCAGTGAAATTAGAAGTACTCCAAGGATTTAATCAACAAAGGACAATATCTCCGTTTCATTCGAACGAACTAGCAGTCTGTCCCAGAATACAAAAATCTTTCATTGAATTATTTTATTGAAACATTTGCTCGTTGCGCACAGATAGAACGAAACAATTTGAAATCTTGAATTTATTGTTGCACAGGCTCGTTTGATGTTTATTCGGTGCGCTTCTCGCGGTAAGAAATTGTCTGGAAGATGGAAAGACCAGCTGGCTCTATCAGATTCGGTTTACAGCTTTGGCCGAGTTTATCTTTTAATAGATTGTACCACTGGGTTACACTCGAGTCCACGAAACGATAAATATTCGATTTGGACTTCTAGAATCCATAGACAGAGATGGGAGGCCGATTTTTTTTTTTGAATGCTCCTCGACAAGTGGCAATAAAAATTAAGATTGACTTGGCGGCGATAAAGCGAAGCGTGTTATTCCTTTAAGCTCTTGAAAGGAGATATCTTAAGAGATATTTTCTATCGAGGAAGCCATCCGAGCAAGCCGAAATTCCCTCGTTACGCGAGATACTTTGCGAAAGGAAAGTCGTGGAAGATAATCCGGCTAAATATAAACGTTCTGTCAACTAGCTCTTGATTAAACAATGATATCTAATCTATCGTATTTTGTAGCTTTAGATCCGCGGATAATAAAATTTCATCACATCTTGTTTCCTGTAACTTTTCAATACGCTGACGCGCCCTCGCTGTAAGAACGGCCAGCTTACAACCGTAATCCACGTGTGATTACTTTACAGAGGAGAAAAAAGAATTGTTGCCATACCACTCGAGCGACAGCAGTCTCCGATCGCGGTAGCGATTCTCAATTACCAAGATAAAAATATACGGCCGATTGAAATTCCGATGACGCATGTCTATATATAATTCAATAATATTCGGTCCTGGTAGTATAAACTGTGGTTATTTCGTTACAGGAACTTGGATCTCAACCATTGCCGACAATCGTGACCGAGGATGCGGACAATTCGAGTCATGCTTCCCAAGATCAAGGCCAGAGACCTCGAGCAGGTGGGATAATCACTCGTGCTTTATCGTTCGATCGAGCATGTGGAGTGAATTTTTCTTTTATCCTCGACTTAATTGTATGAACGATAGATGTCTGTTGATCCTCTTTTTTCGTTGGTTGTTTCGAGCGTCTCATGGAACGTGTTTGCACTTTCGACAGGCACATGGGGCTCGCACTCGAGGACCATCAGGAAGCCGACCTCGGGGAGCGCTCCTGGCTCCGGGAAGTCGACGCCTCTCCCGCAGCAGGCGGAGTCGAGCTCGTCGAGCTCGAGCAAAGGCGGTAGAAAAGCATCGGGCACTCGGTCTGGGTCCACCAGCCAAAGTAATAGCCGTAGCAATAGCGCCGAACGTAGGAAAAGCGGTGGCACTGTCGACGACAGCCCCACCAGGAAGTCGGCGCTGTTCGATGCGTTCAGGCCGAGGAGCAAATCCGACGCCAGCAAAAGAAAGCCCAGTATTATAGCGAATATGAAGAGCGCTGTGCAGGTAAACTTCCGCCGCGAGCATTCTTCCGAATTAACGCCTAACGCCTCGCCTCGCCTCGCCTCAGAGCAATTTCTTTTCGCACTCGCATCTAGGCTCGCGTTGCCTCTCTTCCTCAAAATATTCTCGAGAAGGAATCCGCGGCTCGGAGTCGCGCCGAGGCGAGGCGCAGTGTTAGTTAAATTCTCAAACTACATAACGAAAGAATGAAATGAACCGAGGCGAGGCGTAGTGAGAGCCAACCTTTAGAATCGTTTAAACTATTCTATTTAGAAAGAAGGGTGTCGTTAAAAGAGGAGATTAAGAATTGTTTTTAGGCACAACTAATATCATTAGCTACGCGGAATTTTGATTAGTATTTAAAGCTAGGTACCGTTAGGAAGGAAAGGGTTAGCAGGCAATTGCTAAGATCGATCACCCTAATCGAACGTTTCTGATTTGCCTCTTTCAGCATTCTTTGCACAGAGGTTCCCATGGAAGTTCATCGACTGATGTACACACAGATAAGGATCACCACAAAGATAGCAAGGAGCACAGAGATAGCAAGGAATCTATGGGACGACCGCGGGCTGGATCGGAGAGCAGCAGGAATCCTGTGAGCAAAGTTATGGATCTCATCAGGCATAGAAGCCACAGTGCCCTTAGCTCGGAGGACAAGAGGAAAGCGGTAAGTCATCTGTTATTACTCCTTTTTCGTGCGCTTTCAAAGGAATTGAATTAGGGATATCATCTTGGTGTTTACTAATTTATTCCGAGCAATTTCCCCGTTATACCTGACGGAGAATCAAAGATATAGTCCCTTCTGGTTAGATCGATGTATTTTTGGTAGACCTTGTTGCCTGTTAATGTTAACACGTAACGAGCTTCACTGATTAAATCGTCGAGGGATGTTCCACTACCAATCGACTGTCGGGAATCAGAATTCTGAACAGAGTTCTGCCTTATCGCTGTGAGTAACAGTCGATAAAGGCATCATCTTCCTTCCACTAAATAATTTGGCTCTCAATGGTCCAGTGGATAATACTGCACTTGACATCCAGAATGGTAACATGGTACTCAAAGTGATTTAGTTCATTGATAGAAAGTGCTAGATACTTCAATTTGTACAGCTGCTCACTTTAATTCAGCGTGCAATAAGAATGACAGACGTCACAAAGGATCTGCGATTTGGTTTGTCGTTTAACAAGGTATATAAACTTTTCCATTTACTCTCGTTACTTCATTTACCGAATAGTAAGCTTCCTCGAATCAACTTCGAAGATTAACAGGCAAGAATTTATCAACTCCTCGGCTATCCCGCTTCCACTCCCGAAAATAGTACTTCGTACGAATTGGGCATTGTTCGCCGAGACCTTTAGCTCCCAGCCGCGAATAGGAAACTCAAAATTCCAGCGAGCGCTCCGTTCCAACGTTTCTGCTCTCGGCGGAGCGTGACTTTTTGGAAACGAAGAAACCGCCGCTGGTCCATCGCTAACAATGGTATCTCGGCGAACAAAAGGATGATCTCTGAAAGCAGAGAACACGCGTCTCGGCGTCGACTATTACGCGTCCCCGTCTTTCCTCCGTAGATTTCGGTTGGTCGTGACTAAAAAGCCTCGCCACTATCCCCGCCTAAGAAATTCCAAAATGCCCGTCAACGGATCCCCTGCAAATTTCAGCTAGAACGAAAAAATCGCTGGAACCTCTGTTTGCCCGTTTCGCGGCGCGTTGAAAGCGTGTTGCGAAACCCAGCCAGCTTGTGAGGAAGAAACTCCGCGCATCGTTGGCTGAGCAACAGTGGGTTCTCGCAGTGGAGCCATAAATCGCATCTGTTCAAATATTGGAGTGACTAACTCGCGCGTCGTCCCTGATTATTTTAATAACTTACCGCGCGATGCTCGACGCGCTTCCTCGATGAACTTTAATTTCCCCACCTTGATCACTTAGCGGTGAACATCTCGGTACCACTCGCATAAATATATACGACCGGTGAACGCATGTAAATAAAAAAATCAGCATTCCTACTAAACACGGTCGACGGCGAAATAATCGCTTCAGGGACACAATTTCAGCGAAATCGTGTTTCGTGTTTGAACGCTTCCTCCACCTCGTCCCGTGACTCGTTAGCGTTGAAACCAGTTTCCCTCCTCGGTATATCGTGCGCGATACCGTAACGAATGTTCTCGCCTTAAAAGCTCACCTTTGTTCCTCTCGGTAAACAATTTCAGGCAATCCTTACCTACTACTTTATAACGATTTCCTAATACACAACTGCTTTAACTCTCGACGCTCGCAGTTTCAATGTTTTCTACCGGTTGGCAATATTATTTCTGCCAGTGTCTCTGTTGATATTAATCAATAACGGCGTTGCGTCAAAGGAATTGCCGCGGTGAATAGCCAGAATCAATGCTCCGCGATCGTTAGCCGGGGATTAAGCTGGGGGTGAGGTGACACCGGTGCAATCGGTAAACATCCGCCACCTTCGTCTGCCGCCGTGTAGATAGCTACGAGGCAGAGTTGTACCGTCACGTTCTTCGCGAACATCCGCGTTGCCCGATTATAGGTTCTTATTAGTGGCGCGGCTCGGTATGCAAATGGAGTTCCCTGGGCAGGTGGTTTAAATGCCTGCGAAAGAACATGAACGGTCAGATTTCGGTGGGGAGGGCGGGACGCGCGGCGTCGCGTATGTAACCGAGCGTATTTGCATGCGTGACTGTGTGCGACCGTGGGCTCGGGGGGAAAAAAAGAGACAGATTCAAAGGCAGGTTTTTCACTCAGTGACTCGCGGAACATGGAGCGCTGAAGGTGCCAGGAAAGCGCGCGCATCTCTCCTCGTCGGATCACGTGCGTCTCGTGTTTGTTGTTCGTTTCGATCGATGCGGATTGATCGTGGCGGTGTGGCGCTCCGGTGGTGTGACGTCTACGACCGGCTGTTTACTCGCCAGTTCTATGTAGAAAATTAGTATCCCCCCCGAAACGTAAATTGCATCCTTGAATTTTAAACATTGCGAATCACCGCGTAACATTATTAGCGCGTGTTAATCGTTATTTGTGCGCCGTTGGAGGTTACAGCTTTGGTCAGTGGAGATGTTAAAAATTATTTTCACACGTCTCTGCGTAAGATACTTGACACTGGGCTTTCCGTGTCACGTTGCTATCACTGGTCTGGGCTAGGCAAACCTCCAAGTCCGTAGGAGATCAATCCTGAGATACAATTCTTTCGTGCAGAGCTATCGTATTTCCTACTTGCAGATTTTCTACTTCCTCTCGTCGCTGTACTATTCCGCGATCCCTGAATTTATCACGAGGGCGGATATTTATAGAAAGTTATTATATATGAAATTCTGAAACAATTGCGGAGTTATGCGCGAGACTTGGGATTCCTGGCAGTTCCTCAAAAAATGGGTCGCAGTCACGTTGCAGTATTCAGTCGCGAGAAAGTTGCGTTTACAGCTTCGCGTTGCTTCTTTTTTTTTAAATCGCCGAGCTGTGGGCACTGATGTTACGGTTGCAACCTCGGGCACCCCGTTACGTATCTTGGCAAGTGAAATTCGTGAAAAGATATCGCGCTCTTTTATGCAGAGAGATTGCGCGGAACAATGTAAACGCCCACGTTTCGCCGACATTCTACCGAGAAAACTTAAACGTTCAAAGATGTCGTCGTTATTTCGCCCGAGGTGTTAGCTCCGCTTAGCCGCGCATCCATTTATCCGGCATTTTTGAATGAAAAAAGGAAAAACCGACGGTACACCGCAGTTTTCTGAACCGTCGTATAAAAGACGCTGAGTGGTGACTTACGGTCACGGAGAATGCCTCGAGTTCGTCGACAAAGCCTCCTCTATTGTTCGGTTCTTCTAAATTGAAAGCTAGCAGCCCTCCCGGTCCTCCTCTTCCCTCGTTTCCTTCACCTTCTCCGCCGATCTAAGCTCTTAGCATAATACCCCAACATCTCACGTGGCCCACTCGTTCCTTTCGGTTCTTAGACTCGGCTCTTTATTCCCTCCTTTTCACCGTCCTCGCACACATACGCACGCACATGGGACACGCGACACCTTACGCAACCAGTCGCGAAACATCTTCATCCTGACCCGCTACGAACTGTTTCTTACACCTTGGAATAGGCAATCGCGTAGAATTGTACATAACATCCTCCGGCCCGTTTAACCTTTCGCAGGCCACGTCTAAATCCAATTCCGTCTATTGTTTCCAGACATCTTTTCAGCTCCTCCATTCGACCACCTGGATCCGCTGTCTTTAAACAAACTATGTTATGCTTTCCTTTTTCTCCGCCGGGCGTGTTTTATGGCGGCGAGGACGCGTGTAAATCGCCAGCATTGTTCCACTGGAATCAGATGAAAAGATCATATGGATGGGATTGAAATATGCAATCGGCGATCGAGGGTTTCACCATATTTCCACGTTACGATTTTATTCCTCCGCGCGAGGAATCCTTTTTAAAAGGATCCCTGGAGAACATAAAGTACAGAATTTTTAATACCGGCTGCTTGATTTTATCCTGGCGTCTAGTGTGGCGAACGGGAAGGCGGGGTAATTCCGGCTAGAAAAGCAAAAAATTCTATATAATTCGAGCAGGTTACACATTTGTCAGTTTTTTTTTATAGTAACAAAATTGGAAGCAATAACAGAAAAATGGTCGTTTAACTGGACAATAACGAATAGGTAAAGCAGAATTTAGATTTTAAAATGGGGCCCTTTTCTCGTGGAATACACCCCACGCTTAATCTTATTTATTTAATTGCATTAATACTTATCCAGTTCGCGTGTTTACGCGCTATTTTTGGTTTTGTTTAATTTAGAATAATTTAGGGGGGCCCCACATGGAGCTCGGCTCAGGGCCCCCGAAAACGATAAGACGGCACTAATACATGTCACCAAAAACCAAATGTGAGTTTGAAAGTAGAAACATTTCTCTATTTAATGAGAATAATTTTTAATGATTTATATCTATTCCAAGTACTAATCTACCTTGCTTAAAGATGCATTACTAATATTAGCTAGCCGCATCATTAAGAAGTGACAGTACCTACCATTCGCAGAGTCGAGTGACGCGTATTTCGTTTTAAGAAATAAAAGTGGCCGAAATTGCCCCGCTTTCCCCTTCTTAATTTCTGAAAATTCGTTAAAAAATAGTAGGAGAGATACTTTAAACGGAGTTAGCGGCGCGAGCATTCTTCTTTTATGCTCTATATCCCATTTATTCAGGACCCGAAGACCTGGCGCGGATTGTGCGTTTATCTGTCCTCATTATCAGTTACTGTTTAACATTGTGCCCGTGACGTCACGCCGCAGTGCCGCCGCTGTATTAGCATTGTAAAAATATGTTCATACGGCCTGTTTTTGTCAAGAGCTCGGAATAGACGCTGTGTAATGCCGTGCACGTCGGCTGTATGCAAAATGAAAATCAGTATAAGTAATAAATTATCAGCGGCTTGGATGGGTCACTTTGGCCGAATAGGAATTATTCTTACGCAATTTAGAAATACACGAGGAGAGTTAATGGTGGGCAGTCTGCGACGTCACTGTCGATAAATAAATTCATGCCTCTGCATATTAGCTTGCACTGGAATTTATTTAACCACCGAGAACCATCTATAACAGGAGACGTCACGTTATCTGTGTTTTATGTAGCGAATGTTAATTTACAGGAGTTCCTAGATCAGTTCAATTACTTTATTTCTGCAACAAAGTGTTTACGAAACGGAATTACTCTTGTAGAGGGTTAAAGGGATCAAAAGAATCCATTCGATTGAGCCACGACAATAATGATGTTATAACGAGGCATTCGGTGACGTAACAGTCTGCCTGCGTTTTGCATCTGTTGCATATGGGCCAGAAAACGTAATGTTCAATTGTTTATTTATCTTTAGTAACGGTTTCACCTACGCGACCTGATATTTCCTTAGTGCGTTTTTATCGTATTTATCGCCAGTCCGGTGATAAAGTATATAATTAGAATGGGCCATTAAAACGGATATATTAAAATTAAAATATTATTCCCCGGAGCGTAATGCAGCAACGTGATTCGCACGGTCAGGATGTCGTTAGTGTTTTCACGGAGCGACCACTGAAAGTTATGAAAAACTACTTTAGTAAGCAGGTTGAAGCGCAATTGAGAGGGTATAGAGTTCTTAGTGCGCGGTTGTTATCGCTTTAAGTATACAGTGTTCCTCGAGGCACCGCGGAGGTGCAGTGTCTTCTCAAAGTTTCAAGAAACATTCTTGAATAACACCTCATTCTGTTAGTCAGAATTAAAGAGCATTAAAATATTCTCTCGCTACCGCCACCGATCCACGTGCACGCCATTTCATTTCCCTATATAAAAAATACCAACGTCGCTTTCGACCTGAAATTAATTATTCATCGTGGTTACTCGCTGCGTATTCGTTGGCTCGTAAAATCAATGTAATTAATCTGTAACAGCAAGAAACAATATCTCCCTCCATTGGTTTTGGAATAGCGTTATTATAGACTAAGGTCGAATGCCTCGAATAATAGCCAGCAGTGCAGCGAACAGTTTTATTCTATCGTGCAACGAAGTTATGTGACTGATAATATTGTGACTGGGTATTATCAGTGAAAAGTGCAATATGTCCTCGTACTTTCGTTGGATAAAGGGTGGGAAGAAGGATGATTACTTCGGCGCCAAACCCAGGAGTCGTTCCTTAGACTCGAAGAGCCTCGAGGCATCGGGCATACGCTTGATTATCCAAAATGTACTTGAACTCTTTTTTTTACCCTACCACTGAATTTAACATTTAAAAAATTGTTTACCACGTACATTCTTTTTTTCGTGATAACGCCTCTGCAACGAACGCTCGATAAACGTGCTCCTCGCTCTTCTTTATCACGCGGAGCATAACAAGCGTGTTTTTTAGTATCGTCGTCCCCCGATGATTCCGAAATTTTACGTTAATGTACGACGCTTGTCTGTTGCAGAGAACCGCGGCCCAGCATCAGGCGCAAATAGCAGCACAGGGTGAGTAACATCCGTAGATATGATTTTCCACTAGACTCCGAATCGAGTGTCTGATTATTTCCCGTCCTCGTAAACGTGCGAGCACTAAGGACGGAGAATATGCTTGGAGATAACCGAGAAACGTTACTCGGCTTGATAGCATCTGAAAAATAAGTTTGTACACGTTTCAGCGTGCTTCTCTCTCCACCGGTTACGGTATAAACTATAACGAATGAACTAAACGAAAAGCTGCGTGCTTATCTTCGGGGCCACTTATCTAGCTTCGTTAATGAAGCTTTCAATTACATCGAGTATTTAACCCATTTTAAAACTCAGGAAGATCCGATTAATACAGTTGCGGCTTGAATATCCAGCGATATTGCATAAGCACTTTCTATCGTTATTTAATATTTAGGTAAGGTATACGAGTAGCGTGGCTCAAAACACTGGATTATTATTCCGCGCATATAAAATATCCTTTCCAGACGTGTAACGTTTTTGTTAACCTTGATACAGTTCGTCGAATCTCTTCTGACCGCATCTAACATTTTTCCTACTTTCGTTCTTCATATTCATAGCAGAAATTCTACTACCAAGAACTTCCTTGAAAACAAACTTCTCCGTAATTTACATTTCTAGTTGGCCACTAGCGTGTTAAATTCGCGTTTACTCGTTACCAGAGAGCACCCTCTTACCCTGCGGTTGGAACGGTTGATAAGAACTGCGCGATTCCGCCGGCAGATGTCGACGTTCGAGTCGCAGCAAATATGGCGGGCAGATTCTGAAGCACGTACGCGCCCCGTTGCCGCTGGGACCTGCGCCTCAGAACGTTTTCGTACCGCAACGCGTACAGTGGCACGTGCTTCGAAGTGCTCGCGTGTATTTGCCTAACACCCTCGCGCCCGCGATTCTTTGAGTCGTCCTGTCCCCCTCGAAGCCCTTCCCTTCTCTCGTTCCAGTTACCCATACCCGTCGAACCGTTCCGCGCTGCATCCAGCCGGGCGCTCAACAGCGTGTCGCGCTAGTCAATCGTTACGAAAAAGTCGTACGTGCTGAACGTAACGTAGCGCCGAGAAGAGACCTCTGGAGGAGGCCTGAAAGTAAACGCGGATCCTTACAGTTTCGTCTACTTGCCCGCGCAGCTGCAATATCTATCAACGTTTCGAACAGTCGAATGGCTTTTCAAACGCGTCCCGTCGTTAGCGTGTCAGTAACGACACGACCCGTGACCGTGAATGTAAACATTGCTGCGCGTACAGCGGTGTCCTGCCTGAGGTCTACACGGGAGCCGTTGCCGCTTCGCTCGACACACGAACGCCGGTAGTTTTTGCCCGCCGTCGATGCGACTTTGGTCGACAGTAATCAGTCATCGGTCCGCTTCGCGCTGGTCACGGAGCTCGTCGATGGTGCCATCAATCAGTGCCCCTGGGACTGCCCGCGGACGTCAATCGACAAGCGTTTGAACGCTGCGGATCTTGGCGTCGACACGCGGACGTAATATACTGTAATCGCGCGAGTGTTAACGGCCGTCATTATTGCGCGAAGGAGACATTGCTACGCGGGTTCTCCTGCATCGATATAACTGGCCATGCGTTGGGGGCAACGTTGGCAACGAAATTAACGTGTGTGAATCATGACGCGTGTGCTCGGGAGAGCTGGATAGTGCGAAGAAGAGGGAAACGGGGCCGCCTTGCGAACGATCTCCTCCCCCGCGGCAGTTGGCACACGTGAGTATCATTTCCTCACTTTCTCGGTTTACGAGAAACTACTCGCCCGTCGAGAGTCGTGGCCGTTGCGACGAAGCTGCCTAACTCTACCTGGTAGGTTCGAAAACGTCTTACTGCTGCACCGCGCGCGCTAATCTGTACATTATCGTGTGGGGTTTAAAGTCCGCGTAGAAATAAGGCCGGGATCGAATGTGTCGCGTCCCGTTTTCGAATATTGCCGTGTTTATCTCGCGGCAGGTCTAGTGCCAAACATTGGTATTGATTCACGTTGTCGTCGGTGTAGAATTTAATTAGCTTGTATGAATTGACCCGCTTCGCGGAGTTTTCGTGGATTCACGGAGTATGGCGTAGTTAGTGTTGATATACAACTTTCGTTCAATTACTTTTCCTCGAATTCCGAAGGTATTTTGGATTCAAATTGCCTGTACATTTTATTCGCCGTTTTCGTTTGCGGGGCGAAGAATGTTGGCAATTATTTCTGTTGCTATTGGAAAGTTGGCCACGAGGCCTCCGTCTCGCTTGTTTCTTTATTTTCGTAGCGATGCAGATGGGAATTGAGTCATCACATGGTTATGCCTCGGAATTCTCGGCGAATGGTGTAACCATTTAAGCGTGTATCGGTGCACTAAAGCCTCGTATTCTGGATACTTCGTTTCTTTTTCGTCCATTTTGCGTTTAGTCATTCGGCACGTGTGTGGCCATACGAGAATAAATAAGGAGCGAAATACAGAGACGTACTGGTGGTCCGAGGACCTTGTCTCTTTTTCAGCTCACGGATTTGAGTCTGATGTTGTAAAACGTTCGTCTGCATTATATTTATTCGAAATAAGTGATATCCTTTTAATATCGAAGTTTAAAGTCGACTTAATAATTCTTCTTGCACATTGGGTATTTACTGCTCAATTACATCTAGTTACATTTCCTGAATTCGCGTTTTCTATTTAAAATTGTATTTAGGTTTTAATATTCCCCATAAAAAGAATGGAAGAGAATGACAATTTGAATGCTCAGCGTGCACACATCGCTCGCGGGATTCCTCTAGTCGTATATCCGAATAATAGTCGCTGAACGCCTATAAGCGTTCCTCGCGCATAGTGATGGAGTGAACGAGCCAATACGTGCGCCCACAGCACACAAAGGACTGATGCAATAAATGTGGTTTCTTGGAGGTTATGTTTGCCGAGTCTTCAAGATCACTCAAGGTCTTTAACTCTCTACTAGTGTATGTAGTTCATGTTGCCCCTGTCTTAGAAAAAAGTATTAGAACTGATTACATACTCGAAATTTCTTTCATTTCATTTCGCCGCTTCGCGACGAGCGCTCAATTATTCGACTAGTGCTCGAAGTCAACTCGAAAATAGAAAGCTACTCGAACAATTGAAGCGAGCTTAGTTCAGCACGTTTTTCCTCAGCACTTTGCTAGCTATACTGAATACCTTGATGAGCGTAATGTATCGAACACTGCGTTAAATCTGATAAGAATTCTACCGTGCAGCGGAAAAACAAGTTATAACTACTAAACGAAACATGTAAAATTATCAGGCAGCGATAAGTTAGTGGCAATGTCGTTGCATTTTCTTTTCACTCAATAATTTAAAGTCGACGGTTCAGACGTGCACGTTCATGGTTAAACATTTTTGGAGAGCTAGATTACCGACCTGCTTGAAGTTCATTTTTAACGGCGTATCTCTTTCCCTCGTTACACGTGCCGCGTAATGGATTGCAGTTTTCAGTAGCTAGAATATAAAAGAGATTCTTCAAATAGTTAATGCATCTGATGACGATAAATTCTCAAACATACATGCTGTTATTCACTTCCAATATCTCCATAATAGAAGCTTCCCTAAAATTTTCCAATTACTAAACGTGTACGGAACAACAGAGGCTCCTGATTAAATTTCAATGTCTGAATCCAACTATTTAAATTCAATTGTCTTCGTCTGTGTCACGCTTCCTACTAACCAGAGAAAAAGGAGTAGTTGAACTAAGGGAGTAACCAGTCTCAGGGCGCATACAAGTGCATTCGGGTGCATGCGCGTTCTGTGCATGTAATCTGCATCTGTTCGTGTGAACAACGGTGACCTTGAACTACAGATGCAAATATACCGTTGGTTAGCTGTAGTAGCTGGTACTTTTGACTTGAGAGGTGGCTAGGGAAGGGCTACTGACACAGAGCCACTGTTTCTAGATACACTCGCAATCGGTAGGGGACCGGTGACAGTAGACTGTACGTGAGTGACCGTTGTGCATATGTGGTAGGCGCCAGCCAATGGGAGTTGCATTCCTCCATTGTGCGAACTGCTCGGATCTGGATGGTAGTGCTTCAAGGATAGGACAAGGTCACGCTGCGTTCCCTTCTAAACAGGACCCTTTCCCCATGGATTTCCACCATAGCCCTTGTCGACAATATTAAGCTCTGGGCACACCGATCAGTTCTGTGTCAGCGTGCCAGCGGTAAGAAGGAGAGATTCTCTACGCCATTCTTATTCTTACCATTGCACGCCAGCATGGAACAGATCAGTGTGCCTAAACCTTTATTCCCTTTGCATTATGGCGTAGCTGGCAAGAAAGTGACTCACTCGTACAGGATGGAAAATATGTAGTTAGTCCTCATGGCTTTCACAAGTGACTCTGCACAGTTGCGTCGGTAGAGATCTATTAAATGAATGGAGGGAAATTTTGGAAATTGCAAATTTGAGAATTTGAAATTTACGAAATTTGGGAATTTGAAATCCGAGAATTACAAATTCTAAATCTGGGAATTTGAAACCTGAGAATGGAAAATCGAGAATCTGAAATTTACGAAATTTGGGAATTTGAAATCTGAGAATTGCAAATTCGCAATTTGGGAATTTGAAATTTGAGAATTGAAAATCGAGAATCCGAAATTTAGGAATTTGGTAATTTGAAATCTGAGAATTGCAAATTCGAAATCTGAGAATTGCAAGTTCGAAATCTGAGAATTGCGAATTCGAAATCTAAAAATTGCAAATTCGAAATTTGGGAATTTGAAATGTAAGATTTGAAAATCCGAAATCTGGGAATTTGAAACCTGAGAATTGAAAATCGAGAATCTGAAATTTACGAAATTTGGGAATTTGAAATCTGAGAATTGCAAGTTCGAAATTTGTGAATTTGAAATCTGAGAATTGAAAATTGTGAATTCGAAATTGAAGAACGGAAAGTTTATTTTTCTTATTGTAACGTGTTTCACTCACAAGGGAAGATGCCGAACCCGAAAATTCAAAAAATTCTGAAACTTCGTGAACATGTAGGGGATTAAATTGAACATGTAAGAGATGGAAAAAAAGTTTCAAGACAAAAGTTATTTCTTTTAATGAAATCTATTCATTGGTGAAAAAATTATTTTACAGTTCACGAGTTATAACACAGTATCGGAAAATAACCGGTTTTCAGCGGTCAGTTACTGCCCCTTAGAGTGAATTTGGACAGAAAACAAAAATTGCGCTGTAATCAAGAGGAAATTCCCTACATATTCACAAAGTTTCAAAATTTTTTGAATTTTCGGGTTTGGGATGTTCTCTTGTCAGAGTCGGTGAATAAAAACTGTCAAAGGATCACCGCACCAAACAATGAACCAATCGCCACTTTGAATTTAGAGACCAGTGTGAATTCTATGAAATTGCAGTGGCTTGTAGAATCACATGTGAAATGCGTGACACATGTCGCACTCCGTCATAACAGAATTACGAACGACGCCTCGCAGACGAAATGGATCGAGAAATACTTAATTTCGAGTCTACGTATAATCTTTGCTTCGTTTTACTTTTTCCTTCTGATTGGGCTATCCTTCTAATTGAGTTCGTTAACAACGATAGCCTATTGCGCGAGTAAGCGAGCTTGACCGATAAACGTAAACAGAGACGCGATAATGATTATTTATCAGTGTCTCTGAATGAGTTCCCGATTTTGTATCTCCGGTTTGGGTAAACGGAACTACGTTCAAAATAAAGGATTTTTTTATCGACGTAAATACCGTTGGTTTCTATTTTCGCCGACGTATTTTTTTCCAGAGGCGATGAAGCATGCGCGTCAGCTGCATCGCGGCAGATTTTCTCACTCCAGGCACGATCGAAGCGTTTAACTAAATTGCAATCCGTGGCTGATGAATCCGATGAATATGGTGGGCGGGTTGTACATTCGACGACCAATTTATTCAGTCTTCGCTTTCGCAATACCCGGTCGGATATTTTGGTAGGGGAGAATGACACCGTATCTGTCGATCAGCGTCGATTGTTGAACTCAGAAATCTCCATTTTCTTCGAATATAAATAATAGCAGCTTTTGTGGCAATACAGGGTGTCCAGTAAACCGTGGTGTGTTCAACTAAGACACGATTCGTCATAGAAAGACAAGTAGAAAATAATAGTACTTATGTCGTTATTGATCTAAGGTAATATACAAAGCTGAAGTATAAACAAAATAAACCGTCCTTCTACGAGGAATCATCCCATAGCTGGTTGTCCCACGATTTACTATATACGCAAACTATGTATAAAATTCCAAATGAAATATTATATTCTGGTAAAAGTTAAACTGTAGCAGTATCTAAAGGAACATTTCTCAGATCTAATATAGAAACTGGTGAAACGTATGGTTTTTTATTAGAAGAGAAACATGAACCTACTCCATCATGTCGATTTCCATTTGACTGATTGTGAAACTTTTAGGCCATTTAGTAATCGTTGTTTCCTTGAAGGAGTCTAGTACTATCTGCGTTCGTGCAAGGCTGAAAGCATTAAGGCATTAAGCGCGTTAAGCTTCGCATGGGGGAGCTTGAATTCGAAAACGCAATAACCGTTTTCTTATTAATGAAACGGTTGTCGATTAAATTTCATTGGAGCTTGAAATAAACCAGAGTGCCTCGAATCCTCGTCCCAGTCCTTCGAACAATTATAACTGCCGTTCTAGTTTCGATCTACAAATTTTTCTATTTACAGTCTTGATGTTTAATATTGCTACGAAATGCCAGTGTAGTTATAAATTACGTTGATTCGTACGACGAGTGTTCGAACATTTCATTCATTACACCTTTCTGTAATATATTAATATTAACATTCATAAAAACAACATTGAAAGCATTATTACCGCTTTCCGCGCGATGGCTAACAGGCATCCCCTTCAAATCTAAGGCTAATTAAAAATCATCTCACTTAAGCCATGTCTCGCTACCATTTATACAGTCATTCCACGATAGTGATAAAAAAAGAAATCTACATTAAACGAACCAAACACCATTAAATCGCGAAAGGTGCACGTATAATCAGTCTTTACGAGAATGTAAATCGCCAACCATAAATTTCCTCCGCACGGCGAGCGTAAAAAAAAAGAACAGAATGCAGAATAGGCAACAAGTTCTTTTGCCGCATATTTTACATTTATTGATAATTGTACAAGCAAATGTAACCAACCTCCCGTTACCGAATATATAAATCCTCCATTGAACTCGCACGAAGCATCACGTGCGATCCGTCGGCTTCTAATTCGTATCGTGGACTTTCTAACGAGAATAGGTGTGCACTGGATGGCGGGCATCAGCCGTTACTTTCGATTATTTGCGAAGCGGGGTTTACGCGCTCGGAGATATGTAGGGCACAGTGAGTACTTTTCAAGCGCAGGGAACACCTTGCCGCGGTGGGCGCTGGAAGTGCGGACTCCGACGGCAAGCAGGGTCGTCATCGTCCTTGAGGAACCGGTTTCCGAGATCCACATGTTCGATCGTATCGACGCTTGAAACCGGAAACGTGTTTCGGGAGGCGGCGAAAACGCTTGGGGCCCTTGTTTATGCACTGCCACTCAAAAGCATTCGATCGCTTCTGCGGGGTGTTTTAGAACGCGTCAGAAGTATTGGTGTTCCCAGGAAATTAACTGTACGTTTGTTTATTTGCCCTTCGAAATGCTACGCGCGTCCTTAAGTCGCTTTCGTGACGGTTGAGCGGTAAAAAGAAATTATATTTCCCTGTTTTGGAATAGACCATTGCCACTGGCAGAACAAATATGTGTGAATACACCTTTAGGCAGTGCTATCAATCGTATACGTAACAAGCGGCGAAATACTTTTGGTCGGTAGTGTACCGGCCAGCGTGCTATGAAATTGCTGTGCGTTTTACACGTCGTTCGTTTCGTCGTCTCTTTGTTCCTTTTAATAGCTACCCGGTCGTTGTTTTTCGCGTCGTTCCCCGTTTATAAAGCGGCGGCCGTAAACAAACGTTTCTGACCGCAGATCACGTTGCATCGGCAAAACGTGACGGCCGGGATGCAGATGTGTGCCGATGCCTCCGTAATGCGATTCAGCCTTAACCTTTGATTTAGCACTGGCCATAGACGGAACTGCCGTTCTCATGTTTACCTGGCATCCTATTTACGACTCGGCTCTCCGTCGAATGCGCTAATCAGGCGATAAGCAAAGTTCAACTGCTCGAAAGTAAAGAACGAATATGTAACGGCTGATCGACAAACTAACTTGGCATTCGGCTCCGTGGCGTTTCCTTATTCTGTAAATTGTATCCTCGTTCTCGAGTTCACTGGAGATCAATTAACCTCGCGAGGAGTCGCAGATCGATGAGAGATGGACGTTAAAGTAGTCGTGCTTTGTTGCACGAAGCAGAAGATACGCGAACATTATTGCCCGATGGGCAATGGAGGGCTGTCGAAATCTTATTAGACATTTATCTTATTACGTGGGATCCACGGGGCCTTTTTAGCAAATGCGCGCTTACGTTTGCCTGGGATGGCGCTGTTTCCCTAAATTCAATTACGATTCGTTAAGAGGGATCGCACCTGTGCTCTTTAATCCACTGCTCAAGGTCTTCGCGACGTAATACCATCGGGGGAGGCCGGTATTAGGGTGTCGGGTTTCCAAAATGGTGAACGAAAAAGTCCCCTCCCCCAGGTTCGGCTGCTCGCTGGCCGCCGCGTCGCCACTGCAGTTTAGTGCGACACAGTCGATACTGCACTCGGTGCATATCTTCGCGAGTAATCCGCGCCCCTGTGCTTCGTTGTTGGTGCATGGAAAGGTATAGTAGCTTTTCTTTAGAGCTCAGTGCCGTCCAGGGACACGGGGGAGTGGCGCATGAGAGGGTTTTGAAGTTTAGGACTAGATTTAAAAACTGCGCACTTCTGGGTTTCCAAATCCCCTACTTTGCACACTGCTATCTTTTCCTGCATCACTTTGTAGTCCTGTAACAGTAATATTGCTGCTATTATTTTTATAATAGATGTTCTAGCAATGGTACTACTAATACTAGTATTATTATAATTATATTATAATGGTAACAGTAATAACAGCAATAATGGTATTACTTATTATAATACTAATACTAATGTTATTACCGTCAAAATAGCATTACTGTTACAGTAGTATTACTAAATGCTTAATACTATATTATCAAAAGTATCAATATTAAATTATAATTCAACAAAACTAAAGATTAATTAAATCAGAGATGTACCTAGGTGCAAATATTTTTTCATCGCAGCTCCTCCTTTTCCCTCCAAGTAGAACTTGCAAATGAGAATGTTAATTTTTTCAAGGTTAATATATGGACAATGCAAATAGGGTAATCGGTGTTTGAATAATTATTCCAGGTATACCAGCTAAACTAATGCACCAAAAATACCGTATTTCTGTAACTCCTTGTATCGATCTCGTCCCCTAGATAGAGAATCGCATTATTGTCAACTATACCCTCGTGAAACCTGTCTACGGTATAATCAAGCGACCGAGGTTGAAGTTACAGGAATCTCCGTAACGCTCTCGTGTTACGTTTGACGCTCGTTCGAGCCACGCTTTAAAACGCCCTGATTTTACGCAGGGGGCACAGATAGGCGATGCCCCAGTTTATCAGTATTTACATGCACGGGCTTTAGATACGAAGATAGGTCACTTCTCTGTATCACTCACCGAGGGCTGCGTTCGCGTCTCCGTAAGGAAGACTTCGGAGCCTCGACGCCCACAGACGGACACGTTTATCGCTTTAGTCGATTTCCTCTCCCCCCAGTGGACTCGTGCCGCTGTCTTCCGTATTAAAGTGCATGTCAGGGATGTGGCGTAATACCCGCTCCTTCTCTTCCACGCTTCTATCCCTGTCCCTCGAACTTTCTCACTTTCTGTTTCTTCCCGAAACCGGCTTCTCCTCGTTCCTCCAAGTACTTTATTCGTCAACGCGGCCAGTATCATACCCCAGAAATTCGAGGCTTCCGGTTCCAGGTCGCCGGAGCTCGGTATACTTCGATATCGTGTCGCTCCAGAATCTCTGGGCTATTGGTTTCCAAGGAGGGTGCGCGAACCTCGGGTAGCTGATTTGGCTCGAATTTTGCATACACTCGGTATGCATATTGCCACTGTTTAACTACGGTAGCGGTCAAAGGGAAGTTGAAATTGTGAACGATAACGGGAACGAAATTCAGAGGATCTATTACGAGGAATTATATTTGAAAATTATATCCCATAGATCGAGGGGCTGCTAGAACAGCACAGTCACACTAACGTAACTAAAGTCTAGTAGATAATAAAACTATCAGCTTTGAAGTTTCTTAAGACCACCGCCATATTTCATCCATACCTATGCATCAATGCCGTCTTAACTTGGAGGCGACAGAGGCAGCCGCCGCAGGGCCCCGGAGCTCAGGGGAGCCCCGAATAATTAGAATATTAACCAAAATACTACCACAAAAAGAACTACCACCCATAGCCACATTCGTATAGTTTAAGAATCTCGTTTCCTTTTTGTGTTATGGATAACCTTCGCGGTACTTTTCGTGAACGCCCGGGCCACCCGATTATTTTTCAACGCTCTCTCTCTCTCTCTCTCTCTCTCTCTCTCTCTCTCTCTCTCTCTCTCTCTCTCTCTCTGTACCTGTCATGTTTTCTTTTCGCTGTCACACAAAAATTCGGAACAATACTTCAAGGCTACAATAAAACAACCCGCCAAACCTCAAATTAATTTGTCAAACCGTTTTTATACCAAAAAATTCCGAAAGAATTGCGTGCTTTTCGGTCGGACAAGGCCGCAATCCGGCCTTAAGGAATTATACGTAAAATTTGAACGAAATCGGTGACCCGAGCCCCATGCACTGTCCTCGTTAGTCGCGAACATCGAGTTGCCCGTGTGCAGAAAGCTAGTGTCGGAGTCGATCAAGTTTAACCCTTTCGGCCCTCTTGGGACACATATGTCCCAGTGAATGTTTATGATTATCTGTAGAACAATACGTGCCACATATGTGGGTTGTTTTATTCTTTATTAGTTAATCTGACTATATTCTACTATCTATGATTGGCAATCATGAGGAGAAGCAACGTAGTAACATGCTAGATAAGTTTTATTTTGGCAGGGTGCGTGGCTGCAGAGTCGCATTTATAGAAATTTCGTATTTTACACGCATAATTGAACAATTTTTTTTATTTCTTTTTACGCAGCCTTTTAGTTTATAGTATGACATAACTGTTTTGCTAAAAAGTTTTTACATTATCATGTTTTTACTTATCATGTGTTTACTTATCTTGTTGAGCATAGAGAAGTTCCTATGCGTTTCCGGGACGCACATGTCCCATTAGGTATTTTCATACTTTCTTCTTGTTTCTTTATCACAAGCAGTAAGATGCAACAATGCTATAAATACGTTCATAGTATGTATATATAATATATCTATATATAATAAAAATACATTATACAACATTCCCACAGAAGATCGGAAGTGTTTAACCCTGTTTAATTTTTCCGGGTCATATATGTCCCACTGAAAACAACTGTTGGGACACATGTGTCCCAATTTTTAAAATTAACATAAAACTGTCAAATTTGATCGGTACCTATCCGCCACTTAGTACAATCGAATTCTGCAAGGAAATATAATAAAATCCAGATAACAAAATGTCGGGTCGAAAGGGTTAACTCGTCCTATATCCAGTCTCGGAATTCTGAATCCACCAGTGCCGGTTGTCTCGGGCACGCGTATACCGAAGCTTCGCAGCCATCGTCCGAATTCGTCAATTTTGTGTCGTCTTATTATTATTATTATTATCGGTGCCCCGGGTCGCTGGTATCGCACTCCTTATCCCGTTCGGTACGTTTGCAAAGAAAAAAGAATGCCGAGAGAGTTGCCAGTTGATTGGAAGGCATTCGGCATTGCCCCGCGTTAGCCTCTGTTATGTCCCTATAACGTTGCAGCGGCGAAGTCGCGCGCAACTCCATTTCAAATCGTCCATTCCACCGCTGTATTGAATCGAAACGAAGACGTGCACGTATGCAAGCGCGAACGATTCTTCTCTGTTCCGCTCGCAGTGGTGGGAGCCGCTCTCGCCTGCCCGAGCAGAATGCCCTCGTCTAGCGATGCATTTGAAAAGACCGGTTCGCACGGTGGAACAGGCAGTGTTTTTGTTCGTTTAGCCGGCTCGTCAGCGTGGAAGCAGGAAAAACGATTCGTAATGAACTAGGAAGGCGAAATTACGTAATGGCCAAGGCTAGGCGTGTTGATCTCGTTAAAATTCATCTCGTTGAAAAGGTAATATCTCCTGCAGGGAATTCGAAGCGGAGCTGAGGCGAGAATATATGGGATGGTAATTTATATAATATAGAAGGCGTGTGAATTATGTTCGTTTAGGAGTTCAAGTATTCGGCAATTCGAAAATTTTAAAAAATCTAAAACTATGCAGAAATGTTAGCCGAAGCGATCCTAACAGTTGAGCTATTTTTCATTCGGTAATAAAACCACCCAAAGGGTGGAAACACCCCCTCAAAGTAATTATGAGCTTTCATATAAACCGTAAAGGATATAAAAAAGGCTGAATCCAAAGTTTTATGGCTTTCGATATCCTACGATATATGGGGATAAGAAATCGCGGTGAGGATAAATCTGGGGTTAAAAGAATGTTTTTGCAAATTCTTTATCGCCACTTTATAGGGCATAAAAAAACATAGAATTTTTTCGAGGGGGTGTTCTCACCCTTACGATTTAATTATTGCAGAATAAAAGTAGAGTTACTTTATTATTACTATTTCAGCTTCATTTCTGCAAGGTTTCAGATTTTCTTTTTAATTTTCGATTTCTCGAGTTTCCTTTCTGAGAATATTCCGAATATATTTAACCACTATATAAATATTAATTCAAGCTAAAAAAGAACAGTGGACCCCTCTCGAACATATTAATAATTTATCGAAATTAGTCACCGAAGAATTTACATACTCGCCTACTCCCACATGGCGATGGAGTAATCTCGGATTCCGCATAATCCTAACGTTGGCGCGTCGTGCTGGGCAAAAACAGTGCCTCGAAATGGAAGCACTGGAGCAAACCAACAGCCGCATCTAAACGCGATCGATAATCCAATACGAAGCAAGTAGACGGGAGCGTAAAGTTGAATCAACCTGTACAAGGCCGGTGTCACTTTCCTGCTTCTTTTCCCGATCCTCGGTGCAGCTTTTGCGCAATCGTTTTACACAGAGCCTACCGGGTTCCCGAGCTCGCGCTCTAAAGGCTGCGTCTAACTGTCGGCATTCCCATGGCCCCGTGCCTTCGTTCTCGTCATTTTTCTCTTTCGTCGAGCACGAGAGAAAGTTGGAAATTGCATATAGCGGCTGGGGAACACAGACAGCCTAGCGTACAGTTGAAGCAGACTCGGAGGGCGTGCAAAGGGATATCCTCGGAACCACTTGGCTGTGTAACCACAAGTTTAGTGCCACTAGTGGTTTCTAACTGCTCGGCGTGGAGAATTAGAATTTCTATATTCACGTTCAATTACGTAGGGATACCAGTAGCGTGAAGTTTCTTAGTACCTTCGGCCTTCTCTTCCCCTATTTTACTTCAACGTTCCATCGCTGGTCAATGCCACGAATAATGTGTTAGCACTTCGCGCGGCGCAAGGTCCCATTCAAGTCGGCCAGGTCTTTCCAAGTGACCTACCGTCGAATCTTGTCCCACTCAACTCGCCCCGAGCAAACATTCAGGGACACTCGAACAATAATTTCCATTTTGCCCACGATATATGAACGGTGGGAAGCCCTATGCGTGAAAACACGTCGACGCCTTGGACTACTTGGGCGATACCTACATATTAAAATGGACCCTGCCACTCGCTTTAAACGCTCCAGGATCAGTCCTCACCCTCTACTTTGTTTACGACCTCGCCGCATCTCTTCCATCAATTATGAAGCCACATGTCCACCATTCCCGTCCGCGAATAGTATCATCCGTGCGTTAATGCTGTTGTTTGTCCATGCAAAGCAGCACGTGCGTGCCCGCGTACTTGGCGCCCGTCCTTCCCCGTTCGCACGATTAGCTCGGCTGCGTTTTCATTAATAAACGGTTGAAGTGGCGAGAGGAGAGAACGAACTCCGTCGGCAGCGGAATGGTGACAATGGTCGCGTCCGACACGTTCGTCGGGAGCTCTCGGGATAGAACCTAGGTCACGGTAGCAGCGAGAAAACCGGAAGTTGGCAAATGACCGCCAGGAATTTCGTTTGCTCGCGAATCCTGGAAAATGGCGTGGCTGCCGCGTGAACTTTCGCTCCTGGGCTCTGTAGAGCTCCTGCAGCTGTTCGGGTGAATTGTTAAGTGGTTAAGATTGATTTAGCCGGAAACGAAGTTTGAAGAGAGCTCAGCTGAGTACCGGGAATCGGAGAATTTTTGATTTGCAAGGTGTAATCGGTAGAAGTGTTTCGAGATCTAAGGGCGCACAGTTCTTGGGCACTCTCGGGAAAGTGGGACCACCTTTTTAGTCGTACAGTTATATAAAGGAGGGTTAAAAAGAGACTGTTGGTCATATTGGATTAAATTCTTTTGAGATGTAAGGAGGCATCTTGAAACTTGCCGAAAATATTTTTTTTTATTAATTATTGTGCAATCTTGTCCACCTCTTCGACGAGGACTCCACCTAACTCCTGTTGACGGGACGTGTGGCACTTATCATAGTCATCTGATTGCAAAAAAAAATGGAACTTTCCCAAAATTAGATAGTTTCTGCTGGAATTGGTCCGGTTTGAAGAAAAAAAAGGAAAAATTGAAGGAGTTATAGCGTTTGAAAGAAAAAATAAGTTTTTTCTTAGACAAATTTTTCTTATTATTCTTCATATCGACGAAAAAAGTATTATAAATAAGAGCTTAATTAAAATTTTAGTTCCAGTCCCAGTGTAAATTATTTAACTTTAAGAAAATTTTCTTCTTTTTATAATCAGTTAACTGTAACATTAACACGATTGCACAATAATTAATAAATAATAAGAATGATTGACAGAAAAAAATTATACGCGTTTAAAAATGCCTCTTTATATCCCAAAAGAGTTTCATGCAATATTAACAATAGTTTTTTTTAAAAAAAATCAAATTTCGGGGGCTGTTATACGAGAATCCCTTATATAACGTTATACGAGTCCCTTAAGGGGACTCGGCAGTGAAATCGCTCGAATATCAAGTATTTTTTTACGAATTAATTACAAATATTTAAAAAATATTTCTTTTTGTCTAAATATCTATTTTACAAATGGCGCCGCGCGAGGTTGATTATACAGTGATTTAGAAAAAGTGTCTTCGGTTTTGCGCTGTTATTCAGATTAATAATAAAGATGCGTCGATTTCCTTGTTTCTCTTAGAACCTGTAATTTCTGGATGGAGTTCTGAATAAAAGTATTAAACCAAAATTATTAAAATAGCAACTAGGAGAAGGCGATTTCTACGATAAATGTCGATTTTCAGGGTGTACAGATGCCTGCTTGTTTTCTCTCGTAAATTAGAGCTTTTACACTTCAATGTTGATGTACACTCCACAAAGGAATATGTTTTGAAGGTGCTGTAAAAATTTCCAGTCGATCCGAACCTAGGCTTTTTCGCAATCAGGGCAAAACCACAGGCAAACACACTTTTTTTTTACAGTTTATAGGATTAGTAAGCATTACCCAAAAGTACTACTCACAATTCGTATTCATCTCCCTGTAATTAATTCGTAAAAAAAAATACTTGATCTTCCAGCGACTTGTTTGCCTAATTCCCTTACCTTTACGTCTGTTCGTTATTATTACATTTTCACGTTGATGAAAATCGTTTAGCACATAGTCTGTGAAACCGATCATTCTGCAGCCTGAATCGGTGCTATTGCGAGCATCATTTCGTTGGCAGCCTGTCTACATATACGCGAGCGCATTATCACTTGATCGTTGAAAGGCTGTAATTTAATTCCTGTCGATTCGCGCACGGAAATATTGATATTTCCGAGGGCACGGCGAAACGAGCATGGATTCAGATGTAACCGCCGCAGCTGAATCGACCATAATTGTTGTGTACGCGTGACAGAGATGATGAGTGTACCACGGATCGATGTTTCACGGTGCCATCGCATTGTTTGTCAGTTCAGATGTTAATTACACGAACTGGTCTGCTAAACTACGGGCTACACGCGAAGGTGTCCCACCAATATGCAGAGAAATACACTGCCATCTATAAGTATTGGGACGCCCGCTGTATTTCCGGGAAATGATATTTGTGCCAGTGATTGCGAATGTGATTCGAAGATTTTAAAAAATTAAATTTATTACTTATTTTCTAATGTAAGGTGATGAGTTCAATTTTTTTTTTAGATCTTCGACTTACGTCACTTTTATAACCATCGGTACATTTGGTGCAGATTGAATACTCTTCGCTGCTTTTAATTTAAAATACCAAATAAACTAAAGTTTCTTAGAGTTCTTCAATCAATTTTCAAGGGTAAAATCGGCAGTGTCTATTTTTCGTGATTTTGGGATTTATTGCATATCTTGTTGGTGGCAACTGGGACTACGGAACTGTCGAATTAAAAAGGGCCACGAAGCTCGAAAACCCCCGTGAAGTAACGTTAAAGATTCGATGTACCGGTTAAAAACAGGAAATTATTTAAGAAGAAATTTATATAAGATAATTAAATTCGTCGAACCTTGTTTCTTTACCGATGGACTCAAGTATCAATAATTAAATTTTCTCGACAAAATTGTTTCGTGACATTCCGCTTGCCCTTCATTTAAGGGTAATCCCTCTGGATTAAAGTTGCACTTTTCAAAACCAAGCGCCACTTGAAGCGTTACGTCGAAGAATCAGCCTACTTGCAATTACAGAACAGTCGTCTATTCATTCTAAGGAATGTCTGCTGCACTCTCGGTCGATTTCAACGCATGAATCGTTAGGTCTGCTTTACCAAACACTCTCGCGCAATTTCAAGATCATTGAAGAAGTGTTTGTCGCCGGAGTCCTTCGTTAAATAACGGAGGAGGACAAGGGGACGTTGTAGAGGAGCAAAGTATGGTAAACAGACTTTATCGCCGTTTTCCCCGGAACTGAAATATACGTTAAAGTAAACGCGCTGGCGTAGCAAAGCGTCGCGAAGCCTCGGAATATTAATAGCCCTGCGGTAATTGAAAATGCTGAACAGACTGCTAGGAATAGCGTGGATTACGTATTTTTCCACGTTTTACCGAGCACCGCGAAGGTGGTCGGTTTCTCTAACCGTTTCGGACGCGGGGAGCAGTTCGTATGCCTTCGGGGCGCGAACTCCGCAGGAATTGCGTCGTATTCGGAGATTTCATTGATCGGTGGGGGAAAGGTTCGGCGGGAACGCAGTCAATTACGTGGCGTGGGCACCGAATGCAGGAACTGGGCGATAAATTATGCGCGAGGGTCGTAGAAACTGGATTAGTCTACCATCCTGATCAATCTATATCCAAATAACTTGTACAATATTTACTCGGAGAAGAGGAAACAGAAAGCGGATCCGAAGGAGCTAGATTTTCTTAATGTTTCACTCTTTTTAGTGCGAAACAATCCTGGAAACAACTGGCAATTACAAGACGGGTTTACAAATGTATTTGCTAAATAATTTATCGGGATGTGTAATCGGTTTGGCAGTAATTTGGCGTAGCATTCGAGAGGCTGGATTATAACAAATTTTCGAGCACAAGAATTGAAAAATATTCTCTAGATGAATGGGCAATGGAATAATGGTTGGAACAAGTATCGTTCTTTCTAAGTATAGATTCGTGAACCTCATCCATTTCCGTTACAAAAGCTGTGCGTGATGGGAAAAACAATGACTTCCTAGAAGCGATCGTGAATTAAGTTACCAGCAAAGTCGTCGTGTCGCTGCGACTGCTAGGCACTGCTCTTTTCGAACTTGTTTCTCTCCGTGTGCGTACACAATCCGTTCCGAAGTTTCATAACAGCTGCCATATTTGCTGCAAACTGGGAAAGAAATGTGTAACCGTTGAAAAATACGAAGGAATTTCTCCTCTCATACTGTTCACCATAAAGAGACTAGGCAATGCTAATATATTAAAAGTCTCGCCAAAAGAGTAAATAAGATATTTATGTTTCTATTCCAATAATCTTTAGTTCGATCCAAAGGGCGAAGAATCCTTCTAATTAGTTGCCATAGACTTCAGACTTGACACATGCATAGCAATAGGCAAATTTGAAAAGATAAAACTCAGGTGTTGAAATGATAAACGATGCAAGTGCTGAAGAAATGAATAATTACTTTTTTAATGGAAAGCATGTAAATTCTATGCTGAATACGTTACGCTTTAAGTACTAGAATAATTTATTTCAGTTTCTAGGGCTGTCGAAAAATAGAACTGATATCATTAGTGTACCAATGTCGGTGTGGTCGGAACGAGAATACTAAAAATTCTCGCTTCTCGCAATTTCATACCATTTACCATTTTAACTCCTCGATTGCAATGATGCTTGCGCCGAGTCTGCAGTGAAAGTACTTTTCTGCCGGGACGGTTTCCGCTTGTTTACCACAGCCGCCGTCTTTCTGCACGAAATACGTAATTCTCAGGTTTGTTGCAGTCGAGGGAAGCGATCCCACGTAATAAAATAGCGACGAGGTCGGGGTAACGGGAGATCACGTCCCCCGTCCGTTGCCTTTCGGTATCGTTGCCCGAGTTTCCCTGCCTTAGCGCCGACCGCCAATTTCCTCCCCCGCGTCTCCTCGAATAAAAGAGGGAAAGAAGCGGAGCTATAGTAATTCCTTTGAGCGTGCACTCCTCGAGAATGGGGGAGACAGTCAATCGATATGACCCAGTTTCTCGCCCGCGACCCCGAAATTTGCCACATCAACGACCCCGTTGTCAAAATCGGGACGGATCCAAGTGTTGCGCCGCCGAAAGGCCGATCACGTGATTTCACCGTCCCGATAACAAGAACGGCCACTGCAGCCTAAAGCAATGCAAACTCTATTCAAGCTCGTAACAATTTCAAAGGAGCACCTCTCCGTTGCCTAAGCTGCAAAATTAAATATATACCGTGCCGGCGATCTGATCAATCATATTCTCGCCATTTCAAATTTATCACATAGATTCCTTCCACCGGACAAATAATATTTCAAAATAATATCTCAAGCCTAAAAGTACGACGTAATTATAAGCGATTATAGCGTATCTGATTTCTTATTTCGCCGCACTAATTGTGGATTAATTTTGGAGTTTCCATTTCTGTGATTCCGCGTAACTGAAGTGTCGATTTTTCCGCCATTCCGTCGCTCTGAATGCGTCGCGAGATTGGTTTTGGATGACAGAGGGCCGCTTGAAGCCGTTCTCGTAGAAGCAACTCGATAATTGGTAGCTCCGACTACTTCCTCTAATCTCACAATCAGTCGCGTGTGCTAAACGCTTCCTCCCTGAATTATAATTGAAACCTCGGCCGAGGATGTCCCGGGCACTTCAATCCCGCTACCATAACACGTAGTTAAGTAGCCCGTTCCTCGTGCGTTCGCTTGTTAATCCTTCGACCGACAGTGTAACACGCAATACTTTGCTCCTTCGAGCTTCGGCCGCTCTTAGTTGGATCTCGGACTCGCCGTTGATGGACGTTACTTAGCGACGAAGTTCAACGAGCACGTTGTCGGAAGCTTAACGATCGATTTCTATTGAACTAAATATGCAGTCGTAGCGCGAAGTAGAGGCTTAACCCCTAACTCATGATTTCTCTAAATATTGCAGGCGTTAAGTAAACTTAGATGGAAGAAAAGCATAGCCGCGCTGATTAATCTATTACATTAACATATTAGCAACTGCATAAGAATTCCCAAATAAGGGGTTAACAAGCACCCCTTCAATGCTCGTCGGTGAAAACTGGGTAGTTCTTTCTCGCGTCATCCCTAAAGGGGCTAGAGGATCCTCGTGTTTGTAGACGAGGATGCTCCCTTAAATCGATCAGGCCATTCCGAATAATCACTTCTGTCGTTAGTTTCATACGAAGCGTATATAAAACAACCTTCGAGCTTGATTCATTTTTTAAGTATAGATTCGGGGACTCTCGACCAATTTCCCAGCAAATATTGTCCAACTGTTAAGAGCGAGGTGCAGGAAAATTGAGCATTCTCCGTGGTTAGAGTATGAATGGAAGGTGTGTATATCTTGTGATGTTGCCAGATGCGCACATAGATCCCCGCGGCTATTTCGCGAAGTTGTTGTTTACAGAAATCCCGGTCGTTTGCGTTGCCAAGAATCGATTCGAGCCACTTTATCCGGGCGTAATCTCTATTTTATTTGTGTAGGGGGGAAACCTTGGATTAGTCTACGAGGAATACAATTCCCCCAGTTCCCGCAGCATTTAAATGTTAAAACGTGATGTGCAAAAATGAAATTCAAAACTCCCACGCAATATTCATGGCGTGGCAGTTTGCTTTGCGTCAGAGGCGAGCCAGCAGTAAGCGTTTAAACCTCGTTGAAATTTCGAGCTATTAGGGATCGGTGGAAAAGTTCGTTCGCTCGCTGTCAGTTCACGCGCTGTTTACTTTTACCACGCCTACTCGCACTTTCGCCAGCAAAAAGTGGCAAAGGGTGCGACGGATAGCCGAGGGAATATAGTTTGATCGAAAGAACGGGGAATATAAGTTTTATTTTTCATAGAGCATTCGAACGAACGTTCCCGCCGACCTTATACATTGCCGGATCTTAGCAATCGGATGCAGTTTCTCGAGAAATCGTATGGATCAGCGGAGCACGCGTCTGCCAGCGACTCCTCGTAACTGGATTCGTGTAAAGCAATATCGTCGACGTCTCTCGACTCCGGGGGACCATCTCTCTTGTCTCTCCCGTATCAATATCTGTTGATGAATTTTTCGCAGTAGTACCAGCACCGCTACGGAGTTACGCCACCGCAGCCTTCCAGGCGGTGTCAGCGAACGCAGCGATTCGATTTTGATAATCGTCTAGTCACGTCGCCGGTTATTGGCGAGGTCTCAATATCGCTCGGGCTCCAAGAACGAAGAAGCAGAGAGTAAAGGGGGTACATCTCCGTTGAAGGAGACCGGTCTGGAAGATCGCCTTGGCCAGGCGTGCAGACAGCGAGAATCGTTTAGCCCTGCCGGTCGAGATGCACGGGATAAGTCAGCTGCTGTCTCATCATGGCTCTCACAACGGCGACGCAAGGACCTCTCATCAGAATCACGATTCGAAGATCTCGTCCGTGGCGGACGCCAGGCAGAACGAGGCGAGGTTCCTGCACGAGCTGCTGAACCATAAGTACATACAGAAGAGGGTATCGCGGGGCTCCGTCAGCTCTACGTACTCCTACGGCTCGTCCACGTCTTACGGCTCCTCTCACGGCTCAAACTCGTCCAACCATAGCTCGTCCCTTAACAATCATCATTCTGTGTACCACACGCTCCACGGGGGCAGCCATCACCATCAGACCGGCCACCAGCACCACCATCATCCCCTTCACCATGTCCAGCAGATACAGCAACAGTATCAGAGCAACAACGGCAGAGCGTCGCCCACTTCGCCGAGCCCCACGGGGGACTCCGAGAAGCCCCACCACCACCATCATCACAGCATCCAGGAGATGATACGGCACTTCGGCAGGAGGCTGGGGCACATCAGGAGGCAGAGCGAGTGCCAGGACCCGCCCAGGAAGAAGGAGGACGATTTCAGGAACCGAAGCCAAAGTTTGGACGGAGGTGCCCGCGTACCGAGCCTGCGGGACGCCGATTGCGAGACCACTTATAGGATCTACGAAAGCATACTCAGGCAAGGTAACCGGAATCAGTAAGTTTCGAGCTCCGAAGCTGAGGGAAACTTCGGGCATGAGTTTTCAGGCAGGAAACGATAGACGTTTCGTACTTCCTTTGGTACTGCGGTTCGAGTACGTGCCTTTGTATCAAGTACCCTTCTGCCTCGCGTTCATTTGGGGAACCAAAGTTCTCGTTACAGGTGTAGAGCCGCGTTTCTCAACTAAATCTTCCCACCGAGTCTTTCTGAGTCACGATAAACTTTGCCGGTACCCCTCAACCTCGACAGTTTTACTTTTTTTTTTGTATGGCTCGCAACATCGAAATAAGTCATTTCAAAATAGCACAGAGAAATTAGGAATTTTGTTACCAGGCAACTTTTCGCCAGATCCTGAACTTCGAATCGCGGAACACCGGTTGGGAAACGCTGGGATAGAGACTGGAGTATTGTTTTGTATTCAACGGGCAGCCTTGCCGACGGTTTTAACGATGTTTCAAATATTGTGGGTAATTTGAATATAGGTACGTACAGTAGAAGCTGCAGTATCTGAATTAATGGAGAGGCGACTGTTCGGAATAGGCTCATTTTTTAATAATAGAAACTTTTCTTCGCGTTCTTTCACTGAGGAAATAATCCAAGTAATATTACTAAAAAATATTAACTCGATGCAAAAGTTGGTTCGCTTTATCCACCAAAGAATTGATTAAAAGTAAAAATATATTACATGCTTTTTTTTTTTTTTATAAAAATTGGCTTTATACGACCTTTTGCCACTTTTCTGTACTAGAACTACATGTAGGTGTAATAAAAAAGACATTTTCGTATACCTAACATCACCTAACAGTGAGCGAACGAACTTTTGCACTTGACCTAATAATATAAATGTATTATTTTCGTGATAAGTTTCGTTCGAAGGGCGGTTGCGGATACAACGAACGGTTCGAATACTGGAGGTTCTACTGTATTATCCCTAGTAGCACAAAATATTGAATGCACATACATCCAATATTAAAAAGAGGTTCAATATCTTTTTGATATTTAAACATACATACAATATTTATTCTAGATTAAGAAGCAAATATATTTTCCAAATATGCTGGAAATATTCATTTTATATTATGAAGAAAATATTCTTTTTTCAAATGTAAAGTAAATATTTATTTACTGTTTGAAACAAAACATTTTTTCCAAATGTTCGGGAAATATTCATTTTATATTATGAAAAAAAAACATTCATTTTCAAATATAAAGTAAATATTCATTTTATATTGTGAAGAAAATATTCTTTTTTCAAATGTAAAGTAAATATTTATTTACTGTTTGAAACAAAACATTTTTTCCAAATGTTCGGGAAATATTCATTTTATATTATGAAAAAAAACATTCATTTTCAAATATAAAGTAAATATTCATTTCATATTATGAAGAAAATATTCTTTTTTCAAATGTAAAGTAAATATTAATTTACTGTTTGAAACAAAACATTTTTTCCAAATGTTCGGGAAATATTCATTTTATATTATGAAAAAAAAGCATTCATTTTCAAATATAAAGTAAATATTTATTGAATGGTAGAAAGAAAACATTTTTTTCCGAATATTTTAATTTCTAAACCTTTATTTCACATTTTCAGTATGTGTATATAATATTTCGAATCAACATTTTTTTCATATTAAAAAGTGTGGCTAAAAAAATATTTTTCAAATATTTGGAAAAAATATTTAACCAATATTTTGTGCTACTAGGGATGTCTTCAAGTGTCTATTACGCCACACGTGGTGTATGTTGGCAAATTTCATGCGTTAATCCTCTAGCTTTGTTCAGTTGCGCAATTTGTTTTGGTGACGATCGAAGACACCAATTCCCACGATTATTTTGTCGTGCCAAGTTAAACTATTTTATCCGCGTTTTGGGCGTTCAGCCGCCGACGGGCACGGAGCCGGTTGCAAACGAGGCGACCGGTGTTGATCAATCATACAATTCAGCGTCTTGGGAAACGCCATAGAAAATAAATTTAATGCTTGCTTCTAACGAAATACCCTCTCCCGGATATGTATTTGCCAAATCTCAATCATTTCATTCTTATACCTATAATAAAGAATTCGGATCTCCCCTGAAAGTTTCGCAAGGTCGATGATTTAAGAAAAGGAAACGCTCGTTTGCCTTTGTCCGGCGAACGCGGTGCCCGCGTGGCCCGCAAATTTGATCTCGTAATTTCCCGATGCTGGCGCAGATTATTTCCGTCACGCTGGGCTCGGCTCTACTCTATATGGAACGCTTCTATTTTTGGCCGACGAACGACTTTAATACATATATCATTTTGTCCTGCAACCTCAGCCCGACGATCCCGATCATTATTCCAAGTTGCCGAGCATCTCAGGCACGACAAGCCTCATTACGGATTCAGCCACCCTTCGCCAAGCGCACACCTACGCGCCCCTCGCCGCTCTCAAACATCGTACACAACCACTTCTCGGTCAAGGGAGGCTATTTGTATCTTTTCCGCCAAACCGATCAATTCGACAAAACCACCACCCCCCCCCCCCCCTCCCCGCGGCGTGGCGTTGCAGATAAACAGAATAATCGAGTCGCTTAACATTTTATCCCACTCGGTAACCGCATCTGCATCGAAGAATCCCCGTTAGCGCGATGCAGCCGCGCCTCCCATTTGGATTTTACATCGATCCGGGATATGTTCTCCAAAGGATATCCAATTAATCGAGCGGAGTCGGATAGTTCACTGAAACCGTTTGACCCTGTTCAGTTTCTATTCCAGATGAATCAGAGCGGGTGGTGGTTATCGATTCCAGAGATTTGTTTCGCGATCAGCCATTGGTTTATTGGATTTGAATCCTCTCGTTTCGAGTTTTAGATCAATCACACACTATTATGCGGCTGGCCTTGTTTCGCAACCGTCGCGGTTCGGATGAATCTCCGCGCGGCCCGCGGAACGAACTTCCGAACATTATGAAGTGCTTCGTAAAATAAATAAACGCTCGCTCCGCGGGCTTCTTCGCCGAGTGCATCGCGGCTGCAGCTGCACCGAACGCGCCCGCCGCCCATTGACGCAGTTCCTTTTGAATCCGTTTGACTCGATGATCCAAGGCCGCCGCCGGGCTATAGCCTCTCTAAAATAACACGGACGCCGGCGCGAGCGACGATAATTAACGCGCTCCCATCGATTGTTTATGCCCGCGACGTCGCTGCCAGGAATTCTCTGCATCGAGTTCGGTTATTTCGGGGATCATGACGCCGGAAACGGTTTAATTTTTGGGGGATTTGGCGGGAAGCGGAATGTATACACGCCTGTCAGGCTGGAAAATCGGCTGTCACACTTGCCTGCTTAATTTCCTTCTCGTTCTGTTTTACGCACAACTCTCGTGGCTGCGTTTTTTTTTTAAATATACTGGACTATACCTACTTATCCATTCTATTCATGACTTTCGATGTGCCGCGATCGAATTTCGAAAGACGGATTTCACGTGGTTCTGAAGAGAAATCGCGTTTCTAGAGGGTTTATAGAAAAACCGACTTTTTCTGAAACCGGTCTTCGAACTCTAGTATTCCACAAAAAATCGGTTAAACGGGCTTTCGAATTTTTACAAAAATTTGATACTTTTTTCAAATTTATTTAAAGTTTTAAAAAAAAAATATTTATGGAATTGCGACAATTCCATGCAAAAATTGCGACTATCTAGGCAAAACCAAATAAAAATAAGAAGAAAACGAAAATAACATTCATACGAAATATTAATTATAAATCTTTATTTCATTGACTATTTTTCTTCAGCAAATGTGAACTCATGAAGATTGGTGTTACAGCCAAGTTTTACTGCAATACGCTTGTGCCCGAGGCGATTTCAAGTGAATATGTTAACGTTTTTAATTAAATAATAATTTAATTTTTACATATTAATTCTAATATCTAAAACCGGATTAAATTCACAAACCGGTTTTCGAATTTTACTAATTTATCCCCAAAGACGACTTTTCAAAACTTGAGAAACCTTAAGTTCCTGTTATGTATTACATTGTAACTTGCTCCTTTTTTTTTTGAACACTTTTTCGCAGCTCTAATTACGCGCGCGTAATTTCGCGATTTTAATCTGTTACTTTCGTAGCGCCCGAGAATTCAATTGTATTTCATTTTTTGTCACTGATGAAATCGTGCCGCTCAGAGATTCCTATTATTGTTATTTAATAACTCGACAATGACCGGTTTATACAAAAGAGTTACAATGCCGGCGTTCAGATAGAGAACACGAAAGCATTATAATCGCCTATAATACGCTGAGTTTCATTGTTGGAATAATATTTAAGAAAATAAGTGAGGAGCATAAAATAAAAGTACAGCGAAACAGTCGGTTTTACAGAAAACAGGAGAGGTAGTGGTCGTTACGGAATATACAGCCATTAAATTGAATGCTCAGAAAATCGAAGATCTAAAATTACATTCAATAGAGATATTAAAAATATGTATTCTGTTGGCTACCTATTGCCTTTAATGAAATAATTCGAAATCGTGGACTGTCCTTAATTAAAACGTGGCTCTGTTTTCAGAAAAATCGATTTACAAGCAATTCGTACAGCAAAGCTTTATTCGGGGAAAAAAACAATATTCTACAATTTCGAATTATTTTTACACGAGGACTCATATTTACAGTGGTTCCATATTTACTAATAAATTCTGTTAATTGGAAATCAGGTTCGTGCCAAATGAGTTTTTAAAGTCGATTCTTTCAAAGATCATAACTTACGAAAATGTTCAATGCCACATTTTTCAATTACTTTGGCTGGACGAATCGCCTCCTTTTCTCTTAAATAGGGATGCTAACTTTTTCCGGGAAAATATAGTACCTCACGGCTAAACGAGATAAAAAATACAGTAGTTTGTGGAAAGGCGACTTTTCAGAAGAAAGTGGTACAAAATAAAACTGCATTAAAACCACATTTTATTTTTTTAAATGCATTCTTTCGTGCATTTCGGATTATTAAATAATTTACCGTACAGTAACAAATATGTGAAAGGTTTGATTGCACTGAAAGTCAAAATTGACATACGGGGAGCTAATTTTGTATGAGAGACAGACTGGCTCTGCTCCTTTCTCCCGTCATATTCGTTATAGAAAAAAATCCTCTCCGTAAAAGCTGAAGTGGCGGGAATAGAGGGAAAGTATGAAATTATTTTATATAAATTTTGACGACAGTTGGAGACATGTAGACAACACTTTCCGAAAGTCGCGCTTAAACGTTGAAAGTTTAAGTTCACAAATTAAAGTTTCGACGTTGCCGTAGAACACAAAAATAAGTGAAAATTATAGAATTCTATCGATGTGACGGAAATATAGTATCTTTACGTACTATATCCCCTTCTAACAGTACGTAGCACACTACTTAGACGAAAGTAAAGTACAATACTATACATTATAGTACGGTTGGCAACCGGTACCATGGTTTATGATACATCCTGTATAGAAAACGTCAATTGTCGTTTATCATCGCAATGCATACGGTTTGAGAAATCGAAATTGAGATTTCAGCCCACGGTTCAGCCGTAAATTTTTCTACCCTCGTTATGCGCCACGAGCCGTTGCGCTTGTTTCCAAAAGGTCCTGGTTTTTATTTTATCCGAGCACTGGCCATCGATGCTTGGAAATGTACACCTCGTTAACGGTCTTGCTTTTACAACTGCCATCGATGCAGATAATAATTGCTCCGCCTGGTTGCGATATTTTGTCTTCGCGCGGCCGCTGTTGTTTACATATTTTCTTGAGACCGTCAAAACACAACTATCGCTGTACATTAACGATTAATTGATGCCGGATAGCGGTGGAGTGTACAGCGTATTTGAACGATGCACAGGCTGTTCCAATTGTAAAGTAGTTTTATTTGGCGTCCTAAATAATTATTAGGGTGGGCCATTTTTTTTATATAAAAATGCAGATCCCGCGCAAGCTTGCCCCTGTACCAAACATGCTAACTAACACCTCTGCAAAATTCGAGGCCAATCAGGCAAGATTTGCATTTTTCAGCCAGTGTACCGCGGTGCAGCGCGATGTATTAAAAAACTTTATTCATCAGCGAACGATTAGTAGCATGGGATTTGGATTATTGGAGCGGGATATCGCTAAGAGCAAAGTGCACCCGTCAGAGGTCGCGTAGTTTGGCGGAGAATTAAATTATCGTAGCTCTAATTGCAGTGGGTATAATACTTTGGGTAATATTCCCTCGATATCGTGAATAATTAAGTTCCTGCCGATTGCTATATGTTTTTTTAAACACAGTGGTACGTTTATCTGAAATTTCAGACCACTTCTCGCTGAATTGAAAACAGTACTTAACGGGCTATTGATAAAGCTCGAGCGTCCTATTGCTTTGTTTTATTAACCAGATTATCAGATATTATTGATTTAAATATTTCGATACCTATTCTCCATTTTTGCTTCAATAGTATCTCTCTGCTATTTTCGATCAAGTCGAACAAGATATTCTGCGCGCAGGTAAATAGGAATTATTCAGTCGTAACGCATGAAACGTTGATTTCTCTCGCGTCGAAATAGAACCACTTTTTAGTCAAAGTTCCCATCGTTTGATTGCAGCACTTTTAATCAGAAGGCTTTGAATCCCATTTCAATAGAACTTCCATGCCCCGCGTTCTGTGCATTCCGAAGAAGCGTGCCTTGTAGCTCCTTAATCGATAAAAGGTATCTCGCCTTTGGAAAATTGTTTAAGCGACGATGGAAATTGCTGTGAGAAAATAAATCTGAAAAGTAGCATGATTATCAATGTACAGGTGTGCGGATACTCGAAAATATCAAGTCTCGCAGTGTCGTGGTATTTTCGTTCAGATCAAATTGGGAGAGTGAAATTTCCTTGCCACGGTAAATTACTCACCGACTCTTCAACATTTTAGCAAAACCCCATTCTTTTCTACCTGCTTTATCTGAACCCATGCTACGTAAAATCTGTTTCAATACGAAATCACCCTTAACCTATAAAATTACTTGTATATTCAAGATTTCAAGCTATTCTTCATTAAAATGCTCAACTATTACCACTAATATTCTAGGGATTACATTTCAAGCCCACTTTCACTCAAAAACCCTTCAAGACCCAAATTAAGATCTTCTATAGGTATTTAATCCTGCTACGGTCTCCGCTTCATCTATACACTTCGCATATTATCAACGAATAAGAATTACTTATCAAGAAGTACACAGCTTCCTCACATTTTTCTCAAAGAATTGAAAACCAACGCGGGCCACAAAAGTCACAAGGGACCGTAATATCACGATTGGGTAAAAAAAAGCACTCTCTAACTCCAAAGTACATGGCAATAAAAGGGGACGGTTTCAAACGCCCAATGCCACCGCGCTGATACGGATCTCTACCAGACGACTGCATTGTTTATCGATGGCAATATCTGAATATCCACGCCGCTAGTCGATCATTCGGCCGGGAGCGCCGCACAGTGGGACAAAACGACCCGACGGCGATCAAAAATCTATAACTTTGGTTCTAGTCTGGATATTTTAATGAAACTGGGCGCATTTTAACCGCAAATTTACGGCCTTTAAGCTGTGTTAATATAATTGATATTAACCAACGGAGGCCCGTGCTGGGCCCGTGAATTTAGACCCATGTTTTCGAAAAGTGGGGCTACAGGCCAATTACAATACACATTTTATTAACATTACTGTATTTTATTGTGGTAAACCCAGTTTCTTAATATTTGCTATTGTTTTCATGTGATCGATGCTCAAAATTTGCCAAAACCGCAAAAGTATCGCTTATCAAAAACTTTTATGTTTCCCACAGTTTTTATTCACGATTCCGAAAAAATTTTCTTTGAGAGGAGCAATTTGAGTTAGTTACAAAGTTAATTACATAGCTATATATTCTATTAAGGCCATTCATTAGGGTAAAATGTTAATAACAAACTTTTTTAAATTTTAAAAAGTTGCAACCATATGCAATGGGTTTAACTGATATCATGTGAAAGAATGAACCTTTCTCTCTTAGAAACAAAAAGAATTAGGTGGTACTTTGTGCTACTTTCCAAGAAAATGGTAATTGAAGTAAAATCTACCTTACCTGCCTATTAGAGTTTTCTGTGCTGTCTCATGACTCCGGTTATGCAAGATATTTTTGTCACACATCTAATAATTTACTCATTTCTTCCGGATATATCTTCATTACATCCTTTTTGCTTCTTACTCTTCGAAACGATGATATGTAAGGGTCCGAAGATATCAAAAGCATATTCATTAGGTCTTGATTCTGTGCAGTTCGAGAATTTTTTCGACTGTTATGGTAACGGTAATATTTATATTCTTTTTTTTTCGTTTCCTTCGCCTCTTCTGACAGCTCGCCAATTGGCAGTAAGTGGTGAAGAATGATATTTTTTCCATGCCTTAACACCTTGTGTACTGTGGCTGTTAATTTTCGCCAAGGATAAATCTGTGTTAACAATTTTTCTGCTTCTTCTGCATATATACCAAATTTTTCAGCATTCACTGGAAGACCACAAAAAAGAACATTTAATATTGTCCTAAATTTTTTTAAAATATCTACATTTATTCCAGTAATTGCTGATGTTATATCGGGATATTCAAAAAATCTGCGTGCAGTGTTGCCATCATTTGTGTTCCCAAATCCTTGTTTAGGTGTGTCAATGATTAATCCAAGCTGATTCCTGAATTCTTTTATGATCCTTGACTTTTCCTCTTGCCTCTTCTGTTTATTGTCTGAATTATTTCTAACTCATTATTAGTGCTTACAAAACGCTTAGTCCATGGAAAAGAAATATCAGTGTTTCATAAACTACATTTGACAATGGTAGATGGAAAAGTTGCTCAACATTTAACAGATACTAAATCGAGTTCCACTTGTATCATTTGCCAAAAAAGACCAAAAAATTTTGTTACTACTGGAGGAAAAGACATAGAAGAGAATTACCAATATGGCCTTTCACCCCTACATGCAAGGATACGATTTATGGAGTTCATTTTACATGTAAGCTACGATTTAAGCTTTAAGGGTGAAGGAGTTAGAAATAATTCAGACAATAAACAGAAGAGGCAAGAGGAAAAGTCAAGGATCATAAAAGAATTCAGGAATCAGCTTGGATTAATCATTGACACACCTAAACAAGGATTTGGGAACACAAATGATGGCAACACTGCACGCAGATTTTTTGAATATCCCGATATAACATCAGCAATTACTGGAATAAATGTAGATATTTTAAAAAAATTTAGGACAATATTAAATGTTCTTTCTTGTGGTCTTCCAGTGAATGCTGAAAAATTTGGTATATATGCAGAAGAAGCAGAAAAATTGTTAACACAGATTTATCCTTGGCGAAAATTAACAGCCACAGTACACAAGGTGTTAAGGCATGGAAAAAATATCATTCTTCACCACTTACTGCCAATTGGCGAGCTGTCAGAAGAGGCGAAGGAAACGAAAAAAAAAGAATATAAATATTACCGTTACCATAACAGTCGAAAAAATTCTCGAACTGCACAGAATCAAGACCTAATGAATATGCTTTTGATATCTTCGGACCCTTACATATCATCGTTTCGAAGAGTAAGAAGCAAAAAGGATGTAATGAAGATATATCCGGAAGAAATGAGTAAATTATTAGATGTGTGACAAAAATATCTTGCATAACCGGAGTCATGAGACAGCACAGAAAACTCTAATAGGCAGGTAAGGTAGATTTTACTTCAATTACCATTTTCTTGGAAAGTAGCACAAAGTAGCACCTAATTCTTTTTGTTTCTAAGAGAGAAAGGTTCATTCTTTCACATGATATCAGTTAAACCCATTGCATATGGTTGCAACTTTTTAAAATTTAAAAAAGTTTGTTATTAACATTTTACCCTAATGAATGGCCTTAATAGAATATATAGCTATGTAATTAACCTTGTAACTAACTCAAATTGCACCTCTCAAAGAAAATTTTTTCGGAATCGTGAATAAAAACTGTGGGAAACATAAAAGTTTTTGATAAGCGATACTTTTGCGGTTTTGGCAAATTTTGAGCATCGATCACATGAAAACAATAGCAAATATTAAGAAACTGGGTTTACCACAGTAAAATACAGTAATGTTAATAAAATGTGTATTGTAATTGGCCTGTAGCCCCACTTTTCGAAAACATGGGTCTAAATTCACGGGCCCAGCACGGGCCTCCGTTGGTTAATATCAATTATATTAACACAGCTTAAAGGCCGTAAATTTGCGGTTAAAATGCGCCCAGTTTCATTAAAATATGCAGACTAGAACCAAAGTTATAGATTTTTGATCGCCGTCGGGTCGTTTTGTCCCACTGTGCGCCGTTAGTCCGCGCCGTGGAGCGACGATATCGTAGACGGGAATGCACGAAAGAAATAAATACTGTCGATAAGGCGGGATATCGCGGTAACGTTTCGAGCTGAGGAAGCGGATTTAATCGCCGGAACGTGCACCAGTGACCTTCCTCGCGAGAAAACTATATCGCGCCGCACTGGACCCCATAGACATCGTCATGAATTTTTACGCCGAACCGTCCGTTCTCGTTTTTAATTGCACCGCGCGAACGTGGCCAGTGCAACACCCTTTGGAGCAGCGGCGCACCCCGATGAAGGGTCAGGCGGCCCTGGTACTCCCTCAAGCGAAAAATCAGATTAACATTACCACGACTGAAGTAATTCAAGAGCTTTGTAAAAGGAAACGAAACCTGGATTTTATTCTTTAAACAAATCTTTATAATCGCCTAATGAATTTTTATCGAATTTCCATTAAAATTAATTCTGAGTGCGCCGCTTCTTCGGAGAAATTCTTTTCAACGACTCGTCGCCCCACTTTTCGGCCCCGATACCCGCGGAGCTCACCAAGAAAAACATCGGGGAAGTTCAATTTTGCTCAAGGTAGAATTGATTCAGACCGCCAATTAGACAGTCGTGGGATGAAATGTCAGCTGAGCGATGCGAATGAAAAAATGCAGCCACGTAATTGTTCTAGGATCGTGTTGTGTAGAATCGAAGGGACCATGCTCTGTATGATTTCGAAAAAGGTTTTTGGCTTTCACTATTATCTTCTCGCAATCGACAAGCTTTTTCTTACAATCTCTAGTCTTTGTAAATTCATGCGTTTCTCTGTTTATAATATTCTTATTCCCAGTGAAACTGCTCATTTGTCGGGAGCAATGATGTTTCCGAAATATTCAAAACCTGAAATGCAATATCTCTCCGATTTTCGGTTGAAACAAAATTGAGAATTGATAGTTTATAGGGGTTACATGGGTACGTTTAGGCGCAGCGAAAATGAATGATTTTAGGATTTTCTTTGGGGTCTTATTAAAGAATTAAAACAAAATACTTATTACACATGATTTATTAGTCCATAAAGTGCACGAAAAAATGTTCAGCATGATATCTTCTTTAAACATCGGTGGATCTGAAAAATAGAATGATAATCTTGTAAAATAATTTTGTCATTATGGGCCGCATAAAAAAAAACTTTATGAAATTCTAAAGTTAAATGAAATTCTTTTTCATGCAAAATTTTGCTCTATAATTGTGCACAAGAAATGACTTAAACAAAATACTCCCCAAAATGGTCAGTCAACCCATAATGGCAATGTTATTTTACAAGAATATCACTTTATTTTTCCGATCCATCGATGTGTAAAGGCGATGTCATGCTGATAATTGTTTCTGCAGTGGTTTTAAAGAACCTCAAAAATCATAAATAATTTAATACAAAATTATTTTAAATATATTTTTCGTCGCACTTTATGGACGAATAAATCATGTGCAATAAGTTTTTTGAACCCCCCAAAAAATACTAAACGTATGTAACCCCTTCAATTCGGAGTGAGGCTCTATTTATTATTCTTGGCTGAAATATGAAAGATTATTGGTGTTGCTTTTTATGCACGTTCGTCCAAATATTTTTGTTATGTTGCTCGTTGAAAACGAGGTAACATATCGCTTCTAGACTTGAGGGGGCGGTGAGCCCCGCGCTGATATCAGTTGTACATGATTGTGGTAACGAGTATCTCCGTAACACAGTCCAGTGCACCAGCTCATTTGTTAAGTAAACAGTACGCGCGAAGAAAATAAAGTTAGATCGAGATGGGGATAAAAGTGTACGGTGGTGGTTTCTGTAACTGGAAACGAATTCCGGTTGCACGTAGCCACGTGAAAGTAGTCACTGTCAAATACTTGATACTTTAAAGGGGAAGGAGATGCGTTTTTCGCAAAACACGTGCGTATCGAATTAAACGCGTACGGTGTGTGGGATCGGATGCATCAAAGCTGTGCCGTTGTTACGGGTAGGAAGAACACTCGCGTTTCAACTAAGGAGCGAACTTTATTTCATATACGAAACACGCTTTAGACTTGGGAGGAGAAATTACGAGATGGTTCCGCTGTTAACAGAATTATAATCGAGGGAGGATTCACCACCTTTTCTATCAAATATCTCAATTTAAAAGAGTCGAGACAATTTCAAAGTTTATTCGATATGACAACTCAGATCTGAGTTATTGCCAATTCGATCAATGGGGGAAAAAAGGGAATTGTTTTTAAAGTTGTCTCAATCCTCTGTGTTTGAACCTTTTCCAATTTTTTCGCTGAAAATTTGTCGGTCCCCAGAATTCATTGTTCCCTAAAATTTGTCGCTCCCCAAAATCTGTCGCTTGCCAAAATTTTTGGCTCCCCAAATCTGTCGCTTCACCAAATTTGCTGCTCCCCCAAATTTGTCGCCTCCAAAAATTTGTGGCCCATCCTAAATTCATTGCTCCCCAAAATTTACCGCTCCCAAATTTTGCCACCTACTTAGCCTACACCCAAATCGACCAGCCGATAAGCCTACAATTAGCCAAAGCAGAAAGAGTCGTGAGTTTCCAACCCTTTTCGGGGCAAGAACGTTCTTACCACGCACAATAGCGCCTTCTATTCCAAAACTCGTCTAGAAAAGAACACCAACCGAATCAAACCCTTCATTTATACGTATTTGTAATAAAACACTGAAACACATCCCAAGGAACTAAAACCGATAAAGGAATACCATCTCCTCGATTTCGATAACACTTGCCCGTGTTATCGTCGCCTCGGACGAGAACGTGGCAAAAAGCGCGGCGCGATGAGTCAGCCGTGGACTCGAACACGTTCGGGACGTGCACGCAATTGGAATGTAAATAACGCGGAGAGTCACGTTTTACGTAACCGTATAAAAGATTGTGCACGTCTGCTCATAAATTCCGTTAAATTGTAACGAGTTAAGGTCGGCGGTTGTAACTCCGTTTGGCATAATCCCAAGCAACGATTGCAGTCGACCAGCACGCTCGCCGACCGCGGCGGTTGAAGGGGGCGGGGGTTGGGGCTAAGTAAGAAGAAATGGGGGAGGAGAAAAAAAAAAGAAAAGAAAGCTTTAATCGATCCTCGTTATCTGCCGCGCATTCGAAACGAACCACGGACGATTTATCATAGTCCTTACGGCCGAGGCACTCGGCCCTTCCCGCTCGTTTGCGCGCTTTCATCGCGATAGCGGACACTCGATTCGTCGCTGATCTCGATCTCCCTGGATTTCAGCCTAACAGAGGATAATGGTGAATTGCAGGCGCTATCAGAAGAAGCTCCCTGGACCCTGGTGCGAGGAGGTTCTCTCTGGGCACACCTGCGATACCTCACAGGGCCTCCGACGCCTGCCTGGACCCCGTGCACGCTGCCATCCTCTTCAGGGACGCCAGAGGGGTGAGTGTCGCTGTTCTTCGAATTTTAATTGGCCCCGGTGGAATTCAAGCGGGCCTCCTCCTTCGGGGCACGAGAAACATGGGCGTTTTCAGGAATTTATGCAGGATAAACTGTTGGGTGGAATGTTCTCGAATTTGATATATGTATTGGTTTTTAGCCGGAAATATTATGCTTCTGCTTTTCGAGTATATCATGGTAAAAAGATGCTTGTGGAAAAGTCTTGCCCAGTTGGGGGGTAATTTTGGGCCACCACTGTCAGCTGAAAGAAGAGTTTAAATGAAATTTTGGTAAATGTCCGGTTTGGGTGCGACCTAGAGTAAACATGAAATGTTGGAAATTTGCAGAGAAATTTGTGAAATGTTTTTGTCTTTTTTATTAATAACAGAAAAACTATGGTGGATATATTGTTATAGGTGTAGTTCACGTTATAGAGAGATTCATATGTTTTCTACAATCGTTGAAAATTTTATATCGATAGGTTCAGTAATTTTTTGTAGATTCACTCGTGCAAATTCAAGAAATATAGTTTCGAGGAACGTGGTGTTAAAATTTTGTAATGCTTCTTATATTCTTACAAAATTCGTGTAAATCGACCGGAAGCCAGTGAACGTGGGTTTAAAAATTCAGAGCAATCCAGCCAGTAGTTTGTTCTCCATAAATGCCTGAAGAATAGTTTTTCGGGCCTCTGACGGAGAAACCCCTCTTAACATGCATGCCTGCCCGTTGGAATTAATTGTCGCAATCGGAGCTTCGAGGGTATCATTATTTTTAAACGAGGAGGGCGCACAGATACCAGGTTTCACCGCGTGTGCCTTTTGTTGCTGCAAAAGTTGCTCTCGCGATTGGCAATCGGCGCCCGTGCGAGGGTGGTAGAGTAAGTAGGGAGACAGTAGCTGACAACTTGGGAAACGTTCACTTAAAGGCAACGAGTTAGGTGATTTCTGGACAGTGAGAGATAGAATCGTTCCAGTGCTGTATCAGTTGCCCTGCTGGAGCGAATAATCCACAAAACTTTCTCCGCGGATCCTACCTCATCCTGGTCTTTCGAACTTTGAATCTCACTCGGTGCTGTATAGATCCTTAAGCACCTTCGAGATTCTCTGGGAACGAGTTTTTGAGTGTTAGCGAATGGTGTACTTATAATTTGCAAGTTTCTATCTGCAAACTTTTTACGTCAGAACTTTCACGTTTCGTTTAAAGTTTCGCGAGGCTTGTATTATGCATCCAATTACTCGCATATCCTTCTTTTACCCATTTTTTTTATCACCTTCTTTAAACATCTGTGTCGTTATCATCCTTAGCTGCTAAAAGTCTAATAACATCAGGATGGTTACCATTTCTTATTCTTACAATGGAACAGTAGTGGCCTTGGCTTCCATAGTCAGAACAAACACAAGTGTTCCTTCGGAACTAGTATAAAACCAGCCCCTCCACTCGATCTACCTTACGGCGCCATCTGTCGTCTCCCCGAGCAAACTTGCAGGCACACGATCTTTATCTGGCAAAACAGATGCAATCTTAACACGTCATAAAACCGAGAGTCATGTACCGAATGCATTTGCAGTTGTTTTGATTGATCGTTTGATTGTGTGCCAAGTATAATCACAACAAATCGCCAGCTGCGCGAAAATATCTGCTCTTCGGAGCAATAACAATGCTAAAACATTCAAGGTAAATGTTTCCCAAGTACGCTCTCTCCTACGTTTTCTGTGTCTTTACTAATTTAAATAGGTTCAGTTAAGCCATTTACGGTATGAGAAATGATTATCGAGCAGCGATTGTGCTTATGCAAACAATCTCTTTCACTTTCTTTCCCATCGGCACTGACGCGAACAAGCTCTTGGTACGTGAAATTTTCCAAATTATCACGCGATCCAGATGAGATACACTCGTACAGTTACCCTGCCGGTAATGGGTGTTATCAATGGCACAATGGGCGCGCGTAATATCTTGTTCGTCTTCCCGTGTCGAGTCCCTTCGACTGGCGTAACGACAGAAATAGCGATTGCAGTGACAACCTCTGCATTCGGCATTGCCTCCATACGCCTACCCGCGTTTCCACCCCGTAACGATTTATTTCATGTGTACCGTCTGTAAGTATCGATTCGACGAAAAGCAAGAGGAAGAATCTGGGTCACGACGAAAGCTCGAATCAGAAGGCAGAGAGGGGGAAATTCGCTCGATCCTCTAGAAAAGGAGAGTGTCTTTCTTATAGCTGTTTTTATCACGTCGCCAACTAGGTCGAGGTTACTTCTTTCTTCTATGCATCTGATTATCTGTAGCTACACGAGGACGCACAGGTGAAAAGGGCTGCGTTGATAATTCGCCTCTGTTTCTTTTTCGCTGAACGAAACGTGAACGAACTCGACAGTCGGTAAAGACGGAGTTTCCTGCTGTTGTTTACGTAGGTTTCTTCGTACCGACGGAGCTCGGGGTAAAACAGAACTCTCTATTACCCGCTGTTAATATCAAATTATACCTACTTTCTCAACAACGCTTTTCGATTATCATAAAATTATATTGAGTTTTCACTTACCTTCGGTATTGCAAAATTCAAATCCAATGCGAGGCATTCTTCGTGTTCAGAACACTCACAAGTATTCAGAAATGCATTGTTTAATCCATGTTATCGGTGCTAGCTTTAAAAAAAAGTCATGCAATAATATTATGACACAGAATTACAATCGGTTAAATTTGCAATACCCCGTACTCTATACGCGTTTAAAGAGAAGGTCCATTTCATATAGGTTCCATTTTTGAAATCCTCAAAATCGTTCCAAGGAAAGAGTTTTCCAGTGAATGCTTCACAAATCAGAATTTTCTCCACACATTGCAGCAGTGGTTCAGAGGACCGTGAAAAATTTTTCATTCTCGTCAACCATCGGCGAATCTGTGTCGATTACCATCCTAGCCGAGCAACACGTGCGCGCGAATTTACATAATCTACACGTGTTACTCGAACGGGCCTGACAGTGACAGCCGGCAAAGTCCACTTAAATTTACTCTGCAACATGGGAACACATCCGAATTGACACGTTTTGGCACACCACCAGCAGACCGGCGCCCGTTTAACCAAACTTCATATATCCAGGCTACTTACATCGTGGAAGAAAGTTCTTTTGTTTTTTTTTTACACCTTCACTTGCGGCCTTCAATCTTTCATGACTTTAGGGGCACTTTGAATTAAAGCAATATATATTCGCGATTTTACGCGAGGAAAGATTGGAGAAGGACGCACTTGCGAGAATTCTAAAATGCTTTTAGTGCAGAATAGCGAATGAGGATTTTACGATCCACTAAATTGCTTTCTTGGATCTCGATCAAGAGCGTGCAATGGAAGGATTGTGCAACGCGCTAGCAGTGATGGGTAAATTCACAAATAGCTGGAGAAAATGTTAGGGAAGAGTACAGAATCTCCTTTTTTATCTCTCCCTTCCCTTCGTTCCACCGCTTCACACCAGTTTATCTCTCGTTTTCCTGTCCCCCTTTTCCATTTATCTATCTATATGTAATAAAAGATGAAGTCCCAATTGACTCACTCACTCACTCGTCAATGTCCAGTTCAAATCCTTAATCTAGGAACATGAATTTTGGAAGATACCTTGTTTTATGACGTAGGCACCCGCTAAGTAAGGATTTCTAGAAATTTCGTTCCTAAGGGGGTGAGAAGGGGTAAATGTATTTTCACGGACTCCTTAATATTTCTTAGGGTCGATTGTACATCAATTTGGATTTTACTTACAAAGGTTACTCACACAAGTGCCTAAAAATAAAATTCCGGATATTACCCTAATCAACCCCTAAGGGGGTGACGGTTGGGGTTTTCACGGATTCCTGAAAATCTCTTCGGCCCAATTTCATATCGACATTTGGTTTTAGCCTCACAACACAAATGCCTAAAAACCAATTCCTAAATTTTACCCTAATCAACCCTTCCGGGGTTAAATCTGGAACTGGTAACAGATCTTTTTGTAACATGTCGTACTAAGTCTACATTGAGTTGGGACGTCTTAATTTTTTAATAGGTGTGAACAATGATATACATACATAAATGTTCGTTATACCAAGGTTGCTTTACACAAAGAAAATCATATAAAAGTAATTCCTTTTAATTATTCTACCGTAGCGAAGCACGGGTATTTTTCTAGTTTATACATATATAATTGTAATGTGCGATTGAAATTTTCTAAAAACTATTTAAATTTATTCTCCAAATTGCCACTCCAATTTCCACAATATCGTTGAATAAAATTTTTTGGCCTCCTGTTTTACAAGAGAAAATCGCGCAATATCTACCAGCTTCCCGTTCTCCCTTCGTTCCCCCCGTTTCGCACAAAATAAAAGCGAGTATGAGTCAATCGTTTCGTTCCTTTTCAATTTTTTAATTGCCTCTGTCTCTCTGTTGCTTTCTATACACAAGCCTATAGTTACGTAGCGCGCACATGCAGGCTTATCGACCCTTATCGCTCGAATAACTACGGATAAACGACAGCAGTAGATAAAAAACCAGTTGCATTCTGTACTGTGCTGCGAACCCACCCAAAGGCCATTCACATGTCGCGATGCTACACGCGTACTGCCTCTCAACTGCAGGTCTTTCATTCCCCGTTCTCTGTAGTATTAAATCCATTGTTGCTTCGTGTTTGTTTCACATGAAACAATTTTTCCGTGGCTACAGACGCGTAATGTATTTAATCCTTGGATAATTTCGGGCACCTCGGACGCTGGGTCACTGTTGACCCGTACCTCCACTCGTGCACGCATCGAACTAAGCTTCTCCGCCAGAATCATGTAGATCTTCTCACCATCTTTACCAATTTCGAGTAATTTAGAAACTGTTTATTTAATTATTGCTTCGACTTAACATTAAAAAGCGAGCACTAATTGACAAATATATATTTTCACACAATACGTAATAGTCATTGAGTTGATAAGCTTTTCATTTCTATGTTTTGCGATAAAATATTCTATAATAAAAATATTAATATTCCTATTTTTATTTATTTGCGATAAATCGCTTATTTCTTATCAGAATTGATGCGTGTAACTTTCCAAAGAATATCGGTGTAAAATGTTTACGTTTCAGCAGGTACGTTTTCAAAGAAATAAACGGAACAGAATAATACAATAGTGTTGGTTAGAAATAGAGGTGCTCGAAACAGTGGGCGATGTTTAAAAAAAGATTGGGTACCAGGTAGAGCGATATAGATAGCAGTGACGATCGTGAAGGTTTATTTCGTCAGTAACGCGATATATGAAATGCCACTTGACGTGAAATCGAAGTACGATAAAGCGAACGATGGATAATCGTATATCATCGGGCCTGTTTAAACTCTCGATTGATTCACGCAACATTCGTCTGCCGTGGAGCGTTATCTACCATGATGCACGGTCCCCGAGTCGTGTGATCGGCACGATAAAATCTGTTTCGACGCTGCTCTTTTCGGTATTGCTAGATGGAGCGGTCGAAGGAAAGCAGGCAAGCGCGTTTAATGGGAATTGCGTAAATGGGAAGCTCGGATACTGCGGAGCGCACATGATCGCGCGCCCGGCACGTAAAGACGGGTGATTGTTCGCACTTCAATTATTGAGCGCAGAGATAGGCAGAAATGCCCTTCAACGGTGCTTAGGTAATCGATATTCGATCGAGAAAACAGCGTTTAACCGAACCGCTGCAATTTATGCGGCGTTTCGCTATGAACGCTGATTACATGCCGCGTTTCGAATGGTTGCAGTTTCAGCTGTGCAATCTGGATGGTGTGAGTTACAGATATTATAATGGTAATTGTTATACACCGTATTACAGGTGTTCCGTGCTGGGTGTTCGGTAACCTTTGAAACAGACTTCTAATTTATAACATTATGTAGCGTAACGTGCGAATTAATTGCAGGCAAATAAACAGTATTCGAATTAATAGGGAGACATAAATAGGAGAATTTCCAATTAATAGAACACTCATTCTCCTCGTGATTATTATTTTATATTCCAGAACGAATGATCCAAGAAACAATACTAGAAGTAAAAGTAATTATTTTTACAAATTTGTTTCCATGTCTGCTGCGTTTAAATCGCACAAATTTCTAAATATTTATTTGGCCGAATCGCAACTAACAGAAATCGACTTACCGATCTCTCCGGATTTACGAGTCAGTGTCGACTATGACAACCGATTTTTTAAACGCAAATATCTCGAAAACAAATGACCAGTTGCACCAAAAATGGGGCTATTTCTTGAACAACTTACAACGGAAGATCCCGAACCCGGAAATTCAAAAAATTCTGAGACTTTGTGAATACGTGCTGCCCAAATTCACTCGAAGGGGGTGAAATTAACCCCTGAAAATTCGGTTATTTTCCTATTTTGTGTTATAACTCGCGAACTCTAAGAGATAGAAAAAAAGTTTCACGACAAAAGTTACTTCTTTTAACTAGATCTATCATTTGGTAGAAAAATTATTTTACAGTTTACGAGTTATAACACAAAATCCGGATATTACCGCATTTTCAGGGGTCAATTATACTCCCTTAGAATGAATTTGAGCAGCACACAAAAATTGCGTTGTAATCGGGAGGAAATCCCTTGCATATTCACAAAGTTTTAGAATTTTTTTAATTTCCGGGTTCGGGATCTTCCCTTGTTAGCGAACCCCACAATTGAGGACCTGTTAGCAAGAGCGGTGCAACTCTATTTTTGCCAGTTTTGCGAGTTATGACGTAAATAAAAATCTACCTAGTTTCGTGCCGGTTCGATAACAAATAAGCGATTTATTCCGAATTTTGCACTGTTTTGTGAAATACTTTTGATTTGGGCAGCTCGAGATTTGAAAAATTCGCCGAACATAGAAACGAAAACTTACCAATTCGATAACTACTACTTCTTCTACGAAAAAATATATATCCTCTTTTTAATGCTAAGCCGAAGCAATAATTTTACAGACGGCTTTTTTTCTAATTTACTCGAAGTTGGTAAAAATGACCCATGCACCCTTCTTGCTGCAAACTCCTCAATTCGATACACGACTCGTTACAAAAGCGCGTTTCCTTTTCTGGTTCTCCCGTTAATATAAATAATAAACAATCCACCCAACCCTCTCAATATTACACCCCGCCTAAAAGCCAAAGCAAACAAGCGAGCACAGCACAATACCCACCCCAAAAAGCCTCGCCATCATAACAGTTCCATAATTCACCGCGCAACACGTATCCGCGAGCAAACGATTCCGAGGAGGCGATACACGGAATCGTCGGCAAGGATTCATGCGTCGCACGTGACTCTCCCAGGGAAAAACCGAAACTCCGTGAAATTGCATTCGGCCGGGTGTCGCGCGCATACGGCCGATGCGCCGTAAATTCCGCCTGAACGTGTCGCGGGGCATGTGCCGCCGGCTCGGCGGCCGATCCAGTTCGCTACGAGCGACCGCGCTGGTGTCTTCTTCGACACGGGCAAATCGTCGCCTCCGTCAGAACCTCGCCTCTGTACCGAAGGGGTCGTCGTGTCGGGATCGTTTTCGCGCTATTTCCCGCGCGGCGGAGTTACCGATCATTCTCAAGCCTCCGCCTGTCGCGTCCATTCAAAGCTAAACCTCGTTCCCTCGCGTCCCTTCTTCTTCCCTTCGAGCAACGATGCAACCGCGGATCCGCGATCCATTAGACGAATAATTCGAACGCCGATTTGGGTCAGTGCAGTTGAAGGCGAAACCTCTGTCCGAAGTGCAAGAACCCAGTTTCCGCTCGAGTTTCCACGGTGTCGAAACTTTCGCGGATAGGTCGATAGGCGTCGGGCCAGCTGATGCGACGTGCAACGGGGACCGTGAACGGTTTTCGGCGACGCGTTGCTTGGGGAAGTCGTGAAGGGGTGGTTGTCCTCGTGATCGCGGCGGTCTGTTGCGTCAGTTTCGCCGGATGCTGACGGATGCGGTCGGCACGGTTTCGGGCGCGTGACTGGTAGAACGTCGAGGTGCACGGCAGTGGGCTAGGTCAGTGTGAATTGGATTCGACGGGGCGGTTGGTCGGCGAGAATTGCTCCTCGAGACGTGAACGCTCCGCGGAACTTGGAGGTGGTTGGTTACCGATGGACAGCGACGACAAACACTTGTTGCTAGAGACGTGTCGAACGGGAACGGGCTGGGCTCTCTACTCCTCCCTGACATTGCACTCCGGTGAAATTATTCCGCTCGTCGGCTGCTGACTCTTCGCGGCCGAACAGCGGAGCTTGCCGGATGCGAAATTTTCGCACGGTTTCGGGAACTCTGTGAGCCGAGACTCGACGCTTTTGAATGAATAATTGAAGCAGGAGTTAACAATGTATTGTATGGCTCCTGGAGAAAATTCAAATTGCTGGTTGTTTCTGTTATGCTTGTTAAATTGGGATGATGAAATGTGGATTGCAAAATCCGTGCGCGGATATTTAAGTTGCCCCAGAACACTCGTTACATTGGGGATGTGTGAATAATCTTCGTGCAATTTTGATTTGTAGCAGCGGGCAAAGAAAAGTTTCAATCATAAACGGCGACAAAAATGAGATATTTATTTTTATTTATTCACGTATATTTTGAAATTTATTTTTACACAAATAGGGGGTGCGAAATGGAAGAGTGATATCAACGTGATACGCGAAGCTTAGTCTTCCTTATTCTATTCGAACTTCTCGAAAAATTTCTTGAAAAAAATCACAGATAATCGATTCAAATACACCGTTTCACTAACACAAGTGCTCTTCCCAGTACGCAGATCGCCACAGAATTTGCAGTCTTCGATTAATTCCGCGATTCTATCTTTACTCGACCCACACTCGTTTACTGTCTTCCTCGTTTGTAAACATTCTCCTCGCGGATGTATATTTAGATACTGTCAGTGATGATTCTGTCGCAAGAGCGTCATCGAATAGTATTCCACTATCTGGCACACCACTGACAATTTCGCAGAGTCATAAATTTCTCCGTTATAAGAATATCCGTCAGCCAAAACACGCTCTGGAATTCGCACGATAATATCTCGCCGCAAATAAATTCGCATTGCAAACAATTCCTATGAAAGAAAGTTCTTTCTGTTTTTCACATAATTCTTCAACTTCAGTAGCTTCGTTTCTCTTCGTCTGACATTCTAACATTTCAAACGGACATTACGCGCATACAAGATGTCCAATAAATTGCGATGCAACCAGCCAGGATTGCTCATAAAAAAAAACACTAAATAAATAATAATGTCTGTTGAATTGCGATAATATAGAAAGTTTGAAGTATAAACAAAATAACAGAGAAAGAAAGAACGAAAATGGGTCACAGTGGTCAAAATAGACCCCTCGAAAATCCACATTATCTTCAGGTCCAAACTCATTTTTCTCTAAAACTATGCTACTGAAAAAATTGATTCTACGTGTTTTAATCGTTTATTTACCAGCAATCTTGCTGGCTGATTATATTTCTTCGATCCACTGACCAGGCGTTTGTATTTCACTTGCCGTTTCATTTCCAAGAATCAGTCGAAGATATTTGTCTGCCGTAAGACGCGAATGACGCGTCAATGATCTCGAAACGTCGTGCTCGGGAATAACGATGCTCGTGTCGTTTACACGGCCGCGGTACATTGATGGAATCCACGCGTGGGTGGCTCATTTAAATCCAGACTGCAGTCGAGTCTGTTCGAAGCATTAAAGAACGAAGTCGAACGTATAATATTTTGCTCGACGGCTAGCTAACGACGCAATACCCCGGTGTCCCTAAACGATCAGCCGGTTTCTTCAATTTCCAATTTCGTTTCCGGCGTATCGTGTACTTTCGCGCCCAGCAACTTCGCTGAGGAAAAGTTCCTCGGCGATCGGCTCGCAATCGAAGCGTTCCCTGGTGCCATTGCCTTTCTTGTAGTTTAATTAAACGCTAACAATTTACCTGTCAATAAATAAGTTCACTCGCAGGCTTTAATTCCGAGAATTTCTGCGCCTCGAGTCGGGACTGTTTTAGAGTTAAACGGTTCGGCATAGCAGCCTTACGGTAACTCGTGGAAATTTCTGTAAATTTTCATGGAATTCTTTCAGAAATTAGTGTTCGTGAGATCTGCGTTTATGGATTAGGTTAGTGCGTTCGCCGAGGAATTACAAAGACTCTGTAAATTATTTGATAGCAAGTGCCTCGTAGTTTCAACTTCGCCACAGTAAGCATCCCCCGATGTTTCTAACAATCCACGAGTGCTTCGTCAATTGGTGGCTGGTGCTCGATAGCTGTGGTTGAATGCACGCCAGAAGCTAGTATATTATTCTTAGAATCGACTCCTTTGGCACTTTTTAAGCTCCCAGTCGACAAACACACGTACTCGCAACCTGTAATCACATATGTGCCCCGGTGATTATGAAAGTGGCGTAAGTCATGTAGTTTTCCTCTCGAGATATTTGGACTGTCGCGTTTCGGCGTATTAAAAAATATTTCTCCATTATTGAAGGAAGTGTTTCTGAACGTACATACTCTTCTAATGTCAAACTTATCTATTATTGTAAAGTTTTATGAGTAACTGTTACGAAAATCTGTTTCTTAAACCTTTGAATGTGTCCAAAATTCGAAAAGTGCTGAAACGTAGCTTTTCCCACCTTTGCGACTTAATAAATTCACACATTTCTTCGTAGGAAAGCAATTTTTATTTTCAAACACTTTGCCAGTAACAACTTTGCCGTTTTTGTTCGTGTATTCTTTATCACTATTTCTTCTAATTTTCTAACATCTTTAATATTACAAACGGGTTTCTGAATTTCACAAATTCATTCACAAGCAACGGTTTTTGAAAACCCCAATTAATTCTTGCACTTCAGAAATAAGGATAATAAAAAAATATATATAGAAAAAAGGCGTTCATTCCTATTCCACTAAAAATTCTTTCCCCTGTTTAAAAATTCCTCAGTGGTCGTAAAACAATTTATACTATACTGCGACTCGAGGCCAAGTGATTTTCTTGTCCTGACATTTCCCCGGTCGTCTTAGAGATGTCGGGGGAATTTTCACATGGTAGTTTGGAAAGTTACCCAGCGGGAAAGCTCGTTGGTGCGATACACGCATCGGTCGTGACGGTTGGCGCCTACCTCGCTCCTATCGCGCGTCCGTTTGTTGTGCTCGTTACACGCGGCTTGTCCGACCATCTGCAGCATCACTATTCTTGGCACGGATCGAATGAGCCAGTCGTGCGCTCGTTGGAAAAAGAGCAACGCTCGTAGAAAGGAAACGGGGCGACGTTTCGCGGCTGATTCACTGGGAAGCGCCAGTTTCTTGCGCGGGATTGTCACTCGTCCAGGTTTCGTAATCTTTCGTTGGTATTCTTGTTTTTTTTTTTAATTCCCCATACCAGCCGCCTTGGACGTCGCGAGCCGCGCCGCTAGAATATTTTACGCGGGCTGGGAGTTTCCATTTGGCAGCGCTTCGTCGGTGGGAAAGATTGTTGCAATCCTCAGTTTCGCTGCGCTACGTTTTACGGATGGGTCTTGCAACGCTGCTCAGTGTTTAGTAGTGCGCAGGAGAGGTCGTGGAAATTTTACGGAGTTGATGGGACTTTGTCGAAATTTGCTGGCTACTCGAATTTGGGGAGCTAACGAATACTGGACTTTGGGTTGAGAAATTCTTTTGTTTCGAGTTACAAGGTGTTTACTTCAGTCAAACTTTGCTGTATACGCAGGAGTGATTAAAAGAGAGTTTAAACTGTGAATGGTAATAGAAATAAGATCCATTAAACATAATTATACCTCATAGATTGGCCAGTAATATCGATACAATAGTTAAGCGGGTATTGCCATTCGCGGTCGCGAAAAATAGCGCTCTTTAAGAATTTTTTACGAGGAAGTATAAGTTCAATTAAAACAGTCTTTTGGTACGTTGTTATGGGGTGTTCAGTGTATCGTTCAGTTTTGTTTTCGACATAAAATAAATGTCCCCCATAGAGATATAATACACGTACTGTGTCCTTCGTTGGTGGAACTAATATCAGGACAACGAGTTGATCTGTGTAATGAATATCTTGACATTTTATTGTTTAATAGGATTATGTTCAGCGCTGGTAGTAGAATCAATTAAAACATACGAAATATTCTTTCTTTTATTAAGAGAATACGTCCAGAAGGTTTGTACGATTTTCCATCTTTAACCCCCTAACGACAAAACAGCCATCTAACAGTAAACACAAATGTATTTACTATTAATTGCTCAGTGACGAATTACTCGGGCTCGTTCATGACTCCGACGCCTTATCAAAAGGGTACAAGGTTCGTGTCACGGCAGACATGTCATCGTGGATGCGCCACCTTGGACGCATCGCTTTATACGCCACTACCAAAAAGGGATACATATAATAGGACCCCAAAAACAAGAGTAGTCAGTTCCAAAACGTGATAGTTAGGTAGTAGTCATTATTATTAACTTGTTCACGCGCAGCAGAGTATTCGAGGATACGCTTATCCTTTCCTGATTTAATTAAGTGTATTTTATTATTACGGTTACTTGTTTGAAATCAAAGTGTAATTAATGAACTCGAGGGCTTTTCCACTTCACTTTATAACACCATTCAGAAAATTTTCAACGAATACACTTGATTTAATTATGTGTATTATATTTTTATAGGGTACATTTATTTTATGTCGAAAAAATACTGAACGATACATTGAACACCCCATAACAACATACCAAAAGACTGTTTTGATTTAACTCATACTTTTCCATAAAAAAAGTCTTAAAAAAAAAAATAACACGCGCCTGCAAATGAGAATACCTCCTTAAACCCCAGCATTAATATAGCTACGCCGACATAAAAATATGAATTTTAAACTTTCCACATACCTAAAGCCTGCCAATTATCAACAAAGAGGTCCTTCTTCATCTTATCTTTCTTCATTAAGGGTACAAGGCAGTAGGCTGTCGTTTTTATCAAAAACGAAGCATTTCTTTTCCAATCAATTACAAAGAAATAAATTGAAGCCGAGACTTGTTCTTTGACACAACGTTTATTAAAATCATAAGGTTTGAAAAGCGTGTTACGACGAAAACACAACAGAAGAGACTTTATTAAAAAGCTGCTTCAATGATTTTTGAGTAAACAAACGTGTGTTCTTTGAAGCTTACGATGTTAATAAACTTTGTGTCAAACAAGTCTCAGCCTCAATTTATTTATTTGTAATTAAATGAAAAAGAAATGCTTCATTTTCGACAAGAACGACTGCCTAGTTAAGGGTACCCAGTTTCGTTATCAGTTATCAACCCCTCCCTCCCTCCCTCCCTCCCTCCCTCCCTCCCCCCCCCCCCAACAAAGTATCATTTCCCCATATCCACAGTCGTGCCCAACTGATTCGTATTCATCGTGAGCCGTCATCGACGTCCAATGCCAACGCGGTACTTGCGATGCTCGAAACTGTCAGCCATTCTTCGAAGACACACAGTGCATCCGAGAAAGTCGTGGCATCGAAATCCTCTTGCGATATCGCCCCAATGCCCTGTCGATCGCTCAACCGAAATCTATAATCACACTCATTCTTGACGCAACGTACCAACATAACGCAACACTCCACTCGACAATCGTCTTTTCGTAGATAGTTTTACTCAACCATCGAACCTGTTCCTCCCACAGATAATCCCACGAAACACTAGCCTAGATCATCCGTTTCTGATCCACCTGGAAAACGTTTCACAAACATTACGCGAAGTGTTCCGTCTATACTCGAGCTGTGTAAACGCGACCACAGATCGCCTGTTCCCATCGAAGGCAAGGACAGTTCGTTAAAATGTGCTTCATCTGTTGCCTGCTGATCTCGATGTCCAATTACTTCCTGATCACGACTCGAGGAGCCCGGAAAGATCGATCATGATGCGACGCGAGGAAGACTCTGCCGTCCCAGATGGAAGCTCGGCGACAGTCGCTGGAGAAACATCTCGCAACCTGCAGTTCTTTCTGAAGATTCCTCGAAACGTTTCGACAGCCATGGAAGTTAAAGGCCGCGGAACTTGCCGCCGAGTGTCGTCGAATCATTCGAGGGGTTACGAGATTCGGCGCGAGGCAGCGTAGTGGGAAGCTCACAGCTGTTAGGTGGCCGGGTACGGTGGTCCCACGAAATCGGGATTCGTTGGAGGGAGTTCGGTGGACTTGTTGAATTTGCCGGACCTCTGCCTGGTGTAGATTTCGTTGTTTCGTCGAGGATATTTGGTGACGGGGCAAAATGTTGTTCCGACGGCAAACTAGCGAGCCGACCGGAAGCGTCGCCAAGAGCCCCGGCACGATGGCTCATAGCAGCAGCTCTTCTGGCATTCTGTCGAGTTGGTATACGAAAATAACGACGAACGTGAAGAAGAGACAGCCGTTCAGTCCGAAATCTCTGTTGAAGAAGGCGTTGGTATATACTTATCGTTACTTTCGTTCGATACTTTACACGTGTAACTGTCATGCGTTTGGGAGAGGAATGCGAAAAAGGTGGTGTACGCCGACCTGTGGTATAGAACGCCGCTCGAAAACGTGTCTTTTGGATTTTAGTCTAGGAATTCGTTATGCACGCTTTTCTAAATAATTAAGGGATGATTATTACCTTGGAAAAGATATTCGATATTTTTAAAATTCGATATTTTAAGTTTTCACGCTAATTTTTTTTATTTCTGTGCAGGAATTTGTTATATACACTTCTCTAAATAATTAGGGGGTGGTTATTACCTTGGAAAAGATATTCGATATTTTTAAAATTCTGGTGTAATATGCAGCGCGGTAATAAGGATATTTTAAGTTTTCATGCGAATTTGTTGGAATTTTGGTGGCTGGCTTTATTAATGGTGAACAACACTAATCTGTTTTTTTTTATTTTTATTTTTCAGCTGCCTGTGGTAGATCCTTTCCTGGAGAAAGTTTCGCTCTCTGATCTTGGTGAGTTTTCTGTCATTGATCATCTGATTTATTTTCATTTTCTGGGACTGCATTGTAATCTATAAACTAGTATCCCTTCCCTTAAAATTTCAAACGCGGGGTATCCAAATTTATGGGTCAAGTAGGAATGTCGAAAGGAATCGAAGAATCCTTCACCACTTAGTAATCTGAAGCTTCGTTTCCAAAACATACGCGACTAAAATTTAGAAGTCCAAGTTAAAATGTCGTATGGCCACTTTTCAGTGACATCCTTCTTTGCCCTTAGTCCATCGCAAATCTTCCATACAAGTCAGCGAAAGGAAGTCTCACATTGCAAAATGCTAAGTGACTCTTCAATTTCTCATGGCACAAGGGATTTATATATTTCGACTTGCCCATAATATTGATACAACCTGTGTAAATCCTTCTTGTAGCAAAGAGGACTGACAAAACTGTAAGCATACATCAGAATCAATAATATGTCAAATATATATCCTAGTATAATTATATTTCAATTTAATGAGATATCTAAATTACTGTATTGAATCATGGAGAAATAGCGGTCGCATTATATGCTTCATAATTTCAGTTTCTTTTGCTCGATTTTGGTTTCAACACTGAATTGAGAAGTATCTTTTTCCTGCCACTGAAACTTCCATTCGTATATTTCAAAGTTACATCGCGTACACAAAAAGATTAGATATCATCTTGAAAATACTTGAGATGCAATCAGTCCTAGAAGATTCACTCTATACAGTCTTTAAGCCACTCAAAGTAATGCTGCAGCGTTCCTGGAGCGTTTACAAATATTCAACGAAACGATGTCACAATGTCCCCGTTGAAAACGAAAGAGTCTATAAACGACAAAGGCTAATGCACCGGTGTTCGCACGAAAGCGTGAATATCGAGTTCGTCGAATTTCTTCTTCGAGCAGCACTCCGTCAAATTCCTTCGCCAAGAGGGCAGAGACCCGGCGACGGTGTCGTAATCGATTGCTCCTCCGACTTTTCGAAACTTCTTTCACTCGCGTGCATTAATATCGTCGGCTTTCCCGCCTCGCCCCCTCGCTAGTGCAATCGTGCACCTTTACGTAGCAACGGGGTGCCATCGCGAAAGCTTTCCTAGAAAAGCACCGAGAGCCGGTAAATCGATGGAGCAGGTAATGTATTTATAAATAAGTGGCAGTGCGTAAATAAGGGGCTCTAAGCGGAGCTAAGTAAATTATAGATCGTTGAATTTCATTGGTTACTCGGGAACACGTGCCTACCAACTCTAATTGCGTCAAAGACATAAATAAGTCGATCTTACCAATTCCACGTGGCCATTATTCGAATAAGATATTTCAGAAAACGGTTATTCGACGAATATATTAGGTAACTTGTTTCACTGAAAATTAGCTGCAAACACTTGTAGATTGCTATTCGAACAACCATATAATTCTCCCCCGAGTTATTTCGTTATTGGATCCCTAATCAAATTACTTTTTACGCAATGGGGCATTGAGAGCAAAAACGGACTGACCCATATTAAAAGAAAAAATTATTTTTTCATACATTAGTGCTACTGAATTTCGCGGAAAACGTGGGTTAGCCCGTTTCTGCTCTCGATACCTCAAATAATCTCGCAAATAAATTGCGTTGCGGATCAGAGTAGTCCCGAGAGCAAACGCCATTAAATCGCTTATTATTTTATTTAAAGCACTTATCTAAGTAGGACGAGAGGCTCGGGGGGAGAAACAGACAAATTCCGTTTCCCGCGCTTCAAACAACATTAAGAATATCCTGAAATTTTAAGAAGGTTAGTAATCCTCGAAAACGATCGAAGATGTTCATCTGCCAGACCCACGAGTCAGCGAGCAAAACATCCCTGACTCCATTGAAAGCGTAATCGTATTACCCGGCGTGCCCGTCTGCGAGCCCGGGACGCGTGCGTTTCGAAAATTGCGCCGTGGCGCCGAGCGCGCTGAATCATGGCCGTGTATCCCCGGGCCACGGCAGCCAGGGGCTTTAAATGAAACCAGGAAGCCCTTGCCACGTGCTCGGCGATCCGTTTATATAGATTCCCCCTTGAAATCGTGGTTACTGGGTTCCCCGGTCCTCCGTTATCCCCCCTCCCTCGTGTCGTAGGTGTATGGTGGTGTGCCGATCGATGAATTCCCGGGAGTCCAGCTCGCCCCCGCGCGCCGGAAACAGGCGAAGGGTTCGTGGGAGGCTGGGAACCAGGATGAACGGCAAACGGGAATAAACGAAACAGGGAGGTAATTGGCGGCGAATGGAGGACGAGGGGGGAAGTGGAGCGGCGGGCGAGGGAAGTCAGGACTAAGGAGGGCCGAGAAAAGGGGGAACTGTATAGGGTTTATCATAAACCGTGGACGAAACATTCCGGACGAATTGAATTGACGCAAAGGCGGCGAAAGTTCGCGGAAACGTTTAACCCTGTCTGATCGTGTAGTTCTACAACCGTTTCCCTGTTTCAATTAGTCTTATCGCAGATTCCGCTGGCGTAATTGCGCCTGCACGGATATTTGCCACTCGAGGTAACCTCGTATCTCGCTCATCCCTGGAATGCTCGGGGAGGTTGTTTCAGCTTGTTGCTCATCGATCTGTCGCTCTTGGGTCGACGCTTTTAAGCGTTTTCGTGATATCGACGTATAAATGTTAAGAGATTCGACTGTGAGAGTCCCCGCAAAAAAAAAAGAGCGTTCGAAGGGTGATTTATTAGGTAATCTCTTATTTAAGCAACAGCTAAACTAAGGCGCTCGCTACAAGTCACCTACAGTGCCGGAAATATTTATTAAAAATTTTCATAGCAATGCGATTAATAATGTGATACGCAGTCAGCTCATTTCGGCCAAAATATCTGAGCTACACATTTTTGCAATAATATTTTCCTAATACGTGATCCTTTGTTAGTTTCGCGGGAATGATTGTTGATCGCTTTGGGGAATTATTGATTCCTTAGGAAATATTTATTGAATCCCTTAATATTAAACTGATTACTGCATCCCTTTACTAATTATATTTAATATTAAGGGGTGCAATAAATATTTCCTAAGGAATCAATAATTCCCGAAAGTGACCAACAATCATTCCCGTGAAACTAACAGAGGATCACACACAGAACACGAGGAAGGGTTGCCCGCCGTTTTTCTACCCTCGATTCATCCCCCTGCCAATGACCACACGTTGTGGCGAGCCCTGTACACGTGTAGACGCGTCGGGGGGCAAGTGGAGGGATTACAATGGGAAGGAGGTGGAGAAGGGAGTGCATAGGGAGGCGGAAAAAAGTCGCCGAGCAAAGAGGGATGAAAGAGGAGCCTCCCCGCGCTATCAAGGTCGCGGAGATTGCATTCGATGACGCATTCGCACGTTTGTATTTGGGTCTAGGTCATGGGGCGAGGTGCGTTCGATAATACGGGAACCCCCGGCGAACGGGGTAATGGAATTTTCGTACCGCTCCCTCGGCCCTGATATCGGGACAGTTTTCGATACGCTGCACGCCCTTTCGGCAGCGAATTAGTCGCGTCGACCGACGTTTCGTGTCGCGAACCGCCATTTCTCCCGAGGACCCGACTTACAGTGGCGAATTTTCCGGAAATTGTGGCCGTACTAATATCTCCAAATCTAAGTTAAATTTTTGAAATAAATTACAGTAACATGACTCCAGAAACACGATAATAGATATATTTAAGATTTTAATATATTTAATACATTCAATTATACACGTATGCGTACTTTTATAATACGCATAAGACACATTCTAGTTGATATTTAATCGCAATTAATAACTGTTATAATACAATGGTGAATATAGGCAATAATATATCAACCCCTTTTTAACTATAGAATTCAAAATTGAATTCTAATTTTAACCAGAATTTCTTCTCCAGTGCCTTTTAAACTTTACTTTAAAAAAAAAAATCGAAGTTTGATCTCGCTTGATACACAAATATTCGCTCAAAGAAAGAGAGTCTTGTATAGATCTCGTATTTTTTATCTATCACAGCTGTAGAAACATTTAAACAATAATACAATTAATGTAAATATGAATTTTTAGCATATTAGATAACACCAACATCGACAGATTATCTTGTTATATCGACAATCAATCATAGCATAATTTGTTATTTTACCTGAAAATATCCATTTTCTAACGCTATTAAGTTTCAAGCTGCACATCTCTTCTTAGAGAATAGCTGATTAAAAATAGATTTTAATGGAAAAGCATGCTCTGATTTTTCACAAATGAAGTACACTACACAGATATTTGAAATAAAATAAAATTATTCTTTTTACTTTTGGCTATGATTTCGGGCAAATTTCGCCACTGTGTGCTCCGGGACGCGAGTGCGAGTTTTATCGATCCAATGGACTGTTTTGAATATCGTTTAATTGTTGCTCGCTGCGTTCGGACCCGTGTGCAGGAGAATGCTGTTATTTGCGATATAAAAGTTTTTTCCTGATATGGACGCGTTTGAACGCGTTTCCCCGCGATTTTCTACAACGTTGCTCGCCGAAGGGAGTGTTTATTTATAATCCAACTAATACGGGTCGAGGTCTAGGTTCTAGCCATTGGAAAATGGAATCGTCCGGCACTCGAGGATCTTGCTTGCTGATTCTGCCCCGTGTAGAAACGAAAAAACCCACAACTCCATGTTCGGTAGATTTCCTTTATCCATTTTGTATTTAAATAAAATTCTAGCCGTTGTTTAAGTGACAACGGAGTGCACTACGAATTGCAAAATAATTTATCGGAGCCTGTTTCTGTCAATCTGTATCAGTATCGGCGAACTTGGAACTGTAATGTTAACACTGTGCGTCAAATTGTCCGCTTTCACGCCGTTGTTATTTAGAAAGTACCAAAATGTCTGACGGGCTTAAAGGAGCATTTTTTAAAACCTGCGACTCAATGCACTTTATCTATTTACCTAGTATTAACTGTCCTAAAAGGGATGAGAAATTTTGGCGATGTAAAATGATTTTGTAGAAGTGTTAGCAGCGACGCGAAACCATAGACAAATGCGCAGCCGTGTCACCTGTTGCAATCCCTAGCAAATCACATCTGCGAGCATTCTGCATAGCTAGCGCGACTAGGCGTTCAGTTAAATAGAGTAGAGGAGCAAATTACTGTCTCCAATTTATTTTTAAGCATAATTAACTTCATATTTATCAGGAGGTATCAAGTTCTTTTTATTTGAATTCTATTAATTATTTGTTAAATTTAAGCGTGCAACGCACAGGCGTTCTTAAAATACTAAAAACTGTATTTCAATCTTTTTTGATAATGAATTCGCGAAATTTTCTGCAAAACTTTTGAAAAAGCTTAAGAAACTACTGAACGAATGAAGGGCAATATTCGGTAAAATAAATCGTTCTAGGTAAGATATCACAACGTTAATTATATTGATAAAACGTATTTAGATTACGGAGAAACAAAACGGGGATTATCTGTTTGAATTTTAGTATTTATTTTCTATAAATTCTGTAGGTATTTGATTCTGCTGTACAGAAACTAGCGAGACGTTAAACTGATCTTTAGAAACGAACCTTTTTTTACGACGTAGTAGCTAAGTACGGAGAGCCCGCGTGTAACAACCAATTAAACATCAACTTAATAGGATTGTTAGTTCGACGTTCTGAGTAATTATACGGGAAAGGCGATCCTGAATCGTGCCGCAATATAAACAACATTGCGGAAATTTACTGGAATATTTCGATGGGGAAATACGGATTGCGTTGTGCTGCGTAATAATAATCTCGATAATGGTTGCTATCGATTAACCGTCAGCGTTCCCCGGGCTGTATTTGTTGCTAAACCGAAGTAATCGATAACAGTAAGGGTAGGTGAAATTTTTTAATGAAATTCTGACCGATTGATTTACGCTCTGCAATTGGGGGACAATTATTTTTTAAAAATGTGCAAGTGGAAGTTAAGCAGACGTTTAATGCACTGTAAATAAAGATTATTAATAATATTTGGAGTAAGCGTATTTGATTTATGAGGCAGAATTTAATTTCTATTGAGGCTGTAGCAAATTAACCGATAATTGTGTTTCTTTCTCTTGTGTCCTTCTTATGAAAAAGATAATGGAATTTGTTGTGAATCGATATTTGCGACCCCAATTATTCCAAGTAGCTTAATGCCATCGAGCCTTCCCGTGCCTCTTCAATTTCTGCAATAACCTTTCCACAGTTTCTATTTACACAACTGCGTTCAATTACTTCGTTTCTTTGCGCGGACAGGCCCCGTTAATGAGGACTCTTTTTAACACTTTGTGCGTATCTGCTTTTTGACACTCTTAACGAGCACAGTGTAGGAACAGAGCTCCACGTCGAATTAATTTCTTACATAATGTTTTAACAACGAAGTTGTTAAAAGATATGTCAAAGTTTTAAGTCATAAAAAATGAGGATTATTATTAATCTCTGTTTGCAGGGCTTTGGAAAAGCAGAGCGATAGGTGGTTGCCGTTTTTCGCGTGACTCGCGTCCTTATTTGCAATCGATAGATCGAGTAATTTACGTTCTCACTATCCAGCGATCCCATTAATAAATGATTAGGTGATCGTTGACGCGGTAACAAGGGACCAGCTTTAGTTGAACGTGTGGTTTAACTTCCGCCGAGAGGTTCGTTAGCGTTGAAAATTACTGAAATGTCGTAGATCAGGGCACTGTGGTCGGACAGGCTAGATAACGTGGGTCGTTAATAAACTCTAATACTATTAATGGAAATTCAAGAAGTTGCTCAACTATCTTCACCACACGATCCAAATAGAGGTTCCCCTTCAGGGTACTAATAGGCAGTCGTTTTTTGTCGAAAATGAAGTCATTTCTCTTTCAATTAATTACAAAGACATCAATTGAAGCCGAGACTTGTTCTTTGGCACAATGTTTATTAACATCTTAACCTTTAGAGGGCCGGGATTTTTTCATTGAAATTGTAAATTTTATTTACTTAAAATGTATGCATATACACCGTCAAAATGGCCGGCAGAGTATCCAAATTCTTAGGTGGCCACTATAGTGGAATTTTTAAAATTTGAATTTTAATGTTTCTAAGGGTTTCTGATATCGCTAATCACGATTATAAGGTCAGAGTATCGAAATTTTACGTAGAAACAGTGTTGCCAACCTAAACGAGCCTAAATGAATAACAGCAGTTACATTCGTATATTATTTTTTTCTTTGGCTTGTTTAGGTTGGCAACACCATTTCTGCGTAAAATTTTGATACTCTGACCATAGAATCGTGATTAGCGATATCAGAAACCCTTAGAAACAAGTTCACATTTTAACATTTTTAATGGCCACTATAGTGAAAAATCTGCTTGTTTCGCCAAAAATTCGCATTATAAATGACGGTACAGGTGGATCATTAAAGAGGCTTTTTAAAAAAGTTTCTTCTTTAAAAAGAAGCAGAAAATTTGCAGCTTCCAAGGCGTACCCTAAATAGGTGCTGAATTCCAAACCGGACCCTTGCACCGTCACGTAACTTTAACTTCCTTCGAGACATTTCTGTGAAACGTATAAAAATGACTATAAAACTGGAAGGAGGCCGCAAAAGAATGTCATTCCATAGCAAGTTACCGAGAGGGAAAACTATTCGGAGCAGTGTCCCGTAGCTTCGAACCTGATTTTAAAAACCAGAAAGTAGCAGGGGGGTGTTCGTTCCGCGACGACACTCGAAGTTAATTAACCAATAACGAAGCGAGCAGTCGTCAGCCATTGCCGGTATAATAAGCGCCCAGGAAAATGCAGGGAAGCGTCGCAGTAGGCAGCGGAGCTCACCTTGAAAAGCGGCGGTTGTACGAGGCGCGCGGCGTCGTAAAAGGAGGAATTCGCCAGGCGAGCCCCTTGCTGGTAGATCGCCAGATTCGCTCGAGCGTCTCGAGTGTTGCCATCGGGCCAGGCGGGCAGCGTCCGGATCCGATCGAAATCGGACGAACCTCGGGGCACGGCGAACCAGCGGCCAAGCTAGCCCATTTGGGCGTCACTTATATTTATGCGCTTAATAATTAAAAAGGCGCACTCGTCGCGAGTGTAGCCGAAGAGCCGGGGGCTAGAACGCGGGCGACGAGGCGGTCGTCGGCGGTGCCTTTTTTTCTTGGCAACAGCCCTGGATTTCATGTAGAGAGTTATTCTTGGCACGATCGCGTCCATGACGATGACGAGCGGCGTGGACGAGGTGGTGGTCGTCGCGGCGGCAACAGAAGGAAGCCGTCGAGCAGTCGAAGACGGTTATTCGGTTGGCCAGCGGCGAAGCTGAGGAAGATCGCGCGGCGGATCGGTCGGAGGTCGACTATCGGTTGTCGAGCCGCGGTTCGTTCGCGGGCCTCGCGCGTCGCCCGGCCGGTTTCCTAGTCGGCGACCACCAGCGGGCTCGGTCGAGCAAAGATGTTCCCTCGGGAGCCGCCTTCTCCTCCGTCACTAGACGCCGAGCAAACGTCAGCTTGCCGTTTCCTACCGCGACGATAGAAGCTGGCCCTTCCTGCCGGCGAACAACTAGTTCTCGCAGTTTCTCGTTGACTAAGCAGGTATATCAGCCGCGATCGCACGGTACCGGGGATCGGATAGATGAGAAATGACCGATCATTTTTTACGGCTCCGCGGATTTCGTTGCCAACAGGCCGAGGTGGCTAAATAATTCTTTATCGTTCACGAAGTTACGAGGAATATTCCGTGGGTTTATTGGTAGCGAAGCATTGCGATCGGAGTAACCACCTTACGGCCGGGCAACGGCCCAACTGTCAATTACACGTTAATTGCCCGCCGATTTGGCAACGAAAACCGTTTAGTTGCATAACCGCATTCTTATACCGTGCGCTTACAGCGTCGCTCGAACGTTGCGTTCCTGCTTTTGTGAGAACACCCGGTAGTATGTTAAGTGGAACTCCCGGAAGATGCGCCTTCGCAATCAATTCTTATTCCGAAGCCTTGTCGTTCGCGTCTCGACGTTGGCTCTGCTTCTGTAATTTATCGGAGCTCACTCTTCGTTGCCAGCTTAAAATTACTAGGATTTAATCGTCACTTCACACCTTTCAAATTCCGGCAATTCACACCGAATTCGTTTAAAATTCGTTTGTGATCGTCGAGCGATGAACGCTGTTGCCTCGATTGGCACAGTTGGGGCGAGGGTCTGGTGGACGGGCGCCGTTAAAATCCACGCGTGTTCCGCATCGGTTGCAATCGTGCGGCGGGATAGTTGTTACCGACAGAGCGAGTGATTTATTTCGACCGTGTGATTCGATATAGCCTGTAAATCAATTACTGTAGCGTCGTGGATCCTTGGATCGCTGGCCGGGCAAACGGTTCGAATCCGTAGTTTCGGGGCCGCGAAGATTGGTCTGGCAGAGGCGGGTCGAGGTTCATCGGGGACCCGGTCCTTTTTCTCTCGCGAGATTCGGCCAACGTTCCATCGCCAAGCAAACTCTATTTCGATCGCGGATTTAATCCAAACCGGGGGGGATTTAGTCGCGTCGCCAACGGAACCCGACGGATTCCTGCTCGCGAGCCGAAGCCTCACTTTTGTTCGGTTACCGTAATCGCAGCGAGATTTGTTTTCGTTGCCAACTTCTCCTATCCCTCTCTACGGTATATCATTCGGGAAGCGAGCTGCTCGGCCGATTTAATTGGAACACTTCAAACACAATAAGGAAAAAGATTGTTAACCGTAGGAAGCCCAAGGGATGGGAAAGAATGTCCACGAAGTTTTAAATAGACTTTATACAAAAGCCAACATTTTAAAAAAGCGGTTTTTGATTTTTTTACGGAAAAATTTATATAATTAAAACAGTAAAAAATATTTATACTTATTTTAAAAGTTTTCAGTTTACTTAATATATATGGAATTACAAAAATGTAACGAAATAAAATATGCTCTACACAAAACCAATTAATAAGAGACTAAAATAACAAAAATCCGTACGAGATAACATTTATAAATCTTTATTTCATTTGGTATTATTCTTGTGGAAATATGAGCTCAGGAAGATTAGTTTTACAATAAACTTTTATTACAATATACTTGTGCCCGAAGCAAATGCAAGTTAGATTGTTAACGTTTTAAATCCAATCTTTCGTATTTAAAAACCAGTCTTCGTATTTTACCAAATTTATCAGAAAACACGGTTTTCGCAAACCGACGAACCCTAGTTTTAAACTATAGTTCGTTCCAGAAAATAACTTGTGTAGACCAATGTTATGTATTCGTGTCAGAAAGTAATTGTATTTAACGATTGCAAAGAAACGAATTATAGAAGCCGTCTTTATTCCTTTCGGACGCTGTTAAAAGTAGCTGAAACAGCCATCCTTTGCTCAAACTGTCTTCCGTGTGTTTGTGACAAGCTCAGTGTAAAAGCAGATGTTTACTTTATTTGTAACAAGATGAAATTGGAGTAAATAAGTGTAAGTTTTTCTAATGAAAAAAAAACAGTTATGTTACGTTATTAGCACTATAAGTCAGGTACTCTTGAGTTGAGTGTCTTTTTTTTTATATAAATTTATTTTTATACTCTCTTACGTATTTCTCTGAGTAACAATTTTTAGATATTTCATATAACTGAAAATAATGCGAGCAAAACAACAGCTCGGGCTTCCTAGGATTAATATTACACAGAGGTGAAACACGTTTAGCCATCCGAATTTTTCGGCATCTCGCATCCTCGCTCCGAATTCACACTTCCATCGGCGCTGTATCAATGCCCCCCTACGTTCCCGGATCGCTGAATAAATTTCCCTGCGGAATTGTATTACCGCCAGTCGAGAATTCGATCACACTTCGGACGTTCGGACGGGCGTATTTTAATGGCGAAAAATTCTGCCGAGCTGATCGCGACTAGTTTCCAAGGCTCGAGTGTACCTTTCGCCCCAGCCCGGTCACCTCGTAACTATCGATTAACAGAGTATCCATCCTTGTTCTGTTATCCTCGAGGATTCTCTTCCGCGAAAGATGAAATTACATCGGGACACGCGATACATCGAACGGTCTAATAAGTCTGATCCGCTGACTCGGCGTGTCAAGATTCCGCGCGCGAGGGAGCTCCCCCTAGCGAAATAATGCTTCTCGGTTTCTCTTCGAGTGGGACGTTGAAAGCCGGCGAAGCGAAGACGAGTACGCGGAATCATTTTTATTTACGTCGATATTCTTGCAAATGGCCCGATCGGGGTATCGTCAGCCGTAACAGAGGCTCTTAGGAGATTGTGATGAGCGTGGAAAGAGACTGTGAGGAGCAACGTTGCTTGTGAGGCAATCCTACAACTTTCGTGGCGATGACATCGCGGAAAGGGCGGACGACAGCTCGGCCAAAGGTGCGGCTACGAGGGACGACAGTGGAGGATAATGTTGGCCCTGCATTATTACCCGAATTCTAAGGGAGCCCGTGGCGCGTTGGGGCGGGTCACGGCCGCCTGGTGGAGCCAGGACGACGATCCCGTTTACTCCAAGGATCTCATCAAGGAGTTCGAGCTGGAGAACCCGCCCCTCGAAGACGAGCTCGCCTGGACCCTAAAAAAAGGTATCCCCGTCGGTTCATCCCCGTTGACATTTACGTGAAACGTTCTCAACTGTCCTCGGAATACATCTGCCGCGAATTTATATTGCTACGGCTGAGCTTCCGTCCTTGATACCCCGCCGACAGATATCCCACCCTCGCAACCCTGATAACGGGCCCATTTTAACCCACCCTGAATATTGAACTGTATGTGTTACTTGTTATCCGTGAGGATTTTAAATCCTACCGAGAGGTTCTCGAGTGGGCGATTAGGTTTAAGTGAAATTGGGGACCCTTCATCCAAGTTGCTGCCAGGCGTTGCGAGCATGAAGAATTATTTTTTTCAGGGTAATCCTAAATGATTGGTGAAATAAGATTTGTAGATATTTTGACGTTACCATTATTGGTAGTACAAATGAAACTTTGGGGGAGAAATTGAATTTTACCGGAAGATTCGTCTTCCCATTACCTCTACTTTCTCGCGATAGATTTTCATCAAATAGAGATATTTTTCGTAGATTTAGAATATTCTGTTAACGGGAAAAATAGGGTCATTTATATGATTTATTTTGTTCATATAAAGAGATGGCATAATTACAAATCCACGTGTACACATTGTTGTGTATAAATTAAGCTGCATTCTCTTCAAAATTATCTTGATTTTTAAATAGGAAAAAATATAAAAATGACACTATTTTCCCATCTGTCAAGGGTGTGTAACCCCTTCAAAAAAAAGTGCAGCTGCTATCTACGTGACTCGTTGCACTAACGATAAAAGTGACTTTATGCGAAGATAAACATTGAGCAAGAGATACCACACGATCCAATTACATGACTCACAAGGAGAGTATTTCAGGTGTTTGGATATGTTATAGAGGACCGAAAAATAAGAAATACGTGTTTTTTTATTTTTCCCCGTTTTCATATTTGGGGGGGGGGGGGGGTGAAAACTGCGTTCAAAGTTAGGGTTGAAAAATCATTTTTGTGGAATATCTCGAGAACTATTAGAGATAGGGGAGTAGTGTCAATGGACGAATTTTGTGTCTTTGAATGCGAAATATGACTGACTCACCAGATTTTCAAAAAGTCCATTTGTTTAAATAAATTTATTTATTTAGTATTTAATATTTAATATTTAATAAATTTATTTAATATTTCATAAATAAATTTATTTAAACAAATGGACTTTTTGAAAATCTGGTGAGTCAGTCATATTTCGCATTCAAAGACACAAAATTCGTCCATTGACACTATTCCCCTATCTTTAATAGTTCTCGAGATATTCCACAAAAATGATTTTTCAACCCTAACTTTGAACGCAGTTTTCACCCCCCAAATATGAAAACGGGGAAAAATAAAAAAACACGTATTTCTTATTTTTCGGTCCTCTATAACATATCCAAAAATCAAAATGATCGGAGGCGGACACCTAAAATACTCTCCTTGTCAGTTTATAATACGTATTATCATTGAACTACGCGTAAAGCGTGTGCCTACTTTTTCGGACCCAAAGCGTGGCGTGAAATCAAATTGAAAAGAACCCATTGGACGAGGCTGCGTTACGTAAAAGCGATGCAGGAATAAAGTTGCCCAGCGGAAGAATCGAAACACAAGACTCGACTCTCTAAATGCGCCCTTTGTAGATTTTACCGCTTCTAAAAGGCACAATTGCCAATCCTATTAGAGCGTAATGAGGTCCCCAATGTAAATCACTTCGATTCCATAGATTCCTCGGAATTATAGCAATTTTTCTGAACGGAATTCGCGCAACGACCACGGCGCGGCTAGCATTTCGGGGTCGAAGGCTTCCGCGAAGTTATATTTGTTTCTACAAAACGAGAGTGTAGACGTCGGCGACGACCGGGGTCGTCGAACGAAACGTGGACATCGCGAATCCATATCAAGAACAAAGTGCAATTGATGGCAATGTTTTCATGGCCATCGATTCATGTTCTCACGTACACGCCAACGCCAGGTCAACGATCGCTGAACCTGCTCTTACATTCGTGCACACAAATCATCGCGTATGCATGGGAATTCCTTGTTTAGTGTTAGCAAATAGAAGATTTGAACGTCTTCCTTGGTCCGGAGTGATTCAAAAGGCACCGCCAAGGATATTCTAATATTCAGCTTCAGTTTCAATTTTTACGCGCCATCTGACGGCACAATTACAATTGCAATTCCTTGTTTACGAGACTAGGAATACACGAGGAGGTACTATGAAATACAGACGACTACGTGGAAAAGCAAGTCGGTAACGCGGAATACAAATTTTCAATATGAAGCTCCTCTTTCGAGACGAACGTATTCAAAGTGTTCTTGACCCAGACATTGCTCAGCAAATCTCGATCCACCAGAATCTTCGCTGTTTCACTCTAGGTGTCTAGCAATCTAGTCACGCCAAAATACACCAACTACACACGTCGGAGCAACAAGCGCAAGTGCCATCTAAAAAAGAAAATCAAGCTTCCCACGAGCAATATTTCTGTGGTTGTAAGGAAAAACGACACATGTCACAATTTCAAAAAATTTGAGTTTATGCATTAATTCAACTGTAGAATATTGGATGTATGTTTTTGTCAGAAAAAAATGCATGAAAACGAATTTTATACGTTGAAAAAATAATGCAATTTAACCGAAGTCCAATATTCGATTAATACGCATTTGGCAAAACAACGTAATTCCACAAAATTTAAAGAATACGACGTATCTTTCCTTTGTGATCGCTTTATATTTTCTATTTTTATTTATCTGCATATACTTTAACGTATTTTGTGTGATATAAAATGAGCAAAATTATATTTCATATTTTCATTTTACTAGAAACAGCACACCATGAAATACCAATGATACTTAAATGTGTAACTTGTATTTTACAAAACGCAACGCAAAGCATAGAAGAAAACGAAAGAAAACAAAAAAGAAAGTAAAAGAAGGAAAAGTAATCATTTCCTTTCGTTTCTTCTTAACGGCATTAAGCAGAACAACACAAGTCTAGTGGACTTGTGTCGTTCTGCCTAAAGTGTATGTAAATTATTACTATTTTTTTTTTATTATTATTTACGTTAATTATACGGATATTGAATATTATGCAAAGTGAAGGAAATATACGTTTATATCGTAAGAATAAAACAAGGAAACATTGCTAATAAGAAGAATTGATATTTAGAACTTTCAACGACAATATCTCGAAAGTGAAAACATGTGACATGGGTCGTTTTTCCTTACAACCACAGATTTATTCCACAACTTCGATTTACACTTTCACGCGGGATCGCCCTATTCTGCCCTCTTTAGTTAAAATGTCCTATCTAGCATTTTGAAAGAACCGAGAAAACTGATGTTTTATCATTTACTTTGTACCATACTTATTACCTTTCGTTCAAATTAAAACACGTTGTCATTATTTTGTAATAGCCTAATATAATTTTTTATAATAGGTGTACCGGTAGGGAATGTTTTATTAACGTGCCAAATAATTAATTGTTTTAGATAAGATATTTTAACCATTTTAAAAGAAGTTAGTTTAAATACATTAAACTGTTTGTAAATCTTTACGAAGCACCTAGAGTTTTCTAACTTTACTTAAAAGGTAAAAGACGCGTGGAACTTTAAATATTTCAACGTATCTCGAAAAATGAGAAAATGCTAGATAGGACAGTTTAACTAAGGAGGGCAGTATTTCCAGACACCCCCGAGCACAGTTTACCGGCGAAATCTCGCGATAAATAATCGCGGGAGCTGCTTCGAAGCCGCGCCGCGCCGGAATTCGATATAAAGGGAACAGCGTGACGACGCGTTTCTAAACGGTTCCACCGTCTCTGTCTTTGCCAGTGTATTTGCAACGCGTGCCCGCTCCGAGGAGCGAAGGCTTCGGTGTACCGCACAATCGCCTGGCCAGTCAGTAGCTTCATGATCCCTGTACAGAAAGCTCGCGGCGAACGGTGCCGCTGAATTTTTCCGCGTTCGTTCCACTAGGTAGCCTCTGTGACGTTTCCACGCTGCTCGCGAAAGTTCCCCGGGATTCTCTCAGCCGAGGCGACAGTGAAGTTTCGCGAGTTCAATAAACCTATAATCGTGCATACAGCGAGTGCGATCCGATCGATTTACCGATTCCAGTGAACTGGTGAATTTTAAGAGCAGCTGCACCTTACCCCCTTTACACCCTGTGGCGATCAGTGTCCCCGTGAAGCGTGATAGCATCTAGTCGGAGAAAATGCGCCCGGTTTAACCCGTTACTCTGTGCGACTCGCTTCTCCGCGTAGCACAACTTGCCGGCAATTCGATTTTGGGTACCAAAGGCGAAGCTTCCTTCGCGATGCGCAGGTAGAAGTAGGGTTTCGCTAGGTCTGGCCTACAGTCGCTAATCGGGTGGCATTCGCACGGGAAATGAAACTTTCTACGCGTCTGCTTCGCGAAAGTCGCTATACCGTGTCGAGCGGAGAGAATAATTACAGAGGTAGAATTTTTGTTCCTTTAATCTGGACCAGCTTGATGTGCGGATTTTGTGGAAGAGGCGTCATTTGTTTTCCTAAGGTTTCTTTGGGGCAGAAAATTGCGTAGATTGTGCCATTTTTCATTTCGCTCGGCGTTACGTAATTACGAATAGGTTTCGCTTCGAGGTTGAAGTAATTTAGATAATCGTTTCGCTTCTTTTGCAGGTACCGATCGGGTGGTGCTTATATCTGTCTCTGTGTCTGTAATTCCATCTGTGTATGTCAACAGATTCTTCTGCTGTTTAAGATTCCGCGAATACAGTGATGTTATTGTTGCGTCGTATTTGTCGTCTATATAATATTGTAAACTGTTTTTTTTTTCGCGACGTAAGGTCGTCCTCCTCTTCTCTTTGTTAATCGCCACGGTATTCTGGACCCTTTTTTGCCCGCTTTACGCGCGTCGCTGTGAAATCCGTGGATTTCTAAGTGCGGCGAAATTATTAGTCACTCCAGAAACGTACGAGGCCTCGTTCCTTTTTATCTACGAGTATTCGTTCACTTGCATAACTTATCGCGCGAGGTATTTCATAAAAGCGGGGATAATAGCTGTGGTGAGCTTTATCTTGAAGTGGGCCAGTAGTTATTGATATTTTTTTATCAGTAGAACGTGATTGCGTAAAAATTGGAAACTTGGATTTCCCCTGCCTAAGGATCTGTGTCGAGAACCAATTGTTTTCGATCGGATGCCTGCGGAACTCGATCGTCCTTGGCGATCAAATGTCGCAGGGCAGCATTTCTGCGATTCCTGTAACCACACCATATCTTGGTAGTTGATGAATAATTCAATTCTGAGATATTGAAGCTAAACGCTGGTATTTTAAGCTCGACTTGAGTGACACATCGGTTAATTGCAAAGTGTACACCTTCATCATTTACTTGATATAAACTCGAGTTCTGTCTTCTTCGTTTCAAAGAAATTGATTAAAATGGCTTAACCCTCGTTCACATTAGTCATGTATTTCAAGGCGACTGGAGTTTAAAGAATCTCTACTTTACTTGAGACTTGAAAGAAACTTGAAAGGATATTTCAAGTCAAGTAAATAATAAGTTTCGCAATAGTAATGTAGTTACAAGTTACTTGAAACTTGAAAGAAACCTGAAAGACTATTTCAAGTCAACTAATTTCCATTAAATAAATACTTGAGAAGTCAAGTAATTGCCATTATATAAATACTTGGGGTCAAGTAATTTCCATTACATAAATATTTGAAGGCAAGTAACTTGACTGGAAATATCCTTTCAGGTTACTTTCAAGCTTCAAATAAAGTAGAACTTCCTTCAACTTTACTTGCCTTGAAATACAACTTGACTGGAAATATCCTTTCAGGTTACTTTCAAGCTTCAAGTAAAGTAGAACTTCCTTCAACTTTACTTGCCTTGAAATACAACTTGACTAATGTGAACGAGGCTTAAACGAATCGTGTCTTGCATCGAACGGTTAAATGCCTGTTGTTGTTCCACTAATTAACAATGGTGGGTCAAAAGGATGATGCTTTACAAACGATGAACGTAATCAATTTGGAATTCTTTTACGCCATCTCTTATAATACACAGATGACGAACAAGAGTTTTGCATTCAGTGGCAGAGGATCTATTCGCAATGAAATTAGTTTGTAACCGATTTTCTGTAATTAAAATCATCTTACGCCTCGATTCACGAAACTGGGTATCACAATGAAACACAAAGGCACCAGGGGTGAATTTTATTCTTAAACGTTTCAAGACCAAATAAAGAAAGAATCAATTGATGAGATTGCTGCTGGACCTCGGCCTACATACAGAAGTAATTAAAAAGTTCTAATATACCGTCCACATCGCGCCCGAAATAGAGCAGCTCGCTGGGAAACGCAATATCAAGAAAATAAAATTGCAAATTACATATCAATTAACTTGTGTTATTGAGGCCATCTTTATAATCTCCATCCTTTGCAACGAGATTGGGATGTCGAAACAACATGGAAACAAAAGGACGTAATAAGTGAGATCCACTTCTATGTATTATACTTCTATTAATGGTATTAAAAAACCAATAAATAGCTGTGAAATTTCAAAGAGATCGACAGTGGGCGTAAATTTGCCCCCGAAAGGTGCAGCCATCAAAGAGTACAAGATCAAAAGGAATCAATCAAAGTGGTGAACCTTGTCCTATAAAAAAAACTTCCCTGCTTTTGCAGAAACGCGCCCAACTTTAATGGCACAGCTTTAGAACAGATTTACCAATTAATTTAACGTAGCCGGATCTGTGTTTTCCTGCTACACGTGACTCGGTGAACACTCCATTGCTTCGTTGACACGAATGCTGCTGTTTTCCCTGATTCGTCACCGCATTTTCCTCGCCCCTATTGTCTTCGTTAGTTCTCCCTTATCCCGTAAATTTGCTTTCACGAGAGACTTCGCATTTCGCCTTCGTTTACCACGGTTTTCATCCTCCGCGCGCTGTCAGATCACACGTCCAGAAAAAAAAATATAGCTTTCTGTCCAGAGACGAACAATGCGGTGAAAAGAAAAAGTGCCCCGCCATTCCGCTCGCAATATCAAAACGCTCTCGCTGTGTCTGAGCACTGCCCACGTATCGATAGGTTGTTCATATTTAAACAGCTTTCCGTTCTCGGAACTGTGCCGTACAAGTCGACTGCAATTTTCTTCGGACAGTACTGGATGTGCAAAAACGTCTGGCTAGAGCAGTCTGTGGACGAGCAGTAAGCAAACAGATGGAAAAGTTTACTTATAGGAAAGCAACCGAGGCCTTCGTAGTGTAGCCTTTCCTCTGTTATAGATCAAACATCGTGTCGAGCAGTGCTGGATTAATCGATAAGCAAATTAAGCATGTGAAAGGAATAGAGAGAAATAATTTACTGGCTTTTAAAATCTAACTTTTCTTAGGAACAGTTTTTAGTAAAAAAAAATCTTTCGACTGCTTAGGATCTCTAAGGATCTTAATTCGACCCTGGTGTCGAGGAATATCATTCCAGATTTAATGAAAATTTTACTCCACGTTGAATACCGTGGGTGAACGACACAGTGTATGTTAATGAACATGAGTTGGGAAATCGGTCGTGTCCGAGTTATAAAACGTTTCCTGTAGCCAGATGTCTGCGCTGCATTCCCTCCAGTGCGTGGCAAATATTCTCGTCTCTAAAATTTCAACCTTGATACAATTTCGTTGGCTGTTATATAAGTGGTAGCCAATTATTTTATTGGTATACAATGATAAGTATATTAACTGGGCCCCGATTTAAGTAGCTCTCATGGTAGGATCGTTTACCTGGGAAATGAGAGATTTAACATCTCGATCCAACAATATTCTCGTCTTTTCCTTGGAGTCTATAAAATTTTCAAATTTTTCCTCGTACCTTTGGGTTTCGTTTTCTTTTATACGTGAGCGTGTATGAACATACTCAACAGGCTGGTCAAGATGTAATAGAATATCGGACATAGCAAGAGGAGGGAATTATCGACGGCCTGAATAACTCAATTGGTCGAGCAGTGAACCTACGAGTAAATATGGGCAGCAAAAAAAATGGCCTAATACATACGAGCGAAAGATTGTTCGAATACCGATCTGGCAATTTAATCGACCACCTCTTTCCGTTCTGACAATTTTCTGGAATGGAATTTCCTCCCCTCTTCTTAGTTTCTTTTTCGTGTTATTTCGAATCTCGAGCCCTGTCGCCCTAAATCTTGCACATTTGTGAAACAGCTGGAGTTGTAGGTGGCAATCAATTTGAAATACCAGCAAGGGAATATCCTCAACCTGCAAGTTGAGAAAATGATGAAATTATAGGTATGTATTACGTAATTTTTTTGTTGCCCAAATTCACTTGAAAACACGGCTACTTTCCGATTTTCTGGTATAACTCGCGACTTGTAAGTTAATTTTCTTTTACCAAATGATAGTCCTAATTAAAACCAGTAACTTATATCTAAAAACTTTTTTTCTATCTCTTACAGTTCGCGAGTTATAATAGAAAATTGGAAAATAGCCGAATTTTCAGGTATCAATTCCACCCCCTTAGAGTAAATATGGGCACCAAAAAAAATGGCCTAATACATACCTATATATCTTATACATGTCCCCAAAGTTTCATAATTTTTTGAATTTCGGCTTGGGGCATGTATCGATGATCTACTTACTTGAATTGTTCGACGATTATCGTGCTAAATGGAAAACATCCTTTTTTAAGGGCAATCTGTCTCTTGCAATTACAAAGTGATCCTCATCATTGTATTATGGTCTAATGGATCTTGCTTCAACGTTGCATAACATATCACCCCTCGCGAGAACGTTTGATTAAGTACTTGTGACCTGTATTATCGTTGCCCACGCTCGTAGATCGAAATAAGAGTGCGAATAGCTTTTTAGCAGTAGAATTCGAATAAATGAATAAGTTGGTATGGATTCTCTCGATTCCAAACATACCATTTACACGCTGTTTGATTAAAATAGTAATACATGTAAATATGTATATGAATAAATCACTAAATAGATACTCGCTAGGTATTATTTAATTAGTATCAGGGCATACACTGAAAATTTAGTAAATTATTCTATTTATCAGAAATTCTGGAAAGTTCTATTCTTGCGGCTTCGATTTAATATTCGAAAACGCCGACGAAATTCCCGACACGGCGCTGAATAATATGCCACCACCATAACCTAGGGATGTTCGATTCACTTTAAAAGGTCGATTTTCGGAATCGTTTCTGAATCGAATCATAAGAACCGATTCTGTTAAAAACTCGATACCACAGAATCGATCTAAAAATCGTAAAAAATTATTAAGTTTTTAATATTTATATTAAATAGCAACTAATAAATTTGAATTTGAGTTTATTGAAAAACATCCTAGCCTCGCAATAACGAACCCACGAACTCGGGTACATTTTCAAATTCAAAGTATACTTACTTTAAATAATATATATTTTATTACGATAAAAAAGTTATAAATATTAACTGCGTTTGGCAGATAATAGGGATTTTATCTGGACATAGATCATATTGTATTGGTAATAATAATGTTATTATTGTACATTGAGCGTAATGAGGCAGACGAGGCAAGTCCCCACACATTGGTACACATGTTCGCGGTGTATTTAAAATAAATAAAATATCTTCTTTCGTAACATTAAAATAGAAACATTTAAAAATCAATATAAACTTAAGCGGATACTAATTTTGGAACGTTTGAAATAATGATCACATTATTAGGACTGCTGACAATATACAGAAGGCTTGCGAGCGTCCATTAAAGCACTTAAATCTTCATCATTTAAGGGGTTACGCCACCCCGAGGCGCTGGAAACAGCACTAAATTAGACGAATTTTTTTACTGACACCGTGACGTTGAAAATTTTTTTTTTTTCTTCTTATGTGTAGAGCATGTATTAGTGCATATGTTGTATAAATACTGTACAAAAATATTAAAGAATGACCGAGTTATTTGTCCTCCCGTGAAGCTCGTCCGCCGTTACACACTTGACTGATATAACAAATTATAACGCCCAGGTTCCTCTGACATGAAAAACATTATGGTTTTCGTGTTCCTTAATAAAATACCTACAACGTAGCATACGGATTTGAGAAAAAAAATTTATTGCACAAATGAGAGGAAGATGAAGAAAATTATTCATTTTTCACCTGACAAAACGAACTTAAAATAATTGTTATATACGAATGGGTTATCGCGTGAAAAAAATGATATGCTACATTGTAGGTAATACCATTAAGAATATGCGTGCCAAGTTTGAAATCAATCGGACAAATAGTTTTGAAGATACTTGATATATCACCTTTGAAAATGTAGTTTCGAGAAAAATGCAAAAGAAGAAAAGTAGAATGGTCGCTACCTTCTGCGGAATATCGACATCCGCGCCTCGTTTAAAGTCTGTAACTCAGCTATTTTGGGGAATTTTTGCGCCTACCATAACTTAAATTATTCTTTAAACTTCACGTAATAAGAAAATGCGAAAAAAGAAAAATCGATTTTTCAAATCTTTCAGGGTGGCGTAACCCCTTAAGTAACTAAGGCCGGTATTCATAGTCACTACTTATTCTTAAGCAAATACTTAAGCATTCGGCATCCTTTACTAGCTACTAAGTTAGTAGAGGATGCCGTATGCTTAAGCATTTGCTTAAGAATAAGTAGCGACTATGAATACCGGCCTAAGTAATCTTTCGATACAGTTACGTGGTAACCCAGGGAAATCGTTCTCTAACCGTTCGTAAACTGCAATACATTTCGTGCATTTGTGCTAACTGCCTTTGCAAATCCATAAATTTCGATTATTCTCGCACGACGTGTCTGAACCTGCTCTATGGCTGATTGTTTTGCTGCGCAGTTCTTGCAGTTCTGCGCGTTGAAGAAAGAAAAATCGGTTCTCGATTCTTAGTGTAAAGAATCGATTCTCAGAAAAATCGAACAGCGACGAATCAATTTAAAAGATCGATCTTTTAACCAAAAAGAATCGATTTTTTGAAGAATCGAATAACCTACCCCATAACCTACCCCAACGCACATTCCGCGGACCCGGTATGGCGTTGAAACGTGACAGTGAACGAAAAATTAGCGCCGCCAATCGGTAATGGAATAAACAGTGTTTCAGCGTCTTAACGCGCTCTGCGAATAGTTTGACGGAGTAACGCGTAACTATTGTAAGGACATTGTGACATCGTTAAAAGAAAGGGAATAATAAAACAGGAATGCTTCGTCGAAATCAGAAAGCTCTACTCTACTGTGAACTGTTTGGACTTTCAGAGGAGGACGAATCACAGATCTTCGTGAAGTTCTTCAAATTTCACAAATGTTACGACCTAATACCGACCAGTGCCAAGCTGGTCGTCTTCGACACCCACCTCCTCGTCAAGAAGGCCTTCTTCGCTCTTGTCTACAACGGTAAATCGAAAAAATCAAACTATCCTCCGATGCTCTTGCCTGTCCTATCAGAGAATGCCTCGTTTATTCTTCCGCGCAGAGCGTTAAACTCCAGCGCGCGAAACTGCGATCGGAGAATAGTTTACGAGTGTCTGGACTTCCAGGATCGTTACGTTTGTCGTCGAAAGAGTCAAAGTAACACCGTCGCTCATGGGTATTTCTTTTTCACGCAGGTGTGAGAGCTGCGCCATTATGGGACAGTACGAAGCAAGAATTTGTCGGGATGTTAACTATAACGGACTTCATAAAGATCCTGCAGATGTATTACACGAGCCCGTCTGTAACAATGGATGAATTGGAAGAGCACGAGTTGGATACATGGAGAAGTAAGCGCTTATTCTTTTCACGGATGCTTCGATGCCTAGCGATTTAATTGCGTTAATTTAGTTCAAGTATCGTCGTCGTCCACTGATGAAAGTATTTCGTGAATTCGATTATTTTAGAAGTCTTGAAGGATCAGGTTCATCCGTTAGTGAGCATAGGCCCCGATGCGTCTTTGTACGAGGCTATTAAAACTCTAATTCAAAATAGAATTCATCGTTTGCCTGTGATAGACCCAGATACTGGAAACGTTCTGTATATCCTGACGCATAAACGAATACTTAGGTTCCTTTTCCTTTATGTAAGTACGAGGCGTAAAGAACTATGAAAGGGAGAAGACACTGGTCTGGAAATATATATTATTACGATTGATAACAGATTCACGAGCTACCGAAACCATCCTTTACGAATAAAACGTTGAGGGAGTTAAGGATAGGTACGTTTGATAACATAGAAACAGCAACGGAAGAAACTAGCATAATTTTAGCACTCAAGAAATTCGTTGAAAGGAGAGTCTCAGCATTGCCCATCGTTGATGCCGAGGGGAAGTTGGTTAACATTTATTCAAAGTTTGATGTTATCGTAAGTGAATCTTGACGTTGTAATTTCTCAGTGTCTAAGCTTATTATTCCTCGTATTCAATTAATCGCGCTCTCTCGCTTTCCAGAATTTAGCCGCAGAAAAGACATATAATAATTTAGATGTTTCATTAAGAGAAGCAAATGAACATCGCAATGAATGGTTCGAAGGAGTTCAAAGTTGTAAATTAGATGAAACCCTGTTTACTATTATGGAAAAGATTGTTAGGGCCGAGGTACAGTATTCGCCAGTAACGCTTGCCGAAGTAGACTTATTAAATTACTAATTACCCAACTCCTTTTTAGGTCCATAGGCTAGTAGTCGTTGATGATGATGACAAAGTGACTGGTATAATTTCTCTATCTGACTTACTCTTCTACCTCGTTCTTAGGCCTTGTGGTAAGAATTACTCTTTAACTATGCTTAATATATTATTCAGATCAGGAAGCAACAGCAGATGCGTGTATTCTTTTACAGGTGAAGATAGCAGTAGCAATAAAAATAGTTCTATATCGTTAAGAGTACAGGATTCTGTATCGAAGGCTCCGAGTTCTGTGCAATCGGAGGCTTCATTGGCTGATTGCGATCCAGAGGCCGATCAGAATACGGCTGAAGTAAGCCAGCCTGATGATGCACTCGCAACACCTAGTCCACCGCTGAGTCCAGCAGCATCAGATATTTCTGAGCCTCAATCAACTTTAGTCAGCCAGTCTCAAGAGCCTGCATGGAGGGAAGTAACCGTGTCGGGAGGAGAATGAGGCGATGTCACCTTAACGTGCTATTAAGCACGAGATCGTGACCGGTTTCCATTGCTGTTGAAATCGATTTTTACAGCGCAACAGCGGCAAGCAACGAACGAGCATGGGCCATTAGTTTCTCACCTGTTCTTAGCGCTTGCGTTCAATTTACTTAAGAGTTCGTGAGAAACACGCGGGACACGCCGTTCGATGCTCGGTTCGGTTCGGTCAGTTCACGTTTCGCAAGAAGGTAATATCTGTTAGGTCGGGAACAATCGAGTCACGCTGAGCGCGATACTAACGGACGAATTTTACTGGACGCGACAAACAAATAAGGTGATGCTGTATACTGTATAAAGTTGGATTAAGCTTAATTTTTTATGGTACAAACGTTACTCAGCATAGACGTTCGAGCTTCTTGCCAAGGAACGATCGCTACGCCATTATCTGCTCAGGGTATGGATTCTCGGCGCCCTTTCTTCATTCGTACACTGGGGAATGTTTAAGAGGAATTTCGCAGAAACAAATAGCTGTCTTATAATCCTTTACCTTTATAACAACGTTACGCTCGTCTTATACCGACACACCCTTTGTATTTTATTTCAGATCAAAGATTACAGAGTAACTTACCTTATTTACGCGAGATAGTTTAGAGGCGTGTCCGCGACATTGTGAAACAGAGTAGTTGTATATCGAAGAGTGCTCCATAATTAATAAATATGGACCTCGTTCTTACAGAGGCCTTCCACGCTTTTCCCTCACGGAAACCAACGCTACAGTGTTAAAACAGAAGTCTCTAAAGGTGTATATCCTGTATGCTTATTTATAAAAGTAGCTTCTTGTCCGTGAACTATCACAGTAGATGTCTGAATATTAGAAAGTGATGTGCATAATAAAGAATTCAGTTTGTAAACGGTTGCACAGCATGTGATATACTTTACGAGAAAGAGAAAGTGGGGGAGAGGAAGAGAATGAGAGAGAGAGAGAGAAGAAAAAACATGGTGCTTTTGATTTTTCATTGACACTGACTACGATGCGACTATCAAATGAAATTAGTGTGGGTATAATAAATAACAAACAATGAAATATGAATACTAGATAAGATATTAATAATTGATTGCGTTATGTTATGATTTCTGTACATCTTTGAAGAAGAGAATTGTTTGAGTACAGGAAGGCAATACTTACATGAATCTAAACTTGGGATCTGTCATTGAATTTATACGCGATTGTTTTATGTATTTCGTACAGCAATCTTTACAACACGAGAATATATTGTTAAATATTAAGTGACAGGCCTACCGTAGCACGGAAAATGGAAAGGATTTTCCCTTACCTTGAGCTTGCGCTGCCGCGTCAATCTTTTATTGAAAGCTTCGAATATTTAGAAGTATCTGCAGTACTTTAATCGAGTTACTTACAAAACAGTTTTGATTGTGAAACACGTACATTTTTACGTTTACCCTTAGATTTGTGTGTATATACATAATTTTATTTAATCTTACCTCTTTTAAATACTTACATCCTGTTTGTGCCTGCGTTACGTGAGGTTTTCCTTTTTACAAAGTAACCGTTTTATCTGTGAATTTTGATTGAACAACAACAACAAAACAGAAATGGAAATGTAAAGAGCATACCAGCATACAGTTTTTATATGATCTCTAACCAAATTCTGTACATTATGTAATAATCGACGAGAGACATAACTGGGCATCGCGCGAAACACGAAAAAGGAAAGTTTTGTAATCACATTTTATATCACTGCTAATTTTCGCGTGTGATCTACGTTCAATCGAAGAAAATAATTTCGGGTACCACGCAAATTATTTCTCGTGTCGATCCTAATGTTTTCATGTGCTCTGTGTAATAGTGTCATGTAAAATTAGGCGAGGCACCGGGCGTTCAATCGTTTTGTTTGAAGTGCCGATGGCGATCGTGTGGAACTTAAAACGAAACAGGGTATCCTAAAATTAATCGTGCAAGCAGAAGCGTGCAAACTTTCCAATGCTAAAAGAAACCTGACAGTCCTGTATTGTCCTGCAATCTGATATTTTGTCTTTAAGATGTTAGCAATTAAAGTGTGCGAATCCATCGTTTGAAATCTAGAATACGTAGAAAATTTGTAGAGTCAATAGTGGAATGATAAGGAAATTAAATGAGTGACAAGCTTAATACAAGGTTTATGACAGAGTAAGAACTTGGATTTGATTAGTAAGAAAATGAAACCACAGAAAGTTAAGGAGAAACAGGTTTTTATAGTTTCCTGTCCTTTGTCATAAACCTTCTATACAAGTGATTGATACATTGTGCTTAAACCTCTTACCATTGACCAACTCCTCCACCGTTATTAACCGTTGAAATTTTTCATGCCTTCTGAACTTGGAGACTATCACTAATATCCTTTTTGAGCAGAACCCAGCTTAGAATAGACAGTATTATTTCGGCTGTGAGAGCGAGGATTTGAATGAAAATTGAAAGAATATTTCTTATGACTAGAGACTAGTTTCTCGAAGCGTCGAAACCTCAAAACCCAAGAAAGTTTCGAGCATTGAGAATTCGAAAGTTCACACTTTTTTCCTAATTCGAGATTACCGAAGCCCAGATAAAAAAAATAAAATCAATGAATAAAAAAATCGTTCGCGGCGTGCTTCAAGAATTTGTATATTGTTATATTTTGTTTAACTATGGTCAATAGAGATTTATTTAAAGATTTTGTTGACTTAAGTTCTTATAGCCTAAATATTTTGAGAGTTTCGAAGCGTTAAAAAGTTTCGGATTTGAGTTTCGAGAATTTAAAAATTAGCTTAGAACACACTCCTACTTATGTCCGAGCCTTAAACATAAACTGCTTGTAACTTGATAACAAAGCCACAGATTGCAAACAAGTAGAGGACATTTAGATTCCTGTTAACATTAGAAATTGCATATTTTGGGGATTCCCTGTATCCATATTATTTGAATAATGAATTGAAAAATAAGCGAGAGGAGGCATTCCTGTACAAATGCGATCGTTGAAGAGAAATCGTTTATTAAAAACAACCAAACCTTTTGTTCTACGCTTGTTGCGCGAGAAAAATGGAATTATGAATTACGCGTAAAGGTCTGCGCGCGGAAATTTGTATATAAGTGGCCTCTGTGCCAAGGAATGCTTTCCTATTTGGCACAAAGCTCCATTCGCTTTCCGGTAGAAATGTTGGGTAAAGAGGGGGGGAAAGAAGGAAACAAACACCTATTTGATCTTGAAGGGAACAGTGCCTGTAATTTAGTAAATTTATTCCTAAGTACGTTTACGAGAGGATAAGAGAGTAAATATTCCATTTTCAGATGTAATAAGCGCAGTCAGGATAAAGCAAAGTTGCGTTAGTATTAATTGACAAGAGACGTAGCGGAGAATGATTTTTGTACAGCCAAGAGAATAATAGCCGAATAAGATTTAGCGCGCTGAATCTTGTTTTGTAGCTTGCGTACATTAGAATTTCCTTTTAGTACAAAATACGTTTCAACTTTGCGAGTTGTCACGTTCACCTTCTTTTTTCTAGTTTCTAGATGTAAAATTTTACAGTAGCCTACACTCTGCAGCGCGCCCGATTTCAATGCCGCAATCTCGCAACTAAAGCGCAATTTCATTAAAAACATTACGAAAAACGTGCATTCGATGGTTATTGTTGTACTTCGAGGAGCCATTGAACTCGGCGTACGCTGCATTTGCGAACCAAAACAATATATAAATATATATAGATTAGATTAGATTTATTCATTATCCATACCTCCAACTCCTCCCTTTCTCGTTCTTTCGCCTCCTTTTTCAACCAGGGATTGTAACGAGGGCAACCCGGTTAACAGTAATACGGTAGGGGTTGCTGCCACTTTTCCCTATTTTCGCGAAACCGAACTATACTTACCACTTTTTATCTCAGAAATTATGTATCGCATTAAGTTCATTCTTTTTTTTATTTCAATTCAGAAGGTTTCGCCTGAGTATTTTTTCATATTGAAAAATCATTCGTGTAATGAATCGTGAATTATAAACAAATCTTCATTTTGCAAATCTCCCCTCGACGGTTGTATGTTTTTAAATTTGAAAGAAATACGACCATACTCCTGGAAATTTACTATTCTAAAGGTGCAGTTAAACATGTGCAACAGCGCGCATTTGCGCGCCGAACACTTAAAATTTCCTACGGTACGAGGTCCTACGTTGCGCGCCGAACCATAAAAATCGACCCTTGTATTGGTGTTCTGCAACGCCCATTGCACATGTTTAACCGTGCCTTACCAGAAATCAGTAAATTTCATGTACGTTAGTTGTGTTAAAAACATATTATTTTTATTGTAGAAAAATAAATTACCTTTCGAACTTCTACAGAATTGTTACGACACTTGTTGCAGGCCGCTCGGCCACCGCCGCGATGCAACTGCAATCTTACCGAGAAACGATTTGCATGTAAGGTCGCGGGTGTAATTCAGGGAAATTCCAAGATCCTCCAAGTGATTGGCGCAATTGCGTACAAGTGGTCAAATTGCAGTCGCATCGCGTTGTAGACGTAGAATGTCGTATATTTCTTGTAACCCGCTCTCGGTACTTTTTGGCAGCCGTTCGTGATTACTACGGGCTATAGTAACCCTCCTTGGGTAACCCTGATTCCGGTTCCAGTTCGGCAGCACTTACAATCCCTGCGTTCAACTCCATTCCTTCTAAACTCCTCTTCTTCCTTCAATTTCTCCATTTCATTCGCCTGCTTTTCCATTTCTCCCAAGCTCCAAAAAATATATATATTCAGAGAGAGAGAAAGAGAGAGAGTGACGAGGTATTAAGAATAAATTGTACAATAAAGTAATCGAATAATTAGATGGTACATTTAGTCGCGTCTCAGTACTGTATATCCAGGGCAAAAACGATTAGCGTGTTATTCGTGTCCCTCGTACGTGTAAGTTACAAATGAAAAAGAAAAAAAACAATTGCTGAATGACAAAATACATCTTAACAGAAACATTTTACTTCGTTGTCTTGTAGTTATTCCGGTTTCAGCTTCTTAGAAATCTTCTCTGGCTGCTTGGTCACCATTGACGGAGAATTATGAGTTACCTATGTATCAAGGGCACAACGAACATTCGTTATTTTATGATTATTACTTAATTATTCTTTTCCTATTCTTATGCTCTTCTGCTATTCTACGAATTTTTTCTAGGAGATGGGGCAACTTTCAGATGATGGTAAAGAAAAATATACCCCTCTAGCTTTTTTAACCCATTATATACTGCCAATTTAATTAAAAATTTAAAACCGAAAATTAAAAATATTCGTTTTTTTTTTTAGTATAAACTTAATAAAGATCAGTTTTGAAAAGTAAGCGATTCTTTCTCAAAAGCCAGGGGGGCAACTTCCCCTTTTGCATCCCCTTCCGGACGCCCATGATTCTTTTTTAATATCTCAATATATAAAGCAAAAAGTGTTTGCGCGTTTGTCTGTGGCCTAAAAACTTTCGAACAGTAAACTCTGTGGTCACTAAATGTGCCCCAGCTCATTATGCCTAGCTAATCCAGATGAATGTGACTATTTTCACAAAAAAAAAATAAACTTTATATAAACAGAATCTAAATCACTGTACCGTATCCTTTAGAATTTCCTTATTTACTGACGAATCATCTGCTTTCCTTCGTTTACGATTCATCAGTTTAGTATCTTCTTTGTTGGTAATAACTGGCATTTCATCGAATAACGTATCGTATTCCGAATCGCTATTTTCTCGTTCGTTGGTTTCTAGATTCTCAGTGTTATTTCTATGCGTTCGTACACATCCTTTGTTTGTTTCATCCCCTGTGACGAATGAGAAACCCGAACGCAATAACATACATGACATCCTTGATGTCAAATAAATCTGTAAGATAGAAAAAAAATACATACGTAAATATTAAAGGCACAAAAGGGGAAGTTGGCTATTCATGTACGCATACATCCGTTGTTCTAAATGGTAATTTGATAAATAATTTATGGATACAATTACTGTTATTTCCCTCATATTTGATTCTACCTTTTTTACCAGTTCCTTCGTATCCATGTGATGTATTCGCAATTTTCTGTCCAAGCTAACGCTGACAATGTAAGGCTCGACTGTGCTGCAAGATATTCCAGTTACAGCACCCTCGAATCCTTTGTATGTATTTAATATCTTAGCTGGTACTCTTAAATCCACAAGGTTCATTGCACCTTTGCCAGAGCCTACTATGATTTGCCTAAGATAGAATCCATATAATTTTTCTCATATTTAAATGAAGTATATAGCATCACAAACTATGCTCACTTCTCTCTCGGCGTAACAGCTAAAGTCGTTAACGGCTGGTCCTTCATTTCCAAATTTATAACTGGCCTTCTTTGTGTTTTCGGATCGTATAATCGTATCTTAAAAGATTCGATTACAGTTTTATAAATGTCGATACTTTAGTAATATCAAAACGTTGATAAAGAATGAATATCTTACGTGCCCGTGCCTGCTAACTGTAACGACCTGCTCGGTGCTGGGAAGGAAATCTATATCCGATATCCATATAGGAACCCTTAACTGCAACGAATCGTGCGGCACGTCCTTTTCTATAAATACTTGTGCTTTTCTGTCTAAGTCGAACAGTTTTAGTTTATTTTCGTTGCCTCCCGTCGCTATCATATTTTTATTTATTTTAGAGTGACGCATTCTGTCCAAATTTTCGCCAGCTTTTATTAAAATCTCGTCCTGTTCTTCGAATCGCCATAGCTTCACTTCGCCGGAATGAACCGCAGTCAAAATTGCTCTGAGAAGACGCGGCGTATTAAAATCGCACATTACTTTATCTTTTCAATCGCAACTCTGCGACATCGTTACTTACTCGTCGTATCGTGATATGCCGCTGATCTTCCCTTTCCCGACGTCGCAAAAGAAAGAAGATGTAAACGTCGAACAGTCCGTGTCGTAAACTTTTACGCTGCAAAATGCATAGGGTTAGTGTAAGTTTGTCAGAGACGATAAGGCCAACCGTAGTTTATTTGATAAATTACTCATTATATATAACCTCCTAATCCCTTTCAGTCCACAAGCGATTAGAATTTCTTTCTCGTCGTCGTCACCCCATGAAATTGTTGTTACTTCATCGTTGTCTGTTATGGACCCCAAATTTTGAATATTGTCCATTACATACTTTTCTCGGTCTAGTTTTAAACCTGCGAGCAACAGTGGAAAGTTTGTTATTACATTTATTAATTTTATGTGAAGTGCAGAGGAGAATAAAAATTGTTGGATTTAACGTATTGAATTCATAATTACCTTTGAAAACACCAGATTTGCCACCCACGTAAATGTCAAAGTTGTCTTTCGAACACATTTTGGAAAATGCAAACCATACGCGACATGTAAGTGTTGTAAGAGATTATAGGTTATAATGTGGTTACAAACGAGATGTATGATAAATTTGTATCATATGATGAGAGGCTTTAGAGCCACCATCGCCACCATAACATTTTTGTGTCGCATGCAACTTTATCGACACTGCATAGAACACGATTACAACGCCACTAACTGCTGGAATTACAATTAAGTAGAACAAGATTCTCTGCACTCTTTCGATACAAGCTCAATTTACCATCTGTTACTCAGTTTCCGTTTCAAAATTTATGAAAATCTCCTGAAATCAGTGGCGTCCGGAGACTTTTTTCCAGGGGGGCGGGGGCAACTTTGGGATGATGGTAAAGAAAAATATACCCCTCTTGCTTTCTTTTTAACCCGTATAAGGCCAATTCCACTTACGCCCAAATCGCCTGTGATTTTCATTAAGCTAGTTTTCCTGTACGCGACTGGACGCACTGTCGAGAATTTCAAAGTCGATTTTTTCGAAAATGAAGCGCGATATAAAAAAAAGTTACTCTTTCTTTACGACTTATAACAAGTAAATAAGTCGAGAGAAAGGAATAAAAAATTTTGATATCGCGCTTCATTTCCGAGAAAATCGACTTGGAAATTCTTGACGGTGCGGCCAGTTACGTGTAGGGAAAACTACCCTAATGAAACTCACGGGCGATTTGGGCGTAAGTGGAATTCGCCCATAAAAGACCACTTCAAATCACATAAAATAAAAACCTTTGTGGCAAGTCTTGAATCTTCATATTGTCTTCATAAACAAGTTAATAGTACTCAATATATTACAATATTTATTGCTAAGAAAATACACTGACGAAAGTGGTGATAGAAGTTTGAAAGAGGCAGTTAGGAAGCGCTACTTTAACAGTAATATATGATAGAACTATATGACTGTAAAGATAGATGAAAAAAATATTGCTTTATTACAATTTCTAACTATGTATACTGCATGAAGTTCACATCATACAGTTTCCTGTACTTTATCCCAGCAGCAAATCATTGTTCCAATCAATATCAGTGTCATTCCAATATATGTATCTGAAAAGTACAATAATTCATATAACAATTCCTTTCACGATGAGTAACAATTAATCCACAGACTTCTGTGTATCTTTTCTTCGCCCAAGATCCAACCAGTCAGCGCAGTTACCACAAAGGTGAGGGAATTAGTAACAGGAACAGCCAGCGATATGTCCGTACTACTCAGAGTTAAAAAGTATAACACAGAGCCACTTTGGTTGATGATAAAAGGTATGACATACTAGAAAATAAAAGGAATCAATGATATTATAATAGGTTTGTATGTTAAAAATAAAAGAGTTCTCAAAGTATACCTGCAAACTTGTAAGAAGAAATGCGAGCTCTTTAAAAAACTGACCAAATTTGGACGACGATTTCACATTCTCTAAACCTTTGGCTCCTTTTTTGATAAATGGATTGGTTCCACCCCACAAAAGCGCCACAAAGACAAGGGACACTATAGAACCTATACAATGAATGCAATTTACATCGAACTAACAAATTCGCGTTTTCTTACATGTAAAATACTTTACACTGTACTCGTACCAAGTATTTTATATTCCAAGACTGTGTAAGTGAAATAATTCTTACCTAAAGATACTGGCATTTTTCTTTGATTCCTATTGATTATGTCACAACTATTTTATTATTTCTAACTACCATTTAATGCTTTCAGTTTCAAGGAAATAGGTAAATACAACTAACTATAACCTTAATTATAGCTAAGGAAGGAATCAAAATGGGCAATACTAAACTATTTTATTCTCCTCAATAGTAGATGTGTATATATGTATGTAGTATGTTCATACTATGATGGCATCTACTGCAATAGATACGTATACACTTTCTCTGCCGTGCATTTGTGGTAACTGATTTTTATTATTGCAATAATGAAACGAATGCGTGCTGAAAAAGGCATTCCGTAATCCGTAGCGCTATTTATTCGTAGTATATGAATACTGTTAGTAATATTATATTTGCATTCGTATCAGTTTCGCGTTAACATTATCAGAGCCCGATCTAAATAAGCTCTTCCGCCGCTCTGGGCAAAAATGATTTTTGCTCCCCTTTATATTTAATTATAAGTAATTATTTTAAAATATAATGTTGGACAGTGGGTGAAATTTTTTGCAGGTAGATATTCGTTGAATAACGAAAGCCTTTCGTTTTATAAAAAATTGAATGTTCATAGATTACCAATTAACCAATTTTTCCGCCCCTAAATTTGCCACTCTGGACAGTTGCGCCCTGAACATTATTATCACTCCACCGAACACATTTTCCGGCAACACTGATTATCAGTGTAAAAGTCGAATACCTATGTTTTGTTAGATCGGGAGTCAGAAAAATTGAAACCAGGGACTTAATACCGGTATAACGCTCATACCGGTATTTCGGCAATACAGCTATACCGAAACCGATATCATACCGAAACAGATAAATACCGAAACCGATATTGTACCGAAACAGATAAATACCGAAAACAATAGGTTACCGAAAACCGAAATAAATACCGGTATTTTTTCGGTATTCTTTTCGGTAACACGATAGGTTTCAATATCTTCCGGTAATACTTTCATAACCCTTATAGAATTGGAACTATTATATGTATCAAAATAATGTTATACCGGTATTTTGATATAATAGTTCCAATTCTATAAGGGTTACGAAAGTATTACCGGAAAATATTGAAACCTATCATGTTACCGAAAAGAATACCGAAAAAATACCGGTATTTATTTCGGTTTTCGGTAACCTATTGTTTTCGGTATTTATCTGTTTCGGTATGATATCGGTTTCGGTATAGCTGTATTGCCGAAATACCGGTATGAGCGTTATACCGGTATTAAGTCTCAGACGAAGATACAACCGAAAAATACCGGTATAATACCGGTATTTTACATACCGGTAGGAGTCCCTGATTGAAACAAGTCGATTATGCATGGAACACAGTGGTTCTCAAACAGTGGATCGAGACCCCCAAGGGGGTCGTGAAATGTTTTCTGTGAGGTCGCCGCGATTATGTATTTTTAATTGACGCTTCTTAGCACTTATTTATTTTAATATGACTACATTGCCACATTCTATTAATGATGTAACACATCTTTCTCGGAAAAGCTAAACCGAGTTTAAACCGAGTTTAGCTTTTTCGCTTGACGCTCGTTCGTTGGTTGAGCCTCGGTCACGTAATTGATTTTGCGTCAAAACTTTTAACGCTCTAAACGAGCGTCGAGCGTCAGCATGAAATCGCACCTTTTTGGGAATTTGTGTCACCACCGAAACTATATTACCGACCAACAATTTGAAGACTGAATTTAGCGGCCTCTGGTCCTGAACAGCGTCCAACTCAGCAACTACTCTGAACTGTGTTACTACTACTTTTACGCAGTTTTGAATCAGCTGTGTAGAAATGATTATGCACTTACATACGTAAGTATTTACCGTATTTACTTGTTGCTTGTTCATAACGATGTAATGACAGTTTTAGGAAATGAGAGGTTTCAGCCTATTCACTAACACTAGGCGGTTGTCAAAGCGTGAAAAAATAAAAAATCGTTTTAATTATACGTAACAGGAAATTCAGCGTTAATTATTGTGAAAGGGTATGTATGAATATTACCTAAATAAATATTACAAGGACAGGTAAGTATATAACCTAAGTTAAAAAGTAATTGAAACTCTTTTAAGAAAAGGATACTGTGCAAACTAAAAATATGGATAATAATTCACCATTGCCGCCTGGAAAAATGCCAAAGTGTTGGACCGAAGAAGAACGAATAAATGCCTTGTTCTCGCCTTTCCGAAGTAAATTAGCCAATCCACAAGATTGGACATCCAAGTACAAGTTTTGGCAGAGTTTAATACACGACTGGTTAAAGCATAACGCACGATGTAGTTTCTCCATTACGGACCTAAATGGTGCTTTTAAGAGGAAAGGGTGCACACCACTTTGTTTGGTAACTGTTGTTGAAGAGCTACTTCGGTAATGTTGTTTCCAGCACTCTTATCATTTAATATCTAGCTGATAGATCGCTTGTCTAATTTAACTAATTCTTATATCAGTTACAAAGACTTTTGGCAACGACTATTTATCTAAATAATATTGCAGAACTCGTGAAATAATTCTTGAGACTGAATTTTTAAAAGAGCCTTGCGATTCGTGGACAGCATGGTCGATCGATATATTCGTGAAAAGGCCACTGACGTGGTCATTCTCGAAGGTTAAAAGTTACGTCGTAAGCAATGAAATTAATAAGGAAACTAGATACATACATTTACAAAGTGTTAGAGAATTAGGAGACACTGTATTTTCCGTTTTGGAGGATAAGAAAGAAAATATTCTTGTGCCATTTTCTGAAATAGCAAAGAGCTGTAAATCTAAAGTAGACAAAAGCATAACGGATAATACTGTAATGCTAGTTTTAATATGGTTGAGGCACGAAAGAAAGGTGGCCTTTACGAACAATGCGAACGAGAATGAATTACTGGTTAAAATTGCTGCGCACGCGTCGGAGGATGTAACTGAAATCGATGAAGGACTATACAAGTTAACGAAGCAGGAAAATGAACTTATGAAAGAGATACAACTTTTGGAAGAAGGAAAGATAAATATCATTAACGAAGCAAAGTCGTACTTAGCTAAGGGATTAAGGCAAGTGGCGAAAACACATTTAAGGAAAAAATTGGAGTTAGAAAATACAATTGAGAAACGGTCGCAGACCCTTGAAAACATTCGAGGCCTAATATCGAGTATTCAAGACACTCATACGAATGCCGCTGTACTGTCAGCTTACAAAGCTGGATCGAATGTGTTAAAGAAATTAAATGAAAGTAATTTGCCAGAAACTATTGTTAAAGATATCATGGATGACTTGAGCGAGGCGAGTACAGTCTTGAATCCATGTAATGAAATTCCTTACTATTTGTCTCTTTATTTTCTTGACTTCAGGCTTTGGAAGAACAAAGGGAAGTGCAAGTTATTTTATCGGAGACTTTGAAGAACGATGATTCAAACACTGACCTGGAACAGGAATTAGAAGAATTAATGAGACTCGAGGAAAGGGTTTTCCCTCCGATACCAAGTACAAAATTAGATTCTAGCGTCGATGAACTTGAACAGAGTTTAAGAGACTTACGCGTTGGTGGTAAATTATTTTTAATAGAAATATCACATATCCAAACTTTCGCCATAGTACAACTTACACTCTATTCCATAGGTACTACCGTACCGAAAACATCCTCGCCGATGCCATCATCATCGCAAACTATTCGAGGTAAACAATCGCTGGCGGAACCTGAATATTCGTGAATGAAGTTACCCTTACAAGTAAAACGTCCGCTTTTCTGTGATATTTATAAAACTTAATTAACGTACAATACATATACTTGGAGAATCTTAAGCGCATCAGCTATTATTTGAGCAATAGTTTTATTTATAATCAGCACGTTTAGTATAATAAAAGTATTTAACTGATTTTACGTAATGTTAGATTCATTGTATACTTAAAAATCTATTAATGTGTTCGCACCTGGCCTGACTTTATTCGTCTTTTTAAATTAGTAGTATAGTTTTGCATTTCTTATCAAACGTATTTTTAATATTGTATAATTTATGTATTGTTGCTCCCTCATTTTAACTACATATAATAATGATGTATGATAACAAGAATATAATATACGATCCCATGAATACACTGAGTTATATTTATTCCTGAATGCACAGACTTGATATATTTGTGCGAAGTTTTTAAACGATTTTATTCAACTTCGTATGTTTGGTTCAAGTCTAGAATCTCAGTTTTAATCCACTTTCAACAATCCAGTAGACTTGAAACACTGCAGGCATACGTAGTTTAGATGGCAATACAAAATTATGAAAAAAGAAAAGCCCGAGGAGTTTAAAAAATTACCCAGTCATAAATATAATCCATAACCGCAAATCCAAATGACTTGAAATCTGCTTAAGTATATAAAAAATCGTTTAAAAACAATTTCAAATTAAACGGTTTTATTTAAAATGCCGTAAAAACTAAAAAATAATTCTTCTCTTGTGCTACAATTTCGATGATGTTTTTTCCACTTTAAATAAAATCGTGGAGCAGGATATTTCATAGCAGAATATGAATCAATTTAACACAGAATCAAGCGTCGAAATGAATTTGTGAGATATCCTGCTCCACGATTTTATTTAAAGTGAAAAAACACTATTGAATTTGTAGTACAAGAAAATAATTATTTTTTAGTTTTTAGTGCATTTTAAATAAAATCGTTTGACTTAAAATTGTCTTTTTATATATTTTTTTATTCGTAGTAAAAAGGAAGAAAGAAGATTTCAATCCACTTGCTTCATTGAAGCTGAATGCGAGAGATTAGTACTTATATTAGCGGACATGAAGGATACGATTTGTATACTGTTAAGCGAAGAATAACGTCTTGTATCCACGGCATATGATAGGAAACTTGGGTGTACAAAGAGTACGAGTTACTTTCGCAAATTTTGCCAGCTCCTGTTTCTCTTGCGCCAAGGCTAACGCTAACGATGCCTTGTAGATACCACATCCTTCCTTTTCTAACAACTAGTCCTCCACCGCTGTCGCCATCACAAACTGATGATCCTATAATGTTCACAATCTTACTGTATTTCAGAAGAGTATTAAAAGAGCCTTAAAAGTTATGGTACGAAAAAGATCGTGAAATGTGCAATATCGTGATAAATAAACTTTCTCTACTAACCATTCGTGTAACCAGCGCAAAATTTGTCAAATGTAAGGAACTTTTCAGTCTCATATGGCTTGCTCGATATTTTGCATTGATTCATGGGAACGTACGGGACTGTAATTGACTGTAAAACGTAACTAGATGATCCGAAAGAGGTTCTACCAAATCCTGCTACTTTCCCAGTAATTCCCGACTCTAACATAATTTGGTCCTTAGTAATGTCTATACATATTGGCAGTATCAGAGATGAAAACACAAACGGTTCTTTGGTCTCTAATATAGCTATATCCCCAGCATAATTTCCTTCTAATCCATAATAATTACAAACCACGTACATATTTTTTACCTAAAACAATGAAACGTTAATAACAGAATTACTGGCGCTAGTTCGAAACAGCTGTAATAACGTGCATATGTATACCTCAGCTTTCTTTACAATTAACGGATTATGATGAGGGGAGTCGTAATCCCTATAAATATTGCCCGCTACTATAAAAAACTTCGAAGGGTTCTCCACTCGTTTGGTGGCCTCATTGAAAACGCAGTGCGCTGCCGTAACTAAAAGCGTATTCTGAATAATCGTTGCGCCGCAAATGAAATATTTTGGGGCGCCAGGCTTTTCCGCTCTGTATAGCGTAGCATGCCATGGGAATTGACTAATCTTCGCTTGAGTTCCATTCACAATGAGGGGCGTACTTTCTGGAGGAACAAGACCGCATTCTAAAACATATATTTAAATTATTGAATTGCTTGGGCTGGATCATGTACACATAACATAATTTATAGTAATAGAATTATAAAACCACAATTAGTTCCCTTTCTTTATTCCTGTAAATAACGATTCTATCGTCTGAAATCTCTATCACTGTGAAATTACTCCTTATTATGTATACGTTTACTGTTAGCGAACCTGGAAGGCATGGTATCGGTCCTGGGTTCCAGAAACCAGTTTTATTACATTTAACTACTGATGTGTAGAATATTGAAGTATAGGGACGATAACCAGGACGACACGTTAATCTTGCCACTGTTCCGGGTAAAGCTTGAGATTGGCACGACACATCTTGGTCATCGTATCTGCATATGGCATTTGTCGAAGTTGACTGTAAAGGTCTGCAGCGTATTTCTAGAACACAGAACACGTTGCTTATAATATCTTGATACGATTATACATCCAAATTATATATCGTAGTACTCCTGTACCTGTGCAGACTGGAATATCAAACCATGTACGTCCTACACCACAAATTACATTAGGAGAGCCTCTAATATTATAACCGTGATCACAGTCATAAACTAAAGACGTTCCAGGCTCCACCTCTACACCTTCTGGAACATTACAATGCTCTTCGCCGGCGCAGTGTAATTTATGTAACTTCCAGAAGCCATTTCTGGGTTGCGGAGGTGTAAGGCAAGATTGCTTCGAACTCGGAGTCCAAATAGTAGGGGCGACAGAAATTCTGTCAGGCAGGGCAGTGACTGTGATACCTCTGCATAGTCTTGGATCTTCATCCGAATTGTCTACACAATCCACAGCGCCATTGCACTTTAATTTACCATCGATACACCCACCATAGTTGCAACGAAAGAATGACGGTGGACACCTTTAAACAGATTTAAACAACTGTCAGTCATTTGTTACCTGTAGGGGTGAAGACATTTTAATTCTTACGTAAACACAGTAATTACAATACGACTCTAACATATTTATGAATCGTATAAATTTGGATTTTCTCATTTCTCCAGCTCATAACTTACGTGATTGATTCACATTGAACAGACGTTTCATCTGAACTATCTGCGCAATCAGCAGTACCGTCGCATAAACTGCTTCCAGGGATGCACTGTCTATTATCACATAAGAATTGATTCGGTGAGCACGTCGTAGATCCATTGCTCTCTGCATCTCTACATCTAGGTAATGTCTCATCGCTGTTGTCGACACAATCTCGTATTCCATTGCAAGTTTTATCTCCATCTATGCATCCACCATATGAACATCGAAATGCATAATCGGGGCATGTTATTTCTGTGCTGTTACATTTTGTAACTGTTTCATCAGACTGATCTCTACAGTCTGCTCGCCCATCGCACAACAGCTCGTTTGCTATACATTGCCCATTCTTGCATTCAAATCTATCCCAACTATAGAAAAAAGCACGGATTAATTTATCATTCCTAACTACTAAAATAGACTTTCTATAAAATATTATGAATAGATAAAATGAGATGCTTCGCTAGCACAAAGTATCCAAGTAAACTTACCCACATTTATTAATCTGCCCATGTCCATACTGTAGATCTGTAAAGAAATGCACGTACAATTTTTCTGTATTTGTATTTTATTTGAATTCTATAATTATCTTCTCTTCGTATTATGAATATTCTCAAAATATATCTTTTTTTGATACTTAATGTTTTACAGTAAATTGTTCCCAATAAAACCATGAAATTTCGTTTTATAATTCTGCACTATTCCGCAACTATTCTCTTTTATCATACACTAATACATCATCTTTGATAAAAGATCGATTTCTTTTTACATATTTTCAGTGTTTGATATGCCATGAATGTTTCTTAAAAATTTGGGAGTGAAATTCGCAAAACTATTGAAGATATAGACATCAACGACAATATAGATATGAACAGGTAAAAGTGTTGGAGAAGGATTTAAACTTTCAAAATTTGAAAAAAAAAAAAAATTGTTTTCATTTCAGTTTTACGGACTTTGTTCGAAAACCGGTTGCCGCACGAGTGAAAGTAATAAAATATAAAAGATGCTCCTTGTCTGGATCTACAACTTTTGTTTGACATATTTTTTTATGTAATCAATAACTTGGAGGATAATTACATCAAATCGATTTTGTGAGCTGTTAAATAATTATTGAAATGCTCAAGGGCGCAGAGGCACCTTTTCCCCTTATCCGGTCGGACTCACAGATTTTTTTTTATTATTTGGAACTATTCTGGCGGGTGACCTGAAGAAAAACTTTAAAGAAATTTCACCAAGAGTAAATATAAGAGTCACCCTAATCGACATCTTCGTTTTTCCAAACTTCAAGGCCTTTAGCAAACTGGTTTCTGAAACTTGCTGCATACTTTATCCGTATTTGTTTTATTACACCACAATTACTGGAATATCCCAGAAAACTCTAAATAAATTGAGGCAGTCAGAGCAACAACGGACTAACCCACATTTTTCTTCGAAATTGACTTAGTAACAATAACGTATTCCTATAGGCTCTACTAATATAAAATAGCAAAATTTTTTTAATGTTGGTCCGGTATTGCTCTCACTGCCACAATTGTAGAATGTAATAAAATATAGTGATTCCACGTTTATTAGAAACAATTTACTATAATTTTGACATCAAAATTTAGTAAAGTGTACATTTAATTTATTCACTTTAAATCAATGCGTTTCTAACTACTAAGAATATTACTTAAAATATTAAATATCATAGGCGTCCGCGGCGGGTCGGGTGGGGGGTTAAAAGAGGCAGTTGCCCCCCAGCTTTTGAGAAGCTTATTTTTAAAAACTGATTTTTATCAAATTAATATTAAAAAACTTTTTTTAAATTTCAGTTTTAATTTTTTAACTAAATTGGTACTACAAAACGAGTTCAAAAAAGCAAGAGGGCTAATTCACCCTCACCGCGTGTTTCATAATACGATTCGTCGATGTCATCCCCAATATTTTCTAAGTAGTTTCCTATCACTTTTCAGCATTACACTTTTAGTTTAATTCAATTTAAAAAATAATGTAAAAATTTTTGATGCCCAATAAACACGTTTACTTACTAGAAATAATTGTTAAAATAATTATAATTATAGCATTCTTCATAATAATGCAGCGAATTGTAAAGAAATTTCACGATGCACTTCTAGTCCCGGTAATCGTCGATCGTCTACTGATCCTCGAGCAATCTGGTATTACCCGTTTCAAGCGAAGACTCGAGCCCGCAGCCGCAGGATCATACGGGGTAAATGTACCGATTACTGCGGGAACGACGTTTAGTCGTACTTTGTTCGACTATTTCTCTTGATTTCTTATGAAAGAACAATTCGTTAGGTACATACTTTATTTTTAAGAATGGCGTATTGTATATTCGAAAAAAAAATCTATAATCTTCAAAACTTAACGTAACATAAAAAAAATATTTAAAAGTCAAATGAATGACATTTAAAAGAGCCGTGTGCCAATATTACTGTATACCCAATACTGCGAATGGATACAGGGCCGACGCGAGTTTGGTTGGCACTCTTATGCAAGAAAATTTTTGCACCTGTTTTCTATTTTATATGCCTCTACGGAGTATAAGCAAAATAATTACATTTACGTTTTGTTTACGTACAAGGTGGATTCCTTTATTATTAAGCGAGCGATATAGTTTTTTAGCGCCGCCTTCGGGTGGCGCCCTTGTGCGGTGCATTGTGTTCCGCCGGCCCTGGTTGGGAATTCCGGTCCAGCGCGCAAGTTTCATTACGATTTATCAGATTTTTTTTATGGGCAATCAAAGTAAGTATAGTACAGAACATTTTTCCTAAAATCTTAATCGTCGATGTGTTAAAGAAATTAAATGAAAGTAATTTACCTGAAACTAATGTTAAAGATACCATGGATGACTTCGCCGAGGCGACTACAGTCTTGAATCCATCCATGCAATAAAATTTCTTACTATTTCTTTGTATTATTTCTTGATTTTAGACTTTGGAAGAACAAAGGGAAGTTGAAGTTATTTTATCGGAGACTTTGAAGAACGATGATTCAAATACTGACCTAGAACAGGAATTACAAGAATTAATGAGATTCGATGAAAGTGTTTTCCCTCCGATACCAAGTACAAAATTAGATTCTAGCGTCGATGAACTTGAACAGAGTTCGAGAGACTCACACGTTGGTGGTAAATTTTTTTTAATAGAAATATCACATATCCAAACTTTCGCCATGGTACAACTTACACTCTATTACAAGTAAAACATTTTCTTTTCTGTGATATTTATAAAACCTAATTAACGTACGATACATATACTTGGAATTACTTAAGCGCATTATCTATTATTTGAGCAATAGTTTTACTGATAATCAGTTCATTTAATATGATAATAAACGCAATATTTAACTGATTTTGCCATTTCACATTCACTGTATACTGAAAAATCAATTAATGTGTTCACGCCTTGCTCGACTATATTTGGCTTTTTAAATTAGTAATATAGTTCAGCATTTCTTAATAAAGGTATTTCTAATATTGTATATTGTATAATTTATGTCTTACTGCTTTTTTACTTTAAATGTATGTAATAATGATGTATAACATGAATATCATATATGATCCGACAAATATCTGCGTTATATTTATTCCTGAATCCGCAGTCTTGATGCATTTGTGCGAAAAAAAAAAAAGAAAGAACATTTCAATCCACTGGCTTTATTGAAGCAGAATGCGAGAGATTAGAATGTTGTTCGACATGAAGGATACGATCTGTATGATTCTAATCGAAGAATAACTTCTTGTAACCACGACATATGATTGGAAACTTGGGTGTACAAAGAGTACGAGTTACTGTCGCAAATTCTGCCAGCTCCTGTTGTTGTTGTGCCAAGGCTAACGCTAACGATGCCCTTCAGGTACCACAGATTTCCTCTTCTAAAAGCTAGTCCTCCACCGCTGTCGCCGTCACAAACTGATGTTCCTACAATGTTCACATTCTTACTGTACTTCAGAAGAGTATTAAAAAAATATAAGATGTAATGAAAGAAAAATCATAAAATGTGTGATATCGTGATTAATAAACATTCTCTACTAACCATTCGTGTAACCAGCACAAAATTTATCGAACGTAATGTATCTTTCAGTCTCATAAGGCATGCTTGATGTTTTGCATTGGCTCAAGGGAACGTACGGGACCGTAATCGACTGTAAAATATAACTAGATGGTCCGACAGCGGTTCTACCAAATCCTGCTACTTTCCCAAAAACCCCCGACTCTAATATAATTTGGTCGTTAGAAATGTCCATGCATATCGGCAGTAACAGAGATGAAAATACAAACGGTTCTGTGACTTCTAATATAGCTATATCTCCGGCATAATTCCCTTCTAATCCAAGGTAATTGCAAACGACATACATATTTTTTACCTGAAATAAGAAAATGTTAATAATAGAATGACTGGCGCTAGTTCGAAACAGTTGTAGTAGCGTGTCTGCGTGTATATGTGTACCTTAGCTTTCTTTACAGTTATCGGATTATGAAAAGTGGAGTTGTAATCCCTATAAACATTGCCCGTTGCTATAAAAAACTTCGAAGCGTCCTCTAATCGTTTCCTGACCTCGTTATAAACGCAATGTGCTGCCGTAACCAAAAGCCTTTCGTGAATAATAGTTGCGCCGCAAATGAATTCTTTAGTTCCGCCAGGCTTTTCCGCTATGTATAGGGTAGCATGCCATGGGAATTCACTAATTTTTGGTCGAGTTCCGTGCACAATGAGCGGCACATTGTTCGGAGTAGTAACACCGCATACTAAAACATATATTTAAATTATTGTATTGCTTAGGTTGGATCAAGTACGCGTAACATAAATTATAGTAATACGTACGAATTGAAATGCTAATAGAATTACGTGTAATTACGAATTATAACGTCGCGATTAGCTCTTACATATTATGCCCGACTTTAATTTCTAATTTACAAGAGATAATCCACATTTACTTCTTAATGTAACAGTGCTGTATAGGAATAGATAAGAAAATTTGAAAGTAAATAAATCAACAAGTTTATTAAAAACATATATATAACGTGAGCTAACAGGCAAATAAATATAAAACTTTATAATACTCTTTACCCGAACACCTTATGCACAAATACTGTCACGTGAATTATCTCAATAAATGCAAAAATGTAATATAGATCTTTGAGATGTTCACTATCATAATTTCAATTTGATTCGTGAAATTGTATATATCATACATTCAAGATCAAGCGGATATTTCTCAATATACCGCGAGTCCATTTCTGCCGTGCTAATTCGGAAGAGCGTATCTGTAACTTTCGCTTAAATCGAATTATTGCTGCTAGGTAGCAGAAAAATAGTTTATCTATATGTATATTGAATAACAAAGCTCTATCTGTATTAAAACTGAAGATATAATAGTTTGTATTTCGGACGTATTTGAAATCGATGCCTGATTCTGGGCGTACCTACCAAATATTCCTTTGGAGTTTGTGAAATACTAGCTTTACTACTCGGCTTCGCCTAAAATTTAGATTCTGATTTTATAAAAAAATTGTTTTTAGTTTTTTTTGTGAGAATGGTCATATTCATCTGGATTAGTCAGGCATAATGAGCTGAGGCACATTTCGCGATCCCAGAGTTTATCGTTCGAAAGTTTTTAGGCGACAGACAAACGCACCAACATATAGAAGCTTACTGCTTTATATATTAAGATTTTAGGGGTTTGTCAGAAATATTTAGATATCTTTTTATAAAGATTTAATATTTAACCTAATCCGATTTATATATCATACCGATAGCATAGCACAGAATACTAAAAGTCATTTATCTCAGAACCACCTTTTGACCAGATAACGCCCTTTCGAATTAACGCGGCGGACTTACGTATGCAGTTTCATTATTGATTCTAACGGCAATGTTCCGATTAAACTCTTTTTCTTTATATCTATAAATAACGATTTTATCGTCCGAAATCTCTATCAACGTGGAATCAGTCTTCGCTATGTTAGCCTGTTGCGAGACAGGTTCGTTAACGTATATATTTATTGTTAGCGGACCTGGAATGCATCGTATCGGTTCCGGGTCCCACTGACCAGTTTTATTACATTTAACTGTCGATCTCGACAATAATGCCGTGTCCTGGCGATAACTAGTGCGACACGTTAATACTGCTACTGTTCTGGGCAAAACGGGAGACTGGCACGACACATCTTCGTCGTCGTACAAACATACGGCACTTGTCGAAGCTGACTGTAAAGCTCTGCAGCGTATTTCTAGAACACAGAACGTTGCTTATGATATCTCGGCAGGATTATATATCAGAATTTTATATCGTAGCATTCTTGTACCTGTGCAGACTGGAATATTCAACCATATACGTCCTGGGCCACACACTACATCAGCAGACCCTCTAATTTTATAACCGGGATTACAGTTATAAACTAAATACGTTCCAGGCTCCATCTGAATACCTTCTGGAACATTACAATGCTCTCCACTGGCGCACTGTGATTTATGTAACTTCCAGGAGCCATTTTTGGGCTGCGGAGGTGCGATGCAAGGTTGCCTTGGGCTCGGAGTCCGAGAAGTAGTGGTGGTAGGAGTTGTGTCAGGCGCGGTTGTGACTGTGATATCTCTGCATACTCTTGGATCTTCGTCCGAACCATCCGCACAATCCACAGCTCCGTTACACTTTAAGTCACCATCGATACAGGCACCATAGTTGCAACGGAAGACTAATTGTGGACACCTATAAAGAGATTTAAGGTAGACATAGGTATATTAACGCGCGGTCAACAGCTGTGCGCCATTTCTTACCTATAGGTGTGAAGAGGTACATAATTACAATATGGATATAATTATAATACGACTCTCACATAATTATGAATTTGGATTCTTTTAGTTCTCCAGCTTACAACTTACGTGATTGATCCACATTGAATAAACGTTTCGTCTGATTTATCTGCGCAATCAGCAGTACCATCGCATAAACTGCTTCCAGGGATGCACTGTCTATTATCACATAAGAATTGATTCGGTGAACACGTTGTAGTTTCATTATTCCCTCTGTCCCTACATCTAGATAATGTCTCGTCGCTATTGTCAACGCAATCTCGTATCCCATTGCAAGTCGCATCTCCATCTACGCATCCACCATATGAACATCGAAATGCATAATCGGGGCATGTTATTTCTGGTTTGGTACATTCTGCAACTGTTTCATCAGACCCATCTTTACAGTCTGCTCGTCCATCGCACAACAACTCGTTCGCTATACACTGCCCATCCTGGCATCGAAATCTTTCCATACTGTAGAAAACAGGCACGGATTAATTTATCATTTTGAATTACTGAAATAAACCTCTTATCGAATATTATAAATAGATTAAATGAGATGCTTCAATAGCACGAAGTATACAAGTAAACTTACCCACATTTACTGCTCTGCCCATATCCATAATCTAATAGATCTGTAAAGAAATGCACATACAATTTTTGTGTGTTTGTATTTTATTTGAATAGTCTCAGAATAAATCCTTTTTCGATGCTTAATGTTTTACAGTAAATTGCCTCAAATAAAATCGTGAAATTTCGTTTCATAATTCTGCACTATTCCGTGTAACTATTCTGTTATCATACACCAATACATCATCTTCGATTCAGATGTATCAACATCTTCTTTCTCTCTAGAGTTCAAGGTCTTCAGTAAACTGGTTTCTGAAACCAGCTGCATACTTTATCCTGATTGTTTTATTACATCACAATTATTGGAATATCCCGGATAATTATAAATCAATTATTTTAGAATGCAATGAAATTAATGATTCCATGTTTATTAGAAACAATTTACTATAATCTTGGCAACAAAATTCATTAAAGAGTATATTAAATTTATTCACTTTAATTCAAGGTTTTTCTAAATACTACGAATATTACTTGAAATATTAAATATTCGTAGTTTCTATTAATTCTAGTTTCCTATCACTTTTCAGCATTGCACTTTTAATTTAATTGAATTTAAGGAACAATGTAAAAATTTATGCTACCGAATAAATGCGTTTACTTACTAGAAACAATTGTCAAAATAATTATAATTATAGCGTTCTTCATAATAATGATGCGAAATGTAAAGAAATTTCACGATTCACGTTTCGACCCGGTACTCGCCGATCGCCTACTGATCTTGAAGCCTGAAGCAATCTGGAATTACCCGTCTCAAGCGAGCACAGACGCAAGCTAGCAGCCGTATCTGTTAGACATTTGTATGTGTTCGTTCGCGAGGGAAAATACGCGACGCGCATATGCATCATATCCCTATTTAAAGACAACGTATGTAGAAAAGCGTAAATAATATAAACAATTGACATGTCACAATATTTAGGAGAGATATAAGAAAGAACAAGGCAATTGATTATTACGATTAATCAACGAACAATCATAAATTAATGATACTTTCAAGGTAACACATTTTCAATGTGATGATTTACGCGTAGCAGCATCGTAATTTACAAAATAATGGACGATGATTAGTGAGAAACGTATTTAATACAGTTTCGACGAGTGCAAATACAATGGTATATTTTATCAAACATATTCGCAAGGTGCTACAGGGTCTCTGAAAGCGAATCTCTTTGGTGTAAGAAAACTTGCCAACCAAGTTAACGTCCTATGTTATGTTAGTTAAGGTAAATGTGCTGTGCACGATGTTTCGTAAGTAAATAGCTGCTCAGAAAAAGGATACGTCTTTTCTGAAACTTCCGTGTCTACTATATTCTTCAGGATGTATTCCTTATAAAATTTCTCTACTTCTTCGTCGCATTCGTCCCAGTCTAGCGTTTCGTGGATTCCATCTGTCCCGTACCTTTTATTGTAATACTTATAATGTACCTGAACAATGGGAAATGTGGAATTTTGTAGTAAACATTAATCACAAGAGTTCGGGAGTAATTTAAGATTTCGGTATTTTACATGATGCAAACTCAATCCTAAGCCGGGCGCGGTAGGAATGTCAATTCTTTCTAACGAAAATGCATCCTTAAGGATATCATTTGTAACAATATTTCTGGCAACTCCTACTACTAAAGACACCATTTTTCTAATCTGATGCAGCATAAAGCTTTGTCCTTTCACTTCCAACACTGCGAATTCTATGTCGTTCGCAACGAACGTTTCGGCGCAACGGAAGCTTATGATATAACGTCGAGCGCTTGGGTCCAACGGTCTTCTGTAAAAGAATTTACAAAATTAGGGTTTTATGGTTTTATACGTATAACAGTGTTCTACTGTTTAAAATAGCTTACATTTTGGATGTAAAATTATGAAAATTATGCGTGCGTTCAAATAATTTTAGAGTTTCATTCAATTTATCTAGCATATCTGTGGTCAATCGAAATTCATTATACGGTTTTCCATCTATCGTAGAGAGTTGCTCGAGTCGTTTCTCTACATCTAGTTCCTGCTCTTCGCCAATTTGTAAAAAGATTGGATCTTCCGGGGCCAAAGAAAATGTAGGAATAACGTATCTATACGTTCTTGCGTCGCACTGATTCTTGCTGTTAAAACCTTTAGTCACTCTCTTCACACCGAACACTCTAATTTCTTGTGGAAGATGTTCATTTATTTCTTCCTTATTCGTGTGGTCCGCTGAAAGAAAATTTCAGTTGAAATATGTAACGTGGATAATGTTAATTAGCTAGCTGTCTAAATATTTATGAAGTTACAAATCGAATTAATATATTTCTCGTCACTAATGTATTTTTAGAAAATATATCGAGCTACGACAAGTCGCGTGTATTATTAAATGTGTCACTTACGCAGCCTAAGAGAAACAATTTGCCTAACTGCCGACACACCTCTGTCTGTACGTGCAGCTCTTTGAAATTTGATTTGCCTTACATCTTCAAATTGTTCCTTTGTAATGAAATCAGACTTTAGCAAAGCGGATAATAAATCTTCTTCTATAGTTTTTTTACCAGGATTTCTTTGCATACCGAAATAATCTTTGCCAAGATAACCCAACATTAGTACGAAATTTCTTCTCTTAAGCTTTTCTTTAACATTCTCAGTTATTTCTTCTACCTTCTGCGCTTTGGCAACAACCTCGTCGTTCTCATCGACCAATTGTCTTTTGTTGGATTTCTCAACAGTGTCTGGGTTACTATCGTCGACTTGGACAGACATGTTTCTATACAATATATTGTCTGCAAATAAACGATACGTCATGAGAAACGAACGCCTCCTGCGATCCAGCGCGTAGCAATCGATAGTGAAATATCATTGAACTTGTATCGTCACGCAGCAAAAATTACATGTCACATCGATCTATCAAAGTATTTGTTAGTCTTTGTGGATTATTATTAAATCTATTACTAGCTTACCGGATTGGAAGCTTGATAAACGTAAAATAGGTGAATTGGTTAGAAAACGATATTTTGTTCCACAAAACATTTGTACAGAATATTTAATATTCATCCGCGTAGATGTTTTAAAGCTCGTAGTATTTTGAAAAGTATGCCCCTGTACACATTTGTAACCTACAAAACGAACAACATTGAAAAAGAAGTGCCGATGATTATTAAAGAAGCATTCGCCAGGTATGGAAAATTTCTGGATTTTCTAATCGATAATCGTACAATAATAATACACCTCGTTACGATTCAAAAGTACACAAACCATTTAATAAAAATCCTGCACGACGCGTGCACCAAAAGAATGAGCGAAACTTTCACGAGGCATGATGCCTCGGGCATCAGTATTTAATCACAGAGTTCACCACTAGTGGCGCTGTAATCTCGTTCCACACTGAATCGATAATGTTGGATGCGACACGAAAAAGGTAAGCGAGTTCGTGAATGTTCGAGCTGTTTCAAAGGACGATGTTTTAAGGTCTGTAGAATGGTTTGCGAGAACGCATAACAATTTTTATGTACTGTTGGAAACATCACATAAAGAAGAATCGAATTATACCACGTATTAATTTCCGAATCAGACAGTAGCTGTTTGAAAAATTATTTCAAATTTTATGATTCTGAACTTTCAAAGAAAAGAAACTGGTAGCAGAATCACATCTAGTTAGAATGATTTCGAATATGCGCTTCGAGAAAACCTTAGTGGTGGAAAATACACAGCGAAGCACTACACGCGCCTTCACCTCTCGCAGGCCCGAATTAAAGGGGGGCTAGGGGGGGCTGTAGCCCCGGGCCCCACCTTCGGGGGAGGGCCCCGTTCTAAGCGATTAGCTCACTACCACCCCCCCCCCCGCTGGTCAACCACGGAGGGCCTCGAAGGTTTGATAGCCCTGGGCCCCAAAAATCAACCAGGGGGGGCCTCGAAGGTTTGATAGCCCCGGGCCCCAAAAATCTTAATCCGGGCCTGACCTCTCGACATTCTCCACAGAACTGACCTAGTCCAACGTTCAGCAATAATACTTGCGAATGACGTTTGCGTTACGCGCCGCAGGGTGGAGGTAAGCCAACCCCTTCCACTGAAATTGAGATGTGACGGTACTCGGCATTATATTCTAACAATTGCAAGTCTAATTAAACGGGGTAGTAACGAGGGATGTAAAAGTACGAAATAATTAACTAATTCGATTGGTGATACTTTTGTTTAAATGTTATATATCTCGATTTGTATCAGGCAGTCCGTATATGTATATGTATATAATAAATGAATTCATTCACTTTCGTTGGTTTAAATTGAGAAAAATTATTTTACGAGTAAGAAGCCCTTTCCGTTTCTTGCACGTTCAATCATACAAAAAGAATTCTCATTGAGGGCGTTTCTTGATTAGTCGAAATAACTCCAAAGAACTTATAACTGGTAAACAAAATCTCTATTAACTTTAATCTCTCGTTCGAGTCGATTGAAAAGATTTATTTTCATTGAAATTAAGAAGGCTCATATTTAAGAATTTGTGTTACAGATGCCGTTACTTTCGTCGTAGCACAAACGCGCGCAATACGAATTTTAATTCGAATACAAGCTTGAAATTTATAAGATCTCAATATTCATCGTTTGAGTATTGTACACGAATTAATGCTAAAATAATATACGTTTCTATTTCAATATAAAACAAGTGCTTTAAACAGAACATTATAATTTCGAAAATTCTCATTCTTAAATCGTACATTTACCGTTCGTAGATACACCATTGAATCGATGAGCGCTGTTGTCTTATTCCTAAATTATAAAGGGTGTCCATTTTAATAATCACCACAATTCTTTTAAGAGAAATGTAATCTAATAATTTCGGTTTTCCGAACCGAAGAAAGGTAATTTCAATACCTTCACCGTGGCAATTTAATCTCTGTTGAGAGCTAACAGTTTCCAATTAATAATCTCTTTTGGTAACAATTTTTTCCCCAAGTCATCGAAAAACCGTGGCTATTATTGCGATAGACACCCCATATATTAAAGGTGTTCACAATTGGCAAACGGGTTAGGTTAGACAGACGGGTACATTTACAGCCAATTTCAGTATGAGTTCGCAAGTGCAGAGACTTTGCAATATAAATTTTGCAATAACCCGGTTCTGAACAGAATTTCCAATCGCGTCAGCAGACTCGTCGGTTATCATGTGTATCGCGGGAGTTATTATTTACCACGTTCCGATGTGCAATAACTTTAAGTGATAGTCGATGGTAAAACGACCTTTGTGAAGGCTCAGTGTGCATGCGCTACGTGCACTGGATCGAGAAAGTGGTGTTACTTCACCCGAGGCATATGACGGACGTTGCAAGTTTCGTTTTTAATTTCTATAAAGATTGGCAGCAAGAACTGGCCAGATGAAGGTAATTCGATGCAGCAACGCAGGGAATATTTCGTCCACCGAACACCTCCGATAAGGAATGATCGCGAAGGTTAAAATTCGCCTGTTTCACGAAGAGACTAATTGCTTTCATGGTGCTTTGTTTATTATACACAGTGCACATTCTAATCCCCACTCTTTCGCATTGTAAACGAAGGCTTCTTAGCTTTACTATCATTTCCTATTAAGGAACATTTTATCCACAATTCTACGTACAGTCTTTGACTTTTTCAAAAGCCATTCGAATGGGCGGTGTTCCATTTTATAGAAAAAAGGGAAGACTGCGAAAGGACACCTGTTACCTGTCAAACGATGAAAATTTAATCTTCTTGCTTCGTGCAGCGGAGGATAAATTTGCAACGCTTTGTTTTATGCTGTTAATACTTAACTCTACTCGATGTCATAATTTTTTTCTCCCAGTAATTCTTGAGAACTCGGTATTTCAATTTGTACGCGTGCACGTGTCGGATGTACGATTAAAAATAATATATAGGACGATCTTTAGAGAACCGCGTAAAGTGAGATCGAATCAATGTACACTGACGGCTGATTTTTAATTGATATATTATAGATAATGTCAGATGATGATGCTGCATTGGACTCTATGGATACCGAAGAAGATATTTTTTCTGTAAGAACCCGCAGTCTGAGCTCCAATGCTAGGCGGGTTAAAAGTCTACGTACTTTACGATCGCATTCGAACACTACTCGCCATTTATCTATGAATAATTTAAGCGTACGCCGTAGTACGCGCAATAGAATGCAAACATATGATAATCTTAATACTAGCTGGATTTTAGGTGAAGAATGCCTTTCAATTATATTATGAAGTTACTTTATCCGTTATTGCATGACAGTCGATATTATCAATCTTTTATAAGAGACTACAATTTAATAAACGAATAAAGATGATCGTTTCAAATGCGCACGATATTTTTAGGAACGCAAACATTGAAAGGTTATCCTATGTTTCAACAACATGGCTCTTCGTCCGACAAAGAAATGGTGGACGAAGTCCCCGAAAGGAAGCGCGACCTGAGAGAGCGCATGCCTCTTAGATCGCGCGAGAATCATCCACCCAACAAGAATTCATCGAGGCATATTAGGGAGAGAGCCGAGCTCGATCGGCAGAACAGTAGGGAGCTTAGAGGCAGAAGCGATCGTGACCTTAGAGAAAAAACTGAACAGGAGAAAGATATTAGAGATCTTAAGGATAGGCAAGAAAGAGACAGAACAGAGAGAGAGCATAAAGATAAAGTAGAAACTAGAAGTAAATCGACCGAGGAGAAGGACGTGCGGTAAATATCTGTTTTATAAATGTGCGCTACGATCGGGCTCGCGCATTTCAAATATCTGGTTTACAGAACAAGAAAGTCCGATAGCCCGAGCAGACTGAGAGAGGGACCCGTGACAAGGCTCGGTGGAAATGTAGTCGAGAAGGACGAGAAGCCTAAAGTGGAGCGAGTCGAAGGTGACGAAGGTAGCTCTCAGGAGAGCGAGAAAGCAGAAAATAATGATAATTCTGAGAACGAAGATGTAAATAGTTTTCTATAATAGTACGAATAGATACATATTTTATTACGAATTCTAAATATGAAATATTTACAGGGTTACGAAGACATGTATACGCGCATTAAACGAACTAGAAGAACAGCGCAGAGGCAATTACCAAGGGGTAAGAAATTTACAGGTTTGATGTTCGTATTTAAGCGACGGACTTGATAATTTTCTTCGTTCGAAAGCAGTGTACTGATACTATCTATATTCAATTATCTTACAGTGGTAGATAGTGATTTAAGCGAATCTTCTGACTCACCTGGCCCTAGAAAATACAGTTTACGTCAGAAAAAGCCAACTGTAGATAGATTTCAAGCGAACGTAGAGCCAGTTCAACGGTCTATAAAAGCATTTAGGAGTGTTCTTAGTAATTCTATGAGAAGACGTAAGCATAGAAGCAAAAGTACAAGTTCTAGTGATTCTAGCGATTCAGAACCCCAGCGCTATGATAAGAAGAAAAGCAAGAAGGCAAGGTATGATCTGAAGATGTATAAATGGTTTCAACGAGTTTAGAGTGCATCTGCAGTAAATCACTGATCTTGTTAATTCTATAACAGGCAATCGGTAATACCTCAAGGCGGACCACCTGATCGTAAAGCAGACATAAATCCAATCACTTTAGATACCAACATTAGGTTCAACGATGTTGGCGGTTTAGAGTCACATATTCACTGCCTTAAAGAAATGGTTGTTTTCCCAATGATGTATCCAGACGTGTTCGAACGTTTTCACATTACTCCGCCAAAGGGAGTGCTATTTCACGGTCCACCGGGTACTGTTTCCCATATCTACATAACTGTATCAATCATTACACTTTGCAGTACAATAATAGTATCAATCAATACATAACCAGAAAGCAACCAGTATGAATTGCCATGATTAATGCTGATTATCAAATATTTGCTTAGGAACCGGCAAGACGTTAATAGCTAGAGCATTGGCGAACGAATGTAGCCGGGGCACTAGAAAAATGGCGTTCTTTATGAGGAAAGGCGCGGACTGCCTATCCAAATGGGTCGGAGAATCAGAGCGCCAATTACGATTGTTGTTTGAGCAGGCTCAGCAAATGAAACCGTCCATAATATTTTTCGATGAGATAGATGGCCTCGCACCTGTTAGAAGTACGAAGCAGGATCAAATTCACGCTAGCATTGTGTCTACACTTCTGGCGCTTATGGATGGCCTCAGTGATAGGGGAGAGGTGAAGCACCTTGAATTTCTATTACACAACGCGCGAGACTAAGTATCATCTATTATTCTATTGGCAACAGGTTATAGTTATTGGAGCAACAAATAGAATAGATGCCATCGATCCAGCACTGCGCAGGCCGGGTCGCTTCGATCGGGAATTATTTTTCCCCTTGCCAGCTATGAAGGAAAGATTAGAGATATTGAAAATCCACGTCAGCAAATGGAAAACTCCCCCGGCGGATCAGCTGTTAGAAGTGTTGGCCGAGAAAGCAACTGGATACTGTGGCTCGGACTTGAGGGCTTTGTGCACCGAAGCGGTCTTGCAAGGACTGAGGAGAACGTATCCCCAAATATACACGACCAATAATAGATTACTCTTAGATCCTGAGCGAGTCGAAGTGAGTTGTTATTAACGTACGCCGAGTAAACCATAAGTTAATCAAACTCTACGTCGCGCAATGTTTTTCACAGGTAAAGAAACGAGATTTTTTACAAGCTAGTTCTATACTTGTACCATCGTCGCAAAGAGTGTCGCCCTGTTCTCGCAGGAAATTACAACCGTTTATGGAACCTCTGCTAGGACCTCCGCTGGAAGTGTTACTCAACTCGATAAAAGGAATATTTCCGCAAGGAGTCAACCCAGCTATGGCAAAGTAAGGAAGTTTCTTGCTTCGGTTTCTGATAATCGCGTTTTAACTCATTGCTATTCTATTAAACGCTCCATCTAGGATAAAGATTACCAAGGGAATACATCGCCCGAGGCTACTAATTTCCGGAGGGAATTTATCCGAGGGTCAAGGGCCACACCTAGCACAGGCACTACTGTACCATATGGAGCATCTACCAGTTCAAACATTAGATGTTAGCACTCTTTTTGCGGAGAGCGGTCGATCTCCGGAAGAGACTTGTGTACAGGTTTGTCGATAATAACAGTAGAAATTCCTCGTTTAAGATACGTTTATTCTTAACGTTCGTATTGTAGGTGTTTAACGAAGCTGCCAGGAATGTGCCGTCCATAATTTATATCCGATCGATCGATCAATGGTGGCCGCTTGTACCCGAGACCGTGAAAGCGGTCTTTCTGTGCCGCATCGCAGCCCTTGACCCCTCATTGCCTATCTTAATTGTAGCCACGAGTGACACAACATATCAGGACCTCCCTAGCCAGCTGCGAAGCCTTTTCAGCGAGCTTCGTGGAGAAGTCTACTGTATGGAAACACCAACGGCGGAGCAAAGATCGACATTCTTCCGACCTATATTCATGATTCAAAGCGTGAAGCCACCGAAAATAAAGGACTACAAAGTTGAAGTGTTGGAAGAGCTTCCACTAGCCCCGAACCCCATGCCAAAGAAATTAACAGACGAAGAGAAGAAGCTGTTGTACGAGAAAGAAGAGGTTTCGCTAAGAGAATTAAGAATCTTCTTGAGGGAAATCTGCGCGAAACTTGCGAGAAACAGGCAGTAAATATGTTTATATATGGCTCATCGTTTTTCCTTGATTATCTATCCCGAGGTATAATTGATATCGAGTGTCTGCGTTACAGATTCTTTATGTTCACGAAGCCAGTGGACACGGAGGAAGTGCCAGACTACAACATGATAATAAAGCAGCCCATGGATTTAGAAACGATGATGACGAAGATCGATATGCACTGTTATCTTTGCGCTCGAGACTTTCTTGACGACATTGATTTGATATGTAAAAATGCTTTGGAATATAATCCCGACAGGTCAGTACATTCAATACGCAGCATTTATATCATTAAATCCATTAGTAAAAATAGTTAATAAGACTCATTAATAAAAACTCACGCTCATATTCAGTGAAATGTATTTTAAGCGTTAAGCGTAACTGAGCACAGAAATATTTGCTAAGTTCGTATTCTTCGATTTCCTTTATGAATTATTTCGAAAGTTTTTAATACTTTCATATATGTACGTTGGAATATTTTGATTTTTTGGTTGAAAAACAGATTATTAGGTTTATAAAGGACTTCTATCTTACACGCTATTATTTATATTTATTCGTATAGATGTTTGTTTATCTTGTTTATGGCACATTTAGACATATAAATATAAATAATGGAGCTAAAGTTTATACTGACATTCATATTGTGTGTTTTCATGTCAGCTTACGCGATAGGCCTTCCCTTGGAATATTGAAGAGGTAGTTCTGACATTCCTGTTTATCCGTTGCTGTTGTCGCTCCGTAGAAACAGTGGCCTTCAATCTCTCATATATACACTTCGCTAGTTCCATATATACATATAAAGGAAATTATATCATTGAAGACCACTCACATTAGTTCACATTGCTTCTAATTAGTGATGTGCTTTCCTGCCATTCAGTACGTATATGCCCTATTCTAATTTTTCACAGAGATCCGGCGGACAAGCTGATAAGGCATCGCGCATGCTCGCTTCGCGACAACGCGTACGCGTTAATAAAAGCAGAACTGGACTCTGATTTCGAAGACAAGTGTCGCGAGATCTCGAAGAGCCGCAGAGTCGTCGACACCGTTTGCAACAACGAGACAGAAAGTAAGAACCACTCGAAACCAGACCTGCCTGTATCTGCAACCGAGCGAGCGGATAAAAAGGATACCGGGAGTCCTAGCCACTCTTTGGTCGTAAATGGAAGGAGATACGGTAACTCTAGAAAGCGCAGAATACCCGCCTGGGCCCGAGGCTACGTGAAGAAAGTCCATAAAAAGAAGAAGATCGCGTTCGACGACAGCGTGACTACGCCCGACAGCAAAGTCTGCCTCGCCAGCGAAACTACCAGCATCGATTTAGAAAAGTTCCAAGAATTCGAGACGGAGGCGAACAGCGTTCTGAACGGGCATGTGGCTCTCTTCGACAATTCCGACTCGGAGAATGATTCGCAGAACGAGAATTCGAAGGATGCGCAGGGAGCGCAAAGCAATAACGTCGCCGATCAGCGCATCGAGGAACTCGAGAATATGGAGATAAGTTACATGGAGGAGGACAAAACTGTGGAGAACAGCGGCTCGAACTCGTCGTCCAGACGGGAAAGTATGGACGAACTCTCGTTTGCCATTGAAAGTGATTCTAGTCCAGCCAGATTCGAAGAGAACGAGAAGCTCGCGGTGGATAAAAATGAGTTGGAGAGCGCATGGCAACATACTGTTAACGTCACGAAGGATTCCCCTGTCGAATTGTTGTGCGACATTTACGTGCAACTGAGCCGATGCGTAGGAAAATATGCTCAGAGTTACGATAGAAAATCACTGCCAAAGGTAAATATGCTTTATTCGACTACACCGCTCTGTATTTATTTATTCTTTTCTGCATGCTTTAATATTTTCTTCAATTCTCTCCTTTTCTAACGTTCGTCCATTCACTGTGCCATCTATTTTCATCTGGTAGGACGTAGAGAGTATAATGTTCCTTATAGCGTGAAGTATTTGACGATTTTTAATGTGTATAGGACTTGCTCAAGGAAGTGAAAAGATTTGAAGAGTTCAAGACATCGTACGAGAAAGTTCATCATGTCGCTAATCAAACCGACATGGTATAAGTCACGTTGCTTTCTTTATATCACTATAACAAAACTCTTTTGTACATTTACACCGAACGATGGTTATTGATTATTTACGTAGAATTACACGGTAATTTGAAACAGTGTATTCTGTTCGTAATTCGGTAATTTAAAAAGTATATCTTCTTCTTATCGTATAATTATTTATGAGAAAAGAAAAGTCAAATAAGATAGTCGCGTGTTTGAAGTTTGATGTTTGAAGGCATGGTAAAGTGTAACTGTGCATTTAACTCTCAGAAGAATGAGTATTACGTATAGAGGTGATAGAAAAGAATTTGAACCATTCGCCTCAGCTTTTGAATATGAAATTACAAATTATTGTAACAATATTGGCTTCGTTATCTATAATTATTAATGGCTGCGGTTATATCGCTCTTTGGACAACGCTTGAATGCCAAAATTTCGATACATCATTCGCCAACTCCGCGTTCTCCTTTAGTGTTATAATATTTATTTAAAAGTTAGCAAAGAAATACACCGTAACCGAATTAATGAATTAACTATCGTAATGATGGTAAACCAACTTGGTTCTCGTGCAAGTTAATTTTAAGAGGGTACTTGTAAAACTATTCTGGGTTAATTTATAATACTTCATGCCTCAGAGTGGTATACTATCTCGTAATAACAAAGCATTGCAAACACTGGTTATACAAAGATGATGGTAATTTAATATATGTACTTAACTATAGTTTCTTTGCATACAGTATGTTACGGTACACTGTGTCAAATTATATTCTTGTAATTTCACACAGCAGCGCTTTGATAAATCGCTGTCGCATAAAATCCGTTAAAAGTTCTTCACGTGCGCCAGTTATTACTTTGGATTTTTACAGCCGTGTATACGCTCGCGAATAAAAGCACGCGTGCCCTGTTTTAAAAGGCCTTATTCTGTTGAAATTGAATGCAAAGCATTACACGTAACAAAAGATATATTTTAAAATTCGGCGATTTAACATTACTTTGTAATCGTTTTTATCGAGAAATGTACATTTGCAAATCATAGTTTTGCTTACTAGTACCGATAATGACTATATGTATTAGCTCTAATTAATTATTAATCCGATGAAAGCTTATAAGTTCGCTTCATAGAAAAGAATATTGTAAATACATTCCAAATCATATAAGCAATGTTATACGTTGCATATTAGGAATGTTTGGCTTTGTACATAATTTATTTTTAGCAATAATTTGTATTTATGTGTTATATCATTTCCTCAGTTTATAGGATTTATTTGAAGTGCTTAAACGAATCGGCACATATTCGAAAATATTCATAATTGAAGATCATGGATAATTTAGTGCACTAAATATGTATAGTATATATCTACTACTTGGAATAACATCTGACTCGGCGATCCTTTATGAATGTATATGAAAATTACACGAAAGTAGCGTAGACATATAATTTTTATATACATTCATAAAATTTAGAGATCGTCTATGTCATTGCGATGTCATTCGTAATTAGTATTTGCTGTTTATGTTAATATATTTAATTGATTATAATTGTAACACGTAGCTGAATTATATTTAAGTAACTGGTTAATTGATTTTACTTGTGGTAGGTGATGTACAATCGAAATGTAATTCTTACTCTTCAAATTAATTTGACCAAAGCTATACGCCATAAGCAAAGTAATTACAAATAGGTTTCCATGTGATCGTCAATGGAAGAGTGAACATAATTGAAAGCTCTACTATAAATGTGAAATACCTCGGTAAAAAAATCTTAAATAGATACAGAGGGAACTGTGTCTGTATAAATCCTAGCGAATATTTAAATGTAAAACTTACATTCTAGATTCGTATACTGGTTGTGATTCATACCGTAACTGTGAAAGGGTAGTTACCAGATAATATACGTGAAACGAAACGTGAATTTTGATGCGTTCTAGAGTGCAAGTAGTATGGTTTCTCCTGTTATGATCGATCACACGGGCAGTATTCGTTTTATGCGAAAGCTGTGCGTGCAAACGAATTTCATTGTTCGGTTTTGATTACTTAGATAGGCACAGAAATAGGATGTTCAGTAGGGGCAGTAAGGATTTAGTAAGAATTTCTTAGAGTTGAGTACGTAATACATAATATTATGAAGTTCTTAAAAGAATGCTACGTGATTAACGACTAATACTTGTCTTAGGAGTACGACATGCCGTTGATACCATGAAAATGTAACACGATACGGTCACGAAGTGACGGTCGAATGGTTCCGCGCTTTGTTGTTTTCGTGTTAACTAGAATTTCGAAGTATGAGAATTAAATTAATTATCGCTATAGGCGCAGGTTTGATTTGTAAATTTATAAATTAAATCATAGCTGAATCTTTACATGATTATTTAAAGTTTCGTAGAAGATAGAAATGAAAAGACTGATCTTTAGAAATGCTCACTATGTAGTATTTATTTCTCTGTATGCCCGCAGTTTGCGTTTAGATTGAATTAGCAAAGTAATCTTCAATACCCCATTACGTGATCCATAATGTAAATACGAAAATTCGAGATAAAGGAATTTTATATGCGTAATTTTACGAACATAATTCATAGCTGTGCGATTAATGCCCTAATACATGTCCCGTGTCTTACAGTGATACATTAGAATTATAATAATCGATTTAAAGCAATGATAATTTATAATGGGAATTATAAATTGGCGCACAAAAGTAATTCGTCTTCTCTCCTCGTTGCAAATTATATAGTGTCCTTCAAGAACTCGAATGGCATGTTTAGTGAATAATTTATTACCACGCGCAGAGTTGCTTCCACGTTTAATTGTAAGACGTTCGAATTGTTCCATGCGTATATATTACTTTAAATTCCGAAATCTACCGAACAGTAAGAAACTAATGCTACTAGGTCTTTTACATGAGAATATGAAAAAATATTTCTTACTAACTGCATTGGACTTCTTGCAAAATCATTCTACAAGAATTAATTTTTTTTTTTAATAAAACAATGAAATTGGTGAAATGTAATATTGTACCTTCTATTACTCAGGTACACGTCTCTTACAACACAGTCAACATTGTGCAAATTACTGCACGATAGATAGAGAAATTTAATCGAAGAAGAGTTAGTAAAAATACTGTTACCACTGCGTAATATGATTTGCTTGTTATATAGAGCCCTTGTACGGCTTCAACGCAAAGAACTTAAAAGTGAAAGCTGGCTGTAACATTGCTTCTAGTTTCTAAAGCCTTAATGAAAATTTCAGCGTTACAAAAAATTCTTTTGAACCTGCGCATTATTATTACGACCCGTGCTCGCTCGACCCGACGATGTAATCTGTTTGTTTAATTCGAGCACGCTCTATCGCTGACATTTGCCAAAGAAGTTATGTAATACACCTCGATAATAAAAATTCAAATATTAACGAATAGTAAATGACGCAGCAAAGTCGCGGATGCGATTAATAGAGATATTAATCGAATTATCGTGACTTTCCTGTCTCCATTGATATATTTTACATTCCACTTTATACTGAAGATCCGAAACTTGTAATTATTCAGAGAGTAATTTCTGGTGCTATTTTCTCAGCCGCTGTCATCTCTGTATTACCAAGAACATTTGCAAATATACCATGTAATTACATGTAAATTATATTAATCGAGAGGTTCTCGTAACCACTGCCGTTTTCAACTAACTACTATAATTACTTTGCTAAAGTATTCAGATAATGAAACTTGTAACGCGACTGCCCGCGAAGAACAGATCGCGCCAGCGTTCGATGTGTCTTAACAGATTCGGCAGTTCGGTGTGATCTTCGCAGGACAGTAGGTTTAAACATATGGAGTGGATGTGTAAAAGATACGGAAAAATAAGCAAAAGAGCATACACTGCCTTATTTATTTTACCATATAGGTAATACATTTTATTGTCATTCATTGTAGCATAATAAATTGAAATTTCGTAATGTACCTAAACGTATTACCCTCTCGCAAATCCTGTCAAATCGCCCTCTCATTCAATTCTATCGTTCAGTGGATCATAAAGTGGACATTGAATTGCAAGACCCAGATAGAAGTTGAGATGAGCTTCTACCTCTAGAGTTTCAGAAATTCACCTTCAAAGCCGGCGATAAATAATTCTTTTAAATATTATAAGTACGTTCAAGCGAGGGGCCAATGTAAATAGATTGCTTTCAATGCGAAATTGGGAAGGATTAATCGTCCTGAAGGGAGTCGAAGGGGAGTTTACCGTGTATTTCGTAGCATACGACTGTCGCTCTACATCGCGGCTCAACGGTTCGTATGTTTCTTTACGGTGGGATCGGCGAAACGTCAAAAATAATGAAATTGCATTGCGAGTGGATTTGAACAGCCAAGCAGCGTAGAAAAATTCCAGTGAAGCTCACAGAAACTCACGATGCACGTGGCCATCGATCGCCCGTACGTTTGATCTGGATCACGGCGGATGGAAACGCGAGGAGCGTGCGAGTGTGAGAATCGAACGGTCTAAATGCGAAACACGTTGGTCGGGTATGCGAAGTAAAGGCCCGGGCGCTCGTTTCACGAAAGATGTCCGCCGCGAAGGATTTCTCGTGCATCGGAGGTCTGGAGAAGCACATCAGAGTGGTGAAAGAGACGGTGCTGTTCCCGCTCATGTACGGCGAGGTTTACGCAAAGTTCAACTTGAAACCGCCGCGGGGCTTGCTCTTTTACGGGCCTCCAGGTAAACTAACCCGTTCTATGGTTCGTAGTGGAACAGAATCGTGCGGGAACCGTGAATCCTTCGATTGACGATCCTCTTGTTTCGCAGGCACAGGGAAGACCCTCGTGGCCAGCGCCCTGGCCGTCGAATGTAGCAACTCCGAGCGCAAGGTTTCCTTTATATCCCGCAAAGGCTCTGACTGCCTTAGCAAATGGGTCGGCGAGAGCGAGAAGAAGCTTCAAAAAATCTTTTCCCTGGTTAATATGCCTCGTTCACTTTCACCGTATTGATTATCGATATCGATGCTTCCTACTTTATCAGTCGCGCACGATCGCCTCACGATTTCTATACGTTCCGCAGATCTCGACGTGCATACACAGTACTGCCTCCATAAGTGATACGTTTCGTGACCCCAAGAATGATAACGCGCCATCCCCACTATCTTCGTTCGCAGTTGCCGGGGCGAGTGGGGAGACTGAGTGCGAGTGCGAGGTCACCGAAAATTTATGGCTTGTTGCTCTCAGTCTCTCTCGCGCACCGCAGCAGAGAATAAAGGTCTCTGCACACATATCAGTTCCGTGCCAGTGGTAAGAAGAGATCCCTTGCGCTCTGTCCCCCCTTTTTTCTCACTGCTGGCACGGAATTGACACCAAACTGATGTGTGCAGAGAGCGAACAAATTACCTGCTCCACAGTTGAAACTGGCCGGTTCCGAGCCGGTTTCAATTTTGGAGGTAATACTGTATATGCCAAGGCAGCGAATCCCAATTAAATTTTGCCACGGAACCCTTTCAAATTCACTAAAATTTGACGGAACCCCGAAGACCAATTGGGAAACGCTGCGTTAAGGGATAAATGAAGATTTAGTTATTCTAAATTTATTTCTTTGCGAGGAATCGTCTCCCCGTTAGTTATTCCAGATTTTAGGCAACACTCTGCGAGGAGGATATAAATATAGGAGGTGAATATGGTAGCGTAGGAAGTGCCAGGGAGTAATCCCCTTTTTTCCCGGAATTTTTCTACCAACCTCGAAGACATTCACCCTTAAGTATCTTTGAGGCTCAACCCCTGCTAGGCTTAAGAGGTGAAGGGGGTACTCGAGCCTTACACTTATGCGAAGCAGACCGGAGATACCCTTATCTAACTCCGATACCAGACACCCTCGCCCTCCATTAAGCCTGGGTGAGGCAACTGCTCTCACAGACTGCTCTTAGCCGAGACTTTTCCAAAGTCTCAGGATTCGTGAGCTAGCTCGGGACCCTGGGATCGCTAATTCCCGTCCTGGGGACATTGAAACACCTACGGAAACAAGGCCCAGGCCCTGGGGGAGTATTTTGTATGAACAGTCTCTAATCCTCACTTGGCGGATGTAGGGTCCAGCCGGATCCATGCTAAATATTACTATATATATTACTTCCTGAAGGAGATCAGAATTTTGGATCGTGACAAGATCAGATTCTAATATAAAAGCTTATTCTGAGGTGTGTACGTGTGGTATTAGAGTAAAATTGACAATAGTCACTGTGGGCAAGCTATCCACCTTCCAGGCGCTACATGCTATGGTAGAGAGTAAAAGTATAGCCGCATAGAAAGGTCATATTCTACTTCCCCCACGTGAAAGTCACGTGGATGAAGGAAATCTAGTAAAGCGCATACTTAGGCCACTCAAGTATCGTATAACGCAATCCCCTCGAGAATAAAAATCACCAAATGTGTTTCGCGCTATTCATTAAAATATCACACGGTCCACACCGTCCCTCTTGTATATGAGTACATTCAGAGTTTCAGACTATGCAGAATGCAGAAAATAGAATGTGTCCCTGGCCCCTTAACTCTAGCGCAGCGCTGTCAAGCGGTGGGGCCCCTCACGCACCTGCTTCCCCTTCCAATCGCCGCTTTCCCACACAATATTCGCGGGAAATAGTAGCATTGGCTAGCTACCCAGCGTTACCAGAAGTAGGGCCTCGTATGACGTAGTAGGGGCTAGTAGAGGGAGAGCAGCTATTGGAAGTTGAAACTCGCATAGCGCGCAGAGTCGCATTAGTATATATAGCTCTACGCATGCGAGGATTCCCTCTCTACTACTCCCTACTACGTCATATAGCACTCTACTTCTGGCAACCCCGCACGTATCCCTGGCAACGCGGACGGAAGTGCCCTGCTTTAGACAGCGCTGCTCTAGCCACTCTACTCTATTACTATCTCCACTCCCTCCTACTTTTACGACCTCCATATTTACCTCCGCCCACTACACTATTTCCGCCAGAGATGGGCAGAATTTTTATTTAATAAAATTTCGAATAACGAATAAAAGTTAAAGAATTACTCGCCACGTGTCGAATAAAGCTAATTCGGGTTAACGAACGAACGACGAATAATCTTTTTAACCTTTATCCGTTATTCGAAATTTTATTTAAATAAAAATTCTGCCCATCTCTAATTTCCACCCAGAAACTATGCAACACGAGGCGTCCAATTCCCAAACTTCCTACCACCACTGAGCAAATCTTTCAGGCTCAACAATCGAAGCCCTGCATCATCTTCTTCGACGAGGTGGACGGTTTGGCGCCGGTCAGGTCCAGCCGGCAGGACTTCGTGCACGCCAGCATCGTCTCCACTCTGTTGGTCTTGATGGACGGCTTGGAGAACAACTCGGAGATCATAGTGATCGGCGCAACCAACAGGGTCGATGCTATAGATCCAGCTCTAAGGAGACCTGGTCGCTTCGATCGAGAGCTCTACTTCCCTTTGCCATGCTACAGCGCTAGGAAAGAGATACTCGGGGTACCACTGATCTGCAAACTGTCACTCCTTAGTCCCCAACCGTGGAATGTCCGGTTAATGTTGATCTTACGCGCGACGGTAGGTGCACATCAAGAGCTGGAAGCAGAAACCGCAACAGAAATTCTTGGCCTATCTGGCGTCGAAGACTGTCGGATTCTGTGGCAGCGACCTGCAAGCCCTTTGCGCTGAATCGGTCATGTGCTGCGTTCGGAGGAACTACCCGGAAATATACACGACCAACGCGAAATATCAAATCAACGAGAGACATCTTAAAGTAATTAGAACGAAGATAAAGAGCACTTTAAAGAATTCGTAGAGCACTGACTCTTAGCTTGTGGAGAAATAACTTCGTAAGGGGGTCTGAGATGTAGTTCACTGAGAGTTTATTACACGCGGTAAAGAAAGCCAGGCAAATGATATTAATTGTGCGAATACCTTGGCATATCATACATGGAATGCGTTCGGCTTTGGTCGAATCGTTTTGCGCAAGTTTGACCCTTTTTTTTTGCAAAATATAGCACGGTGATAGATGGATCTAGGAACGTTGAATTAACCCTTGAGGAACGTAAGTCGAGATTAGCATACATTCACCGAGGTACATTGGTGTTTGTGCAATGAGAAGTGGCTGGTATGTTCGCCTGGAGCGACTTGTTTAATCTATACCCATTGGAGGGGTATACAATCAGAAACGATAGCGTTTCATAAAGTACTGCGAAGGAGAATGTGTTCCTCAAGGCAGAGTGAAGTTTCTTAATAGAGACTTTTTATACACTTTTTGAAGAGGTACATCTCAAAACAATGCCTTCCTCAAAACGAGCTATTTCCTTCCTTATTTAATCGCTAACTCCTTGAATTTTTAATCATTTTAACGAAAGTTCTGTTGCAATAGGTTGAGAAGCAAGATTTCTTAAGGGCTCGACAGAACATCATGCCAGCTTGCCATCGCGTTTCGGTCACGCCTGTAAAATCTTTGTCGTTCAAGATTCTGCCTCTCCTTCAAGACAATTTGTCACGCATTCTATCGGAACTCGAGATCCTTTGCCCGGCAGGAATGTTGGTTTGCGACGTCATGTGAGTATTAGATCGTGATTGAGTGAAAGACTAAATAGGTTACAACATTTTCGACACGTGCTTGGTTTAGTCTTTACTAATATTTTACTAGGAACTAAAGCTTCGGATAAGGCGAAATGGGGGTTGCTTGTAGTTATCAGTGGTTCCTAATTCATGGAAAGTGTTGGGGGATCTCTCTTATAGCACTGGCAAAGCTGCGTCCAGATCGACCAGTTGCCCAAGGATTTTATTGTGCGGCGAGGATGACTCCCACACTCGTCATCTGGGGCCCGCGCTGCTGCACACGCTGGAGCATCTTCCTTGCCACATGTTGGACGTTACGACTTTGTTCGAGGAGACCGGTAGAGCCGCTGAAGAAGCCATTATCCAAGTAACCGAACGTGACGAGCCGTGCAACGCTCCGGGATATTTTATTCCGTGTTATTGGTTATTTCATTGTTGACTCGGCCACAAAATGATAATCATTTAATTAAATCGCGTTGTTGCGCGATGTTGCTTATTAGAAGATGAAGATGGCTCGTCGAAGTCTGCCGGCGCTGCTCTACGTTCCTGATATATTGGTTTGGTGGTACTTGGTGGACGAAGCGGCGCGTGTCGTTTTCACGTCTCTGCTGCAGGGCCTAGATCGATCGGTGCACCTGTTAATTTTGGCTACGGCCAATTGCCCGCGAGAAGATTTGCCAGCAGACGTAAGGGACGCAATGGACTTTCACACGTGAAAGTGTATAGTAGTCAGTGCGGCTTTGCGTGTAGGCTAAGTAGGCTACAGCCTAGGGCTACAAATTTTGGGGGCGATCAATTTTGGGGAGCGACAAATTTTCGAGAGCCATAAATTTGGGGGAGTAAAAAATTTGGGAGAGCGGAATTCTTGGAAGCGGCAAATTTTGGACTGCCATCTATTTTTGGGAGCAACGAATTTGGGAGAGCGGAATATTGTGAAGCGACAATTTTTGGAAAGCGGCAAATTTTGAGCGAAAGAAATTGGAAAATGTTCGAACGCAGACGTTTGATACAACTTTAAAAACAATTCACTTTTTTTTTTTCATGTACCGAGTTAGCAATGGCTCAGATGTGAGCTGCCCTATTGAATTAATTTTGAAATTATCTCGATTCTTTTAAATTAAATTATTTGATATCTCGCGGAAAGGGCGGCAGACGCTTGTTAACCTAGGGACGCCAAATCTTCAAATCTGCTCCCGATAGTAGTAATATTGAAGGCTTTAATACGTACTGAGTGAATTAAAATATGTTAGAGAAAAAAATAGCAAGGGTATATAAGAACAAAAATTGGTACTGACAAAGAGAATAGAAGTCTAAATTTGAAATGTAAAGAAAGTGGAGAGACACTCAATTTTGATGCACCGAATAATAAATACGGATGCAATTATTCTTCATGTGTCATGGATCGCACTCATCCCCCGTTTTGTCGTTATCAAATTATTAGGTCTTCTCTTTATTCGACGAACATCAAGGCGAAGTGTTCGAACTTATGCCACCCGGAGAGCAGGAGCGTGAATCATTTTTCAAGCAATTGTTTCTTCACTCGGCGTCTGACAACGAGTCGAATCAATCCGCCCAAGGTACAACGTCACGATGAGTCTTAAAAACCCTAATGCTATTGTTCACAGCTTTCCTCTTGAATTCTAATAAAATAAAAAAAAAAGGGAAAGATTACCCTAGTGCTGCTATCAACTTTTCTAAATTAACATTCTCTCACTGAAACAGAAGCATCGTCGTAAAACTTTTCTTTAAACTATATTACATTTTTCACCCACCGATTTCCCATTAAAACAGCGGACTTCGTTCAAACTGAAGCGAACCCAAAACGGACCCAAGGCGGAGGGAGGAAGCGGAAGTCAGCAGGGCAAAGCAACTCCGCGGAGAATTCTTCGACGCGTAAGTGGACTATCCTTTACTGAATCGCCGCGAAGTGTCTATAAAGCACTAACGATACTGTGCCGTCGGCAGAAGAGGTGGCATCGTCGCGGAGGAGCAAATTCGGGTCGAGAACGCGCAACAAACTTTGCACCGTGCGATCGGCCCAGCTGATGACGGCAACGAAGTCAAGTAATACGAATCGAATCTCGATTTACTATCACCAGACACGTGCAAGTAAAACGATCTTTCCTCCTCGTCAGAAATTACGATTAAAAGGAAGAGCAGCGGGTCTGGCGAGGGGCCATTATCGAAACGGGCGAAGAACGTGCCCGGAGGGAATCTGTCCTCGTCCAGCAGCGAGAAGTTAACAGATTCCGAGGCGGAGGAGCTGCTACAGAAGATCACCGCGGCGACAGACACTTGGCCCTGTCACGATCTAGAAAGCCTCTACGCGTCCCTCGAGCTGACTTTGGAGAGAAGCGAGGAGGATTCGTGCTCGGCGGTGGAGGAATGCCTCGGGCAATTTAAGGAACTGAGGAAAGCAAAGGTGCCCGTGAAGAGGGAAGAAAATTGAATCCCTTCGAATGTTTCGGTAAGCAGAAACGGTACTCCGCGCGATTCCACTGGCACCAGCCCTTTCATCCACCCGATCCGTAATTTTCAGTCGCTCGCCATTGCAAACTAACCTGCTAACGAGCACCTGCTAAAATCCGATCGCACTTGCTCGGGTGAAATGGAAGCACGATATCAAATTCTGCTGATACTGCATTCTGACTCTGCTCGTTTCGAACAATTCTTCGTGGTCGTCCGTGTAAGTGTTACGTGGTGTAGTCGTGCCCAGTTATTGTCGTCCATTTCGATAAATACACTTTGTGAGATGAATACGATTGTAGATATTCAATGGATGTAAAATGAATTTGTAATTGCGTTCACCGAAGTGCCATTTTTGTTAGACGATTATGCAACCGGAGCCGGCGTGGATTGCGTGGAACTTGCGGAGCATTCAACAGTTGAGATTTTGCTGTGTGTGGAATTCCACGTTCCTGAATTGGGAGGCATTTTACCATTTTTTTATTTCTTTTTTGTTTACATACTACTGCTTTTTAGGCTGTTGAAGTTGGATCTTTTAATTTGCTCCGTCGACCCTGTATCTGCCTTGGATATCGAGATGCAACTTGATACCGTTCCGAGGTATCGAAACTTTCCGAACCCGAGACGAGCTTAATCATTTCGGTTTGTACAATGTCAATGAAACGACGTCCAATGCACTTGAACGGGCTGTGGTCCCATTTCCCAGCAAAGAAAGTGTTCAAGTTTGTGCGGTTTGGCGCGAAATCACTTTCTCCGCCAGGATAATGCTACCCACAAAGGAATTAATCACGTCTCGTCGCTTGAGTTTCATGATCGTGGATCGTCATCTTTGAGGACTCTGCTTAAATGTTCGAAAGCCTCTATCCCCTTCAGGGACGACGCAACAACAACAAAAAACTACCCAGTTTTTACCGATGAGTATTATCCATGCGTATTTAGTAACAATTCAGTAAGTTGTAAAAAAAACTTTCAGGCACGTAGAATAATAATTAGTGGAGATTATAGTTATAGACATAAGATACGGTTCTTTTGTGCGTCGTCTCTAAAGAAAGGCAAAAATTGGCCTTCTAGACGAGAATACACCCTTAATTCTTCTTGGCGATGTTTTAGGGCCACAAGTGCCGCGAATAGAATTGTAATACCTAGGTATGTCTGCGGCGAGGGTGGAAGACGCGAAACGGGAAAACTGTTTTCAGATACTCTCTCTGATTAAAGCGATAGAAATAAAAATTCAAGTGGCGCAAGGTTTTGGAAAGTGCCACTTTGCAAAATGAACTCCGAGCTTCATTTGTCTTCAAAGTAAGCATTCGGCAATTCTCAGCCCCCGCATTCGCTGTCTCCCAAAAACTATCGTCGTGAGAACCAGCCAACGTCATTCAAAGTATCAATTGTACAACATTTGGGAAGGCTTCCTATTTGAAGTCAAATCAAGTGCGCGGTCGAAAGTTCAATACAACTGGAAGTTCTCCTAGAAATAAAAAAAAACTTCGAATCTAAACTGTGGATGGTAGCCACAAACGGGACAAACCCTCGATTACTTCCTTCCCCATCAAGAACTCCGGCCGTTCCCTCAGATGTCCTTTGCGAAGCGTATAGAATCAGCTCCCAGCGCGAGCGAAGATCCTCCCCTGGTTTCGGCCCAATATCACCCGGCCGAAAAGCAACAACCAAAGTGCCGGCAATTGCAACAATAAGCTGGCCGTCAACGAGCAAAGTTGATTGCCGTACGGCATCAATAGGGCAGCCTCCTTTCTCTCCGCGCGTCACATGCTAATTCACGATCAGCCGTAATTGTCTCTTCTCCCCGATGACGGAAGATGGAAAGCAAGATCGAATCTCCTTGAAGAGAGGCGGAGAGAGCGACGCTTATGGTTCTCCAAGCTTATCAGTTCGTGCCGGGCAGCCGTGCAATGCGTTGCCTCGTCTTGCAGTTTCATCGTGGCTCCGATTTCATGCGTGGCATACACACACCCCCTCGCGGAATATATGTGCCGGCTCTCTGACTTCCGTTGATCGTCCAGGGACCACCGCGAACCGGCTACCTTCGTGCGACCATCCTCAAGGATTTTGGTGCTGCTTCGCGTTCGGCGCCAGTGGAGGAAGCTTCTTCGCCGGAATCTGGTAACACGTGGGCTATTGCGCGTGCCAAGCTTTTCGAGAACGCCCACCGGCATGCGTACCTGGTGGTAGCAGCCAGGGCTTTTAGAAGTCTAGGGCATATGACCGAGCAAGCTATCGTATTAATAAATGGGGAATTTTATGCGGTACCATGGGGTGTAAGAGGGGAAGTGTTGTGGACTGTGTTTAGAAACAGGGGTGATGTATTTTTAGCCCTTGGGGATCGTTTGGTGTTCAGAGAGACACACCTGTGATTAAGTTTTGTCCCTCAGATGGACGCGTTGTGGATCGTAACAAAAATCTTCTCAAATTTCTTTAAATGACTATATATATATATGTTTAAAATTGGGCATTTAGTGGTGGTGTGTCTGTAATAAATTTTGAAATATAACATTAGATGCATTCGCAATGGGCAGCAGTTGCCTGTGAGTGTACAGTGGACGGTTCTAGTTGTCTGTCTTATCTGGCGAGGAAATACTATTCTTTTAGTATGGTGGTGATACGATCTCTCCATTGTGCACGATTTTACTCGTCAAAAATTGAAACAGATATATATGACACCGATAAAAAAATATTGAGAGGGCTTCGTCGTGCTTCATATACATACGTTACTGGGAATATAATTGCATCACTTTCAAAATTACGTAGTACAGAGAATTAATTGTAAAATGATTTGTATCCAACTTGTTTCGCTCCAAAATAGTGAGCTACAACTTTTTACAATATAATACCAATGATAAGAGTGTTTAATATTCGAGTGACGCGATAAATATTTCCATTACTGTATCTGTATCTAGAAAATAATTAACTTGATCGTATGAAATATCCCGGAAGATCAGTTTTTTAACAGTTCATGGCTGATTTGTGTCGTTCCAATATGATTTCAGTTTAAACAACGTATCTATTAATCACACGCTTGTAAAATATTCATTTGAAAATATCCTTAAGCGGTCATATGCCTCAGCTCGTCCAGAAAGGGTTAATGAGAAATACGTGAACTCTGTTAACGTGTCGGTACAGTTTCAGCAGTATTTTACAAAGGTCCATTGTAAAACGGACACTCGAGCTTATCTTATTTTTCATTTTAAATCGCGAGGGCATTGCATTTATTGCATTATGATGTGCATTACGAAAACGAGGAAGCTTATTATTTCAAAGGGGGACTGGGTCTTCTATTTTTTATCCGCTTTAATAATACTTCAGAACATTACGAGTTTGTCAGGGTCGACGTACTTAGTGACCGCATACTTGTGTTGTTTTCGCGTGACTTCGGAAATCGTAGGGAAATGGAAACCTAGAGAAGGGAGCATAATTTCTCATAAAACATGCATTCCCCAATTATCATTACGCTTCTACGTTCCCAGGTCTGGTACTCGATTTCATTTACATACTATGTACTTTTATTTCGAACGTCACGAACCAATTATTTTCCATATTTATTTTTGCTCCGCTTCATTGCCATGCCTACTCATTGTCAGTCTTGACACTCTTTTCATTGACAACGCACTTCGTCGACGAACACAAAATTTGATTCGTATCTGCCTAAGGGGGAATTGTAATTAATATTTGTAATTAATTCTTTACGATTAACACGCAGCAGCATATACCAGAAATATAACAACGCACGTTCTCGAACACATAATTCACAATAAACTTGTGTTGGCTTGTGATAACGACAGAAACACCAGCGCTTATTCTTTTCGATAACATTTATTATAGAAGAAAGTATAAAAGTGCAAAAGTATATCTTCCATATAAATCGCACGACCGGCATATATAAAATTAACACATACGATATGAAAATATTTATTGGCAATAAGTAGCGGCCGCATAAATTGTTTATAAAAAGAAACGAGAAACAAACGAAACATCTCAGTAACGCGAGTCGCGCTGATAATACTTTAACGATGATAATACTTCAACGATGAGACATCTTTGCGGCACACTTACGAAAGCAATTGTTCGTGAACGCGGCGATGAAGAAACTAAGCAAACAATATCTAGGATAATAATACTAATTCCACTGTGCAGCGTGAGCTTATAGTCCATCGTTATACTATAAAATATTAAATTATTCACCATACAGTAACTTTTATTAAAAAAATATCACATTAATACTTTGAAACGCGAAACGTCAATTACAAAAAAAAAATAATACCCTTCGACTATCCTATATCTCCTTTCCTATTTCAATAGTCTATAAAACGTGTCCACTACAGTCGGAACAAAATGAAGTGGCCGCTGAAGTGGACACTCCCTCCACTTCTTTGTAACTGAGAACGTTGGCATTTTGTCTTTTAAATCCAGTGTTATTCGCGGACAGGGCTTCCTACGTGCAATTCTTCCCCATTACACGTCATAATTTGCATAAGGTAAATAAGGTCACGGCTATAACGTGGTATCAATTAAACTAGAAAACAATTTAATAGTCACCTTCCAGGATACGCGATTCTCTCCAGCTTTTCAACTAAGCCTTCTTGTCGCCGTAAGTTCGTACGGTTCTTGATAGATATATCTCTTATAACTAATATTATTTATAACATAAATTAAATAAAAAAACATTTCGCCCGTTAACAAGTGGCAGCGGGGTTGGGGAGGGGGGAGGAGAGTATCGCTTGAAATGCACGTAGGAAGAAGCTGCCTCGTTGTATAATGTTGATGCCTAAGAAAATTTAAGCAGTGCATGGGAAAGTTCACAAGCTCCAGAGCTTAGAATGCCCAGCACTAAGGGGCGGGGCGAAGTGAACTGGTGGGGGAATCTAGTTGGAGTGGTGGGGAGCAAGATCCTCAACCACCCAGGACGGCCAACAGATTTTGTTCCGATCAGACGTATACGACGTCGTACGGTGTAGGAGAAGGGGAATACTTATACTGGGTTCCAAGCTAAGTGACGTCATATATGCTAGTACAGATCGGGCAATATAAGTCTGCCTCCGAGCGGCCGCTGAGTAAGCCGTGAGTCAACCGCGCGTGCGACTCGCAGTGGTGGGAGAACACTTACGGCTCTCCCCTTCCGCTACGAATAGTTTGCGGGGGACCCACTTTCCGGCAACGCTGCGTGCGCGAGAGTTCGACAGTCGGCGTTCTTTTGATTCGATTCGAAAAACATACCGTCGCACACGCATTAGTATCACGCTTAACCCGTTACTTTGTATGATACTCGTCCGTATGCGGTCGCATGTTTTTCGTACGCACTGTGTACTCAGCGGCCGCTCGGAGGCAGAGCTACATTGCGCGTACTGTACGCGTACTGGATCGCCTGGCAACCCTGGTTCCGACTATAATGGCACTGTTATTCCTAGTCTACGCTCGTCGCCCATTGCTTCTATTACAGTCTATTCATCTGTGTCGTTGACTAGATCTATTACGGTTGGTCTGTTGCCCCTATTCTCCGTTCCGCCGGAACACGGCACAAGAAAACGATTAACAGATCCCTGCACCGTCTCCGTATTATTGTTTATCTCGAACGACTCGTTGTAGTAGTTAATCCCGTAACGATGCAACACTTCCATCGGGACATTGATGTTGCTATTAAACATCATCACGTTCTCCTTCACGCTGTCCGTTATGCATACCCTGCTCTGGCTCGACTTCTGCACCTTCGCGAGCAGCTCTTTCGTGCTGGAGACGTAGTTCTCGTTCGCGAGACTTCTGATAACGTTACCGTCGAAGCTCGGCTGCGCCGTAGCTCTCTTCTTTCGCCTCCCGGATTCGTCGTTTCCGTTGCCATTCCACGCGTCAGATTTCCCGGCAGCTCGTCTCCTCTTCCTTGCTGGCTCCGCGGTATCCCCCCTCTCGAGCAAGTGCCATCCTTGCTCCTCCATTTGCAGCATGTCCCTGATAGCGTCGCGCAACAGCATCTCCTGCTCGCTGCGATTCGGCGACTCGTGGTTGATTCCTTCGCTAATAGCCTGGCCCCGAATGATTCGCAGAACCTCCTGCACATCGTCATCGGCATTCCGCTCGGCGACGAGCGGCGGTGTCGGATTTCGCTGTTGCGAAGGAATCGGAGGACGGTGTTGTTGGATTTTATTCGCGGGTGGGGTGTCATTATACGACACGATGATTGGTCTGATTATCGGGACTATTACTGGGCTGGTTGCACCCGAGTTCTGAAGGCTCTCATTCTCAAACAGCCTCTCCTTGGGATTCTCGTTAGCATTGATGTCTTTCTCAGGGAACTGTACAGTCTGCTCTGACGAAATGCCACTGTCGTCGCTCATGATTCCAGCATTGTCATGACGAATAGAGCTGTAGCTAGTAACCCAGGAATTGTCATTCAAGTCGCTAACTGGCGACAGATAATGCGGAGTGGATAGTTCATCTGGGTTACCGTCTCTGAAACAGAACATGCCGGCGGTGTCGTTCTGCTCGACAATTTGCGTTACATTCGACGGAGAGGCAGGGGCACCGTTGACTTTCTCGTCCGTGGACGTTGCGCATGACTCCGCCAGCCAGTCCGAGTCGGGACTTCCCTTGTTCGTCGCACTTCCCTCGCAATCGGTGTCCTTACTTGCTACAATGTTGCCGGCCAAATATTGATTCGTGCTGTTTACCACATTCATACTCGACGTGCAACACTGACAAGGACTATTATCCAATACAGGGAGATCGATACGTGGAGCGGCACTTTCGCATTTTCTCATGATTAATTCTTCGACACGGTGCGTGGACTCGGTCTGCGTGGCTATGTCGGTGCTGGTGTGTACCCTCAAATGTTTTCGTTTCATGGCTCTCCGTGCTACGACTTCCGCCCCTATCCTTAAGGTCAACCGTAACTTCCCGCTCGACTTTGTCCCAGGACTCTTCCCCGTGGCAATGGTCGCCTCCTCGGCAGACTTCGGCGATGCCTCCCATGCTCGGCTGTTATCCCTGGCACAGCTAAGATCGCTGCTGACGACCAACTCGTTCGTTTGATACTGAACGTGCCTCGAAGCCTCGTGCGCGCTCACGTCCGTTACGCACTTGAAATATTTTCCACATATTCTGCACATCGCCCCTGGAACGACGACACTACAGTCACGCAACTTCACCTCACACGGCACGTTAATCTTCTTCGTCTTGTGGACACCGTCCAGCGTGGTGTACCCGTATTGGCATCGCTTCATTTGAAGGCCCATGCTGCGAAAGAACGCTTCCTTTCCGGTTATCGCCGTGTCGCCGACATCGTGCGCCGGTGGGAGATGATTTTCGCCGCGGTTGCTGCTAGTCCTCGGCGAGTAACTGTTTGGATCCGCAGCACTGTGGCAGTCCCTCGGCATACGTGGCGCCATCTGCTAACGGTCAGTGACCCCTGTAAATAAACATCAAAAACCTGTCGTTGTATTGATGTTCCTTTTCACTTTTGTATCCGCTAACGGCTAGTACGCTGCTGAGTGGCCGACACTTGGCAGAAATAGTTCAGATTAACTCTGGTGGGAAATGTTACTAAATTTCTTAGGAGAGGTAGAGCGTCTCGATGGGAAAAAAATAGATCTCGATCCTTAGGTGTGAGAACAGTTGTGCCCGGAGAATATCTTTTATTCGCGGTGGTAGGCGAATTTCGTCGCACCTCCGATTTTACGCTTCACTGAGTTTTATTGCTTTCGGCGCTCGAGAATAGAGGACCGGGGATAAAATGTTCGACTGGCCATTAAAAGGGAAAAAAAGTCAAGTTAAGCATTTCTGAGCGGATATTCACGAAAGTGGTATCAATCGGCTTTTTGTGCTTTGCCGATGAAGATGACACCAAACTGGACATAATTCGGAGTATAATTAAGGAAATTACATGAATAATTGATTTTCTGAATTTAAAACGAAGTTTGTGAAACATAGTCCGATTGAGGTCGTGTTTGGGATCATTTTCATCACAGAAATCTATGGAATCGAATGGTATCATCTTCGCGAAGGAAATGAAAAATATAAAAATTTCAATGTGCCAGTAGTGTGGGTATTTCACATTTGGCTGCGCGACACCCGTTAAATTTCGCCGCTCGTCGCGCATGCGTGTCAACGGTCGCTCGGACGATTTTACTAAAGATCAAATTCTTTAGTGACGGGAATACGCCTTTAAAATTCGCAACAGTACTGGAGGGGGCAGTGGAAGGGGCATCCACGAAAAGTCGGGCGTCAAGTAAATTTAAGTAAAAATGTGAGATAATCTTTCGTCTTATAACTTCAAAACTAAAAGCAACACTCAAACAATAAATGTAGCGTGTCCTGTAGACAAAGCATGTCTGTGCCTGAGATGACCTTCGGACCGGGAGCGTAACCACAGTGAGCGTGTATATGGAGTCCGGAATGTGTAAATAATAACAGAATTGTAACGTGCCTGGCGAGCTTTGGGCTAGTATAACTTCGAATTGCGTCGAGTGAGAACTGAGAAAGTGGTGCCACTCGAGAGTGAGTTCGAATAATCAATAAAATAATCCTTCAGTCAAACTTTAATATAATCGTTCAAATCTACTCTGTCTACTTCATTCATTCCACGATCCAACATCAGGACCCAGTATTCACGCCAAAAAATTGCCGTTGTGTGCCCGACAGAACCTACCCGAGGTTATTTTTTCATTGTTTCGACATGAAAAGGTACCACATACCCATGTAAGTCGGACTATTTTGAACGAAGTTGGGTTTAAATTCTGCAAATTAATTTTATACGTAATTTAATTACAATCCGAATTGTGTCCGGTTTGGTACCATTTTCGTCGGGAAAACACAAGGAATCAATTGGCCACTTTTGTAAAGATCCGATGAGAAAGTTGAAATTCCAAGGAGCTTGACATTTTTCACTTTGTTATGGCTAGTGCAACATTGTATTTCCGGTATCCTATTGTCGAGAGCCGAGCGCTCGGTTGGGAAGATGCCCGCAAAAAATGGTATGTGGGAGGATTTTGTATCAACCTAACCGAGGTAAATTTATCACATTAACCGGGCACAACTGTATATTTCATAACGAAATGATAAACACTTCGTAAAACAGGGAAGATATTAACGATATTAATTACGTTAATACGCTTTTACGTCGTATGGTCGGATGATATATTGAAAAATCTCTGGGCGGACTGGCACAGTCTGGTCCATTGAAGATAAATAAGTGACTCATCCAGAGAATCAAGGACGGTAACTACCCGGTGGACGCGAAAACCGAAGTTAAGCTTGCAAGTTAGAAGAAACGTAATTGGAAGTAAAGAAAAAATTCTAGTTATGCATATTTCTTTTAATTGAATTTAAAAGTAGTAGATATTAATACACATGCAGAGAATTAAGTATCACAATGCATAAAACAGGGTCAGAGATATATGCGAACTAAAAATAAGATGTAATCGAAATGACTAAGTAAACAAAATACTGTAAAATCACAAATGTACAGATACTACCAGAACGAAAAAATGTAAGTACACAAACGCTAGTTAAAATTAATTAAATCGTTTTATTTGAAAGTTTATTTTATAGAGAAGTAAATGCAAGATTTTGCTAAGGTGTCAAAAACACAAAGGTGGATTTTGTAAGTAAACTTTTCTATATAGAAATTATTTTAAGGTGGTTAAAGAAACCCAAAATTGTTATCTTATTCTTATTTTAATTTTATAAAAAGCAAAAGAATCTCTCGCCTGCAGTGACCACTTTATAAAACGCAGATAGCTTTCTTTGGATAAGTTAGAAAATTAAATCGCTCACGATAAAATACGCTGAGAATCCCCGATCACAATATGCAGATCCTTTATCCCCTAATTTGAATCTATCTCATGGTACAAGTTGCAGGAGAACGGATGAATCGTTTCTTAGCAACCACCAGAGGGAACGATGTTGCGCACAATCCCGCTGTAAACAACCCAACGGCCAGTGTTGCATTCGCTATGACGCAATTCCAGCGTTGCCAGGCACTTATCTTATCCCCACTATCGCGACTACACGCCCCGCTCCTCGCTACATTTAAAGCGAAAATCACTCCCGAATAATGATTGCAATTACCAAACCACGTTTTGTTATTTCACACCTTCAGTTCAATTCGGCGTGCCACTGAAAACTGAATGTTTAGTAGGCTCAAGAACACAATATGGCAACACTACGCAGCTGCAGCGAAACGATCCGATAAGACCCAAGGGGCTCCCCCAATGGCGAGCAAGGTTGTTTACGACCCGCCCAATCACCGTCGACGCTATACCCGGAGTGCCCTCACTCACACTACAACGCGAACCCCTACCCCTCCTGGTGGGCGACTAGCCGTGTTCTTCAACAACCGGAATGTCGAACGCAGCACATTTTGTAACTAAGAACCCACAAAATACGTTTGTGCAAAGAGTGTCTCGTTCAAAATTGCAGGAAACTTTGGGACGAAAAAGGTCCCGTCTGTTACGTTCACCGTATTTCTGATATTTGTACAAGAATCAAAAGGGGTGGGGGAGGTGTTATTCAAAAGCTGGCTGAGGCTTTATTTAGAACGATGGAGGAAAGTGTTTAGAACATGTGCGTTTATTTATATCCCCAGTACGAGGGGAATATTGCAAATTTTAAATACTGAATGATGACTGTAAATATAATTCGTGTTTACGAAAGAGGAGAAATGTTTATGTAAATTAAGATTTATACGCATTGGCAATTGATGGATGTTTAGAATGACGTGTAGGTTCATTTTATGTAGACGTAATTGGTATCCTATTTCTTTTTAATTTTTCAAACTTGTATTAATATTTGCTTATGCTGATGGGTTAAGTAAATGATTAATGTATGAGTAAGAGGAAACGTTCAGGTTTAAACAGTATGTGATAAATGAGGGAACTTTTTATTTTGGATTAAATTGTGCGCCTTATGCGGCTCATTGTCAGTTGAAAATCGCTGGGAATGCGCTATGTCAGACTAAATACGTCCTCGCCATAAAAAACTTGTATACATATACAGTCGATATGTATACTGTATATAGAGACATGTGACACCGAGGATAGAAATTGCTGACGCAAAAGAAGATAACATAACGCCACTTCATGGATATATAACTTTACACATTTTACGCAGTTGACTATTAACTACAAATATTTAAACTTGCGAAATCAAAGAAATGCGAATGGATTTCATACGGAAACAGCTGTGCAAATGAATCTTTTGATCACATTTTGAAGCATCTTTATTTTCTAAATATCGTATCAGCGATAAATATCATACAAATGTTAGATTATTGACTTAGGTTTTTAGAAATGTTGCACATTTTAATACCCCATTAAATCGAATGTAAAAATGTGTACCAACACGGTCCTGTGGCGCAACGGATAACGCGTCTGACTACGGATCAGAAGATTCCAGGTTCGAATCCTGGCAGGATCGATATCTTTTTTCCACGTGGAAAATTGTTTTTTTTATCGAAAGCACGAAAGCTTAATCTACTTACAGGAATAATATCATTTTTACGATTACTTAATGCGATTGATAAAATCAAATATAGTTTCTGTACGGATTAATATGAATATCAAGCACAATAATAATATACCGAAGGATTATTCTGTCCGATAACATTTATATTGATATTGTTTCGGCAGAAGAATATTTGTATGATTCCCAGAAAATAATTTGCCCCTGCAATTCGAAAACATTCACGTCTGAAAAAGTAAGGAGACCAAACACTTTGGCTGACGACACATGCATGCGGTCATCCTTCTTTCGTCCAAATATGTAGGTACACTGCCGTTCAAAAATACTCGGCGGTACAACAATTAAATATTACACAGTCAGTTGAAAGCAAATCTGTTTTTTGTGTTACACTAACATGCGCTGAAACGAATCTCGATGCTGATACCGTCGAAAGAAATTCACAAATCAAGCCAAAACATGATTTCCAGGCAGAAGGAACCCCACAGGATACGACCTTCCTACATTGTAATGAATTGCGACGCATTTCTCTTAGAAATTATGTCGAAAAACAGTTCCTAACGTTACAAACTCTACTTGGGTCTCAGCCAGAGCCGAACCGGCAGTTTTGACTTTTTTCTTAAAATAGACCCTGAAATAAGAATTTTACAGAAATTCGTCCGTTCGTGGGGCTAAATGGAGTTAAAACAGATGTGGAGAAAATAACACGTATTCGTCGTGACAATACAACAAAATGTGTACATACACAGGTGGGCAAATAGTTTTGAAGGGTACTGTATACATATACCAATGTTTACCTACTGTTCATTAAATGATAAAAAAAGTGGGATAAGAAATTGCAGTCGTTGCGCGAGTCTTGCGTATCGTCCATCCACCATGACAACATTCAGTGGACTTTGTTATTATGTATGTACTATGTATGTATCTACTAGCGACTAAGTATTACATTGTAAGTGCATACATTAAAAATTACATTTCACAGCATAGAACTTCACATAGGCGCTTAAAAGGAAGTTGTGCTTAGCATTAAAATGGATGGAAACTACAATATCCTCGGTTAAATTACTACTTAATATGTAATGATTATTAGTATGAAATAGTAAGCAACTTAACTACGTAATATACATAGTATAATATACGACTAACGATTTTTATCGAAACGTCAGCTTTTTGCGTTTTGTTGGAAGCGCAGAATAATAATGGATGTAAGAAATCTGTGCGATAGAGCTTGTTAGTAACGGTAATTAGCAGAAACACGTTACGAGTTCATTACCCTTTTTTCGTATTTAATATTCAATCTCTTTATATGTAGTACCTAATAAAATTAATACACTGTTCTTTCCACAGGGTTAACTCGACCTGCGAATGTACTTCTCAATATGGATATTCGTGCTTGTGCAATTCAGATGTGTTCGTAAGTCTCTTTTATTTTAAACATGTACCATTTAAAACGTACGTAACAGTCAACGTGGAGCTAAATGTATGTATCTTTTTAACACATGCTTAAATAATGGAATGCCTTTCGACATAAAAGACCCCGTTCTTTACGACAGTACCTGTTTGAAGAGGGATATAAACTAGTATAAAGGCACAAAGGGGCACGGGCCTGTTTTTCAGAAACCATCGACTGAAACTTTCTGCAGCCAGATGTTGGCAAAAGTTTTGCCAACAATGTCAGAACCTAAAACTGCACGTGTTGCAGGTATATATTGGGCACGTGCCTCTTAACTTGCACGCGGCGTTTAAAAACACACGGTAGAATTTGATCGCAAAAACAATTGAATTTATTCCGATAGGAGCTCGATTATCCGGATTGATGCGATTACAGGGTGGCCGGATAATCGAGTTTCTTGGATAATCGAGCAACTTACATTATAACTAAGTTTCGCTTGAAAATTATTATTCTGTACATATGTTTCAATCATTCGTCTTCCAATGTACTTTTCCAATCTTTCTGCAAAATTGCATGTTGCGTTTACGTAACGCGCAGTTGCGAAATTGGGTTCACTGAAAATCTGCACATCAAGTGCGACGCAATTCGATTTCCTAATTCATGCAAGCATTTTGCATACGACGACAGTCTGCCCTTCTCCAGGTTGCATTACTTTATATCAATTAAAGGGTGCATAATCGAAGGAAATATGATATTGCCAACGAAGAATGCATAAATATCAGAGGTGAATTTGTGCGTAGACAAATTTTTGGCGAAAGAAATTGATAAAGGTTTAAACACAGAGGCGTGAGGCAAGTTTAAAACCAATATCAATCTTTTTCTCACGTAGCAAATTAGTAATAAAATATTAAGTAGACCGTGATGTTGATTTTATTTTAAAATTGTCTCAATTCTTTTAAATTAAAATATTTGATGATATTTCACGGAAAGGGTAGCGGGCAGGGCCGGGATAAGATCTTTGGAGGCTCTAAGCACTTAAAAGATTTTCAGGCCTCCTTATACAGGGTGATCACTTCAACGCAATGTACGATTTCTGTGATGTTTCCGATAATTTGATTAAAAAGTGTTTCTAACAAAAGTTAGATTTTAAAATTCCGAAAATTTCTATATCGTCCTCCTTTCTCCCGAAGCCCTACGCTCGTGCTTATTTTGTTTATTGCTTAATCCAGCACTGGTGGCAGACGCTGGTTAGCCTAGAAGCGCTAGATCTCCATATCCATCGCTGATAAATATTCTTTTTCATTTGCTTTTATCTATTCGAATATATCTACTTTATTCGGGTGGCAAGATCCTTTGCTCCGAATTATCAGACCATGTAAAATCGTGTAAAAGCTCGGCAAACATTAGGGCGCGTCCTTAAATTACGTGAGGGTAATTTTGGCGAATTATCACCCCCTCCCACCCCCAGTATAAAAACGCGTAAGATTTGATATTCCAACCCCCTCCTTACGTAATAGTTTTACTTTTAATTTGTTCAGTTATTAAAATTCTTTTAAAGGTATAATTCATTTATATAATTCATTTAACTCGGTTTCAGGAAATTTAAACTAAAACTACTTTTCTGCAACATTAATGATAGAATTTGTATTTATTGATAATTAGGTTAAAAATATTACGTAAGACGCTACCTGACATCCCTCCCTCCCTTGTAAGAAACCGTAAGAAATTCGCGACTCCCTCCTCCCCCCAAAATCCTTACGTAATTTAAGGAAGACCCCTTATCGTAAAAGGAAACGCGCGATTATTGCATGTGATCTTGCATGGTGTCGTTCAATTTATACTGTCGTGAGAATGGAGGCATCAGCAACGTTTGATCGGAATGACTGAAGCAGAAACTTATTGGCTTGTGTAACAATAGGGCATTTCATCTTAACGATCTCACTATGCACTGTCACGCCACAGGCGTGCAATTATCGTATGCAGCTCTCAGCTTTTAGCGCTTTTATTGCAACTTTCAACCCTTTCACATGCTCTACACATTTTTTCTTTATATTCCTCTACATACTTTTTACCATCCTCACAATGGTAAATGCTTTTATTCTTTCCATTTTATTCGTAGCAATCTTGGCGATCTTAAAAATTCACGCTCGACACGTTCCGCGCAACGGTGGAAATTTCAGGATCTTTGGTAGGGTTATGCAAAGTGATGAGAAAGTAGATGGCGATATTCGATTATTGAATATTCAAATTATTATAATTATTGAATATTCAAATTATGATAAACGGGGAGAAATGATAATGACCTGAATATTCAATTATCGAGGATTAATACAGAAGTTTATTTCGCGTTGTGCATTGCTGCAGTTGTGGATGAAAATGGCCCAGCGCCCAATGGAATAATGTTACTAACTTTCCCAGAGTATGCTTCGGGGGAAGAAAGCATTTTAGATTCGCCACGAGGTCCATGCGAGGGTTACAAACACGGCGAGGACGATCTTCAGACTTTCGACTTCATCAGCAAGCTGAAGCTGGACCTTCTAGAGACCCATTACGGAGGCGTGACGCGTGTCAGAGGTAGCAATCGCATGCAAATTGCCTACCGATTGGAGAAAGACACCGATATCACTTTACCCACAAAGTACGCTTCAACGTTCTACCCCTTGAGCGGTGCTCGCTACTCTCCCGGTTGAATCGCACAAAGGTCGGGTGAACTGTATCGCGTCCCTTTTTCTTTTTACTGGACCTCGACAGAAACATACTTCCGAACGGATTGCCAGAGAAATTCAGCGCAGTGTGCACGTTCAGAGCCAGGAAACTGCCAAAGTATACTTGGCATATTATCAGGATCGTCGACATGGAAAACGAGCCCCAGTTTTTGATCGCTCTGAACCCAAAAACTCTGACCCTGGACATCTCGGCGAAGGACGAGGAAGGGGGCCTGCGGACAACCTCGTTCTCGGCTGATCGTGTGAGTAGAACTCGCCCGGCCAACTTTTTCTCTTAAATCACGCGACAGTGATTTGTGTTATTACGATAGCCGAATTCGAGGTTTGAGAATGTAAGAGATCCTTACAACAGACTTCATACACGCGTACACTTACGACCTGGTTCCGTAGAAGTGCAAAGTACAAGTCTTTGGTTTGTCTGTGATTTGGTCCTCTCGCTAGCAAGGCCAGCCCGAGAATGCTTTTTGCAATCCTGCATTTCCTTGCGTAAAGATCGATGGGCTCCCGCATTATTCCCAGGATAACTCTGCTTCCCATCAAAATGCCAGGAGAGAGTCCTATCCTTCCTTGCCTTTCTCAAGTGTCCACATCTGGGTACCACTTGTGACGAAGGCGACGCTGCCGAGGAACGTCCATCGTCGCCGTGGCCTTTCGTCTCGTCAGCTGGGCCACCCGTGAAATCTGCCGAACCTTTCCTTCTATAGCACCCTGCCTTTTGTTTCTATTCCTGCTATTCAAGATTCCCTTCTTATTTACTCGTCCTCCTCTGTTAACCGGGCAAGACGAGCGTTAACTCGTTTGAAAATGTCAAAGACGAGTTAACTCGTCATTTGAAAATGGCCAGGACGAGTTAAACTCATGATTTGAAAATGTCGAAGACGAGTTAACTCGTCTTTACTAATTTATTACTGCACGCACAGGAAGCCTTCCCGCTTAAGAAACTTCTCGTTCAGAGTTTAAAAATGTGGAACGACGATTGTTCCCTGAAATTCCTGCTGCATTTCACTTATTCATGCCGAATTATTGCTGGCTGCCGATGCGTTCCGAAGCAATCGACATGCACACACGACGAAACGCAGTCCAACGTACGGAAGCGAAGCGCATCTCGGCTAATCTCGAGCGCTGTCAACTCGTGCCTCGTTTATAAAGCGGGCCTCTCTTAAAAGTGTCATCGACGATTGCGTGACGATTAAAACAGCTGTGCGGGTATGATCTACGAAGCCTGGAACTCCGGGCGGACGTGCCAGGTCGATCCTCCGGCGAATATCAATCGCGAGACGCGCGGGCGTATGAATTACAGCAGGCCTGTCGCGGCACGTGGAAATCGTGTCAGCGAACGTTGCGTAAACGCCGCGCGAAATGGTTTAGAGGTTTTGTCAGGGCATCTGGGCGACGCGAAAGAAGCAGCCCACGGTGCAAGATCGAAGAGACTGATGAGAACGCCATTCTTCCTGACATTCGTAACCCCTTGGAATTCGCCGACCCCTACCACTCGCCAGCAAATATTTCCCAAGCCTCGAACCCCTTCCTCCCACTTCCTAATTCTTGTGCCTATCGACAAGTGGCGAGCTACCCCAGCCCCTGCGCCAAACGATACTAGGGTGAACCCTTCGTCGCTGAAGCTGATTCACCTACCATAAAACAGCTTTCTAAGTCCCAGACTAGGCGTATCTCCCTCGCCACTAACAGCACAACCCTTTAAAAGGCCGCTTACACTTCCCTGGCTAATTCAGTTTCAATTCTTGCCAGTTGTGGGACAAGTCGAAAGGGTAGACTGAATCCCATACCAGTTCAGTTCAGTAGATGAAGATTCGTCGGAATTTGTACTTTTAATTCATAGAAATCCATGGCTGCTTTAGAAATTTCGAGCGTATAACGACGAAGACATTAGGGGTGTACGAGTATCCGGAATTTACGAGCTGAGCTGAACTCGGTCCGATTATTTCAGCCGAATCGAGCCTTCGAATTTTTCCAGCAGCTTGAAATATTTACGAACCGTTTGGAGAAAGTGCGTGCTACTTGAAAAACTGAAACGGCCGAATATTTATCACTTCGAGTTACTTAAATTTTTTAAATACTAGAATACGTGCGAATAGATTTCGCACTTTCGAGTTAATCGTAAATATTCGAATTACTCGATTATTGTTATTATTATAAACGGGAAAATCCCATAGTTTACAGTAATGTACAACCACTCGAACTTACGCAGTCAACTCAATTATATTAGTTTATACTAAATCTTGACCCCGTAAGTGACCAGACTGCCCATATTCGAATTACTCGAATATTTCTGTATTTAATATCAAATACTCGAAGTAATTGGAGCACCTAATTCGAAAATTTTCCAGCTTAAGATTTATCTCCAAGTAATTCGAAGTCTTGCGAGGGCTCGAATCTTCGAGCCGTTTGGGCATTTCAAGTAGCGCACATCTTTTCAAATAACTCGTCGATTTCAAGCAGCTCGGAAAATACAAACGCTTGTAACGTATTCGAATAAATCGGAAGACCTACTCGTGCACCCCTAAAAGATATCCCGTGATAGGAAGATGATACCGATATCGTTTGCGCGTGCATCAGCCCTCGATGGGCAAAACTGCAACGGCGAAAATGTTGAGACGCTTGGTTGGCACAGATGTTCGACAAGAACTGGCACAAGATTAATATCGGGGCGTTCAAGGACAAGATGATGGTGTACATCGACTGCGAGTACGCTGGCACGCAGGCGGTGAAGCCTCGAGGACCGATGAAACCGGATGGCGAGATCTCGATATCGAAGATGTCCCAGAGCAAGCTCACTGTACCGGTAAGTTCGATCGCGCCTCTGAAATTGCGCGCGTACATTGTGTACCGAGCGGCGGCCGATAAGATCAACAGCTTTGTCCACCCGACAACTCGGTGCTCATTAGTCAATTTCAATCGACCACGCAATTATCGGCGACATAGTATCCACTGGCAACGGTCTACTATATTCTTCACGGATTTCTGGTCTAATTAGGAAGAAGGAAATCACATTCCTCTGGACTACTAATGAACGCTAATAGGTTTTTGCTAGAAAATACTTATGTTCGATGTCGGGAAGCGAACTATAAATTAATTATCACTTCTTTGCTAACAGAAACTGAGGTTTTTCTTGTACAGTCGTAAACTGGAAGGCAGCTCATAATTTAAGCCACTATATACTACTATTACTCACGATCAGAAATCATGGGAAAGTTCCATGCAAATACTCCACCGAAGTATAGTCATTTCTGCATTTCAAATCCACTTGGTATATTTTACTTCAATTAATCAGTTCAGCAACTTAAATCGTCGGATCTCGAAAGTAAATCGAAAGGGAGTATAACTCTGCTGAACCCACCCCTGAATTGGATTTCATTTATTAGAACAGCGAACTCGACTAAACATGAGTTTAACCATTCTTTTCATTGTCCCTGGCAATCTGTTACTCTACATTTTAAATCATTCAACTCGTCTTGAGAAGCATACTCACTTCTCCCCGCATAGAAGGGGCTGAAGTTTACAGTCGACATAGCGCTGTTGCGTAACCACAAGGCCGTATTCCACAGAACGCTTCGATGAAGGGTTCTCGGAAGGCTCGCGGCATCAATTTCAACAAAGTCCACGAAGGAATTTGCTTGCGCTAGGACAAGTTCGCGTGCCCGGATTTCGCGGAAGCCTGTGACGCAGCGCCCGCGGGGGATGCTCGCGTTCGGCCGCGAGGCTGGCCTACCCGTCGCGCGCAGCAATTAAGAAGCACTTAATTAATAAACACTTTGTAATGAACGAGGCTAAGACGTAACTGGGACAAGCTAGATTTAGTGCCGCTCTCAAAGTGTAAAACCGTGACACGCAGAGAAAAACGTGGCGGCGGCGCTATTAGCACAGTTTATCGAGCTAGCAAGAGGAGCTGTATTTAATAGACAGCCATGGAAAGAAGGAATATAGCAATGATAAAGATCCGCGGGAATTTTCAAATATAATACAGTATTCTTGGAATAAGTAGGTGATAAGGCTTTGATAGCGTGCGAGTAGAATGTATTATAATTCCTCGAACACTTGTTATGCTTCATGATAATTGCTCTTCCACAGATCGATATACAGTGGATGGTCTTAAACTGCGATCCCGGAAGACCGGAGAGAGAAAGCTGCGAGGAACTGCCGGCAAGTCTATACACATATTTCACACAACTTCGCAATCCATTAAGACCTCACGGCCGTAATTAACGTAATTGCAGAAGAGCCTCAGCGGCCCTTTATTACTTCAGAGGCGACCGCCCTGCGAACTTATCTGTCCACAGGGGCCTCCGGGATTTAATGGCACAGATGTAAGTGCGAGCTCTCCTTTGCCGATATATGTACACCTCCACTCCGCATCCCTTACGCTTCTCGAAACAAAGAAGGTGTGACTTACGATTCTAGCAACAAATTCGAGTATATAGGGGAGACCGGGGGTAAGTTGTTCGGACTGTTCTATCTTCAAAATGAAAAGAGCGTTGTACTTTGAATTATTTTTGCCGTGTGAGTCGATCACGCCACGCTGTTGCCCATTTTAATAGCGCCAGCGACAGCGAATCGCGTGGTTGTAAGCAAGGTTGTTATTAGTCGCGTACCAGATAAGTAAATATTTTTCCATCATTATTTTTTGGTCTATTTAGATTATTTAACGTCGATATTATTGATTGATTCGTTCTTATGGATCAAATGACATTTAAGAACATCGTGTAATAGTGTTTATCGTTTCAATATATGTATAAGTAGAATAGTCTGTCAAATTCGCTACATGTGTCGACAGGAACCAGTTGTTACCGGTGATTTGGGGCAGGTTGTTACCGCGACAACTTGAGATAAAAATTCTCGCTAGAGAATTCAGCATCTGCCACTTGACTCTATCTGGAGTTATTAAAAAACTACAATCTGAACAAGAAACCACTGTAGACTGCAAATACAAATCTCTACAATTAGGCACCCACAAACAGTTGAATGTAAGACTGATTTGTAGATTTTAGTTTTTATACCAAAGATAATGTTTATGGTTATTATATTGTTTAGGTTTCCTTTTAAAGATAATAGATTTTTGTTGATCCGAACCTTCGTAAATAAAGATTATTAATAAAATTCTGTTTTATTTCATTAGACAATGAAATATTTCATTAAATGGCAACTCTTATATCTTAAAATTAGTAACAACTTACCCCAATGCGATAACAAGCTGCGCCATAAACGGGTAAGAAGTTCCTCTTCGACTAGCCACAAATCTATTACAATATATTAAATACAAGCTTTAAATCCTAAAATATAATAAATTTAACAAGAACTAAGTCAATAGTGAAGAGAATAATTACGCAGTCATTTTTTTATGTTTTATCAAAATCGGAACTTTTAGCCCCGGTCTGCCCTACTAATAAAATCATGCACCCTTGATTCATCTTCCCCTGCTTTAGCTCAAAAAGAAATATAAAGGCCCACACTGAGAGTACAGGGTCATCATTTAATCTTCCCGGCCCAGGTAAGCGAGCCGCGCGCTCCGATTTTATGATCGGTTTACCACTCGCACCCCAGATTACTGTAATGAGGTTTGAAAACAAGGTCGAAGGGTCTCTTACCAGTCTCAATTTCAAAATTTTTAACTACGACAGGGTTGACCGCGGCGCTTTACCCCTGTACGGAGAGATTTTTCGCCACCTTCGTGAAAAACCCACAATAATCGCGCACCGTTCCAAAAAATGGTATTAACAGAAGCCGGTATAGGCGTGTCGTTGAGTAGCTAAAAGGTTAAAATATTTAAACACAAAAATTCCAGATAAAATTTCAAACACCCCTACAATGAAAGACACGTCCCATTAGTTACCCCTTATGCCTGATCTATGTATGTACTGCATTAAGGATAAAATCATAACAAAGAAAACCAGAACGATAGATTTTGAAGTCTGCAGAACTAACACATAATTGAATAAAAATTGAATTTCTCAATTTATGAAAGTAACGATACGGAAACAACTAACCTACTGTTTATCAACACCACGAATTTTAAAAACAGCATTAAATACAGTATGAAATAAACACTTTGCAAAAGATTTTCACGACAATTATGGTTAAAAAGTTGATAGAAGAAAAATTAAGTAAATGTAAAATGTGTTAAATTATCCATCATTAAGAGGGAATAATTTTTTCTCATTTATCGACGCAAATTGCATTCCGATATCTTTCATAGTTCAAGAACCCGGGCCGGAAAATTCCGAATAGCTCTTTGCGACGTTAATTTGTAAGAGACCATCCCAAAATCCTGGAAGCTCGGGCATCACTGCTGTCTAGCGGTCGCCGTTGCCATTTTACTTGGTCGCGCGAGCGCGGGTCTCAAGATTAAACTGTGACCCCGTATTATTAAGAATTCCTTGCCTCCGCTTAGGACACCCTGTACATTTCCTAATGCCTCCCCAGAACTGGCTTTTTAATAAACGCCGATGAACGGTACACCCACTTTGAAAACCAAGTGATGGGTAGAATAATGGAAGTATTTATTTGTTTAGGGCTCGCCAGGATTACCTGGACCCCCTGGGTCGATAGGAGAGCCTGGCCTACCTGGACGGCAGGGTCTGCCCGGCCCCCCGGGTGGAAAAGGCAAAACAGTGCGTCATCTAAACAACTTTCAATCACGTGACACAGCGTAATGAATTCTTTCCTCATTTTATTGTACATTATTACCGTGCTTACCAGGGCTTACAAGGGCTGAGCGGAGCTCGGGGATTCCCCGGTATACCGGGCCCGAAAGGGCCCATTGGACCCGTTGGCGCGAAAGGAGCGCATGGCGAAAGAGTGAGTTTATTACTTTATTACTTTATTTCCACCAAAGCGAAGGGAACGTTCCACTTTATTCGACTTGCAATAGGGGGACATGGGATTCCCAGGACTCAAAGGGGACCAAGGGTTTACAGGACCACGCGGGCATCCCGGAGCCCCCGGCCCGCCAGGAAACGTCAGCGATTATCGTGAGATTTTGCCGCGATTCGCGGGCCCGCAGGGTCCGCCGGGTCGGCCAGGTGAGAAGGGTTCAAAGGGCGAGAGAAGCGAGCGTGGCGACGCAGGGGAGCGAGGTCAGAAAGGTAGGTACTCGTTCGATATCTATTCTTAGTGCTTTGCCCCCCTTTGCCCGCGAAAGATTAACGTGACCGTGTCAAATGTTAAACGTTAGCGTTAAATACGATTACGCCGATCCATCCGATAAGTAATCCCCGGGGTGCTCGCGTAAACTAATTTGATCTTGTTAGAAATTGCAGTAAGTTGTGGGTGTCCACGTGCACGTCCAATCAGCGTTAAAGGCATTATTCTTCTTGCGCTGGCAGCAGGATGGTTAATCTTTGGTCCCTTTAACGTAACCGCGGTTAAAACCCATTAGGCGCGCGATCTTCTTAATTTACTGTAAAGTGTGCGTTACGAGGTTCTTGCGCTCTTCTTTGGGTAAACGGATGAAGGGTTTAGAAGGGTGAAATCCAGCGACGAGGCTCTTTGTGTCGGGACAATAAATCATTCTTTACCCTTCGAATCTGTTAATCCGTTAATTGCAATGTTGCAAAAGCTCACTGACACTTTTGCAGAAATAATTCCTGCCAATGAAGTGTGTCAACAGCCGTTATTTAAAGGTCGGGTGCAATCGCTTTAATGGCTTCAACTGCCCAACCAGAGTGCTCCCACTTCTTCTGCCCTCCTCTTCTTCAGATTTCTGGCACGAGCACGAAATCTCTGGGATATAATTTTAATATTCATGCCGCGGCAGTTGTGCGTATTAAAATAGCGCGTTCAATCGGAGATCGGTAATTCGCATTTTTCAGTTAGTACTTCACGCGCCATTAACGATCTCCCATCGTTCGCTAGCTTCGCTAATGGCGTCGCGGAGCGCGGCTTACTGAAAACCATGATTCTAATGCTCCCCGCGTGATGGAACCGAGAGGCGATAGATATCGTACGCGTCGACATCGACCTGAATAGAGCCATTCAAAGTGATTGTAAATCAATTTATTGCAATCTGCTGCAGTCCGCTCTACACCCATTCCTTTTATTAATCACTGAATGTATGACGTTGTCGTGACAGAAATGACTAGCGGCTCCCAATGCGAATCTAATTGCTGGCATTCGAACACTTCGTCATTATGTGAACTAGTTTAGATGTTTGGTAATAGCTTAATAAATGATGCAGATGTAACAGAAAGTAGGTTGCATTGTTAAATTCGTGATATACGCATCGATATTTTAATTAATTAAAAGTTACTTTTAACTGAGAACAAAGTTAGGTGTGATTTGAATAAAAAATTATTCTTTATCCTCGAATACATAACTTCATTTTATTTAAAATTTTTATTCATTTAATCTTCAAGGCAAGATTCGTCAACCCTTTGCATAACCACAAACCACACATCCTCCTCATTAAAGAAAGGTATCAAGGTTTTGGAGGGTTACATTTAATTATAATCGCACCCCAGGCGAACAGGGAGACAAAGGCAATTCAGGAGAAGATGGATTCCCTGGAATAGAAGGGAAAGCAGGTCTGCCTGGTTTTCATGGTCTCAAAGGGGCGCCAGGGGAGCCAGGGCTTCAAGGATCCCCAGGCGCACCCGGTGGGAGCGGTGCACCAGGACCAGCTGGGATTCCAGGGGCAAAGGGGGAACCTGGAGAACCTGGTCGTGATGGTTCGTACATCGCATTGAAAATAGAATATTTCCAATCCTTAACTGGTTGCATTATTTCACTCAGGTCTACCCGGCGCAGTAGTTGGTTCCGTGGTACCAGGTCCACCTGGGCCAGAAGGCCCATCTGGTGCACCTGGGGAGGATGGCCTGCCAGGGTTGAAAGGTGAACAAGGATTTGTTGGTTCACCTGGTCTTCCTGGACCAGAAGGGAAGATTGGCCCTCCTGGGTTCCCAGGATCACAGGTTAATTCAACTTTTGGTTGTTAGAAAATATGTTATGTAGAATCGAATGTTCTAGACGTTAGCGATCAATCTTCATCATTATCATGTACAGGGTTCAACTGGTTTACCTGGAGAACCAGGTGCCCCAGGACCTCGCGGAGCATTCGGTTCGACTGGAAAGCCAGGACTGCCAGGGCTCGATGGGAAGCCTGGAGAAAAAGGGGACAGAGGTCTGCCAGGAGAACAAGGTCCTGTTGGACCACGTAGTCCACCAGGAAACTCTGTGAGATTTGTGTTCCACTTTAAGCTACATTCTCGTGTAATCGCATCGAATATTTAGGATTTTTTTTAAAGAAAACTAACACATGGGGTAAAACGTATTTTTAGTATTGATTTATACATTGTCACGTCCTGGGTGGTTTGGACTGTGACTACGTGGGGGGGAATATGGGACAGGTTTGGGTACGAAGGGCCAATTCGTTCTTCTGGGGATTTCAAATTCAGGCACGAAGGGTAGCTTCGCAGCTCTGAGGGGTAGAAGGTATTCAGGCACGAAGGGTAGCTTCGCAACTCTGAAGGGGTAGAAGGTATTCAGGCACGAAGAGTAGCTTCGCAACTCTGAAGGGGTGGAAGGAAATTCCAGCACGAAGGGTAGCTTCGCAGCATCAGTCGACCAGTGACGGTTAGGCAATAATCGCGCTCCCGAGTGATACCCGTTAAAAACACTCGCGGATTGTATCTACGGCTCGATAATTGGCTTAACTACTGCATTGGGAGAAGAAAGACACGCGTAGTAGTGGTCTGATATCTATACTTTCTTAATATTTTTTCAGAGGTTAAAATGCACCAAACAAATGAATTCAGGGTTCAGGTAGATCCATCTATCTTCGATAAATAAAACTACTCGAAACATGTACTAATCTGGTGCAAACAGTGAATTGCTAGTGCAAACTGTGAAATAGCAAAGAAAGGGAATGTATCATATATATGATACGTCCGGCGCTGAAGCGTTAAATCGAATACTAAGATATCAAAATGTACACCATCTTTCCAGTAGCTTCTCAGAACATGCACTGTGGAAATGTGTTTCTGCAGGGCCCTCCTGGATTGCCTGGAGCCGCTGGCTTCCCTGGATTAGAAGGAAGACCTGGACCACCAGGACCCCCAGGCACCCCAGGGCTACCAGGCCCACCTGGATCAACAGGGGATATGTTGAGCACCAACGAGGTTCTGAGGACTATTGGTAGTCCAGGGGTCAGTGGACCCAGAGGTTTGCCAGGCTCTTCAGGTCTAGTAAGTCACGTGAACTCATGTTTCAAGAAGTTCCTCTCGCAACAACATACAACAGACTGACTTATGCCAATTCCTTTCTATTACCTGCCCCATAAAGTTCGCGTGGTTTCCGCAGCTTCAAAACGGCGCTATGTGTCAATATTAATTCAATCGCTTTAATCACTCAAGTAGTCACCATTCAATAACACATTCGATAACCATTTCCCGATGGGATGCAAGCTTGTATATTCCGTTTCTATAAAAATTTGTTTCTTTCGATGAAGAAGACAGTCACAGTGTTGATCTTAGGTACATCGTCTTCGTTTGTAAATGTTTCTTCTGTTAAATAATTTTGCACGGACAAAAACAGGTGATAATTGGACGGTGGGATGTTTGGAGAATATTCTCCACTAAATTCCAAAATTTTCTCTCGCATTGTCTTGCAGAAACAAGCCACCCTCGCGGTTTACCAATGCCGATTACATTTATCGTAATTCCTCCCGCACTTCGCATTAACCGTTGCATTCCATGTTTTCTCAGCCTTGTGTATAAGTGCAATAAAAGATGATAAAACATCTGGACACCAAGTTGGCGAAGTGACCACTCGAGATAAACCGCGCGAACTTTCTGGGGTACCTAATTAATAACTAATAACACATGAATTGCCCCCGCAATGAACCTTTAATGGCTGACGTTCGAAAGCTTAGCGATGACTTTATAACTGCCCGAAACCAGCCGGGCGAGAGGGGCCACCCCGGAGAACGAGGTCCAGAGGGTCAAATCGGACCGGCGGGAATCCCAGGAAAAGATGGCGCTCCAGGACTACAAGGACTACCTGGGATCAGAGGTCAAACAGGAATGCCTGGCCTCCAAGGGCCGCCAGGCCGAAGTATCACCGACTCGGAGATCAGAGACATATGCACGACAGTGCTGCGAGGTGGATATTCATCTGAATAAATAATTCTATTTAATTAGGAAGCAGGAAAGCCTGATAACGTATCCCCAACCACCACGTAAACAGAAACGAAAATGCAGCTTTGTTAGCCACAGAGACAGTAGGAGGCTCGAGGTGATTTTCACAGACAGATAATCTTTCTTTCATTACCACGTGCGCGTACAGAGCAGATGACTGAGATAGCAGCATTGATGCAAGGCCCACCTGGTCCACCTGGCCGAGGCCGTCCAGGTCGCCCTGGATCACCTGGTACACAAGGTCACCCAGGTATACCCCTGAGAAAAGGGTTGCCACACCCAATTTGCCTACACTTGATCTCATAACCATAGACTACAAGGGTAGACACGCTACTGCTGCGAGCTTTTGGTAACTCTTGGCGAGAGAACCTCTGATGTGAGCTCTCGGAGATCCAGAGCACACCAAGGCACCGCGTATAGAGCCACCCTTAGCGTTATAGTCATAGCGAGCATCACGATGGGTCATCGTCGTCATCCTCCCGCCCATCAGTTTCTTCACATTCCATCTTCATCCTTAGTTAGAGCCGGCACTCATCCAGCGGCGTGATTCACGTGCACGCGGCAGGTGCGCGCGTACCCTCGATTAACAACCGATCGAATCGGGGATCTAACATCTCACGTAGCCGTGCGCCGATAAAGACGATGGAATCCTGCATGTGTCACAGAGACGCTGAAAGAACTAACAGAGGGTCTACGAGGGCGACCCGGGTTGCCGGGGCTGGCCCGACAGGGCCGTCCCGGTCGAGCCGGAACCCAGGGCATCCCAGGTACCTACCACACGAAAGATCCTAACACGCTCTTCCTGCAACTCTCTTCTAGCCGGCTAAGAAGGGATACTGTTGAGTCTGCAGAGGATTTCTGACTACAGGGCGGGTAGTGATCGTTGTATGCCGTTGGGAAGCTCTTCCGGGGGTGAATTGAATGATGCTATATTTTTGTGGAGGATCTCAGGTGGGGAGGCGTTAAGCAAACTTGTCGTTTGAGGATTGCTGATGAAGGAAAGGGTAGTAAAGTCACACGTGGCTGGAGAGATTTTGAAGGCATATTGGGAGAAGCTTTTCAACGGTGTCTTGGATCAGTGCTCCCCATCCGGTGTGCCACGAGACCATGCTAAGCTGTTTTTTCAACCAAGTTTTTCAATTCTAGTTTTACGCTGTAAAACTGTCGCGTTTGAAGGGCTTTGTCCAATTTTTAAAAGATTTTATTTAACATCACTCCTCTGTCCGTTTATTTGGTTCAAATGTTGTACATACTTACTCAATTGTAACCCACTTCTACAAATCCAATAGACTTGAAACTTTGCAGGCCTACGTAGCTATGATGACAATATATTTTTTAAAAAAAACTCACCCCGGTGGTAGTTTTTAAAGTAAATAAAATCGTTTAACTTAAATTTATTTTTATATACTCTTTTATCAAATAAAAAACAACAAATAAATGTAATTTTTGTATATACACTGTATAACTTGTATATGAATTCTGGGAAGGGGATTAAGTGTGCCGAGGATGAGAAAAGGTTGCGGAGCACTGGTGTAGATTATGGCTGGTCAGAAATGACTATACAGAGTTAATATTATCTCTTCGCGTTATACAGCGTGGCTATTAAAACTCGGTACAGCGGTCGAGGTAATTCCTCATGGACGACGAGAGAAGCACTGTGATATACCTATGCCGAGCTGTGTTATCGAGTAACAACTTAACATATAAATGTATCTGGTTTCTTCTCATAAGGAATTACCTCCTCATAGTTCGTACCACATTTTACAACACCCTATGCCTATCGCGCAATTTTTCTGCATGCTAAACATTCACGCCACGCAATAATTTTCAATAATTATAATCCCTTGAAAATTCGGGGAAAGAATATAACAGTTAACCCTGCATGCGTCAAATACATCAAGCATAGAATCTCATGATCAGGGAATGAAATGTGACGATACGTGAATACTAGACTGAATAATGTAATTAATAGTTGCACGACGATTTAGGTGATCCAGGTCCACCAGGCCTACCAGGAGAACGCGGCTTCGTAGGATTACCAGGACCGCAAGGCCCCACGGGCCCACAGGGTCCATCTGGCGAGCGGGGGGAGAAGGGCGACGGAGGACCGGAAGGCGTTGGCGTAGAGGGGCCCGCCGGGCCAAGAGGATTGCCTGGTAGTACAAAATCGTTTCTTCTCGTTACCATTCATTAAGTTTAGAATTTTCTTTTACGCTGTGGGGGCATGTTAATAGGGCCACCTGGCAACGATGGGGTCGGATCGCCTGGGAGGCAAGGAGAACGGGGAGAACCGGGCAGACCAGGTAAAGAGAAAAAAGTTGCAAACACGTTTTTAAGATCTGGTACGGGTATTTTTAGTTTCGTTCATCGACAGGCCTTCCTGGGGCTGGGGGCCCACCTGGGCCGCAAGGGTCACCAGGATTTTGCGAGTCCTGCAATTACCCGAGCGCCAATTACGTGCTGTACACGCGGGGCAACGAGAAGGGCCCCTAGAGATACCTTCGGGGGAACAGCGAAGGAAATTCTCGTCTACTAGTAGCAAAGTCTATGAACTCGCAGAAAATGAAAAACCTTTGCTCAGTTATATCTCTAGGAATCTCTAACAGACCACTGCGCCGTCTAGATAACACTCTAACAATAACGTGTATGTATTTAAGTACCATTACGATTCCTCAAAAGACGCTTAATTGGGCTACTATTTAATACGCATAGATTATCGCATAGTTAGTGTAGGAAACGTCTCTGTATCTCGTCCAGATTAAATATTTTCTAAGCGCCCAAATGGAACGGTGATATTTCCGATCGAACGAGCACGGGAATAAAGCGAGTCCTCCACCGTTTCCCCGAAAACGTGTCTCCCCCCCCCCCCCCCCCCCGCCCCAGACACCGTCCAGCGAATCGGGCGTGCATCGCGCGCGCAACGGTCCGATTCCTCGTTCGCCCGTTTAAAGAAGCGATGGCGCCACCGGCAACCAGTGCAAGTCGAAATCAGTGATGGCCGCGAGGCTCGCGATGCACATTACGTCGGGATTGCGTGCAAGTTTGTTTATCGTGACGTTCGAGCGGTGAGAAGAGTCCCGCGTGCCGCCCCAGCGCCCACGGAGATCGAGGATCCACGCGCGTGAAATCCCCTCGGACGAGCCGTGCCCGTGGTGACGTTGCGTAGAGGCCCGACGCGGCCCAGTACCTTTGACAGCTCTGCCCCGTGCTGGAGGCCCAGCAGTAGCCACTGCGCGGAGTGCCGCGAGGACAGTGTCGTTACCATCGCCGCACGGGTAACTTTCTCGGAACGGTGGCCGTCCTAATGACGTCGCGTACGTAATAAACGGATACCAGAGGAGCCTTGGTCGACACGGGGACGGCAACCCCACACCCGTCACGTTTTTTCCTCTCTCTCTCTCTCTCTCTCTCTCACACCTTTGCTGGAGACACGCGCACCGAAAGGCGTCCGAGGTACGTAGACCGGCAGGCCAGGTTAGGTGCAAATATCGCCGTCGTGTCTCGTGACGCGTTACCGGGCCGCTACGATCGACCAACAGCAAGGCTGTGGAATTTTGTCGAATACCGTGTATCATAGAAATCGAAGGGGCACGTAAATCTGCTGCAGCAGTCAGCTTCGTGGAGGCGATGATTCCTCATGTTCGTCTTAACCTTTAGGTGGCCGGTACGGCTAAATGATTCTTCGTCGACGCGTGTGGAGAATTATGGGAATGAATGGTGGAAGTTACCTATGATTAGCCAAGGAGCGGAAGTGTGGAGTAATTGTACGGCGTGGATGGAAGATGAACGCAAAAGTGGCGTTACTCGAATTTTTGACGTTTCGATGGGTGTGCGGACAACGGAGGTTACGGTTTCACGGGTTTACGAGCTCGGATAAAGAACGTCGCCTTATTTATTTACCGTTACGGCGTGTTGTAACGGGCGACGATAAGTCCCAGCAAATAAGATTAACTTCATATGCGTCTAATGTAATATAACGGACACTGTCCCGGCGACTGTGCGTCCTAGCTGGCAAAGGAAACGTTTGTCCCCCCCCCCCCTCCCCCACCTCTTCCGCTAAACGGTGCTCCACTGACACGCGTTGCTTCCTCCACTCGGCACCGGTCCAAAACATTATTCTCAATTGATTCGGTCGTGTACCATTTGTACGAGTTACTCGAACTTTTGCTGCACGGAGCGATCGGTCAGATCGATCTATAATCCGATCGTGTGCCCGTTTAAAGATCGCGCCACCGTCGCTTGACGTTTATCCTTGACGTTGATGCGCGATCGGTATCTCGAGTTTCGATTGTAATTTATTTCTACGTTACAAGTTCTGAAGTCATCTAGCAAATCATTCCTGCTACAGCGGAACTATTTTACGATATAGTTGTCTCTGGCATCGTTCTCCGAGCCTTTTATCCCACGTCACTCAAACCACGAACATTGCTCAAGCTCGTCCCTCTTTATCGGCGTGATTGCCGCGGTTATCTCGATCCCGGGGAATCCAAAATTGACCGCGCCTTTTGGCCGCTCCGTTTCGCGCGTTCCTTCGTACGCAACCGAAACTGTCCCACATTCCCGGCCGTTCCTCTGTCTCCTCGGGCGATCTTATGCGCCCCCCCCCCCCTCCCCACCTGGCCCACTTATTGTATTGATTCAAACTTAGGCATCCACGCGTTCCTCATTCCTTCGCGACTTCCTGCTACGAACATCTCCTCTGTCGCTTTCCCTCGCTGATCCTTCCGGCAATTCCCCCGTCACAAAGACGGTAATTTCGTACGAGGGGGAGGGAAATGTACCAGAGAAAATGGCAGACTGATAAAGTTCGGGACTTCCCGTGCTACCTGGCGGATTCCTTCCGCCTGTGCTGGCATTATTCGCTTCCGCCCCCCGACGTTCGACTAATAATTTAATGCGCTCCGCTGTTATGCTCGGATACTATTCGTTAAAATGAACAAAACGTCTGATCGGTTTGCAGAAAACGGTCAATGTGACTTCCATTCGTTTCGGCGCACGTTCCGCGCCACTGGTGGCCCACGATATTTATCGGTGACGAAAGTTTTATTGAAAGGGAAAAGCTGTTTCTCAATTCAGCGTCGAAATCAAAATACACAGTATAAGAAGGAGCTGAAATTATTTTTATATCGAGGTTTTTCTATAATTCAATGTCAGAATTTTAGTTTCTCGTTATTTCTTATACACCGACCAAAAATCTCAATCTCCATCCTGGCACGGAACGTGTTAAATATGAATTCATTCAGAGGTTCCAGATATCTCTTCTCCTCCTCTTTATTATCTCCGTTATACTTCTGATGCAAACAGCTGAAACTTGTCTATGCAATTGTATATTTCGGTTCTTCACCTTGTCCAATGCCAATACTGCCCTCTTTAGTTAAAATGTCCTATCTAGCATTTTGAAACAACCGAGAAAACTGAAGTTTTATCATTTAGTTTGTACCTTCCTTATTTCCTTTCAATCAAATTAAAATATGTTGTCATTATTTGGTAACAGCCTAATATAATTTTTTGTAATAGGTATACCGGTAGGTAATGTATTATTAACGTACCAATTAATTAATTGTTTTAGATAGGATATTTTAACCGTTTGGAAAGAAGTTAGGTTAAATACAATAAACTGTTTATAAATCTTTACGAAGCACGTAGACTTTTCTAACTTTACTTAAAAGGTTAAATACGTGTGGAACTTCAAATATTTCAACATATCTCAAAAAATGAAAAAATGTTAGATAGGAGAGTTTAACTAAGTAGGGCAGAATAGTAATCCTTTATTTGCATTATGTAATACTTATTGTCTCTCCGGCGTAAACAATCATTTAACGTGGCCTCCAAAGTAAAAAGTAGTTTAAAATCAATTTCATCGGAAACTACGGAATTAACCACGCCAATTTATTCTGTATTCTTTATTTCTTCTTTCATGAGATATCGCCTCCGGGCTTGTTTGATCACGATTCACGGAACACCATGTATTTCCTTTAATCGCCAAACTGGCGGCTATATCTGTTTCCTCGTTTGTTTCGTGGAAGGATCGAAATAAGATCCCCGGATAAATAAAATTCGCCAGCGGCGCACGCGAATGTTTACTTACGCTACGCCGTGGGCCTCATAAAATATCGATTAGCCAGTACAGAAACCTACATAGTTTTTCTCCCCAGCATTTATCGCAGTACGTCTATATTTATCAAGCCCATTCCACGTAGCGATTCTCCTCTATGCCAGTGATATTAACCAGATCAGCGAAAAAGCCCTTTGTCCGCGGCACAAATTAGCTTTCCGTTACAAAGCTTTACAAAACGAGCCCTCAACGAGATTACGTAAGTTATCCCAAGAGGGATTTGCTTCTCCAGTTTCTAGCCGATTCAGTGCCGCACGATCCAGCTCCGTTCTGTCCCGTCCGCCAAGCGATTTTCCGCTTTGACGTGCTTGTCACATCGAATCCATTAATATCCAATTCAGGCGAATTCAATCGAAATGAATTATAAACACAGTTTGAAGAGATGGCCAAGTAGCGACGGTTATAATTAATATTTCGCAGAGATACTGCGTTCTTTTTCCATCGCAAGGGCAGGCGTTACAAAGGAATTACTTCCCAAAGGCAAATATACAAAAATTAAACAGAATTAAATGAGCACAATTGGAGATCTTTTTCTTGATCAAATGTACAAAAATGAATTAAAACTTAACTCTTCTTGGCGAGAAGAGTTCTCCTTCCTCTATTTTCGTTTGTCGCTACTAATAAAAGCGGAGATTTGATTTCTTCAAGAACGCTTCGCGTTTCTTAATTCAGTGGCAAATTCTCGTGATAATGTAATAAAAATAGGAGAGAAGAATTGCGTTCCCTATGTTCACCGAGCTTTCCATGTCGAAGCCTTAGAACGATCCAATATGAAACCATGCTATTGTTATGATATTCACCTTGCAACGAGCAGTCTAATTCCAACTTCATTCTCCAGCCCGCTTCTCCAACTGCGCAAAATATTTTCCGCGCAGCGGCCGCTACCAAGCGACCTATCCCCGTGCGGAAAAATCGATACCCTTCGGTTTTTAGAGCTGGCAAAGGTATTATTATCGCAACGATGCCGCGCAACTTGATCCCGTAATCAATCGAGCAGAACGGGGAATGGATGCACATACGCGAAGGAAACGGTGGAGAAAAGAATCGAGCGCGTGTACCGGTTCTGTTCGAGGAGCCTGTGGTCGAGTAGGGACCTTCTCCGCCCAGAAAGCTGTTGCGAAGTTCATTGCGCCGCGTAATTAAAGCGCGAAGTGGCGAACAATGCAAGCCGCCGATGCCCATCTACTAAAACTCTTCTCCGCGTGCCGTTTTGCGTAATAAGGCTCAACCCCTTCGCGGTATTATCCAAGGGCACGGGGCATACACAGCGGAGCGAGCGTGTTTATAGTCGGAATAAAACCACCTGGTCGTCTCGGGGGGTGTTCAACTTCTATTAGGAAGGAAAGTAATATAACGGGACACTCGAGGCACCCTAAGCGGTGGGCAGAGGAACGCAAAACACGAAGAGGTATAAACCACCAAAAGTCGAAGTGGAAGGGACATAAAAAGGTCGGAGAAGGGGATGAAAATGTTAGAGCTTTAGGGGGAAGAAAAGGGTGCGGGGGACTTTTTCTGAACTCCACTGCAAATTAGGGGCTCTGCTACGTTTCACCAAGAATATTCGTAGCAAATTCTGAGCAACCTTGAATCTCCAATAAGCATTAACTATAGTCAGAAGTAAGTAGCTCGCGCGGTGACTCCTAATGTGATTTAGATCACTGAAGTTACAAGCACGTTTCTTATCATACTTGGTCTTTTATCAGATGGTGGAAGGGTTGAAGGGTCGAGTCGAGCCCACGCTGGCTCCCGCCCCCCACCCCCGCCCCGAGCGAGAGCTATTCTCCTCGCGTCGTTTGCGTAACAAGAGTTAATGACTGTGAACGAACCCTCGCTGAGAGTGGTATCGTATTCGTGGCTCATTCATTTCCAATAATGAGCGCGAAGTGCCAATGAAGGGGTCGAGTGCCGCTACTCGAAACGATACAGGCGGTTTCGAGGAATCGTCGAAGAGCTATTTTCGTTGCCTGCGGAGGAACGCGGCCTTTTGTGCGCGGTCCTAAAGCATCGTCGAACTTGAGAGCATTCTCGAGCGCTCGCGATCCGCGAGGAATCGCTTGAGAAAACAACGTCAAATCACCGACGCGCTCGAATTTAGCGTACTATCGGCCGTGAGTTCTCGAGCATTTCGGTAAATTTGTTTCCCATGCCCCTCCCTTTCGAAAGATTCACCCCACAGAGGAACGCTCCTACGAGGCAATGTGGAAGTAAACATCTGATTGTGTCGTTAGATTATTCATTTGAAATTTAGAAGAAACAAAGAGATTAAAAAAAAAGAAGAAGAATTTTCGTTATTCGTTAGGTTGTTTGTGATATTTATCTCCCTTCTCAAGATGAGAATATTAAGTCCCCATTCTCTTTTTTGCTCAAGCACTTATGGAACTTTTTACTATTACTCTATTTAATAAAATTTGAATTTTGTACAGTTTCTTTGTTTTTGTAAAGGTTAATATTTTGATGAATTCAAAGGGACTGATAAAGACTTTCTGAGAAATTGAAACTGTTGTATATTGTGTCTAAGATGTATGTTCTGTCGATTAAACTGATCTATCATGGTAAATCAGCGTCGGCTCGTTAATTAAGACCTAATTAGGTTACGTAATTACGCAACTAGTCTTATCTACGTACATATTGTATCTCGCGCGTAGTTATTGTCTTGCGGAATGTTCTCGATTTGATTTGTTCTGCAAATCATAGCGCAGATAGTTCTCCAAAAGATGCAAGACTTAATATTGCAAATTTACAATCGGGCGCGTTTCATTGCTAGATTTTCTAATAACATCATGTATCTCATTGTAGAAGACGCGCAGATATAAAGATATGCAGACTTTACTTAGGAAGGAAGGTAATCGCTCAAAAACTTAATCCTTTATTCATTTTGACCAGTGTATGTAACTTGTTTGAAAAAATAGATTAGATAACGCAGGTAGATAATGCAGCTTAGGTAATGTGTACCTGTATGGACAGATAAATAGTGTATTCAAACAATTTATTGACCAAGTTGTGACTATATGTCGATTGCACTACAATGGCGGCCCTATTCTGATTAAACCACAATAATTGGCCACGTCACGGCTGAACCGCTACTATACATTTTGACGGAGGTAATTCAATTGTTATGTGTTCAGTAGCTAAATCAAGAACGCTTTAACTATACCAGATATATAATTTCTAATTTATAGAAATCATTCGATCTCAATAAAAACGTCACGCGATCAAATTAATTTTCTCCCAAGTAAAATCGTCGTGCAAATCTTGCTGAAGAAATGGAAGTTCCATATCTCCCTCGATTCTAAATCCATTAATCCGTAAGAATTCTAATTTTAAGTAATTTTAGATCCTTCCAGGTCTCTACCCTTCAATTACAAAAAGAAAGAAACGAAAACTTAATATTCAACTGAAATGAAAACTTCTTCGTGCTTTATTATTAAATAAACGCCACCAAATTCCCTCTATTCGCCGCGAAGAATAACTTTTGCTAGCACCTCGCTACCACTTGTTATGCAAGCAAACCAGAACTGCGACGACCGAGTTTCAAGCGCTTTTAGAATTGCACTTTTATTGGCCGTTTGGAGCGAGCCATTAATTCTGCCAGTGAATCGAGTTTTATAAGCGTATTTATAACGTCGCGACTGATGAACTTTACCGGGATGCCTTCGAGCAACTTCGAACAATACACAGGAACTGAGTTTTGCAACGGCAGAGAAGGGGGCCATCGCGATGGCACGATTTTGCGAGTTAACATCGCGCGAGAAACCAACAACCATTGCCACGATTTATGCCCCCCCCCCCCCCCCGCTATAAACTCGTGCCAGCGCCTAGCAAGATTAAAGGTGCGCGTGCTTTTACGAAGTCTGCATTAAACACTCTACCAAAAATTAGCGTCGCGATTTAAGAACGAGTACTCGCTTCAGCAAGTTCCATTACACGCGGGTGACCAACGATATTATGGAGGAGGCAAGGGTGTCTTCCGAATCCATGATAAAATCAAAATAGGGGGAAATGAGCTGGAGCTGTGAAGAATGTAACACGAGTTCGAATATCGCGATTTGACTTTTTGTAATCCTTTATGTCCCTACCGATAGTCCGAAGCTCCACAGTGGCGCAGAACGTGATAACACTTTGCAAACGAAACGACCTGCATTGCATATGGAAGTGAAAAGTCGACGCGTCACGTACGATAAATTGCTATACATTAGAATAGAATAGCGGACTGTCTAGAAGTACACTGTTATATGAAGCTTCTAATGTGTAGCCATTTGTTGTACATAAGTCTATTTTTATAATCCGCGAATAAGCATTGCGAATAAAACGAATGAATTGTGCGGATAAATGATGCGAATGGAAAACGAATTTTTATTCGAGTAATTCCCAACTCTGCAACAGATCACTAAAGGTGATTCCACCTTCACCCACTAATGGGTTTAGGCTTGGGTCGTAAAAGGGAATACGTATTTAACCCTTGCACTTATCGGTAAGCCCAACTGGGGATACCTTTATCTGGGCCCAGTACTGGTACTCCACTACCATTTGGGCCACGGTGAAACCTGTGCATCCAGTTGAGACTGTCGATACACAGTCTCAGGGCTGGTGAGTCAGCTAGGAACCCCTGGACCACCAGTTCCCATCCTGAGGACATGCTTCTAGGGTTGAAAACGCCCATGGAGGTGTCACGTCCCGGGTGAGGTCTTTGGGAACGTCGACAATGGGAAGGAAAAAGACAGGCGCGAATCTAGAATCCAGCACTCTGAGGTTTTGAGGGATTTAGGCGCGAATATTAAATCCGTCACACTGAGGGTTTTGAGGGACTTAGGCGCGAATATTAAATCCGTCACACTGAGGGTTTTGAGGGAAGACCAGGCGCGAATATTAAATCCGTCGCACTGAGGGCTTTGAGGGAAGACCAGGCGCGAATATTAAATCCGTCACACTGAGGGTTTTGAGGGAAGACCAGGCGCGAATATTAAATCCGTCACACTGAGGGTTTTGAGGGAAGACCAGGCGCGAATATTAAATCCGTCACTCTGAGGGTTTTGAGGGACTCAGGCGCGAATATTAAATCCGTCACGCTGAGGGTTTTGAGGGAAGACCAGGCGCGAATATTAAATCCGTCACGCTGAGGGTTTTGAGGGAAGACCAGGCGCGAATATTAAATCCGTCACGCTGAGGGTTTTGAGGGACTCAGGCGCGAATATTAAATCCGTCACACTGAGGGTTTTGAGGGACTCAGGCGCGAATATTAAATCCGTCACACTGAGGGGTTTGAGAGGAATTTAGGCGCGAATATTAAATCCGTCACTCTAATCGACCAGGGAAGGCAAATGTACACTTGGAGAACACCCGTTATGGTGGTTCGTATTTGTTTTGGTTTGTGTAATAGGATTTAACGCTGCATTCGTGTAAAAGAAACCACGCTTAGTCTTTCTGTGGATTGCACGGTTCATACAGTAGTATGTTTGTAAATACTGAAAGCGCTCTCGCGTCTACGAACAGAAATCAGCTGCTGCGGCAGCTTATTTCTATTTGGAATCGTTATAGCCAAGGGTGCACACAATAATTGCAATCGTGATTGAAAACAAGTAGGTTTATTAACTTTGAGCTAGAGAACGTTCACTGTTTGTGTGATAACGAGATTAACAGAATAATGCGTTGGACGTTGAGCATTAGCACATGACATATATATAAACGGTAATTAATCAAAATATGAGAATATGAACATGAAACGCATGAAATTAAGTAGAATGATATAAGCAATAAGCGTTGTTAATACAAAAATAATAAATGATAAGCAATAGGCGTTGATATAGAAAGCAATATGAATAATAATACAAATAATATAAATGAAAGCAATAAGCTTTAGTGTGCGATAAGCATGATAAGATAATTAATATGAAGTACAAAAGCTTAAGAATAATAAGGCAAAGTACATATACGCACTAAGCGTTGATAATACAAAATAATATGAAAAGCAATAATAATACAAATGATATAAATGAAAGCAATAATAATACAAAATGATATAAAAATCAATAACAATACAAAGATACGATGAAGGTGATATGTTATGTTAATGGTAATTGTAATATCTTACGATGATAGGCGAGTGATGATTGTTGATCACTGATTTGAATAGCACTGAATAATATCGATTAAGTATAAAGAGTCGTTACGCGACATTGAAATGGGTAATGAGATAAAGACTCTCCGGCCTCTCAGGACCTCGTATTTATGTATTTTTACAGGAGTGATGCGGGGGTACGCGCGGTAGAGACCTTGACACATTTCAAAATAAGACGTAGTAGGACTTCCGGGGTTTTTACAAACGGTATGGTTATTAATAGACATATTTATGTCACGTACGCCAAATATGCGTCGCAATTAGGTTTCTGGGGTTCTTATGACTGCGAAAGGAGATACTCAACTTGTCGAATGGATTTTGGGTATTTTATAGGAAAAGGGTTAGAGTGGCTTGGACCCTGTGAGTCGTAAAGAGGGGATTGAGACGTGGTCTCGATTTAAGAGGGTTTTGTAACGAGGGGCTTGTTTGAATTCGTTTTGGGGAAAGGATTCGTGCCTCATAGGGCGAATAGGGGACGGAGTTTTGTAACGATCATCTCGTGATGGGGACCACTAAGGTACATCATCGAGGTGGAGTTTTTTATCGATCATCTTGTGTTGGTGACCGCTAAGGTACAACTTCAAGGTGATCAGCGATTGGGGAGATGGGGTAAGAGTCGAGTTTGAGATTTTTTTGTGGAGTGATTTTGAGGTTCATGAATAGATTTTGGAATAGGACCGCGCGAAAAATGGTGGGACATCACAGAGGCAAGCCTCCTCAAGCCCTGAGGGTTATAATTAACGATAGTGCTTTTTCACTGTTTTTAATGCATATGACATACGTCCTTAGAATTCTACTGGTCCCTCTCTACCTTTCTACTGGTCTACTGTTTTAAAATCTCCGGAGAATTTTAATTTATTAAAAATTCCGAAGGGTATGATTAAATTCCGCGGTGCATTCCTACGGTCAGCAGTTTAATCGTTTCCAGTATACCATATACGTGTAACGTAACTGTAAGTACAATTTACGAATCATCGCGAGATAAGTCGAAAAGGAACGGAAATTATTATTAATTTCAGATTTGAGCCTCGTTTTTGAAGTAGACGAGAAAGTATTACGCTTTCAGTGGATTTACTGGCGAATTTATAAGAACGATCTCAATATTGCAACTCGAGATTGTTATTTAAAGAGAAACAGAAGAAAAAAAACAGAACAGTAAATCAGTAGTACAAAGAGAAGCTTTCAATTATATTTTAAGGCCTTACATACGACTAGCAGCGCCAAAAATGCGCTAAAAGAAATTTTTTTTTAGTAGGAATAACAATAGAAATTAATAAAATTGAGTAGTACACATTGTTTATTGGTATTTAAACTTTATAAAAAAATTTTGTTCACTTTATTTTCACAAAAGTTACTATATAAAAAATCACGTGATCCACAACACTAAGAAAAAAAAGTTGCCCCACGGTTGGCATGATATCTCCAGTAAATGTTGATCGATTTGCAAAATTCAAAAAAATTCCTGTAAAATAAAGTTGTAGTTATAGTCTGTCGAGCCGGAATTTTGAATTTCGAAAAATTCAGCAATTTATGGCAGTTTAAAAAAAAGTATGCGTTTTACGTCATAAATTGTACACTTTAATTATTTTTATAAAATTTTTAAATCAAAATATCAAAAATCCGGCTTGACAGACTATAACTACAACTTTATTTTACAAGAATTTTTTTGAATTTTGCAAATCGATCAACATTCACTGGAGATATCATGCCGACCGTGGAGCAACTTTTTTTTCTTAGTGTTGTGGATCACGTGATTTTTTATATAGTAACTTTTGTAAAAATAAAGTGAACAAAATTTTTTTATAAAGTTTAAATACCAATAAACAATGTGTACTATTCAACTTTATTAATTTCTATTGTTATCCCTACTAAAAAAAATATTTCTTTTAGCGCATTTTTGGCGCTGCTAGCCGTATGTAAGGCCTTAATAACGTCGCGAGCCTGTTATTTATAAACTGGTGGCACATCTCGATATATTATACTTGCAAATTTACCACGAATATAATCCCCGAAAACGCAGTCGAGTTCCAGCAGGGACATTAGTCTCCAACGTAACAGTGAGCGATGCTCAAACCTTTCCCGCTCTTCCCTTGCCCGATTTTACTTTCTCTCGGCATGTTTCATTCTAAATGCACCTGTCTCCGTTCCATTTCGTCGGACAACAGCCGACGAGCCATTCACGTTATCGATTTCCCGTTTCACTCCGCTAAGAAAGCGTTTTCGGAGGCAGCGCGGTGAAAATCTATAACAACCACGAGCCCCGGGGCCATCCACGTCAATAATTGCACGCCAATTTCATAATTCTGATCGCGCAAAATTGTATTTAATCGAAGCCTTTTTGCTCAAGCGATTCGCTTTTATTTCAAAGGTCGTCTTGAACCACGTCCCTTCGAATGACGGAAGTGATCGGTCCAGGGCCGAAGGTGCGCGTCGCAGCTTGTTAGGGACGACACGGCTTCTGGTCTTAATAGCTCCGGGTTAATTGCGCAGCGCTCGAATGATCGTTTGAACGGGCCGGGACTAATCAACGGCGCAATGAAGTGGCGAATAACGCCAGCGCATTCTGCGGATGCTTCGAATGGTCCTGGGACCACTGAGAATGCAGGCCGTAGGCGCAGTAACGAAGGAGGCAAGGGATCCAGCGTGCATCGATTGCTCTGACATTTAGATAACGTGACCGAAAGGCAACGCTCGCTCGCGTAGACAGCTAATTGTCCGTGGTTAAGTTTCACCGTGCGCTGCCCTGCTAAACTACTTGGGTTTCAACTTTTTCGCGGAACATAGACGAACGCGATGTGCCACGCTGAGATATGGCAAAGGACTTCGCCACGCTATTTAAATTTCTATTTATTTCTATTGTAACTTGAATCGGCTATTTTGTTGTATTAACCTTACTGTACACGCGTAAATAAAAATCACAGCATTGCACGCGTATGGGCCTCGCAGGCCCATATCTCGAAATCTAGAAGCGCATGGATATTTTGAGAGAGAAAATCTTTAGACTACACCTCATCTATTGCACCCAATCTTTATTAAGAAAAATATTTAGTAATATGATGAAATACTGAACAAATATCTCTTTAATGCGCACCCTTGTTGACTTCTGTTAAAAAGAATCACTAAGAGCTTCCTCCTAAATCGAATTGCAGGTAACTTAAATTATCTAGCATGAAATACGATATTCCGAATAAACCACGCGAGAAATTCTAATTAGCATAATACGGGCGGACACTTTCCAGGAAGATATGGAAGTTCATTTTGTGAATAATAGACCTCCCGACTTAGCCGCTGTCTTATTATTCCTCTCCATTTCAATTCCATTTTCTTTATCCTTCCCCGGAGCTCTCATAGTCAAAATATTATTAGAAGTTAAAGAATAACGCCCCGGCTTTCCTCTCGAAGCGCGTCGAAGGATCCACAAACTTTCTCTCAACGTTTTCTAGGCCCCGCGCGCTTCAAACATGACCGAGCGCCTACTTTAACCGAAGTTCACGGTAGCTTGCCAACGTGCTATTCATTTGTATCAATTCTCTCCTCTACTTTGCTAATTACGACCAGCTCTCTAATTCCTCCGGGACGATTGAAGGAATCCCTTATATACGCCTCGGCCATTTATACAACGAATTTTCAGTTTCTAATCGCTGGATGTTTAACGAGCAAGCCTTCGTAATGACAAGCTAACTGGCGTCGATGACTAATCGAAGAGCGACCTTCGTTTCGCTCGCGACTCGTTCCCTACGTACGAGCCCGCGCGCGTAAAACCAGGCACGCCGATCTCCGGGGAATCGTAGAACGAGCTTCCTGATGCCCGGTGGCGTGTTGCACAGCGGCCGGTGAATCATTTTTGTTGGGGAACGTACCTAGTCCTCCGATTAAAGCATTCGGTACTCACCGCCAGGAAGTCGCGTTAAACGTCGCCGCCTCGTCGTTTGCTGCAGATAAAATGGCGGAGGATGGCACAGGAGGATCAGGGAACAGCAGCACGGGGGAGGCGAGTCGGTTGCAGCTTCTGCAAGAGATGCGACAACAAAACTTTGACGGCATTCGATTCGCTTCGTACCGAACGGCTTGCAAGCTGAGATTCATTCAGAGAAAGGTTCATCGTGAGTATGACAAACATTCTAGAGGACTCGACAGATTTTCGGTAGTTCTGCAATTGGGAATGGATCAAGGTGTATACCGGGACAGTTCCGAGATAGTGCTCGGAGCACTATGTTACTTGCTCGCGTTTCGCGCAATGGAAAAATCTCGGAGAACTGAATTACACGATCCATAAATTCTTTTATCTTTAAATACTATTAAAAGAACGTAGTTTTTAATATTATCCATGATTTTTAATGAATTTGCCAATTTGTTATTGCAATTTTCGGTGCATTTCTTTAAACACGTATGATTTGATGAATATTTATGTGATTAATTTAATTTTTTGAGTTATATTTAGTATTATAATATCTGTCAAACTGATAAATAGTTTTCTGGAAATATTAACTATTCGCCCCAATTTTTTATCTTATATGTTTATCAGCTTTGAAATGAGCTTTAAAAAAATACCAAAAAGTTACCTCCGCAATTTTTGGTATATTAGTTTAGGGCACATTAAAGTTTATAGAAACGTCGAATTGAAGTGCACAAATCTGCATAAATCGAAAAATAGTTGTATTCGTTATTAACGCGTTCAGCGTCCAGGCGTTTAGCGTAGTCTTTTTAAAGCCCCGTCCCTGCTCTCGCGAAGCGTTAAGACACTTATGTTAATCTAAACATTCCATCCCATACTTCAAATTGGGAATCTTGATATCTACCATGACTTTTCCATCTGAAATGTTGCTTTCAGTTTTAGGAAGCAAACGTGTTACACGTGATAAAAATGAAAGTTAGTCAGTATTCAGTTGGCAACAAATTGCAAAAGTAAATATTGATAGAATAAAATTTATTTAAAGAAAAATCAAGATTATCACAATTTTTTTTAATGAAAACGTACATGTTTTTATACACAAATCAATGCAGCTTTATATTCTTTTTAAAAAAAGTATTAGGGTACTTAAGTCGAAAACTGATTAGTTTAGAAGTTATGATTTTTTTCCCCGAACGCCCATATACGCGAAACACTGTGGCGTTGTCGATATCGTGACTCAAGAATTGCAGATGTTTTCTACAGTGTTAGAGAACGGGGTGGGCAAACCTTGGAAGCGTATTCTAGTCATCTTGAAGGCGAAGAATTTCAAGTAGGAATCGCATTTCTAGCGATTTCTTTAACGAAGTAAATAAAGAAAGAGTGTTTATATCTCGGAAAGGAAACAATCCCGTACCCATGTGCATGTGACCTTTCTTCGTCCTTTCGATACGCTTCTAAAGTTTGCCCACCTATTTCTGTCACGCCCTGCATATCGTCGGCATCGACTGTTATAGCAATGTAAATGAAACGTTAGGCAAAACGATCGAAGCTGGTAGTTAGCAGTCACAGTGATAGTAAACATAGCGCAAGTGAAGCCTGCTTTGCATGCTGGAGTATACCTACGTTCGTATGCTATTGTTTGCAGTACGTTTGCCTGACTCATAATGTTTCGAACGATTAATCAATACGTGCTGCCCGACGCGCAACACAGTTCTGTGTTTTTCCATGCAATTAAATTTCATTCCGCACTCTCATTGACCATTCTCGGGGAGCGTTCGCGTTGGCCGTTAATTCGAGATATTTCGGCTAATACTTTCTGCACAGTGCACAACGTGGATATATGGAATGTGATCGAGGCGTTCAGGGAGAACGGTCTGAACACGCTGGAACCATCGAGCACGCTGGGTGTATCGAGGCTCGAAACCTTACTGTCTTCCCTGTTTCACGCCCTTAACAAACGGGTGCCTGTCTCGCAACAAGCCAAAGTCGACGCTACAACAGCCCTGCTGATGAACTGGCTGCTCGCTGCTTACACTACGGGGTACGCGCTAACGTTGAATCGTAAACAGTGCGGATGGATGGGTTTCTCGAAGCGTCGGAACTCAAGAAACTTTCGAGTTTCGAAAGTTTTGCACTACTTTCGTTACTCGAAACTCTCGAAAGCCGGATAAGAAAAACTATAAAATCCGTGAATAAAGAATCGTTATTTTCGTTTGCATTTCCTTTAACTATGGCCAATAGAGATTTAAGCAAAAATTTCACTCACAAAGTTTCGGATTCAAGTTTCGGGAATGTAAAAATTAGCTTCGAACCAGCCCCTAATAAAAACTACACAAGAGTGGTCAATAAGTTCTCAAATAGCTTGGATGACCCCAGGTATCAAACATTTTGTGCAGACCCAAGTAAAGAAATTCTAAATGCAAGATGGATATTAAAATTAAGCAGAAATTTTCATGGAACTTCATTCCAGAGCTGGTGGGACCAGATAAATGCCAGAAGAAGCTGCGAACCGCCCCTCTTTGCCGTGTAATAGTATTTTCCTTGGGGGCTTTCACGACCCTTCTTACAGATAATGCTGTTTCAGGCTTCCCAGTGAAGCTGTATTCTTTTAGAAAAAGGTACTTGAGGGTCAGCTTAAAAAATTCAGTTCACAGAGAAGCTGGAAAAGTGATTTTAAAGAATGAAGATACTGGAATACCGGCTAAAAATTCATTACTCATTGCCAGACAGAAACTGGGTCAATTTCGACCCATCGTCGGCATCAAACTTATACGCGTTGCTTATTATTATAATAGCATTACTTCTCTAAGAATATATATATTTTAGATTGTAACAGGATCAGAGGCTTATATAAAAGCTTATTCTAAGGTGCGTGTGAACGAAATTACGGGTCAAAATGGACTCTGCATCCGACTTGGGGTCAAGATAACTATCATCCAAGGATTAAGAACTTATCGGCCACGATTATACCTCCCCGTTCGTTAAATGAAACCTAAAACTGAATGTTTCGCAGGGAAAACAATAAAATATCCGTGTTCTCGGTGAAAGTGGCCTTAGCCACTTTATGCGCTGGGAAACTGATGGACAAGTTTCGCTGTAAGTTACATTCCTTTGCGTAGCAAGGTATCTTTCACTTCAAGCTTATAATTGCCACCGTTTGTCGAGCAGATATATACTCGCAAATATCTGACAGCAACGGGCACATGATACATTGGAGGTTCGCAGAGTATTTGAAAGAGGTGCTAGGGTTAACGGCCGCGGTCTACGAGTCGCCGTCTTTTGGATACTCCGAGGGCCTGGCTAGTTCGATATTCCCGCAAGTAAGTTCCCTGGGTCGAGCCATTGTCAAAGTGGCTCGGTAATTCCGCCAGCTACGCTTCAGAATTATTAATGCCGGCCAGAAATGAACGTGCGTCCCGTTGCGCCGTGTTTCAGAACTCGAAAGTCACGGTGAACGATTTTCTGGACACCCTCATGTCCGATCCAGGACCACACTGCTTAATCTGGCTACCACTCTACCACAGAATGGCTGCTGTCGAGAACGGTGAGACAATATATCCCCGCGATACAAAATGCTTGGAATAATTAAAGGATCTTAAGCAAATTCTAGAGGGTGATCTAGGTATTAAATATGAGGATGGTAGTGTATGTATGAGTATTATAGGAGCAGAGCATTAGCGAATATATAGTTTGTATGGTGCCTCGATTTAGTAGGTGATCTAATGATTTTAAGCCGTATATCGTCGGAGGGAGAGATTGGAAATTTCTATTGAACCGTGTATGATGCTTCAGTGGCCCATCCTGTTATGTGCGATGCTTGCCACAAAGAGAACTTCACTGGCTTCCGATACAGATGTCAAAAATGCCATTCGTACCAGCTTTGCCAAGACTGTTTCTGGCGCGGCAAAGTTTCTGGGACGCATAACAATGATCACGAAACCAGGGAGTACAGTAGCTTCGTACGTACCCTAGAATCGCAGTTGCAAACTCCTCCACAGGCGGTTTTAATGCAAACTCTACCTCGCCCTCTCGCGTAGAAATCGCCGAGCAAACAGATCGGACATTCATTGCGGAAGAGCTTCAGATGCGTACCCGAGAAAGGAAAGAATAGCCTGCCAAGATTCCCCGAGCAACCGGAGAAGACGTTAGATCTGTCGCATATAGTGTGAGTGGCATTACTACGGTAGTTGCCTCTACAATGTTAATGTAACTTATCGATCTAAGTGTGTGTCCACTGCATTGCAGCCCACCGTCACCTTTACCATCTCACAACGGCTTTCCAGATCCAGGCTTCATGGCTCCCTTTGACTCTGGATCAATGGATAGCCGTTCTACCTTAAGGAGGTGAGCGACGAACAACCTTTTCTGCGTATTTATTGTTGTTAAATATCTACACGGACAGTCAAGGTTTATTTATTATTATTTTTTTCTTTAACTTGCGTATACAGTATGGATAGTTCGAGACTGGATGATGAACATAAATTAATAGCACGATACGCACAAAGGTTGGCTCAGGAAGCTAGGACCATGGTAAGATATTAGTTACCTTACCATTTTAAAGTAGCAATCGAAGATTTGTTAAACGCGCGAAAGTTCAAGTTGAACTGTTGCGAGTATTAATTTCGTAACTACGTTGACAGCCTCGCGCCTCGTCCAGAATGTCGCAAGCTGACCAAGCAGTAAGTATCCAAAGTTTTCAACTCAGCGAGCGAATATCGAGGTACGCGCAGCCTTACGTAAAGAGGAACCTTCTTTCTGTTCCAGGGTAGGGCACCGTCTGATGCGAATTTGGCATCTCTTGATACCTCGAGAGCACAGCGCGAGCTTATATCGCAATTGGAAGCAAAGAACAAGGAAATCATGCTCCAGATTGCAAGGTTAAGGTATACCTGTGTCGTTTATTTCCTTTATACCAAGCCTAAACCTCGAAATCATCCTGTCGAACCATCCTAGAATCATGCACGTTAAGAACATTCTGTTTCACTTTGTCACCTTGGTTGCATAGCTTGCATATTAGAGCTGAAGACGTTACAACGAAACTAACAAGTTACATTCTCCTTTCCCTTTACTCGCGATAAAGATGCGCCACTAATGCGAATAAAGTTCTACTTAAAACCTTGGCGTTGATCGTTATTCAAGAATTTCTTACCACTTCGTTCAAATACTCAAACGTTTCTTTGAATTCTCTTCCCTTTCAGTTCTGCATACATATCACATCCGTTCTAAAATAGAACAGTTAGGTACGCCTTTAACGAAGCCTTCGTAATTACGAAATTACCAACCGTTAAGTTAGCTCAGAAATTTCGATCAGTCCCTATTACATGCTCACTAGATTCACATACAAACACCACTACATTAACGATACATTCTCGCTTCAGCTTTTAGTCAGCGAAGTGGAATATCCAACTACGGATATTCCAACGCTCCTGCCCTAACATCGTCACGTTTCTCATCTTCATATTGAATTCAACTACAGGATAGAAGCCGCCGGCATAGAAAATCCTGCGTTAATGTCAGAGCTAAGAGCTCTTAGACAGAGAAAAGACGAGCTAGAGACTCACTTAGGAACGTTACAACATTCTAGGAGACAATTAATGGTGCAACTAGACGGTTTAATGAAAATGTTGAAGGTATTACGATTGAATACAGTTCACGCCCGCCCTCGGTTCATGTTCCCTCTGATTTCCTAATTATGATACGATACTCGAAGCTCTAAATTATTATAGAACCATCAGGCATCTCCGCGATCTACACCGAATAGTTCACCGCGGAGTACAAAATCACCTCCTTTGCCGCCCGGTGCTGTTCCAAGCAGTAGGTCAGCGCCACCGACTCCGGGTGGCCCGCTGTCTACGACTCCGCAGCAACAGCAGCAGCAACAGTCGCAGAACCAGCAACAGATGTCTCAAAGCTATCAGAGCTCTGTCCCAGCAACGTCGGTGGCGAATGTATCCAGTATGCTCGGAACGATACAAAACCCTATTCCAGATAACTTGTCGTGTGTGGGAGGCGACGTAAGGTAGGCAGGCACATGGGCAATTTACGTTAAAGATAAACGAACAGATAATCCAGAACAATGGAAATTCTAAACCTAGCAAATGAAAACTGCAAACGGCAATCTTTGTATAGAGTATATTGTTTCGTTGCGCTGTGAAACGAGTTCCCTATCTCGATCAACGAGATCTGATTAGATACATTCCTGCATTCATCCTTCAATTTAGGGACAAATGTTTGTTTAGAAATATATTCGAAAATATATCGACAAGATTCGAGTGTGCACAGTGTTCGTAAAGACGAAGAAAATCTCTTTCCTTGTTTTTATCAATATTTCTCGGTTCGAATCTTCGTCGTTATATTTCTGAATCATCCTGTGTACGAATAATTTGTACAAAGATTTGTAATGTATTTAACGAGTCGAGCGATAATCTCGTAAAAGTTAACGTTACTGGCTTTTACATCCTGTCGAATGAAAGACACGTTTTTGTTTTGTACATTATCTATATCCACTGTGCACTGTACGCCATACTTGAAATAGTCATTACCGTTTAATTAACTGAGAAGTTACTGAATCATTTAAGTTACGAGAGATGACATTTAAGTGACGAGAAGAAATCAAATAGAAGATGTAAATATTTATCGATCAGCGGAAAGGGATTCACCTACGCGATTACAATTACTTGTACTTTATTTGCACATAGAAATTGATTTCTTCTAAACGAGCAGTGCTAGTTATGATAAACCTGTAGCTGCACATTGTATGAAAATTAGCACAACAGCGGTATCTTTGATTATTGCATGTGAATGTTAACGAGAATGTATCTCTATTCATCTAGTAACAAGAACAAGCGTGGTACTAGTTGAATACATATATAATTTTTACGTTTTGAAGCATTCCTACATCACTGACACTGCGAATTTTAATTTCTGTTATTGTTATTAAAAAAAAAACCAAAAAGAATACAATAAAACAATACATTTAAGCGATGGTGCTTTTTGCTACGTTGTGACGCTTTTTAGGCTCTATTGGATTTTTATAGTTTTACGTTACTGACTGTATCTTAATTTCCACGATTGATTTAATTATTTCCGCGAAATTGCAGGCATGTGTATTGTATAGAATGAAACAATTTACATAGATGTACTTTAGACAGCATGTTGTCGGAGTTTATTGTTCGCATTGAAATATAGTTTCCTTTATATAGAATTGTACAATTATGGCGTATATTCTCTTCTTTCTTTAATAAATTAAGCTAGCAAGTATTAATTCCCTCTTAGTTAATTATTTCCCTCCCAAGTCACACCAGATTATTACGTTCGAAGGCAGATGTTTCCTTTGCAAAGCTCTCGAAACCGTTTCCATCATTGCATGCGCGTGAATAGTATGTATGGCTGCTAGTTAATACTTTGCAAGCGTGCACAGATTTTGTAACTCGTTTACAATCGCTCTGTCGCAGAAGACAGCGAACTTTTAATCACAAAGTACTTGCATCGTGAGCGTGGCATGTCACCATCCTGATTTAGTTTTTCTACATTCGGAAGTTGCTTTATGCAAAGAAAATAGAGATTTTCGATATCAGGTCTGCGTTCAGGACAAACAGCTTGCCAGGAAGCGGTTCCAGCAGTGCGAATAATAGCTTGGGCCGATCCTTAAGAAATGACTTGTTGGTAGCTGCTGACAGTGTTACTAATGCCATGTCGACACTCGTGAGGGAATTGAACTCAGGTACGTTAAGCTGCATATCTCCATACAATTCGCATCAGAAATGAATGCAAATTATTTAGGTAGTTTAAAATGGCACAAGAATTTATACTCAGTTGTTTTCTTTAACATGAAACCCTCAATAATTATATACTTGGACTAGCTGCAAGAAATAGAAGTTTCCGTCCCTTGTAACCGATGAATTTACTTCGCGAAGTAAATTAATGAACAACATATACTTTTGAGGACTTTAAACATTGTAAGAAAAATGTTAAGAATTCATTATTTTAATCTTCATGATATAAATATGTCTATATTTTGTTTATAATATTTTGGGTAAGAGATTTGCCGAAACAAGAAAGATCCAAAGCGATGCGGAAATAATATCCCGAATAAGCATTCTTTATATGTACTTTCTCTCATAACATTTTTCATATTAGTGTAAACAGGCATGTTTCACAGTATTTTTACTCTATTTATAATATCGTTAGATTTTCATGGCATGTAACAGTGCTAGCATTCCCCTTCCCGTTCTTAGCGACAAGATCTTTGCAAATTTGTTATGATTCTAAGATGTAGATACCACCGCAAATTTTCCAATGCATACTTAAATAAAATGCAAATGAAAGTAAAATCTATTATTTTTTTCTCTCTAATATAACTTCGGAGTATATTTCGATTTGAGCAGAACATGAAGCAGTCGTATGTTTGTATTTAATCTTTGAGAAAAGTCAAGTATTTCGAAAACGTATTAATGTAAAAAGTTATACTTCGTGGGTACCGTATGTTTATGGATAATCAGTTCATGTGAAATGCGAAGGACTTGCAAAGAACAAAAGGTTAAAGACACAATTTCGCTTCTATGTCAAAATGTTAGTAATACCTCTTGGGAATTTATCATATTCGCGCAAATACCTGTACAATTTTCTTCTAATATATTTACACTATTTTCTATTATACTACTTCGAAACAAATGGCTACAAATGTAAATATCTAGTTTCCACCTTTTTTTCACACATTTGCCTGTTGTAATTCTACCTTGTTTTCTCTCATTTAGCATAGAGTTAGCAAAGTTTAGTCTAGCAATAGCACAGACTACACTACACGCCAAACAGCAAAGTGCTCTTTTTCATACAACTTAAAGATCCATTGGCAATTGTAAATTAATTTCTGTGTAAGAATTTCATTGTGACATATTAAATTAGATGATAATTTAATGTATGAAATCGTATTTTCCAATTTGCTCTAAAATAAAGGCAACCCTTAACAATATATGGATGTTATAGCTCTTTTTATCTACGAAAATATATAAAATATATAACATTCATCATATTGTCGCTTCATATTCTGAAGATCACTGCTAATTATACTGTATTAAATGCGGTGAGCTATGTCGAATAGAGAAGCTATCCTGGAAAATATGTATTACCATCCAGAAACATTTCGTTTGAATTTGAAAAATGTAAATCTCTGTAAAGTATTCCTATCGTGTCGAAATTTCAAAAAAAAAAAAAAAAAAAACAAATAGACGTTCCTATACAAATAACACTTTAGACGTGTTGTGGAATGTGTGTGATATGCACCCCCTGTGAATGTGTCCTGGTGGCTTGCAGACTCAGACCAGGAGGATCATTCTCACAACTCAGGCCGAATTAACATCAGAAAGCCGTTAGGTAAGAGTTTGTTAAAATTCTGAACATTACTGTACTTTTTTACATTTTCACAAGTATTTGCAAAATATTACATCACTTGCTTTTTTTTCCTACGACTATGTTCACTTTAATGAATGGGCATTATGACAAATATTTTGATATTTCAGAAAGTAAAATACATTGATATTTAAATTAGATATACGATGACCAGGTACATCTCATCAGTAACGATTGAAACCATAGCGAGACTTTCTATGGCTCTCCCTAGAAGTAGTTAATTAGCTGTCGCTAAACTTCCATACAGTCATATACTTGAAATGTATGTCTGTATTATTTACAAACTTGTAGACATATTTATGTTGGCTTAAGTACTTGTAAATAAAACTGTTAGTTCTATGAGCGTAGACGATTCACTTGAATATTCTAATTAAGTAGATACGCGTGACATAATTTCTCGAGAGTTGGCTATTTTTCTCTATGTAAAAAGACGTGAAATAAAATATTGCAATCAAACGAAATTATGTATAAGAAGTGCATTTAAAAATTCCGAGACTTAACCACTCGTGTAACTATCGGTTTCATTCCTTTCATTTAGATTTCGAGGCTGGTGAGGACGGAGACGATAGTAGTGGCGGTGGGAATTCGTGGCGAGAAGAGCTGCAACGCCGCTATCAGCAGGAAAATGACTTTTTAGCTGAATTACGCGCACGGAATGTTAACATGTCACAGACACCATCCGCCACTCCATCCAGCGAACAGGAGCAGGAAAGGGGCGAGAGGGAGGAGGCGGACGGAGAGAAAGAAGAAGATAACGAGTCCAACTGGACAGAGCCAGTGAAGAGATGGGTGAATCGATAAGTTCGCTAAATGACATTTATCTGTATTTTATAATGGCTTAGAAATTGCTACCGAATGAAACGCAGATAACTTACCGTAGCTCCACGGGTTACTTACGATGGGCATATATCTGGGTGTTAGTGTGAAGTATAATCAGTATGAAATTAGATTTCGGACAGTATACTAAATCTTGCATTTCTAAAGCAATACTTTTAATCAAAAGGAACGATAAGTCCAGCGAACGAGGCTTTGCGTAGCGTCCTGACATAAATTTTAACGAACGACAAAATTAATGTACTACTACTTCTAGAGAAGTATTTGTCATTTAACGTTCGAGCTACTCAGCGAGGTGCAGTTTTAGTTTCTTTTTAAATTATTATTTATGTATAAATATGCTAAATAACTATATATTGTTCTTCAACAGCAAAGCGAACAATATTCCTGCATTAGCATCTTTTATGCGTTCTTTCATTTCTATCCACATCTTCAATGAAAAGCGTTAAATTTCATGTCGCAGGTAATTCAAACCAGAAGTATTTAACTTGTAACGTTTATGGGCCTAAAGACGTGAGAAGCTGGTTTCCGAACTGGATTAGACACAAAAAGAAAAAGAACTATTCGTGTTTGCGTACCCATTAACTCGGTATACAGAACGTCACGTTTTTATAATATCGTCGGGGAGAGTTAGGAAAATGTGGACATTAATTTAAAGCTATAGGCGATCGATAGAGAACAGCATTTAGTCTACGGTAGATGGTAAAAATGGAAATTTTTGCACAAGTCAAATCTTTGACCAAACTTTGTATAAGGAGGTAAGCGAGTGTAATAAAAGAACTTTTTTAAAAATGCATAATAACAGAATCGTTAATGGAGGCTTAGTTACAGGAGCTCGAGTTTTTTTGTACATTCATACGAGTTAGATACGAACATACAACGTAAACTTTGAAATCATTGAACACCTAAATTATGAAATCTTAAATATATCTCATCGCGTTAGAAGGCTTCGCCATAGTAACACGGGGCATAGGAAAGTGTCGTAGAAACCTTTGCGCTACGTCACTTTTCCTTCCAGCGATAAACGCCTCGGAGCTAGTGGCTCGTAAACGAGACTTCCGTCTTATCCTTCCTTAGTAACTTCACGTACGACGATGTAATTAAATTCGTGTTCGGTAATATTTATATATACCCCGTAGCGATTATGAATTCTAAAGGAATTTATGATATCGATATACGATACGATAACTTATTGCAATCGAATTAAAAGTTCCTATCGCTAATAACTCGAGTGGTACGCAGAGTCTTATTATTTGTATATTCGAAGGGAACTGATGTTTACGACCCAGTCGCTTTGAGGTATTCAGTCATTGCAGCGATAATGTATATAAGTATTATTGTTGATCATCTATCGAGAAATATTAACATCAGTAGCAAACGCTTAATGTATCGCTAGGGAATGTGCATCGCTTAGGCATTTCAAGCGCGTTATCTACACTTTTCTCGTTCACCTGCGTAAATTTTAAAAGGCATCGTGGCTCAAGTGCCTAAGCTTTACACGATTAGCAAATCATAACTACATCGCATTTACGACTGTACGATGATACACGAGGGTAGAAGGGGCTGACGTTGTTTTATGTACTATACTTAAATTTTAGTTGATAGATTAAACGCTATTCGAATAAATGATCGTTGAATTGTAATTAATATAGAACGATGCATTTATGATACGAGTATTGAATAAAAAATGAAATCATAACGAGCAACGTCGAAGGATCGTGCTTACCGAGTCGAAGCTTATTTTACATTCTATCCTTGACGCTTTCAGGCATTCCCATATGTTACTTTACGCACGGTTATTTAATACGCGAGAGTACACTTTAAACAAACGTAATATGTCAATTATCTGGCACAAACATTTCAATTAAACTGCGCTACGTACAATTTGCGTGACTGCAACTCGCCGCGAACACAAATAGCGCGCCAAATCATTAGCTTTCAAAACTACGTATAGTTGTTAATAATTTTATGACACGTTATTTATGTAATATAATAAAGATTTATTAACGATTAGTTTATTATGCTTGGGGAATAATTATATTATTTTTCTCAAACGAAAGTATCGAATATGTTAAAACAGAAAGACGAGACGAAAAACAATTGCAATTTGACGTAAGAGTGAACCGCGAATTTAAAAATGGACAATCTCGTGGATGCTCGAGGTAATCGGCATTAAATCGGGGAGGTTAAATTATTCTGATGAAATAATTCTATTCGCAGGAAAGACAACTAAACGTGAATTATGCTTATTCAATTCTACAATCGCGTCGTTTGAATCCCTGTTGTTCGCCAAGCACAATATTCGTACATTAATCATAATTGGCCAGCGCAACATAAGTTTATTGAGCGGAATTGCAGAATTAATTCATATACAGGAACTATGGATCGTCGAATGCGGTATCGAGGTATAATAAAGCGTATTAACTTCGCTCTGTGAATTATTATAAATTAGTGTTCCATTCGTTTAGGAAGTACCACCTTTCAAGGAGAACTGCTACCTCGAGAAACTATACTTATCTTCCAATGAAATATCTTGTATACCAAATCTAGACGCTTGCCTATCGTTAAAAGTTTTATTCCTGCCAGGAAATAATATACGCGACTTGAAGGTATATCTCTCTTCATTGTCTTTACTTAGATTTTAACTAAAAAGGTTTTCAACGATGCACGTCTAAAATCCATTTCACCGCGATGATACTAAAAAATTTTCATCCGCACAGAATCTTCAGAGATTGATTTATTTGGAAGAACTTAATCTGGCTGATAATAAATTGGAGAGGATAAATAAGATTCCTATGAAGAAATCAGAGTTACAGTATATAAACTTGGCAGGGAATCATTTACGTTTCATAAGGGTACGATGACAATTCGGCGAACTTGTATTTCCATTTTATTTACTTTATAAAATAATCTTACTCTCAATCGCAAGGACATTAGGAACCTATCGCAATTAGGAAAATTAAAGTCATTGGTATTTGCGGATCTATTATACGGAGAGTGTCCCCTGGTAGCTCTCTGCAATTATCGTGCATACGTTATTTATCAACTTCCAGATATCGAAAAATTAGATCATTACTTTATATACAAAAAAGAAAGACATTGGATCAATCGGTTTTTCAAGTACCTCTATTATTGTCTACCTACGTATAATACTCTTCATTGAAAGTTAAAGAGCAAATTTGTATTTTTAGAAAGCAAATCGCTTATTATAATGTATTCCTTCATAAACAAATAAACGAACATTTGAATTCATTGAAACACAACTATGAGGAATACGAAAAGGAAATGCTTCATTGCAGAAATCAATTTTATGCGATTAAAGTGAAAGAGGTATGGAATTCGTTGAAAGTATAAGTTTTGCGATACAGTACGCTCAAATTCAGCTGATCAATTATTTCTTGTTCATCGCGTGAAACAATCAGGATCCTTTAAGGAATATACCGCACGATGAATCACAGAATACAATGTCAAGAATGGAATTGAGCGCGAACCAGTTTACAGAAAAGAAGCAATTAGCAATCGTGCGATCTAAAGTATAACGATTCTTCGAGCGTTTATACGTCTGCCATAGTATTATGTAAAATAATCGTTATTTAATAATTATATATTCATGAAATATTGCTACCCATTTGTTCGCTAGACTTCCCAACAGCAGATGAAAATTAATGCAGATTATTGTGGAAATATAAAGTTTGTTGAATACGACGCGACTCCTGCAAATACAGTTATTCAACTGTGTACACAATTCATGGAAGAATCTCTATGTTTAATCGTAAAACAGTATGTGAAATGTACTTTCAATTGGATCGCAGGAAACGTTTATAACATAATTGTTAAAAGTTCCTTCGCTTTACAGTAACACAGGCATAACTGGATTGAAATTATTCAAAGTAACGAAAGTCAGCAACAAGGAACTCGATCGATTGAACGTCGAGGAAGATGAGAATTTACAATCTGATTTAAACAATATGATCCTGAAAATTTTAATAACACCGGGAGTAACAGATATACAAAAATGGCCCTTCAATTTCTTTAAATCAGATTTGTTTACAGGAGTATCTATACGACCTTTCGAGAAGTATCGTTTTATTATACATGGAAGTATATTGACAAACATCTTTTCGTTTTTAGAATGAGGTAATGGTAACTAATTGTTTGGCAGTGGCAGATGCAAAATGGTTAAATGAAATGTTTGAATTGAAGAAGCATGGGCATATACTAAATCTGATTAACGTGTGCCAAAAGCGACGCGTTTGCGTGCTTCTACAAGCTCCAATTTTCAATTCCGGGGAGAAGTAATAATAATATCGATTTTAAATATCGTGCTCGTATAAAAAACAAGGCGTTTTTGTGTAGAACAAATAGTGCCAGAGACTATTTACATACGAAACATAAGAATTACCAAGAAGATTCGAGTCAGATTTGTCAAACGTTTAAGTTAACTACCAGAAGCGTTAGAAATCCCATGTTTGTGGTAGAGTATGAATATGTATTCCACGAAGCAAGAAATGTAATTTTTCTTATTGTAATTTAAATTTGAACTAGTTCTCAATGATAGTGGAGATCTTATTTATGACAAAAGCCTGTGAATCCATTTGTAGGAAAAAGACGAGATCCCTGCTGATACATGTAGTTCAGAGAACAGTACGCACATTTCTTTATCTAACTTGAATATTAGCCAACATATTAATACCCATGGAAGAGTGGAAATATATAATCTCGCGAAGATATGTATTTCTGGGCAAAATATAAATTCAATCGATACAGATTTGAATTTGCCTAACTTAAGAGAGTTCGATATTTCTTTCAATCGATTACAAGAGCTTCCACAATCAAGCTTCATGAAGAATATAGAAATCTTGAATATTAGTTTCAACAATATAAAATGGATAAATGTTGAAGAAACCTTGCCAGTTTTACAAGATCTAGATATATCATGGAACTGCTTAATAAACTGTCTCGCAGTTATCGAAACCGTTAAAACTTTTATATCTAACATGCGTAAATTAACGATACATAATAATCCCTTCCAAGACGTTCCCGACCCAGAATTAGCAGAATATTTAACGTACATTCGCATACCGAACTTGCAGTTCATTAACCACCACGCGCGTGGAACGCTGAATTTACGCCAAAGTTATTTCCCATGTGCGTTCAGTATGTGCAGACTGAAGCAGCGTAATAAATTGCTTTATTTGAAACAGAATGCGATAAGAAGCGTGGAACAGATGACAGTTATAGAAAGGAGAAACATAGAGCACGCGAAATGTATTCACGTATCGCAAGATTTTCTCATAGCAGTGACCGTTCTGAAAAGAGCATCGAAAGTTCAAGAGCTCTGCGCAACGTGTTGCTTATTGACCACATTGCCCGTTACGAGGCCTTTAATGCATCTAACGAAACTGAACCTTGGGAGTAACTTTATTTCAGTGTTGAACGTTTTTACCAAAGAGAATTTTCCATCTTTGAAGTACCTAGATCTGACTAACAATTTAATAGCAAGTTTAGAACCAATGAAATCATTTCGTACTCTGCAGGAATTTTACTGCGGCAATAATAATATAGGAAGCATAGCTCAAATAGACAATGTTAAAACCTGGGAAATGTTGTATATTATAGACCTGTCCAGTAATCCGATATGCAACGCGGATGCATTATACAAATGCTTTATTATATTTCATTTGAGTAACGTCAAGGTAAGTAGAATCGTTAATAAACCGCGAGTCCTGCCGAAGACAACTTCTATAAATTGTACAAATGCTATTGTAGTATATCTCCGGAGAATGTGTAGAAAAGTCAGACGTTTCCGAAGCGAGGCATATATTTGGCAATAAGTTGGACAAGCACGTGTTAAATACAATGTATTCAACGGATCAATTAATAAATATCACACAGCTGAGTCTAACCGACTGTTCCTTATCAAAAGTATGTTGTTCGTCGCTTGGAAACATTCGGAAAACGAGATAATTACTAAATAATTTCAGGTGGATCTCTCCGCTGATCTTCTGCCGCAGTTAGAGAGCTTGGACTTGAGTAAGAACCAGATAAATTATTTATGGAGTCTGCATTCTTTCCGACATCTGCATACGCTGTGCTTAAGTTACAATTGCCTCGAAACGTTTTGTCGAAGCGATGGCGAGGGAAATCTGTACAGATTCCCGAAGCTGTGCACTTTGTTCCTGGACCACAATTGCATCCAGTCGTTAATGGATATTAATATAAAATTGCCAGCGATAAAGCATCTATTTCTACATAATAATTATCTTCGCAATGTTAACGGTAGTTATTCAGGTGCAAATGTAATATCAGACTTCTTAAGTACCACTTTTATCCTCACACATTTATACGTGATACGTAGGAATAAATCGTTGCCCTACATTGGAATCTATTGTTTTGGATTTTAACGAAATTCAAAATCTGGCTGTGGAAGATTTCCTGGCAAGTGGTAATCTAAAGTATTTGTCGATCGAGAATAATAAAATAAAGTCCTTAACGTTCGTAAAGGAGTTGCAGAAATTGGAGAGACTTTATGCTGCCAACAACTGTTTAACGGTAAACACTCGCAAGAAGAGAATAAACATTGCGATGAACTTGTTAACGAATATGATTTTCCAGGACAGTAACGATATGCGATATTTATCAGCATTGACAAATTTAGAAGAATTAACGCTGGAAGGGAACCCTTTCTATATAGAAATAAAGAAGGATAAAATGATCGCCGAGGATTTCGAAGTAAAGAATGCTGAGGTGGAAGAGATTTAATTGAAAATAGGAAAGTTTATTGTGTTAAATTCATTCGTTGTGTTAAATAAATTTGTTTACAATTTAAGCATAACGTTTACATCATTGCTAATTAATACACACCATTGGAATCGGTTTCTTTTATATGGTACTGTAATTTCTGAAATTAGATAAACGTACTGTGTAGGTACTCGGTAGAAAATAACTGCAAGTTTAGTAAGAGACCCTGCACTACATGTATAACTTTCAAAACATACGAATTTCATAAGGGATGTAGCGACTAATCAACCAAGAGTAAGGAATTATGTATAAATCTATATAACTTAATTTGACTTTGGTATCATAAGTATCGCCACATAAGAGGTGTATGTGGCGACACCTAGAATAAAGCAGACAATCAAATTTAAATTAGCAAGCTCTTCGCCGATAAGTAACCTACCCAGACTGGATAAAATTTCGATAATAATAATTAAATGCGATAATGGCCAACAATGAAATTATTTATTAATTACTGGAGAAGGTGTTTCAATAATTTGATCAAAGCTGTTTACTGAATTATGAGTTTTCCGGGAATAATTTATGCAATTTTGCCGTTGCATCTTGAAGTATGAATCCTTAAAGGAGAATTCTCGTGTAACTCGCACGCCGATTCACTGCTTCGACGCCGAGACATACCTCCACAGTTTACACTGAACGATTTCACAGAAAGCAACATTTTTTCGATTTCCTTAGATGTTCACTTAAATATCCTAACAGTTTCAAAAAGATCCATTGAACCATTTCTTTGAGAAAAATTCACAAAGATCGCCTCACTGTCGTCGAGTTAAACGAGAATCCGTCCTTAACTACTTTACCGGGTACTATTCATAATCTATTCATTAACACTTCTTAATGTTAATGCAATCCTCAGTAAATACTTAGACTTTTCAATAAATCGTGGTGTGTCTACAACTATTAACTAATTCGTGTACTTTTACAGTAAGAGTACATTCTAATCCCGGAGAAACATTCCACAATATATATATATATATATTTTCAAAAATAAGGCTCGCCTTTACCGAAACGACAATTAAAATAAGCTATCTTACTAATACTTACGTTGTTTTACTGAATTAATATTCTACTTGATCAAATCACAGACAAAGAAACCGCAGTGTCGTTCATTGACCACTGCCACCTTCAGAATTAAAAAGAACAGAATTAGAGAAAAATAAGATTACATGCTTCCCCCGCATAGCATTCTCTATTTTATTCCACAAATGAATTTACTCGAAAAAAAGATACGTTGGAATTGAACAGGAGAAGAAGAAGCTTGAAGAAGTTTGAGAGAGTCGGTAGAATTGCGCAATAAAGAAACCAACGCATTGCATGTTTTGCAAATTGATTTCGTCCTGTATTAAATATCGTTAACATTGTTCGGGTACAACGACTGACAAATTGACAGCGTGCACGGGACACGCGTGCACGCGGAACGACATCCCCTGCGCGGCAACCATTGCCACATAAAATACTCGCGCGCGCGGTCCAGATTCATGGAAGGTTCTAAAGTACAAAAAGCGGCGAGAAACGGCATGCACGTATCTCGTCCATCAACGGTGAATCTCCGTGTAAATCGCGATCCCGAGACGAGTCGCTCGCATTCGAGAAGCATTTCACCCCCGAGAATAAAGGGGATCGCGTTTTAACACAAGACATTCCCTCTCCTTTCGCACGCACCTTATAAGGACACGCGAGCAAAGCCATCGCGGAGAAGAGAGTACGGACGAGTACAGAGAATGGCGAGAAGACGGTTGAAGCTCCGCGAAAAATTTTCATTTACTCCGCGTAATTTTAGTTTCTCCGCGGCACGGTTATAGCGGGCTATTTACTCTACTTTGCGTTTTCTGGGCGAAGCGCGTGTCTGCAACACGGCAATCACGAAATGGCAATAACTACCGTGCATTGGTCATTGTTTACCGGAGTGTAATCTACGCGTCGTTCTACGTCCCCATACAGAACACCGTTGTTTCTCAATTTCTTATTAACACTCCGAGCGGCGCGCGGCTTCGAGAGGCGAGCGAACATTCGGGGACACTCGGCCGTGTTTTCACGCCCGCGCCAGTCCGAGTATTAATCGTTCTGGATTAGAACAACGCACACAGTGTTCGTTCATCCTTAAACGGAGCGTTTCACAGTTATGGGGGCAAACTCGCGCGGCTAACACGCATAGTTCACGGAGAGAGGTAGAAAAGTTTTAATAAATATGATCTTTGGATCCTTGTGTTACATTTTAAAATAATTGATATCTCGAGAATTTACTGATCTTATTTTACAGAAATTCGAAGGATTCGTGAATTTATATTTACAATTACTTCCTTCGCCTCACTTTTCGGCGAACTTTTTTCCGTGACTTGAGAATGGTAACATGCTTGTCTGAATGTACATAAATGGATTATGATACAGGAAACGAATATGCAAAGAGGAACGCGATTATATCAACAAAGCTTCGAGGAACCGTTTGCCAGAAGAATACCAGATTCCAAAGATCGATTATTTCATTGAGACTTCTCCAACTCCGTTTCATTCGGTTCCATTACCGAATGGAACCCGCACCAACAGCTTCCGATGCATCCCATTAACAGCCAGTCTTAATCCTACGATCTCCGCGAGACGAAAGAACCAAGGCACTGAATTCCGTCTTGGAAAGCGAAAGCGAGTAGTACAAAGTGTCGGTGACGCGGCGGTTCCACGTCAGAACGGTGATCGAAAATAGTCGGAACGAAATGGTACTCCGACGGCGAGCCCAATACGTAAAACGCACAGCTCTCTCGACGATCGAAATAGCTTTGTAGAATAATAAAGTCTCGAGGCAAGGTCAGAACGTGTCCGGATCTCGTCGTTCAGACTCGCACGCACGATCTCCGCCAACCCCTTCGAACGACTAGATCCATCCCGCGCGCACCCCGAATCTGATCGAGGGCATTGCCAAACAGCTGCGTTTAAATCATCGCTTCCCTTTTAAATTTCTACTTAACAGCCATAGAATCTTAATCGATTTTCTACTGCCTCGCGGCTTTTCGATCTCCGTATGCTCCGCCTAGCCGGGAGCATACACCTCCTTCGTTTCGTAGTACCAAAAATAAGTCGATTTTACTCTTCTTTTTTTACTCGTCCTTCGATTGTATAACTGTTCCGCGAAATGCTCGTACAAATAAGCGACTCGACGATGGGCGCAACGAGAAGAATTTCGATTGCTAAGCGTATCGTACCGACCTTGACACCCTCCCACCTCCGCCGGCTCGCCCCCGCGCGTCGCTACTTGTCGCCCGTGGAAAAAAAAAAAACAATTCGTCCATCGGCATCGCCGGGCCACGACCTTCCCGGTGTCAAGTTAAACATCCAATTAGCGCCCTAATCTCGCGCGGTGACGCACAGCGCGCGGCAGTGTATCTCGCTAAACTCCGCTACAAAGACTAGCAAGCGTGGAATCACGATATCATCACACCTACGTGCCATTCTTGCCTCTTACTCTTAATTAGTATCCGTTTTTTTTGTACGTTTTCTCTTGTTTCTTCTTTTGTGCAGAATGCACTAGGAACAGATCCGCAGCTCCCGCCTGGCTGGCGTCGATCGACCTGACATCTTAAATTCCCGAAATTCTATAAGTCCACCGCTTTCTGTACGCTAACATTCATTTAAATGTTTGCCGTTTTTCGTGGATCTTAAAGGTTTGTTCGTTGAACAGCTGCGAAGAGAGATGGTTATTCGAAGGGTAAGGGGGAAAAACAGGGAATGTCACGAAACAGCTTTATCGAGAAACTTAAGTTTTAATACTTTAGTCCACCAATGAGGAAGCAAGTTCGATGATTTTAAATTTCGTATATAATTTTCTTCGTAAATAATTTCTTCTTTCACCTTGACGACAGAAGCTTGAAGCTTATGCTTAGGCAAAGATTTGGTACATTCCGTATTTTCTTCCAATGCGGAGTAAAAATTCCTGTTTTTAACGAGTACTTATACCAAATAGCTAACGTTATCTTACGAAGGTACTGGAGAACTTTATAACCCCTCGTGATTCGACTGTTCTGTATTCCCAATTGCCACCAACGAAAAATGCTGCAAATCGCAAAAAATCACGAAAACTGGGCATCCCTCGATTTTCCCCTCAGCCTTGGCAAAATTTCAGAAGCTAAAATGCCTGTAGTAGCCACAATCGTCAACAACAATTTCGACGATCGAATTTTGGGAATCCGATGGGTGAAGATTAACCGGGCCCGATAGAAATCCTTCTAGCGCGAACCACCCACGATTAACAATCGACTCTGCTTTCCAATGATCGAGTTACTAATTGTGAAACGCAGATCGATCGACGATCGTCAGGCCGGAGGCTCGTTATCTTACAAATGGTTCTCTTATCGAAATGAACGCAAATTGAACGAACGGTTGAGCGCACGTTAGAATTGAAAGAAATCCGCGAACGGTCCCTGTTCGTAGATTTACAGAAGAAAAGAACAAAAGGGATACGACGCTTAAGTATAATTTACATATCTATGCCCGTACGACGTGTACGCAAGCTACTACAAAAAACCGTCCCGCAGTTGTGTGGGTGTGTCAATTGTCGATGGAAAAGCTTCGTCGTTCGTGCGCACGGCCGACGCAACGCGAATAAATAATAATAAGAGAGGGTGGGGAGGGGTGGGAGGTGGGGGAAGGGCGCCTCTGTCCACGTCCTTGATACTCGTCCCAGCATCTTGCAAGGATCCCACGGGTGCTGGGGCCCACGATCCCGGTGGATACGGGTGCTCCGAGCCGCGTTGTGCCATTTACTTTGCTCGGTTAATCGCTCGAACGTATGACGATGCACGGTGAAGCTCATTAATGCCGCGCCTTGCTTGCTGTCGCAATTCTAAACTGACCGGCTCCAATTGCTTTCGGTGACAAGTGTTCCGGCTCAGACGCGGTGTGCAATTAGAGTAATTAAAGAGTCACGTTTAAGAATTCGTTTCACCATTTCCGCGTTCCTCGAGGACGTTGAACATACCTTTTCATGTCTATAATTATATGGGAATATTCGAGGGTATATCGGGCGGAACCTCCATTATTTAAAGTAATAGGTAAACACAGCTATTAATACTTTTAAACATTTTTCGATTATTCTCGTTACTCTGGCGACTATTACATTACACGAAAATAAGGAAACATTCATGATCAAAATTAATATGAACGCTTAAGACACTTAGTTATCGAAGATGTGCAGAATGAAGGTTCCAGGGAGTCGCATGGATATCGGAGCACGTTTATTCCGTCCGCTGTGTCTGGAATTTCCGAATTGCTTTGCTCGTGACTTTAATTCCGTGGTTTACGAGCGCACGAAGTGCTCTGCCTCCTGGCGAACTCGACGCGCTGACGCCACTTCCGGTGGAATGCGCTCCGCGAGTAGTACGAACGGCGGTTGGACGGGCGGCTCGAGTGGAGCAAGCGCGGCATTAATGATTCCTACCGTGCACATGGCGTACGGCGTTGTACGGCGCGACGTCAGCACCGACGACTCTGACGTAGATCGGCGAGGATCGATCGTGCCCTTTAACGCGCGTGTCGTCGAGCCTGCGTTTGCCGCGACACGCGTATTTCGGTTGCACGGGTCTGCCGGGGAAAACGAAGCGGTAAGGCGGAAGGAGTTCGTGCACCGCGAGCTTCTGAATAAATTACGGTCCCGCCTGTGTCGTACAGTAGTGGTCAAAAGGAAGCTCGAACAGTGAACAACGACAGGGATTAGTTGTAAAGTAGAGAAATATTAGGCACCAGTATGTATTAAGTTTCTTTCAACCACCACTGTAAATTGAGGAGAAAGCTACAAAGACGCAGGAATAGAATGCAGAAGTGGTGGAGCGTACTTCGTGGTACAATGTAAAAAAGGGGGGGGGGGGGGGGTAGAAAAGGGGTGAATCCTCGTGTAAAGATAAGTCGAATTCCCGGAGCAATAGCTTCTTCGCGCGAAACCATGGATCATTCGGTTTTAAGCTTGCGTAAAAGGAGCCCCGTTTGAATCAGGAGCGCTGCAACGTCCGGCGAACCTGTGCGTATAAATTCTGTTGCATTAGAGTTGTATCGCTGTGAATGCTCGCGAGGAGGGAAGGGCAAGTGGAAATATCGAATATTAGGCAGGCGCGTGTAACGTGCACGCGAAGCTCCACCCTTTCGTGTCACTCGCACGAATTACGCTCTACACTGTATGTATACCCCGTTCGGGGCAAAAGTAACGTCCGGCATACAATTTTTATTGTCAACTTTCAGTCTTATACGATGTCCCTTATTGTCCCCGGGTGTCCACGAATAAATCCCGCGTACACGAACCCCTCTCGGCGGCTGCGGTGCGCGAAGCTACTTTGTCTACGATTTAAAAAAGAAGAAGAGAAGAAGGATGAAGAAATCCAAAAGAGAATAGAAAAACTGAAGGCCCTGCCAGAAAAGGAGGCCAATCTACGTGACGTCTTCGTCGTCGTTACGGTCGCCGTACTACCGATGTGGAGAACAGAAGGAGCGAGACGAAGCTAGAAGTTCGGAGCTCGCGTGGCCGCGTAACTCGTCCCGGTTTGCTCTAGCGGCGGCGGCACCACCGTCCTAGCCGTCGCCGTCCTGGTGGTTCGACGAGCCCGCTCCCGGGGAGCGCGGAAGGTGTCGAACACGCCGGCATCTGTGGTACGCGCTGAGCGATTATTCCGTCGCACCGCAGCTCCTTCGAACCCGGCGCTTCATTTCATCGGCTCTAGGATCTCCTGGATGCTGACGTAGGTGCCGGTGAGGAAGCCCAGCACCCCGAACGAGATGATCGCCAGATTCTTCCAGAGCTTCCAGTAGCAGGCCCCCAGGCCGTTCTCCTGGTCCCACACGGTCACCAGCTCGATCACCGACGGGAACATCAGGCCCAGCGTGGACAGGCAAACCGCGCCTACTAGCGATATAAACGGGCCCAGGTTCGGTATAGCGATGGCCACGCCCACCGTGAACACCACCAGGCAGATGCGGATCGCGTACTCGGCTATCAGCTTCCTCGAGCCGAAGTACTGCTTGGCGTTCTTCCAGATGATCTCCATCGGCACGTAGAACTGCAGGCCGTAGGTCAGGAAGATCGCCACCGCGATCATCAGCTTCGCAGACTGGGCGAGGATCTCGCCCTGCGACGGGTTCAGCGTGATCGAGGCCTGCGTGTCCACGCCGTAACGCCAGTAACCGAAGAAACCGACGGTGCTGTACAACAGCACCACGAAGAACATGCCGGTGTTCAGCACCCCCGGGCAGCCGGTGAAGTGGGTCGGCGTCTTCATGTTGTTCTCCAGGGGCATCACCTGCAAGCATTCTTGTAAATCAAGCAGTCGGGAGGTGGTACCGGATGGTGGAACGACTATAATAATTCAGGCTTTCGGTGGTTGTTTCTTGTATACGTAATAATTAGATATGTTTATTGCATCATCCCTACATCCTACGTCCCATGAAACGATCTTCATAATTACGTGATTTGATAAATCGGGGGTGAAATATTACACTTTCAGAAGAATGCAGAATTTTCTTTATCGTGGAATACCTCGAGAACCGTGAGAGGTATCGAGAAGAAGTTTAAACAAAAGTTGCACCTTCTTTTTTTATACCTACAAAAGTGCGTTAAAAATTATCGAAGAATTCTATACTTTTCAAGTTACCCCCAACACCAATCCTTAATTCGATAATTATTTTTATCCAGGTTTCTAGATATAAAAAATGATGCAACTTTTGTTTGAACATCTTTTCGATATCTCTCACGGTTCTTGAGAGATTCCACGAAAGGAAAATTTTGTGTTTGTTTCGAGGCGTGATTTCATCCCATGAAAACAAAAAATAGGTTTGCGTTGGGGATGAACTACTCTACTTGCACGCAAAGTTGCATAATTCTCTGAATTTTCGGGTCGCCTAACTTCCCTTGTAAGATATATATTAAAACTAAATGTGGTGGAAGTGAATATGTACACGCTAAATATTCGAGTGCTGCGATAAATATTTCTGTCAATTTGTTTGCTTTAACGATCCACTGATTTTACGGCGAAGATATGTCTCTTCCAGCTACTGTATGGCCGCTACGATGCCTGCCTGAGTTATGGCTGACCTCGCTACTGGACGTTGCGCGAGATTCGTGCTGTGCTTAAAACTGTATTCTTCGTAGCATCGTAGAGCAAGGTTAAGGTTTATTGTTGTTAATGCATAGTACTAAGGGTAGAGTACTACTTAGGTCGATGTTTGGGAGGTTTTGAATACGAACGGGGGTGAATCCCAAGCACAGCGAACCACATTGAGTCGCGAGGGTTAAATAATGAATTCTGAAACTTTTATAATGGTCGAAGTGATGAAATATAGCTGCTGAAAAGGTTTTTTCTTTTCTTTCTTTTTTAATTCAAGTCCGCGTGAGTTTATGGGGTATCGCAAAGTATTAGAAACGTACTTTCGGTTTTTTTATAGGGTGAAGCACCCCTCCAAATTTCGTCGATTCAAAGAACGTATTCGTATTTGTAAATATTGTGCCCTTAAGAACAAATTAAATGTATTTGAAATAAATACTTACTAAGTAACTTGCAAATTCAAAAGCCCCTTGCAGAGCTGCCGAGAAATTTGATTCTATTATCGTCATTAAGTAAGATAATTTGCAGAAAATGAAACGCTCGAGAGAAATATGCATAACGAGATTGAATTGTAAGTCATTATATGTATACTTTGTCGCTGTTACGAGTAATCGTGTTAGGAGACGATATGTAAATCCAACAAGAGGATCGTCCACGGCCTCACAGTTTTAGTTTCTGTTACACGCGGTTATGTAACAGCTCGCACTTATGATATAACTTTTTTTCTACACGGTTATTATACGTAGAATATTACTCTCGCTGTTATGCGTTTCATTGATTTTAAAGGTGACGATAGTTCAACGTGTAAGTTTGATCATTTCTCAGTTGTAAATATACCATTAAAATTTATCCACTCTTAAACATTCATAGACGTGTATTCGCATGTTGATTAATATCGTAGTACGATGAGAGGAATAATCTGAATGCCAAGCCGAATGATTTCGATTAATATGAACATAAAAAATTAAAATATCATCTTGTCATCTTTTTCACTCTACACACGAAGCTTGATGTATCTCAAGGAACATTTAACTTCTACGAATACGGATTTGAAACGACACGTGAAAGCAAATTAGCCGAGCATAATGAAACAGAATTGATTAGCATCTCGCAGGCCGCCTGCAAGAAAAAAATAGTTTCGCCTGGAAGCGAGTTGAAGAACGGAAAGGAAAGTACAATGTCCCAAGGTCTTTCGCAAACCGCGGAATATAAAAAATGCCGATTTCACTTGACTCCTTCGTCGAAATTTTTGACCCGCCTAAACCGCCTCTCTCGTAACACCATATCGCATGATCGAAATACTAAACAGCCGATTAAACCGCTATGTCGTCTACGATCGAGCATCGAGCGGAATACGAATGTTATATTTGCATAACGACACGGAGGCGAGTGAACAGTGCTGTGTCGCAAATGCAGCACGTGTACTAAGAACTGTAAAAGAAAACTTTATAACTCCTGTCATCAAGCCTCTGTTTCTCTACACTCTGTTCGTTGGTTCAGTTGCTTCTTTCAAATCGTCAGCATACCTACATGCGCATTTTGTCAAAACTGGGCAGACCTTAACGTAACGTTTTACAGTTTTTTCTTTTCTTTTTTTTCTCTTTCTGTTACTTCATCCAGGGCGGCCTTCAACGGTAACAAAGCCTACCATCTTTTCACAGAACGAAATCACGAAAGGAAGGATAATAATAACAATAATAAAGAGAATAAAATAAAAGAAATAAGCAAATAAACATTAATATATTTAAATATACGACTTTAGTATTGCCATATCATTAATAATATTAGATTATGGCATGAGAAATTATGTTTCAAACTTTTTTTAAATTTTAATCAAATAAAAAAATGAGTTCTCGTTTTCTATTTTTTTTATTTACTTTTTTTATTTATTTTTTCCCTTTTCTGGGGCCAAGGCGCATTGCACCCGCTGCAACCCGTCCAGTGGTCGGCCCTGCCCTTATCACTACTTTATAATTGAGGAGTAGAAATGGTAAACGATGTAAGTGCCAATAGTTAAAGTTTTCAGTAGAAAGAAAAAACGCATGTCTGTTGATTTTGTCAATTACGTCGTTTATCACTGGTTTATCTCAGCTTGGTTGTTCATCGCTAGGGATTTTCAGCGTCTACTACCTTTACAGACGTAGAGGGAAACAGAAACATTACGGCCGTGAAGAGTTTTGGCACTTACATCGGTTTTCACCACAGCGAAGTTGACACTTACGATATTAGCTCTATTTATAGGTATATTATCATAATATATATCATTCTAGCTCTTCTAACTTTTGCTTCCGTATTCCGCGCGTAATTCACATCCTGTTTCACTAAAATAAATTTTTTGCCACTAACATCGTTTACCATTTTAGCTCCCCAATTATTATCCTTCTTATTTTTGTTACAAACGTAGATGCAATAATGCAATTAACGTAATTATGCGTCGCAGTGGGGTAAGACCCGCAAATAAATAAAAATACTTACCACACCGATGCCTTCCAGAGCGAAGATGGCAGTGCCGAAGAACAAGGGTAACTGAGACCAGCTCGAGAAGTTCGGTACGTCCTTGATGCTGGGCAGGTCGCTGAAGATGTAGTAGAAGGTGATCCCCATTCCGGTGGCGATCAGGACGTTCGCGATCATAGAAAATGGCGCCAGATATTTCAGGTTCCTCACGAGGGAGAAAATGGCCAGCAATGGCAACAGTGCCGCCATATAAAGCCGGACATCCTTGTCGGAGTCGGTGTAATAATCGGCCACCTCCTTGACGTTGGTCGAGATGAAGACTATGTACACGCAGCAGCAGCCTATCAAGTCGATCACGAGGAACGAGTTGATCGTCGCTCTGAAACGGTCCAAGGAACGCTTGGTAGAATCGCAACAGCCGGGAGCTCTGCTACTACTAAATTTTTTCACTTCGAAGTGGCCTTTAAGTTAAGTGTTTAAAATTATGAACGCTTAATTAGAGGTTCCCCATTACTCAGTAAAAATATTTATACCAATCAAGTATTTCTGAGTTCACTTATTAAATTCCAACGCGTAATCGATTGCTACTTAACCCTCGGTTGTCACACCTATTTTTTCGAACGTACCTAGTTGCCACACTGGGTCGATTCGACTCGAGCCAACTTTCCAATCAACTTTCCAGTCAGGAGGCCGAAAAGGGGCGAATGTTTGTGAATTTTTTAAAAAAAGTGGAAGTATCTATTTTTACACAACTTTCTGCAGTTAAAAAAGCAACATTTAAAGAGCATTTGGTAATTTTTTTTTGTAGAAAAATATTTAAGTTTGCGATAAAATTACAAGCGACATCCAAGAAGCCTTTTTCGCGATTGTTTCGAATTAATATTTCGGAAATTACCTCCGTGAATCAGAGGATACATTAATATACTAACGAAATCTTTTTTGTTCTTTGAGTTTAGATAATCTGAGTGCGAATAGCAGTGCTCACCCCAAAACAATTCTTTAAAAAGGCCTCTTGGATGTCGATTGTAATTTTATTATAAACGTAAATATTTTTCTAAAAAAAAATTATCAAATGTTCTTTAAATGTTGCTCTTTTAAGTGCGGAAAGTTCTGTAAAGTTATATGCTTCCGCTTTTTCAAAAAAAATTCACAAATATTCGCCTCTTTTCAGCCTCCTGACTAGGTATAACCGCTTAAGTCGCAAAAATTTTGAGACTCAGAACGTTGTAGAATATAATTTATATGTATCGGTGAAAACTAATATTTAAAATATCATCATGTTTAAACAAATCTTCGGAAGAAAAAGAGTTCCAGAAAAAATCTTCCGCTTAAAAAATCCCAACCTCTTTAATTCTCAATAATTCTAGCTAAACAATTATGATTATACCCTTGAGATATGCTACTTTTATTAAAAAAAAAATCAATAAATAAAAATCCCCCCACTCGGAAAGCGTCTCTACCTGTAGAGGATACATAAAACTAAACCTTTCAATGATGCTTCAAAGATATTTTACTTGAAACTCGGGTCATTTCGACCCAGAGTGACAACCGGGAGTTAAAATTAATTATCATTCCTGTCCTACTCTGTTGAATAAAATAGATTTCAGACGAGTCTAATCCCGGAGCAGTAACGTTAGCCCAAGGAATTCCATTTCATTCGCGAAACGTCCTCCAACGCCGATCCTACCGTAAACCGCTACGGCTGCCCGTTTAATCGAAAGTGACCACAGCGAGCACCGAAATTGCGGCGAATGCTCCTAACCGCGGTGTGCCTGTGGCTCCGCGGTATACCGTACACAATATATCCCCGGCTCCGAAATTCCATCGGCAATTACCAAGCAAGCGGAGCTACTTACTTCGCAAGGCGAGCGTATTTCTGCACAGGCTCGGGACCGACGAGAAAGGCCGCCTCGGCTACGTCCGCGAATCCGAGGCTCGGCGTCTGCGTCCGCCTGCAGAGGTCATGGGCGCACTTGACCAGTATGTGGACGCAGTAGGTGCAGACCGCACCGATGAAGAAGGTGGCGAACAGGCCGAACAGCAGGCCGGCGTTGCGGAATGCCATCGGCATCGCCAGAATGCCGGTGCCCAGGCTGCCCTTCAGCAGATGTATCAGGGTGTCGAGGTCCGAAGTCGGGTGGGCCAGCTTCCTGTGCTCGAACGGATTGTAGAGGGCCGCCTCCTCGTCGTTCGGCCGCTCCACGAGCGGCAACGTCGAGCCGTTCGTGACGGTAATCGGTACCTCATTTTTCTCGCACTTGTATCTGGAAAACCAACGCCGTTAACGTCGCGTCCACGTGGTCGGGCGTCCGTCAGAACGGGGAGGGTGGATGGATTGTTTATCTATGTGATACGCACGTATGCGTGCATGTATGTTCGTACGTTTAGGAGCGCGCGAGTACGCTGATCGCGCGAGTCACGCCATATGTGTGTCCCGCGTGGGATCTATGATTTCGGTACGGCACCACGACGCCGCGGTGTTTCGCGCTCGATCTCACACCGATCGATCGTCTGTACCCCGACTTCGCGCTGCATCGTTCATGGAGGGAAGAAGAGAGTGACACGGTGCAGGCTTTGGCGCTCGAGGCTCTCGCGACGCATGCATGCCACGCGAGGAAGAACGGGGCACAGCGGGGAACAGGGAGGATCGAAGTGCTCCAATGTGTAGACTCCGATAGGTGGCTGATGCTCGCGAAGTGGCGCGGTCGGGTCGGATCGTTTGCTTGTTCCTTTGCTTGGAAGCGGCGAATCTTTACGCACTTTTTCTTTGGCTCTGACACTTTCAGTGGCGCACTCGGGATTCCAGCTCGGCGGGCGCCGAGTCGAACGGATAGAAATATTTTCAACGCAAATTCAACGAAATCTATTGGCTGGTTTATTTAAACAATAAAATTCGGTTTTCTTTGGTTTTTACAAAGGTCTTGAATTACCCCAGTCGTGGATGTATTAATCTCCTTTTTCCTTTCTCTTTGGAAGTGCGCCACTGAACACTTCGAGTGGCGCGGCATTTTGAAAAATGCGGCTTCAAGTCGGTCAGGTCTTCACACTCCAAGTGTTAATCATTGCAATGGTTCTGATTAAGACCCTAGTAGCACAAAATATTGAATGCTCATACATCCAATATTAAAAAGAGGTTCAATCTCTTTTTGATATTTAAACATACATACAATATTTATTCTAGATTAAGAAGAAAATATATTTTCCAAATATGCCGGAAATATTCATTTTATATTATGAAAAAAATATTCTTTTTTCAAATATAAAGTAAATATGTATTTACTGTTTGAAACAAAACATTTTTTCCGAATGTTCGGGAAATATTCATTTTACATTATGAAAAAAAAACATTCCTTTTCAAATATAAAGTAAATACTTATTGAATGGTAGAAAGAAAACATTTTTTTCCGAATGTTTCATATTTTCTAAACCTTTATTTCACATTTTCAGTATGTGTATATAATATTTGGAATCAACATTTTTTTCATATTAAAAAGTGTGACTAAAAAAAATATTTTTTTAATATTTGGAAAAAATATTTAACCAATATTTTGTGCTACTAGGGGAGTCTCTGGTTCGCGTGCTATTGGAAAGATTCCATCGATCTGATGAGCAATGTGGATTCTGACTGTAGGTACACCAACTTCACCTCGATAGACTAAGTCCGGGACGGTTGGTACGCTTCATATAAAATGGCTATTAGAACTATCACTGATATTATTTACTTTATCAGAATAAACCTAATACGTTCGGGATTGCATGCCGATTCAGAGAAACTGGGCCATCCTTTAATGAAATATTTACTGAAAATCGGGTCGAAAGCTGAAGTCGTGATATCCGACCACCTCTGCCGAAATGCCGGGATAGATGGCCCGCATAATTATTCATGAAAAGGTACAAAGATGAAAGCAGAAAATTATTTACAGCTACAAATTTATTGGAATTCGATTTGTTTACGCTAAACAAGTAAAGAACACATGAGACACAAACTGAACTAACTACCTACTAGTGATTAGCAAAGCAAATGACTACAAAAGTGCACTTTAACGCGCTCTTACTTATAGAGTCTGAAATATAGCAACTGTACCAACTGTCCCGGCCGAGCCGCGTCACCCGGACTTACCCTATACTCAAGTATCACTTAATCATGCTACCGTTAAACTTTTGCAGCCACGCACGAATTCTTACTACCTACCTAAATTCAGTAAATAAGCATTCCAAGAGCAACAAGTACATCACTATCGCAGGCTCTTCTTAATACACTAAATCTCGATGTAAAATTAAACATCTATCTCGAGCTAAAGCACGCTTACACCTGCGGTCCATGTGTTATTTATACATCGCAATCAGAGACGTATTTACTCGTCGTGCAGAACCATCGCGTGTCGTTTGCGGGAATTAAGAGCCGCGCCGAGCCAGCCGCGGCCTTAAAATTCAATTGGTCAATCGAGCGTGCATCGTCCGATTTGTCGATACGGATTTCGCGCGATCCGCGGAAAACCGATCCGACCGAGCCACCGCTTGCGAATGGGGCATTGCGCTGAACGAGCTCGATGTACGATAAGAACATGATTCGCAGCGCGATCCACGCGATCTGATCAGGCGAAAGCTCGACGTACTCGTGACAAGCGTTAATCCTAGAGCAGAGGAAATGGAGCTGCCAGCAATGAGTGAACTTGCTCGATGACACTCGACTCTAAAGACCGGCGCACACGAGCGGCACGCGTCATTTTTTTTTGCGATCGCGTCTATGTGGTAATATAACGACGGGAGAGAAATAATGCGCCGCGTGTGAATCTCTCTGTAGAAGTATATCCACTGACGCGGGCCGCACGTGGACGCCCGGCCTAATCCGAGATTCTTCCCGCGACTGAAACGTACTCGGCAGACGCGGTTCTCTATGCTGCAGGGTACTGATAAGAATTGCGAGGACACCGGTAAGTAATGTCGTTTTTGAAACAGAAGATATTTCCCTTCTGCGTGGAAATAATAGAATCGCTTTGTCTTTCCCGGATTCCTCTTTTTGAAATAAAAATTGTAATGCAGACAATTATTTCGTAGCACGCTCCACCATGCAGCGTTAGTTGTAGAGAGTTTACTTTAATTCAAAGAGGATGCTAGATTCTTCAGCAAACGGGTCAAGTGCTGGCTATTTAGGGGGCAGTAAATAGTACCAACGAATAAGAGGATTAAAAGGGACATTGTCATTACTTGACTTTAATTTTATGGTAGTAGCGTAACTGAGATCGATCGTTATGTCAAAAAGGACATTACTTTCCGGTTCATCCAATATGAGCTCGGTTTATGAATGAAGTTCAAGCAATCAAGTACGAAGAACCAAGATGGGGGGCGGGGGTTTCGTTTTGTAAGTGCGTGTACTCTTTGTTAATTTTTTGACGGGCAAACGGTTCCTTCGATTCCCTCCCTGTCTCCCAGCCGAGCTTCCGTCACCGCGTACGTGCCGCGGGACCATCGAGGAAATCGATCAAAGTGTCGCGAAAGCTCGAACAATCTTTCGTTTTCCCTAGTTTTTCTTGTGCTCGTTATACCTGATCCTGATGATCGTAATGGATCGACGATTATTCTACGCTTTGTACGCGGAAAAAGTGCATGGCGCAACAAAAGCGGGCATCCCGGAAAAGACCGGTTGCATTTTTGGCAAAGGTCTGTTTAGACAAGAGCAGAATTAGAACTTCCGGCAAACAATTTCTGGCAAAATTCTCCACAAACATTTTACGGGTGGCAATAATTCTAGCCGTTTTGCGCGCCGATCGTCTGCTGCGGCGCGAAGCCTTGAGAAAATAATGCAAACTGTAGCTTTTATTATATTAATCAACTCTTAGGGACCGAATGAACCTTTCTCCCATTTTCTCTTTGTAGGCATAACAGCAGCAAGCTTGTGCGACTGAAATTAGGTAATGATTCGAGTCTTCGAAATGTAAGTCCCAAGTTCAGCGCTTCTCAGAAAGCCTAAGATCTACATTTCTTTTAGATTTCTGATTCGCTAATTCGACGCTACGAGGATTGATTTACGCGGCGACTGTTTCGCATAATATAATGAATTCAATGCTTAAATATTTCGAAATTCAAGAAACGGTAGCAAATTTGTGCCAAGATATTTTCCTTGCGTCATCAGTACGGTATCCAGCGTTAACTAGCAATTACACGTTATTAAAAGATTTTCTTCGAAAACAAATTTTTAATACACGAGAATATCGAACATGAATTCCTTTTCCCAGAACCTAAGTGCAGTGAAATTTGATTTTTAGAATCTCAGCATCAACTAGACCGAATTCCCTGGGCAAAAAAATCCATTCGATCCCAATTCTACTCCCCCGCTCTTTACACGAAAGGAGAAACGATTATTCGCCGTCATCAACTCCCGACATCTTCCCCAAAGAACCATGCACTTTCTCCTCACTCCCCGCTCCTTCCACCAGAAACTAACGAGAAAAAAAAAAGATCGAACAGAATCCAGGAACCAATTTCAACGAGCATACACCGTACCATAGTCCATACCGATCACGATATCCCGAAACAAAGCCGTATCAACGCACGGGACAATCGGACGTTCGACCGTTTTCGCTTCCTGTCCCGATCCTTTCAGACGTTGCGCATTACGCCGCGACCGCACGCGCGCGGAACGCGGCACCGGGCGCGCTCCAAGCTCTTGGAAAATAATTACTCTTCGAAAGCAAGCAGCATCCTGCGAGCGTTTCAAGTTCACTCTACGCCGGGAACTGTAACCACAACCCAAACTAGCTTCCTTTCTCCGTAACATGTAACAACCCCAATGATCCTGCCATTCTCGCACGGAAACAGGTGTTCGGTAACCCGTTACTCAACCAGTTCCTAGAGCGGGTTACAACATTGCACTATTTTATTATTCCTAACGTATTGCGTGGAAGAAAAGATGCGTGCCAAATACCGATTATATGCTCGTGCACGCGTATGCATCCACCGCGAATGTTAACCTGTTCCGCGAAGTGTCATCCTACTTTCTAAACCCTTCGGGAATGTAGGTTCGTGCCTGCCCGCCGGTTGCGTTAGCGCCTGGCGCCGGCAACCCGCCTTTCGACTCGGTTGCGCAGTGGCTACAGTCCCCGCTCTGCGCAGCGCCGCGCGCACGTGCGATCGCGGCTTTACGGAGCACCTACGTGGCGGGGTGGGGGGGGGGGGGATGGGCAACGGCGTCGACGACGCGGCGCGACAATAGCGTAATAAAAGATCGTAAAAAAGGTAGGTGTGTAGGCATATAGGTACCCATTGAGGTGCGGTAGTATCTCTCCGTAGTCGTGCGAAGCTTTCTGTCGAGAAAGCTCCGGAATCGAGTCTGTGTGTGTCACGTGACACGTGACAAGAGTTCACGCGCCGCGATCAGGCTTAGAGGCAGCTGCAACCACCGCACTGCATCACCGCGACGCCCGCCGCCACGACGCAGTACGACGACTAACAAGCCTTCTTTGCTATCACACATTTTTGCGCCTCTCGCCGAGCGTCTTATTTTTTTTTTTTGTGCTATTTTACGTTATTTTCGTTTTATACGCACGTCAATGCCAATTGTACTTTTCCGTTTCGTATCATCGAAATTTGTATATATTTTTTTTTTCGTTTGACTTTTTCTCGATGTTCCTATGTATTTTTTTATTACTCGGGCAACGAGGTCTCACGACGTCCAAAAAAAAAGTCGGTCCGTCTCTCCTTCCTTGTCACCGTTTCTTTTTTCGTATCCGACGTACTGATTTTTTTTTCTCCCGCTGGTCTTTTTTAGATCGTCCGTCGGGTGTGTTAGCGTCGTCGCGGTCCGTCCCCGTCACACGATTTTATTATACTCTTTTTACGACTTTCTCCCCGCTGCTCGTCTCGGTCGAAGTTATCTTAACCGTCACAGAGAAACGTTTCTTTTTTTTCCCCCGCTCGAACCCGCGACCGTCCACCGGAGACCTTGCCGTTTCACTTTCTAAAATAGTACCGTTTTCTTTATGTTTACTTTTTTAGGTTTTATTGTTTTTGTTTTGTTTTTTTTTTTTTCACTTTCACGTTATGCGCAGAGCACTTTGATAGAGCCCGAATTCTGTGCCCGCAGTTTATACGCAAGTCTGGAATCATATAAATGCACATATTACATGGTAAAGACAGATGTCATCTTTATATATCCTTTTGGAGGAACAATAGTTTGCTTGCACACCGCATGGCCTCAGTTATACACGACGCATCCTCAGCCAATGACGAAGAAACCGCTCGCGAGGGATTCCCTCCTTTCTGCACCTTTCTTCTTTCCTCTTACCCTCGACCTTCCTCCCCCGATTTCTCTCCCTCCTGTTTTTCTTTCTACCGCGAGTTACGAGGGGAAAGGATCGCAGGAACGTGGATCGTGTCTGGCCAGATACTAAACAATAATTCGAGCGGCGCAAGGTTTACGAAATACCATCGACTCCAACTCTCCACGACCGACACGAAAACGTCCCTCGGCGTGGAAAACACGCAAACGCCAGTCAAAGCGCTGTCTCCGCCTGATTCCTGGCGTCGAGTAAAGTTCGTTCGATCGATAAATCTAGGAAGAAATTGCAGAACTCCGCAGTGAAAAGTCGAACTGATTACTCCGAAGGCGTCTAAACAGAATTCTTTCAGCTCGCAGCTCTAACTAGACTCGCCAGTTTCAATACCGCCAGCTCGCTCGTAGCTAACCGCGTTTACCCGTTGCCGCGAGCGACAATCGACCTTGCGAGCCAATTATTTCCCAGCGCGATATTACGAGACAATTACACGCGCCCGGCGATCGAAACCCGCGCGTTATCGGCAACAGGTGTGCCCGGCGTTTCTGCGTTTCCAATTAATCTCCAAGCAATTAAAGTTAGCGCAATGAGGCGTGAAAAAGAGATGCGAGGAATAGTTTCTTTGCGTTGCGCAACGTGGAAACATTTGCGCCAAGTGTTCCCGCGCCGATTTCTCGATCGATTATTCGCTGGCGAGCCCGCGAGGAACCGAACGTGGATGGACACTTACGCAACCGGGACGCCGTGTCGCGGGAGAGAAGGAAATGTTGCGCGGACTATGCGGCGGAGAAGTGGCGGACATCGCGCGCTTTTGCGAATCCTGTGGGAGGTTGGGGGATCGGTCTAGATGGAGCGTAGTATTTCTGGCGGGGGTAAGTCGCGGTAGGTGCAGCAAGGAGGAACTCCGTATTTTGCGCAAAGGATCCAAAGATTTCGCCGCGTTGCCGCTAAATCGATGATCGAGGGAATCGCTCGTTTGTGCGGAAAAATCGGCTCCCGCGTGCATCATTCGCGTATATTACGTATCCTCTCATTTTTCCACTCGTTCTCCTCCGTCGTTCTACTAAACTCTACAGCTGCAAGGAGGCAAGGGCAACTGTCTTTGGTTGTGTCAAGGAGGTCGGGCAAAAAACGAACCAGGCACGCTTCCATTTTAGAAAGTGTAGCAACCTTTGTAGCAAGCTTTTTGTTCACTGCAAGTCAGATTTGAATAGATTCTTGGCGAAAGGTGTTCTCAATTAAAAGCACCTTTTCATAGTTTCACTGATCAAATTGGATTACACTGAAGTGTGATTTAATTCAAGGAGTGTCAATTAATTTCTGTAGTAAAATCCTCGAAGATATTTATTAGCTATTAGAAAAGTAATCATTTAATTCCCGTTTTACTCGACGCCCTTGCACGATTCTCTCAAAAGTTCTAGAAATCTTTCTGCGACTTTTGCGTTTGGAAAGGATAACGCTGGTTTCAAGATCGTGCGCGAGAACGATATTTTCATTGAGATCTCGAGATTTCCTTCGCAATTCCTGGCTCTCGTTACACAAAACCGTACTTCTGTAATCGATCCCGATGCGATACTATTCGTTTTAAGTGTTTCCTTTATCGAGGTAGTGAAGCCACTAATGGAAGAACTACTGCCAGCGAAATGCGCACTCCAATTTTTCAATTACGGAAGCAGGTTAAAGTAGCTGTATCTCGGTAAAGTGCAATTTACGTTTAACTGTATCGTGCGCACTAGTTTCAGCATTTATCGAAGCTAACCCATTTTTTCCCATCGTTACGAATATCCATTGTTCATACCACTTTTACATACGCTGAGCAGAATTTCTCTACGTAAATAATTACAAACACGTGCTGCCTCCGCGTAATATACATTTTATGTTATTACATGACGTTTAATGATGTTAAATCGATATTTAAAAACTAGTAGAATTTTTTTTAATCGACGAAACATAAAAATGGCATTACTCAGAGAGAGAGAGAGAGAGAGAGAGAGAGAGAGAGAGAGAGAGAGAGAGAGAGAGAGAGCGCGACGTTCAAAATGCTACGCGCCTTTAGGTGAAACCGTTCGAAATATTTGAAACGTACAGCACTCGCCGAGAAGAGGAAAAAATGTTATTAATTATCGTAAAATAACGAATGAAGAACTGTACCTTGAACAAGTGCGAAATTCAACAATGCATAGTGGAACAACAGAACACATGCAGATATGAAAATAATTAGAATTCACTCTGACATCTTTACTTTGCAAACATTCGTGAATAATACATTTTTCACTCCCCTCGGCAAGTATCGATGGCTCGAAAAATTCCGAATACCTCTTCCTCGCCTGTCGACAAGACCATTCGAGTGACAGTACGAGAAACCACATTACTAAAATAGACGCTTACACTGAACACGACACAGATATCGAAATGGACCGTGAATAAATAAGTATTGCTTTCACGAATGCACAAAATGAAAATTCTCGTTCGTGGGCGTAAATGGGTTAATAGAGAAAAGAGAGCAGGGGAGTTCTAAAACGTACCAGCGTGAGTGCACGAAAAACACAAATAAATTAATACCAAAAAAAAAAGAAAAAGAAAAAAAATAGAAGGTAGGGGAGAAATGGGAAAACGGAAGCGCGTTTCTGCACAAACCAGCAATCTACGATCGTAGAATGTAGAATCGTCACGATTCAGCGGCCAATCGTCAAGCATCCCTGGTGCCAGCTACGCTACGAATTCTACGTCAGCGATCAGGCGGTATGCATGATTTTGGTTGTGATGCTAATGATCGTGGAGTAATGTCTTTTTGGAGGTTGGGGAGGTGGTACTTGTTTGTATGTACGTGTATAACAGAGCATAGAGAATGAGAGAATACACATATATACGATACAATGCACAGTATATGATCCTCGGGGGGTTTGTCACTCACGTTTGCTTGAGCACAGAGCGTTTGTGTTTGGCAAGAAAGCAATGGTGATGATTGGTCGTGGTAGCAGATAGTGAATTGGCTCGACTATCGTTGAACCGTTCGTTCGCGTCGGTTTCGTAAACCAAGTACATCGCACTTACTTGACAAGAACCATGTCTGAGAGTTCTGTTTTCACACCGTGCTTCTTTGGGTCGTATTCCGCTATCATCGGGCGCATTGGTGTTCTCTGGAACAGGCAGAATATAAAGGCACGCCGTTAGTGAAACGTACTTCTTTGGTTCGAGTTAATATTTAAAGCTAGATGCTGACGGTTGGGGAACAGAGGAAGTGGAGGGGATAACGATCGCCTTATTTCGCGGCACTACTGTAATTTTAAATATCAGTCTTTTTATAATTAAATGGATACGAAGAGTTTTTGGCAGTGGCGCACCCAGAGGGGGCTGGCATCCCCAAAGAAAAAGGAGATTAAGGGGACGTTCCGATCTAAACATCGATTTTTCTTTTTTAAATTTATTTGTCAATGATCAACGGTTTAAGAATGCGTGTTTAAAAGGATTTTTTTAAAATTCGTAAAATTCCCGAAGTTATAGGCATTTTAGTAGCGGTAAATGCATGGGTAACACCCAGCCACTCGGCGCTCACGTAAAACTTTAAACGCGTTTTTTCTCGAAACAGTGTTCTTAATATCGCTGGAACCTATATCTCGAAAAGTTATTATCCGATTCGACCGAAACATGTTTTATTTTGAAGAATATACGTTTCTTACGGTTTAGAGTCTAGAATAATTGCCAGCAAGCTACGTTCTACCTGGAGACTGACGATCTGAATGGAAATTACCGTCACCTTTACGTAAACCGCGAGTTCCACTGCACGGCTGGTTCCATGACAATGCGTCGATTGCAATTACAGGATAATTACATTTCTGACGAAACGGAAAGCTAAGAGGTTGCCCTCGCATTACAGACTGTTTTTTTTTTTTGCGTTAAGTTCATTTTCATAATAATTTATTTTATAGAGTATTATCTCTTATTTCCTTTAATATTAATTCTCTATCTAAAACATATTTATATTTCCAAAAGAAAAATTTAGTATCTAATGTTTTGATATTTTCAAATTATGAAATTCTAAAAACGTGATTTTAGGAAGAAATGGTACTCTCTGTTGTGACAGTAACTTGTTGGGGACAAAGAGGTTTTTCAACAGCAACGAAGGCATTTTAGATTCTCTTATTACATGACTCAACCTGTATACTTTATTCAAATGCATATACCGTATGTTTACTGGCGCCTAGGCTCGGCCAGACACCTATGCCTCGTGGTCTTTTCTTACAACCTGTTCGACCTGTCAATGGTGCTCTTTCGTAACCGATCTCGCGATCGAATGAAACTTTTGTTGGTCGACTTTCGTCAGCTGTTCTACAGCACCCTAGCCTAGCACGCGGTAATACACTATCTATACGATTCCAACAAATAGCGTCATACACACCTCCGAAATTATTACAAAATACTCCTACAATTGTCGCGAACGATATCCGAAACGCGGAAAAATTTAGGATCCCATTTAAAGAAAACTGTAACACAGGATGAAAAGTATTTTTGGTATTGATTTGTAGATATTTTAAGTTGATGAAAAATTTATATTTTATTATTTTTATTCTTCTATGCAATCTTGAATAAACATCTAGAACTCTTGCGGTAATACAAAAAAAATCGGTGTACATAAAAAGAAAAGAACTATTTAATGGATTTAAAAAATTCTTTCGAGATTCTTTTCATAAACGAACTTCCTATCGCATTACGAACTTCTTTTGGTCCACTCAAATTAATTTTACTCGGCCTTTTTTTAGCATCAAATTACCGGTTTCGGGGTACTTTTATTAAACCATGTACCAATCGTCAAATTTTCATTATTTTGCAGTAACGATTGGTAGTACCATACACATGTATTTAAAAAGAAAAACAATAAAAAATGTTATCCTCTCAAAATATATATAAATCAATAGCAAAAAATCTTTTTGCCCTATGTGTTACTGTTTTCTTTAGAAAAAATCCTAAATTTTGAAGAGACTACACGAGAATGTACCCTAAAATCATTAAATATTCCCACCTTGAAATACGACCAACTACCAGCAACTAATAATACATCATTGGCGCACCAGCAATATAAAGAAAACTTAGAGGAATAGAAACTTTGTGCTCTTCTCGGCCAATCAGAGAGCACTTTGAGCCATTCAGAAACTATGCCCAATCTCTCCCAACATGGCATACGTATCCACTGGGGCCGTCAAGCCTTTCATTAATCCGCCTCAACGACAAGGGCGTAACACCGAGTCTATCGATTGATCGTATTCACCATGATATGAGGACGGTCGTTGCTCACCGCCGACAGGGAGCTCATCTCCACGTCGTGGACGCTGTCCGTGTTCCCCATGTTCACCTGTCGCTCGATACGTCCACTGACATTCCCGCAAAGCCGCCTGTCCGGTTTCCCTTCCTGCTATTCGAGCACCAGCGTCGCCGTCACACCACGTGCTTTATTTATCACCCATCGGTGCCAAACGGTATTCACCCGCGCGGCGCGCCAAACAGCGCCCCCGACGTCTGGGAGGTCTGTCCGATCTGCCCCAGTTCGCTGGCAACGGCGAGTGTTATTCGTGTAAATAAGATCACGAGGGGAAGCACTCGAACGGGCGCGGGCACCCTCTAGCACGTGGATCGGCACCGAAACAGAACCGGAGCGGAGTATCGATCACGGACCTAAGGTCTTCCACGTAGAATACTTTCCACGGGCGGCCGTCGCGAAACCATCACGGGCAACCGCCAAACACTGGTTCCTCTTTCTCCACTGCGAGTCTATTCTAACGATCGTCCAAAGTGGACGATAACGGACTATGATCTATCTTGGGAGTCCCCCACTTCGAGCACAAGTCTGAGGAAGCAGGCCCACTTCGAGCCCGAGTGCCAGGTAGCAGGCCCGCTGACGAATACGTGGAAAGGACCGGGGGCAACGCGGCGTTATCCCGTCGAACACAGCTCCGACAACACCAGGGCACTCCGGGTACACTATGCTCCCCGGTCTACTTCTCTAGCGACTCTATCTACGGCGCCGAGTGCCGCGACGCAGAAAACCGCGGATCGCTGCCAAATCTTTCGGCAATGTCTCCCGAGGACGGGGCTCTTTATATACCAAACGGCTACGAAAATAGGAAGAGCAAATAGACGTTGGCCGTCTCACGTGGGCATCCTGCTCCGTCTCCTCCGCTGGCTGGCCCGACCGCTAACCAAGCTTAATAGAATCTGTTTGAGCCGCGCGGCGACAGATGGACGCCGCGCGTCACCTGCGCCCGGTTTGATCGCGGAATTAGAGGGACTCTAATTACGGACCGCGACTTCGCCCTCCCACGTAAACGAGATCCGCGTTATTCGCGTCGACGGCCGCTTCCGTCACGCTGCTCGTGCACGGTCTTGCTCGACGGGGCACGGGAGGATGGTAGAGTCGCCGCGTGTATGGGGCCCGGGATACTGGAAGAGATTCCCGTCAATCAGTGAGGCAGAGGAAAGGGGTAATTATGACAATGGTTGTCGAGTGGCTTTTTTTTTTCAATCGATCCCAGGTGAATCGTTTATGATTAGTTCTGAGGAGGTGGTGGTCGGGGCGGAGGCAGAGGGAGGATGGACGGAGAAAATGAGGGAGGGAAAGGAGGTGTACGTTTGGGCCTTGGTTAAATTTGTGGCATGGTAGATAATAAAGAAAGAAAGAATCGCAGGCTCTTTTTGGCAACGCTACACTGAGCGCCATCTAGAAAATGCATCAAGACCGAAAACGTGGAAGGAAATTTTTTTGTGCTCTAACGAGTGTGTTAATAATAGCCAAAAATATTTTTTTAGGGATATGTTATAACCTCTTCTTCTAAAGAAATCATGTACTTTTCGAGTGATTTGACAGGAGGGTCCTCTTAAGCCATGCCCCATGTGACGAACAACGCAAGAAAAGCATCTGACCCGTGTCAGGGATTCCTCGCAAAGCGCCGAGGCACGCGTGCATATTCTATATGCAGTGCTTTTTCGAATTCCAATCGCCTGATGCGAAGGAGAAAAAATATATTGGGCGGCAACGGTCACGAACGATTATGCAACACCGTTTAAAAACGGACAAAAGGCACTCGTCGAGGAACGTGTTGATAAGTTTTCCAAGAGTTTTTTAACGAACGTAGAAATTGGTTCTCGTTGTGCATGAGAAATTGGAATTGCTGTTGAAAGATATGGATAAATGGCTGTGCGAAGTAATAAAAAACTGGCTTTGAGAAACGTTGGTAAAAATATTTCACATGGATCACTATTTCTATAGTTCTATAGATTCCATAACATTTTGATTCTTGGTGTTCCAGTAACTTTTGAAAAAGCATTAAAGAATGGCCCCACGATTCTGGACGAATGAGACGATGATGGAAAATATAATCCCGCGCACGGTGTCCACCGCTTCATTTGCTTAACAGTAAATGCCACCAATCTTCCTGTTCATTGCAAATGGAACAATTGCAAATAGCGCTCTGCAAATGGGCTTGATATCACCGGCGACTGCAAATAACACTGCCCATAGAGGCCCTTCCTCTTGTTCGTTCGAGCATAAGTGGTGCCAATGATAATGAATGACGACACCCCATCAACGATGCTCGCCCCTTTGTGATTCGAAATCACTCATTTACGGTAGTAATGATGCGATTGAATCGTGTAATTAACAGGGGAAATATAAATATATTAATTTCATGCAGTAAATGTCTAATAAATTCCGGGAGACATATTTTAAATTTTCTTTTCGCTTAAAAAATGTAACTAACATTCTATATACATGGGGGGGCGGATTTGGATATAGGCTAAGTAGGCTACAGACGAGGGCGGCTAATTTTGGGGGGGAAGATAAATTTTGGGGAGCGATGAATTTTGGGGAGCGATAAATTTTGGAGAGCGGCAAATTTTTGAAAGCGGCAAATTTTTCGGAAGTGATTTTTGGGGAGCGGCAAATTTTCGGGGGCGGCAAATTTTCGGGAGCGATAAATTTTCGGGAGCGGCAAATTTTCGGGAGCGGCAAATTTTCGGGAGCGGCAAATTTTCGGGAGCGGTAAATTTTGGGGAGCGGTAAATTTTGGGGAGCGGCAAATTTTCGGGAGCGGTAAATTTTGGGGAGCGGCAAATTTTGGGGAGCGGCAAATTTTGGGGAGCGGTAAATTTTGGGGAGCGGCAAATTTTGGAGAGCGGCAAATTTTGGGGAGCAAAAAATTTTGAGCGAAAGAAATTGGAAAATGTTTAAACACAGAAGCTTGAGACAACTTTGAACACAATTCACTTTCTTTCATATAGCGAATTAGCAATGACTCAGATATGAGTTGCCATATTGAATTAATTTGAAAATTGTCTGGACTCTTTTAAATTAAAATATTTGATGCCATTTCGCGGAAAGCTCTATATACTACTATAATATCACACATAAAACTACTTCATCTTTCAAGCCCACCACCATCAAAATATTAAGGTCAAAGGACTTCTCGCTGTGCCATTTTCGTCGACAAACAATCTCCAAATAGAATAGTAGAAAAGGGATCGAATTTCGTGCACTGGAATCGAAATCGAGATCGGAAGGATTTATTTACCATGAGACGAGCTATAAACAATGGAAAGTGCTTGCTGTTTTCTATCGTTGCAACGGAAACCGATCGCGCATCGGCGTTCTATAAGATTATTTTCATCGAGCACGGGGAACGCCACGTTTTCGAGGTATTCCGAGAAGCTCGAACCGAGTCGATCCAGGAATAGAATTTTCACCGCGGTTTACATCCCGTTGGCGACGCTGTTACGCGTGGCTCGTTGTCGGCTCGCTTGAATCTGCCTATGGTATATCGTTCGAGGATAGAGTGCAGACTCAATAATCCAAATTCCACTTAATCCGAGCTCTGCTTAACCGTAGAACGACCCTATGGCACTTTTAAACAATATCTTACTCTGGGACGGTGGCGCACTCAGGATTCAATCTTGGGGACAGCCGAGTTAAATGGATAAAAATATTTTTAATCCGTATCTAATAAAATTCCTTAGGTGATTATAGAAATTTATTTAAAGAGTAAAATCCAGTTTTCCTTTCTTTTCACATCCCCTTTGGTTACACCACAGCTCTGGGAGTCCTAAACGAAATTGAAATTAGAATATTTCAAAATCCACTTAACGTTTCCGAAAAAGTCTATCGCAGGTACTTTACCCTTTTGGTGTATTTAGAGAAGATATTTATAGCATATGGTATTCATTTACATCTCACAGTAAGAAGATTGAAGTGCACTTTATTCCAAAGACGTCGACGTCGTTCCTATCATATATAAGTTTCTGTTCTTGAAACAACCCATAAATCGTAAATCAAAACGAAATAAATCGAGGCGAAGGTGGCGTTAGAAAGAATTCGAATGTAATATCGCGATCGACCTTCTCATAGTGTTCCCAACCACTTAGAAACGATTATTTTAGTAGTGCAGCGTTAAATACAGGCAGACAGCGTCACTCGGCAGAAAACCTGTTAACAGGTTTATTGAAAATTCCTCAATAACCGTTCGAGTTATTTTTGCCGAGCGTTCACGCTACCGTGTGAATGGAATTGAATAAACTATGTATTCATAAACCTAATCGTGTTTACTAAACAATTTCAACTGTCTTCCCGTTTGCAGAACTAACCGGTTTCCACTAGATAATAGTAAAGAGAAGATGCAGCATCGGAAGACCGTAACTTAATTTAGTATCGAGCGCTGCCACTGTTCCAGAAATGTCCGTACCAGCTCTGCCAATACCAACGCAGTCATAGTAATTTAAAAAATGCAGTTATCTATTCGATTCTTCCGCCCGGCAATGAAACCACTGGAAAAATACAAACTCCGAGTTAAAAATAGCGCCCGAGCGGTTTACTCGCCGAGTTAACGCTGCGATAATGGCAAGTCCCCACGTTTCTTGGCGAGCGTAGTCAGGAACCTCCGACTACCTTCCGATTGCGCGTGGAATTCTTTCGCCCTTTCCAGCGGGCCGCATCTTGTAAATATTTACCGATGCAACGACAATCGGTGTCAGTGGCTCTCACACCTCCGGCATCCGCAATTCAAATTGCACCGCCACGGGCCGGCGGATCGTTGGCACCTATACCGGCAGCTATTCCCGTCGCGGCGCCTCGGCGAAAGCGACGGCTGCTCGGCGAGCATTCGTCATTTCGGTAACGTTGTAACGCGCCCGTCGAGCCAGAAATTATATTTTCGGCTGCATTCTCGCGCGACACCTCCGCGAGCGATTTTGTCGCGCCCTACGCGCGCGTCGTGCTTGCAACTTGCGCGCACAGCGCTTCGCCGGGGCACAGCGACTTCGTAAAACCGAGGGCTCGGGTTCCGAGTGTTTCTTTCGGTGGCTAGTCAAACGCCCAGGGACGGTGCTCTATGTATCAGGTGGCGCAAAAGTCACCATTCCGATGCTAATAGCTCCTAATTTTTTTTCATTTCAGGTATACGTCAGTGACGTTTTGACATTTCAATGGAAGACTCACGAAATTTATTGTACAGCAAGGTGAACGAGTGTGACCTTCAGGAACGCGGAAAAATTGTGTCGATGTTTTTACGTAATAATTCTCGTCGATGGTCTCAACACAAAGCAAATTTAGACGAATGTTTGAGGACTTTTTTCTTTGGACGCACAGAATTTAGAAAAATTATTAAAGGCCAATATTCAACAGGAGATCGAAAATGTAACCTCGCGAATTCTTCACGATACCATAGAAAATACAATATAAAGAGCCCAAATTTAAATCAATCCGAATGGCGGTTATTTGGTGGATATTATCTTTCGAACTTGGCGTCGTAAAGCTGATAAATCTGAATAAATTAAATTCATTTAAAACCAAAGTTATAGGCTAAGAAAATCGGGTGATGACGTTTCGGCCACTTATTTGGATATTAGCTGTTCGAGGTGTTAGAGATATCAAAGCAGTCAAATGCGTTCCTTGCCTTCTTAAACAGTGTTACATTATATAAAACATAAAATAGAAATTGAGATATGAATGTGCATCTATTTAGTGAAAGAAGGTACACGTGACCAAATATGTACAGCCCTGTAACAAGTAGCAAAGGGCACATTTGGCGGCTTGTACGCTCAATGCTATCCAATGCACACCACTTGAGTGGATCTCGGTTTAGTCGCTATATCTCGGCGAGGCACTATAAGTACGTGTTAATCCTTTATAATACTGCATGACTCTGTGGCGACATATCGTACTATGTTTTATATTGCACTGTGTTTGTATTATAGTAATATTAATTTTTGTTACCCTTATATTATAGTAATATTAATTTTTGTTTATAGAGGGTTAAGTGGCATAAACCAGCGGTTAAGTGCTGTGGTAAGCGAGTCCGAATTGAGGAAAGTTCTCTGTATCGAACTCTACAAATTGGAGCTTGCATTGTATAAGTTTAAATATGCAAATAATACAATTTCAGAACGCGGAACGCATCCGGTGTGCGGGGCTCGTTTAGTCGCATTACTTAACCACAGTCGTCCAACGCCCATGGGCGTTCTCCGTATAAGCTGCGTGCATGGAAATCCCCGAAAGGTTAATCAGTATTGTATTCGAGTCTAGCCGCATATATAATGAATTCTAATAACTTAGATACTTTGAGCATTGATTTTCGAGTACGACATACTTTTATTCCAAAAATTGTATTTCTAAGTGTTGCAATATAAAGTTCACTGCACCATTGTTCTAGATACAAAAATACTCGGGCTACGTGGAAGTACACGTGACGAAGAATTGATAAAAATTCACTTGAACTTCATTTAACGGGTCACCACTATGCACGCGATTAAAGATAAGAACGGTAATCTTATGACCTCTTACGAAGTTGAATGGTCTCTCATCATTACTGTCGCACATCGTTCCGGCAATCAGAATCACACTTGATAAAAACGAACAAGAATGGCACCGTCCTGTATTACATCGGAAACGATAATAATAAGAAATGGCGTTGCATAATAGTAGCATAAAAACTAATAATCCTCACAACAGTAACGTTCAAACTAACGATACTGAAAGACAGTGCTAACAGTAACAACAAAGTAGATTATCATTTGAAGTGGTACACTTTTGAAAAATGCTACTTTACTTAAGGGTACGATTACTTTGGAGCTAGGATAGAAATTAAAACAGCATCGATCGAACGCTTTGAACCTTAGTCATCTCTGAGAAAACGTAGCTCTGCTCGCTGCTTCAACGTAAATTATAAAACTACAGTGTAATTTCGAGAAAAAAAAAGTTTGTTCCGTTGCGTATTTTTTTCTTTTTTAATTCTTTTCAAGATTTTGTTAACACAAGTTTGCAGCGTTTATGGTACCATTAAACTTTTGTTTGGATTTTTTTCCTGTGCCTTGTGCTTTAGGAGTTATACGCTAAATGGTGGGAGTGCCTATTTGACTTCGAGGGTAGTTTTCACACCCTTAAAGGGCGATTGGGCGCGAATGAATTGTGCCTTTGTTCCTGTCTTGAGTCGCTCTATAAACCCACAACGTTGCGATCCAATCGGTGAGTAAGGATTCGAGGTGTTCCATCGTCAGTTTCCAGGTGGATTCCCGGCTTTACTTCGTTTAACGATAATGACACCGAGAAGCCGCGGTGCTCAAGGATACTTATAAACAAACGCGAAGGAAGTCGGAGTAGCCATTTAAATGACTCGAAAGCTGGAATCCACTAGGTATTATCAATACTGCCGGGCAGAGCATTAAGCTGACGGATGTACCTATACTAGACAGACGAAGATAACGTATGTGAATGACTTCCTGGGGAGTTCGCAAAGAAGCGCAGCTACGGCTACTAGATCGTCGAGCATGTTACGGCGCGCAGGAAGCAAGAGATCGTTCGGACGAGGCCAATCCCGACAGGAAGCATCGAGATGTTGATCCAGAAGGGTGTTGCTGGGTTAACGAGCGTCGAGAACGAGAGGTATGCAGAACGGGGGTCCGATGCGACCGAGGCCTTGACAGCTAATCAACCACGGTCGTTGTTAATATTAGAACACAGCGCGGACAAACACGGAGGTAAAAGTCAAAGTCGAGATAATGCGGCGACCATCGGATTGAACGGTCACTTCGGTCAACCTCGGAAGTGCTTGCGGTCACTTCGGTATATTATGGCGAATAACCAACACCCGAATGATCTGTGCTTCTATGCTTCGCAGTTCTCTTCGTGAATTCTTTTTTTTTTGCTCACGCGTTGATTTACTTGGTATAACACAAATTGGGGAGAGAGTGGAACACAAATTGGGGAAATAGTGGAACACAAATTGGGGAAATAGTGGAACACAAATTGGGGAGAGAGTGGAACACAAATTGGGGAAATAGTGGAACACAAATTGGGGAAATAGTGAAACACAAATTGGGGAAATAGTGAAACACAAATTGGGGAAACAGTGGAACACAAATTGGGGAGAGAGTGGAACTAGAGGTGGAGAACTATCGATAGTGTTGACTATCGATATCATCGAATGCGATGAAAATTTAATAAAATATATATGCTTTAAAATATTACATTTGATTTTTGTATTTCATTTTATTTTATATATATTTCATATATATTTTATTAAATTTTCATCACATTCGATGATATCGATAGTCAACACTATCGATAGTTCTCCACCTCTAAGTGGAACACAAATCGGGGAGAGAGTGGAACACAGATTGGGGAGAGAGTGGAACACAGATTGGGGAGAGTGGAACACAAATCGGGGAGACAGTGGAACACAAATCAGGGAAAGAGTGGGATACAAATTGGGGAAATAGTAAAATACAAATTGGGGAAACAAATAGCAAGATGTCAGTATTAATCGGAATAGAAACGCAAACGGTTCCCATTGAACGTGACAATAACCTTTGATTGTGTTACAGAAATCTATTTAGTCTGCAATATACGATAAGGTGCAATAGTGTTCAGGTATTGTAATCGACACTCCGCGGATATTCGTGGGCACGTTTACTAGGAAGGCTAATATCAGGCTGGAAATCAAATACGACACATGAAACTGTGTTATCGATGCCTGTCTCGGCGTTTCTTTAACAATGCACAGCGTTAGACAAATCTACCGCTTATTAAGCGTACAGCCCAGTCCTTAGAGCGCGGCTCAAGTGCTGGCAGTGAAAGGGATGCAGTTCTAAGGCTTGACTTACGCTAACGATCCAACGGCAACGGCGCAGTTACTAAGTACCCAGTCGTAATAATCTGTTAACTTTATTCGACTAGGGCGCAACGTGGACACGTTTCGCAGGCACAGAATCGATACACCTCGCAAAGTAACAGAAGCCTGTTCAGCCGTAATGCAATCAAATTGTAATCAGATGGCAATTAGGCTATCGTAAACCCAAGCCTGCAACTAGCAATCTACTACAGGAAGAATCGAAATAACGAGGCTCGCGAAACCGCGACTCGGTATATCTCCTACTTAATCGCCCGTCGAAAATAAACTACATATCGCGACAGCCGCGTGAAACGATCGAGCGTTTCGATCATGTTGCTCGATCATTCGCACAATTAGAAAGGGAGTGGAGGGAAAGAACGCTCCACTTTTCCGCTGATCGAAAGGAGCCGGGATTGAAAATTGAAGCGTGGTTCGTTTAGTGATAACAGGTGCATGCATACCAGCTGTCAAAGGGAGTGAAGCACGGTTAAAAGAAAATTCAAAACTCATATTTCTATTTAGAACAATCTTATATCCGTTACCATTCATGGTCCGAACTTTATTTTCGCCCACTACTGTATTATCTTTTCTAAAAGTCAGAGGAGTGAAGAAACGAAAAGGAGGGTTGGTCAAAGAAGACCCCCGATGGTCATTAGTACCGTTAAATCATTCTTTCTCTTCATCGCCAGAGAACCGAGCCAGCAAATTTTTCTTATACCCCACACATTACATTTCGCAAGAAGGAAATTTCTCTTTAATTACAAAAGCAATGGTAACGAGTAACGATAGAACTCTCTGCAGACTCGCACCGTCAAACGAACCCTCCTCCATTTTTCTATTCATTATGTTATAGCAAAATTAAGCGAAGCCAGTGCTGAAGGGTCACTGCTTTCCGTCATTCTTTTGTCCCCCGAGCGCACTGGATTCGCGGCTCCGCGAAGAGGAATCCGCGTTCCCGTCATCCGCCTCTTTTGGCGGGCACACGCGTGGCCCATTAATCCGGGGATCGACCGGTGCTGTCGGCGCAATAACAAATTAACAAATCTGAGAGCAACGTCACATCCTCATCTCGGGGCCCGAGGCTGGCCAGCGTGCACGTACACGCGTGCTGGCCACGCGTGGGATGCTGCGCGCGCCACTTTTGCCCCTGAATTAGCGGCTACATTACGCGGATACGCGATAAACCCCCGTAACAGCATTGACCTTTTTAATTTGGTCGCGTGAGTTCGACGAGACCGCGGCTCGCTGTCACGATTCACCGACGCAGCTTTGATTAGGGTAATTATCCGAGGGAGCACGAGTGGTCTCTAATACGAAACGCTGACGAGAGGAAACGGCGCATGCGTAACAGCTTTCCTGGGGCTTGTTCGAAATAATCCAGACGTGTACTTGGGTAAATTAGATTGGAATTAAATTTAGATTTCATGGCAGAGTTTTGAACGAGATGCATAATAATCGGTTGATTGGTAGAATTGCAGGAAGTGGGGCTTATGGTTCGGTTTTTATGAAATTTGTAACGATGGGAGTGGGAAGTTTGTGTATAACGTCCACATTATGCGAGTAATCTCATTTTTCGTGTTAATATCCTGGATCAAGTGACGCGGGACTGGGCACCAAGAGAGGCAGAACAAGATAGTGGCTTTCAGAATGAACTATTCTTCTGAATTTACGTAACCGAACCTGTGAATCACGCCTTGAATCACAAGTAGGTTTTCATGCGTTGAGACTTGGGATGATGCGCGAAAGACACGAGTTTTCTGTTTCACTTTACCGGGGATAATGGACACAGAGACAACGCAGTGAAATATATACCTGGAATTTTATTCATACACTTCATTGCATTAATCGACTTTGGTTCGTTGCATCAGCAATGCAACCTCGAGTACCTATGCACTTTGTAGCATGATCACGTGACTCTTCCACATCTGTCGCGCAAAATGCACGCGAGTTCAAAATACGCGAGAATCGTTATAAAAGGTTTCTGGCTTTCTAGCATGTAGATATGTACACTCATTTATCTAAACCGGAAGATGAAATGTTGGATATGTATATGTTTCCACAGCGTTTCTTAAACCATTCAGCAGAAAAAAATACTGTAGGCAGTGCCGGATTTAAGGGGTCATTCTGGTTAGCGCGCCGATAAATTCAGCGATTTTCAGGATTTTATTGCGAAGACAGGAATTATAGTAATGAAATGAAACTTTTTTCTATCGATTAAACTACATTTCTACGGTAAATAAAAAATATAAAAGTTATAAAATTATTGCTTTTAAAATGGGTTTGACGGCGATTTTGATGACATGTTTAAAAATTCATGCCTCGGACGTGCAGGCGATTTCAGCAGTTGGACTGATTTGAAACCAAAAATACAAACAGATTCTTGATCGGTATGACTGTCGCTATGGCCCGTACTAGAATAAATGATTTATCCTTAAAATGAACAAAATGGCGGGCAAAATACAAGAATCAATGTATTTTGGCTGTGTTTTCTGTGCTACTTTCGATTTTAAAAGTAGGTTAGACCAAACAGAAATACTTGGTTGTAGTACCGGCCAGAGGTATAGGTGTGCAGAATATGCAGTTCAATTTATAAAGCAATCGGTTCGATAGATTTTGAGATTTTACCTGCACCATGTGAAAAAATGACGTTCCTAGAAAAAAATGTTACCTATACTTCTTGAATATTTTCTTTTGAAATATTCACATTGGGAATTCCGTAATTGTATGTACAGTGGGTATGTAGGTGAACCAGACAATTCTAAGCGACACGTGTTCTCGTATATGTACAGTTTAAGTGATAAATAGCCAACGCAACGTTGGATTCCTGTTACGAGCTGAAGAGAACGCGCCTTTTCGACGTTCTTACGACACGTTAAAGTGTTTGCATGAATGATGATATTCAGCTTTATCTTTCGTAGTAGAGCGTATACACTTATCTAATCGCAAGTAAAACACGCACACATACGTGCGCGGGACTTTTATAAATTTCCTGTGGTTTCTATGCGCATGTGATCGGAGTTGCAAAAACGGATGTATTCGTAGCGCCAATGATTTCGACGCAACTGTTCATTCAATTTCTTATGCCAGATAATTAGTCCCCCCATAGTCAATACAAAAATTATCAGCAATCTGGCTCACTTATTCGCTTGGCAATCTGCTCCCCCATTTAATTCGTCAATTCGTGCTTCACCGAAAACGATTGCTAACTCATTGGCGAAGCCTTGGAATCAAACGTTATTTAACAATGATTCAGTGAAACCTTAAACGATCCACATTACTGTACTAAATTTAAAATGAGTACATATATGTAGTCCCAATTAACTCTCATTGACTCTCAAGATTGGATGGTGACGTTGATCCCTTGAAATATTGCACATCGTGCGGGGCATTCTGGGTAATCGCGTAAATTTTTCATGTTAGAATGCTGAACATCTGTAAGACCTTTAGCTCTCGGCCATGTGTGCCCTAAAACTCTTTCACATATAATTGCGGGGCTCGGTGGAAAATAGGCACATGCCACATATGCATAAATTTTCGTTTCTTTGTACCATTAATTCGTAGTACCTGCAATGTAATGTGATCCCACCACATCCTTATATAATAACATATAAGTTTCATCGAGCAGAATCATATTAAATTGTCTTCACGCTGCGAAAAGCAAATGCGCAGTGGAAAGTGTCCCATGCCATTCAACTCCTTGGGGATAAATGATCTGATAAAATGAATTTTTCACATAAAATTTGATAATAGTTGTCATTTACCGCCTAATTCAAGTACCTACCGTTTAAGATAATTGCAATTTCGTACCGCATTTCCTATGAAAACAATTTTCCCTTCAACCTGCTTTCCTCTAAAATCATAAAACGGTGGCATGTGCCCGATTTCCACTGAGCCCTTCAATTACAAACAATAAAATTTACATCTAACATTACGAAACACCCTCGTTGCCAATTAAATCGCCCTAGCGAACTTCGCGAGATCTAATTACCGCTAAAAAATTCGCGGAAAATTCAAGCCACCCGGAACACTTGAGCAGTCCCGATGTTAACGTTTACATGGAATCGAGTAAAACAGACCAGAAGAAAGCCTCCGCAATTCCTTCTTAAAGTGCTTTACGTGCCGCCACGCTTATCTGCACGCAGCGCGGTGAATTTATCAGGCATAATGGTATGCAAATGTAGGTGTCCACTGGCAAGGGTATCGCGTGCGTTTACCTTCGCGGGCACAAAGATCGATCGCGCATAGAATGGCGTAATTTTAAACGATACCCGATATAACGTGGCTTTTTGTCGCCGCCTGAAAACGATCTGAACCAGTATCGGTGTTACGTGCCCGACTTTTTGCAGGAAGATCAGGTATGCGTGAAATATTTCGCTGAAATAGAACGATATATCTTGATTAGCGCGGTTAATACGTGCGGTGAAACCGGAGCGCCACGCCGGCCGAGTCTCCGTTTAAACGAGATATGAATTCGAGAGTAAACGAATTTTTAAATCCTCACGGAGGCAAGCTTTCACTGCAAAACTGTATATGGTAGTAGGATCTATGAAGAACGCCGTGGCTGAATCCAGAAATGGACCCAGCCTTCCAAAGAACAATTCTTTCGTAAACGATATTAAAAAACAAAAAAAAATATTCAGGTGCTAAGCGATGAAAAGAACTCGTCCCCAAAATTGTAACTTGCAACCGTAGAAGTACCCGTGGGTATTCGGGAAAAAAAGCAGAAGCTCTCTTTTACATATACCATAGCGAACTTAATACTACTTAGGCTTTACGCATTACGTTGGTATCCCTCGCCTACTTTTATAACACATCAATTTTAATATACAATTCGCTCTAATGAAATTATATCTCAGTCCTGCCACCGATCGCAGTTTAAGCTCCCTCTTCGGCCACTATCGGGCAACGGGGGAAAGTTCGATACGGTACAGCTGGCAAGACGGAAAACGGCTATTCTAATCGGCGATATTTGCGGAGCCACCCTATATATAAAAGCGCCCGTGCGGACGCAAGGATATCTGAACGGTCTCGAGACACGTTCGCGTGACTTCTACTTCTAGGAGACCAGTGAACCCGCGGTGCTGGCGATCGAACACGCTCTATCGTTCGTTACGCGGCCAACGTTCGTAGCCCCCGATATAAGCGCGTGTGCGCCCCCTCCCGCGCACGCGCACAGGCCCCGGGCGGTCGGTGTCGCCGCGGCGCGGCGCGGCCGCCTTTGCGCGTCGCGTGCACGCGCAAGACGCGTCCGTAAACTGGTCAGCATTGACCTTTTTAATTTGATTTCACCGCGAGATAAATCCGACGGACGCGAGCCGTTCCTGTGATTGCATCATGCCCTCGGGATGCAACGATGTGTGCATGGCATCGCGAGCGTCCGCTCGCCGCCGGCGTAAAGTTATCGAGCTCCTCGGCGACCGGGTTACCAACAAGCCCAGGCGGGACTTTCCGTTTCGTAGCGCGCGGTACACCGAGGTGGTTCGGAGAATGAGTCGACTTGGAAGGGGTACCTCGCGCGCTGTGCTTTGTAAATGGGCCGTTTAAGGAAGCAGATGTCCCTAAACATTGCGTGGAAGAATGCATCGACTTGGGAGACACGAGAATTGCTCCGTGAAACGCTTAGTTGCGAATTATCCCCTTATTATTCTTTGCTTCTTTTGTTCCCTATTCCTTGTTGCGGAGAGTAATTTGAACCTCGGAAGGAGCGCGCGGTGGCAGAGATAATCGCGAAAGCTTGTTAGAGGGATCCCTATCTTCCACGAGTAATAAATAGATAAGTGGAATAAAGGAATAATAAACAGCGATGACCGCTAAGCAGAATGATGACGCCATTCAAGCTTTTTCCACTTTTTATCACAGCTATTTCTTACGTTGCAAGGTTTGGTTTTTATTACAGACTTAGGAGCCTTCGGGGCGTGGGTGTGCTAGCAAGGATCCTGCAGCTGAGGTTCTACTTCGCGCTGCATGGATCATCGATGACTCACGAGTGAAGTTTAGGTAACCTATCGCGTGGGTTGATAATGGCCCACCGTGAAGTTTATATTATACACCACGTGCGACCACCGATCATTCACAATGGACTATTCATTTCCTGTCGCGTAGGTTCACTGGTCACCCACAGTGGACGCTCCATTCTTTAGCGAACAGGTCATCGATGGCCCACGAGAAAGTTTACACTCCGTGTGGGTTACACCGAGGAGATAACCAGTCTCGAATGTAATCAATTCATTCCCTGAAATTCAGTAGGAAGAGATAATAATTTTTATAAGTAATCGTTCACAAACATGCGATGCTGTTGCAAAAGCCATCTATGCACCTCTTAGTATTATTGTTCCATATTCAAAATCAATTTTATTCTACAGACTCTATTTAATTTTTTTTTCTTCTTTTTTTTTTGGAGGTACCATTTCCTAGCAGATTATACCGCTATGTTTACTGGACACCCTGTATGCAGGACGTGATTCGACGGGACGCGTGTTATGCGTCTCGCGTCAGTGGAAGCTCGCGGACTCCAGACGTACTCGCGTGACTTATACTACTTCGAGACCGCTGAACTCGCCCCGGTCGACAATCGAACGTTAGCCTGCCTCCCTCTCCTTCTCCCCCTCGTCGACCTTGCTATATCCAACCCTCTATGAACACGGAGGCGCGTGGGTGTACCCTGGTACTGTTATGTTAATATACGCCAGTGGTTTGCACGAGTGTCGCGTTCGCTTGAACGAGTGTCGTCCGACACTTCTCGCAGCTTTCCTCGTGCTTTCAGACACGCCGCAGTCAGAAAGATGACGAGATTCAGTACGAGTTAGAAAACAGTGTAAGAGCCAAGTAGCTAGAGGCAAAGATTGGCACTTACAGTGCTTGCAAATTTAAATGAATGGCAAATTCCGTTTTCTCTACAACTAAGAGATGCCACACACAGGGTTTACTACAAATACAATTATTTCCTTCATGAATTTCGACCATATTAATGCAAGAAATCAAATTTTTTTTCACGTATTTGGGTTATTGTGTACTTTAGCATATTTAGCAATGAAAGGAAATCGAATTTCGTAAATAATTTAAAGTCTTAAAAAATGATTTTGCCGCTCACAGTGCTTTCTACGAGGACTCTTCGATTAAAGAAAACATTTGCGATTGTAGGTAAGTAGTTGAGGTGTAATTTTGAAGATACTTGTTTGAGAACCTCTGCTTTACAGTATATCACCGTATTTCACCACCATCGCGCACCATCCTTCGCACGAAATCATTCACGCACGCGAACCGTGCTCGCCATCCAAATTTAATGTCCGGGCATGTATCCAATCTATGCCCAGTTTTTGATTTACCATTGCAGATTGTGGCAGACAGCCGACTTCCGGTTCGCACGTGAGCACGCTCTGTCACGGATTTTCGATCGTAATTTTCAAGTTCACTGTGAATGACGTTATCTTGGCTGCGACGCATCTAACAGGATTAATCTTCGAAAAACTGATGACACATTTCGACGCAACCACTAAATTAGTGAAATCAGAGAATTCTAAGGAGGCGAGAACTAGATAAACGGAATTCATTAATTCGATATTTTATTTCTCACCCGACTTATGCCAAAATAAAGTCCCATTTTCATACAGACGAAAATGAGACTTTTTTTCTTCAAAGTGTAGCTATTTCGTTATTTTTCAACCAATCGAAGAAATAGGCGGTCAAACGGTCGAGAACACATTTAAGAACATCTGTGCAAAATTGTATAAAAATCAATAGAGTTTTACTCGTATTACAGCGTACACCGTTTCGGAACGCGTGGCTTCGAGAAAAACGCATTTCAAGTTTCCGGAATGTTTTGATATTTGAGAAAAAAAATCTATATATTATTCAAAGATGTCTGTACCTTCATTGGCAATTTTTTTTATCGACAAAAGTGTTTTTCTCACTTAGAAACAAATTCCCAAGGATGCGATATATCTAATTCCTTAAAAGCTGAGAGCCTAAATATTTACATCCTTCCTTGGGTACACATTAAAATGCCCATTTGGCGAAATAGAACTCCTGTTCTCCCAAGAGAGACACTTCGACAGACGGATTCTGAATTACCTATTATATGCATACGAACGGGTCCACTTCCGGCGGGTGACGTTACCCACGGCACCGACATATGCGACGTCTTTGTCTCGTTATGAAGTAATGTAAACGTTACGATCATTTCTATTACCGTTTCCACACTCTTTCATACCCATTCTTTGGAGTATCTATTCTTCCATCACATGTCCGGCCTAACACGTCGAATTCTTCTCTCTGACCTCCGTATCCGGGTTTATTATTCTCCTAGCCCATTATTCATCAAGGACAGATTCCTGCTGTTCACACACCTTACTGAAGTTCGTTCTCTAATCGAAATATAATTTCGTTGAAAACGTTTACAGCGGAATTGTAGTTAAAATTTTATAGCCCCCTGGGCATTGTTCGACAGTGTTCCTAGGATACGGTTCATTTGTTGATTAAGCAAACAGGATTCCTGTGATGCCACTGCCAAGTGGAGGAGCAGCAAGCTGCAGGTGTTCCACCGAAAGCGTCAGAATCTTTCCTGGAAGGACGAAACCCGCGTCCATTGATTTCCCTGTATTTCAATGAAATTACAGATCTAGATGACGGCTAGACACGCACAAGGCTGGATGAATCATCTGGCGCTGTGGAAGATTCGTAGGTGCGGTGTGCAGACGCACTGTCGATTGCCTAACGTTATTACGCACACACGCGCGCCACATATTGACGCGGTAAATGAGGGGGCCACTTTGCTTCCTGGGTCAGTGGTGACCTATCGCAGTAACTTGGTCTGTCAGGTGTCTCCCCTTTTCCTCGAGAACCTTCGTTTACCGTCGTATAACATCCCTAGTAGCACAAAATATTGGTTAAATATTTTTTCCGAATATTAAAAAAATATTTTTTTAGCCACACTTTTTAATATGAAAAAAATGTTCATTCCAAATATTATATACACATACTGGAAATGTGAAATAAAGGTTTAGAAAATATGAAACATTCGGAAAAAAATGTTTTCTTTCTACCATTCAATAAATATTTACTTTATATTTGAAAAAGAATGTTTTTTCCATAATATAAAAGGAATATTTCCCGAACATTCGGAAAAAATATTTTGTTTCAAACAGTAAATAAATATTTACTTTATATTTGAAAAAAGAATATTTTTTTCATAATACAAAATGAATATTTCCAGCATATTTGGAAAATATATTTGCTTCTTAATCTAGAATAAATATTGTATGTATGTTTAAATATCAAAAAGAGATTGAACCTCTTTTTAATATTGGATGTATGTGCATTCAATATTTTGTGCTACTAGGGATTAAACCGAAGAGCTGGGGTGCCGCGTTCATAATTGAAATTCAGAAATATTAATGGGCGGTGGGCATTTCTATATTTTTCTGAAGGATAGTGAGAATGTTCTGACTGAAATGACTGACAGTGCACATGAAGCACTAATTTTGAAATTTTTTTTATTTAGGAATAGGGTAAGTCGGGGTCAGATGGCTCACTTTTTTTAAACCCGTAAATTACGTAATTTACACCGTAAATTTAGTGGTTGTTTAAAGGACAAAAATAAACGTGATCGAGCCATCTCACCCGCAAGGCCATCTCACCCGGAATTACCCTAGCTTTTTCGGAGTTCGATAAAAATGGGATAAAATACTTAAATTAGACTGTTTTTAATAGTAATAGCAAACAGATGATCGTGAAAAAAATTGAACGTCGCGTAAGTCACGGGTGGCCCACGAAGCGAACCGGATGTCAATGTTTTTTTAAACGACATTCCCCCTCCGTTGTTTAATATTGAATTAGACATGCGATTTGCCACACGCTTTACTGAAACCTTACGATACCTCTGTAAAGCCACTTTTTCTTTTGATAAGTATTTGTGTTTTTTGTTGCGCGCTACTCGAGTAAAGTGAAATTCTGCGTGGGTCGGCGATGACTCATAGTATAATACCGGATGGCAAACTTTCTTTTTAGCAGAGCCTACATCTTCCGCTTGATATTAAACACGGATAAGAGAAAAGAAAAGTGAGACCACTTACATCGAATTAGCTACTAGAACGCAACCCATTGGCCTGTTTTTAAGAATTTCACTCGCTCCCCTTTCGAGCATGTATCATCGCGATACAAGAAGCAATGGGGCATTCTAACAAATTCTAGCACTAATTGCGAATTACATTTGCCACGCAAACTTCGACGTATTCATTCGCCTCTTCACAGCACAACTAATAAACTCTTATTACACCACTTAGCATAATTCGAAGATAGGAATTCGCCACAGAGATACGTACAATCATCACATCATGCCCTTAGAAATTGTCATAAACGTATGTAGAGCAAACTTTGAGTTAGAACTACTTAAGGGGACTACTTAGGTAGTCAAATCCCTCGAAGATCAAGTAGTTTTTTGCGAATTAATTACAAGGAGATGAATACAAATTGTGACTAGTAGTTTTGAATTATGTTTATTGATACTATATACTGTAAAAAAAATTTTTTTGGATAACATATACATATATATGACGGCACTACAGTTGGTTAATGTGTAGGCGTTTTTTTGCTGCGGTTTTGCAGTGATTGCAAAAAAACGGTGGTTCGGAACGACTTGAAATTTATACAGCATGTTCAAAATATATTCCTTTCCGCCCTGAACCTCAAGATTAAAGTGCAAAAACTCTAGTTTCTGAGATAAAAAAAGAAACAACTATACGCGCACCCCGCAAATCGACATTTACCGTAAATATCGCCTTCCCGAAGTCGTCATTTTAATAACATCGGTTCAATTCTTTTTTCCGAGGTTCAGACCGAGCTTGAAGGTTCTGAGAGAAACATATTCCAAGAAAACCGCTGTATCTTTATTTTTAAGCTCAATATCACTGCAAAACCAAAGACACTTTTTTTAAAACTCGCGCGCTGCCGTTTGTAAAATATATATGTAGACAAAATAAATATTGTTTTGCTTTACGATGTAGTAATAAACACTGTATAAAAGGAAAACTCTGTCCTTGCTTTCTTCTGCTTGTAATTAATTCGCAGAGAATACTTGATTTTCAAGCGATTTCACTGCCTAGTCCGCTTAAACCGAAGTTCAGTCGCAATAGAATTCTCTACAGGGCCATAAATGGCCGAGGGTCTAGTCGTACCAAGGTGAACAGGTACTTTGGACCTCCATTACCCCCTAATAACCAGCAGAAACATATGCGGGACATTGGAACGTGCCCCATAAATTTTTTTCCACCCATTTCACCCAAGTTCTGGTCAATCACGTGGCCAGAATCGGTGATGTACGCGCATCTGGAGAAGTCATGGCGACTATAGGTACATATACACGCTACGTCATGGAAATTTCCTCGTCCAACACCTTTCCTCTCCCCCTACCCACGGTTTCGCGTCCTTTCTTGCCTTTTCCCCCACCTCCTTCCCACCAACCCACCCCTCCTCTCTATTTCACCGCTCCCCTCTTCTCTTTCGCTATTCTCCGTCATTCCGACTGCCCCCCCCCCCACCCCTTCCTGCCACACGGGCCCCTTCGTCCTGATTCCGAGCGCTCCTGCTGGTCGATTTGAACGCGACCGACGGGCTGCGCCGTTTTCCGCGTCCACCTTCCGCGAACCCAATTTAACGGAACGACGGATACGTAACGTGCACACGAAGCGGTCACGTGCGTAACGTCCTTGTCGCGGGGGCCTTCATAGGCGAAGTTCAACGCGGCAATCGACTCGATTGCGTGCGAGTCAAACGGAAGAAAGTGCCGTCGGAATAACAGTCACGCATGTGCACGTTATTGTTACGAAAGATATCAGCCAATGATCCCTGAGATAATACGTGTCGCGAGCCGGATCACCCATGCGTAATCTATCTTCCATCAAAGTAGCATTCGAGAGGTATCAAAACTGGTGTCAAGGATCTGTGTATTATGTCTCCGAGGGTGTCGACTCTCTTCGCACTGATAAGCCACTATTCTCGCAACTTAATATTCTTTATGAGCCCGCTGTATTCGTTCCGCTCGCGTTACACAACCTCGGGGGTCAATTGGAAGCCCGGTGCCGACCGGCGCTCGTGGCGAACGATAAACGGTAATAACGATAAGACAGGTATAAACAAGCGAAGTAACGTTTCAGGGGAACGTGCCCGGTGATCGAGTTCTGCGAAGTCTCGAGAAACTAGTTTCGGTTACGAAACAAAAGGGTCGAAGGCCCGGCGAGCGGGGGGCACCGCCGCGCTCAACGTAGCTCCGTGGGTCTTTTTAAGTTTCTGCGACAAGGTGAGGGGTGGGGTGGGGTGGGGTGGGGGGTGGGGGGAGCGGGGCCCGCGTGAATAACGAGGGAACTTAGCCGGAGAAAGAAGGAGAGGGGCCGCTGAAAGGCTCCTTTGCCAGAGGCGGTTTCTCCGAAATCCTGTTGCCCAGAGAAATCTTCCTTCCCACCGGCCCCTTTGTTCCCCGTCCTCGGGCAGACCGGCAAGATCCGCTGTATTACATGGGAAATGTAACCGGTGGGATCTTTCCTCCGGCTAATGGCGAATTCCCTTCATCGCGCACCGCCGCACGGACTTCCTTGCGCCGTCGATTGCCTTCCATTGTCGACTCGTGTAAATGGAAACGAGGTTCTCTCCTTACATTCCTAGTGGGATCAAAGCTTTTGCCCTGCGATGCCACAGCTACACACCTATGTACGTTCCAGTATCTGCGTGGGACACTCGACCGTTTATGTCTCGCAGGCGTTCAAATTTATTTGAACTATTCACCGAAATTATGATTCTTGAAAACCTTCAAGACTGTAGTTTTATGCAGGTGATAAATGAGAAATGAAATTTAATTTTTTTAGACCCACGGGCGATAATAGACGGAGATGAGGGAAGTTAATTTCCGGCGCGAGGGTAATAAAGGAATTTGTTGGATTTGATAAACGATTGCAGAATTGGGGAAGATTGGTGATTCGAATATATGTAAGAAGGAATGATAATATTAATCATTTGCACTCCAAGTATGCCTCCCGGGCACGCCAAAGGTTAAAGATCCGTCCTGATGTCATTAAATGTTGTAAAAGGGAATAAATTTCGTGTTTCCTATGGTTGAATGAATTATCAATCCTGAAATCACTATTCTATATTCTTTCCTATTCCAAAGTCTTATATTTAGTAAGTGCAGTATTTGTAATGTACTGACCCTTATTTATCTTTTGCCTCTGACTTTCTCTGTACACATGATTCACACTTAAGTACCGAAATGCTGAGTAAATGTAAATACTGCGTCATCCCTGCTACCTATCGTAATCTTAGCTAATGCGTCACCTATCCAAAACCCTGCACTTCTGCCCTATCCCGCCATCCCTTCTCTTACATTCCGAAACCTTTAAAACCCATCGCATTCCCTTATCCAGTAGCATTACTATTCCGAAAACCACCAGTCTCAGTCACAGAGTCCAGTTCGAAACTTAGTTGAAATAATAAATATATATATACATATAAACATTATTCCTAAACGGTAGTTCGTTTATCCTTGTGTCCATTACATATTAAGCAAAAGATCATTGATTGACTGACGGTCCAATAAGTTGTGCAATGGGTTAATTTCTAACGAATGGAGCTTGTGTTAAATAATGCGTATGGAAGGATCGATTAAAATGATTGATAATCGTGCAAGAAAAGTTCTACTTTTTCGTTATCGAGTATGAATAATTACGTCGTTATCATTGATGGACAGAAAGCAACATTTATCGTACATTTATATCAGACGTTATTGATCCTTACATAATTCAAACAGAAAATAGATCCTTCTTTACGTTTCATTTGCTCCATAAAAGTTGTTATATAATAATTAATCGATTTCTTTAACACGTGTTCAAAAGAAAACAGTCAGTCATCATCGATGCTTTCTACGCATCTAATCTATTGATTTTTAATTATCGAAATCTGCCATACAGATATGGACGATTTTTTAACGGATATCTTTAAGCGGTTGTTCCTTAACGATTATATTCTTCAAATGATAATGTCAGATGTTAATGACACCGTCTTCCTTATCGTTGTACAAACTGTTTCAGGAAGTATCAATTAAGTTTCAGTACGTGCAGTGCTTTATTTTTTTTAAAAGATTTGTTTAAGGTGATATGATTGAATTCTATGATTGCAATTAAATCTCAATATTACCTATGAATAACTTTTATAGTACATAGATAAAAAAAATGCCCCTATCTATAAATCTAAAAATTTTCTCCAGTTCTTAATATTTACAAAATCCACCAAAGGAAGGTTAAAAAATAAATGTTTATCTTCAACTGGATGAAAGGATACGGCATAGTAATACCAAAAGAAAAAGAAAAATCTAATAGTAAAATTGTTTGCATAGATACATAAATATATTATATTTAAATTAATCTTTATAGACTTATCTATGCAATTTCAATCTGGCATTTCACACCGTACAGTAAATCTAGAACAGCCACCCAAATACTTCATAGAAATTCATTAAATCCTCTAAACGCTATGAAACCTGGAACTCCTCCAATCGCTGACCATCCCTAACAGTGAAACTCTATTCTAACGAGCGGTCCTTCTCGCAGAAGAATGCATGTCAGAAATATTTTTCAACGGCCGCTGAATCCCAAGGTTCCGGGCTAAGTGCCGTACGGTTCCTCACAATTCTCTTACCCAACCTCTTAACGTTAAGTCCCCGTGACCGGATCAAGAAGTACCACTTCTTCAAGAATTTATTTTGAAGTAACGGAAACAGGTTCTTAGAAGAAGTGTTTTGCTACTAATAAAGGCACGATTGGACAATAAAAGAAAATTGTATTCAATTGGGCCAAGTTATGTAGACAGCTACCAGCCCTCAATGATCTGAAATTCAGTAAAAGTTTGAAGATTTTAATTGTTAAAGAAAAGTAGCTGTATTCGGTATATTCTACTTCTTGTTCCCGAAGTGAAATTTCAGCAATGGAATATCGAATAAAACTAAACTCTCTATTGTCCGACGTAGGATTTTATCGTTCGGTTAAAAAATAACAGAATGCCGAAGCAAAAAGTTCATTTTTTTCGCGAGAGAACGCTCTTTGTTTACGTTTCATCCTTTAGCAATACGGCTTCGGGTTGCTATCTGTAAGCTCTCTGTCATCATTCAAACAAGCAATCCTTCGGCACCTGATAGCCGGCTGAGCCATCGCCCGCCGCCAGGACGTTTTAGTTTCATTCACCCGCTTCCAAGACCTCGCGCAGCCTAAGTCCCTGTCATAAAATCCTCGAAGGGAGAACAGCACGAGGCTATCCGCCCCGTCACCACTCAAAAACACATTGACACGCACTTGAACCCCAGATGCGATCCATGGACCGAAGAGTTCATCTAATCGACGCGAAAAGTCAACGATCTGTAATCGAGTTGCAGAGACAGCTATGTGCGTTCATCTATGATCGGTCGGGGTCACGGTAGAAATTAAAAGTCACCGGAAGCAACCGAACGGTTACAATCATTCGATTCATATTTATCCGAAGCGAACATCGGCAAGAACCACGGGAAAATCATGAATTTACGAAGATTTTGTATTTATGTAAACAGAGGTTGCGCACGAAGTAGTCGAATGATTTATGTGTTCGGACTTCGGAGTACCGCGGAATTAAGGGGTCATTCTGGTTAGCGCGCCGATAAATTCAGCGATTTTCAGGAATTTATTGCGAAGACAGGAATTATAGTAATGGAATAAAACTTTTTTTCTATCGATTAAACTACATTTCTACGGTAAATAAAAAATATAAAAGTTATAAAATTATTGCTTCTAAAATGGTTTTGATGGCGATTTTGATGACATGTTTAAAAATTCATGCCTCGCTCGTGCAGGTGATTTCAGCAGTTGAACTTATTTAAAACCAAAAATACAAACAGATTCTTGATCAGTATGACAGTCGCTATGGCCCGTACTAGAATAAATAATTTATCCTTAAAATTAACAAAATGGCGGGCAAAATACAAGAATCAATGTATTTTGGCTGTGTTTACCGTGCTATTTTCGATTTTAAAAGTAGGTTAGACTCAACAGAAATACTTGGTTGTAGTACCGACCAGAGGTATAGGTGTGCAGAATAATCAGTTGAATTTATAAAGCAATCGGTTCAATAGATTTTGAGATTTTACTTGCAACATTTGAAAAAATACCGTTCCTAGAAAAACGCGTTCAAAGTTTTTATGTATGGTGGTCGAGGCTCTGCGCTCCCTGCAAAATACCTACGTAGAAGCGAAAATAATTAGAATTTTTCAATGAAAATTTAATAGTACATTCTTGAAGATATCTACTTTCGAAAAATGTTATAAAAAAAAAAATCGATTTTCTCAAATCGTCTAACCAGAATGACCCCTTAAGTCGCAAAATATTGGAAAATTCCTGAAGAAAGCAATCTTCTTTATTTAAACGCTCCAGTTTCGTGAATCACCGACTTCGTCTAGCGCACGAATGTTTACGGATCTTACATCTTTATTACAGTTTAACTGCAATGTATTTTTAAAATTCCAACGGGATCACCTCCAAGTCATAATTATACTCCCCGATAGAAAAGATCATTCTGTACTTCAGATCACGAAGTTTCGTATTACTACGCGTTTAGCAGTCGGTAAAATGTTTTATTTCCGTTCAGTGGGTAATCATGGTGAAATTTGTATTTTTGATCGACCCTTTACGCGATGAAACGTAAATAGCCCAGAAGATCCACGCTGGTTCGCTCGATCACCCTCGAAGCACGGCGAGATCAAAATAAATATTACATCCAAGAGGAACATAGGCAAACTCGAGAGAAAAAAAAACCAGAAAGGCGTGAGTTAAAATTGCTGATACTGACTCTGTACTTTTTATACATTTCGCTGTACTTCTAACCGTTTCCAAATTACCAGCTTCCCATTACATTTTAAGCTACAAAAATACTAGAAGGATTGATCTATTTTAACATCGGAAATTGTTTACTGCTATCAACTAGAAACTCTGCAAAAATTATTAGACATACAAAGTGTTTCCTGCGATAGATATTGCAATTTAAGAATTAAGAAAAACAGATGAGTGGCTTTCCCCTTTTCTAGGGAGTTTTTCCAGCTAATCAGTGCGATGAATGCTTCCAGATGATAATAGACTTCTTGAAAGTCGACGCGGCTATCGATTGTCACTATCTTCGAAGCAAAATATGTAATTTTCCATGCGCTAGGGAGCTTTCCATGTGGTGATTGTACCTGGAACACTCGTTGCGTATCGCACAAGTGGATTTAAGGGCCTTTTCACGCGAGGCATTTCGAAAAGGCCATTACTGATATCACGATAAAACGTGATAGCAGATAAGGGAGGATAATTATCATAATAGATCCGGATGTCCTTATCTCTGTGACTTACGAACAAAAATATCGATCGTCACGCCCTTCTACTCCTTCAAAGTACATTCTTTCTGCCTTCAGTGATTTTAGTCGATTCATTCATCGACTGCTACACCCTCGTTTAAATGTATAAACTATAAATAATTTTACATGTAAAAGCATGTCCCACGGAAAAATCACAAATTTATCGAAACACTTCATTACACTCACAAAATTCAAATCGTGATTACGCACGGTTAAAAATATTTACAAGGTTGTCTGTGCCAGTAAAATATCTAAGAATCGAAAGCTACAAATTGCTACAAACTGACTGCTTACTACCACAAATTCGAGTACCCAATTCTCCAAAGAAAATACTCTTTCCAACTATCCCTAGCAGCGTGGCAAAAGGGGACCACAATAATCGCCACAATCCAATTCGTTGTTCTGAATTCGCAAAAAAAAAAAGGGGGGGGGGGGCACGACATGTCGTAAAGTTGTCCGTGCAAAAGCAAAACAGGAGGACCGTCATCGCAGGTGATCGAAAGATTGCCACTCGGGTCGGTCGCCCCCTGAATGTAGGCTTCCCGCGACACAAAAGCCCGACGCGTCCGCGTTCCTAATAATTCCGCGCGTTTACGCAAATCAGGCGCCTCAGGTGGCTTTACGAGATTGGGTAATAATGGAAAGTGGCCACGGCGAGGCACGTACGAAACGAGAAGGGAACAAAATAAATAAACGCAACGATAACGACGAGCGACGGCGCGCTGCGAAACGCAACTTTTCGCGCGCCGCGACCTCCTTTTATCAATTCCACGTGATACTTAATTCAGGTTGAAATGACTCCTTGCTGAGTCAACGCTTGATGCCGCGATAGCGATATTTCATGCACGAATTTGCTGAAACGAGCGCCGCAGAGGGAGCGAGAACGGCCACGGGGCAAACGCATGCTCGAGTAAAGGCGGGTTCGCATTGTCCGTTTAGCCAGCCGCAGGTAAGCGTCCAAACATTTTTCCGTGGAATTTTTCACGGTATTTACACTGTCTGGGAAAAGGAATTGGATTCAAGGAAGAACGTTTGGACGCTTACCTGCCACTAATTAAGAGGCTAATGGAAATGCACCTTAACCTTGCAGAAATAAATCATAGATGTACCATAGATTACTGTTTTTATCGAAGGGGGATTTTTTTAAAAGATCGAGGATGCGCGTTCCTGACGAACCGAGTGTTCATCGCTGCGGAGACAATTCTTTCTACTGGATCTCTGAATTGGAAGGGATATCGATATCACTGATTAGCGGCGATAAGATTTAAGAAAGCACTTCAGTCTCGTTGTCGAACAGAAATACTGATTTGCAGAAGTGTGTACACCTGTATCTCGGCTTTTGCACCATAATGCGCCTATCTTTATTACTATATCATATTTGATTATCTAAATTTTTATTTTATATACCCCTAAACCGCAATAAAAAAAAATTGTTATTCCTAAAGCCGAAACTGATTTGATAGGCAGTTCCCGAAAACAAAATTTGAAATTGATTATCAAAACAATCGTTCCTCGTTATCTCGTACATTAATTCCATTATTACCTACACGGGTTTCACGGGAATTTGTACATTAGGCTTGTGCTCGCTACGCAAATGTTTGATTCCTTAATCGCTCGTACGCTGCTAGTTTGCTTAGCATTAATGTCCTCGTGTCTGGTTTTCAATCGCAACGACGGTGAATGTCTTTTTGAGCCAGTTCAAATATCTCCACCAGATTTTCGGAGTCGCTGTTTGAATTCTAAGCGACTCTACTAACGGGGACGAAACAATCGAAGTGTAATAAGCCTACACACGATATTCAAAAGATGTTTAGAAATATTCTTACTATCTAAAAGGAGAATTCGAAAAAAGTCACGAATTCTCCATTGGCAATTCGATACAGCCGACGCAACGATCGCGAACAGACATTTCCACTTGGAAAGATAACGATTTCGATTTTCCACGCGATGTCACGTTGCTATTTATACGCGGTCGCGATCGGGCGCGTTTCCATCGGTTCGATTTAATTCATTCCCACGCGGTCAGATGACCGCCTCTATCGACGATGTAACCGTTAATCCGCGATAAACCTGTTTCGTCAGCGTTTCGCTACGAATTTTTAATGAGGCGTCGTTGCGCAACGCAAACACCGCGAGGACAATCGCGGGACAACAATCGCGACGGTCTTATCTCGATGGCGGTGAAAACGCGGGGCCGTGAATGGAAACGGGAGCAACAGGAAGCTCGCAGAAGAATAAGCGCATAGGCGAAAACTCACCTCAAATTTGCCCCCGTGAACCGGCGGCTGGCCGTGGGTCTTGTGCGACATCCTCGCTCAATGAAAGGCCTCGTTTGACTCGCGGTTCGTACTGCTCCGGTAGCCCCTGGCAAGCCTCTCGCGTTTATTCTCGCTCTGACTTCGAGTTTCACGAAGCCGGGGCCTGGGGCCGTCGAGATGCGTGCCTCCTCTCCCGCTTCAGATCGCTCGATTCACTTTCGGCTGCCTCGAACGCCGCGGTGTACAAACACGAGCGGCCGGCGCACAACTACCGCGTGCCGTGGCGCTGCGCGAGCGACAAGGGGGTGATAGTGCAGCAAAACCGCGTGTACACAGGGCCCTTCTCCTCGCCGCAGAAACTAGACTGTGACTTTTCCAAACGACAACAACAACCAGCTCGCTCGGCGTACGCGCTCGCACTGATCCTCCTTCCCTTCTTCCGCGACTTTCTTCCACGCTTTCTCCCTGCCCTCGGTCACTCGACCGCTCGGGGGATGCACGCTACCCGAAGGATGCACACCCGGGTGGGGGGAGAGACCGCCTGAATAGGCGAGTCGGCTTTGTTGGTAGGGTGAAGGTGGTGGGGGGGGGGGGGGGGGGGGAGAGCGAACGAGGTGGAGAAACGTATTCAGGGATAACCGAGTGATCTGGTTGCGGAGAGGCGCCGCAAAGCTGATTGTGTTGTTTCAGGGGCCAGGCGCGTGGAGAACAGAGAGGAAGGTGGTAGAGTCTCCGGGGCTGGAGGAGCGTCGCGAGCGTCGAAGAGACACAGCTAGGAATGACGATCCACAATGTGGGAGTCCCGCGGTGCGCGCTGCTCGCTCCCCTCCCCCTCTTTTTCACCACAGCTATGCCTCCTTCGTCCCTTTCCTCCTCACCGATGCACACAGAGGCGCGCACACAGGCACACGCCACTACTGAACGGCGTAACGGCTAAGCTCGGTGACTATGCTTCCCCCCCTCCCCCCCCCCAAACCCCCACCCGCGAGCCAGACAACCTCGAACCCCCACTTGCCACCCTCCTGCGATCACGGTCACGCTCACTTCTCTGGGTTCTCGGACGACGTTCACCACCTCCATCGGTAACCACCACCACCACCACCATCGGCGGGTCCGACGACGTCGTTGCCACCACTTCCATCGTCTTGATCGTCGCCGTCGTCTTCTTCTTCTTCTTCCTTTACCTTCTAGCTTTCTCTCTTTTACCTCCACCACTCTGCGCGGCGAACACGCTCTTGCGCGGGCCGCTGTCTTTTTCTATCGCATCTAACGCTGTCTCCCTCTCGCTCTCCGTCCTCGTCTGCCTCTATGCCTGCCGCCCGTTTTTGCCTCTTTCTCTTTCACCCGGCAGGCCCCTTTTTTCGCCCGAGATACCCACTCGCCGCTCCCATCGCACACGCCAAATCCATTTACGTTGAACGCGTTTCTGCAACATTATCCGCCTATCGGGTTTATAATCGCGCGTCGCGTCTACGAACAGCCCCGGCCGCCGCAGGATCAAGGTTAACGCTGTTGATGTCGGCGGAGCCGCGCATCCAGCGCCGCCCCACGGTCCCACTGAATTATTCCGATGCGCGGGAGCGCGATTTTTCCTCCAACCCGCCCGACGATCGGTCAACCTTTAGTCGATCATAAGGAAATCGTCGGGGAAACCGTTCTCGGGAATAATTTCGTACGCTGTATTTAAACGGCTCTCGGGGAACGCGTATTAGCATGTCTTTAAAATGCATGTCGAAGCGAATCGGTACAGTTGTTGGGGAAAAAAACGCGCGCCTGACCAGGGGCGTCTCTAGCTAACGCGCGACTGGCGGGAATGCCTTCTCACGGGGCACCCGGGCCTGAAGCGTTATAAAGCAGCGTACCAAACAAATGTGAAATGCGGGAATGCCGCAGCATTGTAACCGTGGCAGAAGAATATAATATAACACTGTGCCTGGAGATTTGTGCACCTGACGAGTGTCAAAACACGTTTATCGTTATCCCTCTTCTCCCTGTTCCCAGGAAAGCGATAAGCTGTGCGTTAAGAGAAGTGACCGGCTAATCTAGAGCAAGTTTTTTTTTTATACTTTTTGGCTTATCTTTGCGAGTGTACGGGGAACGAGATCGAATAGGATAGCGATCATAACGCGTAAATGATAATTATGTTCCTATGAAATACTGAATTTCTATATTAAGAACGATTGCTAAATTGATAATTCTCGAGGTACTTTGAAAACTGAAAAACCGACGAGCTATCTAATCGCACAATTCAAGTGAAACTTCGCGGGGAGTGAAGGACGCAGAATTAGCTTCTGGAGAATTGTATAGCTCTGACATTTAATTACTTGTACTCCGTTCTTTGAAATTAAATACTTATATGGAAAATGTAGGAAATGGCAAAAATACATCCCGATTTTCTTTTGAAACAGGTTCACTAACATTCTCCTTTCTTCGCGATGCTTTCGTCACTTTCGCGATTAATACGAGGAAATATAAAAGGGAGAAGTATTTTCCCGTGGAAGGCAAGGAAAACCCTAAGCAGTGTAGAAGCAATTACAACAATTTGGAACATGGACGTCCGGAGGGGGATGCGAAAGGGCAGTTGCCCCCTGTCTTTTGAGAAAAAATCGCTTATTTTTTTAAATTTCGGTTTTAAATTTTTATTAAATTGGTACTATAAAATGGGAGAAAAAAGAAGCAAGAGGGGTAGATTTTTCTTTACTATCGTCCCAAAGTTGCTCTCCCCTGGAAAAAAGTCTCCGGACGCCCTTGATTTGCAACTTCGGTTTTTTGTTTACGCGTCGTGACGACTCACGCGATTCGCAACTTAGAAATCGCGTGGGACGAATTGAGGCTCAGAATCGCCGGCTACTGATTGCCATCGGAGCAACTACGATTTTTTAGATCTCCCATTCGCTGGCAATTAGGAAGACCGTTTCGTAGCGTCGCCGTGAGTCAAACCAACGATTACGAAATGCCCGTTCATTCACGCAATTTTCCTCAATGCCTCGCGCGATTTCCCGCGGGCGCGGACCTCGCCGATGGAAATAGTATTTCACCGCCTTTGGCAAGGAATCAGCCGCTTCTTTCGGGATCACACTAGGTGAGTCATCAATTATGGAGCGCTCTAGTGGCCGGTGACGTCCGAATCGTTGCAGCAATCCTTGATTGATACGGAAGTGCGCGGTCCGGCGTGACCCGCGAATATGAGTTAACAGCTGGTAACATCTGTTAGAAAAAAATACACGTCTATTTAGTATGGCGAAACAGGTAACTGACTAACACAGGCGAGACAGCATCGGCACGTTGCTCCGCTATCACCTGACCGTGTGCCGTTCCAGAATAATGCACACCCAGTTGTTCGCAGACCTTAAAATAATTATATAAATGTCAGATAAAGCCTCTCCGTCACTCAAAGTAATTGGAGGATTATTAGTGGCTCTATGTGGTTGTGTAATCTTTCTCGAACAAAAGGGAAATCTAACATCGTACGAGTGTTATTTTAATCGAAAATTCTTATGCGCTTGCAAAAACTGATCGACACTTGAAATAAGATAAATCCCGATTGAGTTATCGCCTCTCGTACTGAATTTCAGTTCTGCGAACATGCGTTCTTTATGCCACCGATGATTCACCTAATTTCGCACATTTCCCGTTTCATAGACAGCCGTCCGAGATAACCGCACGCACACGTGTCGCCGTACGAAATTAGACCGTTTTTATGATCTCATAGTTATTTATTTCCAAGCGATTCCAATTCGTCCGGGGATCAGGGTTAATAGCATCGTTGACACCTTGTCCGTGCCGCGCGAAGATTAAAGCGACGCGCGTTAATTCCTTTTTCTCTCTTCCCCGTGTGCCACTCGAACGCTGACAAATCGCATTTTTCCCCTCTCGTTTTTCTCGCTTAGGAATGCGCGCGATATCGTTTTACGCATAACTAGCGGCTTCCGTTATAACGTTATCGATACGCGTATCGTAACGGGTGACGTTTTCTCTGTGGCATTTATCGGAATGATTTAAAAACAGTGCGCTACGGTAAAGTTTTCTTTGAGTGACGCAAGGTTTTGAAGAATGGCCCTTTAAGGGGGGGGGGGGGGAATCCTATTCTTTGGGCTAAAAAGTATAGCAGAATTTGGGTCTTTTTTTTAAGAAACCAGCGATTCGATTCATCTGAAATTCGGACCATGTTTTGATGCATCTTTGAAGAAGCTGTAGGTTTTTTGGTATTAATTTTTAAACATAAATATAGTAGTTATCCATGATCGTCGTCCGTTGGTGTGCATGATATTTATCTACCAGGTAACCTAAAGCAGAAAAATGAAACGGCGTTTTATTTTATACACATGTAGTTTGAAATTGATGAACCAGCATAAAAATAAAAAAAAATTATTCAGCAGTGTGGAGAATTTTCAAACCGAAAGGTTTGCTATCAATTTTTGCGCCAATTTTCTTACGTAACAAAAGAAGTACAGAACTTAGCGGTACTGTGACTCATCGAATGCAAGCTACATGTGTACAAAGTAAAACGCTGTTCCATTTTTTGTTTCAGACGCATAACTCCTACTATTAAAAATGAATTAAAAAGAAACTGCAACTTCTTCAAGGATGCATAAAAACATTGGTCCAAATTTCAGATGAATCGAAATGCTGCGTTCTTAAAAAAAATTCCTAAATTTTTCTATGCTTTCAGCCGATAAAATAGTATTCCCCTTTAAAATGGCCAGGCCACAAGTTCTGCGCAAAGCTTACAGAGTGAACTTGCTTGGTTTGTTTTCAAAGTAAACATTACGATGCTCTCAGTCACTCGAGGCACACCGACGCCGCTCAAAGCGTAAGTCCTTAGCGCGCTGTATATTCTTCAATATTCTAATCCTTGATATTACAAGAGAGGAATTAAAGCGGAGAAAAGGTGCTTCTTTCGGCGGATCACGCTGGCAGAAATCGGTGCGCGAGACGCGGAAGGACGGAACAAAAGGAACGCATTAATCACACCGATATGAGGCACGCGCTTCTTATCGCTGCCCGATAATACGAGCGCGCCGATGACGCTGAGGAACGGCGAACGTCCGTTCCCGCAATTGTCAGAGGTGAAAGAAACGTCTGGCGGCGAATCGCGCGGATGGTGGAGTCAACGATGCCGTTAACCTCGATCCCGGGCAAATAAATCGGCACCGATTCGTGCTAACCCCGAGCGATGACAATGTCGCTCGCTCGGCCGATCCTAATAGCAGCGGCGGACGCCGCGTTCCGTATTATTATTAGACGATACGCGACGGCCGATTACGCGAACATTAAACCGGAGCCAGCCAGCAGCGGGCTCGAATAGGGAGTAATTAAGGACCGCCGTCGTCCAACTGGTTTCGATCTTAATTCTTTATTTGACGAGGGACGTAGATAGGGACCGGTGTGTCTCTAGGATTCCATTCGCGAGAAACGCAAGCCGTCGCGCGAAGAAACGGAAACCCCCATCGGGGTTATCGCGCGGGAACGTCGGCGAACACTTTTTAAGGCCGCTTGCGCGCCAGCTAATTACCCAATACATATTGTTAAATTTATCTATTTCTGGATAACAGTTGCATTAGAGGGTGCTTTGGAGACGAGTCGGCGCGCAGGATCTGATAATTTCTTGAAAGTCTCCTTTCTTTTTCCACGAAGTGGGTAGTATGAGTAACAAAGAACACACGTAGCTTGATATTTGTATCCATCGATCATTCTTGGGAATACTTCTTCATTATCCAGTGACAAGAAACAACACAGAAAGATAAAATAAAGTATTACTCTGCTGATTGCTAATTTAGTGCGAGCTTCTTAAGGTGACGGCCAATCGTTGCCTGCTCACAAGATATAATATATCGATGGCTATCGGCGAGCTCGTTCTTTTCCGCCTTCTTTTTACTCGTTTTTATCTGCTTCTTCGCCAGACCTTTGGGGCGCCATGAGATAATTGAAGAACGATTGAAAATTAGCCGGCGATTCCTTGAGCGATTAGTCATCTAATCTATACGACCAATGACTAATTGTGAGTGCGTTCGCTTCAACGGAAATTTACTACTTCCTACCGAACACGATAAAGGGTAACGAAGCAGCTCCGACGAAAGGGAGGCTGAACCTTCCAGAGATAATGGAAGGAAATCGTTAAGGGGTGAAATGGTAAAGGGGCTTTAGGTGTCTGTAACGGTTTCAACCACCATCCGCGACGTTCTGGTACATTTCTGCTACTTAAGTTTGCCAATTTAATACCAAATTATGGTCGTGCTTTTCACAATCTGTTGTGGGCATGTTTGCGAGTAATTATTCAAAAAGTTATTAATCGTTGAAGACAGCCCTGTACGGCGCGCCGCTGCAGCTGGTGTATATCGATTCAGGTGAGTCAATCATTTGAAAGCAAAATGCTTTCGGGGTGAGTAGTTTTTTCAGACACCAAAATCTACAGAGTGAAACTTTGCTGGTGAATCTGAAGATAAATTGTGGGAATTGCGTAACAAGCAAGTGAGAAACCAAATATCTGACAATTAATAATATAAGTGGCATTCCTTGTTTCAATATTAATAGAAGCGGATGTTTCTTATTTAAGTTTGTCCTCTTCAAACTTAAAAATATTAAAATAATGTAAAGCAATTATTATTTTCTTACTTATCTTTTACCGATGCTCAATTAGAGTATAAGCTTCGCGTTACGAAGAATGCAGATACATTCATTGAACCTTGTCTCTTTACTGGTGGACTAAACAATTAAAACTTCATTCTCTCGATAAAGCTGTTTTGTGACATTACCTGTTTCTCTCCTTACCCTTCATTTGAACCTTTAAATCGTACTCCCCCCCCCAACTCCACACTCGGGGAAAATTGTTCCGCCGACCCTGGTTTGGCTCGTCCGTTTTCGATGAAAATTTCAGCAACCCACACCCTTTCACATGCTAATTCTGTTTTTCATCGCGAATCGTGGGATCCCGTTTGGATTTTGTATCTGGGTCGCGAATACTGTGTGCATTGGAATTAGGCGCCTGTGCCGGAAGCACCGAAGGGTGAGCTCTCACAGGCCACGGGTAGCGACTGCTTCGTCGCAGCCTCTCGCAGGTAACGCTTCTTTGTACTCCAAAAACTGAGCACGTGTTACACCGCGCACATACTCTGATCACATTCGAAAAGCATGACTCTTTGACGCGCCAGCATGCCCTTTCATATGCAAAATCATACCGTTGCGTCCTTTTATGAACGACAATTGCCTGCCATTCATGCACCAGTACGGATATTTCGCATTCAAGATCGCGACACATCAACGCTTTATTACGTTTCTCGTACTTCAATGGCACGCCCGCGAGAACGTAGAATCCCGCTCTTTTTCTGCGCGTTAAACGAAAAGAATAAAAAAAAATACAGGGAAATGATTTGGTAGTTGCAAAAGGAGCTCTCGCATTTGTAAAAGCTAAACTCTATTAAGTTTGTACTAAAAAGTGAATAGTTATCGTAAACTGGGGTGACTTTACCCGCCGGTGTGACATTGCCCACTTTTTTACTCTGACTGAAAAATTACCATATGATTGAATTCGCTATTTTTTTTTTTCGTTCGACCTCGGAGAAATTATTGCTATCGATTACAAAGCACCATACGTTCTAATTACTTCACAATAAAATAAAATAGTCTTTCCGAAAAGTGGGCAATGTCGCCCCAGTTTACGGTGTTTTTAAAATTCGGTTTTAAATTTTTAATTAGATTGGCACTCCACGATGTTATCGCTAGGATTTTTTCTTTTCACTACCTACTATATTTTCCTTTACCGTCACCCCAAAGTTACCCTCCTCCTGGAAAAAAAGTCTGCGGACATATTCTAGAATATTTCTCCAAAACTGTGCTTCCATGCGTTAGATAAATGTCGGTGTCGATTACAGTACTGGTGAAAAGAAAGTTTAACTGCTGCGTACCGATGATACAACTTTCATCGTGCCAGCAATTGAATCAAGTGCCCCACGATCCCCGCAAGGACACCGTTCACGTATTCACCCAATACGCACGCACAGGACATCGCAGTCGAAGCGCCGAATTCGGGCTCCCCTAAACCAACGCGAATATCACTGCGCGGAGCGGATCCGCCGCGGTTCAGCAGTTTTCTTATACGTTGGTCTGGGGGAGCCCTTAGATCGACGCCGGCCACCGAAGGAATTAAAGGCAGCGGCGCATATTTTCGCGCTACACCGGACAAAAGCCGGGGCCACTAGATACGAAACGTCGACCCGGTGAAGCATCGTCACGGCAATACGATATCGCGTTCGCGAGTTGAATTTTGCGACGCGGACGTCGTAGGTAACACGAGACTCGCCTAGCTCCGTTTCGCAACGTATTGGCGCGGCGGAAAACTTTCCACTCCGGCTCTGTCCGTGAGGGTTTCGCGGCACGCTCGGTCTCGTTTATTTTGACCCCCGCCGGGGGAAGACTCGGCCGCGAGTCCTCCTCCTTTATTTACGTACGACTTCGCTGGAGACGCGCTCGCTAATTCGTTATATCCATGAGCGAAGCAAAAATCTCCCCGGCCTTTGAGAGACTGTACCCGCGGAAGCGATCGATTTCTGGTGAAAGTAACCAACGAAGTTTCTATCGGGGATTTTACCGGGGAAAAACTGGACGCTGCGAGTGCGAACGCGGGGGACGAGGGACATTCCCATGCTTCGCTTTAGTAAATTGATAAATGAATTGCCAGCGAGTGTTCGGCGTAATGTACAAAAGTCAAGTAGCTGAGGTGTTCGATCCAGAAATTCTTGTACCTTCGAATGTTAATAAAGGAACGTGGACTTTAATGCTAGATACACGTAAATTTTGCTGAATCTAGGTAGCAATTTGTCGTTAGAAGCGACACTAGACATTTATTCCAAGTCTCGGTGCAGCTTTTCAAACACGTGCCATTGGCGGAATGTTTATGCTTTTCATTTGGGTTTTTATAAGTTGTGTTTAATACGGTCATACCTTCAAAACTGCCAAGCCAGTTTTTTACAATACTAACAATTTGTAGTAATTTTTTATTTTAAATGTTTATTAAATTCGATAGGACTTTTAAGCAAAGTACCAAAAAGTACCCCCGTGAGTTTTTGTATATTAATTTAGGGAGCATTGAAGTTTATATTAATCTCAATTTCAATTGCCCGAATCTGCCTGAAACGGAAAAAGTCAAAATTATTATTACTTGTGCGTTCCGTTAAGGATTCATTATTTTTTTTTTCAAAAAAATTTTATGTATTTTTAAAACGCTTTATGTTATAAAGATCTATGAACATTAAACTATAAACTGCGATATTTTTAATAATATATTTAAACAACATACACGAAAATTTGTAGGTTTTTAAAAACCATGTAAATGGCCCTTGTTTCGTTTAGAGCAGGTAAGTAGGCTCATCTATTTAGGGTGTACAAGCCGGACAAACAAAGGCATCCTCGTCCTCGGGTGTGAAGCCAACTCAATTCTCATGCACCCAGCTGAGACGCGTGACACACTGACGCATATCATTTTTGAATTCTGTTCCGCATAATTTGCAAAACCAATTTTCTTCAGAATTGGCGCCCACGTTTTCTCTGGAAATGGATGGAATGGGCTCTTGTGTCTCCTGTTCACAGACGTTTGTTTCTTTTTTCTTTTGATCGAAGTGACACGTGCTTTGGAGCTCTTCTCAATATTGTTCCCACTTAATATTTTTGTGGGATTTCGTCACTTCCTCATTCTTGAGGTTACATGTTAAACGTGCATTTTACATAATCATCAATTTTCTGGGAATACGTTGCCAAGCATGTGTAGGGTAAACGTGCCTGAATCGTACCCCTTAAGAACAGATGCTTATTACATGAAAAATAACAGGGATAATGAAACAAAATTATTGGTAATCAACTCTTTATTAATAAACGGTTTTATAAATTTAAGCAACAAAAAATTATCAACTTCTATTCATAAAAACGATTTATTTTTAATACGGAAAAAGTACGATTTAGGAACATCAATCCTAAATCGTACCATACTTATCCTAATTCGTACTTTCAAATTTAATTACTACAATCATCACATACATATTCAAAAGTAATTCTATCTATTCCCGCATAAAGCTCCTGTACCCCCGTTTTGCATTGCGTGCATTGTATCACATTTTCTCCTGTCTACTTTCTTAACACAATTTACAAAACCAGCTTACATTTTCATCGTCTTTCTTTTTCTTCTTTTCTTTCTTTTGTGTATTGGTTTTGGCGTTATTCTTCCTCTTAAATGTTTCCTATGCTGTTCTGTTATTTTTTTTTTTTTTTTTGTTATGATTTCCTTTTCAGCCTCATCCAATTTTTTGTCTAGTTTTTCTTTGTATGCTCGTACCAGTACGATTTACGCTTACACGCGGTGGTGCGGAATAGATACATAAGTCAATTTGAATTAAAATCTATGACGCTAAAATATAGGGCACTGTTCGTTGATGTCAAAGCAAAAAATAAACTTGAAAATAGACGCAGTTTCACACAGAAATTTATTTCACTGATTCTCACAAATAGTAATTGTACAAAATTCTTAAGAATCCTGGCAAAATTTTAGTGGAAAGTACCCGAAAAACTTATCTGCTTTATATTTTTTTGTGGAGTGACAGCATGGTGACTCGGCTTGTTAGTGGCGTATGGCTAACTGTTGTTTACACTTTCTACCGCTAGGGGCGGTTGTGACTGTCTTAGGTTAAGGAGTTACATACGTTCTCGGCGCCTAATAATTTATCACATTTGGGATTTTTTTCCTCGAGAGATGTGAAATAAATAAAAAATCGTATAATTGTATCTTGTTCTTGGGCCCTTTATTCATATAAAAAAAAATTTATTCGACACACTTTTGTCGTATATTGCCGATAGTTTTCTGCGATTGCCGCAACCTCTGCGTTGGGCCTCCTTATTACTTCGAGAATTTACAACCTTTCTTAACGAACTTTGCGTTCATCTATGCAGAATGACATTCTTTAAAGGCTAAATATTTAATACCATAGATCGAAACTTTTATTTGTCAAGTTCATTTTTTCAATGAGGGTCCACCTCATCATCAGGACCATGAGTCTCGCAACGTATTAAAAAATCATTGCAATCTGTAAGCTAGACCCTCATCGGTATAATAACCAAACATTTATATTAACGAACACTTCACGTTACAAAATAATTTTATATGTAAGGTAGATGTCCCCATTACGGACCGCGTCCCCATTAGTGACCAAATTATTCATTTATATTGTTTATTGCAACACAGAAAGCAAAATATCAACCAGAATTCATTTATAGTTTCATACGTTATTTATGTAGCCGTACATTCATCTTTAAGTAAATTCACATGTAAATTAGGACTCGGTCATTGACATGAAAGTTGACAGATTCTAATAACGCGAGGTTATACTACAGATATCATTAAACTCGCAAATTTTACAATAAAAATTCATGGATCCATGCAGCAACTTCCTCAAATTAACTAGAAATATATACAGAATTATAAAATAAAAAGAAAATATTCATTTTCTTTCATTATTGTAGCAGAGAAGCGATAGATGGTACAAGTTGGTCAATAAAGGGGACATCAGGTCCAATATAATTTTCACCATAATTTTTGTGTAAATAGTCAAATATCACGCTAAAACTAATTTGATTAAGAAACTAGAGACTTGAAAAAATACAATGATCCATACTTTACTCAAACATTGTCGTATATTAGTGAAAAAATTACTATTTCGAACCAATAACACTCTTAAACGGTCGCTAATGGGGACATTTACCTTATGTACAAATGTGTACGTAACATATATTTACTTACTTATTTATAATAATTTTTAAAATAATTTGGTTATACACAGTAATCTATAATTGTAATATGTTGTGATTTCATTTGTTGTAAAATTCTGTACAATCGTTACAAGTATCGGTTCTACAACCGCTTTGGTTATCTCATTCTTTCTAATTACGCACACAATGCGAGTGTATAAAAACGTAACAGTAATAATACTGTTACATCCCTGTCTGGACACGCAGTGATCAATCCATCGAGGCGCCGTACCATTCGTAAATTATTGTCGGTCCCGCTTGGTACCGCGTTCCGTGGCGTGATGTAACCCATCGAAAGGACGCGATGGCCCCCTCGCAGCCGAACTCGTGAATCGCCAACGATCGACGCCGGAGATATTCCTCGGCTGCATACGAAAATCGGACGGGGAGTCTGCTTGGAGCTGTGCGGGGCGCCTGGCTGTCGCAATCAATGCTCGCTGGACCTGTATATAGGTCGTGGTAAGATAGATGGACAACGATGACGCAGACACGTGTAAAAAGTCCGCGAGGGCACGAGTACCGTGCTGGTGCTTCGCCCACTCGGACCTATCGGCGAAAAACTCTCGCGCCCGTGTTCTGTCCTTTGGCCCAGATTCGGTGGAACCGCCGGCTCGTGGTAACGGGAATTTATTTCAGAACTACCCCCGCGAAAACGCTTATCCTTGAGCCTTGAACTTTGTTTTCGCAGACTGTCCTGGTTAAGCGCGCCATAGCAGTCGTTTGTCGCTACCGCTGTTTGCGCCGGCTCGTCTGGAATGCTTCTGTGGCTCCGCGCAACGGATCGCACGGCTTCTTATCGATTGTAGTTTCGCCGTATATTACGCCGCGCGGGTATATTTGCTCGTCGACTTTTTCGAGACAGGGTAATTAACGGAGCCCCGGCACGTTCGGCTTGTCAAACCGTTCGCACTCGATACAGTTTTCCCTTGGGCCCGTTGTTAGGCGTGGAACTTCTTGAGAGACGACGCGACATATGTATTTTTCTGAAAAATTCACTTGACGGAAAGGGTAACGCGGCGCCGTGCAGGCGCCCTGCCAGTTTTATAAGAAACTTTCAATGGCGCCGCTACGGCGACCTTCGAGTGAACGAGCTTAGGGCTGGATTCTTAAATGTAATGTCATTTTCTTGATCACCGTCGCAACAAGTATCTCAGCTTCTGAAATGCATGTCAAATAATGGCGGATTCTCTGAGCAGATTGATTGACACACGGCGATCAAAAGAATCTTTGAAATCGTATTAAACCTACCGTATTTGGAAAAACGGTAACAAATACTTCTCGAGAACTAGCGAGCCGATTCGGCTGAAATTTGGAACAGAGGTTTTTGTCAGAAGTATTTAGCTTTTGTGGTAGGATTTTTTTTTTAAACCGTATAGTTCATTTTTTGTCAATTAAAAGGGACGATTTGTTACTGCAAGATCACACGTCTGTTTTCAAGTGGCCACCATTTTGCAGAAACTTGATTTTTTTTTTTAAATCGGCTACGACAAAAACTAGATTCTTTTGTGTATTTTGAGAGAAATTCTGTTTACCTTGTTTGGGATGAAAACTAGGTATCGGAGATATTGTGGTTACCTTTGGTGGAAAAAACTGTGTCACGGAAATAAAATTGTTACTACATATTCGATCTTCTTAGTTTTCCAATTAAATTTACGCAATAGTTACATTAAAGTATGTACTTTAAGGTGCACATTAAGATCTTTGAGTTAAAAAACATTTTCAGTAAAAAAAATATTGTCGAAGTGGTTTTTCTAGTCGTAGCTGTATGTTGCCCCTTGACAGAATATAGTACACTGCACACAAAAATATAGCACAATACTATATATTACGGTACCCTTGGCAACCCTACGCGTGATGTATTAAATGGTTATACCTAGTCAGGTGGCCGAAAAGAGGCGAATGTTTGTGAGTTTTTTTTGAAAAAGCGGAAGCAAATATTCTTACAGAACTTTTCGCACTTAAAAGAGCAACATTTATAGAACATTTGGTAATTTTTTCGTAGACAAATATTTACATTTCTAATTTAAATTACAACCGTCACTCAAGAAGCCTTTCTCGCGGTTTGCGCGAAATAATCAGGACTTCGACATTAAATAGCCGCAACTTTGTTCTTATTTAATATTTCGGAAATTCCCTCCGTTAATAAGAGGATATATTAATATACTAACAAAATTTTTTTTGTTCTTTGATTTTAGATAATCTGGTTCCGGATGGCAGTGCTCGCCGCAAAAACAAATTTTTAAAAAAGCATCTTGGATGTCGGCTGTTACTTTATTGCAAATGTAAATATTTGTTTACGAAAAAAATTACCAAATGTTCTGTAAATGTTGCTCTTTTAAGTGCGAAATGTTCTGTAAAAATATTTGCTTCCGCTTTTTCAAAAAAAAAAACTCACAAACATTCGCCTCTTTTGGGCCGCATTATCGCCTCTTTTAACCATCTGACTAGGTATAACCCCTTAAGTTGGTATGGCCTATTTCGAAAGCCGATTTAGTGAATCTATAACTATTTCAAATGGAGCTATCTGATTTTCTGCCACCATCCGCCGTTTAAACTGCCTGTCGATCATTAGTACATGCATCAGTGTATTAAAATATGCAGAATATGCACAGCAAAAATAGATGCTTGGTATCTTTGAAAAATGAAACAAGCGTTTATGCCCAAGCCCCACTTCTCCACCTCGGTTCTATAAAAGTATGCATTTGCATAAACATACGCAGTGTACTGATTACAGTTGCACATTATAAAACGTTATATCGTTGCGATACGTTTGTGGAGCTCGCATCTTCGAAGATTAATTCCTTTACCGGAAGGATTTATTGCACTTCTCAGCAGGATAATGGAGATCGATGGGTGACCACTCAAGGGTCTATTGATTTATTGATTTATTGTTAGCTGCCGAGGAGATAAATTAAACTGACATGGATATATCTGTTTCCTGTAATTTCCAAGCTCCAAAAAACTATTCACGTCCCCGAGGATGCATCCCAGGCTGCAATCGATTTTTAGTTTCATACGACAACACATTTAATTTCATACAGCTGAAAGAGTGTTTACGTAATCCTTGCAATTTTATTGCATAACAAGCGTTGGAATATTTTGACCTTATCTTGAGGGAATTATTAAACAGTCGGTCAATATCGATTAAATCAGCGATGCCACTAATCTGTTAAACGAAGTGTGAAACAGTATCTGCAAAGTGTCCCGCGAACATCGGGCAAGGTTAAAGAAATGTTAAAATTCGATTTATGGTACGGGGGATTTAAATTAGTTTTTAAACGATGAAATGAAAAAATATTTAATAAAATTCCCTGGCATTTAAAATTTTCTTTTATCCGTTTAGGGGTGTCAATTTCGAAAGAGCCTAGTGTCGCGGGGAACTGGACGAGGAATACATCGATTTGCAATTATAACTGGTCGCCGTTTTCACGCTTTTTGCGCGTTATCTTCGAAAGCATCGGCACGCAGTTCTCAGCACGCGCTTATATTGCAGTCATAAACGTGACTTTGCATTAGATATACGTAGTAACGAAATTCGACCTTGTACTCCACTGTTGTATTCATTTTAACGCCGCTGGTTAAGCCTAACCGCGAGTGCAAACACTTTTTTTTCCACAATTAAATGTTAATGGGTCAGTTTTTTCGCTGCTAGAAATAGTTTGTGAAGTTTACACAAGTTTATTAGAAACTTATGCAACTTTTATTGCGTCGTGGTCGTGCGAGGATTAAAACATTCATCAAACAGATTAAACTGGTTATTTATATTAATGCAAAAATAATTATTATAACGCGAGTTGATAAATGCTCGGTAAGCGGTGGCAGATAATTAGTTTGCAAATTATTTGGAAGTTTGAGATTGAAGAATAAATTAATGTACTTGTATTCAATAAAAACGATATCAAACAGTGTTTCAGCCCCCCCTGCCCTCGCCGTAAATTTAATAAGGTAAAGAAAACACATTAAAAATAGGTATTTCAAAGTATGATTAATAATGTTCAACTTGAGAATGTAACTAATAATATTTTTAAAAAACCGTGGCGATCCACAGGTTGGGAATCACTGATATAGAAAAAATGTATTACTCCTGTTTGATGTCGTTTTCAACAAAATTATCACCTAATCTTCTACATGAAAAAAAAATGCATGGAACTTTGCAATATTTTCACTGAGAATGGTCTCCTTTTCAGAAACGTGTACTTTTCCACGTGAACGAATTGCGCTAGTTGAGACTCATGTTCTGCGAGAACACATTCAATAGGTGTGCAATAAATTATGTTTTACACACCACGCTACGATCGTAAATCACTCATCGCCGATAATAACATGTGTTCTAAAGAAACAAATACGTTTCCTTGCTACGATACTGCGGACACGTTGGTCCGTTAATTTTTCAAAGACAAACAACTTTTCATGCTTGCCTCGATCGGATTTCGAATAATTGTGCTACTAATAATTCTGGCATCTAACGGTGAATGAATTATTAATTTAATATTCGTTAGTTCTATAACTAAAGGCTAATAAACAATAATTTCGTCGCAATGGAAAACGCATGTTTCTTTATTTATATCGTTGCCAGACGTGTGTGATGAAAGCTTTATTCATTTCCTACCAATACCACTGCAATATCGACACATAAAGTAAATCGCGGGCGTACAGACGCAATAAAACTGCAGAAAACGCAAACGGACGGTCTATAAACGGCAAAGTTTGCACTTTCCGGTATATTATCAGTTGAGAACTGGTATCTAAGCATTCTTTAACACAAGCATCAAGAATTTCCGGTGCGCGCGTGCCTTTTCCATTCGTCTAAGTCCCTTCTAATATCGAAGATTCCTTTTACTAAATTTTTCAGTCGGAAGAATATTTTACTTAAGTCAACCGCACAACGTGTATTCGCACATCATTTGGGAGCAGATTTTATATTAAAAAATAGAAGCGACTCGTAATACTAAAAAAATAGTCAAGATCAAGGGAATATCGTTAATATCCTCGTTTATAAAAATCAACGTCACTTTCTGAATATTATTTCCATTTATCGAAGTAGCGCCAAAATGGATGATCGTTTTTTTTTTCATCTCATTTTGGGAAAAGAACGGGTTATAATAATGTTTTAAGTTTGTGCCAAGAAAGTGTGACTAAGGATACATTTCTTTCCTCTATGCTGGAAGTGCCAGGTGACATCATAAGTTGATAATCTCATATTTCACTCTGCGAAATGAAAATTAGTATTGGCGAGTCATCGGAATTTCTTAACACCGTTAAGTCGTCTTGGGAAATACTGGAAACCACTTAACATAATTCCAGCATTAATCATCGATTTAATCAAGCGGAAACATTTTATTTTACACCTACAAGTGCACCGATATTTTCTAATCACTTAGAAATGTACACATTATTGGAAATCTAACGGCATAGAAATACATAGACGAGGGGAAAAAAGTTTATTAACGATCTATCAGACTAAAATAGAGTTATACTCTCAACCAATACGGTTACTTTAAATCTCCTGCGTCACAATCCCTGGAAGGGAAAAAAAGGACGCTCATCCGGCACAATCATCCAATCCAAACGTGACCTCCAAAGCCGTTTAGGATTTGTTCGCCACTTAACACTTCAAAGAACCATAATAATTCCTCAAGACTTTCTTTTTAAATGGGCGATATGTTGGCTTGGTAAAAAGGAATAAATAAAAGTCACGAATGAGGCCTTTATTGAATGTAATACTCTTTTACGTATCAGGTAGTCTAAACGTGGTTAAGAACGCCGCAGAATAACTATCTTATCATCGATGCACCCCCGAACCCCAGGGCTTAAAAACCTACACGACCTCCGTCACAATCTGCAACTCTAACGCTCTATGACTCGGTGGCCTACAGGACCACCTCATCAACGTAGCATCTAACATGTTATCGCCTAAAACGATCATAGATTCCGACGTTTGGATGTCTCATTTTAATCGCCCTCCCACCGACGCACCACTGTTAGTATAAAAACTCTAGCAGCCAACCCCGAATCAGTCAGTAAAACCTGAACGCAAAAACCTCAAGTGAAAAATCGCAACGCGCCCGTTGGATTATTAAAAATGAGAAAACTCGTCCTTCGAACGTTAAGCACCGCTCGCGAAGGGCCGTATATACCGCATAAAGGGTTAACCCTTCTGGCAGAGGGTTACAGTTGGCCGAACAGCGTACATGTCTAATACGAAGGCGCGTAATTCTTGCAAACGCTATGGCAAACGTCCAACGAGGCCCCTTAAGCCTTCTTATCTTGGGAGGGGACCAGGCCACGCGGGCCCCTCGACCCCCGATGCGTACATTTCCCGTCAAAAGTATTCTCGGCTCGCTGCAATCGTAGGTCGCGCACGAGCGCTTATCCTACATACGTCCCGACGACCGTAGCGAGCTTAAAATTCCTAGCGCAATTCCGAGATGAAAATTTCTGTCCTAGAGAGAAACCAAAACCTCGCCCCTCCCGTTGCATATCATATCATCGGTGGCCAACCCGCGGTCTCGCAACCGCCATGTCTCCACCTGCGGAATTTGCCGCGTAGCAGCCGTTTCTAATTATACAGTGCTTTTAAATTGGAACTGGTACACCGTGGTTTCCGATAAGGAATTTTCGAAACAAGCACTTCTGCGGCTAGCCACTGGTATTTCGGCTGTGATCTTGCGGTCATAGTCCGTTGCTGCGGAAAATAGAGAAGCTTCTCTGTGCTTATTTCAAAGGAATTTAGTTCCGATTAAAGTATACGTTCCTGTTCTAAAAAAAAATCGAATTACCGCCGCAGGTGTGTTTACGTTCCTACGTCTGCAGTTACAGTTGCTCCGCGACGGAAACAATGGGCCTATATTCACAGAATTACTTAACTCTTTCTGTGATATTTATAGAATTCTAACGCGAGGCTATATAGCTGTTCGCACTAAAAATCGTGCACGGTTTGGGCGTTCGTTGGTGTTTAGAAAGCATTCGGAAAGTTCTGTTTCGAATAAAGATTTCATTTTTTATAGGCGCATTCAGTTATTAGTCCCAACACGATTCCACGAATGGGTGCATTTCACACCGGTAATGGCGATCTTGAGTCACAGTCGTAGGAAAACCTTGCTCGAGGTCCAGGCTTTATTGAGAGAAGGACGGCAATGAGCGTTGACTACGCGTTTAAACTTCATTGAATGCCACTCAAACGAAATCAATGATATTCATTTTATTCCGTCGTATAAAGACCCTTTTTCTTGGATTTTAATAACATACCGTGCAACGCCGTTTCAAGTAAGCATCGATCGCCGCTACCGATCATTCGTACAATCACGAATACATTTGTGGTATTACACATTGAGCGATTGTTTGACAATCAATGAGAGATGGACGATGTCGTGGGGCTACATAAACATTTAGTACTTCTTAAATGGACAATTATAGTATGTACGCTATAAGATTCTGTTATTTATTGCACACGCATGATGTAGCCCGTAATTACCACCCGTCTTAAAAGGGATGTACTCAAATTACTAGGTGACCCGGAAAACCGCAATCCCGACCAATCAAAATTAATCGATTGAAAAGGTAAGAACGGCCTTCGGTTTAGCCTCCTGACAGACGCAATCTGGTTTTTAGGCGCGGCTACGAAGCGTCTACAAGACGGTGGCAACCGACAACCGACTGCTTCAGTGGAAATTTCCATTGCAGTTGGCATGCTGTGTGGTGTGACTGTACAGTCTACCATAAAAGTAACAGCTTTCTTCTTTCGATCGTTACGCTTGTTAAAGGAAACGATGCCTTACTTCGTCGGGGTAAAAATCGATACGTACAGTTGCAACAAATACAAAAAAATAAAGTGCATAGGAAACAATGAAATCACGTTCCCATTGTTGACTGCATTCTTAAACAGCCCTCTCGAACAAATCCTGACTCACGTATAAATACTATTCTATCTTTTGTTCGTCTTCGCGATGAAAAAGTATGTATAACATATGCATCTGCGAGTTTAGAAATATAAAGGTGTAGAACCAAATACGATAACACCAAATACGAAAATTAACGCGGTGAAGAATAGCAGAATTGTAACAAGATGCGTGAATATGGAAATATTGAGAAAAATACTGCGACTTGGAAAAGTATTTAACGCTTGGTTAACGCTGATCGTTACATCCGATCGACACTTTTATATAATTTATATTCTGTAGAAAATGTAATTTTAAGAATCTGGTTAAAAGGAACAATTATTTCGTAGATAAAATTTGTACGTGTTTGATTGTATTTTTAATTGAATTGGAGTGGAATGCACGAAAGAAGTGATGCATAAAGGCCACGTGGCGAGTCACGTGTCGTTGTTACATCACGGAGGATTCGTACGTGATGCTCAATAAATAACTCTCACTGCTGTATCGACCTCGATTATCTCATCCCTCCGTACAATCATAAATACAATGTACATATGTGGTTTCTTTCCTTTTTCCCCACTTCTTCATTCCGCATTCTTTACGATATCTTGCCATTGTACGCGAAGCCAATGCAACACTGAACGATCACGAAAATATACATCACCATCATCCAAATTCCACCTTACCATCGCGAACAGTATTTTTACGGAAGACTACATACCGCGTATTTGTCACATAAGCACTAAATACGTACATCGCATATAGAAGGTGAATTTTATGAGTATAAAATAGACCTCAAATTATAAAACAATAGAAGAGTGCACTTCAAAATCAGTAACGGATGCCGGAATACAGATTCCCTTCAACATATTAGTTGATATTAGTGAACACAAGGGCGTTAGATATTATCTAGGTAAAAATGCTATCTGATTAAAGGATAATAGTAGTTTTATAAATGTAAAAGAGTTGAGACAGCCAGATTATCTTCATTCTATTAATGTATAATCTTAATCTAGATACAAAGTTTTCTTATCCCTGTGACGTCGCGCGTAAGGGTCGAAACCGAGAAGAAGAAGGAAGTTTGCTTTTAAATATTGACGAGCTCGTTCCTCTTCATTTTTTTTTAGAATACAATTTGTAATAAATTGTACTAAATCATTTACAATTGTTTTGCTTCTGCATGCTTGTTATTTGAATAATTGATTTGTCTTTATCATATTTATACAACTTATGCTATTTAAATAAAAATTTAAAATACGAAGCACCAACATTTACGAGACACTAATATTTCCCCATTTTTTGAGCATTGCGATTGGCTGTCAAGCTAGAGAAATTGTGGACACTTATTCAAATTCACTATTGGAAGGATCGCGAAAGATACAGGTTATGTTTACGTGTTCTGCGAACTTGTTCAGTTCGAAGAGATATTGAGAGATATTTACAATTTGTATTATTAAGACTGCCAGTATCTTGAAAAATAACGTGCCACAAATATGTCTAGCAGCAAAGAGGGAAAACAGTAAGTGATGTAAAAATGTGAATAATAAACTATAACCTTTATTATAAATGTCGTAAGAAATAATACAAGAACTCCAGTAGTTGTATAGAATTTGTTGATCATTGTAAATAATTTCAGGTATGGTTTAATTTTACCAAAGAAACAGCAACCAGTGCCCCCAAGGCCTACTAATATATTTGCAGATGACAATGATTCGGACGAAGAGGACGGTACTGATTGGGTTAAGAAGGCTCTTAAGGCAGAAGGGGAGAAAAATAAAATTAAAAAGCAGACCAAATTAAATATGCAGAAAGCGTTACAGGAAGACCCAACGATATACCAGTACGACGAAGTGTACGATAACATGGAGCGTACGAAGACCCAATTAAGAGAAGCAAAGAACGAGAAGAAAAGACCAAAATATATCGAAAATCTTTTGAAAGCTGCGGAACGAAGGAAAAAAGAGCAAGAATATAGAATAGAGCGAATGGTGCAGAAAGAACGAGAAGCGGAGGGGTCAATGTTCGCGGACAAAGAGAGTTTTGTCACCTCCGCTTACAGGGCAAAATTGGAAGAATTCAAGAAAATGGAAGAGGAAGAATCTAGGATGGATAACTTGGAAGCTATCGCGGATGTTAAAAAACAGCAGGATATGTCTGGATTCTATAGACATTTATACGAACAGACTATTAAAGACCCCGAAGAATCTGAAAAGGTGGATGATACAAGTGAAAATAAAACTGATTTACTTAATGAAGCAGGAACTGTAAATAACAAAGAAAGCACAACCACACCGAACGAAGAACCAATTACGAGTAAGAAAGCAAAAACAGTGAGACAGTATAGACAAAGAATAATAGAAGAAGAAAGCGATACAGATACAGAAATTCAAGAACCAGTTGAGAATACAACAAATGCTTCTTTGTCTGAAACACACGAAGATGTTGAAAAAGATTTAGTAGAGCCTGACAATAAAAAACCAGAAACTGAAAATTCGGAATCCAATACAACGCATAATGAGGTTACAACGGAAAGTACCATAATAACAAAGAATAGTAAAAGTGTACCAGAGAATGGTGAGAACAATGAGAAGAGCGAGGATGAAATAAATAAACTTAAAGTTACTGCGAAAGCGAAGATAGAAGCAGAAAAGAGGGAAAGGTCGAAAATTTGGGAGAAGAGAACGGTTGGACCTACGTTCGAAGCAGCGTTACAGAGATATTATGAGAGAAAAGCTATGAGATTATCTGGTGTATAGCTATAATTGTTTAAAGCAGGCTTGTACAACTAACGAGGAATGTGGAGCATTTTAGAACAGATAGAACTGTTTTCGCACCAAAACATATGTATACGAGCAAACAGTTACGCCGGCTTGGTTTAACTGTATTTATACGTTGAAATAGGTTCTAATTAATTGTTGCCATTTCTTTCCAAAACTGTATTTATAGTACAGGATATACATCTTTTTATTATAGTATTCATAACATGTAAATTAAAAAAGTGTGTAAAATACCTACCATTAATACGTTCATCAATTGTATTAATGATACAATGCATTCTGTACAAATGTTTATAATCAGTCTAAACGGATCGTTTTAAAATAGTCTTATCTGTTGAGAATGTCTATGAATACAATACAATGCGAAACTATTACTATTATATATCAGATGCAAGAAATATAGTGAAATCGAGGCACATTCGAGTGGTATGCAAAATGATATTCTTGTACGTATTAACTACTATATGTACTTCCGACCACATATTTTAAGGCTGCATTTGCTCTGGGCTCTTTTCTCTCTCTCATAAGTTCCCTACACTTCTTCTACCTGATATAGATGCGATTGTTTCTGTACTATTAATGATACTGATAAAACTCCATGTAAATATAAATACTTTTTATCAGTCTTTGAATCGTTTTAAGTACTATAGGTAAATTTTGATTAGTTCAAAAGAATTTGAATATGCCTGTAGGATTCTCTACCAGGATATTACAGTGTTATAACTTTTGCGAATAAAATGAATAACTAAAAGTATATCGTTCTTATGTAACTTACAATCTCAAAATGATATTTTTGTCTAAAAGGTATACGTATTCTTTTATTATACAAAATATATGTTCCTCGAATTTTAGCTAGATGAAATTAACTGGGGCTTCATGTGCCCAGTATCGCCGTAAGTTAATAATGCTACTCTACCGCTAGGATGAACAGAGATCCACGTAATACTTGCATGATTTAAGCATAGGCGTAACCAGCCTTCGGGTGGAAATTGCAGTGCTCTGTAAGAAATAACGATTTTTAAAGAGCACACTTATACATCGATATATAAATGAAGTATAAAAGTGTAAATTACCGGCACACAAAATATCTAATGACATTTGCATGGCACACAAGAATAGTATAAGAGTCTTTCTCTTGGCTATGGTCAGCGCGATGGAAATATTTTCTAAATGCAGCTTCTATTCTAGGCCCATCCTCGTAAAACTGAAATTCATTATTGTTGGAAAAATATAAAACTGTGTTGGAAGGTTTCTCAATTACGTATAAGTATGTCGAAATTACATGTATTTCTGACTTCCAGTGTCCAATTGGCGGTTCAGGCGGTATAGGTACACCTTCGGTAAGGAACGAATCATCTTCTACAGCTATATTTTTAAGGCTTCCTTCTATAATTTTAGCTGTCTGTTGAGCTCGAGTCATTGTCGATCTTACAATCATAGAATATGGAAAACCTAGCTCTTGCAATCTTTTCCCTGTTGCATCCGCCTGTTGCCTACCTTTATCCATTACGAAGATTTTTATTATTAATAACATTTCAAGGTGGCATAATTTGTATTCGTGGAACACTGACCGAGATCTGTAAGCGTCCTCTCTGTATCAACTTTGCCTCCAAGATTGTACTGCCCATGGCGAATCAAAATTATATGACGAATGGCTTTTGATTTCTTTGTAGCTAATTCTTTGTTGTACGTATTCTCATCGGATTCTGATTGAATTTTAATCGGTTTGACTAAGCTTTTTGGATCTCGTCTGTAAATGAAATTATAAATGAAAATGTGGATTCAGTTACGTACGGGTAGGAGAATAAAAAAAATGTAAGATAGCCGTGTATCTTCTTTACGGATATTTAAGAGACTCGTTACTTCTCGTTTAAAGCGATTAACGATATGTATCCCCGAATTCTTTATCTATTATCAACATTGGAAAAAAAGAAACAGAGTCCTAATTACATATTGGCGTTAAATTATACGAAGTCACCGATACGTTTTATCAACAACGATGACAACAATGATAAGGAGTACAACCTATCCCAATTATGGTCCCATTTGACTGACGGTGTAGTATTGGTCGTCCAGGAATTGTGGACCTTTAGAGATTCTTTATTACCATAGCCATTGAAATAAAATAATGCTGCACCACTTAATGCACCAAGTCCGGTGGCCCATTTTTTAAAACTTGAACTCGTAGACATCGTCCCAATTTGTAGTTAAGTTACCTGACGTTATCACACGGCTATGGTGCAGCTAAGGTGGGCACTCCTACCAAAATCCATGGTCGGCCAAAAACTTCTAATCCTTAGCTCAATTGGCGCTGGTGTCGCGTGCTTCAACGTTTCATGCGTGGACCTGAAGTATATAGACTTATCGACGCGGTGAGTGAAGATCTCCGCGGGGAGAGACGGTATCTCTGTAATCTTGTAAAACGAGAGCGGGAAACTTTCGATACATTTAAATCTTAGAATGAAAAAATGAAAAGACTGGAATAAAATAAAACATCCTTATCACATTTATATCTGCACTCATCGAGTGGAATAGAAACTATTGAATAACGCCGTACCATATTAAATATTTTTATTTATAGCAGTGTAAAATATAATCTCCGTTTATTTTAATTTTTTTGCAGCTACTTAAATATTATTTATACTGTGATATAACTTGAACTACATTGTGCACAGGAACTGTCGAATGTTATCTATCTACAATCACAAATTTATTACAATGTTGTGCGGTTTTTACTGATACGAGTCCATTAAAAGATTACCATCCCTATCTTTAAGACGTATTCTACCATTCGAATACCGTGTTTCTTGAGTACCATCGGGATAGAGCAGTTTAACAGTGCCATCAGGATATTCTCGTCTCTATAATACACGAAAGGAAATATCAGTCTACGATCAAAATATTAATACGCGCGTTTATATATTGTTACTTATTACTTTATGATCTTTAGTATGGATTTCTTGTTGTCCGTTTGGTAAAGTAAGGATCTTTTCTCCATTAATAAAAGCTTGAATCAATGTTCCATCCGGTAGTGTCCACTTTTCAGAGCCATCTGACTCTAGGATTCGTACAGAACCATCTGGAAATGATATCTCCACTGTTCCAGTCTGCGAGCGCCTCTCTACTTGACCACTATACAGTAACGAAAATATTATTCAATGTGTAATTACATGTCAGCTTTTAGATACTGAACTCCATAGTAACTTACTCATCAAATTCTATAACTTCTAAGCCATCTGGCATTGTTGTATGCCACGTATGAGTCGACGCGTAGAAATATTTTACTTTTCCATCCGTATTAGTTTCACGAACATCTCCATTATAATATATTAGCTTAGTCAGACCTTGATCCGGGAAGATCTTCTTGACATTTCCATTTGGATACCAATATTCTATACACCCATCAGGATGTTGAATCTGCCTTACGTCCTGCTTATCGATCTTAGAACTATTCTGACAAGACGAGGACGTAGCTTTCGTATGTGCAGTTAACGACGATTCATCTGGCGATATCGATGGCAGTTTGTTATTCTGATTTTCGTGAGACATTTTAGTGGGAGATACAAAATGAGCATAATCATTTTCCATGCGTAACGGGACATTATCATTTGGATTGGAAGGATTACTGGACACAACATCGGAATCTTTGTTTGTTCTTTCACCATCATCTTCCAATGTATTCATCCTCATGTTTAAGTTTTTTAATTTATCATGCATCTCCAAATTAGACTCGCTGAAATTTTCTGAAGTATGCGTGTGTTTTTGAACTTCCATCACATCCGATGTCGCTTCTTTAATTAGATTTTCATATAAATTACGTTTCCTAGCAATATTTACCATACTTGTCTGAGATTTTTGTAATTTCTCATTAATAACGCTCTTATTACCAAGGCAATTATATCTATCTTCTTCCTCTATATTCTGAGCGTCAACCATACCAGCTGCTTTCATCGTTGGTTCCATCAACTTCTGATCGCTATCATCCGATGATGAATTATCATGATTCTTTTTAGACTCCTTACACTGCACGCTAAGCTGTTTATTAATTTGATGAATTGCTTTTGTGTTTGAATAAGTTCCAGGTTTCCCTTTGCTTCTAACATTAATTTTCTTCAAGCTTTGCAATCTCTCGACCTCTTGCTTTAATTTTAAATTCTCCATTTTTAACACTCTCATCTGGCACTTGTGCCTGGATTGTGCAGCATTCCATCTACTTTCCTTTACGTGCATTTCGTCCCTTAATTTATCTATTTCTTGCTTCAAACCTTGTAGTTCTTGCCTCTCCAATTTACTTTGTTGAGCTTTCTCTTGCGCATCTCGCATCCTACTTTCTAATGCAGTCTTTTCACGTGCCAGCTTCTTCCTCTCTTCTTGCAAACGATCTTCCGCTTGTTTTCGAGTCTCCTCTAAGATTTTCTCTTTCTCCGAAAACTCTTTGTTCAAGGTTCTATGATCATCTTGTAGCTTCTTGCGTAAAGTAGATAAAGCTGTGCTTTCCTTGCGAAATATATTAATCTCTTGCTCGAGCTCTACTAAACGGGTTTTTAAAAGTTCCGACTTAAAAATAGTGTCATTCATTTCTTGCAAATTCTCCTGATCTTTCTGATCTTCGATTACGACCACGTTGTTAGAATTACCTACGCATTTATCAGCTTTTCGATTGTCACATTTCTCAAACCTCTTCGAGGACTCTTCAGTATCATAAAACACATTAGTGTCCTGCGATGTTAAATTCTTTTTATTGTATTCGTGTAAACCACTCTGTTCATCGTCTCGAGATTGTTCGCTAATATCCGAGTATTCTGATTCATCGTTATAAACAACTTGATTAGTGTTTTCATTGCGATTAAAATCATTCTCCTGCCTTGCTTTTCCAAGACTTTTCGCTTTATAATTTAGTTCTTCTTGCATGTTACATTGTTCAAATTTGAATGCACAATTATTATTCTGTATGTTGCCTTCAACTATCATAGGTGATTGTGGTTCTTTGTCATCCGTATCAGATATTTCTGGAGTTAAAGTGTCGTTCAAAACCTCTTCGTCGGATAAATTGTTCATTAGAAACGAGTCAGTCGATATACTCGATGTATCTGTTAATCCTATAGTTTTGTACTCGTTATATTCAGAGAATCTGACGTGAAGACTAACGTCCGCTTCGTTATTATTATCTACATTAGAGCAGTCATAAGAGTCTCCTTGACTATGCATAGACTGAACTTGATTCCTTAATAAAGTCTGCCTTTTTACATCCGTATACATTTTATTCTTTTCTTTAGCATCTTGTTGTAAAGCTGTTCGACTTACAAAGGATGCAAAATTGTAATAAGAATTGTTGTTTTCATTAGAAGTACATATATAAGCTTGATTAGACTTTGAACTTGCCTGTGCCTTAGGATGCTTAATTATTGGACTCGGTTGTTTTACATTCACTATACAATCCTTTGTATTGTGTCCTTTATTCTTCGCTTTAAAGGGCGTCGATTGTTGTAGGAATGCAAGGACTGTGCTAGACGTGGAACAGAAACTAGAATTCTCTGCTTTTTCTTCTAACAGTTCGAATATTCTTACTTCCTCCATTTCCTTTTGTGTTACTGATTGGAAATCTGAGGTATTTAAGTCACCTATGTTCTTAACTTTACTAAGACCATTTTCCAATCGAGTAACCGCAGTACTAGACTCAGATTTGCTGCGAACTTTCTTTTTCGGTAACGGCACATCTTTTAATGATAAACGTTTCTGTGATACAGCGGTATGATGCGCATTCTTTGTTGGCTGTGTAGTTTTCGGAGGTCGAGTGGTATGACTATACTTTGGTTCGCTCTTAGAATGTTTTGAATCTGATTGTGTATTAACAGAAAAAGATGCACTACGCGACCTCCTTTTTATCGCAGGGTCGTGCAACTTCCGATTTAACTTAAACCGATTCAAACCCTCCCCCTTCTTTAGGAATGGCTTTTTTACTTTATTTATTGGAGCGTTATTAGCTCTTTCGGACGGCTTAGCTTCAGAGTCTTTTAATCTCTCTTCGAGTAATGTATGAAAATCTTTCTTTGGAGAAGGAATTGGTATATCATCGATGCTGTGATTAATTATAGTTTCAATAGACGACAATGGTGCTACTCCGTCTATAATAAAATGTTCTACACCTTTTTCTCGTCTCGGAGAAGGTAATGTTAATCTTATTTTTATGTCAGACATCACCTTGCCTTTGCATTGCTCTTTTGTAAGACTATCGATATTAACTACTTTTTCAACTAACTTTTCCGCAGGAGATCGTCGAGGAATTACACAGTCAAAATCATTCGCATATCGACTGACAGACGATTCGCTATTATTCATCATTTCTATGCTGCTGTTCTTCTCCCACGAGTTATTATACACCGATAGCTCCTTATTATGAATCTCAGTACATCCTTCGCTTTCATTTAAATTATTTTTACGCAGTATACTCCCATCCATGTCCAGCTCTTGTAACGATAGCTCCAATGCTTTACATATGCAATCTTGTTCCTGAGTTAACATCTCTCTCTGTATCTGTTGGTGCTTCAATAATCGCTCTTGTTGCTCTAACTGCCATTGCCTTAACTTTTGCAAACGTTCGACTATAGATGCTTCTAGATCCATTTTTTAAATAATATGTAATATACCTACATTACTATGAATAACGTTAAAGCGAACAAAATATATACGTTATTTACATATTTTTGAAACCATATCTATAAATACACACATTTTAAAACGCATTATTTAAATAACTCATACTTAGCAAATAATTTCCATTATCACGCGTAGACAAAGTATAAAATAATAAAACGCATCGGACCATAAGATTCGTTAAAAGAGAAGTAAATAATGTTTACTAATCGTCTTCAATTCAGGTGTTCTTCTTTCAGTATACAGATATACCTTTTGATAAAAACCGTTTATTAACGCGATATAAAATCCATGTTACGCTTGTAACTGTGCTTGTCAAACCAGTGTTACCAGATCGAGGACGGGTGCCCTCGAGAATTTCCCCCACCTCGCATGCACACTACACCGGAGCTGCGTGTGTGCATGCGCCGAACTCGCGACACGCAGCTCCGGCGTAGTGTGCATGCGAGGTGGGGGAAATTCTCGAGCGCACCCGTCCTCGTTCTGGCATCACCAGTGATGGGTAAATCACTAGAAAGCAACGTAATTTACGGTAATTTACGTTACGTGACATACGTGTATAATACTAAAATATCCGGTATAAAATGTCCAGTGGACCTGCCCCGGCAATATAGAGCGTAGTAGGGAAGTTCCCACATCTTTTTCAAGCTTTATTAGGCTCTTATATTGCTGGGGCAAGTCCACTGGACGTTTTATACACGTATGTCACGTAACGTAAATTACGTTGCTTTCTAGTGATTTACCCATCACTGGGCATCACTGTGTCAAACTAGTTTTTCCGTTTTTAAATAAACACATAAGGTATTTTTTTTGAATTGCGAACCGTTTGTCAGTTTAAAAGTAATATCACAGACAAGGTAGAAGATAGAGTTTACATCCAATGCATATTTTCGTCACACGCCGCGGAAACCTTTACCATTTTCGTGTCGCATGCGAAGTTATCGATTCAGAGTGGAATTCGATCGTAACGCTACTAGCGATCAGAATTAAAATTAAATACGGTGAAACTTCTACGGGAAACAGAAATGCAAATCGTTCTGGATCAATAATATGAATTAGTACATACTTACGAAATTTATTTATTAATTGGTCGCTCGCATCAGTCCAGCTGGAGTGGGGCCCGATCTACGGGGTGCGCAAGCAGGACAACTCCCAAAGTGGTAAATTTGGAAGATAGAGAAAAGAAAAAAAATTAAAAAATCCAACAAAAAAAGTCAAACTTTTTGAAAAACCGGCGATAAAATAAATAAGGTTTTTTGTTATTCAACAAATAACTACAAAAAAAATCACTCACTGTGAAGAATTCTATTTTAAAATAATTGTTTATAATTAAATATAAAGGGAGGCAAAAATGATTTTGCGGCTCAGGAACGAGGATAATTGAAAATTGAAAGTGGTGGAACAACAGTCGATAAGAAAATGTTAATTTTATGTGATTGAATACAAATTTCTGTTCAATTCAAACATAAATATAAAACACTTTATTTTCCTAGAGCGTCTAGACAAATTTCTGATTTTATTAAAACTTTCGAGGGTATAATGACTCTATAGAATTGTTATAAATTAATCCTGATATAAGATTATTTCGTGGTCTACAATATTCTTTCTTTCATGTTCATGTAACAATAAGCTTTTACAACACTCGCTTCTGTTACGTGAAAAGTGATGCAACCAATGTGTCTTATACAATTTTTATTACAAATTACAATTGTGTAGAAAGCAAAGGATCTTAAAAACATTAGTTTCTAGCTATAGGAATCTGATTGTTCCATACATACTGTGTACTTAATCTGATGCAGTTGACGAGAAGTTTTCTACATTTGATCTCTATTAAGTAATTGCGACAGGATTAAAATGTCTTAACTTAAACGAATACTTAACTGTAATCATAAAAGGGGAAACTAACTATAAAGTGCGATTATTATAATCCGTTTCAATATATTCTCGTAACAGAGGAAACATATTTAATCATTAAATATCATGCACATCTCAAAGTCTCGTCGACAGTATCAACAGTATTCTCAAAACCTTTTTACACAAATGATAGTTAAGATTTCATAAAATCTGCAATCAATGTCTTCGCTATAACATAGTCAACTGTAACGTTTTCTCAACAATTAGTACAATACCCCCAGCATAGAATTTTATTCGAATTGATAGTATTTATATAAAGTCGTGATACTTTATAAAAAATATACTCGTGTATTTACGGAAATACTTCATTGTAAAATTAATACAATAACATTCCACTAATTCGTTGAATTAAGTATATAACTCAATGCTAAGCACACTCAGAAATTGTCTTCATGACTAACTTCGTGAATGATGAGAAATATCAGACTATTTTGTAAACAAAGCTTGTGAATAAAATTACATTCCTTATTAATTTAAATTCATGCAATATTTTGTAAAATTTTTCCTTCTAAACAGAAAGAATAACAGGAAAAAAAAAATTCTACACTATAATTATAAATGTTGTACCGATCGAATAGCTTCGTTAATATCATCAGATAATTATAATGTACCATTATCAATTCATTAAACATGGAAAGCAATACTTAATGTAACTAAAACGTCCATAGATTACTTTGAAATGTAATTCTACTGGGTGTTTGAAAAAATAACATACTTTTCCAAGTACTCGGTTGTGAAAAGTGATGATTAGTCAGTAACTATACGTCGGTATTTTCTATTAGGAGGAAACACTTCCTCGTCTTCGTCTTTATCGGCTGAAAGGAAAGGATCATCGTAAGCATAATTCGGTGCCCATTTTAGTAATAATTTCTCGAAGAATTCTTCTAAATTTCGAGCCTCTTGATATACTTGCGACTCAACCTGAACAATATAAAGATAAATGGATTATTAATAGTTATAGATATATGTTTGAAACATTTAATACACTGCATACTTACAGGGTTGTACGTGAAAGCATTCTTGAACATTAGTCTGATGTCTGCCATAACTTGTCTCAAGTCTGCGTAATGATTCGGATGGTCAAGTTTTAATTTGTCTCTAATTACGTCCAACGCAATTGGTTTCTTTATAATACGGTGATAGTCAACTATCTGTTGGCAGCAAATTACGTAACATATTACTTCTGTATCTTTGCAGGTTTCTACCGCACACACGCAAACCCTCGTTTAATAAACTTACTTCGCTAGAAACAACTTCGCGGAAAGGTAAACTTTGCTCGTACTGGCAATAAAGTTCCAGCACGATTCTCTGCGCGATTCGCAACTCTTTCGTGCTTATCGTGTTTGGCCTTTTCTCTCCAGACGCATCGTCCGAACAGTCGAGTACATTTGTACATAGCATGCACTGCCAAGTTTCGCTTTCACTAGCGCGGGCAAAGAAATTTCACGTCAATTACAGGATTATATGCCAATTACATTATACTGCTCGTATACTCACTCGGGGAACGATTTTAAACTAGGAATATGACAATACAAGTGGAAGACTTTTGGACATTTATCACAACATAGCACTGCGTCTCCCCCATCCATGCATACGGCGCACCAATCTTCGTTAGGATCGTCCTTTGTCATGGACGCTGCGGCACTTTTTGTATTATCTAATGAACATATAATTATGTACGCGCGTTTATCACCTTAGGATTACGTGTCATATTCTTCTAAAAGTATTTCAAATGTTAATTACATGTTTATGCTGTCCCGGGTTCCGCTTAGAATCATTTAGTACACCGAGGGATATTAAGAGTTTATTTAAGCTATGAAAATACCTGATGAATTCTCAGCCATCGGGTTCATTCCCTCATCGGTGGAACTATCTACTTGAGCAGAATCCAATTGATTTCGTTGGGCTTCCGGTATTACCACGATCCCATTGCTATCTAATTTCGCGATAGTGAGCATCAAGTCGTTCAACGATTTCTGACAGAACTTATCCAAACTCTTCTCGGTCTCGTCGGACTTCCCCGGTGGCACGGGGCTGGGGGTCTTCGGTACCGACGAGCTGACTGTATGGCCAACAGAGGCTGCACCTTGCGATTGCGGCGGATTATCGACGGCAGTGCTCGCTTGTGTATTATACTTTTGATTGGCATTTGATTGTTGATTCTTCAACGTTATTTTGTAAGTATCGTTGATAGGAACTGGCATGGGCGGCGTGGCTTGATGGCGAGAGGGGTAATAAGGAAGACAGGGATTAACGTTCTGCGGTATGTGCCAACGAGCTGCAGCGGGTTGTTGGACAGGATAATTTAAATGCTGCGCGGACGGGGATGCTGGGTTGCATTGCTGGAGCCTCATACCAGGCACCATGGACGTATTTGTCGGATGATAGGCATGCGGGGGCACTGGGCGTTGCGAGTTACTCGAAGGGTACCTGTAACTCGGTGGCACTCGGTACGGGACGTGATTCGTGGAAGGTCGGTAGGGAGGAGGATTGTGCGCGAGAAGCCCGCGCAAACTTGTGTTTTGCCCTAGTTGATCTATGTGAACTTGCTGATGGGGATGCGTAGACGACGTTACTTGCTGATGGCAACTCCCTAACGGGCGTTGCTGCATCATCATCGGCTGTTGCAATCTGTTATTAAAGTTCACTCCGTACGGCACGCGCGGCTGATGTGCCTGCGGCGACGATCGAGGTGGCAGATTATTCATAGGATAATGCTGCATGTAATTTTGCGACTGTGCTTGCTGCTGCTGCTGTTGCTGCTGATGCTGGTGCTGCTGTTGCTGGGGTGTTAAATGAAGAGGCACTTGTTGATAGGAATTCTGTTGCATATTGTTTGATTGCTGCGTAGCAGGAGCTAACTGTGCGGCTAGAGGAGAAGCATCCATCTGAACAACCGATGGATTCACTTGCTTTTGCTCCGGCGGAGATTCATTGTACGACATAGACGGTGCATTTATTCCACCTAATGGAGATATCGATGGATATACTCTACCATCCACGACTATTGCTCCGATCGATGAGACCACTGGAATTTAAATAGGAGTATTCAATTTTGCAGGTCTCGCCGCGCTAGTACGATTAAAATGATAAAAGATTTTCAATTCATAGCAATATCACAAACTTCTGATATTTAATAATATAATTAAGCACCTATTTATATTAATTTAACCTTTTATCAAGTCTGGTACTTTTTCCAAAGACAAATGTATTCTAACAGGTATTTCTGGATTTGGAATGTCAGCTCGTCTGCTTTTTATCCTTTGCAAATGACTGGTAACGGATCTAGAATAACGATATTATATGATAGATATACGAATATTTGACGAGAGCTGCGATACATACTTTTTACTGTAGAGTAATTCCATGTCTGAACCCTTTTTCAAGGCGTGACTCACGAACTGAATACAATGATCCGTAAGCTTTGACAATTGATCTAACGCAACTTTCTTCTCGTTCAGCGTGTTCTGCTTTTGATCGCATACTTCGTTCAAGCGCATCACTAATTGCTTTCCTCGTGTATTAATTGCGTTCGTTAATCTGCAAGAATGACGAGCAAAAACTGTCGTTAAGTGTCTTTATATGGAAATACAGAAAGCTTATAATAACTTACTGCACCACCATTTGCGTTATGTCTTGCACCAAGTTCTTCTTCTTTTCTAAAATAAGAACTTGTCTATCCTCTATAACTTTCATTGCGCTTTTCAACAGAACTCGTTTATAACTAAAAGCATAAACAGCACAAGTTCTTACACAATACCGTTACATACAAGTGAAAGCACTATGGATGAAATACAAAAGGCAAAGGAGTTACCTGACTTCTTTGAGTAAAGTCGATACAGACGCACGCGTCTCGGCAGCAATTTCATGAATAAATTTGTACTTGTGATCTCTGTGCTCGCTTAGCTGACAATCCCTACAAGTAAGTTTATCACACGTTTGACAAAATAAAGACAGTTGCTCGTGCGAATGAATTGTACAAAATAAATAGCCAGGTATCTTTTTGTTGTCCTTTTTAACATTATCCCTATCATTGGCAACTTCGTCCTTTGGTTTAATCGTATGATCCTTTGTTATTTTTAATCTTTGATGCGCCTTGAAGAATATAAAATTCAAAATAATTTCCAATTACTTTCCAAAGAAATACGTATAAAAAGATCGATGTCAGTTCCACAGTTCAATTACCATAACACAGTTCTGACAAATGTATTCTTCGCATTCTATACACCAACTCGTAGCGGTGGCATTGTCGTGGCAACTGGTGCATTTTTTCTCTTCTTCCGTTTCTTTAGACTCGTCGTCTGTACCCGGATTACTATCCTCCTCCATGAGCTTCGAAAGGAATCTGTTTTCGATTAAATTATCCGCTTGGGTGGTGACATTGCAGATTTGGCAAGCAACTACGTTGCTTTCCACTGTAAACGTTCACAAAAATTTATTTCAACCAAAAGTTTACTCGTTGTTTACAATGGAATCATTAAACTCCGTTCTGTCTTTCTCAGCTTATTATTCAAAATAAAATTTGCCCGATATCAGAAAATAACGTTCGATTTTTAACGAAAATAACACTTCAAGGTAGATTTACAATTTCCATTTCTGCAGGACCAGAAACTCAAATTTTCATGTTTTCATTCCATAAATATTCTTTTTAAAAACAAACCGAAGCACGTATAATTTAAAGAGACTAAAATTTATCATCGTAAGTTAAGACTAAAACGGGCAATGTAACTAAATGAATACGAGCACAATGAATATAATTGTCAGAAATCTTTTACAAATACTATAATGTAAATGCTCAGAAAAAAGCTGAACTGTAAATAAGAGTGCATAACGTAGCCTTACACAAAACGTCCACGTCAACCGATGTATTGGGATCGGCGAGCTTGGTGTTGACACATGCGGAGCATGCTGCATGTAAACACTCAAGAAGTTTCGGATCGTCGCCGCAGGTAAATGTCTTTCCACAGAACACGCATTTCGATAAAAAGGCACGCGTCTCGTGCTCCTGACCCTCGGTCGTGCACTCGATGCGTTGCTCGCACTCTTCCTCGATGCAAACGCCCTGCACTTGAGATTGTTGCGCGTCTTGCTTCGCGCCCGTCTGATCCATTGGCTCTTCCTTGACCGTCGCCAATGGGCCCGCTGTTAACAGCTCGTTCGTCCGAGTCTCCATGTTAAATGTATCTAAGCGCAAACGGCTACGCACGCGAATCGTTTTTACGACTTATGAAAATATATCTGTCTTAAACTGTGTAGCGCCATGGTCCACCATGCTACATTACTCCATTCCACTTACGAGAGTTCAGATAGGAGACTGTGTACTGGAATTAATCCTGCGCGCAGTAACGCCATCTGAAGTAGAGGACTCGATAATCCCAGAAGTTTCAGAATGGTAATCCTCATGAGAATCGATATGTTTTGGTAAACCTATCGCGTTATTTAAAGTTCTCTTCTTCGCTCTGTTTCAAGCTCAAAAGGCTAAGCTGATATTTTGCATCGTTCTTGTTAAATAGTGCTTCTTATTTTACGCTTAATAATGCAATCGACCAACACGGTTTTATTTAGAATACGCCCTAATTTACCTTAAGGTGAAACGTAAAGGGTTGTTCATAGTGCTTGACACTTTCGTGTTTTTGATACACTAAAGCTACATGAGGATTTACTGTAGAATTTTAATTTACATTACTTTCACCAACTTTCACGTGGCACACAGAACTTGAAAGTTTGTAAATAATAATACGTGATAAAGAGGATTGAAAACTGTGAAGTATTTTGTGCCCTTGAATCATGCATTTAAATATGGAGAAGTTAATAGGTACTTGTTCTTAAATAAAAAGTAATTTCTTGTCTGTTTTATTGTATTGTTGTAAATACAGGTAATTTACAGATAGCTTTGCCGATGGCGATCATGATAGCGATGATAGTTCTGACAGCGATGACAGTGACGACAGCATGCAAGTATGCACGGATGATAACGATTCTCTGAGTAGCAGCGATGTATCCGATTCAGAAGATGAGAGTATAAAAGATTCTGGTTTCAATAACAATCAGGCTCCTGCCCATGCGAGTATGTTTCATAACCATTTTACGTTCGAAGAATGTAAATCTGATCGATACTGATTAATATTTTGTAAACATCAAGCATTGTCATAATAATATCAGCGTGATAATTGTATTTACTTGTTACCAATTATAAAACTCAAATAATTATTCTACCGTTGTTCTTAAAGGTAGTAGCACAGGACCAGTTACATTGAACGCGGACGAGGAGGAAGATGAAGTTGTAAAAGCAATAATTAGATCAAAGGATGCATGCACAAACCATCCTCCGTCTATTACTACAGAGGATCATATAGTGGACATATGTTTCCATCCTAATAAGGACATTATTGCTGTGGCTAACATAGTAGGAGATGTCTACTTGTAAATCTTAAATGATATTATACAGTGATTCCCTAACAAGGGACGATCGGAAACACAAAAATTCAAAAAATTCTGAAACTTTTTGAATATGTAGGAGACTTCCTCCCGATTACAATGCAATTTTTGTTTGCTGCCCAAATCCACTGGAAGGGGGTGAAATTCACTCCTGAAAAATCGACTATTTTCCGATTTTGTGTTATAACTCGCGAACTATAAGAGATAGAAAAAAAGTTTCAAGACAAAAGTTACTTCTTCTTAATTAGATCTATCATTTGGTGAAAAAATATTTTACAGTTTACTAGTTAGAACACAAAATCGGAAAATAACCGGATTTTCAGCGGTCAATTCCATCCCTTTAAAGTGAATTTGGGCAGCAAATAAAAATTGCGTTGTAATCAGGAGTAAATTCCCTACATATTCTCAAGGGTTCAGAATTTTTCGAATTTCCGGGTTCGAGATGTTCCCTTGTAAGAATAATACTACGTAATGATACTTACATGAATCCTTTCAGGTACAAATTTAGCAACACAGAAACCGAACTTGTGTCAACTTTAGAATTACACCTGAAAGCGTGCCGCGACATAGAGTTTAATGAAAGCGGGACAACTTTATTTTCTACTGCCAAGGATTTATCTATAATGCTCACTGACGTAGAAACTGAAAAGTTAACGAGATTGTACGAGAACGCACACGAGTACGCACGAAATGACTTTTCTCGATTTATCAAATTTGACGGCTTCGTATAGAATTAATAAATAATTTGTATCTCAGAGAACCAATCTACACGATGACTGTGATCGGAGAAAATGTATTTGCGACGGGTGACGACAATGGCGTAGTAAAACGTAAATAATTGTATTCTACGATTTTGGTATCACATACTTATATGCAAATTGTATTTTTAGTGTGGGATCTTAGGCAAAAAGAGAGTACGCCTATATTTTCGTTAAAGAAGATGGAAGATTATGTGAGCTCTATTATAACGAATAGAGAAGCAAAGTATTTGGTATGTTCCAGTGGAGATGGATCCCTTACTACGTTCAATATACAGGGAAAGAAATTGCATGTTCAGTCGGAAGAGTATGAAGAGGAGTTAACATGTCTCGGTCTGTTTAAAAATGAAACAAAAGTTTTGGCCACTACTAGCAAAGGAAAGATGTACGTGTACAATTGGGGGGAATTTGGTCTTCATTCGGATGAGTTTCCAAGTGTAACCAAGAAGGCTATAAACTGTATGGTTCCAATCACAGAGAATGTTGCGGTAACAGGAGGAGAAGATGGAATACTTAGGTAAGACATAATTCAACTATTAAAATATATCGATATACTTGTACAAAGTAATATATATTTTACCTTAATGCGTAGAGCCACAAGCTTATTTCCTCATCACAATCTGGGAATAGTAGGGCAGCACAGCTTGTCCATCGAAGCACTGGATGTCAACGGCGATGGTACTTTAATTGCATCTTCCTCGCATAACAACGATATCAAATTTTGGAATGTACAGTACTTTGAAACTCTAAATGTCGTCGAGCGTGTGAAAGGCGGGAAGCAGAAACAATTGAAACACAATCTTCCAAGTAGTAAAATTGATAATGCGTCAAACTTTTTTTCGGACCTGTAATGTTTAGATAAATATAATAATAATTTATGCATAATCTTGTGTATTTATTTTTAAAATTATAACTTTATATATGGTAAAGCATAGTAGTTACTAGGTATATTGTTCGTAAGTTATTGAACATTTGTATTTTTATATGAGATTTGCTTTTTAACGGATAACTGAAACATAATACAGGCGTTGATCGTTTATGTTGATACTGAGAAATTGATCGCTGTATTATATTTGCTCGAAGCTGGCAATAGAAACGTGTAAATATAGTTGCATTAAAAAAATACATACGAAATTTGTGTAAGTCACACTTACCAAAAGAAAATGTTAAGTATTACAGTGATTTATGATCAACGAGAACGCCACGATTGTTACACGCTGTTGAAAGATTCTCGTTGGGACGAATCGAATATGATTTTTAATTTAAAAAACATTGTCCTTCGAATTTAATTATCAACTGTTTATAGTATAAGCATTTAAACATAAATTAAGCCTTTCATAGTATATTTTGATACCATAAAACAAAAACTATTACTACTACTTATTTCTATGTGATAATCACAACATAGAAATAAATATAAATACTATTTGTACATATATGTAGATCATACAGTAAATAATAAATAATGTAACACTAGTATATTACCAAAGACTAGTTACGAAAAGAATACAGAAACACTGATTTCCAATTTGTTCCTCTAGTTTTGTTTACCTTCCTAAAAATATTATAAAGTATATGCTATTGCATTGTACAATTCGTAATTTACAATAAGTTACTTATCATACAATTCTTTTTATTTGTAAAACAATAATAGAAGTCCGTTAAGTATGGACTATTTATGTTTACGAAAAAAGATTCATTAAATAGCGATAAAAATTCGCTGGATTTCCACTACGATTACAAACGCTCCATACACTTTTAGGAATTTACACTTAATCGTTAGAAAACGTTCGCATATCATAGAAATCTTACAGATATGCAAAGTATAATGTAAAAAAAAAAATACGAGAACTCGTAATACATCGTGAAATTTAAATTACGTTCGATGCGTTATAATAAATAATACTGTCTTTACGTAGCACTTAATATAAAAGTTTGTAATTTGGTACAGAATTAAATAATATTAATTTCGCTTTCCTTAGTCTCCAGATAATAACTATGTAAATTCCTGTACACATCGTGAATTTAAATTTAGGATATGAATGTTTTTCTTAACTTCAAATATGTCAAACATTGATACTCTTGTATAACAATATATCGTGCATGAACGCGGGAAATATTTACCATCATAAATTACATATAATAATTCGTAATCTCGTGTTGCAAAAGCAAACATGATTCAAGTGAAAGATACCGATAAGAATATAGAATGCAATGTAATGGATATTCCAAATTTATTTTTTTTGAAAATCTTAAATGAACACTCCAAAAGAATGTTATTATAGGTATTTACGTATTGTTTAAAGAGCGAGACTCAGACTTAATTATATTGAATTACAAATACTCCTGTTTATAATATATTACTTTACTGGTGATTCATTTGGCGCAAATATTCCGGCGTGTGATAATGCTGCTGCTGTGCATGAGCAAGCGACGGATGAATCGGAGGTGGGAAGCATCGGACGTGCTCGACGCTTGTTGCATCGCTATCCCCGCTCTTCAAATACTTATTTAATACAGCAAAGATTTGCGAATTTAATACTTGGAATCTTCTAATTCTATCCACCATTCTTTTCAAGTGCTATTAAATACGGGCAAACATGATAGATTATTTGTGCATACTATTAACAGCGCGTTTAATCGAATATCATTCAGGTGCAAATACTTACAATTCCTTTAACATTCTCGTCTTTACCATCGACGCGTTGTACTCTCAGAATGTGATAACAGAAATCGAGAGCCTCAAATCTTCTCTGCTGACCAAGTAATACTATCATAGTGCATCCAGCCCAATGCAAGCCCTCGCCAAATAATTCTCTGTAATAGAAAGGATGCTATGCAAGTCTTTTCTACTTGGGTAAGGAATAATAGACGAAGCTCTAAACACATTTATATTACTAACTCCACAGTGAATTCTGTATCTCCAACAGGAATACAGTAGACAAATTGCAATGCGCTCCATAATCTATGGAATTCTGTGCATTCGTCAATATTCATTACTCCGTTTGCTGGAGGGGGCCCAACCCAAATGGGGTCGTCTAAGAAACTACGCAATCTACTGAGTACCACTTCGAATATCGATAAACCGCAACAAAGTCGTTCTCGTGTTAATAAATCTCCCTCTCTGGCAATCATTGCTTGCTGCAAGAACGATTAATACAATCTTCAATATAAACGTGAAATTGAATACCATGCCTAGATTTTTCATAGTATGCTCGGTATTACTCACCTTCGCTGTGCCCAATTTATCTACGTTCGGAACAATTTGCAAGGCTGCATATTTAGCTTCCAGTCGTTTTTGCTTGGTTTCCGGTTTCTCACCCTCTGGAATTAATGTTATTCGAATATGTCCAAATACAGGATTTCTATTTTTCTCGAAAGTCTTACCTTTACAGTAAGGTCTGGGCAATATATTTTGGAACGGCGCCGCGTGCAATAAGTCGCAAACTTCTTCTTGCGACAAAGCTTGCTCCATTAAGAGGCAGAATAATATTGTGTTACCAAACTCGCGAAAATTGTGGAAGAGCTCGGTTTTGGCATCGGGATATTGCACGATGTCGTTCAACTGGGCGTGGTAGTATCCCAGAACTCCTGGGGATCCGTAGTCGTATCGCGGGAGCTTGCAAACTTTTGGCATAGCCTCCATTAAGGTCTTAGTGAATTGGTGTAAGCTTCCTTGAATCAACGACTTGACAATTTTTAAGAGCTCTTCCATCACCACTGCGATACCTTGGTATCCAAGAAGCTTGCACATCGTACGGAAGTGTTGTGGACCAACAAACCCTGAATATTGACCATATTGTGTGCTATACGCTAAATTTAATTGTTTACTTCCCCAAAGGTAGTGATGGGACATTTGTAGAGGTTTGTCTCTGTGTACAGGCTGCACAAATTGTAGCCCACGACATTTCACGAACCTATTACACATATTTCACCGTAAGTATTGATTTGAGATTACTAACTTCCAGTTTGTATATAATCCTAGTATCGTTATACCTATTTGTCGCAGCATTATAACAATAATTAGGTAAAAAGTCATAATTTAGTTCCCAAAACACGTGCAAGGTGATTCTTCCATACGGAGCCAGGACGTTATGATTTGCTTCTCTGAACATTGCGTCGTATTCGTCCAGTGCAAGCCATTTACTTAAAAGCTTATGAGTAAGTCGATTAACTTGTAGAAGCCCTTCCAATTCCTGAAACACGCAAAGATTTTGTAGCGAACCGAAGATAAAATTGAATCGTTAAATCAGATCTCTCGACTCACCACAACGCCTGTGATATCACCAGATTCAAATTTACTAATTGCCAAATCCAATGACTTTTGCATGTCTGCGTTAATACGCTGCGTGATCAACCTGTTCAAATCGATGCTCCTTCCCAATAGCTGAACGTGCCTTTGTTTCAGTAATGTTTCGTATCTATTAGCACGGGGATACGGAAGTAAGTATGCCCCTAGAGCAACGCATTCTACTCGGAATCTTTTATCTAGGAGTATACTCGCAGCCAGTTGCTTGTAATGAGCAAATATCTGTTCGCTTAGTTTATAAACAAACTGATCGAAGCATAAATTTACTTCGGCTTCTACTTCGTCGTAAAGGAATTGTTTACGAAATATTGTCAGAGCATACAGTGCGCTATCATTGTACAGATCAAGCGGGTACAAAACGTACCTGAAAATAAATGTAATGTTAGAAAATGTGTCTTTTCAAATAATGAATGTAGTATATTTTGACCTACTCCATCATTGAGGGTTCTTTGCTTCGCAGTATGTGGTCAGTCAATATCCATGGCATAGACATCTCAATGGGAAACTGAAACGTATGTTAAATTAGTTTTAAAATTGGTATGAAGTAACTTTGATATTGTCACGATTGTACAAGAATGCAGTAATAATAAAATCAGCAAACCATATTGATGGTTATATACTGTAATAAATTATAAGCGTAATTAACATTTCTATGATCACTCAGGGTCTGACAGAGTACCTGGATACGCTTCTCCATGGTGATCAAGTCGCTGCACTCTTCATTATGCTGGTGACGTACTTGGCATTTCTAGTCATGAAATCAAGTCCAAAACGATATTTTGATAGTATTTTTTATAGAGTAATACAAAACAGTTTACATATATGTTTATTAAAAAGTTTTCATGTCCCGAGCGTAGATCAAAGAGCAGAAATTCAAAAGCAATTCTCAGTTACCTGTATCTTTCGGCCCATTGTCATTTCTAGGTAAAATTCTCTGTACCATAATTGGGATAAATCGCAGCAGTCTTGTAGCGATTCTAAAAAGGAATAGAATTTACTAGTAAACCACTCCGGTATAGAAGTTATAACTGTTCAATTATATTTACCACTAAAATTTAAGAGGTAGCTCCAATAAAAGCTAGTTTTATGAAACTGATCAATTTGCACAAGGTACTGGCCATCGATATCTTTTCTCAGAGTTCGCTTTCCACCACTCTTATCAGCAATTAGTGATTCCAGCATAGTACGAACCATGTAAAGCTGCGTTGAAGAAGGCCCTAGTAAAATACTTTTTCATTAGAAATCGAAGAGTTTGAGAATCTAAAAAATTTAACTATCCTTTTGTATCTTACCAACATTTCTGCGTGGTACCTTGATACCAAATCCATTATCGGGGTCCTTCTTTCCTTTTAAAGCTGGATCCCCTAAGGGCTCCACTCCAAAATGCCAGTCCGCACATGTTTCTCTTACGGACACAATTATGCTAAAAGTATAGTAAGGAAATTAAGTCGCGATTCAGAAGAGAATTACACTTATACAACAATACATCGACAATATACAAACCTTCTAATAAGGTCTTTTTTATTTTTAATCGCCTTACGCAATGGTTCTCGCAACGTGAGTTGTACGAAATCTTGCAATTCTGCGTATATATTTCTACGTATCGCATCGATAAAAACAGTTTCCATACGTGCCATTAGTACTTGCAGTCCCTTAATCATCGCAATCACTTCCATCAGAGCAAATTTCTCTTCGTCCGTGTAATTGTAACGCGTTGCCTGCCGGAATAAAATATGTTCAACCAAATCATACCGTTAATAAAGGAACCGTAAGTAATTGACCTTACCCTTTCATATTCTTCAGCTTCCTGTGGACACTCCTTATTCATATGATGGTCGGTAGGATGAAGAAGCTTCCAGCTGTAAAGTTCCGTTACTACGCTTGTCCACTGGGAAAGTAATTGCAATCCACGTAATGCTAATTCTGCGGTATCCCGATTCTCTCCATCACTGCCACATTCTTTGTATGTCGTAGTTACTTCGTTACTGTATCTATATTGCGATATACAAACGTAACGGCTTCCTTATGGATTCGTAAATTAACATTTTTCCGTAGGTTCACGAATTGTAAATATTTATCTTTACCTTGCTAGTTCGCTAATATATTTTACATGATCTTCTCTAATTTGTGGAAGATGCACCATAAGGTCTGCCTGAGGGCTCATACTATTTGACGAAGAAGATAACGGCCATCTTGACGCATCAAAGTGTTTGGAACGTTTGATGTAATTAAAAGGAGCAATTTGCATGTCTCCGAACAGCGGCACTACCTCCAAATTTTTAAAAATCCTATCGATTCTGTCCAATTTCAACTTTTTCTTCTGATCTAACTTATTAATGTTGCACAGTTCGCTGTCCATCAAGAATAAGCCGAATCCCATGACCTTTACCAACATATGCTTTTCATTCGGCGTCAAGTACATTTTAGTCTCGAACATATGAACACATATGTTCACGACATCTGCGAGCAGTTCTTCGTAACCCGCAATTTTCTCCAAATTTTCCTTCACTGTGTCGCGAATTTTATTTTGCGTGGCTAGAAACATCGATAAGTTCTGTGATTCCTGCAATGTCTGAGAGTCAGACATTACTTTGAGAAACTGAGCAGCTCTGAAACAAGAGAACAATTACAGGTGACAAATATCTCGCATATTTACTCTCGCATACCAAACCGAACAGGTAATAGTTACCTCCTATACGTAGAATAATCATTCTTTACGCTAGATTTCATATTCTTCAGTTCGTCCAGAACCGCAAACATATTAATAAACTTTCCTAAAGTAAGTAGATACGCTTCGGAAACGAAATCTTTCCGTTTCTCGTGATGACACAAACGTTTTACTTCCCCGGAAAACCTTTCGATCGCCTTTCTCTACAAAGTAGCATTGTACAGTAATTTCGTAGACGATATATATCGGTAGAGGACAAGTAAAATCTTCAAACAGTTAAACACTCACTTGGAAATACATAAAGTTCAATAACTTATTTACTTCTGGCGCTAATACTTCCACGGTCTTTTCATAAATCTCTACTCGATTCGGTTGTTCGTTAGATTTCGGCTGAGGAATTGCACGGGAGCAGCATCTCCACGTATATAACATTACGGCATGCTTCAAACCTTCTTCTAATAATTCATTCTTTAAAAGAACGTTAACTCAAGTTATTAAATCCAAGTACTGAAAATCATTAATTCTCCAACTGTACTACAAATTTGCACTGTTAGCGTATAATTACCAAGCTGGCGTGGACCGTAGCTTCCTCGATATATTTAGCAATACCGGTAACAAAACCATTTCTGTCTTCGAAATTAGTATCAAAATTGGCTTGATACACCACGGAACACGGTTGCGCTTCGATGCACGGTTGTTCATCTGGTAATGTAAATTCGTCGAGCACATCGACGTTGGACAAGGCATCGCCTAAGGTTACTTTCTCAGTAGCCATCGCGATCTAAAAGCGAACCTGCATACAGGAGCAATTGTTAGCACATTGATAATCTCTAACGTCTAATTAGAGCTTGAAACGGAAAATTAGCTGGTCTTTTAGAAGCGTTTCTGACGTTTCACATATTTTCAAACTTCGAGATTGTATATATGAACGAGAATTCGCAGAAATTACAAACTGCACGTAAACAATTATACGAAATACTTGTTACTTTTTTATATTACATACCTCCGCTGAGGTTACGTGCCTGGGGACTTAAATACGCTAGAAACTTATACGTTTTTATGGAAAAAACGAAATAATTTACAAAAACTGTACAATGCAATTAATGCATGTTGATGGGGCGATGTAAAATTGTGCCCTAAATGCGTGTGATTGAATCTAACACTCCACCCTGTTACGGGAAAACATAGGATGATTATCCATCAACAACACTTAGGCACTACATACAAATAGTTGTACATATGTGCACTTCAATTCATCCTGTATGCACCCATATGTGTATCTCTGTATTCTGCTTGGTTCTCAAGTTCTCACGCTCTCTTTTCTAGAACGAAAGTTCTGTTTCAAAATGTATCTTAATGTTTGACGATGCCGAAACAATTAACACTGGAAGCATTAATTATATTTTATAAAAGACACCTTTTTCTATTAAATGTATCAGTGTAATTAAACAGATCCTTCGGTTTCATTACCTATTTCAATTCGCGCTAGCTTTTATTATCTTTATTTAGTTGTACATACATTTTAATCATCATCGAAAGATAGTAGACCTGATTTAAAACATTTAACCCTTGAAGTGAGTAATGCGTGTAACGCGATTACAGTGATTCTTAATGCATACTTGAGAATAATAGCTTCTGATCAATGAATCCAAAAGCATTTAACGAATTCCATTATATTTTATATCATATTTTGTAAACTATTTATATGAATTATACAAAGCGATATTTACACTATATAGCATATATCGAGAAGTATGATCGAATGAATTTAAAATAATGATTCATTAAAAAAAAAAAAACAGTTGAGAATCATTGCTTGGAAATGGCGCAAGCATATACGCAGCCATACATAGACTACTGAGTAGTGAGTACATAAAGGAAGTGGTAGGTTCAGCTGTGATATACTAATGATAAACAAAGAACGGAATGTGTGACTGTGACTATGAAGGCATTATTTAAGCATCTCTAGCGAAGAAAACAATTAATAATTCTAATTTCTTTATGAAATCTCCGTCACTTTTTATAATTCAGACCGGCTAATATATCTGACTTCCACGATAATAGTGCCATAATAGTTCGTAAAAGATGACAAGCGAAGTAACCATACATATCCTAACTTTGAATTGCTGGTAAGCTGCTGTTTCATAAATATAATTAATATTTTCGACAATTCATTCGTATACATTGATCGAAGATATTGTTATATCATCTATGATTATATCTAACATATTTACCTGTTTAACACGTCCTGCAATTGCAGGGGTATACCGTATGTTTCGAAAAACAGAAGGGCCCGTATGGAGGCAATCGCAGAAAAGTTGATTACCGAAAATTACGACATAATTTGTTTGCAAGAAGTATGGTCCATTGATGATTTCAAAATGATGAAAGCCAAAACGCAGGAACAACTGCCTTATTCGCATTATTTTTATAGGTGAATGTCTCCTTATAAGTATATTATACTTTAAGCATAATACTGTGTCGATTAAAATAGAATACGCATGCGTTGCAAGGAATATTAAGGAATAATATTGACTTGAAAATTAAGCGTTTCTGATGTATTTCAGTGGTGTCCTTGGATCCGGAGTTTGTATCTTATCACGATTTCCTATCCAAGATGTAATGTTTCATAAATGGCCTTTAAATGGCTATGTCCACAAGGTACATCACGGAGACTGGTTCGGCGGGAAAGGAGTCGGGCTGTGTAGACTTAAAATTCATGATATGAACGTCAACATTTACATCGCACATGTAAATCTTCTCTTTCGAATCGTTTTGCCACGTTCATATAAGTATTTAATCGTTAACAGCTGTTTAATGTTCGATATTCCAGTTGCACGCAGAATACAATAGGCATAACGACGAATATACAGCGCACAGAGTTCTACAGGCATTCGATACTGCTCAATTTATTAGGATGACTTGCGGTGGGGCCGATTCTGCGATACTAGGAGGTGACCTCAACGCAGAGCCGCAGGATTTAGCTTACAGAATCATGTGCGGCGTTGCTGGTTTAGCAGATGCTTGCTCAAATAGTTCAAGTAATTTAGGGACCAACGAGTGTGCCAATAATAGTTATACTAGCTCCAAACTTGCAAGGAAATCCCCAGAAGGAAAACGTATAGATCATATTTTGTACCTGGGTTCAAAGAATTATAAGGTCTGTTAAATGTTAAACTTTTTCTCTCAATTTCAGCATTGTGCTGACTTTATTAACGACATACTATTTATAGTTGGAGGTAATCAATTTTCAACACCCTTTCCCAAAGCGTATACCTTATAAGGACTTTAGTTATTCCGATCATGAGGCTATTATGGCAAGTTTGAAATTCAGTCCTGGTAAGTTTAAGGGTACAGTCTTGTATCGAATAACGCAAAATTGTAAATACTTCATGTGTACATTTTTATTCCGGCAGGCGAGTCTCAATTTGTAGACATAGACGTTAGAGATTCTTTGAAGGAAGCTATAAACATATGCAAGACAGCGTTGAAAAGTATTCGTCATCAGCGAATTTGGTATTTACTATCAGGTTGTATATTAATTATACCACTTATCTGGTCCATGGGACTGGATTGTACCATTGCATATCCGGGCGTAAGCATCGGACTCAATGTAGGACGTATCTTTTTAACTGCTCTATTATGCTATACTTTGTTCATGAGTTCTATATGGAACAGCGTAGAAAAGAATGCTTTAAAAGCCGGATGTTTAGGAATGGAGATTTATTTAACAAATTTTAGTAACACATTTAAAAAATGATACTGCGCACACCATACAATTACATAGTCGACTCGAAATGTTGACTTTTCTTTTAAACTATTCCTCAAATGTTCAGTGAAATTTGTGGTATTTCTAACAAAGATATATTTTCTTATACAATGAATCTTAGCATTTCTACGCATTAGTGTTTTCACTATTATATTATTGTAGGGCAATAATCAAACCATGCCGTTTACAAATTTTAAAGCTCCTACTTTTCGTCTAAGTTCGAGATACGTTAAAAATGTTCCACGATATGTACTTGTTAAGTATTTGCAAATATCCATTAGTTAATAGTTTCATTAATATTACTTAAGTATTGAAATTATTCCACTAATTGCATTTACTAAAACCTAGTTACAATTTAATTGTAAATAAAACACAGATGATCCATCCCTTGAAGTTTTACTAAATTGATGAATGATAAATTTGGTAAAAATCAAGTTTCAAGGAGAATCTGATTCCAGTTGCTAGAAACCTGCCCTTCCTCCTGTTAATTTTAACTATACTTGTACTTTCTTGTCAAATATAATGTTTAAGCTACTAAATTTCTAACGACACAATGTAAATGAATTTAAGAGAACTACGAGTATACGTGTTCATTACTTTAAAATATTTAATTGAATTAAATAGAGGCTGTGCACTGTGTCACTGAATTATTTATTAAAAATTCTGATTATATTTGGTATTTATTTATTCCATATCACATTCTTATATTATATATAATATATATCCTACTAATATAATAAATGCGAAAGTGTGTTTGGATGTTTGGATGCTAGTTACTCAATCACGTCGCAACTACGCAACGGATCTTTCTGAAATTTTGTATATACGTAATCTAGGACCAGGAATAACATATATGATACTTTTTATACCGATTTTTTTAACCGATCTGGATGAAATTTTGTATAATTACTCTCTACAACCCTGCAGAAAATATAGGCTACCATGAAATCTGGACATCCCACCACTTTCTCTTTATTTCACCCCCTTGACACTCAGTGATAATCGAAGATTTACCCGGGCAACGCCCGGTACTTTAAGCTAGTAATATATATATATATTATTGCAATATAAACAAATGATTATTGCCTATGAGATCTCCTACAAATTTCATACTGGAGCAATATCTTTCAGTACAAATATATTTAAATATGTTATATATTAGCGCTATATGTTTTTATATGTATATATGTATAAGTATATATGTATAAATTTTTCTATAACTGATTATATACAATATAGACCTTCTTGAGCAAAGAGGCTCCTAATAAATAAAAGGTGTATGTACGAATGTATATATATATATATAATTGATTATGTAAATTGTACCCAAAGGAATTTAAATAGAAAAACATTGCGCTTCATATGTCATCACATATAGCATCATTCCTATTTCGATGAATATATGCTTCGATAGGCAATAGTACTAAAAGAAAAGCTATCATTATGGAATGTAAAAACAATTTAGGCACTCTTTGGTTTTCCAAATTCAAGGTAATTGTTCGACATAATTCTTTGGGACCAGTCCTGTCTTGCCATTTAACGTACCTTCCAACCACCCTGGCTCCAAAGAGGCCTTTACTGTAATTGAAAATTGATTTCAGTATTTTGTTTGTAATGCAATTTTATTATATGTAACTATATTGCATATCATATACGTGTACAACAAGGAATTAATCACATATTCTTCGTACCGTTTGTAATAATTTGATTCGGTTCGAATGATAATTCGCCATCGCTTTCTGCCAAACAGGCATATAGAGTACGAACTCTCCTAAACAAGATATACAACAGTTCATTTCTTTTGCTAATATCACAACAACAGTCTACAGACAATAAATCACACATTTATCAATTATCATAAGAGAAGTTGTTCGGTTAATAAGAGATATATATATATATATTTACCAAATGCCAGGCACTTGCCCAGGACTCGAACGTCCACTGCTGGGTGATGTATTAACTCTGTTAAATAAATATTTTTAATACAGAGATTAACAACGTATAATAGCACAGTTTAATTATACTTCATTCTAATCTGTTCGATACGAAGAGAAACCTACGCAGATGCCGATGGATTGTTCCGTTGAGCGTAACCAGATGGATAATGTACAGGCATCATAGAGCCGCGTTTCTGTTTCACCGGTAAATCAGATGAGAATGAGTGCGGGTCAGACGCTATTGATTCACTTGAACTACTCGTGTTGCCACTCGTTAATACTGAATTTGCATAACATTAACGATCATTAAACACAATGAAACATGCAGGCGGAATATACTTTTAGAGAACGTCAGAATAACCTTTATCCGCGGAATGGTACATAAGATTCGCGTTAGTTAATTTAGCACGTCCACTCCGACTGTCTAAATACGTTGGCAACCTGTGGCTCGTGTGTTCCGTATCTTCGTAGTCCCCATTTTTCCGGTCATCGACGGAGGATGACTTAGTAACCACTGCTAACGGACCGTCATAGTATGATCTTGTAACCAGCTACGCAAATATGTTTTCATTAATCTATCGCGGGCTTGGGAATTAAGTGAACTTCGCGCCCGATTTTCAGAGGCAACGCCTTCTCCCGCCGCGCGTCTTGGCCCCCGCGGCGGCCGTAATGCTCGAGCCACCTGAGGCGCGTACCACGTGAACCGCGCGTGGCGCGCTGATAAAACAAGAACGCATCGATTTTTGTTTTGTCAAATCGCTCGACAGCGCACATCTTGACCGAACACAATAATTTTTTTTAAATACTCGTAAAGGACTCGGCAATAACGGAGCACTGCAGTAAAACCTGTATCAGTTGGTCCAATCTAAAAAAACCTTATTTAGCATAACATAACATAAAAACGTAAACTATGGAAATTAAAGATATTAAAAATTAATTTTTTGTAAATTTATCATTAGCTATGAAATTTACTACAATGCTCCGTTATTGCCGAGTCCTTTACAAGTATTTTAAAAAAAATTTATTGAAATTGGTCAAGATTTGTGCCGCCGAGCGATTTTTGTTTAAAATCGCACACTGTGCGCCGCGGGGGCCAAGACGCGCGGCGGGAGAAAGGCGGCGCTGCTTCTGAAAATCGGGCGTGAAGTTCACTTAATTCTCAAGCCTGCTCTATCGTACAACCATTAAAACTCCAATTCGTGTTTTCATCGGTAAAGTAAATTGCTTGGTGACTCACGTGTGCGTGCGGCGAAGACATGTTTGTGTGCAGCGGATATCGTAAAAAGGGAGTTCCATTCCCAGAAGACGTTGAGCCGTCCTCTGCATTGATACGTTGGGATTTAGACGGTGCGGTATTTTGTGTGATCTGCGCCAAGCGTATAGTATCCTGTGGCGGGCCAGCAACTATTCTCTCGCAGTTCTCGATTAAAATTTCAACCACGATATTATAGAATTTAATGTCCATTATAGATGCCACTGTTTCTTCCTCTGGCCGTAATAAAGACGGGCCGAAACACACGGCCAAGTTACCGACAGTCATTAAATTCTTATCGCTCTTCTTCGCCACACTGTATAACAGATTCAATTCTATAAGTCTACGTACAGTTTTCTAAACACTTAGATTACATTCCGATCACGCAACGTATCCTTACCTGCACAAATGTCGAATCAGAAGAATTAGCATGTTGAAGTTTGGTTTGGGCAATCGATAAACGAGGTTGTGAATATCGCTGATGCGCGTTTCTTTCGTTTCTTGTTCTGTTAAAAGTGATGATAAAGATAATATTTATACGTTATAAGCTGAATGGCGCAAACAAAATTTAAGAAGAATTTTGGATGTAATAAATATTATAAACAGATAACAGTTTTAATCTGAGGATGTCAAATAAAACAATATTGTAGAGAATACCTATACGCACTCGCAGCTGAAATGAAACGACAGTAGTATGGGAACGTCATTAACGGTTCAGACAATGTCCTCAGATAAGTTTTCAGAGCACTAGTGATAGTTTTACTTTCCCATTCGAAGCGATCATCTAAAGTTAGCTTCTCTAATTTCCTTCTGTCCAGCCCCATTGCCAGAAGTTTATTCACTTTCGAAGCAACGCCAACCACTCTGTACAGACCTTGTTCCTCAAGGCCTAAAAGAATAACGTATCGCGTTCAATCCTATTCTCATGCATATGCAACACAATAATATGATAAAATATTTGAAAAATACTGTACGTGCAAATGACTACAGTAATCTCACCTCTCTCTTCAAGCACTGCAATACATTTCGATACGAAGGTAAAACCTGTTTCATCTAAAACAGTTTCTTCAGATTTTGTTGATACGCCGACTATTGGATAATTCTGAGATCGAAAAGTGTTGCGATTATTAAAGTGGATTGAATTAATAAAGGGAAATTAAGTATACCTACCGGGTCTTTACCATCCATAGCATCTAACCATAACTTCCTGTCTTCCTCGGATAGTGCTTGGAATGTATATACTACATTAGGTCTGAAAAAGTAAAAAGGTGCTGTATAATGTAACCAATACAGAAAGATTACATGTAAAATATTCGTCGATATGGAAAAAAAAATAATATTAACGTAATTTATATTTGTTAAATTGTAGCGTATGTTTGCAAAAAAAGTAAGTCTTGTTAAAAACGTAGACAAAATATCTCATTTTGTAACGAAATTCAGCATAAACTTGGCAACTAAAAAAAAAAAAGACAAACAAGGCGACATATGCATTTTCTGTTCGAATTCAAATCTATATTAAAAAATGGAAATATTACTTAAAGTAGGTCATCTATCACCTACCTTAGATTCCCAAGAATGCAAAACGTATCAAACTTTGAAGAATAGACATTCAAACATAAAACATAGTTTCCGATTAGATAAATTATTTAAATTAAACTGCCGTATGCCAGATTTTACTGTTAGAAATGTACAAGATAGTTATACGCCGATGTGCTCGAATTAAACTTACTTATCGACCGTAGTGGTGTCAAAACAGAATCGTTTCTCAATTGTATCCGACGTGCGACGTACGCAAGATGCCAGTGTCAGTATTTCTTTGCTACTCTGTTAAAATACAATATACATGGAATTTTTTAGAACAAAATATTGAAACGCAATCGGCAGATTGCGAAGTGTTGCTTACAAATTTTCCTGTAAGTTGATTGTACGGTATCATTGTAAATTCTTTTTTGTCCTTTTGATATGTGCAATACTGCTTCGTCCATGTCGTTCCAAATGCTTCTGTAAAATCAAATGACCTTTATATTGTAATACAATGATAACGATACTTTAGAGCATTCGCGAAGCTCGATTGCACTTACTTTTTTCCATTAGAAATAAATAACCCTCGCGGGTGTACAATTTGTTGACACCAGATTCCACAGCAGACTATAAAAATGAGGATATTACTAGTATTTTTGTCGCGTGCTATTGGAATTAATATAAAGTGATTACATTGCGTTTTTATTCACAGGAAACAAGGAATATTCGTTGTAACTTTATTCTCGTGTAGACTTCTTGGATTATTTAAAGTCTTTGGTGTTATTGTGTAATATTCCTTGCTACTTATTACAAAGCGTTTATTCATTATTTCGAATGAGAGTATCTGCATTACGTACAAGTAATATTTCTTAGAAAAATTGTACCACATACCTTTTTCATATCCTTCATTTTATTCATAAGTGATTCTGTTTTATCCCGGGTAGCAAGGAAATTTTCTCTAGTCTTGTAAAACACACACACACACATAAAATTGAAAATTAGTAAGCTATCTGTCATGCTGTTATCCTAATAATATTTGCACCACACAATACTTTAGTAAGAAGTTACATCTAAGTATTTCTACGAGTAGTCGAACATTAAAGATCAATTCGATTATAAAAATGTCAAAATTACTAACATTAAGAAAATACTTTCAAGTGCCACACAAGACATATAAAAATACCCAAGTTATACATCCCCAAATAATTCTGAAACATCTGGGTCATGTTGTATCACATTCTTATGATAATATTAATCATAAATTGTTAAGTTACACGATGCCACTACTATAACTATCTTTCGTAGGTATAATAGTACGACAAGCAGGTAGTGCAGTGAAGTTATACAAGTTTGTGTTGCTTATAATACAAATATATACATCTCTTGTCAAACGAATTCCATATAGATTAGAATGTGAGACAACAATACATGAAATGTATTTAATATATTTTTGTAAATCAATGTTACAATGCATAAAGCAATATTTTTTGTCATTGGAATGGTGCTAATGTAAGTAATAAGTTTTAGAATCGTGCCTTTGTAATACTAATGCTCCTTTCATGTATTTTTAAGCGATGAAATATTGAGTAGCAAGGAAACCAACCTTCTGTATCTTTAATTGCAATTCAGTCATATAAGGTTTAAAATCCTTCGCAACTTCATGCCCCTGATGGTAGAAAGTCAACCACCCGAACATGAAACCTAATAGCTGCAACGAGAATTGCATTATTACACCTGATCTGTAAACGGGACGTATATAATCTATAAAAGGAACTTACAGTTTCCACAAACTCGAACTTTTTCCGTTCTTGGACTTCTTGGAGCAAGAACACATATTCTAAACTGGCTTGACAAAAATGTCTTTCGGCCATTTCCAATGTTGCATCAGCCTGAACACAATAGATTCTATGTTAAACCAATATCGGCGATATAAACCTTTCGTTGCCAGCGTATCTAAGTAATACTCGTACCTCTTGAAGAACATTGTCTTGTTTTTTAGTAGATAGATTTAGGTAGCGTTCCTGACTTTGACAAAATTTAATTGTTTGTTTCTCAAACTTCTTCTTCCCGTCCTGCAAGTATATTGCAATTACATAATAGCGTGATTGCGTATAAACTACAAAGAAAGCGACAAAGTTACCTTAACTCCTCCGATATGCTCTTTCCTAAAATTCTCCAGGGGAAGTATAATTTGATCATAAGCACGTTCAAGCTAAAAGTAAAATATATTGAATTCAGAGAAATTCTGTCGACAGATGTATCTAAATCTATAGAATTGGTAAGCAATGATTTTTCGTTACAGGTTCAAATAAATATATACAAATGATATTACATGACTAAGTACAAAAATTAGGTGTATGCTGCCGACATACATATAACAACGTTGATAAAAATCGTAATGAAAAATGATTGAAAAATTAATTGAACTTGCTGAATAAATATAAATAGTGAATAGAGTTCTTAATTTATGAGACATATGGTCAACTTGTGTCGTTAAAATAAATTGATATGTACACTGAACCGAAATAATTAAATGTTTTCTACTTAACTAATCTAAGATAATAATAATAATAAAATCCTTTTAAAATAAAACAACGCCCTATACGCATTCTAATCGCTATAATTTTCATTCGTATAAAAGTTATATACTAAGCGTTCTTTATGATTTTAAAGAATTAATACAGAAGTAATTTGAAATATCAAACGTTAACACAAAAACACCAGGATTATCGACATCGCTAAAGTACATTCCTCATTTATAAATGAATCTAGACGTATGTATGTGACCTATGTCCACACACATGCATCAATGCTGCTATAACGAAGCAAGCAGAACAGCAGTCTCCATTTCACTATTTGGGGGAAAGATTTATATCGCATGACATGTATTCGGACGTGTAGCTTACCCGAGGTATTATAGGCGAGTAAGTATGTAATTCGTTATTAAAAGTATGTTATTATTATATCAGTAAATGCTAGTAACGTCTAATCGGTTCTTATTCTCATATGCACGAAACGTCTAAGTGCTCTATGAAAGTATGCTACGATGAGTAACAATTACATGCAATGGTATAATATTTCAGACCTCCGTTTGTTTTTTCAGAACAGAGGGTATTAAGGAAAAATTCTGAAAGCTTTTATGTAATTCGGAAGAAGTATTTGTGTGCATTCAGAGATGTGAGGAATTATGTACATTATAGTATTATGAATTGTTTGCTTCAATAATTGCAGAAACTGACGCAGTACAATAGAAGTCAATATGCAAAACGATGTGAAAAACTTTATTTGAAAGAAAGAATGTCTCAAAAGATATACCATTAAATAATCAGGACGAGCTCCTTCTATAAGAATAAAGTTCACATATAAATTTCATGAACAAATAGTTATGGTACTTCAAATATTTAAGATATTAGTTTCATAAGTGATATAACAGATAATGTCGCGATACAACTGCCATGATAAATATATAGATTACAATACCGCCATATTGTATAACTTTTTTTAATTTCTTTATCATCATGGCAGTAGAAAATTCATTTCTCCTCGTATATTCCGACCGTTCTAATATAAATTATTCTTATTTCTTAATAATCTTCTCCAATATATTATAGCTATTAACATATATGTACTAAAAACATTGCATACCATGCGATCCCTTTCATCCTCTATTGATGCAATAAGTTTACCAAATTCCTTTAGACTTTGCGATATGTGCGTTTCATCTTCGGTTTGAGTTTCCCCAATGCATTCGAAGCTAAAATTCTGCAGCGTTTTAGAAAATGCTCTCTGGGCTCTGGATAAATCTAAAAAGAATCGATTATCCTATTAACTGCGATTGCAATTATTCTTCTAGTTAATTAATTTAACATTAACTGTAACTTTCACGCTTTTCGTATCCAATTGTACAAATATTACATATAAAACAATTCGGACAGAAAGACTAATCCTATTTGTATTTCTATAAATAAATACTGTTCAAACAATTGTTGCGCGCACACACACACACACACATACACTCACGCGCACATACGCAATGCTACAAATTACAAATAGAAAGAAACACACGAGAGGCTGTAAGTTTTGAAAAAGGAGGTTAGTGGCGATACGTGGTTAATTAAAATAGAAAAAAATGGTGAAATATGATAAAGTTACGAGCGAGGTCTAAATATCGTAAACGAATATCGAGGTGAAATAGAGTACGACGATAGCAGCTGTTACGCATTTATGTACACAATATTATCTCGCATACGGAGAACAACAAACTTACTTTTGGCAGCTAGCAAAAGATCTTTGACCTCCTTGATGAGCCGTTTGATCTGCTGGCTGGTCTTCTCCAACTCGCGCTCATGATAATGTAGATTCTCTCGGAAATAGGGGCTATCGGTCAAGCAATCCGTAAACTCTAATGGTTTGAGGCCAACACCCATTATTCTTGATTGTTATATTAAAGTTCGAAAGTCATTAATGAGTCAAAGCAGCAGAACCGACGAGTGAAACACTTATAAACAAGTATCACGGGTTACGATCATTTAACGAGGACACAAAGTCTTATCGCGGCGTGTGCATCGAATTACTTCGCGGCGCGAGTGCTATTCACGGGAAACGAGATCGGCACGACGATATTTCTCCTGTTTGTTGCTGGTCATGAACAAAGATACATTTTCTGAATCTTCGTTAAGGCTAAATTGCGAATCACCAGCGCGATCGTAATAGATAGAAATTTTGTGATGTCGATTAAAGATCATGTACCCTCTTTAGTTCAACGTCTCAACTACATTTTAAATGGCGGGATATTTAAACTACTTCGATTACGAAGATATATAATAACTATAAAATAATCGACTACTATTTCACTGTATTAAAAGTATGCTGCACAAATAAATGAAATTATTACGGGTATTTCTGAATTCCTCACTGGAAATATCTATTTACATTAAGAAAGGAACTGTAGGAATAAAAATACAAGAATGTATATTAGTATTTGAATCTGTGAGACATTAATGGCGTGCAATTTATTTAAATGCACCATCATATCAATTGCCATGACTATATAACAATATTCAATTCTGATCTCTTAAAGATAATTAACTAACTACTTCGGGAAACGTACACTTTAAGGATAATATACAGTATATGTATAGGTGTATATATATGTATATATCTCTATGCATCAATGCATCTTTACATGCTATGTACACACATTACACACATATTTATATAAATATGTAATCATTCATTTATTGCAATTATTTCTTTTATGCTACTTAAGTAGTACTTTTGCAGCAGCATTGAAAGGTGAAACTGTTACATAAAGTATCTGGAAAACTGAACAATCATCTTATGTGCTCATAAAATACATCGCAGAGAAAACTGTTAAACAGCCGTGCAGTTCTATTGTCTAAAAGATGACAGTTTCTACCTGTTTCCATAGAAAGGCAGAATTTACAATACCGAGTGTAATTACGTACAAATCGAAGGGAAGACTACTCTCGATACTTTCTCCTGTACAATTAATAACACATTTGTCAAAACAATGATACTTACCTAGAAGTATAAATATTTGTGGAAGCTTAGCAGCGGGGGTTGCTTTCGTGAGCCAGTTTTAATCCCATGCATTTCTCACGCACCGCAGATATGCCTTTCAGATTGACGTTTCATTGACATTATAATGTAATCCTACACTGTGTTCTCATGCGTCAAAAATCGATCTTCGATACAAAATGTCTGCGTCTTGAACTTAGCCTCGAATTATGATAATCTCGAGCACGAACAATTTGTTTAAAGAGTGGAGTCCCATCGGTATATTAGCAGCGAACTCTTAACATAAATACAGTTCTGCCACCAAATAAAGATATACAGAATAATCGAATGCCGTATATCGCGAGTCACGATTAGAAATCCCATGTAATGCAGGAGCAGCGCGATCTTTAATAAGAGAGATCCGATTTCCAAATTGAATTCGAACAAATTAATGGAGTCGCTCGCGATTCGTTGCTTTCAGCCGATTCCACGGAAAAGTTGGTTAGACTTCTTAATGCTGTTTCTCTTTTCCGACGCCGCGTTGTCCGATGCGTCTGTCTCTTTCCGCAGAGAGATCAGTACTGTATACCAAACACCAAATTCGCTCCAATGCTAGACGGGCTTGTGAAATGTGTAAATCGAGCATCTTGCTACTGAGAGAAATGTGGCCAGTTTTCCAGTCTATGCTTGTGTGTAGTGTTTGTATGATAGGTTACATTGTGTCCTAAAATGACGTTTCTAACTTGTAAATATTATTTATTTGACGCCAAATAATTTTCTTTGGATATTAAGACCCGTTGACAAGCACCCTTGCTATCTGTAAACTTGTGTATTATTTATCAATCGGTGTGAGGTTATGATAAGGAAATTGACTTGAGTCACATCCTGTGCCCAATGTTTACCATTAGATCACTTTTCGGATCCTTTGAAGGTAAATACCCTATTATTCATGCTCTGTGTACAAATATTAAGGTGTAAGTAGCGTTAGCTCGCAAACATTTACATAACCTCTCATATAGCGTGCTTGTTTTGACATTCGGTGAATTCACGCTGTGGTTAACGCATATTCGTCTAACGTTCCTTTCTATGTTGCACATGAGACTCTATTTCAGAAAATCTCCCATTCTTATTATCGTTTCTTATCCACCGATAATCTTTCATTAAGGAAAGTCGTATTTTTGTATTCCAAAGATTTGTTTCAACGTACTGTAGATGAGATAAGGAGCCTACTAAGACTCATCAATAAACGATATGTACATAAACATTTTCTCTGTGAAATATTCAATGCACAAACATTGCCGTACATTCTAACACTATATAATTATAATTTCACTAGCTACCACTTTTTGTTTCAAACGACTAAAGCTGCTTTTTAACAACTTTCGAATTAATTATCTTTAGTTGTTCACACACGGTAATGCATTACTGAAATATAATTTTATTTGATACATTGCTTTTATGTAGATTTCTATTTAATTCGTTCTATCGGTATGCACAGATCTATATGTTTTAATTAACGTGCTGGCGGTAAATATTAGCTGGAAAAGAACTACATATCTTTTTATATGTTCAGATATGGTTGTAATATAATAACAACTATAATAATATTACTATGAATAGCTATTAAGAATGTTAATATATTACAATTATATGTAAGAGTATATAATAAACATTACTTGTTGACATTAAATTGTAAGCATAATAATATACCCAGGTGAACATTAGACATTGAAAAAGTTGATATTACATTTGGATTAATCGAAAAGGTATTAAAACATATGAAGGTAATTAATTTAAAGGAAGTTCATGCTTCGTATAGAAATTGTATCACAGAAAGAAATATTTCAATGATGATGATATAAAAACATTTTCTGGTTAAGTATAAGTGTTTGTTTCGTTTTAAAGGATCGAGATACCATGTGATCTATTAATTAATGAATAGTATATTATGTAGTTCTGTTGAAATAAACTCTTTCTATAAATCTTCTATATTGTTTTGCATCGAGATCGTTGGTTTTAATATTAAAACTTGGTGACATCATTTCAGATCGTGAAGGTTTATTATTATATCAGATATGACATTAAATGGTTTTAGTAATCAGAAACTAAAATGATTGGTACATCCTGTAGTTTGGAAGATGCGTGTCGGCAGGCTCAGGTATTCTTTACAAACTGTTGTCAAATAATTTGCACAACATTAGTGTAATTGAAATATCTTTGACTAGTCTGTATGATTGAATTGGTAATAGAATAACAATTTTAAGAAAAAAAAAGTTATGTATCCTACATATATTTTAATATATCTAAATTTTATACCCCTATGAGTATATACATATATTACTTTAATATTTGAGAATATTTTTCACCGTACATTCAAAAACATTTACACGTATGTCTTTTGCATTCTTTATCTTTATATTCTTCTTGCATAGGATATGATTAACCAGGTATCTAGATGTTGGAAAAATGTTCAAGGACAAAATTCTTTGACCTTAACATCTGATAAATCATCCACGCAAAAAAAAGAGCAGAGTCATTCTAAGCACAGTATACAGTCTAAATTGACTAGATTATATTTCGAAGAACTTACTAAAGTTCCTCATGCGACCCCTGATTCAGTCTTGGTACGTGCTTTATAATATCATTTGGGAATACGTAACGAACGAAAGTTAATTCTATAACAGAACCTGTATTCCTTAAAACACACAGAACAACCTTGAAAATGAATGTGATCTATTGGGAAGGTTGGTGCAGAGAGAGGGTTTGCACACGTTAATCGTTAATCTCTATGCTGGTAATAAAGGATACTCATTAGCTGTAAGGAATAGGTGAGCAATTTATAATATTTTCTTATCTTCTTACAAACGATGGGACAGATTATGCTTCTTGTATTTTAGAATGCGATGGTAATTTAACAGAATAATTTTAATTTAACAGCGATAAGGGAAATCAATATGATAAAAATTCAGTATTAGCTGAAACACAACTGATGGGTTACGAACAGGGTGAATTGCTTTCATGTATAGATAATGGCCAGTTGCCTGCGATGTTAGCAGAGCAACTAGAAACCAATCATTCTCACTTGTTTTACGATGGCTGTATAATAGCTGAAGTTCGAGACTACCGAAAAGCATTTTCTCATACTAAAGCTGAAGTTCATCATGTGCTTCTTAAGCCTACGACACAAGTAAGAGACGCGAAGCGAGAGGTCGATAGATGTCGAATAATGTTTCCTTAATACATTTTAGAGTCTACTCTCGGACGTATCAACTTTAACTAGCGACGGAGACTGGAGTCACGAAGAGCGATTAATGTTAGAGTCACATTTAGTTGCAGCTACGCAAGGACCTCTGTGCTTGGATCCAAATCCTATTCCTAGTTTAGCTACAACAAGATTACGACAGTCCAAATCTCTGCTTACCGATCATCAACTTATGCGACAAGCCAAAAAGTTTTCTCAGGTAATTTTCTATACGAGCGGTACATATGTCTCGGTACGAGCGTTGATAATGTTATTAACACTATGTTACCCGATACAGGTTACAGTAAATCGAAAAAGAAAATTGGAGCAATTAGCGCAAACGGATGGATTAACGATACAAGATTTGATGCAGAAATTAAGAGCAAAGAGAGGAGTAGTTACAACCACTGCCTGCCCACCGCCTTCTCTTTCAAACCCACCTTTACTTCCACCAAATACACCTATCGACGTTCTAAGGTGTGTTATCTTATATCGCTCTGTGATATAACACGCTACTATTAATGCCTCTTTACGCGGAACAAACAGATTTGCAAAAGCGTACGAACGCCCACGAGAAACGAAAGACTGTTTGCCACAAGTTATAGAGGAATATATATTAGAAACCGGAGGAAGTCAAGGTGAGATAGATCACATAAAGCTCTCAATTCTGCAAAGACCTTCTAATTCCGAGTACCTGGGAGAGCTTTATATGGACAAGAACCATCGGGAAGGAGAGAAAAATGGATCTGCATGCCGGTCTGTATTTCCCGACGCTCGGCTCCGATCTTATCGAATTAAATCTTTAGTCTCGGAAGTTCTAAAAATGGGATTGAATTTGTTCGCAGGTTTACGTTAGGCACAAGAGTTCTGGCAAACCATTACATCCAACAGTTTACGGAAATTTTCACGGAAGAAGGTAGGAAAAATGTTAGAATAAAACATGTTGTCCCAGGGCAGGTCCCTCGCGTAACATGCACTCCTGGTATGCAACGAGCGCATCAGCAGGTACGTGCTCACTTTAGGGATCGCATGTGGTGGATGTATAAAGATATCCACGCCTGGGTTCGTACATTTTTAAATAACTGTATTGTTCTAGGCGCAACAAGCAAAAGCAGCGCAATTAGTTGCTCAGCAGTTGCAGCAGGCTCAGTCTCAGCATGTAGCACAGCAGGTAGGTGGAAGTTTATAAAACGCTTTACTCGTAGTATCGCACTTTTCACGATAATAATTTCTCCAGATCTTATCACGAGCTCAAGGTCAGTTGAACACTTTAGCTGGCCAGGTAGCTTCGATGAAGGCTATGACGGAAGCTACTACTTCTGCACAAAATAATCTGACATGCGTAGATGCAACAAATATGCCACAAGTTATTGCCCAAAGTGAAAGCACATCAATGAGCCCAGGGCAATCGTTGACCAATGGTGGATCGAATGCTTCCACCTCTGTACAGATTGACAATTCCGCAATGTCAGTAACCGATGGTAGCTCCTGTAATGGATCTGGAATCTTAGTTTTTCAACAAAAGTCAGCTAATAGTATTAACAACGCCGCGTCTACAAATGTTCCAGTTTTGGTAGGAATCTTAATATATACGCGCGTATAATTTCTATTACATTTTGTACGTACGTGCATGCGTCATAGTATTTAAACACATTTACGTATTCTCCTTTCATACAGCAAGCGCAGCTGCAAGCCGGGACACAAAATTGTGTTACGGAGACCGTTAGTCAAAGCCAAAATGAAGTACCATTTAAAAAACACACCACTAACCCAGCAATAACTGCTCTCGTGACATCCCTTATGAATTCTGCTCAACAATTTCAACAACAAGCTGCAGGTTTGTAATCGCAAGATTTCTATAAGATATGACACTCAAGCAAAGTAGCACGATATAAGCAGTTTGTTGGATACTTTTCCAGCTAACGCAGCAGCTGCTGCTATGAATAATAATGCACAGACTACAAACAAGTCAAATAACGCTGCGATTCTTAGTTTATTAAATAGTAGTCCTGCAAATTTAACTCAGCAGAAAGTCCAACCACGAAGGATCTCTTTGAATGCTTCCATCCCATCTAGAGTTAATCATGGGAATGTTATCAGTGTCCCCAACACCACTGGCCAGGTAAATGCATTGAACTTATCGCGTACTCTGGGAACTACAATGCAATTCAAACAAATCTATTCTTTAGGTAAGGGTAAGTTTAAGTTCAGCTTTAACAGGACAGCTGGGTTGCAAACAACAGCCAGTGAAGGCAACAGCCGTAAGGCTAGCCCGCGTACAAGATCCTACTTCAACGCTCGGATTATCGATGCCAGGACTTTCAGCTTTGTTAGCAGGTATATAGTAGAAGAATCACGTGCAGCGTGCATTCCGCCCGTTTCATGATCAAGCGTTAACAATATTTGTCGTCTTTTAATAGGGACACCGTCTGCGGATAATCCAATACCAGGAATCAATTCTGGCTCTTCCCTGCTCGAACGATTAACCGCTTCTTCCAGTCAAAACAGTCAGTCCACGAGTCCAATGACCACACCGCCGTCGACTAACGTAAACCTGCAGGGTGTGAATCTTACTAGTCTGCCAAATTCTATCAACGGTCTTCAAAATGTTCAGGTTGTGGAGAGCTGCTTATTTCTACCTATGGCGTAGAAGATGAAATACTACTGTACTATTCGTTGTACGACAGGTATCATTTCCTGGATTATCACAACCTATTACGATGTCGCTGAACGTGTCAGCGACGACGGGTTCCGTTACACCTACAGGAGTCATTGTTTCCCTGCCTATATCATCTGCAACTAATACTTGCACCACGGTTTCTAGCGTTAGTTTCTTTGTATTTCACACATTTGCACATCTCGATTGATATAAGATAGAGCGTAAACAGTTATTTAAATACGTTGTTTTTTCTTTCTCTCTTCGTCTTTTTAGATGGTGGCCACCACAGTCGTCACGACAGCCATTGCTGGGAGTACACCGACGGTAGTAATAGCTAATCCTGCCAATACTCACTTATCATTACCTATCGGTAAGAATTATTCTTCACGGTGCATTATCTCGTAAATGCTCTTTTCGCGTCAAGGTGTTTTTTGTTTATGGTGTTAACGTCTCGCGAGAGGGATAAGTAAATGTACCGTATCCGTGTGAAACGACAATCTCACGGCACGGGGTAATCCGACGTATTTAGTTTAGCGTACATGTTTCAGCTCAGATAATACCTTCTGGTGTCAAAGCTTTGTCACAACAGAGTATACGCGGCAGTAATTCCGTCACCCTTTCGCAGGTATCGGTCTATATTTGGAGAAAGATAAATGAATTCGAATTGCATAATTATCGAGATCCTCGGAGTAATGCCAACATTGTTCCTTAGGGTGGGCAAGCAATACAACTTGTTGGATCTCAGAGGCCACGGCTTAATCATATGACGCGGCAAGTACAACCGAGTCAAGTTAAGTCCACTGTTTTGCCGAATCAGTTAGTAACTGTGGCTAAAACAGTAACAGCAAGTCAGTTGATACTATCTGGTAACAAACAGGTGTTAACTCCCATAATGGGTAAGTTATCGTAAATATCTATCTGTCGACATAATTGCTGTTCTAATTTCTTCGATTTCGTTTCACCTTCCCCGTAGTTTCATGCAAATCTGCTCTAAAAGAATCAGTACAAAGTATCATTTATTATGTTTATCTGGGTTACACTCGGGGGTGGACTATCCGAGAATCGTTTTTTACCCAGTAAAAAGAGTAAAAAGATATTCTGTTTTATAGCAGCAACGAAACCAGTGCTTATGGCGTCTCAGACGACACCTTCTTCTCAAGTAGTACCTGCAAATAAACAAACTTTATTGACAAAATCCTTGCATGCTAGAGCTTCTACAGGGCAATGCAGTCAGCAAACTCAAGGTCTTGGAGTAGCTACATTATCGCAGCAACAAGTATGTATTCCTGTGAAGATCGCACAAGTTTGCTATGCACGTTCTTTGCTTCGTTATACCGTTCAAACCTTAATACCATTTTATTCCTCTAGTTACAGAGAACTCTTGTCAAGCCTGTGCAACTCCAACAGTTACAGTGTTTAGCTGCGCAGCGCAAAGTAGCTGTTGCGACCGGCAATGCGCAAAACAGAACTCAAATTGAGCCTCAGAGAAATTCTACGTCTGCTCCCGAGGAAGACCCAGCCTGAACATGTTCAAATGATTAATAATGACTCACATTACATTTAAATAATTGGAGCCTGCCTAGAAGGAATGCGATGAGGTGTTTTTTGTATATTACGTTAATGCGACGTTTGAGGTTTTAATTGTGGATGCGATTATAATTGTAAATTTACGGAAAAAATTTTATTCACGAACGATCAATGTTTATTAGCAAAGACATATTTTATAAGATCAGCGTAGTACGTACATTTGCGCGGCCGTGCAATAAATTATTTCTACAAACAAAAGAATTGCCTCGAAATATTACTTTGAGGGCGGTTTCAATTATTGTATATATAACTTATACATACGATTTGTTTTATATTAAAAGATGTAATAAATATTCCATTTTTCATTGACCTTTACCCCTTTTTCATAAAAGTATAGCCGTTTTTTTGTTGTTTGGTGAAAAAGATTGCAGAATCATGATTACTCAGCACATCAGTCACGCATGCATCATTAATTGTTTTTTTATAATCGTTCAATTTTATTAATCACAGGCATACGAATAACAAAGTGGGATCCTTCGTATCAATAATTTTATTTCGTCGAAATATCCCACGATTTAACATACAGATTGTTTAAGCAGCTACTTCCAGTAGTTTTTACAATGAAAAATACTAAAGCAGCTTCCAAGATAAATTCCGATGACTTGTGATAGGTATAAAATGTTATTCATAGTTGTGACAGTTATAAAGAAAACAAATTTACAAATGAATAACATTTTATCTAAGTGAGTAATAACAAAAATAATGAAAAATGTCAATAAATTAAACAATCTATCGTTCAAACGTAACAGTAATCCTGCGACAACGCTTATGTACATTCCTGAATTTTATAAAAGTTATATATTAGTGACTTTAACGGGTAAAGTAACTCCCGCTAATGTCGCGCTTTGTTTAAATAAACAAGACTTAACTGTATATGACACATAAAGTTTTCACTTCTGTGTATGTAGTATAGGTACTTCGTTGTTTTTTTTTTTAAGTAAGTATATCGTAGTCATATAATACATACACGCATACGCCTGCTCTTTCTAAATAATATATGTATTTCTTTAAATGTATTACTTAAGAGAATAATTTAATGGAAAATTATATACATAAATTGTGCTTTTCAACAGTTATTGCTAAAAGCCTTTTGTCATACAATGATATTTAGCTCGTGAGGTTTCGGACTCGTTAAAGATGTCGCGACTAATTTAACTAATGTAACATCACAAGGAGTTAAGGCAGTCACCCTTGGCGATGATTACGTCAATAATCGACGATATAAAAACTTTGTATGTTAATTGGCATTCAGTTCCAGCTGTATGCAATCGCAAACCTCATTTTCCCTAGTTCTAACTTCGAGTTTAAATAACAATAGCTAATTTTATCGTTCCCTTGAGTACTTATATCACAAGACGTAATTGTACAAATAGTTTGATAACAAGCCATTTACTTATAAAAAGTACTTGCACGAAGTATTTATATCTTCTTCATTCCATAGAAATATAATAACGACATAACTTAAACATCTGGGAATTTTAATTCATTTAATAAGAGGCGCCCGAGACCTTCGAACGCACTCTCATCTATTTAAGCGCACTTTGCTTCATAGTTTACTCTTTAACCCTTTCACTCCTATTGGCGTTCGACGAGCACTCTTGCGGCGTGCGAACGACGCGAAGGGTTAAACAATAAGTTAACGTCGAAGTAGAGACAAATCTCGTCCATATTATAACATTTATATACGTTTCTTTTACGATCAGTCTCTTTTTGGGGGGATATCTATCAACACTCGCCTCGCAAGTATTTAATAACAACGTTAAACTCTTCCTAACACAACTCGTTAATAATAAAATACTGTGTATGCTCTGTTGAAGATACATGTCACGCGTCAAGTACGTTATACGTTGCTTATACCGTATCTTATATTTATCAGCGCATAACACAGACTATAAATTATAATTTCCTATTACAAAATTGTGCCTGCATGCATACCATCTCACTATCCTACACCGCGCGCTCTTTTACGATTACAAAAATTCATCAATCTTCACCTTGAGCATCAGTAACAATTCTTACTAAAACGTGGTACCAGTGACTATAAGACGCATGTATGTACACACTTCGTGACATTGTGAAAATATAATGTCAGCAATGTACGTATACACATTATTTGTCTAAATAATTCTGAGAAAATTATACGTTTTTATATATCTAACGGCGACTGATCCACTTCTAGCCTATAATCTTGGTTCGAGGCTTGTATTATCTGTCTATCTTTATTCACTGCCCACTTACTTTCTGGATCTGAAGAAATATGCGAGCCCCCAAAAATATCATCGTCTAGAGAAAGATCTGATAAATTCTCCATACTTTGTTGATTTCCATCGGCGAACAGCGATTCGGTAACTAGTGGAACAGAATTTGCGGGGGTTTAACACGCGATGCATTTTAGAGAATGGCGATTGCGTAGAATGCGTAATAGTTCAAATAATATACCGTCGTCAAGTGTGTGCTGAGACAACCACGTGGGTTCATCCCATTCATCGAACTGCAGTTTTGTATTATTCTCAACTTCATCTACAGATAACATCGCATGCGACTCCGAGTCTGTTACATCAAATATTTCTGTTACTTGGACTTTGTTATTTTCATCCATGTAATAATACGCCATCACAGCTTCTTGATCCGACGTGACCTATAAATTTATTAAACAATAGGTTCAAGTACGATGTTTGATTTCAGAATTAATCGATAATCACTGGCTACATACTTGGAGTATATTCTCCAAAGTGTTATCAGCTGTTGTAAGCTCGGACATATCGATAACGCATTTCGACGTGTTATTGTGGTCCTTCCATGTTGGTCTAGAAAGTACAGATTAGAAAATGAATAATAATGTTCATTAAGCCGAAAGATTGTAAGTGTTGAAATTTGAAATGTATGAGCTTACAATTCATTGTATTGTAAAGTTAGGTTTAGGTTCTTTTGATTCTTGTACAAACTATCAGTCTCGTCTACTGCTTCCTTACTGTATATACCTGAGAAAGTTTGAAAGTGTATTCAGGTGTACATATTTCAGGCTTTATGATTATAATAATATAAATTGTGCGAACAATTTCACTTACTAGATCCATATTCCCTAATAGCTAATTGACACTTAATAGTTTGTGGCATTTGCTGGTAATATACACAGATTTTGGGAAACAGTATGCTTAGCTGATCCAAGAAGAACGTTCTTAATTCCAGCAAATTCCTTCGCCATTTCGGCACATTCAAAATAAACCTGAAAATAGAATAAGATCGTATTAGTATATTTGTTCGCGGAAGAAAGCTCTTGCTCGAAGCATAGGCGCAAGAGTTGCGATTGCGATGAATCATAGCTTTCTAATTAAATGCAAACAAGACAACATGCAGACAACTGAGGACACAAACAACAAGTAGACACAGATTAGATTGTTATAGATGCGATTAATGCGAGGCAGGGAATTTTTAAATTTCGCGAAACAATTCTATGATCTATTACTATTAAAAAACGCACGATTAACTTCTGTTAGAGTTTATGTTGTAAGAGAAAATGAATGAAACTCTTCTATTCTCAGTACTCACTCGTATTTGTCAGAGGGTGTTTGTTTAATATATATATATAAATATATTCAAATTCGTTCCCTTCAATTGGATGATAATGCAATGCGCAAGTGATGTTGTACAGTAAAACTTAAAAATAATGCAGAGCTTGTGCTTACCGAGGAGGTGTCACATGTTTAGAACAAGAAATCATCTGCGAAGGTGTACAAAGAATATTTCCAGCTACTTTGTATTCCAAGGTGCGAGTTTCTAGGTCGTTACCAATCAGACTATGATCACATGCAGACTGTTAAATCCCGTGTCGTAAATAACGATATTATGAGTCACAAATTACAAAGAATCAAATTCACGTATAATATATTACAGTCTATTTTCTTTTCTAATAATAAGGTTTTCATGTAACTGCGACCTCATATAACCACTGCATTTGAAAATGATATACGAGTAACTTTGAATCTAACAGGCGTAACTACAAATAAGAGTTAGTAAGCAACATGAGCTACAACAGGGTTTATTAGAAAAATATACAAGTTACTATCACAGTTTGTTACCCATGCCCATTGAAGTAAGAACGCAGTAAATTTTCACTAAAATAGCTTAGTTGAATATGTATAAGTACGTTTGTTATTTTAAAGAAGGCACAGTAAACTGTTACGTTATCGTAATGACATGCAATCTCAAACAAGCTTATAATGCATGCGTGTTAATTTGTGACACCATAATTAGAACTACATAATGTAGATATTTCAAATAGTATTTAAACGAAAGAGAAGGTAATGCATAATAAAAGGCTTACTTTGTAAATGTGGCGTACACTACATCCGCTGGTAGTGTATACGGTAAACTAAGTAGCGACAGTAGTTTTACGCTTCGATGTTTGAACAGCCAATTAATAAGGCCTTTATTAGCAGAATCGATCGCATCCTGGAATATGGTCATAACTGTTTCAGGTAACTTGGATACCAACGCTTCCTGCAACACGTAGATCAAATTTAAGAATATCAGACTAGTACATAATTAAATTCCATATAACACGAATAAAAAATGTTTCTACCTGTCTATGCATTTTACATTCTAAACATTCAGGGTCATATTCCACATTGTCATCCAGCGTTTCCGAGACAACGAATGTGGATTGCACTGCAAGGCATCGGGTGCAATTAAGTAAATTATTACGGTGGAGAAATCTCAACGCATCATTGAATCCTTGTGTGCACATGCTTGAAAGTATCTGTAAATGTTAATATAATGTTACGATGCTGTAAACGAATGCTTTCAGATGGACAAAGTATGTAATTTTACCTCTGGATTAGGTGGGAAGAGTATCCTAGCAAACCTATATATATTCTGCCTAGAAAGTTCTATACTTGTATTCGCGAAATTCACCTGCAAATTATAAGCGTTCGTCTATTACCTTTCACGTACACGATTGAAGGACAGAATAGAACCATGCGTTACAATAAGCCTCTTACGTGGAAAAGTTGAGAAGAGACATCTCTGGGACAGATGTCGCTTTCTCCACAGAAGGGACTAACAGTAATTGTATTTTCATCAAGCGTAGGAAGATTATCGCTAAAACCGCCGTCCATGTACCTGACGCCATGGAAGCGTGGTGGTAAAAGGCCAGAGAAGATGGGAACGAACGCACTTGCTAGCAGCGCCTGTGAAAATAAGATACCGTTACACTTAATTATTATGATAAATTAAATTCATAAAAATAATTATCTCTTGTTCGTAAAATATAATGTAGAATGATATATACAATGACATTTATACAAATCACAAAAGATTTCGTTTCTAATTTGAATGCATTATATCAAAGAAGTTCGATATCTTTCATTATCAGTCACATTTATTACATCAATGTTAAATATACGAAACTAATACGCAAAAAAAAAAGAGAGAGAGAACAAAATTTACCTATTATAATTTCTCTGTTCGACTTCCAATGCTTGTAATTTCGTTCGCCACTGCGGTAATCAGATAATTTTCGAATAAGATAAAGGTATAGTATTATCATTAGTACATTTTCTTTTTCGTAAATAGATCGTTTCCTTTTTTTACTGCTTATGTATTGTCTAATCAAAGGGCACGTAAAACGTCGAGGACGGGAATGTATAAACGTAGGTCGTTCACTTGCCTGCAATAAGTCTTCCCTAGAAGAGAATTGTGAAACGATTACATTTTTCCTGTCGTATACTCTTGTCAAGGAGATGTGTAGTTTACCGCTGACTCGAATGTGAGCGTCGTTCGGAAGGTACTGTAAACATAGACAATAATCCATCAATCGCACACCGAAGTATATAACAATGCAAATCGATGCCAGTGTTTCGGGCTATTTATTTAATAACTTTCGAGGAAAAGGAAAAAATTCGTAAATAAACATACCTTCTGCAGACTCTCCAGCAGTATCTCCTGTACGTTAAACGATGGACTAAATGGGCCAAGAGTGCGTTGTCGCGCTTCACGTGCAACGCGTAATACATTACTCGTAATCTCCCCTGTAACAATATTTATTAATATAATAATAGCGGTGGGAAAAATTTAGCCTGACAAGGGGCGCTCGTTAACCCGGAAATTCAGAAAATGATGAAACTTGGTGTGCAAGTAGAGTAGTTCATCCGTAACGTAACTCTATTTTTTGATGGTGCCATAATTCAATTTTCAAATTCGGTAATAAAGATTTTATTTGTTTGCAGAAAAAAATATAACACATCAATTATTTATACGTATGAAAAGAGATTATCCAGAGGTATTTCAGCATATATTTTCAAAATAGAAAATCTTAATTTTAAGGGTTGGTGGTGGGGGTAACTTGAAAAATATAGATTTTTCGAAAATTATTTTTACGCGACTTTGTAGGTATAACAAAACGATGCACTTTCTGTTTAAACCTATTTTCGATATGTCTCACTGTTCTCGAGATATTCCACGGAATAGAAAATTTTGCATTTTCTTCAACGGGTGATTTCACCCCAAAGAATTACATTATGGCACCAACAAAAATAGGGTTGCGTTATGGATGAACTACTCTACTTGCACACCAATTTTTATAATTTTCTGAATTTCCGGGTTGCTGAACGTCCCTTGTAAGTAGTGCTGGCTATTGCGTATCGTTTGCATTAATAAATGGAATGGACAGTGAAATTGCTTTATCTTATCGATCGGGTTTAAACACGTGTACACTTCTATAGAGCGGCCGATTATAATCTGCACGCGGATGTACGTACAATTAGGTATTTTAAATTACGAATAAGGCTTTTGTGAAATGTGGGAATTGTGACAAGCTAAAAATGTAAACTCGCGGGAAAGTATCTGGCCGGTGTTATTATAAATCACTCGTACCGTGTTGGCTTCACGAATTATTTTCACGTTCTATCTGGTAAAAACAATTAGATAATATTTGCGCACAGATGTACAAGTCTTATCTTTTATCAACATGGGTCAGTATTGGCTTTCTACAAAAACAAACATTCCTTTGTTTGCTTTAGATACAATAACTTCAGCAACTAACAATAAGCTGGTGTACTAAAAGAGGATCCGGAGAGTTTACTTTACGATTAGGGGACTAAAACTATGTTGCTATACAAATAGATAAAACTGATTTTTGTAAATAAACTGTTCAATGGATTCCATCAGGAGACTAGAAAATGTTTTATGTCAATGCACACCGCATTGCCCAATGTAGACTTTTATCTTTTAAAACATCGACAAGTTTTTATTCATATCAGTGTATTAATCAATCTGTTCGTCACTGGATGTTTTTGTCCTGGAGAATTTCGAAATATTTTATCAAAGTGATTCTTCTCAAACATTAAATGAAGAAATCACAGATTGGTATATCTGAATTTTATCATTTAATTATCATATATCGCAGCATCGATCTGCATCTAAGATATCGTTTAGACTTTAACCACTCTACATCGATAATCTTCAGATAATGAAAATAAAATTCCAGCGGTATTAAGATTCCTTGTTGGATACTCTCTTACATCTTTAAAAACAATTTTCACATCTTTCTCATACATTATGTAAAAGCCAATTATTTAATATTAACGAAATTACCAAAGTACAGAAGCCAATAACAAAAATATTAAATTTATATGAATAAACCGTTGAAAACAATAAGCACTTGAGCGATTGTGCACGTTACGCCACAAATTTTATCTTATCGATATCTTCCTGAGCTAGTCAATAGCGTCAGCATTGGTATATTATGCAAATCGCGTTTAAATTCCAGCAATAAAATCGTGCGGCTCGTTGTACTTCACCCGTGGTTTCAAAACAAACCAAAGCGCATATCGCGTGATATGTAGAATAGGTAAATTGTTTCGAGAAGAGCATTGTGCTCCACGAGAATGTCCCATGTACTAGTTCAACTAACATATTGTACTTTTTCAATGGCAAAACGCGCCTCAATTTTAGAGGAGCTTGCTTTAATTTTTACAGTTGAATATTTAATAATTATTTTCATAAGATTTTTAATTTCATTAATATTTGTAATATCTCTATTATCTACAATTAGATTTATAATTATTTATAATATATATGAATATTATTATATATATATGAATTCATATATATATATATATTGAATAAATCTCTTACGCTTTTCTTTATTTACTTTTTTGAGGGGGAGTTAAAATTATATTTACAATTAATAATTTAAAATTGATAAAAAATATTATTTCCATTGTATATTTTAAAGATAATATATGTCTTACCTCACTCATTAACTATTTTTTGTAAATTAGATTATCTCAATAATTATTTAGATTTGAGTTATTAACAAACATGAAAAAAATAAAATTGTAAAATTTATCTTAATTCTTTATAGGAATATTCAATATATTTCCCTCCCGATCAAGTTGATAGAATAATGAAGTGATTGAAAAAAATATAATTTGATTTTTTGGGTAAAATTTTCTTTCTATTATGGAATAAATGTTAGTAGAACGTAAAATTATTCAAATTAAGATTGATATAATTAGCCCAATTACTCCCCATAATTTATCAGGAATTGCTCGTAAAATTGAGTAGTAATAGTCATAAAAATGATATCAATTTCTCGATGTAACATAAACACACAAGGAGAATGTGTTTCGAAAATAAACTGATCTATGCTTAAGTCTGTTTACGCCGTTGTTTACTCTGGAACGTACGCATAGGCTGGTGTGCGCGTCCTATTCGTCCTCAAAGCCACGAAAAACATCTATCTATGTGCTTTGTATGCATATGCATAGTTGAGCGTGAATCGTTTCCTGTGTACATACTGTTCCGTGTATCAAGGGTGTTTCGCATCGGTATTTACGCTGTTACACGAAACTATTCGCCCACGTGCACGGCCGCGTATCTTCGCTACACGACCCTGGACACGTTCTTGCAATTGCGTTTTTAGAAATAGTAGATAATATGTAACGTCGTGCACACGTGTGCGTCATAGATTATGTAAATTGTAAGTGATTAATGGGATGCTGCGCTGCGTACCCGCCGGTACAAATGTCACGCATTTTTTATTTCAATCAAACAATGTTTAATTAAACTATGCGCAAGCACGAGTATAGATAGCCGTCGGGAACGCGGTAAAAATACTGACGCGGAATAGAGCATGATTGATGGTTATTTCTGAAACAATTCATTATCCGGTGCAGTTTTAATTGATTTCGAGTTTATTTAATCTTTTAACCGAAAATATATTGAATGTATCGGTACCAAGTACAAGACCCGCGCAAAGCTGTCGGCTCGGTAATGTTTTCATATGAGTAACTAACTGATTCTTTTGTTACGAATATTTCTAAATCGCCAAGCTTAATAACAAAGAAACTTGATAAGGATGAAATGATTTCCTCATGTCTTGCACTTGAATCATTGTTCGACGCGATACAAAAATAGGAAGCAATAATTTTCATTTGCTCGACAACTGTAAGCCTTTTAATACCTAGCTACGTAGTGACGATAAATTAAATTGTATATATACGACTTTTTTTTACATTTACTGATATGGTACGATCATATTTAGTGATGTCATAGAGCGTTGTGTGGAAAGAGGTGGAGAAGCGGTGGCCATAGCGCATGTTATTATACGCAACTGCGTTCACAAATCGAAAGCAACGAAATTCGATTAAATATGTTTGATTTTATGAATCGAAGGAGTCATAATATTGAGCGTGAAAACGAATCCACAAACACATATGGTCGCGCGCTTTAATGCACACGTTTTATCACTCGTAGAATTCGTAGAATCTTTGTATTTCTCACATTTAAGTGTAATTTTATTCTGACGTATTTGGTTACAAGTTCTATATCACGAAAGCATCAGATTTCTGGTTGGCCATGGCAACTGTTTCATGTGGTGGAATGAGAATGCCAGATTTATTCACTCACTCTTTGCTGCATAACTATTTATAACACATTATGGAGAGAATGGCTGCATTATACAATTTATCTTAAGAATTGTCGTAATACTTTTAACACGAGTTCAGTTTATAAATGTTGCTTAGCAGCTAATTTTGTTTAGTCAATCAGGAAGAAGACAACAGTTGAGATAACATATTGCTGAAATGATGGACATTTCACTTCTGTGTAAATGGATAAATCATTATCAGAGTGAACAATTTTATGCAGCATGTACTTATTCATGCCAATATGTTTATTGTAGTTGGTTACATTGTGTTATGTAGATACATACGCTGCCACATTCTTACTCATAGAGAAAAACATTTGATAAGTGTTCTTGCAACTACTTCCAATTTGCTTATTCTAAGCTTGACCTACTTACAAGATTTATTTGTAAGATGACCAGCTTTATAGAAGCTCCACGAATAATTTTGAAGTATCGAAGGAGATAATGGCTACATTATATTGCAGCAGAGAATCAAAGGATAATAAACAAGTGTCCTTGCATGCATCATCTGATGCACGTAACCATACTTTAAACGAATACTTTTACCCGAGAAGCTTTGAGACTTGAAATTCTTGCAGACATTATATTGTTTAAACAGATCGAAAGAGTTCGCGCAACGAAGTTCACAGCTTGCCATTGTTTCTCAGTGGTGACAGTGCAGTAGCAATTGCCTTAACTGCATGCCAATTTGTAACATCATGATAAAGTGACACTTACTAGGGAAAGCAAATAAGATAATTACAGTTCGACTGCATTGATTGGAACGCTGGAACAATTTGCACGGGCATGCACGCGACGGATAGGAAACGTGGGGTATGCAGTATCAGGGAAGTCGTAAACGGGGACCGTAACATTGAAGAAAAAAACTAATTATTTAAGATACTCTATATCGGGCAGCGGTAATGGTAGTGGTAACAAAGGAGTTCACTCACCGAAGGGTAAGTCACAAAGAAGGCAACATGCAGCGATAGCACCAGCCGATGCACCACTAATCTTATCCAAGAGCAAGTGTGGAGCGTATTTCTTAAAGCATACCGCCACACCGACGTGGTAAATGCCGAGGAAGCCACAACCAGCGAACGATAAATTCATTTCGGAATCCTCTTACGCTATAATCGTCTCGCCTTGCCTCCTCTGTGTACGTACAGATTGCCAAGAATAATTGCACGATAGATTACGATGAAAAAAAAAAAGAATACTGATCCCCTTTTTTACGGCACTGTGAACATCACTCGCTAGGAACGCGCTCTCGACGACGTGTCTCGCGCGACGTTCAACTCTCAACTATCGGGTAGCCCCTTGCGGACATCAACAGTCTTCCGAAACTCTCAAGATTAATCTCGAGTATGATTGGAAAAAAAACATGTTACAAACAGCCGGAGATAACGCAGGTTCGATGACGCGCGGTTTGTAAATATACACTGGCCAGTTTATTGGAGGGCGAGGATGGTGTGGTGATAGCTCCGCCCACTCCAGTGTTCTTAAACTCATTTATTGTGTAATAGTCCCTCAGCCACACGTGTTTCTTTTCAAACGGGCGAACCTGTCGAAACGTTTGCCTTATCGTAGTGAAATACGTTTGACAGGACGCGTCGCGATAACATGGTAACAAAGTAAATAGAATTCTTGTTTCTGTTTATATATTGTCTGGCAACGTTGAAAATGACGCATAATATGGTTCGAAATCAAGTTTAGTTATTTTGATCTGCTAATCGTTTGGAATAACAGCGACATGATAAATTGGATATTTATTTCTTACTTATAATTACGCGATTTCGAAGAGTATTTTAAAAATCAAATGACAGCAAAGTTGTATTTAAATACGCGCTGATTTACTGTATGTAGTGATGGGCTACCAATAGGGGGCTAACTTTTACGGCGTGATGTCAACTTTCATGATGTCACGCGAACTTAGCTCCGGTACTATGCAATATCGATATTTAAATTAGGAGCGAAATTCAAACACGCTAATTGGTGGAATCATTCCTGGCTACGCAATTTAAAGATATTTTCCAATTCTGAGGGTACTTCGATTTTGAATGTTTTTTTTCGCAATTCGAGGCGTTGCTAACGAAATGAATTTAGAATTCTAAACAGGGTAATAGCCTTCGTGTCATAACTCGCGCGCTAAGCGCTACACGAGTCCCTTACCCCTAGGATTATCGGGAAACCACGTAACAGTAATTAAATTGACTTAATAGATTTGCATCTTTTGCATGCAACTAAATGTTAATGATATATCAAATTTTTAATTCCAACAATTGTCAACGTTTACTAAATATCAAACATACGGGACTTCGTATCGAACCATTTTTGAAACTCATACTTTAAAGAACATTCCAATGTCTAATTATACTATAAAAATCGATAGTGTTCTGTTTGTTAGTAATCGCAACAAACAAAAGTTGAGGTACGCAGTATAACAAACTCGAGGACACATAAGTATAAGTAATGTAGAGAAACATTTCAGATCATTGGTCATTGATTCAAACTTTACGTCAGTTTACGTAGGATTGGTCGATTTCGTAAATGACAGTTGGTTGTGCTTTAGCTGTCTTTTTTAGGTAATTCGAACTTATTTGTAATAATATTGTTTCATATAATCAACTACTGATTCCGCAAACATTGCATTTATGACGTTTGCGCGGTATAAGTTAATACTCGATGTTTACTAAATATTTAAAAACCAAGTCTAACCTCCAACAAACCATCTGCCGTATGTTTTTCAGACGTTGAGAAACTTGTATTTTGTACGAAAATTAATAAATCGTTATCTACTGAATTTTATAAATACGATTTAAAAATCAATGAGAAGTAGCACTTACATCTTGAGCGTGAATTTTAACCAATTTCATTTAAATATTTCAAACAAATTCTTCGATGAATTAATCTTTAAGAAGATAAGAGATGTTAAATAACATATGTATAATTGTTTAGGAAGGGAAAAGTGATGTGCATGAAACTTTAAATGTCACGTTGTATACGCGCAACTGTTTCCTTTGACAGGCTCTGATCTGACGTATAACCAACAAACGTATACATATGCGGGTTGAGGCGTAATTAATCATAAGTTACGATGGGTGAAAACGAACAACTGTCGCAAACGTTGCACGTGAATTGTGGGAATTCTAATGCCTCGAATAATGCACTTTTCCATGCTGTGTATATACCCGAAGATAATGTTGACACTTCAACGGAAAACAACGCGAAAGGTAAGAGTACGGGTGCACGAACGCTTTACATTTTTATGTATTCCATTCTTCTATTTATCTCATGACTGGTACTTGTTACAGAAAATATTCGAGTGTACCAGGACAAAGGAGAAGCGTTAAAAGTGATTAAAGAGTTTAAAACGGGCCGTCTGAAATCATTTAAGAAACGCTCGGAAGCCGAAGAGTACGCTAAAACTGGTTCCGAGAAAGCGAATTGCACGAACAGCACTTCGATACCTGCCGCGGTACCCGTAGTAGAAGAAAAATCAAGTAATTTCAAAACTCCGCGGTCACAAGAGCTTGTATGTTTTAGAAAATTAATCAAAGACGGAGAACTGTACGCGGTGAAAAGTACAGTGTGGGGGAATCCACGATATTTAATTGGTAGCGGAGATACGCCCGCAATTTTGCAAGTATGATATAGAATTTGTAATTATGCTTGAGGTGCTTTACAATGTTTGTCAAGTAGGTGCTATCGAGACTGGTCGTTTATTTATTACAGGAAGGGTGTCGTTACAATGCATTGCACATTGCAGTTAGGGCAGACAGACCAGATATGTGTGAGTTAATATTAAACACTGTTGGAAATGCAGATTTTATAAAGTTACTTTATGGCGATGAATGCAAGAGTTACGTGGATCGTGCACAGATTATGTTAGACTTATATTTGAATACACCTGATAAAGGACTGAATGAGACGCCGCTACATTTCGCAGTTAAATTTGGTTTGAAAAATGCGGTTCGAGTTCTTGTTTCATATCCATGTTGCATAAAAACATTGGCAAACAAATATAAACAGCTACCAATAGATGTACGTGACAAACTATTCACAGATCTGTTTTAAACGATACTATCGTGTACTTTATGAAATACTTTCAGCTAAATTCCTTATCACTTGTTCACAATTTATTGTGCTAGACTTTTTACGTTTCTACGACTAGCGTTTTTCTATTCTTTGTGGATCGTCCTGGTTTACTCACGTAATTGTGAACGTTACAGATAATATGTAGCAGGACATGTCAGGACGACGAGGAGTTAAAGAAAGAGATACGTTTGTTACTGGAAGATCAGTACTACGTGCCTGTATTGAGATCGGATGATACCACATTGCAACCTATTATCGGGGAACCCTTCTCTCCAACTAATCCGTTGGTATGTCAAAGTATTCTCATCTGTGTCTCATGAAATCTTATATATCTTATTTTTCTAGAATTTGAACACGAATCCAATAAGTCCACGTTTAGAAGTACGTGCATTCGCTGGACCAATGACAAAATCTCGTGCAGTAGAGTTTAGAAAGAAGTGGAAAACACCTCCACGTTTACGACTTACTCCAATTAAGAAACTTACAGAGGAGGAAGTTAACATCACGAACAATTCTACCGAGAACATAGCATTACGATTACAAGATGCAGAAAAAGGACTCGAACGAGTTGGACGGTATTTTCTACGATTAATTTCACCTTAAAACACATTTGTAATCATTATGGATTTCGAATATCTCTTTTATGTGAAACGAAATTTGAAAATTGGTGTATTATTTTTAGAGATTTAGCAGAAGCATATCAAGTATCGTGGAATGAATATTGGCCATTTTTGAACGACTTTGCAGACTTTCGTACTACGGAGGGTTTAATGAAACTCGAGAAATACTTGGAACATAGATTTCAAGACGAGGTTCTTCGTTACATTCAGGTAAGAAAATTTGACAATTAATATTTGCATAATCATTATACTTCTCCCGTAATTACTCGGTAGGAAACAATCGATACTACGATAAATTCAAAGCCGGAAATGAAAATGGTTGCCGAAATAGATTATTTATGTAGTAAGTTTCAATCGTGTTCGTTAGATAATACAGATACTCAGGATAAGAATGATGTAGGTAAGTATTGATCATCCCTTAGTGAGAATTTGTATTATAATACGCGGGGAAAGGTATTAACACGCAAGATCACGTTATCTTCTTTTTTTTTTTAGACGATTTAGAATTTTTTACGCCACCATCGTCGCCGAAATATATGACTGATAGTTCCGATGATGAAATGCAAATTGCGGAAGAAGGTTCTGCAACATTTCTTGAAGGGTAAAGTACAATAAATAATGAAACTACTGTTAAACGAATTTCCTATTTCTGTCGAACGCACATTTGTAATTATTATACGTGTCTGATCCGTTTAATTACGTCTAATTACACGTAAGTACTTAAACGTGTAATTATTTACAGGTCTGTGCCAACTAAGCTAGATTATGCTGTTCATAATGCAGTATCATCATTTATTAATTGCGCTACGTATCCAAACATTTATCGCTGGCAGCATGACATGCAGCTTTCTATAAAACGTGGCATCTTGCACAACAGGTAGTGTCACTTTTTGTCCAACAGTTGTAAGAAGTCCGATCCTTTTCTCGGAATAATGCAACATAAATTATGCTCGTCGTGAATCAAATATTATATTATTAATAGCCTAACCAATGGTTTATTATTTTCAGAAGTAACAACACGAGGTTAATAAAAAGGAAATTGATGATGACCTAGATATGTTAAATATCAAGGTGTTGAACAGTGTAAAAAACATAAAGCTGTATAAATTTTTTATATTACGCACAATAACTTTTATCTGATAAGTAGCTGTACAGTATACTTCGAAGTTTATCAAGTATACTAAAAACTATATATTTTCAGAAAGTTTTATATGTAATTAAAAAGTATAAAAACTCTATTGTTTTATAAATCAACACGTGTATTTGAATTCATTCGTATAAGGGTAAAGTTATTGTTTACTTCCACTCCAAACAGAATGATAATTATATTACATATTCAATTATTTCAATTTAATATTTCCGCAGATACTTGCTATTAATAATCTTTATTCACAATAATATTACATTCTTGTTTAGCAGATCACATACGACCTTTTTCCCAACGGTATGATTGTAATCTCCTGGTTCTTTAATTTAATACGTTTGATATTCTGTATATCTATATGTTCCGTACCAGGTTGTTAATTTAATCAAAGACTGACTGGAGCTGGTGGAGTTTGTTTCAATTGCAAAATAATGGAGCGCATGCGAGAAACGTCTTTGGAAGTGCGGGACGATTTGGGATTGAAATCGCAAAGCTTCGCGATACGTTCCCACTCGGTTCCCGGCTCCACTTCATCAGCTTCCGCGACGAACTGCTTTTCTGCGTTCCTATTGATAAAAATGCCATATTAATCACGATGCAGATACATGCGAAATTGAAACTGCGCGATGATTGTAAATTGTATGCATTAATGACATTGTAGTGTATATATTTAATACTCCTGTCTCTGTCTATTACATACGACACATATAACGATGCAAGATCTAACGTTTCAAACAATATCTATCGATAAAAACAAAGTTTTACACCTATTTCTTCTCTCCTACAAAAACTAACATTCATCAGATAGGAACTTTTATTTCTATAATAAACAGCTAATAAGAATATCTTTACACGATTCTTTCATCTTGTACAAACGCAATACGAAATTAGAAAAAAAGTCTAACGGTGTTTATGTTTGAAAATATAAATATATTGTAAATCTATAGTTTGTTGTGCGACGATCAGTTTGATATCTATTACGAATACACTTGCATTTGTGTTACACAGTATTACTATGATATGTGCGAAATTATAAAGTGCAGTTTCACATACAATATGATTAGGAACATTTCAAGTATAATTGCATCAAGCACGAAGTACATCTATTAAGTCATTACTACAAAGCAGCTGATGTACCAGAGAGTACCCGGTACTTTCGACATTGACAGCGAATGGCCTCGTAAATTGAATATAAGCAAGCTATGACACAGCAATGCAATTATACATGCAAAAAAAATATAGTATAACTTACTTGGCTGATTCCCTAAGAAGCAGAATGAAAATAATATAATCGTATGTAGTATATGATTTAAAATAATTCAATAAAGTATTTTATATACAACAAAACTTTTAATTGCATCTACAGATGCTGATTAAAAGTTACTATATTAGTAAAAAAGGAAAAAAAAATGCCAAGGATATTGCAAAAAACCAAACTGAATCGAATGACAATTGTAAATATTACCTGTTTGTAGTTTTTGTTTTACTAATAGCTTCTGCATGATGCTTATACCATTCTTCTAATTCTTTCTTCGCGGCCTCTCTCCACTCCTCCCTCTTCGTTTCTTCCTCTGCATCTAATCGGATTAGAGTCATTTGATATAAGCACCGATTTATATAGCGATTTACATCGCATCGATCAACAGAAGAATAAATACCTTTCTCTTCTAGCCTAGCTTTCTGTTCCTCTCTCCACTTCTTTATTTTCTCGGGTTCCTCTTTCGCAGGTTGAGGCTTAGATATAGTTTCTAAGAGGAATTTTTTTCTTAAATTCATATTCGCTCTACAGTAGATTAGAAACGATTCATTAAGAGTATAATGCAACACAGTGTACCTGTCGCTAGTGGCGGCTGTTCTTCATTAGACTGCCCGACCGCGTCTATTATTTCAAAACTACCTTCGGCGTCACCACCCGGGCCAACTTTAAAATTTCCAAAATTTGTGAGTAAAGATTAGATACTCTTTAAGCAGTTCAACATATATATTATCATTCCATGCAAGATTAGAACAACCGTTTACGTTTCGTGATATAATATCCTTGTATGAAGTTGTAAGATTATGTCTCTTATTTGTACACTTTGTATCAAGATTGTATAAAAAAATCTATTTTAACGCAGACACGAGAACCTTGATTACCATCTGTATTGGGTCCTGTTGTAGAAGCGGGCATGGAAACTGATAAGATTTCATCCTCGAGCCCCGCTAATTGATCTTGCTCTCTCGCTACGAATTCTGCCACTGGATCTACTTCCGAGTCGATGACAAAGTTGTCACCAAATGCATCCATATTGCTTAACAAGGACATCGAATGGATTAATAAACTCCAACATCATTTATTTAGCTTTTTTCAATATGGCAATGTAGTTTTAATATTTCATCTATGAACAGTATACGCGCAACACAGTCAATGCTCTTTAAACAGCTTGAAGTATTCAGAAGTCTCCAAAGAACTATAATACATAACATCGACTTGCACGAAAGTGGAGAAGCTTTAAGTAGCTTAAGTATGCATAACTCGGTTATTTGATTTCCAATTAATTACTTTTAGAAACAAATAAAAGCACTATAGCAATAAGACTTCTATTAAATTTAAACCGTTATACTACTACTTTATGCACTGTCATGTTTCTTGTAATATCGTGCTACTTCCAAATTGTATTTCTTCATATATCATATAGGCTGCAAATTTAGAAAGCAATAAACAACTCTGATTCATCGTGTTAATTAAAGTTAACCTAAAAGCATATATTTATTTAAAAATTAGTTGAACTCGAAGCGTCAAGAGCATTTGTAACAATGATGACGGGATGAAGAAACAATTTCGATTATTAGAAAGAAATTTTTTAAAACACTGAATCTGACGGTTGTACCTTGGTAACGTTTCGGAATGTGTAAACTTTTATCTTAGGAAACACCCCCAACTGTCTTACTCGAATTTCTGTGAAATATCAACTGTGAATTGTCAACGTCAATACTAGTTCGATGCTGTGACACACACATGCGCACAATTAAATTGTAGTAGATAAACAGTTAAACGATAGAACTCAGTGCTACCAACTTCTTACAATTGTTGCACGCGCATACGTATTCGCGAATTTTGAATATCTTATGCATCGGGAAAGCAGGTCATGATTGATGTATGCAACATCACGGATGAAGTATAGTAGTATAGGATAAGCCTACATCCGATGAAAATATTATATCACGCGCACAAATGAGATATGAGATTTTATATACACAATAAATTTTTGTCACACAAATCGGGAGCTTCAGAGATTAGAGACCCCTTACCATTTTCGTGTTGCATGCAACGTTATCGATTCGAAGTGGAATTCGATCGCAACAATTTGGACGCAGACGAGGTATAGGATAAACATTATTCATTTTGCGATTATACTCGTACTGAGAAATATTCGAAATGCAAGTATTAAGTACATTTAACTGTATTAGTATTATACATGAAATGCCATCTTTTTTTTATAAAAATATTTCAAGAATAGCTGCGATAGTTAAGAATAAAAGCTCCTGTATGTATTTTAGTATAATATATGACAAATTCTGTAACAGAAATTTATCCAAGTGATTGTAAACAGAAGTGCTATTTCACGCAGTGCGATCCATAAGGCATCTCTACATCGCTGCGCGAGTAGGTATGCTATAAATGTCATAACATAAATATTGTAAATAAATAACTGTACAAGAACTGTAAATACAGACGAATGTAATCATTTTGACACGCAGAAGTGTTTCCATCATAATAATGTGTATTTTCTAATACAATGTTAATAATAAATACAGTTATTACTCTTACACTTCCTATTATTATGACAGAGCACTGGCAACAAAATTTAGGCATCATGTACGTAGAGAAAATGTTCTGTTAACAATCGTCTAAAAAATACGTATAAAAATACAATTCCTAAATAACATAATTTAGAGCTTCATTCGTTAATATAATGACGGAGCTCTAAAAACAGTTATTAAAAAGTTTACCCACAACCTACAATAAGTATAGGCGATGGTGAAATGCAGGGAGTAAAGTCGATACGCTCGGCTAGGCAAAGCGTATCGTCCAAACATGCTAATAGAAATAACTCGTACATTTCATTTGCGAAACAATAGGTCAGTCTTGCCCCTAATCCCCTCCTTGTCTTAAAACGTGGGATTTATAGCGGGAGGTTCGTTATCTCCGAATATGTATAAATTTATAGACATTTCTTTGTTTTATGCCCAGATGCCAGCTAGATACTAGGCATTTTCTTCTTCGTCTTCAGAAGTCAGTGTTACGTGATCGATACGTCGCGGTAATAACAACGCCACGTGTCCATATCTAAAGAGAAACGTATATGTAACAACCCATTTAAAATCGCCCGAAGGAGACCTGCCAACTCGAATGCTACAAACGTTGAAACTTACTTGCTGCTTTTATATTTCTCTTGTATAGCCTGCTGTTGAATATTCAATGCGTTGCAGAAAGTTTTATTCAGGCAAATGATGCAATCTTTAAGATCTCTTAAACTATACCCGGTCGAGAGTTCTAACTCGTGCGGCCACATCTCTTCTAGTAGGGTGTGCCGTGCAAGTGCTACCGCAGATGCAGCCAAATGACTAGGCGAGAACTGCAGATATGGATCCCCCTCGAGCATTGACAATTCACACAAGTACTGTAAAATTTTGTATGAAAATCGAGACGCTATATTATGCCGATACATCCGCGCGTAAAAAAAGAAATTCCCCTCCTTACCATGGCTAAAAATTTGATCTTTTCTGAAAGATTGTTACTAATACAATATTCCATAAGAAATACGAGTGGTGTCGGAACAGTTAGGTCGAAAGACAGGACTCTCAAAATTAAATGCTCCATGCGCAGTACCTGCTTCTTGGTATACGTGTCGTCTGTGATATATACAAATTCTCCTACATCCGGTGGATAAATCTCTTCGTATTTACTATAAAAATAGAGACACATTAGCCTGCGGATCTTATAAAACTGCCATTAAGAGACTTACGCTGCGATGAACATAGCAGCTGTTCCAACGAGTTGTAATTTGGCTCGCACGACACTCATGTACGACAAAAAGCGATCTATATAGGAAACAGCTAAGTACAGTGTCTCGGTTTGTAACCGGTACTCTTCAGCTACCTCGACGAGCCAGTCCACTAATATCGACCTCATGGAGTATGTAATGTCAGGTTGTTTCTTCATGTACCCTGGTTTTGGTCGATGCTGTGCCTGAAAAGGAGCCTTAATTAAACCAACTGTAATCGCGGAAATCGATTACCTAAGGAGGAGGCGCAAAGTTAAACTGACGAACTCTGTGACAAATAGACGTTAAACGCATACCTCTGCAACACGTAAATAATTGTATATGTCAGCCCTATATTCGTCCACGTCGAAGAAATTCATTCTCATTTCTTTAATGGATTCTCGCCTCTTTTGAAGATCCTTCTTAGAGGAAGACAAGTAAGGGACAGATTTCTCCAAAGACATTGGACTGTCGTGCGAAAAAATTACATCATTCTGTTTCTTTTGAGTTATGTCTTGAACAGCATTGCAAAATGATAAATTCGAGACATTTATAGGATTCATTTCTAACCTTGGCTTCTCTCTCTCGAACTTAATATCCTGCTTCTCTTTCGTTTCTTTCTTGTCCCTTGTATCTCTAAGCGCGACGGAGGTTTCCTCCTCCAACTTGTCCTCGTAAATTTTAAACAGAACTTCCTCGTTCTCCCCATCGTAGGCCTTGTAAGGCTCGAATTGTGTGGGTAAAATTGCTTTTGTCTTCGGATACTTCTCATCCTGCTTGTAAATTTCCTACGGGAAGAGATGAAACGGATAGGATTATCTCATTGACAGGACACTGGATAATCCCTTGGCTTCTTTTCTCGAGATTGCAAGAAACTCGTGCAATTGTAGAAAGCATTCTTTCTCTCGAGCCTCGAGTTATTCGCTAGGTTTACCGAATTCACGAAAGTAAGGGGAGCGAGATTTCCAGGCGATAAAAAAAACGCGGCAGGGGAGATGGAAAGAAGCAATATACGTACTGTTTTCGGGTTTCGATTGTAATTATTATGAAGAACGCCCAGAACCGCGCGTTTCATCGGTTGCAGCGTTTGAGTTTGAAGGGGCAAGGTAATATTTTCTTTGCCGCGGCGAATTTCGGCGATACGATTTTCCTGGTCCTCGTGTACTCGAATCGTGGCCATTATTTGGGTTCGAATTTTCTGCCAATGTGCGTATATATAAATCCAGTGTTCTTTCGTTTCGAGTTGCGGTCCCTTCTTTTTTTTTTCAGCCACTACGCATGCCCTCTTCTCGTTAGAACGAAATGTATTTACCGTCCGTACATGGCAGACAAAATTTCGAGGCTCCAAGCAACCCAACAAACTTCAGTTGCCGTTTGATTTCAAACAAACGTAACTTCAACAGCTGGTGATACGTTAGAAGCGTTGCTCAAATAGACCAATGAGAGAAGCGTGTCTTTTATGAATCACGAATACGCCAATCAGCAAAATAACGTAATGATATGTGTTCTTAAAACTATCCCCGGTTAAGGCGGGTTTACAACGAAGACACACCTTACTCGATACAAAAGAGTCTTGTTGCTTCAGCGCAAAAAAAACTTATTATCCTTTACTTCTTTCTGATATTTTTGATTTTCCTCTCGTTGTATGAAAGAGTAAAATGTATGAAATTATTTGAAATACTATTTTTGTTTTATAGGCCGTATTACATGAAGCGTTAGTAACTGATTCCGCCGGAACCATTGCCAGATGTCATTGTAAGCATGGCTTGAGGCTTGAGGTCATCATTCGCGATCGTTTGCGGTCGTGTAAAAATTTCGAATAGTATTTGATAACTTGGAATTAGTAGTTCGTGGCAGTTAGCATAAGCTGTATTGATGTCGTGTGTTGGTTTCGTTCTAACACCAATTCGTAATGTTTTTGAGAGATCTGCGACAGCAATTAACACCGTGGTTCAGTTTTCAATAAGTGTTCAGTACGATAGTACTGACGAGTGCAAAGTTCCTGTCCACGGTAACATATTTCGCGACTAAACAGTGCGGCAATTTAGGGTCCTAACCTCGTAAGGAAGGTTCCGGATTTAGCGGCACATCACTGGCGCGGATTTGATTTAATAAAGTCTGCCTGGAAGCGTGAAAATGAGTCCCTTGAATCGAGGACCCCTGCTAGGTCCTAGACTCCCGCCTGCTGGTATACGGCCTCCTCCACTTCCGAGATTTGGAGGTAGACTTCCACCTCCAGGTTTGCCGCCAAGAATGCCACCGCTGCCTATGAGTCCAGTCTTTGGTCCCATGCGACAAAGATTACCACTTCCACCTCCGCCGATCGGGGTAAACAGGCCCAATGGAATATTACCACTGTTCGAGCCAAGAGTCAGAGGTATGGCGCCGATGGTTCCGCCGATGGGTTTACGAGGTATAAGACCTCGAGCACCTTTAATGAGACCTTGGGCCAGAAGAGGAATGCCGCATCAAATTTTACCGCACATGAGACCAAGATTTGCTGCAGGAAACAGCAACGCTAAAAGTAAAGCTACGCATAATGTCAAAAAGACTAAGAAACTTGAAGTAAGTATGAGAATTCATTGGATTAATCCGTTCGCTTCGTGGTTCGCATATATCGTGCATATGGAGTTAGATTTTTCTTGAAGGATTTACGTATTAATTTATTTAAGTATTGTATTTATGTTATGGAAATAATTTTGAAAATTATAGCTAATTATGATAAATTGTTGCAATTGTTCTTTTGTGTCTAAACGTGGATAATGTGGAGAAATGTTATTTAAATAAAATAAGAAATTGATTAAAACATTCTAATATTCTGGTTTAAAAGGAGTAAGATTGAAAAATTTTGAGATTTTTATCAATCTTGCGATTAAGAGGAATTATGATTGTCCAGGAATTGGAACTGAAGAAGCCATGGATGACTGACGAAATACGTAATGAAATACAAAAGAAAAATAAGCTCTATGCTAAGGCGAAGAAGAATAAAGATGCAAAAGAGTGGGAAGAATTCAAGGATTTACGGAACAAAGTAACAAGGATGATCAGAGATGCCAAGAATGATTATCTTGCGAAACATCCAGAACAGGTATCATTTTCGTTTAATTTTTACGTATACAATAAAAAATATAACGTTTTGTATTCTGGAACTAACAACTTTTTTTTGGCAAACTAACAACCATTTTTGCAAATATTATAAAAAGTGAGATTTCTACCATAGTATTGGAAAAGATATTAATGTAATTGTATATAGTATAGAGAACACTGGTAAATTAATACTAAATTTGCAATTCTGATCATTTCATTCGTTTGTTTGTAATAAAGTTTGAATTATTTTAGTCAATACAGTTATTAAGTTCTTTTATTATATCCATATACATGGTTTTAGTAAAAGAAGTAGACCACCCTGTATAAATAAGTGAAAATGTAATTATATATGTTTCTCATATGATTAATATCTTCTCCTTCAAATTTTCCGCTGTTTCTTAATGTTAAGGATTGTATTTGGTGTACCTCTATTTCTTTTAGCAACTTACAGTAAGTATAACAGAATGTTTTCTATAATCTAAGAATATTATAATACATTTATACTATAAAATTCTTCATAATACAAGGCTAGAGATCATGGTTATAATTTATAGTTATTAAGTAAGTAAACCACACGAATCAATTTTTTTGGTTTTCTTTCATTACTTATTTTGTCTAACAAAATTTTTGAACGTACTGTATATTTAGTTATGTTATGAAACCTTTTTTCTTTAATTCATCGTGTAAATATAATTGATATCGAGTACGTGGAAAATTCATTTCCAAGATTTTTGTGTTTCAAAATACAGCGGATTGCCAAGTCACCTTAATATTATTTATATTCGAAGGAAACATTATTTACACCGCTGTGTTTAATTACCACTATGTAATTAATGTCGCTTCATTCCAACCGTAGTTGACAAATTACTTTGATTACAGGGTGGTCAGAAAACCGATGATAAGAATACGGTTCTATCCGAGGGTGTTCAGAAAACTGAGAATGCGACTGAGCAATCAGAGCAAACGGAGCTAACGGAGGAGATGAAGCCTCCCAGCGAACAGGCACAGTCTTAAGCTTCAGGCTACACCTCCTATAAAGAATTGAACAGTTGAAATTACACAAGTATTCTGTTTTCAAACTTCAGAACGATTTCCATTCTCTATTTTAACATGCAGTATGTTGGAAATGATGCTCTTAAAGTGTCCGCCTCATTTCTAATTGCAAAATTTGTATTATCCGCTTTCAATCATTTGTAAGATACCATTATTTTGCAATATATCTCCACTCTTAGCATTTATGATATAAGTGCATGCTGTTAAACTATTACCATAAAATATTTTGAATAGATAGACATTAATATTTGAGTAGATACTCTCTTGTTTCTCGTAATACTTATATAAGAACAGTAAACTGTTTCTTTTCTCTCTCTGAATTCGACGGTACATCAATGTAAAATTTTGTATATTTCCCGTCTTATATACTTTCATGATAGTCGTATTAGATATCTATAATTTCCTTTCGTAAGTTATGTAAAGGCTGGCCTTCAATAGTTCTATCCTTTAAAGCTCCTCAATTGCTCTTTGGCCAATATACAGTGCTGCGAGCTATAACGTTGATTATTAAGAATTTTATAAAAGCAGATCTTCGGACCATTCTTTGGATTTGTTTGGTAAATAAGAGTCGAATGGTTTTTACATAGCTTGTGGCTCTGTATCAAAATATAACGATTAGTTGTAATTGTTTGTTATTGTATGTCTTAGTGTCGAGTACATCCTTATTGATTTCAGTAGTACATGACTGCCACGACACAAATTCAGGAGAAAATAAAATTGTAATTAAGGCTGCGTATTGTAAGAATAAATCGTATTTCTATAAGTTCTAAATCTGGTGTCTCCGATTACTCTACGAACCGCTATTACGTATATGCATCGAATAATCGTTCTGAAATGTGAAAATGATCTCTTTAAATTTTCTGTGTCAATTGACATTCATACAAAAGCTATCGTTTCCTTAAAAGGAATTTTTATCCATTATATATTCGTTGTACCGTAGAAGAAAGTGAACGCACTAGAGTTAATCAGTATTTTACGATAAGTAACTTTAACGAAACCACTTTAGTAGATAGATTATTTTATTCCGAGCAATCTTATAGCGAGGATTTCATACACGTTCTAAATTTCAGTACTATTGTACGCGGTACATATTTTTTTTAAGCAGTCAAACAAACTTCGCTCGGAATACTAGGAACACTAGGAATTTATTTAAGAAATGGACGGAAAATCTGCGCTTATAAGATTTTTATAGATTTGAAAAGTGAATTTCTGAATACCCTGGAAAGCATTTTAAAGTGTAATGTATGATCAACCATACCATGTAACAGCACAAGCAATTACTGCTTACACATGTATTTATATGTACACATACATATTTTTCCAAATACTAAACCGGTTTAGAAAATTCTGAAAAAATACTTCTGTACATCTGTAAATGATCGTACGAAATATTCTTGTAAACAATCACACAGAATATCAATGTGTATTTTTTAAGATATCTAAATTTGAAAACTATCGTACTTTGAGCAAAAGAAAAATTGTTTTAGAAACTGTGCTACTCTATAATTGTTAAGTAAATAATTACTGTACCATGTAACATCAATGAGAATTACAAAACTGTAAGGAATATTGAAAAGGTATGGAACAGAGCTCTGTGAAAATCGATGAAGCTTCAAGTGTTACCATTTTCAAATAACGATTGCACGCTAAGAAGTATTTTTTATATTGAATTTTAGTGTAAGTGATGTATAAGAATTATTACAAGTAACAATTTTTAGGCTCATCTTTATACGAACGACGAGGAGCCGTATGATCGAAGAGATGAAAGTTGCATCAGTTCAGGGGACGAGGCATATTATTGTGAAATATGTGACCGAGACTTTCCATCTCAAAATGCTCTTTCCGAACATAAGAAAGAGCATAAATCGTGTGGTATCGATGGATGCACCTTTTCTGCTCACCCACTGCTCCTCCAGAAACACATCACTATGCAGCACAGTAGTGGTTTGTATCAGAAAATAAAAACTGGATCAACTCCAGAGGACATTGAGAAATGGTTAACGGAGCGAAAAAAGTACAATTGTTATAACATCAACATTTAAAGACATGTAGAGAATGTAGAGATACTAATAATCCTTTAATTCGTTTAATGTTTCAGGAGATATCCCACAAAGGCTAATATCGATTTGAGAAGGGCAGAAGAAATGGAGAAGGTGCAAAGAGGAGAAGTAATTAAGCGGGAGCATAATGTTATTACTAAGCAGAGGAAAAAGAAGGTATTACGGTCACACAATCGGAAACGAGCAACGCGCAAACAACCTGTGCAAACTGACACTATACAACAGAAGGACGAGTACAGAGGCCTGCGAGAGTTTCCTGGAACATGTGAGGATTTAATCCTTATACTATTCTGTCCGTTGTTTAAGTACGTTTATTATACAACCGAATCTTCCAGTAAGTTTAAGAAAATTAGATTCGGAAGAGGAAGACAAGCCTGATGACAAACTTATTGAAAATGTGCAGGAGGAAAGTATTAATTATATTTCTGACGAAGAGGAAGTACTAGTTACACTGCCAGCACCTAAAATAATTACTCCTGCCTGTGTACTTAATTTAGTAGCCAATTATGAGAGCGCTTCTGGAGAAAGTGAGTCTGAGCGTTTATCAATAGATTTATAATGAAAAGTCTATGGTATTGTGCTTGTATTATGTTTCGTGTATTCACGATAATATTATTTATAGGCGATGATGGTCCGGAAGAAGTACCAATCAAGAAAATAAAAGTGGAGGATGCGATAACAACAAAGGGAAATGATATGAAAAAGGAAGCGATAGGTGATAATAAGGTTGTTGGTAAAACACATTTGAATAGAAATGTGCAGAGAAATTCGAAGCAACAGTCATCAGCGAGTTCAAGTCCTGCGAGTACAAACTCCAAATGTAGAAATAAACAAAACGCCGAATCGGATAGGCATCCAAGGAACAAAGGGCCAAACGCGACAGCTACAAACTACAAACAATCACACAGGTCAGAATTATTACGGAGGCTGCTTTCGCGATCTATACAACACGAAAGAAATTTAATTTGCCAATGTGTAAAGCATATAGTGGATAATAATTTCTTCGATTAAGGATGAATAAATTAATGTAGGAATATTTTTTTTTGTAAATTTAAGGAAATTTAGAAAAATGTTTAAGACGTTGTCCAGAACAATAAATACTTAGAAACGTCGTAATTATTTATTCGTCATTTATTTTCTTGGTGTCTAGGATTAGTTTACATCGATCACGTTTTATGAGGATGTCTTTTTCTTTTCTTGGTGTGCTTCTTTTGAATTTCTAAAGCACTATGATCTTCCGATGTTCTCTTTTCATTATTTTTTATAGATATTAGATTTTTACTCTTCTTCCCAGAAAGGGCATCGTCCCAGGCAGCTTCCGAGCCCTTGATAGCGTATTGCTCCAAATTTTCCTTCTTCAACTTTTGTAATTCAGCAGTTTGTTTTGATTTTAATTCCTAAGCAAGTTATATTAAGGGTAAAGTAAGAAGCAGTTGTATATAATATTTTGCACGTTTACGATATAATAAATGGGATACTGAACCTTAGCTGCAGTTTCAAGTTCATCGTGCAAACTTTGTCCGCCGAGAGGATCTAGTTTTATATTTTCATTATTTGATTCTATTTTCATCATAGTACTTTCAACGAAGTTCTCTGCCACTCCGTTAAGATACTGCACAAATTTGCGCATAATACGATTAAACAGACCGAGCAATTGCGATGACGGTAAATCCAGCTCTTCTGCTAATTTATCAACGGTTTTGTGCTGTAGACCTAATCCTAGCAAAATGGCCTGGAAATAAGGATCGAGTTTAAATCGAGTGATTTTAACACCATTAATTTCACTATAAAGTACAAAAATATGTTACCGATTGTGCTGGTGACAAATGCGTATCGCCCATCATATTTAAAAAATACAAACGCGCTAACGATGGCAACAGATCCATTATTAAATGATAATCTGCCATGTTGTTACTGTACATAGCTAAACGTTTCAGATCGTAAGATGTAAAGTATGCATCCAGCGTATGTTTCGTCAGTGCTGAAAAGAACGCAACTATTACATTAAGCAAAGCACTTGAGTTGTACACGTTAAAGAAAGCGTGTAGCCAAGTGCATACTAACTAGTAGTCTCCGGTGTAATCGTTTTGTTGATCAATATACCCAAAGCCAACGAAGACGAATACGTATTAAACGCGAACGAAAGTAGAGACACGAATCGTCGTCGGAAATCACTCCAATATTCCTGTAGCCATCTAACATCCTCCTGCTCAGAATTTATTTTGTACAACATTATGCACGAGTGTTCGCCCGTTATGTCATTTGCTGTTTGCCTGGCGAATAAAGGGGAAATATTTTTTTAGCCTGCAACATTACTATTAAGCAACTATACGAACCTTAAGTACACAGGTAGAAAATTGGCACGCTTCCAGAATTTCAGGAGTTGTTCGGTGATACCAAAAGATACGCCGATATAATCCAAACTTTCCGGGTGCCTTTCGCTTAATTTTAAAAGCAGTGGCGGAAGGGAGGCTCGAGGTTCTGAAACCACGTGAAATATGATATTTACGCAATAAATTCGAATGGTTCATGCGTGATGCGATTAATGAATTACCAATCCTCTCTTCTAGTAAGTTAACTTCTTCATCCCGAATTTTCGAGATTTCCGTCACGACTTCTTCTTGCGGCGCCTCGCTAACGTTAAGTATTTTCATTTCATAGTATTGTTTCAGCAGCTCTAATGCTCGGCTGCCGTATCCCATCTGCAACGAGAACATTTGTCAGATACGAGTAGCTTCTCTTAACGATAACGACTATATTTAATAATAATAATATTTACCCCGTGGTAATCAGGGTGCGTTGCGATACGGACGACGCGTGCTCCCGCTAAAGCTGGAAAATCTTGATCTTGATATTGCTGCGCGACAGTCCACGGTATAAGATCGCCGGCAGCTCTGCGCCCACGAACGAGTCCATCGTTTATGGTGCGTTTGCTTACTTCACCCTCTAAGCAAATCTACGGATTATAAAAGTATTAGAAGGTGCTTAAGTTACTCAGGTTTACGTCGCGCGTGCTTACTTGAATGACCACTAATATTTCGGGCAACGTTTTTCTGCTCGAATCCACCGGACCTAGAAGGCAAAACAGATGATGAGCTGGTGCATCAGACATCATTTGCAAATCATTTGGACTGTTCTGAAACATTGTCGAGATTTAGTACTTGCTCCTCGAGTCACGAAGGAACGCGTGAGAATATTCACCTTGTAATGCGAAGCGACATACAGTGCGACCAGTCTTTGTAAAAATAATTCGGACGCTTTATGATAGGAGAAAAGCGTGTCTCTGTGAATAAAGAGAAAGGGGTAATGCGAGGTAAAATATTCATATTTAATATGAACGAATTAAATACCTATTAATGTAATATAATTGACACATGTCGGGCGGTGGGCATCCGGATAACATAGGCGCGTTTGTTGTAGCATTCAAGCATAATAAATCGCAGAGCCATTGCTCGATGGAGTCTCCCGGCTTGTATCGAATGGATTCTTCAAGAGTTAGTTCGTTCAACTGTCTTCCAATAACGATCTTTTCATTCTGCTGTTTGTCAGATTTCTCGTGACTGTTTGAACCAGCAGTTTGACTTCTTAATTGTTGTAGCAGCTTTAATGATAAAGATCGACCGGTTCCTTCGTATCTATCGAAAGATAAGCGTAAATTGTACAAGCAGCAAAATTATTGAATTATCGAAGGCAATCGACGTACAAAAATATATTCTTACCCATTGATAGTTGATGCAAGGAATATTAAATAAGGACCAAGCATAGCTTTCACGTAAGGTAGGGGTATCGCAGCAGCTTCATCTATTACAAGTAATTCAGCTTGATTTAACTTGTGTGCGTCAGTAGGATGAATATACTAAAAAGGAATCGTTGATTTCTTTTTACTGATACTCGTATGTGGATATTCTAATGAATATTCAAATTACCGTACCTGAACCGTTTGTCTGTGATCTCGAAAGACATTAACACGAACGGTGGCCTTATTAAACTCGGGATTTGTAGATTGTACCAGTCCGTAATCAAGATGCTCTTGATATCCCAGTGCATCGAAACCTGAAAATCATGTAAGAAATTAATATATCGAAACGTGACGTCTCGTTATGAAATTCACCTTTAAACACGAACTCAAACAGGGTGTTTAAATTCTCTGGACTTGGACTCGAAATGTAAATATTTGAATAGCCGAACGTTATGGCACCGGCAATGGCCAAACCTAAAGCCGCAGATTTTCCACGTCCTCTAGCAGCAGTCAATGAAACAGTAGACCTTAACGTCTTCTCTGATATACATTCGATGAACTTAAGTAACGCTTTTGCCTGAAAGTGGTATTTAGTGGCAAGAGTTTAGTACTAGACATACAATATCGTTAGCTCTATACATTTTATGTAACGAACCTGATCAATCGTCTTGCAACAATTAACAAGAGAAGAAATAGGCTGCGTGTCTTGCAAACTCTCTTTTAATGCATTCAATTCTGGTTGTTCCTCGGAGGAAGGCAATTTCTGTACAGCTTCCACTTTCAAATTGTGCGACGATAAAGGTAATACATTTAACTGATCATCGACAACTAGGCATCTTTTACAAGAAGCAAGAGACAGTAAGAATCTTTCATTAAACCGGCCAACGACATTCTGAAAACAGATCAAATAATTATACAGGCTACACAAAATCTTTAAATAGAAATTAATAACATACTTGATGCGCTTCCGTCCGGAGCCTTTGGTGAACATCCATATTCATAGTGTACAGTTGCTTAAGTGAATTTACAGACTGCAAAAGGAACACGATAATACCTCCTCCTTCGACGGTTTCAATAGTACGCGCTAACAAATTAGGTGTAATTGCTTCGAAGTCCTGGGAAAAGGTGATTCCGTATTAAACCGAGTGCTTTATCCAACTGTATTAAATAAGGAAATTGGATGTCTCACTTGTAAGATACACATGCCGTACGTGTTTCCCAGTATCTTATGGGTCTCGTGATAATAACAATAGCGTATATTAGTAGACACGACGAACAATTCAAACGGGTCGTCTTCGTTAACATCTAATTTCCCAGACTTAAGTTTCCTTTGCAAAGACTTCATTCGTTTCTTTCTGTGGCTAGTAAATCCCAATTCTTTTTTGTAACACCACAGCACAGAAGGTCTAGCTTTTATGACGGTCTTTGACAACATATGATGAAGTAGAACAACCTGAGAAGAAAACACAATCATGTCAAAACAGTCCTGACCCATATATGGGTCAGAGAGGTGTGAACGTGCTGTCTCAGGCCAACATGCTTCTGACCCAGCTGATTCCTACTTACTTGGTCCCTTGCTTTTTCGCCGATAACGATGAACATTGTCCTGTGTCCCACGGTAACACCATTTTCGATTAAAGTGCGTATACGGTTGTCTATCTTCTTACGCACCATCTTTCAAACGAAACGAACGAAATTCTTTTCTCCTTAACCTACAATACTAAAATCGTGTATACCGCGTGTAAATATGTACACCAGTGTATACTATACAGTGGTGTTTAGCTTGTAGCGCGAGCATGCTCCGTTGCAAATGTTGCAATCGTAATTTTAAAGCTGATTTACATTATGCGACAAAATATCATTGTATAGCGTAGTATACGAAATTTTTGTTAAACATTTTCTATTATTGTGATTCGAACAATTAAGGACGAATTCCACTTACGCCCAAATCGCCCGTGATTTTCATTAAGGTAGGTTTTTCATAGTCGATTTTCTCGAAAATAAAGTGTAATATCAAAAAGTTTTATTCTTTTTTTCTCGATTTATTTAATTATCATGATTCGAAAAGAAACAGTAACTTTCTTTGGTATCGCGCTTCATTTACGAGAATATCGACTTCGAAATTCTTGACGTTGCATCCAGTCGCGTATAGGAAAACCTACCATAATGAAAATCAAGGACGTTGCGGGAAATTTGGGCCTAAGTGGATATTCGCCCTGAATAAGCATCACGATAAATAATTGACAGTTTGTGTAACAATTTAATACCAATACAATAGAAGAGCACGTAAAACGAAATGAGCTCAATGGAGAAAGGTAGAGATACATGTTTAATAATGGATTATATCTCAAAATCTTGTACTCTGTACGTGGCTGAGGAGATGGCACGCGGCTCCGATTGGTTATATCCCGAAAGTCCCCAAAGTATTGCCCGTTATTGGTCGACGCGAAAACATCGACGAATCGGAACACGCAACATCGCCAGATAAAATCACCCCCCTTGCCCCTGTGCCGCCGCGGAGGCCATCATCTCAGCCGCGTACCAGCTTGCATATATGTATAACATCGCCGATGTGTATTTTTGTGTTGACATAAAGGAAAGGCATTGTTTTCGTATGATCTGATACATTGTTATTCGCCATATAGATATTTATTTCTTTTATTTTCATGAAGAATGCAAGAAGAATGATTGCAACCTTGCGACGGTATTTTGAAACGTAACCTTCATGCCGGTCTTGAATAGAATGGATGTATGTGAGACACACATATTGATTTTTTGCCCCAATTTCACGGTTTTATGAAAAAAAAATGACAGCTTTACAAAACAATTTTTCTAGAAATTGTATCTTATATAATATGAATATCAAAGGACATCATTACAATGCTTATCTGCCAAATTTTTAAATGATAAGAACTGCAATTACCTCTTATCTTCCTCATTCGTCAGAAATGTTGTGTTTGCTCTTCGATTCTACTGTCTCGTGCACTTGTTAAGGTATAGTATCGTACAGATTAAATTTCTTTTCAAATTATTGTTAAATCACTATTTAAATTGGAATATCAAGATGTAAGTAACTAATTAAATGTTCTTTTCTTTTTTACATATATAGAACATTTGATCGATGAAAATTTAAATTAAAAATGGGTGGAAGGATACCTTGGAGGTTTGCTCCTTTCAAGCTAAAGGTCCCTGCAATTATAGCTTTCGGTAATCCTCTGTTGGATGTTTACGTATTTTTGAAAAACAAGGACGTCTTGAAGAAATATGATCTTATGGAGGACGGAGAAATGGAGCTCCCCAATGAAAAGATACAGGAGTTACTGGCAGTTATAGCGCTAGAGTTAATAAGTATATTTGTTAATGATTGTTATATGTTTACGCTGTACATATTTTATACAAGCATCTGCCTTCTGCCTATTGCTATCGCTTTCGAGTGTCTACGAAGTTGTACTTCTAAAGTATAAAAGATAACGTATAAAAGATAAACAGTGGAAACATGGTTCATTTTAATATTATTGTTACAAATACTCCACGTCATCATTGTTCACTTGGAATGAACATCGAATGTTACGAATGCTGCTAATTCTTGTGTATTAAATAGTGTCGAACAAAAAGTTAACGCTGGTGGATCGGCCCAAAATTCTATGCGAATTTTGGAATGGCTCTTTAAAAGCACTTTCAAGGGTCCATGTACTATGTACTGCGGAGGTATCGGAAATGACCTGAGAGGAGTAATGTTAGAGAATTTAGTTCGATCAGCAAGTGTGGATGTCAGGTTCGGAAATGTCTTAACACCTTTTCGCCCGATTTCTATCTTCTTATAACGTATTTCTATAAGCGTACGATTCTTTTCTAGATACGCGCTCCATCCATCTCTACCTACTGGCCAGTGCATAGCATTGATAAACGGATCGTCTCGCAGTCTGATCGCAAATATCGGTGCCGCCGGTGTATACACCTTAGATGATCTTGAGAAAAGCAATTTGCCATTGGACACAGTAAAGATAATTTATATAGAAGGATTTTTCATAACGCACAGTCTTCCCGTAGCCAAGGAACTTGTTAGGCAGGCGGAGGAAAAAAATATAATTATAGTCTTTAATCTCAGTGCACTATATATATTTAAAGTATATACATACTGTGATCTTCTTTAATTAATCGGTGTACTAGTCCATGCGCTCAACGTTAATAATACGACCGTGTTAATTTTTGCAGAATTATCATGCAGCGATTTGCGAAATGATTGGACACGCAAAGATTGTTTTCGGCAATGCAAGGCAAATGGAAGCTTTGGCTCAATCACTAGACATTAAATACGACGATGTAACTGATATACCATTCCTACTGAATAGCCTGAAAAGAATTGCAGTTAATGTTTCCAAAGCGACCAATGAAGATTGGCTGCGCCATGGCGGAATATTTGTTATGAGCCAAGGCGAATCTGCTCCCGCAATTACCGTTTGGGGAGAAGGTCAATCCGTTCAGGTACGTCAAGAAAGACCGATCTAATAAGCTGAAGAGTCGAATTAAAAGGTGTATTGTATCCTACTTAGGTAGAACCGATTAAACCGGAGGGTCCCGTTGTAGACACAACAGGGGCCGGAGATGCTCTGGTAGCTGGCTTCTTGGCAGGTGTTTTAATTCAATGGGAACCACGAGATTGCCTAGAATATGGTTGTAAAGTAGCATCTTTTATGGTGACGCAACTCGGCGTTACCCTGCCAGCCGATGTACCACCAGATTTAATTCCCGAATAAGGAGAGTTTAGTATTTAGAGAGTAATTTCTTGTTACCTGACGCTTATTTACCAGATGTAAAATTCTACGGATAAGTTTTATTCAGAGTTCTATTAGAAAGAGAGTCATTGTGGTAATGTTTCGTGTCTCCATTTACATACATCCGTATTAGAGACTTACGTGCTCGGTAATTATGCGACTGTTGTGGAGACACCTTTAATTTATTCACTGTGTTAATACGTCAATATTAGATTTATATAATCTATGGATAATAATTATTGTATTTTTGTGACGAAAGTAATAATATATATATATATATTTATGGTATAGAATTTCTATTAAGCTTGAGTAACCAAACATAAGTCAGACGCTGCAATAGAATTTAAATAACTGCGTTAAGTATATCCTAAAAAGTATAAGATTATGATATATTTTAATGAGAACAAAAAGAAACAAAGTTTTAGGATCCCTTTCAATGTGTATATAGGGGCGAATTCTACTTACGTCGAAATCGCCCGCGATATGTAATGAAAGTTACGGGCGATTTAGGCGTAAGTGGAATTCGCCTTATGTAGCATACTGTTGTATATGCAAATAGATCGGATTTTATTGTAAAATATGGATATTGAAGAATGCCACGCATGTGTACAAATGTACTTTAATTGTATAATACAAAAACTGTCGTATAAATATAAGTATTTTCGCAAAAGAAATTTTAGTTATAGTACTGTCCTTGTAGCCGTCACATTTTTATTATAACAGACGATAAAAACGAATTAGAAGACTATAAGTAATTTTATTCTATGTAGAAATTCAGAAAACTTAATAATGGTGTGCGTGCAAGATTAATGCAATAATTGGTTCTAGTCATGAGTAAATATATAAAAGAAAATTGAAGGCTGGAACAGACACGTCCAGTAATTTAGTCGAGTAGAGAGTGATTTAGTAATTTACCATTGTTTTACTAAGCTACTCGACTAAATTTTAGTGTCCACACACGAAAAATTACTAAATTATTTGCTACTCGACTAAGCTACTGGACGTGTATATTGTTTATTTATTATTGAAAACATTTACGTAAGTGTAAACATCCTTCGTCGTAGTGGAGGGGGAATGCCTACCTTGGCCTCGATTGGTTAACGTCACGGCGTCATCACGCGCATGCGTGGCGTATTCCCCCTCCACTATGATCCTGGGTCACCTGGGTGACAGGGAAATTCCTGGCATCTCTGCTTTCAGCAGGTGCTTTCATGAATAAAGTGGGAGAATAGTTTATTTTTTTATACGTGATAGCTCCGATTGAAACTTTGTGAATTTCGGCGATGTCTACGGTAAGGATTTTAACGACTTGCGCGTGTAAAAGGTTTTTTCATTAAATTCTGTAAGTTTACTTGTATAGTTCGGCTTAAATCGCGCGATGTTTACAAAAATATCATTTGACACATACCCTAACCTCGACGTCTTATCAAAATAACAAAACTACAGATGTTTCAAGCGTGCTATTTGTAAAATTCAAAGGGCAATGATGATTGGATGTGATAATAGATTATACTTATTGGATGCGATTAATAGATTTTACTGCACGATTTTTAAAACTTTAAAAAATATGTGTCTATGTTTTATAAAATTTTGATACACAGCAAAGTTAAATGTATAGTCTTCAACATTTGTTATTAAGTCGTAGTGATAGATTCTTCTTGCCTTTGAACGTTGTTACTTAATGTATATAATAACATATATAATACTGTTAAAATATATTTCTTGGTTAGAGACCGGACGATCACAGGCGGAAATGGAACAGAGAAGAATACGAGAGGATAGCTCTTCAGCGTCTCCAGGATGAGATTGCTGAAGAGGAATTGGGGATTCCCAAACAACCAGCTGTGAAAAGAGAGTTGCTCAAACAAAGAGATTATAAAGTCGATCTGGAATCTAAGCTAGGAAAAAGTGTTGTCATTAACAAAAACACACCATCTTCTCAAACTGGAGGGTAAATAACTCGTAGAAACACTTTTACATAACAGGGAAAACATATGAGTTACTATAATATATATATATCATATTTCCAGATACTATTGCAATGTCTGCGATTGCGTCGTGAAGGATTCGATTAATTTCTTAGACCATATCAATGGAACAAAACGTAAGGGAGTCTGCTCTGTGGCTTCTTCGTCTTATGCCAAATAATATCTTAACAATACTAATTAACGTCATATCGCGTTACTCTTTCAGATCAGCGTAATTTGGGCATGTCCATGAAGATCGAACGATCTACATTGGAACAAGTTAAAGCCCGCTTTGCAATGAATAAGAAGAAGTTGGAAGAGAAGAAGAAAGATTATGATTTGGAACAAAGAGTAAAAGAATTAAAGGAAGAGGTATGTGTCCTCCTGCACGTATATATCTTTTGCTTACACTATTCATTATTTCACCTCTTTAATAAAGTGATCTCCATGATCCACAGGAGGAGAAAATTAAGGAATACAGGAAAGAAAAGCGAAAAGATAAGAAAAGAAAAATTGAAGAAGTGAACGACGACAATGGGGGACCGTCCGATGAAATGGCAGCAGTAATGGGTTTCTCAGGCTTTGGCTCCAAGAAGAAGTGACAGTGAAATGTTCTTGGATCGTGTATGGAAAAATGCCTTCTGAAGATGCATCTTCAGATAAGACTATGGTGTCACAGGTTCTTTGTAAATGCTTTAATTTAACAGTTAACATTGAACAGTACAAGATCAGGGACGAATAAGACTGATCTTAGAATAAAAGAATCTAATCTTTGATATCCATATTTAAGTTTCCAGCATATTCAACCGTTTAATTTATTCCCTCCTTGTATGATCAATGTTTAATATGTACAGGTACTTTTTATCTGTACTCAATACAGCGCTCAGTAATGTATCTAAATCCATCTAACGAACAGTGATTAATTCGTTGAATATAACGAAAGTATGTTGATATACTAAATAAAAGTTAATGTAAAGCAACAATGTACACGAGGTAACTTAAGATTTATAACAATTCTAAACCTTCAGCTTTATATAATGTATTTACATTTTCTCTGGACACTAAACATTATTTAAATAATGTCCTGTGACGTTGTCAATGAAAGTATAAGATTTTCTACATAAACAATTTACGCAAAGAAGCTATTGTATTCTTGTGTATCTTTAAATTTCGTGCAATCTGCATGTGGCATATCTTATTTAAAATAGTTGCGCGTACTTTCAAATAATTCAATTGTATTCGGGCGAAAAGCGGTAGTAGCGCGATGCTTCTTTCTGCGTCACGAACTCGCGAGCGTAAAAACGTGAAAGTGGGGATGCTCTCCTTCCAAAATCAAACTAGCCCGTTACGAAGGTGCGCGGGGGTCTCGCGATCTCGCGAGGCAGCGAGTCGCGGCGTTGATAAGAGGCGCGATAGAGCGCGTCGGCAAGTAAAAGTCCATTTTGTCTCTGCTCCCGTTATCCTGGCAGAAGTAAAAGTAAAGTCTCTCCGGTTAAAACCGATAAAAACGCAATTCCAAATTTTAATTGAAACGAAAGCGGCGCTCGCGTCCGCCGCGCGAGGCTGTATTGTAATCGTTTCAACGACTTTCTCTCTTGCGTCTGCGATCCGTTTTTCCTCATCGTGCCCTGGCAGAAAAAAAGGAGGACAAAATCCAGAGGAGAGTTCCACGAGGCGCGTGAGCGTGCACGCGAGTAGAGGCGCGCGCGTACTCTCTCTTTCTTTCCGTAGCCGAGGAGAGAATGGATCGAGGAAGATTGAAACGAAGCGTGCACGCTCCTCCTACCTAGGTACCTAAGCACGGGGACCGTTTACTTAGTTCATCTTAGCACCGTAGCCCGGCATAGTCGACACTCGTGGACGCTCCGTGGCCCCACGAGTGCCGCCATTTCCCCGAGGGTTAACCATTCGTAAACCAGGAATCGGAAGCCGCGGAGGTGGTCCCCTCCGCGAGCCAGTTTGCACGTGAACCTTCGACTGCATAGCCGCGTGCACGTGCGCCCTCGGTGCGCGTTCATTTGACATTTCGTTTCCGCTTCTTTCCCACCTTCCGGTACATCGCGCCCGAATGTGCACGCAACAGTGGCAACCTCGTCGCGCTTAGAATCGGGTAAGCCTGCTGTAATAAAGTTTCCGAGCGAGAGAATCGTAGTCGAGAACTTACGAGCAATTTGTGGGATTCTGGATGTTCGTAACCTACGCAAAGCTCGAGAAACATGTGACATTGGGCGTCGAGTGATCCTGGCGGGAATTCGCTGTGACAGGAAGTCGATGGACTCCGGCAAACGAAAGTCAACGTTTTCATGGTACATTCCGTAAACAACAGTGGGCTGTCAGTACGTCGCGTAGAAGAGCAACGAAGCCGATTCAACGATGCCGCGAACCCTTCAACCTATCCAGGAATGTAACTCTGGCAAGTCGAGTGAGTTTGCTGCGTTTTATTAAATAACTCGTACGCTAGAATTTCACGTAATGCAGTAGATATATTGGTTATACAGAGGGTCATCGTGGAAACATTAAATTCACTTTGCGATCATCCATTTTAGGTTCTAACTATCGACATAGAAACTATAAAGACGGTAAACACGAAGTGTAATTCTTAGATTAGATTAGATCTGCCAAAATTTGTTTCGTAAGTGATTTCAAGCTTCGAAGTTTATATTCATGAATGCATCACTAATGTCAGAAACTTTCCTTCGGAGGAATGTCGGCGACCTTGAAAAGAAACTTCCTCGAGCCATATGCGTTCTTGCAATGGAAAATAATGATTAGGGTTCTGATTTTGGTAGGGCACCCTCCGTATAACCTAATATTTTAACTATAACATTAACATACACTGTAGAGAACCGCCACGAAATCAGAATACTTGGCGTAATTACAAGATAAAGAGAATCCAATCTATTAATGACTTTATTAAGGATTCCCTAGAACGCGTTTAATCAGATCACCGCGTGAATCCGTTTTTGCACGTTACACGTATATACGTTGAGCGAAGCACGGTTTCTTGTTCTGAAACGACGCGCACTTTCCCTTTTCTTTTCCGCGGAAGTGAAAATGATCGGCCTGGAGTGAATTCTATCCATTATACGGCGTCTGCTCGCCGCTCTTCTCTCCAACTCTTGTTTTCAGAGTTTCTGCTCACTCGTGCGGGATCGATCGGCTTTATCGGGACCGATCTACCGAGACGCTCGATCGTTACTCTTCGCCTCCGATACGTGGATCTCTCGCGTAAATTTAGTCGAATCGCGTCGGAGACTCGTATTTTATTCGTATTACACGAAAGGACGAAAAAAGGACGTTTTTCTTCAAATTCTTCGCGCTGTTGCCATAACACGGTATGATTAAACGATGTAATGGGATTCTAATTCGAATTTATAGCATTATTAATATCATTATACTACGAGCAAACTTTGCGATATCAATGCCTACATAATAATGTCACCGCCACGCTCGCAGCGTCAAAGGCGAAACTGAATAAAAAATAAAGACGCGTTCGTGCAGAAATAAAGCTTATCCACGTTAGGCGTAAAATTTTGTTCCACGGAACTCTACTAAATAGGCGTTATAGAGAATTAGATACGTCGTTTATAACTTTCTTAGCGCTGCCACGCGTTAAAAAAGCCCATCAATATTAAATACGACGAGGGGCCGCGCGACTCAGCTTTAGTTTTTTTTCTGTTCACTTCACCGCGCTATGGTTTTATTAAATACGCATTTATCACGATGGTTTCTCATCTATCTATAATGTTCCGCTGTTCCGCGACATGAGCCATTAATTTCTCTTCGGCCCCAGAAAGTAAACGTCGAAAGTTGTCGACGGGAGAATCGCTATCAAGTTCGTTTCATGTTCAGCATAATCTTTGCGATATTCAATTTTTTACGGCACGACGAGAGCCATGCCTAGTGGAACACTGAAAGTCTTTCGATGTCGAGTTTTCTAACAAGAGGCGCGCACACGAACGCGTTCAATGCTGTGCTCTTGAACTTTGCGATTCAGTGTCCCCGATCGTGGCAGGTTCCTCCATTACGAAGCAAGTTAAAGCGAAGATTATGTTAAACTGTCCACCCTTCATCCTGTGACAAGCCTTATCGCATCGGTAGTCCAACTCGTCTTCGATTACTGACCTACCCCACCTCTGCGCAAGCGGCTCGGCAATTTCGAACCCGACAACTTTATTTTCATTGATTTCGCAGTGGATATTCACTCTCGTTGAAACACGCGGATGATAGCAAAAGCGTGTTACCTTCCTATCGGTATGAATTCGATTCCTGAGAGGAGGCAGAGAAACCTCGACCCGTGTACCGGGTTTAAAATAGCTTTGTTATCAAATAGAAAACGAGAATAACAATTTCTGACTTTAACAGAGCGGATCCAGGCTCACCCGTCATGCTGCGATTTCAGTACGCATGCGACGCGATTAGATCACAATTTTAATTGAATTACATGCATTTAACTCTGAGTGCACTTTATTAAAAACCTGCGTAAGGGTGTCCATCAGCGGCGCAGTCAGGATTTAATCTTGGGGGAGTCGAGTTGAAGGGGTAAAAATATTTTTATATGCGAATTCAATAAAATTCTTTAGGTGATTGTAAAAATTTATTTAAACAATAAAATCCAGTTTTCTTTTCTTTTTATTAAGCCCCTTCTTTGGGGGCGTTAGGGCCCTTCGGCTCCCTTCTCTGGATGTGCCACTGGTGTCCATTACTTCTTGGTTAATTATTTGAAGAATTAAGGCAGCAGCTTTTACTTTTATACAAAGTAATTTTCAGGGAACTTTCAAAGTGGACGGGGGTTATATATGTACTCAGGAATGGTGAGAATCGTTCTCTTGCCTGTTGCGACACGATTTACTGGACACTCTGTAAGCTCCTGGTCGCGATGATGCGCGAGTTCCTACAATGGCCGACGTTTATCAATTTTTCTAGCGGTACACCGCTGTCCAGCTATTCGCGGACGCGCGCGCGGTGCATGCTGGCCTAAAGCTAAGCGCGGAAGAATTTGCCGTTGGAACATCGGTATAAGCCGGACAGCGATTATCGAGCAGAATGCATCGACCTCTAACACCTGTCGGAGAGTCACGGTTCTTCCTCTTAGGCAGCGCTCACCGAAGAGAATGAAGGGTCTTCGAGTTCTGGCCCCATTTGAGCTTCACGGTTTTCGCGCGGATTTTTGCGATAGTTTGCTTCGACAGTTAACGGTTCTCATTTGGCAGTAATAATCGGTTTCGTATGCTGAAATCGACTATAAGTGTACGTTGCATGATACGCGGGGGGAGTTGCGGTGGCCAGGGACGGATTTGTATGTAGGCTAAGTAGGCTGCAGCCTAGGGTGGGGAATTTTGGGAAGGGGAAAATTTGGTGGAGCGACAAATTTTAGGGAGCGGAGAATTTTGGGGAGCGATAATTTTTGGGGAGGTGTAAATTTTGGGGAGCGATAATTTTTGGGGTGCGATAAATTTTGGGGAGCGATAAATTTTGGGGAGCGATAATTTTTGGGGTACGATAAATTTTGGGCAGCGATAAATTTTGGGAAGTGGTAATTTTGGGGATCGATAAATTTTGGAGAGCGATAAATTTTGGGGAGCGATCAATTTTGGGAAGTAACACTTTTGGGGGAGCGGCAAATTTTGGGGAGCGTTAAATTTTGGAGAGCGGCAAATTTTGAGTTAAAGAAATTGGAAAACGTTTAAACAAAGAGGCTTGAGACAACTTCAAAAAACAATTCACTTCTTTCTCATCTAACAAATTAGCAATAACTCATATATGAGTTATCATATCGAATAAATTTTAAAATTGTCTCAACTCTTTTCAATTAAAGTATTTGATAATTCGCGGAAAGGGCGGCAGATGCTTGTGTTAGCCTAGGGGCGCCAAATCTCCGAATCCGCTTATGGCAACGGCGTCCAGCTTCAGTGGCTGCAAGTGGTCATCAGTTCTGATAGCAATTAGGGTAGTAAAATAGAATATAATATACAGCAAATTTGCGTAGAGAAACGCAAAGCATACAAATAATTTTTGTTCTGTTAAACGAGTAAGCAGACGTAGGTACGTCACAATCGTTTGCGAAATGGCGTTCTTGAATAGTAAAGTCTTGAAGAATATAAGAAGTAATTAAGGAGCGTAATGAAGAGGAGGTACGAGTTTCTTGGAAAGTTTTGTGGAAAACTGTAAGCCTGAAAGAAAATGTAAAAGCCCATCGTGGCCGGGAAGGATGTGAAACCTTTTTCATCATCCTGGTCACGGACGAGAGCTAGATCCATACGATCGACCTCCAGCCACCTCCACGTCCACGAGGATTGTTTCTCGTAAAACTGTGGCCAAGAAACGACATTTACCTTTTGTGGTCGATCGGGTGCGCTCGTTGCCGGAAGTTTCGAAATCCCAAGACATACTTGCAGCCTATCAGATTATAAATCACGAAGGCTGTCAACAGCTCTGAATAATTCGATGCGGAGTCACTTCAGAACCGGTTGCAAAAGCTTTCCAAACAATTGTGATGAACTTTGGGCCTGTTATTCAGGGTACCATATGGTTTCAATGTAACATCGACTCAGTGGAAAAGTGCTCGACACGTTCATCGTCAATCAAAGTCACCAAAGTTACCAAAGCTCGTAGTGGACAAATATAAGATTTCATAGATAAACCGATCGAATTCCCCGACAAATTAGTGTCTTTTTAATAGCAGTGGGTGCTGCCGAAATACCGACGCGTCCCGGTCACGCCCAAAGGTACCACCGCGCTCGGCGAGGGTGGGCCAGAAGTGTTCTAACATGTTCGTCACGCTCTGAGCGTGACATCCGGCAGACCTGATCACCTAGATCGTTACCCCGAACACCTGACGATGGTGGCCGAACTGACGGGCATTCCCGTTGCAAGCGCAGAACGAAAGACACCGACAGCCGTGGCCGAGAAGCCGAGTTACCCCTCGAGGCAGAAGAACAGGCCGAAATGGATCGAGGCAGCGACACGTGAGCCGATATACAGCGTGCTCGACAGCAACGAGGCGGCCGGCAGCAGTTCACCGGGAGGCGCCGGTAGCAACGTGGTGATTATCAGCGCCGTGAAAAGTGACAAGCCGCGAAGAGGCCACCCGGAGGATCCTCGAGACCAGCGAAGAGACCAGCCCTACACCTGGCTGCCCGGCCAGAATAAAACCACTCCGCAAAATTACCCGACACTCGACACAGAAGACGAGGATCCTCTGTACAGCGTGGTGAGGAAGCCGAAAAGAGTTGAGCTGCCCGAGGCGGGAGCACTCGGTAGGAAGCTTCAGCCAATCGAGGAGAGGTCCACGGAAGAGAAGCAGATTCAGCTGGAGGTCCGTTCGCGGCAGGAGGAGCTGAAAAGGTGGTTGCAGGTAGCGTCCAAGCAGCTCCCGGAGCCCCGAAGTCTCTTCGATCTCGGCGAGATGTACGGGAACCGTTTGGGGGAGCTGGACCAGCTGGGGCCTGACTGGAAGAGGAACGTAGCTATGCCTCGCGGGATCGTCGGCCTGGTGGGCCCGTACAGGGTATACCAGAACCCCAACGAAAGAAGGGAGTACATGCTCCAGGAGGAGGAGCTGGTGGAGGAGGTGGTGGACTCTGTCAGCGAAGTCGCCCAGCCAGAGAGCAACGGTGAACGACGGCATCAGAGGGCGAAATGGCGGCTGAGGGAGGACGACGAGGACACGTTGGTGCCAGACATACGCGACATCCCCGGCCTAGAAGATTTCACCATTGCCGCTGACAGCAAAGATCCGTCCGAGTGGAAGAGACTCGATGATCCTGACGTCGAGGACAATCGGGACGAAGAGATGTCTGTGACGAAGGAGGGCGGGTTGAAGGGCCACGCGAGTGGTGTCGTCTCTGGCAGAGAGGAGCGGGCGGTGGATGTCCCCGACGAAGCCTCCACTGCCTCCGTCACGTCGTTGAGGGACAAGAAGGGTGAGATCGATTCTGTTCCGATGATAGCCTCCCGCTCGATCGCCGGGCACTTTCGATAAAGGGGAAATCGGCGGGGTTTCCTTCGGGCAAAACGGTATAACACTTCACGCGCGGCACGGTTCCGTTTATTAAGACGTCGGCGAATTTGTATGCAACGATGCTCGCACCTGGACGTACGGTATTGCTTGACGAAGAGGAGCCGAGCCAGCTAGCGGTTGATGCGACGTGGTTCACGTACGTGGTTTCATACGTGCTAGGTGACTTTATTAGTCCGACTGACCAATATTCACACCGTACCGCGCGCGGCAAACTGTGCTAATATCTAATTCCCTCCGTCGCCTAACGGTATCGCGATTGTCCGGCGCTTGTTGCCGGTCATTCTTCGGAATTCGGAGTAACGATGCTGGGCTCAGTCTCGGAGCCGTTGACGGTTAGACGATTGATTAGATGGCTCAGAACCGACGGCTTTAGAATAATTTACTGTCTGTTTGTAATATTTTTGTTGGGGTCTGCCAAGTGTCGATGTCACTTATTTCTTATTTCCCCGTAATTTGATGCTCTGAAAATAAGGCAATTTTTCAGAATTTTTTAAAAGAATATTATCGAGTATTATAACACCATACTTTGTACGTTTATTCTTTCACGTTCGAAGAGTGTGCTCAATTTTTTTTATACAATAATAATAAGTTTGTTCAGAGTTACAATGGTAATAGTAAGAGGGTTTGGAAAAATGTTTGTTGCTGGCGAACGTGATTACCGGAAACAAGAAACGCAAAGTTTGTCCCGGTTAAAGTAAAATTGCCTTCGAATGTCAATTAATAAACGTACAAAGTATGGAATTATAATACCCGATACTTTTCTTCGAAAAAATTCTTAAAAGCTTAAGCATTTTCAGTTTATAACCATAATTCCATTGGTTTCATACATCCGTTCTGTCAGAAGAGAGCTAAAGCGGCGCGTTTTTGTCCCGCCTTCCAGTGATTACTGCAAAATGCAACATCAGAGTTCTCACCGTGAAATTGTACTCAAGGATACGTCGAACGGCTCTCATGGATCTCACGATTCCATTACTTTTTACCGCCCTCTGCGGTAATGAATAGACAGCTGCCCCGACTTTCGCTGTTTTTGCGCCCGCTGGCTTGTTTCCCCGTTTACCTCGCAACAATCACTGCCGCGGATCTTTGCCACTGGCTTTTGCGAATTTCTACACGGAAAGAGATATATATCGACTTCCTCGCCGAATTATCATACCCCCGCATCGAATTCCGACGACACGGAATCGTCGGAGCGAAGCGGACGCGCGTGCAAACGTTTATCTGCGCGCGCGCATTCTTTATTACTGCTCTCCCGTCGGGCGGGAAAATCGCAATCCATTTTGTGCACCTTTACTTATTTGAACTTTCGCTGGAACGATGATTTCTCGAGTCTAAACAGCCACTAACTTTTTCCAAAGAGATATTTTTCCGAGCGCGTGATTCCGTGTCGCCAGACTTTCTTTCGTACTCGATGGAAAAATGAAATCTAAATTCGAGTTAGCCTGACGATTAAAAAATCTCGAGAACCGTGGTGACTGGCTGGCGTCTCCCATCGGTATTAATGAAACGTCGACTCTCGTCGAAGAAATTCGGGTCGGGGCATCGACGATCATGCGTGACAAGCAAATGCGTCTTTCAGCGTAATGACGTCGCTAACGCCGTAAACCGAATTAAGCTTCGCGGAGAAGAAAGTGTGGAGAAAAGTCTCGGGTCTTTAGAATCGCCGGTGTCCTTTAACGACACGATCGTTTCGCCTTCGAGGACCCTTTACTTTCACGTTCCACTTCCAGGCTACGTTTCTACGATATTATTGGCGGGATCGTTAATCAAGAACGGTATACGATTTATCCAACACATGCCGCTACCGTTACCACCTTCTGACGCCTCTCTCGCTGCTACACATTGCTGATTTACTGTCGTTAGAGGCCATCCAAGCGGAGGCCTCTGCCTTTATACAGGCAAACTTCTCCGACCAGCTACCGCAGTACAGTTATCCACTTTTGCTAGCGCGTAATGGCCGTCTATTGGTTTCCAGCGCGGCACGCATAATTGCAGCTGCACACCATCGGCCATAAACGCGAGGAGCTTTATTTGTCACGCATAAGAATGCCGTTTTTAACGAGTAGGTACTTTCTCGTTTGGAATGCCACCTGCAAAGGGTATCCAGAGAATGAAAATAAATCCTTCGGTCAAAATTGCAAATTTATTCACGGAGGAGTGTCTCGTTCGGAGTTATCTGTTGTGCCGTGGTTTTCCATGGGACCCATTTCGCTGGCGTATTTCCTACTTTGCATTAACTGTGGCGCACGGTCTTGGATGTGGTGCGTAAAGTCAACTATTTCTAGAGAAAAATATATAGGAGCCATCGAGCAAGTTTATCCACGTGTGTTAGACAAAAGTGCATTTCACCCGAGCATTAAATGCCGCGAATACCGCGTGTTTCCTACCCACTAATCGACGCCCGAGCCACGATTAAATGCTTGGCATCTGACACGGGCTGCACTGTGAACATACTGTAAAACTGTTTTTGAACAGTCGTTTAGTATGTTCAGTAAATGTTGCCGGTCATTTTTCTCGACCCCCCCCTCGCCATATGGCGCACGGTCTTCGTGAAAAACTTCAACCTGTCGGCAAACACAAGCATTCAGGGATACTTTTCCACTGGATATTAATACTGGGGATCCGTCTGGAAGCTAAGCCGTGTTATGTTATGCTGAGTTTTAAAAAAGATTAGCTTCGATGCATCCTCGTGGAACCGTTTCCACCAAAAGCTAAGCTAAACTCTGCTATGATTTTTCGGTAAATTAAAGAAACAATTAAATTTTTTTCCATAAGAAAAATCATAGCACAGCTCAGCTTAGCTTTCGGTGGAAAAACCGGCTTTACTCTACGAACATCTCTGTGCGGTAATTCGCTCAAAGTCCTGAAGCTTAACGATACCTCCGTGGAGCGCACACCAAAGAAGAGAAAGTATTCTCAAACAGATTCTCGTCATATTTGCTAAGTAACGCATTGGAAAGACTTCGCACAGCGACTCGCGGCATAATTCTTTCTGCGCGACGAAGCCCTCGGTCAAGTGGGAGACGTTAACCCGCTTGTGCGCCGCAACAGCGTGAAAGCAGGGAATAAAGGAGGTGAAAGGTAGCCGCGGAAAACGTCTGTTCTCATAGAAAAGGGTAATCTTTCGCTTGGGCGTCGCGCATCGGGGCACGCGCGGACGGGACGAGAATCACCGATGAGTACGCCGCACGGTGTTCCCGAGCCGCGTGTGAAAGCAGATTCAGCGTATTGTGAACAGTCGCGGATACGGCGGACGGTCGTCTCGGTTATCGAAACTTTCTTAACAGTTCTCGAAGAGGGGGCCGACCGCTTTCCTGCTCCGAAGAAACCGGTTGGCCGCTGAAAACGAATTTCGGCCACGATTTCACGTGTCAGTTACTGCTTCCTCGGCGGCCCGATAAAAACGCATCGCGATACGCGTTGACCGAACCCTATCGTTTGCGTTTTCGTCTCGCCTACCGCGAGACGAACAACTTAATCAGAGGAATATATGAAATTAAACGAGCGTTCATCATTCTTCTGCGATAGCAACGGAGCCGTTCATTTCTATGCACCGTAAAACGAGCCTATTAGTCTCGCATGGGTAAATTATGGAAAGGAAATTGTACGGCCGCGATGCTGGGACGTTATCGCCGATCATGCACTCGCGGAAAGATCAAATTGGTAGGTGAAACTAAGAAAATGGTCTCGCGCGACTTCCTGCTCCGCCTAGTCTATGTTCGATTATCCACGAACTTGTTAGGTACCTTCGGATTACTGTGCACGTTTCAGCACGGCTTGTTTCGTTAAAATTATAGGTAGGCCGTTAAGGAAGGATTGCGCCTTGTTCAGCCGAGAAATAGATAATTACGAATTTTTCTACAAGCACTGTTCGACAAATTAATTTGAGGTTTGGCAGGCTGTTTTATTCTATTTTACACGATTGTTCTGAATTCTTGCGTGACAGTGAAAAAAGAAAACATGGCAGATCCAGTGGGAGCGTTGAAAAATAATCGGGTGGTCCTGGCGTTGACGGAAAGTACTGTAAGGGTTATCTGAAACACAAAAAGGAAATGATATATGAACGAGGCTATCTGTGGTAGTAGATTTATTGCCGTATTTGTTACCGTTCCTTTTTTACTTAAAGAAGTTTTCCCAACTTTGGGACAAAACCTTTTTCAGACTCAAATCAGGCCGCTTCGTATTCTTCAAAAGGCTGTCAGTGTTTTTTAAAACAAAAATCATAGATATCAGTCGGGACATTTGGGACTGTCACGCGAGAATCTCCCTTTAAATTGACGAGGGTACCAAAGGAGGGAACAAGGCACCCTAAAAGACTAAACTGTCCTTTCCTCTGTGTATACAGTCCCGAAACACTCTGTACACCAGGATTCCTCCACAACCAGCGCATCCTCATTAGATTCACCCGTTGACAGACGATACGTCATTGTCTCTTCTGTGCCGAAAGTATTAATCGTTCCAAATCGGGGTTACCGGTCCGCGGTAAACACAAGATCACTATCAGTCGGAGAGGTATGCGTGCTTAATCGAAGCGTCGATCCACGGATCCCTGGACCCGATAGCGTAACCCTAACGCGCCAGCGTAATCGCCGGGGCGATAGCATCTGAAAAAAGAAACAGGGGGATATTGCATCGCTGCACGGACAGCGCCGATAATTCATGCGACAGGTGGTTGCGGCGCAATTTTTTACTTGGTTTCCCGCGCCGCGGACTGTGCATTATGGCATAATAAGTCATCCCATTACGCGTGGCCGCGCTCTAAGAGCCGAGCGATTAATCGGATTATAAGAGTGGAGCGCATTAATCTCGGTGTCGCGATTTACCCGGGCTGCTGCACACAGCGCGTGCTGGAGTGCGGTATCGTGCCGCTAATTGCACTGCTTGATTGCAGAGTTAGGGATCTCGGGACACGAGCCACGAAGAATTCGTTCGGAGGGATCTTGGCACGAATACCATCAGAATTCGAGCTATTTTTCTTTGATTATTGGTGTTAAGTGAGATATCTCAGGATCTAATCTCGGAGGGAGCTGAGTTGAAGGGATAAAAGTATGTTTAATGCAAATTCAGTAAAATTCATTAGGTGATTATACAAATTTAATTGAAGAATAAAATTTAGTTTTATTTTTTTTTTCTTTTACAAAGCTCTTGAATCGCTTCAGTTGTGGTTATATTAATCTCCTTTTTCTTTTGGTGAGTGGCCTGCTCTCCTTCCAATCTCTCTTGGCGCTGTCCAGCAATATCCGAAGCTATCGATCATCTGTATCTGATTATATAGATAGAGAATATAATCGTATTACTCGATTAGAATTCTTGCAACGTGTATCTAGGTCGTTCTCCAACTCTCCCGGAATATTTCCGACGTCCCCAGCGATCTCCAGGGAGAACAAAAGCAATGGCTGCTGAGGGGGGGCCACGTGGTCACCGCGTAGTCCTGCGGGCGATCGAAAATGAGGCTACGAGGAACGACATCATCATCGCCGTCGATCGTAGTCATCATCATCATCATTTTCGTAATCGGTGGTCCTCGGCATGGCGGCCACCACCACCGTTTCGCGTGCAAGACCAGTCGATGCACTCGACTGCACACTTCTGGGTTACCCAGCCATTCCGTTTCGCGATAGTGTCTGGAGCAGTCCTCCCTTGCTCCTCGCTCCCAAGTGAAAACCGCTGGCAGGCGCTTGCCTTTCATCTCGGCGCAGAGAGGCTCCCGACTGATCATCATGGCCGGTGACTCGAGTGTACCCGTCGCAACTATAGTTTTCCTTTGACAAAAGGCTCGAGGTAAATTGCCCGGTCCCGGTGGTATCGCGGATCCATTCCTTCTCCACTTGCTTCGATCGTTCTCGAGTTCCAACTTGAATTAAATCGGTAGGTCATCGCCTTTGGAGTTGCCTTATTTCAGATTGAATTATAGTGGAAAAGTTTAATTGCAAAGAAGCTCCGATTTTTTTTTTTAGAAAAAAAAAAACTACTGTACTGTTTCTTATTATTCTTTTTTTTTTTTAAAGCAGTGTCCTGAGATCTAAGCAGATTAAAAGTCGAGACAAAATCAGCAATTCATTTTTGCATAACTTTTAATATTCAATACTTACGCCGCACGCTTTTAGTTTTAGACCGATGGGGGAATTCTTCTGGGGCAGTTATTTAGGCAGGTGTCGAAATTATTTTTTCCTTTTTAGTACCTACATTATATTGTTTTATGCTGTTTAGTAAGAATATTGTATCGTCGTCGGAACTATATATGTGTGCAAATTTTCAAGCCGACGGGGTACGTGGAAGTTTGCCAAATTTAGCTTACAAGATTCCATCCTAACAAACTAACGAACTCACAAGTGAAGTTAAATAGAAGCTTGTGAATAAAAAAAGAAACACAGTGCAACAGTGAAGATCGCTCGTTGGTAATAATCTAAACACATTGTGGTTCTTGCGATTGCCATTAAGTACACTTTCATCGTGCCAAGTATCCCGATGACGTTAAATCAGCAATAACGAGTTGTTGTGGTCTGCCTGAATGCATTTACATGTCAATTACACCAGGAAGCTCCAAGTGCTATCTTAATCCTCCGTAACGATTCATCACCACGGTTTCTCTGCTTTTACTTTGTTATTTATGATTTTACGAGGATGAATGGTTGCCCACGTTCGAGGCCAGAAATTAAAATTCAAAGGTTCCGTGCTTTTTGCTTGGAACGTCCACCGGAGAAGATGAGTCTCTCGAATCCTTCCGCCAGCTGACAGACGAGTTATTACTTCTCTTTTTTTTCTTTCGCAACTCGGCTAGGATAAACCAACGAGTCTATACGGTAAGCCGCAGAGGTATCAAATTCACGATTTCACGATCGATGCCTGAAACTCCGACCCAATTTGCTAAGCATCTGGGTCAGAAATTTCACGTTTCACCTGCGGCCGATCGCTCGAAAAGGACATCGAATACCTGAAACCAGACCGAGGCCTGCGAACGTCCAATATCTCGGACAATTAGCAGAGGATCGGCACATCTGCCCGCGAACTGGCCGCTCTAAATTCACTCTCGTTCACGCGCATTAAGTTGCGGCGACTGCACTCGGCCTGCCCGAACGGTGCGCGTTTCGAAACGTTCCGAGGATATTTTAAGCAGCACGCTTACGAGCTCCCTCGACTGTATCGTTTCCCCATAACTCAAGCACGCCGAGTGCATCATTTTCTCATAACTCAGCCGCGCAGGCTATCTGCGATCGGGCCGTGTGAATTTTTTTCTCTCCATTCCGAAGCTAGAAGAGCCCGCGCTCGGCTGCGCACAATGAACCATTATCGTCGCGCCTGGGCCCCGGAGGGCATCCCGGCTCCTCTCCCGTCTCGACCCTTCATCATCGTGTCACTTCCATCGTGCACATGGCTCCACGCACGGCCCCGCAATACCCTTCGCGGCTCGTCGATAATGGACCCCCCCCCCCCCCCGATCGTCACGTAACAAGCATCGAGTGCCGACCCCCGACCTTGGACCCCAGCAATCATCCGCGCTCGGGGTTGCAGAAACCGCGGATTCACGAGGTGAATCGCTGGTCATCGGAGTCTATCAACCGCGCTATTGATTTTGTTGCGAGCGCAGGGAACTCGGAAGATGGTGGCGCGAAGTAACGGGGCATTTTCATCTCCCGGAGGGATTTATTTAGTGGTTTCAAACCGGTTGATACTCGATAATCGAAGACCTTCATTTGTCGCGGGGTTAGCTGGAACGATCGGGAGAGAGGGTACGGCTCGTGTGAGAGTACTTATCGTCTTACCGATTTCGATTCGTTTGATCTGATTAATGGCTCGGGGGATCGGGGCTAGAGTTCTCTCACGATGTTGCCAGGTCTTTGGGTAGTTGGAATGAAACCGTTTGGAACTGAATTAATATTGCTGGCTCCTCTCGTAGAATATAAGAGAAATCACAGTTTTCTATTTTGGAGAACATCTGTCTCGCGGTTAGTAACGGTGCAGTGGCTTACTAAACAGCTTGGAATCGGTGCATTCGCTGTAATAGTAGGTCTTCGTTTGGTACGGGTCATTGGGAACGATCAATAGTCACTGTGTCATTTTCCGGTCCTTTGATGTCCCCGCGAGATCTGAAGAGCGCTGGGATAATCTTAGTCGGCTTTGAAGTCTTCGAGTAAGTACTTCGATGGAGCTGAGCCTTCACGGTTCGTAATAGGGCGCCGATCGCTCGCGCCTCGTGTCCACGAGATCGTTTCGCAAATATTGGGATAAGAGGAAAGCCTGTACACGGATCGGTCTCGTCCTTTTCATCTTCCTTTAGCATACGTTCCGTTAATTTAAGCCGATCTTCCTTTTCTCCCACGCGCACAGTGGCTTCCGATCGAGAACAATTTGAACGAAGCAACATGCGTGGCTAAGGGAAAAGGCTGACGTTGCCATTGGCATTAAAATAAGGTTTATCTAGAGATACACTAAATTATTCCCCGGAATTAATTACACGGCGCTGCGCCTCCGTTAATTACGGTCGATGTAACACACCTCGAGAGCCTATACATCCAATTCTCAATAGCGATAGAGAATAAGAACAAGGTGTATCATTACCATTGTACACGTTCAAATATAAAGTTGATGAGGACTTTCGAAAAAAATTACACGTTCGGTGTAGCCCTGTTTCATAGCCACCTGAACGATTTAATTATCCCGCGTGCCTATTTAATGCTCATATTCAGGCTCCTGTTGTGGGTTTATATTATACGCCTGTGCCGTCCTAATCGGGTTTCTAACAATAAGTTTCGATGGACCGGCCGTGTTACTTTTTTTTTTTTATCTCTTCTCATCGAACAACTTTTCACCCAGTCGTTTCTAATCTGGCTTTTCGACTCGGTTTCGTTGAAGTAGCACCTCTAAATCATCGAATTTGAATCGGTAAACAGGCAGGCGGGTGAATTCTTGCAGCGAAAGTTACGCGTACCAAGTCCACTGACCCAGAAGCCCGAAAAGAGAGTGGAGAGGTAATTAATGAGCGTAGGTTCGAGAGTAGCCAGTTCTCGCTCACTTTTTACTAGGGGGTGGGTTCGAAACTAAATTCTAAATTCTCTAAACTTTACGAGGCTTCTAAACACTCGGAGCGTTCGAAAGTGCAAACTCTTGTAACTTGAAGTTCGAATTCTATTTTATAAGCGGAGAATACCTTGTTTTCAGAACTGGATTGAACAAAATTTTGCCCGTAAATCTCGATTAACCATATTTAAAGGAAACAAACAAAAATACAAGTAATAATGTACAAATCCTCGAGGCACGCTGAGAAACGATTCTTTGTTCACTGATTTCATACATTTTCTCGTCTGGCTCGCGAGAGTTTACAATCACGAAAAAGAAACTCGAAACTTTCTTGGGTTTCGAGGTATCGACGCTTCGAGGAAACCCATTCCTACTTTTTACACTTCTCGCAGGGTGTCGCGCAAGAGTTGCGTTTACACACAAATATCCAAGAAGCTGTACTGCTTCGAAGACACTATCTGTTCCACGGAGAAACCGTTCAGCTTAGAGGCTACGGTATACATTACACCCCGATCGTTGTTACAGCCAGCAATGAGCAGCACGACAAGGACAGCCTGAACGAGACTGGAAGCACGACAGGTGGCATCGTGGAGGGTGCACCCGGGGGAGCCCCTAACAGGGGTGACAGAGTGGCCGATGCTGGGACAACGACTCCCCAGACAGCGAGGTCCGCGGCCCCCTCCAGATCCCTGGTCTCCAGGATCCTTTCTAGGACACGATCATCCAACGACCTCTTGGACCACTCCGAGCCCTTGTAAGCACACGATCGCTTGCAGCGCCGGCCGGGATAGATGACGTAGATGCAGGCGTAATTTATGAACGATCTAGAGTGGAATAATTAAAGTCGCCACAAGTTTCCGCGTGTAACGGTCGTACCTGCGATCTTCGCGTCGCGTGAATGAGGTGGAAACGGGGCAGCTCGTAGTTTATGCTTACCATAAAACTGAGGACAGCAGTATCTAGGCCAAAGCTGACGCGGAGTTTCTTTCCATCGTGGGTTACAGTTCTCAATTATGGGTCGTCCTCTCGAACGTCTACGGCCAGCTCATCGTGGTGCTGATGATCGCTCTGTGCCTGGCGGAAGTGATGGACACACCCGTGCCTCTCCTCAGTTTGCAAGTAAGTTCCTAACGTTTGCCTGGGACAAGTATCTCGGGAGTCTTCTGGAATTGCCTAAGAGAAAGAGTTTTGTTTAGAAGGTTGAAACGTTACGATTGATCTTGGCGTTATCCCGGTTTAATTACCTATAGACGGGTTAAAAATGGTCCTACCGAAACGCGCCGGGCACGATCGCTGTTTTAACGACGCTATAAGGAGAGAAGAGGCAACCGTCAGATGGTATTCCGGGCCATAAACCGTGGAATATTATAGCAGCAACGGGGGGATGCCTCGTAAAATCGCGATAGGAAACGAACGTCACCCATTCGACAGTGTTTCATATGGTAATGAAAGAATACTGCTATCTGTTGAGCATTGCACAGCTGCAGTTTAACTAACTGCGCGTAACTTCGTGAGCGCTAGACGGCTCCTCGCCGTTCACTCTGCAGATATTAAACTTACAGTTCTTCCGTTCGAGGAGTTTACGATCGGTTCGTCTAGGATTTTTCCTACAAGCGGTAGGTAACGGTAGAGTAGCCTAAGGTGCACTTATCGCGTTCGACTGTTAATATTCTCGGGTTACCGGGGAGCTCGAGGATTGTGCCGACACTCGTAAAATAGATTCGGGGGATCTTATAAAAATCCACCAGTCACCGGTTAATTGAAACGATTGAGAATTCGCCCATTAAGTGGGCATCGTATGGTCTCGAGCTGTATTGTGATTATTTTGTGAAAGGTAGCGGTGGATGAAGGATGATACGAGGGATCGCGGCGAATCAATCTGGGACGATGCTGGAAAAGCAAACAGCTAGCGGTGCTCTGACGGTTTCAGTTGAAACGGCATTCGTAATTACGCGCGATTCTGCTCGCCTCGCCGTGCACCGTTTTTCGTGTAAATTATGGATCGGTTCGAATCGAGATGTCGACAAGTTACCTGACCGTAACTCCGAGAATTGAAAGCACGATACCCTGTAACAGCCGGTGAGGATGCTTCGGAGCACGATGAACTCGTCAGGCTGCGGAATTCCCGATCGTTATTGATGGTCGAGAATCATGACGTACCTGAAATCGTACTTCATCCGTTCATAGACTCGGTCTACCCGCCAGAACTTTCTTATAACTTAGTTGAGAAACAAACGTTAAATTCCACTTAATAGTCACTGAAAACAACGACGTAACTTCATCCCCCCATTCAAGTTCACTGATCTTCTTAGAGCAGAGTTTCCCAACCGTTTTCGAGTCGCAATCCCCTTTTATAATATTCTAATAAACTGCGATCCCTCATACAAGATAACTCAAATATTCCCTTCCTTTCATTTGTGATAAATTAGTGTCACATCATTAATATAATACGGTAATGTATCCATATTAAAATAAACAAGTGTTAAAAATCGTCAGCTAAAAATAACCGTGGCGATCCCCCAGAAAACACTTTGCGACCCACAGGTTGAGAAGCACCGCCTCAGGGGTTCCTGCATATAAATCCTTTCACTACATCATATGTAAATTACAGTGGATATTTATCATCACCCCGTCATTGCCCCTAAGTTCTTTTAATCCACGATATTCCCCCAATTTCCCAGGGCGTGTTCTTGATGTACCTCTACGTGGGAAGCATAGCGGTGATCATCAGCATCTACATATGGGTGTTGGTGGACAGCTGTGGAAGTCTCGGTAGCAGTAGCAGCGGCGTCGAAGACGCTGAACTCGGCGGCACCTCCTTAACCAGGTTCGGGTCCCTGAAACGGGCGCACATCTCGCGATCCAGAACAGCGCCGACCAGTTTCTACATTCGGGTGGGAGCGCTCCGTGAGTTTTCATTCAAAGCCCCTCGGTGTCTGTTAACCGTCGCGGTGAAGCACAGAGCACGGTGAAGTGAAAATATTTGCGCAGTCTTCGGCCTGGCGACCCTAGTTTTCAACGGGCTGGAGATGGCGATGCACTCGATGATGCAGGGCGCGGAATGCTTGAGCGACGTGGTCTTCGTGCACCCCGTCCTTCACGGGCTCTTCACGTTCCTGCAAATGCACTTCCTGTTCGTGAACTCGCAAGTGAGTACATAGATAACGAGAAGGGACGCGTTACCGTGCGTCTCCTTGAAATTTTCATTGATTATCTGGAACCGACGGTGGACGTAGAGCCAATACTAATAGATGTAGTTGCGTGCAGGTTCTTGTAGAGAAATTCGGTTTAGCTGCAAGATTCGGATTTATTCACCTAGCCGCCACTAACATCGCTGTTTGGATTCGGCTGGTGATCTGGGACTCTGCCCAGGAATGGACCTACTTCGTCCACATGGCGCAACGAGGGCTGCACAATTCTGCCTCTCCGTTGAATCTCCGAGGATTCCCAGCGTCTCTGATAAGACACACTAGGGACTTGATAGGTGTGTGGCTCAAGCCCTTGAGGAATAACTTTGGATTCCAATATTAAGGATACTTTCGCAGAGTGTTCCGAATACCTGTCTTCTTTCAGACCACACCCCAATAGAGAAAACTGCCTTCCACCCCTATCAACCCATTTCAAACGAACAGATCTCCCAAGTGATCGCCCTGCAGGAGTGCTTGAACACGAACACGTTGGGACAGTTGTGGACATCAAGCATGCCATTCCTATATCCCTTTATAGTCCAGTTCAGGTGTGTATCAGCGAGCATCACGCGCGATATAATCGTGGAAGATTCGATTAACAGTCGAGCTCTGTTTCAGCTTGATAGCCGCTGCAGTGACGTTTGTAATGGGCCAGAACGTCGGACGCAATCGGTTGTCGCACAAGCAAAAGTTTCACGGCAGCAAGGACCTGTCGAGTCACACCAAAGTTGGTTGCGACGGGTCCAGTAAGGGTCTTTTCCTTGGCATACTCTGTATGGTCGCTGGCATAGTGGTTATCCTGATATTCCTCGTTGTAAGAGAGGACGAACACTTCCCATCAGCCACTTTGACCTGGTTAACTTGCGGCACTCTGATCACCATCTTGACGTTGAGCAGCCTGATGACGGCCAGCGGGCTCGTTCAAGTTCGCCAGATGTCCGTGGTGACGAGAGCACCGGCTGCCTTGGACAGTTTACTATCGAACGTGGCTCTGTTCGGGGTCCAGCTGTACTCCGTTTTCACCATCGTGGTGTCCGCCTGCTCCTTGGCCATACTGAACGGTGAATCCGACGAGACTCGGGCGAGGCACATCATGCTCCTGATTGCGTCGATCTTGCAGCTGGCTCAGTGCTTCGCCCAGAGCACTCTGATAGCGGAGGCCTCGAAGCGCTCCTGCATAACTCGCTTCCAAATAATAGCGAAACCCGCCAGGCAGGTGATCACCTTCCTGCTGTTCAGCAACTCCGTTCTCTGGGCTTTCGACACCGTGATTACGCAGAACTGGATCTCGCAGGAGCTGCAGCTGAGATTCTTCGGCGTGCTCGCGTGGGGCGTGATATCTAGGATCGGCCTTCCGTTGTTGATCTTCTACCGGTTCCACAGTTGCGTGCTGCTCCTGGAAGCGTGGAACAAGTGCTATAGAATGCCGAGGGGGGAGCATCCGCTCAACTGACGACACAGAATGTCACAAGCATGTTCCTCTAGGTTCGTTGCCCCGCTATTATGTAACAAATTGCCTCACCCTGTATACCTTCTTAACGAACCGACCAATTTTCTGCCCTCAGATTGCAGCGGAGATCGCATCGCTCTTATTGCCGCAGAAAGGTGACGATCGATCTGCGGCAGAACGACGAATGGTCCTCCACGATCCAGAGAGCCCCGAAGAGATTGCTCCACCCAAGTTCGCTGATAATGGACACGGTGCGCTTCGTTCCCTTCGTGGACAATCGGCTCTACTTCGACCCGAATTCCCTGCTCCACGTCGCAGCTTCCTCGATTCATCCTCAGGGCTTGGAGTACGCTGTGCCGTCGCCGAGAAGAAACTTGCAGCGTCATCATCACCACCATTCGCATCATCATCATCATCATCATCACCATCGACATCACAGGAAGCACCGTCGCGTGGTCAGTGATCCCGGTACGAGAAACTGGGACCCCGGTGACGAAGCGCCGAAACGACATAGGAGGATGTTCAGCTTCGACACGGGTATCACTGGATCGAGGTTAATGGAGGCAAGCAGCAACGAGGTTCTACCTCCTGACGAGGCGAACACGTCGACCTTCAGGAAAGTGCCATGGCATCCGAACTTGCACATGCTCAAAATCAGAAGAACGTAGCGCGGCAAGGCGACCTGCACCATCCGGCTCGCTGTAACGATTCAATAGAGGAGGCATGAAGATTTTTCGCAGAGGATCAGAACGAGCCGGTCATTTCGTCTCGTTTCTCGATGAACAGTTACGACGAGGCGGCCCCCCGATTCGATATCGTGCATCGAAGCGAGCAACGATTATCCCTAAGAGTGCAGTACCTTTTGATTTCACGTGCAATATTAACGTTCGTTAAGGACTTATTTATCGTTTATAAGAAGTTATTTATTCGTGCCGATCACGCGGCACGCTGCTAGCCATCGCGGTTCCAACTTACCTTCCGAGGATCGTTGGGTACGGAGATACGACGCAACCTATTCTTCAACTTTATGTACGGGGTGATTCGTTTAACATAAAATGAGATGTGGAAGGCACGTTAGGCGAATCACTCTGTACGCGTGATTATCGATGATCGTTCTTGTATATACTTAATCACGATCGTTCTGGTAAATAAGAACGTTGAATGTTTATACAGAACTGTACGATGTATTTATTGAACTCACGGTATATCGTATGACAGTTTATATTCCAACAGGCATACTTGAAGCACTATATCTTTCCTTGAATGCTCGACTCACACTGTCCGTACCATTTTCTTAAATCAAATTACTAATAAAGTATCCTCCACCTGTTAATTATTAACTGAGAAACGTAGCCAAGCTTCGCCGAAGTTCAGCTTGGAAAACTATGCTTTATTATTCTCTCTTACATGGGTATATAAATCGCGTGGAGATTGTGAGTTTAGCAAACACTGCACATCATGTTTTGTTTATGATACTTGCCATGAACATTCTCTTTGTCTCTGCTCCGTAGGTATATATACAAATATTAGGTCTGCTGTGTTACCGATGATTCCGTTCGAAACCATTCTACCCGTTACGTTTCACACCATCAGCTAACTTCGTACATAGGTTCCCTTAACATCGAAACATCATTTAAAGTGTTTAATATGCCACATTATATCGTGCGTGAATATGTTTTCTTTTTTTCTTCAATAAACGCAACGACCTTCCTTCGAGCAAAGTGAACAAAACGTTGCATAAAACGCTTAATCGTAGACAATAGTACGTAGCGAATGTTAAGTAATACAAAGAACGAGACATTTCGTTGGGAAACGAACGCTTTATCACATAATAGTCGATTATAATTAGGCGAAAATATGTTTAACACTTACAAAACGAGATTAAAAAAAAAATTGAATACAATAGAAATGAAACCTAATATCACTTGTTCGTAGAATAAACAACATACAAAAAGTAAAACTGCCGAAACATAGAAGACACGGAATACATACATGGAAACGAATATAAGAGAAACAAGGCTGAGACAGGATCAAGCTGGAACACAGTGGAGTCGTTTTGCCAATTGATAGATAACATTAAAGGATACACTGAATTATAAATGGGTTTTAGTATCGCAATAATAAGTATCGGTATAATTCACATTGAGAATGCGAATCTTCTATTGTAGATATACGACCGTAGAACTTTTGCAAGCGTGCGAACTTTGGATAGTTCCGAAAGTCGATTGTTTTCAAAATATAGCTTCTTTGGGTTACGAATAGGTACTAGATTCCAGCTAGCTAGTTGATCCTGGCCAAAGGAATTGTATCAAGTAGATTCGAGTAGGGATCGCTCCGGTACAATGTCCAGACGCGCTATGAATCATTGGAGGATAAATTGAAGCAGGAATTTCCAGTATTAGCATGGCTGCTTAATCGAGACCGTCGTCGTCCTGTGGCTCTGGCTTTGGAGTGGTAGTCGGCGCTCCCGGCGCTCCCTTGGCACCTGGTATGCCACCCGCGCCGCCAAATTTCGAGCCCACCGTGTTGATAAGCGCCATTATCTTCGGATTATTCTGGTACTTGAGGATGTTCAGCGGATTCGTGCAGATCTCATTGAAGGCCTGCCCTACCTCTGGGTCCTGCGCGATGGAAATCAGACAGTTCGAAGAGAAAAGCATAATTTCAAGGTAAGATTTGTGGAGTCATGATAGCTGATTGCCTGAGAAACTGGATTACGAGTGTATTATAGCTACAGGCGAAGCAAGGAGGCATTGTTTACCATGAGAGACTTCAGGATGTCCGCATCGGTGAAGAATTTACTGAAGTCCCCTATTCCTGGGGCCTCCCCGCTGGATTCGGTCTGAGAGAAGCGGCTGTCCTTCGAATCCTTGGAATCCTTCGAGCTCTCCTGTTTCTCGCTCTCTGAGTTCACTTGCGTGTCACGTTTCTCCAGTATCTTGCGCATCTCGATCTCCCGAGCCTGGAAGCAGAAACGCGTCATAATGTACATTTTCATCGCTCAGAGGGAAAGCGTTTTAATCGTGAACCTGGTCTACCTAGTAGCTAAATTATTTCCTTGCCATTCTCGACTTACGATCCTCAACGATGGCATCGGATTTCGCTTTTAGCACAGGCTAGTTTCGAAATACCATACAAAGTTCACAGCGATTCAGCCTTGAACTTAACGTAGGAACAAAGCGAGCCACCCTAGTCGCAGATTTGTTTAGCTAAGTTGCATATCGCCACAGTTTTCTTAGCCTCGGTCAGTGACCCCGCCTTATCAGTTATGTAACTGGTACGCGACACTGTGGATTACCGTCTAATTCAGAGTTCCAATCGCTGAGCTTGAAAAGCAGGGCTCGAGAGCGTGGAAACTCGTACATTCCGGGGAAATTCTTCGCAACACTAAATCATAAGGAAGTATCCCACGTCAGTCCAAGATACATTGTGACTTCATACAACCGCAGCCTTATTATAGACCGCGAAGCCGCCAATTCGGCCAGTAAACTTCGTTTCTAAAATCGATACATTTCCCGGCTTAGTTACCCCCGTTTACTTAACTCTGATTTCAGTCATCGCCAATCCACGATCAAAGTCAATAAACGTTTGACATCGCGCAGGAGCATGCTGCATACCCTTGAACCGAAGGAAACATTTCCACAGGGTCGTATCCCCCATCGACATTTCTCTGATGAGCCATGAAAGACTCTAAGGGAAACGGCACAAACAGAGACCATATCGGCCCCAGTCGCCTGCAAGATTTGAAGGCTACTGAATACTTTGAAAATAGGTACCTTCACCCACCGCGAGCCTAAAGCCGTGAATCCACCTGAAAGCTAAGCTAAGTTATGCTATGCTGTGCTAAGTTTGAACAAATTTACTTCGATACATCCTCATGGCACTGTTTCCACCGAAAGCTAAGCTAAGCTGTGCTATATTTTTGATATTTTATAGCTTAGCAGGGATTCCAGGTGGATCCCCGGCTGAAGAAGTAAAGAAAAGAGTGTAGATAATTGTAAGTACCGACCCCCGTGTAAAGTCAAGAAAGGCGATGTTGACGAGGCGAAGGCAAGCAGAAAACGCATCCGATACCGAAGCACCTCTAACCCACGGGATCATGAAATTGACAGGACCGTGGCGGTGTATGGTGGAGATCCATCGCGGATCGCCCGTCGCGATCGGGGAGGACTTAGATCAGGACCGTTGGCGGGCGCAGAAGAGGTGCATAGATAAGGAGAAAGGGCAAGGAGGAACGGGAGAGATAGCGGTGGAGAGAGCCGACGATCGCGCGAGAGAACTTTTGCACGAGGGACCACCACCTTATACGGCGGCGACCCGGGCGTCTAAATATAAAGGCGCCCGTCGTCCCGACGCTCCTCTCTGTCCGACCGCGCACGCATTTCGCCGCGAATCTCTTCTCTTTGCTACGCGGTAAGCAGCCACGTTCGGTTGCAATCAGAGCCAGCTGGAATTCTGCTGATATTACGTTACCGCAAAATCTCCAAACCGTGCTGTTTCCCCTGTCGATGGACTTCCTACACAATTTCCAACGCCCTAAACCGCGTTGCTCGATAGAAGACAACCGAGGGGTCGCGTTATCGCGGAGTTGTTCCCAGAGAATGAATGGAATTAAGGGTTGCACGGGTATACTAGGATCTCGTTCAATTAAGTATCTCGAGAAATAGAAGGACCGAGGGTTGAAGTTCGGTAAACCAAAGTGGGAGTAATATTTAGGGGGGGGACTACATTTCTGCGTGGTATTTTGAGAACGATCTGCTGGCACTTCGTGGAGTAATCGTTTGTTTTCTGTGTTCTATCGGTCGGGTTACTGGCGATTTGTTCTTGTGTACGGGTATTCGTGTTAATGGTAGCTGGCTTGGCCGCTTGATAATAGTTGGAACAATGAGGGTTCGGTAAATTTGAGAATTTGAGATTTATAGGAGGAAGCGTGGTGTATGATATTGTAAAAACGTTCATCTTAGTATCTCGTTTGAATAGACGATCCTCTATTTAGATTACGGAGTTGGTGTACGGATTTAATTACTACGCCTCGTATTCCTCAGGAACTTTAGTAGATCCAAAGTAAATTTGTAGGAATCGTATCTGAGAGGAGCTCGAGGAATATGAGTGCCTTCCAACTGTACCTCTTCTGATTCCCATGACGACCTTGTCCCCGTATCACACGTGTATTTTGGGAATCGAATAACAGCAATGCTCGCAATTGGCCCGTGTTTGCAACTGTTTAACCAGCGACTTTCGGTCGATCGTTGCCACTTATATATCATGGGAATAAATTGCCCAAGCGAGTATAACGTGCCGGGGGTATTTATAATCGTAAGTCCCAAGGGCCGTTCAGTTCTAGGAATGTGTTTCCGGTTTCGGGGTCGGCAACAGTGTCCCTCAGAAATATAGCAGGATGAAAAATAGCCGATGACAGGCTTTCGTCGCAAATAAAAAGCGCGGAGCGGGGAAACGAGGTTGAGGATGACGTGGAAGGCGGGTCGAAGCGTGTGCAGGATCCTCGTGCGAGATCTCTAGTCAATGTCTTTGCGGTCTGTCGGCCAGGTAGACCCTCCAAACCCGAGAAAACCGGGCCGCCAAGAGGTATTTTTAAAACTCCGACTCTACGGCCAGTATCTTCGGATCGCAGGAGATAAAGATACGGTGATTCAGTGGCGGCACAACTCTTGCATACTTCAGAAATTCCACATTTACAGACTCTCTCTCTCTCTTTCGATTACTTTCCCCAGAATTATTCTATTGCTTTGCGATCAAAGTCACGCCTCCCGAGATCAAAACGATCGATTAGAAAACATTCTTTGGACTAGCCAATAACTGCCGGACGATCTATCCTTCGAATCTCAAATTAAACGTGGACCCTCGCATTTGCGCGCAATCGTTTGTACAAAGGTTCGATAAAGCCTTTACGGCGAACTTAATTCCTTAACACCTCGAGCCTTCCACGATGCTACAAAAAAAAAGCCCACAGAATATTCTCTCAACCTCCGCTTTAGAATGCATCACTTTTCCATCCGCCAAACAAAATCCACACCGACCTGCCCTTGAATCTCTTTCTCGAGAGAATTCTCTTGACTCCTCGAAGTTTAATTCTAATTCCAGAGCATCGGCTGGAATCAAGGTACACGTCCCTTCGATATTACCGAGGTGAAAGATCCCGTTAATCTATCAGCGAGGAGCGTCGGGACGGATGGGAAAGAGGAATAAAAAAGGAAGGAAGAGAAAGAAAAACAGAGGAAATAGTAGCGTGCGTGGTCTGGCTGTGGGGTGAGAAGTAGAGGGGCGTCTTCGGGGTTTGGCGGTAGTGACAATGCCAGTTCCTCGCGGGCGAGTTGGAGTCGAAGGCGACTATCGAGTGTAGACGAGCTGCCAGCCCTGGCTCTCATCGTGTAGTGCCTAGTGAAACGAGATGACGGGCTCGCGGCTGAGACCCGCGTTCTTCGTGGGCCTCTTCCTGGCCCTTCTAGCCGTCGCCTTACAGGGTGAGTATTTCAGTAACCACCACCGGAAGTCCCCTGACCACCTTCCAACCACGGCTCACCCTCTTCTCCCGTTGACCTTGCGCAACCGTCCCTTTTCCCTCGTCTAGTCGAATGCCAACTACGTCTGAGCTATCGAGCAGCGCACTACTTAAAACCTTCTTCCTCCTTATTCTCCCTTTTCAGGAAGACAGCTTGCGCTCTTCTTCTAATTACGATACATGGTTCTCGGTTACAGTGCTCCTAGGATTGTTGTGATATTGCAATTGCTTGCATTTTTTTATTTTCTTCAATGTTCTCTCCTTCCAGTGAAATATGCTAGTTTGAAGTTTGAGTTACGGTGCATTGTGGATTGATTATTTTATTAATTAGCGAAGCGAATAGCGCGACAGCTCGCGCTCCGTTTGTCTTGAAATCGATCCGAGTGTCCTCGTTCCTTCCCTTATTTGCAGGGTCCTTCGCGAAACCCATACCCCCGACACCTCGGTACCGATCGCAGCGTGCTCCAAAACAAAATCGTGCAACGCTGCCCGTCATTTGTTGTCGCGTTATTTTTAACTTGACGTCACCCCGGCGGCTTTTTTAGAATGCACCCGCCGATCCGCGACTTCGGCGTCGTTTACGCGGCTTTAATTATATAAATCAAAGTCAACGAATCGCTCGTGACGAGTATTAACGGCGCCGACTGCCAGGTCTGTGGATTACGAGCACTCCTCCCGTTTGCCAGTTCTTGCGCCGTCCTACGTAGTTGAAAATGACGTGGTCCGGAGATTTTTCAAGGAGGAAGACGCAACGTTTCTTGATATTAGGGCCAGGTTTCTAGAAGCTTTAGCGGTCGATGATGTGGCCGGAGTGCTGACGAACGTGTGACGATTGACGAAGGTCAATGTTACGTAAAGTCGCCGGTCTGCGTCATCGGTTGCTGGCTCGTCGAGCCTCTTCAGCATCGAGCAGACGCACCATCGCTAACTCTCATGAGCCTTGCGTCATTATCGGTTATCGGCGCACACCATTGGCGAAAGAATATCCCTCTCCGCGGCGCACCTGACGTTTATTCGATTCTGCTTCCTCGATGCATCACGATATTTTGGATACTTTTCGTCGAGGCCTCCCTGTGAAATAGTCTTCCAATAAAATAGATTCCATGGCCACTTGCTAATTAGTTCGATCGAGGTAATACCTAGAGGGGACAGATGGTTCTGGATTAAGAAATATTTGAATATTTGGTAATTGTTATCGCGAGTGACAGCGCTTTAATCGGGGTAGCGCGACGAAACACGGCGACGATCGTGTAAAAAGTTTCGATCGCGGATTCAAGGATTTGTTATTTTGGGAATCGATGGAAACCGACTGTCAACAACTCGCAAATAATTACATAAGGACGGCTATAAGTCCGTGCCAGATTCGCTCTAAATTCTGTAAACCTAACCGTGAATTCCGTTTAAAGGTAGCACGTTGCTGGTAAAAGCGAGACGCGATGAAAATTCTCGTATAACATTTGTAAATTGGAAGATGTTGGCAAGCCAGACAGAACAAAATGTCGTGCAACATTTAGAGACAAATAATATCTGTGAAATTTCACAGATCCTTATTAAATCGATTATTAAAAATTCATAAAGCATTGTATCTTTTTATGAAACGCTACTGTAATGTACTTTTCCTCCCCTCTCCATCTTGAGGAAGAAACGATTTCGCAAATCTGTTTGGAAAGGGAACTATGCATCCCCTTTTAAATTTAGTTTGGAAAAGGGAATTATGCATTCTCTTTTTAAATTTCTTTTTGAAAAGGGAATTATGCATTCTGAAGCAGATTCGACTGTTACAGCGAAAGGATTAAAGACTATACACGTCGCAGAGCGCGGAACAAGACTTCGGATTCTATCTTTATCCTTGGTAGCTATGCTTGCCAAACGACAGCTGCTTACCTCTACTTCCATTACCTGTATCTTGACATTTTCGTGAATTATTTTGCGACCATACAATTGCAACACACCGCCGAACAGATCGGTCGAGTTCAAAATTAATATTCACGAGTAAACCACGATCAAACATCCTTCGACTGTGACCTTTAACATTCGTCCTCCTTAGTGTCTGTATCCACAATTAAATCCAATAAATTTAACAGTAAACCTACGCAATCGTATCACCCAGAAGATATTCAAGAAGAAAAGAATTAAGATGTTCGACAAGTAGGATCCGCCGTGTACTTCGATGCTCAGAAAACAAAAGGCTCAGGCATGCGAAATGATAAAACGGAATATCTCGTGCCAAAAGCATCAGCACGTGTGATGTAATGATGAAAATTTACAAGCTGGGCCCAACGTAAGCTGCATATTTCCTTGGTCGTTCTCTTCGCCTGCAGACTAATTAAACCTGTGCTCTGAAAATTGCATTATTAATCGAGGAACAAGGTACTCGGGCAGGTCCGAGTATTCGTCGAGCTTTCGATTTCGCTGGTAGCGCAGCGCGGAATTTTTGCTTCACGAACAAATCTGCCCAATCATCTTTCAATCGAGCGGAGTCAACGACAAATTAGTCTCTCGATTAGGGTAATCATCTTAAGATCTTCCGTGGGGTTGGTTTACATATTTGCACTTTTTCGCGGCGAATAACCGATAAAAATACGTTTCGCTCATCGAATATATAAATATTTTCAAGTGTTGCTCGGCTCAAAGCCGCCTACTCGCCGCTATACTTAGAAACCGTCCTGGTCCCAGGTACTGCCTAGAAAGATGATATCGACATTTTCATCGACCGAGATTTTACATTCCGTGCCATCAAATTTCGGATATCAGAGCGTCGCTATGTTCCCAGCAAGCTGGCCACAGAATGGGAGCTCCATGTAGTAACAAATGCCACGAAACGGGCCTTCTTGATTGCTCTCAACCTTGAACTCCCATAATTCCACGTGGATCAGTGTTTTGGATTATTTTCCAGGAGCACGGGTTTCTTCAAATCGTCAGGCTGATCCCTAGAGAGTAGTTGATAGCAGTTTTCAGTGACGATTTTCGTTTTTAGTTCTCCAGAACCTTCGATTAATAACACCATGTGGTCTTCGTTAGCCAAGTACTCGTATATCTTGAGACATTCAGAGTGTTTCTAAGGTAAGACGCCGCTGCTACCAATCACTCTATTCTTTCTTATTGTTAGTTCCACCGAAAGCAGTGTTCTCCAATTTCTTCAGACTATATAATCTTCGAAATCCTCTCGAAGCAGGTACCCTCGTTCCTTCGAGCTTCCAAGGTGAGCCCAGTCGCCGAGGATTTTGGTTTTCGATTCTTCAGCCCTCGTCTTTCGTCGGCCAGTCGGGGGTACCGAAGCCACCGATTGTTGTTCCCGAACACCTGTCATTGTCCGAGCACGCGCCCGACCCAAACGGTGTGTAACGACTTTGACAAGATCTTGCGTCACCTGGGTCAGATATTTTCGGTGGTCGCGTGGCGTTAAACCCTCCGCTCGAAGCTCCTCGGCTCGGTTATCTAATACCCCGCGCCTTCTTTTGGCACAACGCGTGTTCGGCATAGTGAGAACTGCTCGATGAAAATTCCTGGCAGCCGAAGAATCGGCATAGAATCAAGCCAGCCGTAAAATCCTCGCGGTAACATGCGCCCAACGCAAATACACGCATCTCCCGTACATATATTAATGTTCCCACCGCCGGTCCTCCCAGCTCGAATATTTCCACGTCGGCGTGCATTACAACACCCGTGCTCGATGTTTGTTTAGCACCAAGCAGGCGTCCTTAGATCCCTAACGAAGCCGCGCGCCGCGTTGGCGAAACGATGCAGTCATTTTTCAAGGGGACGGGGTATAAGCTCCTACGTTACTCGCAATTTTAGCTACGAGCGAAGGCGAGGATAAACAGAACGCAGAATTGGATCTCTCGAGGGAACCATTGATTTGCGGATCGAATGATTAGGGTGTAGGTGCGAGAGAAGTGAAAAAATTCCAATTATCCACAGCTGAAGTATCCAAAATATTAGTTCTGGTTACTGAGGAATTACTTCACTCTTCCAAGCTTAACGTTTGCAAGCTGAAAACAACTCGAAGCCCAATACATATTCCCCACCACCTAATATTTGAAAGTTGCCTGCCACCGACGCGACAGAACTTCAGAGGCGCCCCGAAATTCGTGTTCCAGGAGTGCAAAGCGAGGAGCTAGAGGTGCCATCGGAGGATCTGTGTCGACCGTACATTGAGAAGGCGCTGAAGGACTTCGGTACAGGTAATGTTAGAATGTTGAGGGATATTCGAGTGGAGCGCAACGATTTCTAGAATGTTTCGTTTGAAGGATCTTTGGAGCAGACCAGTGCCGAGGCGGAGACTGACGCCGACAAAGACAGCCAAGAGGATGGGGACGCTAACACCGCGAGCGAAGAAGTGAGCCACCTTTCAAGTCCCTAAGAGATCGATCGAGGGAATGACTTTGCGGTGCTCGTTGCAGGTTGCCGAGCCAGCAGCCGATGTTTCGAAGGAGGACTTGGCACCGGAGGAGGACAGGCAGGATTCGGTAGAGGGTGAAGCGGAGGGAAGCGTTGAACAAGCTGAGGAAGAGGCTGGCGACGCGTCCGCGGAAGTTGAGCAGAGTGCCGAGGGCGCGGGAGAGCAGAGCGCTGAAGCTGGTGACACCGAGGAAGGTAGGAATCGAGACCCAGCGCTGCTAGAAGCTGTCCTTCGAGGATTTAGTGCACAATTGGAGGTGTAAATTGAGACAAAATCAATTGCACGTTCTGCTCCACTAGCCTTAAGTATCCCTACCACAGTAGGTGCTTGACTGCGAGGCCTTGAGTAGCTGATTTGATTTTGCTTCCACTATAAGTCCAACGGACGTAGAGTAACGTAGATTCCCAGCCGCAGAAGTGAGTCTCCAGGAAAGTGTCTCTGTCCCAGGTGGATCTGATCAGACAGATGAGAAATCCGGCGAAGCGGACGCGGGAACAGAGGAGGACAAAGACGAGTCTTCCGAGAAGGTAGAGGAAGGTGGGGACTCTGGTCAAGATGACACCGAAGAGGAACAGGCAGAGAAGTCGGGCGAGGACGATCAGAAGTCCGACGAAGAGGCGCAGGCAGACGAGGGTAAGTCCGACGAAGGAGCAGAGGCGGATGACGGCAAGTCCGACGAAGGTGGGCAGGACGACGGTGGGGAGTCCGACGAGTCGCAGGCCGAGGGGCAATCGACCGAAGAAGCGACGATCGACGAGGAGAAATCCGACGAAGCTAAGACCGAGGAGGTGAAGTCTGACGAGGATAAAGCCGACGACGAAGCCGACGACTCGAAGGCGGACGAGGGGGCTTCGAAAGAGACGGAGGAGGTAGCTGCTTCCACGGAGGAGGAAGCTGAAGAGGCCGAGAAGGACGACAGCAAGGACGCGCAGTCTGAGGAGCAACCAGCAAGCGGGGAAGAAGAGAAGGAGGAGAGCAAGGAAGGGGAGAGCGCCGAGGGTCAAGTAGACGAGGAGGCGAAGGAAAGCGAGGAGACCAAGGAAGGTAAATCAGAAGAAGAGGCTAAGTCTGCGGAGGAAGGAGAAACGAAGTCAGCGGAGGAGGCAGCCAAGTCTGAGGAAGACAAGGAAGCTAAGGACGAGGAGGCTAAAGGAGAGGAAGGGGAATCCGCGGAGGGAGGCAAGTCAGAGGAGGATGGAAGTGAAAAGAAGAAATCTCGCGCGAGGAGGGAAGTCGGCGACGAATCTGAGGGTGACGGCGAGGGCTCCGAGGAAGCAGCTGAGAGCGAGGAAGAGGAACCCACCCCCGAAGAAGACCTGATACAGGAGATCGAGGTGCCAGAGAATTTACGACCACGCGATCACATCAATCAGCTATTGAAGCTGGACGAAGAGAACGAGGGGAAGGAGAACGCTATTCAGAAGATCAGAGATGTGATTCTGAAGGAGCTGAAAAAGGTTTACGACAATGCCATACAACCGTTGGAGACTCTGTACAAGTACAGGGACCTGAGCAATAGACACTTCGGCGGTGAGTACTCGGAAGCGTTCTCCGCGGACGGTTTTAGTTCCCTTCTTGATCCTAGTAACGCGAATTGTTGCGCAGATCCAGAGATATTCTCAAAGCCGCTGGTTCTCTTCATGGGTCCGTGGAGCGGTGGGAAATCTTCCATCATAAACTATCTGCTCGACATTGAGTACAGCCAGACGTCGTTGAGGACAGGTGAGTAGGTGACGATGAAACGGGAGGGGCGTGACTTTTGTTTTGCGAGGACGCTTGAGCTAAACATTAAGAAGAAGAAACATTTAACCCCTTAAGCGGGGAGGGACTAGACCCCGTGCGCAACGTATATATCCGCTCTCCCTGTTTAAGGGATTAACACAGTCGGCGGTGATCGCGCCACCGACAGTCTCGTAGAGAATGTGAGAAAACCCGCTAAACAGTTAGCAGTAGACGCATGCTAGGAGCATGAATATACAGATAGCGTTTAGGTGGTTTGAGAGAGTGCTTAGAGGAGCAATGCAAAACGGCAAATGGAAATGACACAGGAGCCGAGCCGTCGCCGGCCTACTTCAACATTCTAATGCACGGAGAGGAGGAGGAGATCCTCGATGGCACGCAGCTCGCAGCCGACTGGACATTCTCCGGTTTGCAAAAGTTCGGGCAAGGGTTGCTCGACCGGCTCAAGGGCTTACGGTTGAACAGCAAGCTACTGGAGAATGTGAGCACGTGTTCTTCCTTGTAATTTGAGGATGTGTCCTGAACGTGTGTCTATTGAGTGGAACCTGGGGCTTAAAATGGCCCGGTTCCATCCAAAAAGCACAGATCCAGATCGTCACCTATCCTCGTAAGATGCAATCATGGTTGTACTTAATACGATTTGTACGCAATCAGGTGAACATCGTCGAGATACCGGGTATCTTGGAAATCCGAAAGCAGGTGCAACGTTTGTTCCCATTCAACGATGCTTGCCAGTGGTTCATCGACCGTGCTGACATAATATTCCTGGTGTACGATCCGTCCAAGCTGGACGTCGGGCCAGAAACAGAAGCGATCCTCGATCAGCTGAAGGGTCGGGAGTATCAGGTAAGTTTGTGGTGTTTCAACGGCCCCAGGCACGATGGTAACGCGACCTTTCCAAAACAGACACGCATCATTCTTAACAAAGCTGACCAAGTGAAACCGGAGGAGCTGATGAGAGTGCAAGGCGCACTGATATGGAACATATCGCCTCTGATGTCCAGCGCTGAGCCACCGATAATGTACTCCGCGTCCTTGTGGTCGTTACCCTACGAGGCCGGTGCACCGACCAGGCTGTTGTACGCGCAGGAACGCGCGTTCCTGCGCGATCTGCGTACTGCCGTTGATAAACGAGTCGAGCACAAGATAGCGAGCGCCAGAAGATTCGCTGTAAGTAACAGTGAACAGCAGTCGGCCAGCTGCCCTTTTAAAAAGAAGAAACTTTGAAGTTGAATTCTATTTTCTTTTTAATAGGAATTGCTGGTTATAATGTGCTTAAACCCAGAGAAACCTATTGCTATAATTTCCCCCCTCTTTGAGGTGTTTTATATTACTCTGAATCATTAGAACTTGTGCTTGGTACCTGCAGGTGCGAGTGCGCAATCACGCTAAAATGGTAGACTGCTATCTGACCACCTACTACAACCAGAAGACGTTCTTCGGAAACAAGAAGGAGACCAGCGACAGGATCGTGGAGAATCCGCAGGACTATCACATCTACGAGGGCCTGAGCACTCTGAAGAATATATCGCGCTACGACTTGCCTGACCCGGACGTTTACAGAGACTTCTTCCGGCTGAATCCGCTTTACGACTTCCCACTGTTGAGCTCCACGTGCACCTACTTCCGTGGATGCCCGATTAACAGACTGGACGTTGCCATAGCCTACGATCTGCCCGAGCTCGTGGGCAAGTACAAGAAGTCGGTGGAGCAGCTGACGCACGAGTACGAGACAAGCCCTCCTAGTTGAGTGTGATTCAACGTCATGAAAGAGAGCTCTTGATGCCATGCGAGCTGCGGAGCGAGAGCAAAATTGTACAGAGGATAGAGCAGCGGTACGAGTGAGAGGGGATGAACATTAGTGTTTAAGTTCAATACTCGAGACGGTACAGAGAACTTTCTTTCCTGAAACAACCAGCAATAGTGGGATTGGATTGTCCTTAGGTAAAGATCCAGCCGTAATCCTAGACGAAGCGGAGAACGCGAGACCTAAATAGAGCTCCTTGAACACAACATTGCGCGACACTCTTAGACGAATCACTCACGGACGAGGAGAAGATCAGCTTTGGAGTATGAAAGGTATACTATTTGCTATGAGTTGAGCCGTACGGTGGCCGGCGGTCTACTTAACGTACGCTCCGAGTGCATCCAGGTGAATTGGAGGCAGATGGATTCGAGATACTAGTTGTGTTTGGAAGCCAGTACGAGTGTTACCATTCCGATCTAAAGCGGACAGTGAGTTCCCCTTGAATGTGTTCAATACACAGCTTTTGGTCATCCAGTTTCCCAGAACATATCGCAACAATAGTGGGCCCCTATTAATACGTCGACGAAAAGTTGGGGACGCAATGAACTCACGCGACAGACTTCTATGAAACTCAGTGTAATAGTTGCAGCCAACTATTAGAGCACTGCGACAGTTTAGCCGTCGGAACACCGGGACGGGAGCAACAATTACTTACTGTAAAATAAAATATATATATATATATATATATATTATATATAAATATTTCCATTGAGAAAGAGATAAGAATGATCTCTTTTTGAGGCTTTTGTGAAATACCTTGTATAAACGAATTGTGTTCTTATTAAAAGTTATAAAATATTTATTTAAAGAGAAAAAAAACTAGTAGTTACTTAATAACATGTTCCCCATGTTGTTACGCCAACTATATTTTCGATGTAAATGGATATGTTGTTTTGATTTAGTAAAACGTTTTATTCGCAGTGTACACCTTGTGTAAATTAAATGTCTCGTACGAAATGCTTACCAGTTTGTATTGTGTTGTTAATGCTCATGCGTGTAATTGGCTTTCTGCGGGCATGCGGATCGCTAACGTTGTTGTTATTTCAGTCACTGTTATTGTCACTCGAGTTATCCAAGAATACGTTGATTACACAGAATTCAGTAAAATATTTACTTTGTTAGCGGAAATAAGTTATTTTATGTAAATGTTACTTTATGTATTAAGTTAAGTAGATCTAATTTATGTATTTTTTGAATAGGAATGTGTGTTCTATGATTCTCATTTGTGTAAATGTGACGTCTCAATCCCAAATACAAATTATTCGCGAATATTGTAGAGGCGATAGGTCAGTGAAAATGGTGGCAAGACTCGGCAGCGGTCTTGAAAGAGCTTTCGATTAAAATCTATGGATGTTTTAGCCAGCTTATACATTGAGTCGATCGAACTCGTATATACCACAAACAGAATATATCAGAAGTAATAATATACAAACAGAAGATTACTCACCATCGGCGTAACTTCGCGCAGCCATTCATTAGCTTGTTCGTCGAAGTCAAATTTACAAGCGAGTCTCAAGTCTTTAGCCGCTTCTTCGAACTTTCCAAGCAACTGGTAAGCCCTTCCTCTAAATTTGTGGGCGGCTGCGCTATCTGGATTCAACTCCAGGGCACGATTACAATCGCGTATGCAAGCGTAAGGCTTTTCCATTAGCAAGTAAATTTGCCCGCGTTTAGCATAGACTAACGCCACTTGCGGATTCAATTCAATGGATTCAGTGTAAAGTTTTATAGCGTTCTCGTAATCTTTCTCTGTGAACGCGGACACAGCTTCCAAACGTTTGGCTGCAGCTTCCACAACATTCTCCTCCGTTGGTTCGAGCGTTGGATCACCCATCGGTTGAGGAGTATCTAAATCTGCTTCTGAAATGTGTAACAGAATTTAGAGCTAATTCAATAAATCTAGTAATTACAAATATTTTAAAACTATCGGAAGTAAACGTTTGATCTACCAATAACTTCAGTTGTATCTTGTTTATCCTGATTTGGCTCAGGAGCCTCAGCCGCTTCAGTTGTCTCATTGGCTTCAGTTGCCTCAGTGGCTTCAATGACTTCAGTTGCCTCAGTGGCTTCAGTTGCCTCATTGGCCTCGGTTGCTTCAGTCGCCTCAGTTGTGCTCGCAGACTTCTTGCACGGCGATTCATTGCATGTATCTTTTGGTATGCTTCCTCCGAAGTGTTCGATAAAAGATTTTACAAAGGCAAGCTGCGGTTGCTGTAATATCGTTGGGTTCGCTGTACACAGACTAATGAATGTCTCTAATTCTGCCAGATGTTCTGGTTTAACGGGGATAGACATTTTGATGCCTGTAAACAACGACGGTGGATTTATTTAAAACGCCTCGTGCATATTAAAGAAACTGCCGCTAACGTGTCGCGAACGCGACACATCATCGTATATACTTTAAGATGTTTATGAAAAATGCATTAACTGCTGCACAAAACGGCAAATCCATATGTTATACACGCGTCTTTCTCTCGCGAACGTATTCTGGTTTTTCGAATTGTAGCCAAAAAAACCGGATTACAACGTTGCGAATACCGGTGACGAGTAGTTGCAAATTCATTTAGAAATGTGACTGCTTACCAATGGTTTCGTGAAATTTGTGTAAACCTCAATCAGCGAATGCGAAATGAAATTCTAAAATCGTCCCTGCTTTCGGTATCTGTGTTTTTGATAAGCTGAATTAATGTTCGGCGATACAACAAATTGCGCAAGACTCTAACCACCGCGGATGCGTAACAATGCGTAATGGCATCACCCGACATAAAGCCAAATACAGATCGCCAATTCGCCGGAATATACAGCGTGTTTCAGAATAATCCGACCAAGGTATTCATTGATACCGACATCTCGGGAATGTAGTTTGAAACAATTCAACGGTACTCTGTTTTAACAGTAAGTGGTAAATGCAATATCGGTTAAGTAGAAGTTTGTGTTACCCCCACCTACAGCGTGTCGGTAAGGTAGGGAATGACATTAAAATGGTAAGAAATTAATTTCTGAATCGTCGAAAATACTTCTCGCAAATATTATTTCTATGCAGAATGAAACTATTTGTAAAATTTTAGCCGAATCGGAGCATGGGCGTTCTCGGAAGCTAGCCTTTACTAGATACTTGAGTTTATTAATGAATTCTAGATTTTCTCCAAGTAATTTGTGCACTTTTATAATTCTACACAAAACTATAATCCTTTACCAATATTGACCAATAAATTACATCTAATTTACCATCTGTCCTGAAGTATTTTCTAAAAAATAAAGCACATGCCTAATTAATTACATGCAAAATCATTTTTAACGCGACACATGGGTAATAAGCGATCTATATTTTGAAATACGACGACCAACAGAAACCGCTACTAACTAAAAAACTATAATCAATATACTTGCAAGCATAACTAAAGAATAACGAAACTTTCAGTAATGATAGCGAAGGGAATCCTACTTCATCGTTATAATTACAGTTTACGTGCTCACAGAATTTAGATACCGGATAAATGACAACGCCCCTTTTGTCCCATTATATTTTCCAGCTTTATTATTATTTTATATACTATGAACTAAATAAATTGCAGTTAAAATCCTCATTATGCTACAGACAAAAATATGATCTAATATTTACAAATGAGGCGTGTAACGCAAGCTTAACAATAAGTTCTCAAAAGTTTGATATACATGTATCGACAAGTTCATTACAAGACGGCACAGTATGTGGACACGCCTCGGGCCCACTCTCGTTTAAAAATTATCAACAATTACAAGACGGTTCCTCGCAGTGCACGCCGACCTTTACATCGTAGAAAGTTTACATTTTACTGTATAGAAATATCCTTGCCGCGCCGCAAACTACCCCTCTTATGCTGTGCCCTATTGTAAGGAATTGGTATATTTGTTCGTCTCTTGCGCAACGGATAACAAAACTATATCTATTCTGTCCAAGAAACCTTTGAGTTGAAAAAATCTCTAAGACCGTTATTATCCAATTTAATTGTTCGTCACACTATTTACATGTGAGTGGTATTCTTTCTTTTTTACCTAAACGTAGCGATAGAACGTAACGTCTATTCTATATTAGAATTAATTATGACGTGCTACTTTAAAATTAACATTATGAATCAGAAAGCAGAGGAAAAGTGCTTAAATGCTTCTGAGTCGAACGGTGAACGCGTCAGAACGGGGGGAGAACGAAACGTTTCATGTACACCAGTTAACAGAGAGCGATTTCTCGTCGCGAATGAATACGGTTGGCATTTATCGCCACGTCATTCGAAAATCATCGATTCTCCACTCTGTTTTTCCTCTCTCTCTTTAGAAACGTTTAACCATCGTCGCTTTTATGGCATGACACACTCCTTATTCTATGTTACATGTACGATAAGATACTTGGCTGCATTCGAAATGATACATCGCACGGGGGACATTTTGGCGAAGAGGTAAAAAAATTCCATACGGCGAATGGGAACGTAAGCGCGTAGGGGGGGGGGGGGGATTCGCGTGACATAGGGGGTGAGTTACTCGCCACTCTGTTTATCGAATCTATAATTATACACCCAGGTGAAATTAACACGCGCAGATGGATTAATCATTGTTAAAAAAACATCGACACGAGCGGCGTGTACGTACGTAGTCCTGCTTGGTTCGACCACCCTCCACATTATCGCTCCCTCTGAATCACATTGCGTGCTCGAATCAACACGGGAGAGTTCATTAACATCGGTTTTATTAACATAAGGTCTACAAAAATTATTGCGTGTTACATTTCGTTACACCTCTCAGCGTTAGTACGTCGGATCGTTTCTCTTACAATTTCACACGCATAGATACGTTCGCGGCAATAAGTAGGACAGCGTCTGAAATAATTTACTTAACATTCGCCATATTCTATGCAGGACGGCCAGTTGAAAAACCTTTTTACACATTCTCCCTTATCGATGGGACAAAAGACATTTTATTGTTAGCTCGAGGACCGTTTGACAAAGGGATTACCAGTAGACGCAGCGAAGCGGCTCGGTCTGCGTTGAAATCGTTTTGAATTTCAAACAGGAGTTAAAAGAAAAGTTATCAGTTAATCGTCGCTCGAGGATAGTAGAGATGATCGGAAGAATTTTATACAACGATCTGCTTTAGATCTAAATGGTAGGCGTTGCGTTCGCGGGTTTACAAGTAAATTATACATCCCGATTTGCGTATAAAATTATAGTTCGCTTTGTACACTTTCCTTTTGTTTCGAAATCGAGAATCCTGGCGCCTCGATAAGGATCGCGCCCGGTAACACGAACGTCCCACGTTTCCTAAGCCGTATTACGACCCCGCTGCCTCGCCGAACAACGAGTTTATCTACGGTCACGTTTCGAGAACGTCAACATCGAACAACACGGAATTTCTAACGATTTCTCTATTCTTCAACGCAGCTCACGCGGGTAATCAATTGAGGGGGAAGGGGAGACGTCGGGGGAGGAGGGTGGGGGTGGGGGTGGGGGGGATTCGTATCAACTTGGAATGTGTTTACGAGCAAACTGTTTGGCGGTCGATTTATTTTTAGGCGATCCGCTGAGCAGAGATTTGTTGACGTTTTACCACTGTGGGCTATTCTCGCGGATCATTTTGATTTTCAGATTTGATGCGTTCCATGATTCATCCTGTTTGCTGGATGCGATAAGATTACTAGTGCTCTTTGTGATCTGGAATACAGAAGGTTCAGGATGTTTTCGTTGATTCACAGTGTGCCTTGATGGTCGATGAATCCGCTTCGCTATAGTCTAGACGAAATCAATTGGCTGCTCCCAAGCTTCTTCTCGCAAACGCGGGGTTCTTGTAGAAAACACTCTAAGTGCCAAAATTAAAAAGAAACCTTTTTATCGGGAAACGTTCTACGTGCCAATAGTAATACTATAACATAGAATTTGATTTTTGGCACTTACAGTGTTTCCCAGATCTCGCAAAGACTTTGAACACAATAACGCTGTCGCGGAACAAAATATATTTAGCTACTGATAGCCTACTCTCCTTCTTGTACACGCAGAATAACGAGCAAGATCGTTTTAAAGAAATTGATAGTCCCAGTTTCGCTTCAACAGCCAGTAGATCTTGCCGCGACTATAGCGAGCAAAGTATTCTACCACGAACGAGGAATGTCGATGGGTACGTTTGATCGAACTTTGTCCAGCGTGAATTGGCTTGACTACAGCTTTCGGTTCGCGCGCGACAAGAGAGCCTGGCGGCAGGTCGTTCATCGTCCTCGACGGGGCTCTTTTCTTCGCCGCGGAGATAGATCACGCGTACGTTCCAGCACAATGGAACGGAACGTTTTACAATTCTACATTCGCGGGGGGACAGTGCTGTCCGCACGCGTGTCGAGGGTCCCGACCTCGCTTCTCCTCCTGTTCCTTCTCTCCGCGGCGCACGCGATGGAAATCTGTAATCAGCTCGCTTCCGCGCGAAACGCCATTAACGAGAATCGCCGTGACGACCCTCGATACGCTTCCCCGTTCGCAGCATGCGCGCCGGACTTCTGCGATCGATTTCTCTATACAGTGACGCCGCGGGAATCAAATTCGCTCGCACGCTGTCCGACACACTTCCATCGAGACGCGTGTACAAATAAACCTACGCTTCCACGCTTATCCGCTAGGATTTTGATATGACGTAACGCGTTAAGTATATTCCTCCGGTTAGACTGCGCATGTTTATTTCATTTCTTTTTTTTCTTCGTATTCAAGAATACCATTTTCATCTTTATTCGAGGTGTTTTCGTCGGTTCTAGCTTCTTTTATCACGGTTTAAACAGCAAAGAGAAGGGGGCGAGGGGGGCTCTTACATGGCGCTGGGCCTTCAGAAGCTGATCGCTTGGAAATTCTTCTTCCCTGCCTGGGATCGAATGTCATTCGAGCCTGGAGAATTCTCGGAGCCTAGATCGGTCCGCGGAGTTTAGCAGGCTCGTTCGTTTCGCGAGAAAGCAATTTTGTTAATAGACAACAAGTTCGTTAAGCTTTCCAAGGGTGTCCTTTGAATTTTCGAGACTCGAATGGTATTCTAGGTGATCGCCATCTGCCGCCTCGAAGCCCGCCGCCAGCCAGAGCCGTGATAGTTTGATATTATACACTCTATGATTAGAATTAACGAATCCTTTCTCCCTCGCGATCTCCTTGGGAGTAGCTTCCCACGGGCGCTCGAAGTCCCCGTTTCGCCGCCCAGCTAACGGCTGCGACGAGCCTGTTCTCGTTGGCGTCTCGGTGAGATCGTATCAATCGTATCGAGGTACCGACGAAAAGGAAATGAGAACAACGGACGTTTAATATAGACACAGAGAGTGAGAGAAAGAGGGACGGGGAGGACCACCGTTAGAAACATTCCCGGGACAAGATGGGACCGCGTCGAGTGATCTCTGCCTCGCGAAACACTTTTATACAAAGGACCTTACACGCGCGCCGAACAGCGGCGAGGTTTCCAGCGCGCATGCTCCGACTACAGTTCGAGAAGCGGCCGTAACTTCCTCACTCTCTTTTCTTAACTATGCCTGCGAACCTCGTTACCGCTCGGCACACCTATACGCGTGTCCTGACAACGTTTGAGATAACTCGATTCTGGAATTTCGATTCGCCAGCTCGAAGGAGACGCGCATCTTCGCGTGGAGAAGCAGCTCCGACCGCGTTCCTTGTCGTTTCTTCTTTCGTCCGCGTTCTTCCTCCGCCGTACCTTCCAAGACTTTAAAGTAATATTGTAACGTCAAAGGAACTGTACAGCGATGCTTGGTTACAGAGCGACTCCTTGTTTCGCATGCGACCGCGACCGTGCACGCCCGACGGAGCTGAAGCCTTCGGGACTCGCCTAGACGAATCCCAGGGCTCATGGTCCCCGGACAGTCGGCGAGATGATCGACGAGGCAGCCCGTCGAACGCGGGTTCGCGGGCGCCGAGTCTCTTTGTCGCGTGTCCATCCACCTCGGACACAGTTTCGTTCGTCTTTCTCCTCTGATAGTCCATGTACAATGTGATGTGTTTATTCGCAACTTTAAAACTTACGTTCTAAACAATTTTGTTACTTTATAAACAGCATTTATAGGTAAGTCTACTTTGTCTTAACATTATTTCGAAAATAATAGAGAAGGGGAGAAGAGGGGGGAGAGAGAGAGAGAGAGAGAGAGCGAGCGGGAAACGCGAACGAACGAGGGCGACGGTGCTCTGCGAGATCTTGACTAACGATCGATTTCTCCATGTAGGATGAGCACGGCGGAACGGTGGATCGTAAGCTGCCCCGGTGCACGCCCGACTGCTGGAAACCTCGATAATAAACACGAACGCAGCTGAGATTATTCGTACGGCTCATGGGGGGAGGGGGGGATCCCGGTACTCGCGGAGTAAGTGGATGGACGTCTGCCGGATGTTCGTTACGGAATAAATTAAATAAAGACACGTACTCGTTTCGTCAATTTTTCGATCAGTTCCACTACGTAAGAACATTATTATATTATATACACGTGTTACGCATTCGGTAAAGAGTCGTAGTACATTACAGGTATAGTATAGTTGTGAGTATAGAATAGGCTACAACTAATCGTAAAACGGTTCACGGTCGTGTACCTAACTATGTAATAATCAATACCTCGAAATGGGTGGTATATTCGCCTATCAACGTGAATTGATCGTCTCGGTCTATGAGTGACGTTCTAGGCCCGATCGATTTAAAAATGGACGGGGGGGGGGAGGGGGGTAGGGCGGGGGTGTGTGCGGAATGGGGTGGAAACAGAACAAAGGGGGAATCAAGGTGCGACGACAGGGCTGGACGGGGAAGGTGGACGAGAGGGACGGGGCTAGGGTGAAGGACAGAAGGTGCTAACAGGAAATATATTTGAGTTTTTATTTAATTCATAACTACCATTAGAGATCCAATGTCCTTTCATTTTTTTTTTCCTCTGTAATCTTATCCAGAATACTAAACTCTCAAAGTGGCGTCATAATATTACTTTAAATTCATGATAATAAAGTCTATCCGTATGAGAGTTTTTAACTGTGTGTCAACATGTTCTCATACCATCATATATATATATATATATAATATATATTTTATATAATTTTAATAATAGTATGTATATATATATATATATATATATATATATAATATATTCACTACCTGCATTATCACAACATAAATTTACTCTCTTCGCGGACCTTTCAAACGCGACCCACACACATTCCTACGCGTCATATACACATACACACGCGACATATACACACGTACCCGCGCACACGTACACTCGAGGAAACATACGCTCGCAATCCCGTCTACGTATAATTACTATAACGCTGCGGTAGTCGGATAGTGGTTGAGTTTCCTAAGCACTGTAGCGCCGTTCCAGAGAGCTCTCGGCCGCTCTTCCTCCATCCAAGGCTCTACCTTCCTAATCTCTTTCAGAAATTTATCTTGCTAATTAGACGTTTCACGTGCCGCGCAGGAGATCTCGGTGCCCGTCGAAACTGCGCGAGACCCTCTCTGCCCGGATTTTAAGCGCGCGCGTGCTCGCCACCGGCGACGCTACGCGCCCTCGAAAGGGCTGTGGTCGTCGCATCCTCGCCGATCCGACGATACTAAACTATACCCGGGACGATCTCCTGCGGCGATGCCTCATAAATAGACCATTTCCTTTTCTTCTCTCGGTTAATCGGGCACACGCACACGTCGATCAATATACATACGGCTGATTGCCGCGGCAAACGGAGCGGTTGCGTGGGATCCTCCGGCCGCGTCGATCGATCCTCGTTCTCGCGCTGCCAACGCGATAGGATCCTGTCCGAGAAATTGTCTAAAGAAAACCAGAGGACGATCTGGGAGTCTAGCCTGGGACGGCGGCGAGCCTCGGTCGGGGCAACGTGACGGGCGTTTCGCTCGATCCGGTGACAAACGGCGTCGCCCCGGTCCTCGTTTCCTCTCCTGCCACAATTCGCTCCTTCCCTCGACGCGCCCTTCCTCACCCTCCTGCTACACTGCTCGCGAGCTCAGCCACTAACAATCGTACACCCAGCATAAAACCTTAGAAACCATGGCTCAGCCTGAAGAAACGCGTGCGCTGGCTCAGCGCGGCGAACGACACCTCGGCGATCCAGGGCAGCCGGGCGTTGTTTTTTAAAGTATGTTACAGGAAGCTGAGCAGCAACTACTCCCGCCGCCTTTACTCTTTTGCCTTTGATCTGCAACACAGAGAACGGGCGTTTCGTTAGCTTCTGTACTCTCGTCGGGGGAGCTAGATTCTAGCAATCCACGGGTCGGGCGCAGACGATTCCTCCGCGAGCGATGCGAGTGGGGGGTGGAGAGGCTTGCGCGGAGGTAATGAGATGTTTGGAGGCAAGAATTTGAAGAGGGATGTGGAAAGAGTGTGTATCAAATAGGAGTGTTTGTTTGGGGTCGGGGAGAATTGTTAAGGGTAGTTGGAGCGCGGCGAGAGAGAGACTCTACAGTGGGAAGAAAATCATTTGGCCTCTCGAGGCCTACCCCTACTTTGACTCTTCAAAACGTCCACCTTTGGCCACATCTCAGGGACGAGAAAGAAACTTTAACCCTAACTGCTATACTGTTTTCTTCAAACGTAACTGGTATATCGAAGTAGTGGCAGACCCCAAATAAAAAAGTACACAGAAATTTGTAAAGTCGGCACTAGATCAACCTCTACGAATATTTTGTTGTTAGGTAATGTGTGAAATAATAGAAACGTAGAAAGTTAAACTGTTATTATAAAATTGATTAGAAATTCAGTTTACGAACTTACAAGGAGAAGGTCAGGATGGCAAGTCTCAGAAATTCTTGAAACTTGGTGTACATGAAGGTCTCCAATCGGACATTAATTTCCCAAAGCAGTAAGGCGCGCTTTTCAGAAAAACTCGAGAAAATCAACTTTGAAGAATTTCGAGTTCGATATATGTACTTGATAGAAAGCAAGCAACAATTGAATAGGATAGGGTATAATAGCATAGAATATAATAGCAGTACGTTTACAGATTGTATTTTGTACTTGAAACTTTTCATTTACTGTAAATATTCTTGTTTAAAGATTCCTATGTTTAATGAAAAGTACAATTTTGCAAGCAAGACGTAATGGAAAATGTGTTTTTTAGCTGAAAATAATATTTAAATATCTGTTAATTAGCCTGGGTTTGACAAATTGTGCATGTAAAAGGGTAGGTAATTAAATAAATAAAAAAAAAAATTGCTTTCTATCAAGTACATATATCGAACTCGAAATTCTTCAAAGTTGATTTTCTCGAGTTTTTCTGAAAAGCGCGCCTTACTGCTTTGGGAAATTAATGTCCGAGCGGAGACCTTCATGTACACCAAGTTTCAAGAATTTCTGAGACTTGTCATCCTGACCTTCTCCTTGTTAGACAATCAAAATTTCGCAGCGAGCTCTTGCGTGTCTTGGGGTCGTCACTGACCCCAGTGTACCGGTTAAGGGTGAAGTTTATCTTTAAATTTTAACTTTATAATTAAACTACAATTTTCTTTCTCAGGCCGAAACGAGCCACTGCAATTTTGTTGAAATCTTTCAAATAACAGAGCCAGCCGAATTTCTCCCAGCAACTCGGCCAGCCTCGACGAACATCTTTCAGCTCCCCTGGGCTCTCATTTCGAACGGACCCGAATATTTCGAGCCCTCTCGGCCGAGTATCCATTCCGAGGGGGAGCGTTATGCATTGCAACGCACACGCTCATCGTTCCTACTAAACGCAACGTTTCCGCCCCGCGGCGAGCCGCAATTCTTTTCCGCGCGCGAAGGACCGTTGTCCTCGACTTCCGCAGGCGAGCCGTAAACCGAGGTAATATATTTTTCTTTCCTCCGCTTCGTTCCTCCCGGAGAGAACCCGGGATAAGTATCGCTATGAATCGCCGTGGCTGCCGAGCGTAACGGGTATTTATCAGTGAAAATAAAGGGGGGGAAAAGAAAAAAACAACGACGGCAATATCGCGAAGTAAACAGCAATTAAGTACCATTTATCCGTGATATTTGTCAGTGTTTCTTCGATCTCGACGAGGTGGGGGCATGGGTTTGAAGACTCGCGGACATGGATCAGGGAGTCACTTCAGATTTGGGATACTTGGATTTTTCTACTAGCTGTCGTTGGAATACTCAGAGTCCACGGGTTGGATGTGCATGCATTCACCGTTGGGGAGGAGACCTGTAATTGGCAAAAACTTCAGTTCCCGCTGCGCAACGCTGTTTTGTACACCAATTGCCATGCTGCCTTATTACCATTATTACAATATCTTTATTGTAATTCGTAAGGTAATTGCGGGGACACGAGTCCATTGCAAAACTGACTACTAACGCTCAGCTGAATCCCGTTCTTACCGCTATACGAGCATTTGAATATGACTCGAACGAGTCGAAAGGGCGGAAAGTGTTGGAAGGTTGTCGAATGGGCGGTGTGGATGTGGTCGATAGCTTACCTTGAGAATTAGGCTCGGGAAGATTCTCTCGCGAGACCAGATGCATCACCGTGGTTTTCCCGAAAGGAAGCCCAAGAGCACCGAGCGTGACATTGCTGTGCAGAAAACGTCCCTGGTAGATTAACCGCAGGATCTCCGCTTTGGCGACCGCCTCTTCCGCCCAGTCTGAAAGACAAAGGAGCCGCCCTATCAGACACGGCCTCGCCTTGAATATTTTCAGAGTTTCCCGCGGCACGGGGAAAGAACCGGTGCACCCGCTGGGCCGGAAAACGCGGACACTTCGTCACGTTGATAATTTCATCAGCCCCTTTCCGCCTCGCTGCGACCCTTTATTCTCCACCCCCCCAGCCACGTCTGGATTAGAGTACGAAATAGAAACAGACTCAACCCTTAAACTACGAAGCTACCCCGTTCCTTAAACCGTCACCCAGAAAGTATTTAAAAAGAAGGTCGAAGTTGAAGAAGAGGGTGTATTGGACATCGGAATATTTTTTTAGGGATGTTGGACCATTACGTTTCGAAGTTCGCTCGTCGACGAGGGTCTCCTCGATACGACCACGGGTTCGAGGGAATTTCGAGTGACAGATTAACGCGTCCCGCCGCTCAATCGGACCCTGCCCTACGTCCATTGTTCCCGAGACGTTCGATTATCGAGCGATTATCTCGCGAATCCACGGGGACGGCTGACAAAGAGCGAGGAGGTCCGCTTTCACCGTTCTTACATTTAAAAGCCGCGACGATTCTCGAGGGGCCATGGCCCGTTTTAAACGGACGGTCGCGTACGCGGAGCCCGCGGCAACGAATCGCGACGAAGTGGCAACGGTAACTCACCTTCCGGCCAGTTTTCAAACACATGGTGCGCTATGTCCCCCGCGGAGTCGCTTGGACTGAATAGGAACTCTTTTGTCTTACCGCTGACAAGAATGAGGCGTAGATTTATCTGGAAAACAGGAAAACACAACACCATTAACATCTTCGACACCGTAGAACCCTCGCGACACAACCCCCCCCCCACCCATTAAGAATCATTGCAAAAGGCGAGAAGCCTCGACGCTCCTGCAATTACGGAGAAGGACGCCGCGCGCCGTAATTCGCTAAACAGAGCAATAATTTCGTTCGTTAAAGGCTCTCAAGGCTCCCACTCCCTCGGCCCACTGATATCCCAAGGACCAGCGCTTTGTCTTCCCGCGATATTGACTTACAGAGCAAGCTCAGCCGCAAGTACACCGCGGTGCCCCGTCGCCCCTATCCCTGGTACACGTGTCGTAATTCCCGTTTCTTTCAAAGCCACCCTTAATCCCCGTTCCCCTCCGCCGTACACTTTGAATCACAAATGTCGCGGCCCTTCGAGGCGTATCTCTCCACAGCGCGTTCAACTCCAACGGTCCCCGTCGACCCGGAGGGAGTCGCTTCGCGTTTCAAGGACGAGGGAAGAGTGCGTACATTAGGGTGGCTCTTATTTACTCTGGGTGAAATTTTCTTCAAGATTTTCTTCGCGGCACTACCTAGAATAGTTCCAAATAATAATAAAAAAAAAAAAAAGAAAAATCTCTGTAAAGTTTGAGCCCGATCGGATAACAGGAAAAGGAGCTCCTCGGCCCTTGAACATTTAAATAATTATTTAACAGGTCACCAATTCGATTTTATATAATATCCTCCAAGTTATTCATTACATAAAAAAAGATGTCGAACAAAATTTGTAGATCCAGACAGGGAGCATCTTTTATGTTCTATTACCTTTTCTTGTGCGCCCAAACGGTTTTCTCAAACAAAGTACGAAAAACAAACAATTACTTTTCACATTTGGAAAGTTTAAATCCTCGTAATTATTTAAACTTTATTTGGAGCGATTGTGGGGGGTGGGCGAAGAAAATTGAGAAGTCGAAAATAAGAGCCAGCCTAGTGTACCTACACGCTCGAGGAGCGGCGAAGGAAAAGCTTCGGGAATCGTGACACACCGGGGGGGGGGGGGGTGTTAACACTCGCCGCGAACGGTATTTACGGTTCACCGTGTACATATACGTCTCTTATCTGTCTTTACCCGTGGGCCGTATGAAAAGGAATTAGACCCCGTGACTTCGCCCTAAACCTTTAAGCCCGGCTGTTGCGTTCTGGTCACGTAGTCGCGCCTTCCAGCGGTAAACATGTCTAAAAGCGACATTTTTCTACGGACGTCGAGTCGGGGCTGGGTTGGGGCGCGGTTGGGGATGCTGGGGACTTCCGGGCGCGGAGGCGGGGACTGTCGCAGGGCGCGCGAAGTTAGATGAGCTTAGACTAGAAAGTTGGCGGTACGTGCGACGAGAATTCTTCGCTTTGGAGTTGGTGCGGATGCGCACGGGAACTTTGAATACCGAACAATGGTAAAACGTGAAACGTCGATGCCTCTCTTCTCGGGTTGTGTTCGCTGCTAAAAGTTCGGATCAACTGGATTAACGTGTTAACAGTAAAGGGGCCATCGAGCATTGATACACTCTTCGGCATCCATCCCGAAGTGTCGATGAGCGAAGCGTCGCAATCAGCCCATCCACGGACTTCGATATAAAACATTCCTTTGGACCAGCCAGCTCGTTTTTCACACGAACGGGGGGGGGGGGTCGTAATTCGTGCGTTCAGACGGCATAAGATCCTGTCAACGAGTGTCCAATTGCCGCGGTCGGGACGTGGCACGTTTCATTCGCGCGACGACGGGGACAATTAAGAGCGTATTAATCGTCTCGGTTTCTCCGTTTTTCTTCGGCCCCCTCCCCGGCGCGCTTTCACGCCCGACGAATTACGGTCAGCGGCCGTTCTACGGCGGGGACGCAAATTCAATTACCGTCCCGCCCGAAGACCGGCCAACATAAATAATTACCGACGAAGCCAGACTCGCGGTCGCGCTGAAGGGGGTTGCTCCGCGGCCCTCTCTGCGGTCCCTGCGGTCGCGAGAATCCGCTACGAGTTGCTCGGGCATAAATCATTGTCGCCCGACCGGCACGAATTATCGTCCCCCGGCGGCAAAAGCGGAGGGCGGTCGTCCCAATATCTCCGTTGGCAATCGCCGATCGATTCGAATCGGTTCCGACCTTGCTCGAAACCGGGGGCTCCTCAAAGTCCTCGATATAGTCTTGGAAATCGCGAGGATTTGGGAGACTAAAGGACTGGGCAGACATGTCAGTTCCGCGAGTGTCAGTGGTCTATTTGCGTCAGTGTTGGCAACTGACGCGGACAAGTGTGAACTGCTCCATTCTAAAACAGGGGAACGATATTTTTCATCACTGAATCGTCTCGGAATTGATATGCGTAGACCTTAAAGGACGTCGCGCATTCCGCATCGTCGCGAATCGAAGAAATTAATAATAATTAAATAGTTCTCGCTGTGCTTCGGTCATCAATTGTTTATAAACTTCGTTTACAAATCGTTATTAAACTTCGTGTCACCGTGCTTCAGTTCGCCGGGCTTTGCTAAAATGCGCCACGGCCTTTATCCTCCTTTCGATGCATCGAGGTGTAAAACAGAATCGAAACTGGAGCTGTGGAAGTAGAATTGAAGAGTCCTTACAGAAAACACTGTAACTGCCAGAAATAAAATTTTAGATAGGTACTGCCATTGGCACGTAGAACGTTTACCGATAAATTTTCTTTCTTTAATTTTGGCACATACAGTGTTTTCTGCAAGGACTCTTCAATTATGTATCCTAAATAGTTTGAAAGTGAGGATTTAAAGTTCCCTGAATCTATTCAACCCGCTTTCGTTTCACGTCTCTTCAACACCGCCACGAGAATTCCTCTCCTTCGTCGATTGCTGCGTTGTAACCGATTGTCAGAGTAAAGGGGAGAATTCTTAACGAGGGGAATGGTACGTGTTGGTTATAGGAACACCCTGGAAGTCGGATCCCAAGGGTTATGGGGGTGGTCTGTTCGCCATAAATCCTGGTAAAAGCGACGACGTGTGGGCTTTGATGACGCCGTCGCTATCTGCGCACCATGTGCCAGTTTTTATCATCTAGAAGGAGTTATTGTGACACGAGCTCTTCTTTGCAGCAGTTGGGGCTTTATCTGGCTATGTGCTATGAGTAATGATTTCACGAGGGTAGTCGATCCTGTTTCGCGTCTGTCAATAGCGAATACGTGCAACTGAAAGGTTGCAGTCGTCTTTGTAGCATGCGATCTAGAGTATAGTTAATGAGACACTTAAACGAGGTGGTGAGGTTAGCCTCGCCGAGTTACCTCGGCAATCAATAACTACGTCCGCGACTATAGCTAAGAAAAATCAAGGAAGAACGATCAGAACTGTGTCTGGTCTCTGCTTCTACTTCGAACGACAAGCCAACCAATCCAGGAATGATTCTATCCGCGATAGAGTCGATTGGAGGGGTCGCTGCGAGAAATTGGAAGACACGATGGTACCTCGATGTGCGCCATCATCCCTCTTACATGCTTCCCCATTGTGTTTATCGTCATGGGAAACTTAATCCAACGAAGTCCTGTTTTTCGCGACGTCTATTCGCAATCTGACGAACTTCGGTATCGACTTACCGAGCGTAGAGCTTTACGCGATAGAGCGGGGCATCCGCTCTTCGGATAGCGAATGGGGATATTTCACCGAGATACTTTGAAACACAATCGTGCCCCTTTGAAATGGTATTCTACGGCGCTCTATTCTTCTAGCATTCTTCTCCGTACAATAGTGCCCTTTTGTACGGGCTACTGTATCGCGTTCTATCCTTTCCTGTTACACTTTCGACATTTCTCGCGCGGCTCCGGTAATCTCAGAAGTTTAATCCTTTATGGTGGAACTCGGGGATATTCCTCGGAGCAGATATGTACAAGTGGCGACGAATACCAGAATTCTGCATCTTCTCGGTATTCCCAGACCTAGCGCAATGGTTACATTTGCGAGGACAATTGCGCTAAAGCTCACACTGGTATCTAGCTTTACTTATTAACACCTAAAGTAGGGACTTTTAAGGGGTTAAAACTTTTAAACATTTCCACACGGAGCTGATAAAAAGTCATTGCTGGCATATACTTTATCTGAATTTATATACCAAAAGAAAATGTGTTATTCCCAGTAGGTAAAACGTTATACACCTCCTACGCGACGCGGACACTTAGGCAAGCATCTTTGTCGCGGAAATTAATTACGGGGGACGGTCGAACATTACCCAAGAATCAGCGCATAATTTTATCGGCGCGCTCGTACACGGTGTTTGTCCCGAAGCTCGGCGAAATTGCGCGCAAGAGGTAATAGGAAATTAATTAGCAGCCGCGAGTCGTAAAGCCGGTTTCGGCTACGCGGCTCGTAAATAGAATTTAATGTCATGCAAAACTCTGGCCGCGCGCCGCTGTTAACGCCGTTAGTTCGTAGTTTATAATTAATCCGTACGAAACTGGACCCGCCAGCTAACGATACACCGGGACAAATATTTCCAAGCGAGCCAGCAGCCTCGCAAAAGGCTCGATCGTCCCACGCGACCCTCGTGGGCGTTGGGAACGCGGCACGTGCATCTTGCTGTGCTGAAACCGGGGACCAGGGATGTCGCAAGTCGCGACTGCCATTAACGCCGACAGTAAGGTCCAAGGGAGATCAGAGCTGGCGTCGATCGTGCATCGACGCGCAGTGTTTGCATCTCCCAGAGTCTTCAACTTCGGGGAAATGTTATATCGAAGCTTTTGCAAGTGGTAGCGAATAAGGGTTGCATAAATGATGCGGTGGGCCAGCAAGGCCACTTAAATTCTTAAGGGGGTATGCCCGTTTGAACCCTCGGGAAATGTGTACATTTTGGAGATTTTTTTACAAGTCAACGGCTTGATGAAGATTTCTCGTTTTATTACTATCTTTACATAGTATTATGAACTACTTAAAAAAAAAGTTTCAGTTAAAAAACTATTGTTTTTCGGAAGTTATGGATAGATGTCCGAAAGTCTCTCGATTTTAGACGGCTAAACGGTGGCCCTGAAATAAGCTGTATGTCGTGTTTGAAATCAAAAACAATAAAATCTTCTTATAAAGTATGTGAATAGCTATCGTCCTACGGAGCCGATTTTGAAAATTTTGAAAAAATAAAGAAATGGGGAGAGATTAAAGGTAAAGTTAGATTTTTCTAAGAGAAAAGTCCAATGTTTTTCTTTATAAATAATAAACGGGGAATCGGAATAAAAGAAGCTCTCGTAGGACGATGTGGAATCTTATTACGATTCTGCAGGCAAAATTGCAAGTGAATTGGTTGAACTTAGCCCGAGTTTTTAGGGCCACCGTTAAGCCGTGTAAAATCGGGAGACCTTCGGATCTGTATCCATAACTTCCGAAAAACAATAGTTTTTTAACTGAAACTTTTTTTTTAAGTAGTTCATAATACTATGTAAGGATAGTAAAAAAACGAGAAATCTTCATCAAGCCGTTGACTTGTAAAAAAATCCACAAAATGTACACATTTTCCGAGGGTTGAAACGGGTATACCCCCTTAAAGGGGACCACCACTGCGACGGCCGGAAAAGTAAGCCATTTTTAAGAATTTTATTCGGGACTAATTTACAGTTTTTATAGAAAATTTTTATTACCTACCTTTAGTGCACTGTGTTAAGGGACTATACAAAAAAATAAATATCCATAATTTGAATATATTAATTAATCCACGCGAGCTGGTTGAATCTGTAACTATGGAACAGCAGGTCCGAAATCAAATTTCATTTGTTTTTTTATAAACTATATGAGTGTAGTTTCCGTTGTGCGTGCCGATTTCTTAAACAAATTATTTTTGTGAAAATGGTGCGCTTCAGAAGAAAAGTCTCGAAAATCCGCGAATAAGATGAACAGTTTTCGAGCGTATTTCAAAAAGTTTGTTTTCAATCAAAAAACCCGAACACACAACTGAAACTACACTCGTATAGTTTATAAAAAAAAAATTAAATTTGATTTCAGACCAGCTGTTCCATAGTTACAGATTCGACCAGCTCGCGTTGAGGGGTCTAGAAGATTAATTAATATATTCAAATTTATGGATGTTTTTCTATTTATGTTTTTTTGTATAACCTCTTAAGACAACGTACTAAAGGTAGGTAATAAAATTTTTCTATGAAAACTGTAAATTAGTCGTGAATAAAATTCTTGAAAATGGCTTACTTTTCCGACCGTCACAGTGATGTTCCACCTTAATCCACCTTAATCGCCCGTAGTATCACATTTTCTAATAATTCTATAATATATTGCAGTGTTTCCAACCATTTCTGAGTCGCGATCCCGTTTTATAATACTCAAATAACCTGCGACCCCCTCCCGCATATCAGGTAAGGTAAATTTAATAAAGTAAAAACACGCGTTAAAAATAGATATTTCAGAATTCCTACAATTCTAATTTAATAATTAAAATGAATAAACGGGGATAATTGAAAATAACCATAGAGCACCGTCCAGAAAACACTTCGCGACCCACGGGTTGGGAATCACCGATACAGTGCGTTCCCAACTAAGCAGACAGTTCTGAGACCTCTGAAAACCGCGAAGAGCACAGCACTCTATAAAATTCAAATACACCAATCGGAAGTGAGAAGCCAGAGCGTTCCGCCTGTACCACAGCCCCTCAAAATCCACCCCTTTGAAACGACTTTCAACGCAGCACACAGCGTCCCCGCAGATCCTACGCGCGTACACAGACCGGGATTAGCCGAGCGGCGCAAGGCAACCTGCGTGGCACCTGTGTGAGGCGGGCGTAAAGCGTGAAGGGGTGGGCAGCGGGACCGCCGGCTAAAGGGGTTGAAGCCAAGAGATTTTTCGGAGCGAGTCGTGGGAAGGTGGGGAAGTTCAAAGGGACTTATTCATGCGGTAGCATTCGATACTCGGTTTTTTGCCGTGCACACGCTCCGCGGCGGCCATGTGCAGGCGGGGGGTTGGGGTGGGGGGGAGCGGGGGTTGGGACGTGTGCGCTACCTGATGCGTCGCCCACGAGTCGATGCTTTTAAAAAGCACCCGCTGGGTGGGAAAGGCTGTTTAAGCTTGACAACACTTCACAGCCACCCGGTCCCCGCGCAAGTTCAACCGCACGTTCAGCAACAATTAGTCCTCAAAGATAAAGCGAGAGAAGGGGGCGCACAGAAAGGGGAGAGCTCTCTGTGTCTCGTGGCTCGGCGAGGCGGCGTTAAATATGGACCCCGTACGTTCTGTTAAGAAAAGACCAACCCGCGGGGATTAATAATAAAGGGAAAAAAAATAAAGAAATAAAAAGGAAAAGAAGGAAGAAGACAGGGGATATATCGACGGGGTCGTGAGCGGTAAGAGCCCGGAGTGACTGCAGGGAGAATGGAACTCGAACGGAGGGACGCAATGAGCGTTCTTCTGACGCAGTTGGATGGCTCGCAAAGTGACGCTTTAAAACGGTGCTTCAAAGATGAATGTAGTGTCGGCCCCGGTCGCCCATGCTCTTCTCTCTTTCTTCCTATTTGCCTGATGAGCTTCCGAGCTCCGAAAGGGAGCCGAGCTTGTCGCCGCTTCCTTCTTACCAGTGATCGCTTTAAGCGCGATATTGGACAGTGCCAATTCATCACCCTTTCTAGGGGCGCGCTGTTTCAGGGGCCGAGGAGGTATTCTGTGTTTCGAACACTGGTTATTCGGATTCAGATACCCGCGGGGGAGCGTTTGAAAGGCTTGCAGGCGTCTCCCATGATTTTGAAAGTGCCGGGATTGCCGAGGTGCTCAGGCGTCGACTTATTATTTCAGAGTGGATCGGGCGCGGCTATTATTCTAAAGCGCGCAAACAGAGATGAATTATTTCATGGAAACCTCGTGCCCCGTCATCGGGAAAAGCAATTGCGCGCATCGTGTTATTACGGGACCGTAGTAATTCCATTTCGAATCGGTCAAATCGGTAGAGATAACCGTCGCTGATAAAACGGAATGAAATTACGGCGTAATGGACTCGCGGGACGACTGATTCAATACAGTAACGGGCTGGTTTTCGGCTTTCCGTCGGTCTTCTCGAATGCATATTGAAATTACGCGGTGACGGGACACAGGGAGGGGGTAGCAGCGGCTGGGGAGTAATTTTCCAAAGAACTGGAGCGGGCAGGTTAGATGGGACGAGATAGAGAGGGGAGGGAGAAAAACGCTAACGAGAGAGAAAGGATAATGGAACTTTACGGTATTATGGAATGTTTTCAGCGAATTCCGGAGGAATCCATTCTAAAGCAATTTCGGTACTAATTAATGGACTAGCCTGTAGCCGTCGGTTGTAATAACAACGGTGCCGTGGAGTCCCGAGGGGACGATCGAACGCGGGTCATTGATCGTCATGAAAACTCGTCGGCCGGAAACCAGATGCGAGAACACCAATTTGTATTATGCATCGTGTCACAACGTGCCGGTTCGGCCGACCGCATTGCTGCTCGCTGTACGAGCCACCACGTCCGTTTGCAAAAACAAAATCTCCACTGTGGAACTCTGGAAAATAAAGATACACATTCCAGTCATCTTTTTTTTAATTTTTTTTACGAAATCCATTCTTCGCGATCACCCCTCGGGGGCAACTATTTATTGCTGTCGCAACAAAAATGAGGAAAGGAACGGAAATGTTTTAAAAAAATACCTTGTTAACGATTTCACCCCTAAAGTTTCACACAGAACTGTTTTATTCTTTCACACCGGTCTTCGGTTTTATATAGTTTCGTGTTATTGCAGTAAAAAAAACCCCTTCGCAGTTACAAATGTAATCAAAATCCTTTGCCCCCGTTTGTTTCAAATAACTGCCGACGGGGCAGAAAGGATTCGAGAAATTCGAATAACGCGGCAGCGTTTATTGAAATGAATTCGAGCATTTTTCCAAAAATTCATAGGACAGGTGTAGGTGCACAGATACTTGGTTTCAGCCTCGCGAAAATGGTGGATTTTCACGCGGCCGTTCCGCGTCGCGGAGAGAGGACCGTACAATGGCGCGGCCGAGCCATTCATTCGGCTTTTGTCGATAATGTACACCGAAGCGTTCCCGAAAACACGTGAAATCTGTCAAAAAGTGTCGTACCCGGGACGCGCGATGTAAAATTCAGAATTAACGCGGAAAAAAGGGCGAAGCGCAGAGTTGCCGGGGGACCCTGGAAATGGACAATGGGGTCGCGCTTCAGAAATATTCGCTTGTTCCGCGCGCCCGCGTGTACAACAGCGTCCACAGCGATTTTTCGCCCGACAAACTGTTCGCGCAAAATGCTTGCCTTAGAACCGTGACACGGTTCGGTGTATTTTCAGCGGAATCCTTCGAGCGCCGGCACAGCCGCGCCGCGATCCACTTGATTAGGATCAAGGTTGCAAAAATCTAGCGGCACGCTTATCAATGCAGATGGGTTAAGTGTACTCGTTACCGTTCCAGTGTTAAAGCACTCGTTAAGCGAACGTAACGAACAGCTGTGCTTCGTTACACCTTTTCCATTTGCCTTAGGTGCGATAACGGAGGGAAAAAGCTGTGGAAATAGCAATTCCTCGATCAACTAGGAAACTGCACTTGGGAGGCTTCTATGAGCAAATTGATCAACTGTATGAAATGAAAAGTTAGAAGATATTAGTAACTCGAGCATTAAATTATGTGTACCTACAGTGGGGGACAAAAGTATGTGGACACTTTTAAAATCGTATAACTTGTTCAAAATTGGCAAAAAAAACTTGAGTTCTTTGTTTTGTTGAGAATCTAGAAGGATTAGTTTGCTAAGTGACGTGTTTCGTCGTTTTGAAACAAGTTGCAATTGGTCGGAATAGCAAAAAAAAGGGAGTCATTTTTAAAATTTTTTTTTATGAGCCTATAATGAAAATTCAAAACCCCGTTTGTAGATTGAAGTTGTATACACCCCTAAAATTTCATCAAAATCGGTTAACGTTGCTCCGAGCTATAAACGCTTAAAGATCGCAGAATATGGTCGTAAATCGCTGATTTCGAGAATATCGCGATTTTTCCGCTATTCCTACCAATTGCAACTTTTCTCAAAACGACGAAGCACGTCACTTAGCAAACTAATCCCTCTAGCTTCCCAAAAAAACTCAAGTTGTTTGGACGAATTTCGAACAAGTTATACGATTTTAAAAGTGTCCACATACTTTTGTCCCCCGCTGTAATAATACCACTACTATACTACCATCTTAAATCCTCAAATTTCAAATAATACATAATGCATCAGGATTATGATACAAGTCTAGGGGAGAGTGGGGTAATTGCGAACACCTAAGCCAAGAAGCAAATAAAACGAGAACTATGTGAGAAATGAATTTGTTTTTTATTTACAAACATACTTAAACTATTCATCTATAAAGTACTGTGACGAATTTTTGAAAAGTTATAATAAAAATCAACTTTATAGTGAAAAAGAAAAACCCTTGTTGTTCGTGATTACCCGACTGCCGTGGGGTAATCCCGAACAGAGTGCTAAATATCACAGAAGTCGCACAGAAAGCGCGATTTCAATGGTCGACCCATAAGAAACGTTGCTACAACCTATACCTAATGTATTTTTCAAACTCCTCTTCTGGTGCGTTAGAAAAAATTACAATTGGTCAGAATATCGAAAAAAAAATAGTAAAGGCTATTTTTTAAACTTTTTCCTGAGCCTGTAATGAAAATTCAAAAATCCCTTTTGTACATTTAAATAAGTTTTATACATGCTGAAAATTTCAGAAAAATCGGTTAACGTTGCTCTGAGCTACAAGGCGCTTAAAGATATGTTCGTCATTACCCCACGACATCAAAAAATAAAAAGGAATTTATTTCAGGGGTTAGAATCATGATTCAAGCCACGCCTTGGTCACAAAGTGTTGGTAAAAAAGTGCTTTATTTCAACATAAAAAAATCCCAATTGAATCATTAATTCAACAGTAATTACATGCAATTGAAAATTGACAAAATATTACTTGAAACAGGATGAAAATAATAAATTGTGTTTATCTCGACTAGCATGAGCGTTCTGTATTTATTACTTTGTGCCCGGCGTTGAATACGACTTAAACTATTACCTAGTAGCGAGGAAACATCAGTTTTTATTTATTAAAGCGCCGTAACTATCGCGTTCGCGATTACCCCACTCTCCCCTACCCCCGAATTGGACCAAGAACCCTTTTAACGACTGAATAATAACAATGGCGAATAGTTTACGGCTACGTGAAAAATTTCCTCTGTCAGTTGACAAACGGCGCTATGATACAGTCCCGCGAAGGATCGGCCTATTTAGTCGAGCAGACGTAGGCGTAGCCCGCCTAGAATCGAGGCTCGTATTTCATCGTCTTTCTACTTCTCTGCGTAAGGGCAGAACACTGGAGGTCCATAGTCGGGAACGAGTGTAAGTCGATACCCAGCATTTTTTCCCCAATTCCCCCGACATCTGTTCAAAGTCACTTTCAAAACACCCGCGTGCCCGTTAATGCCCCGATGAGCTAATTACGGCGTAGGGCATCGTGAACCCATTAAGGATGCACGTCCATTAAGTAAATACGCGTGAAATAATCCCTCGCTGAGTAATGGAGGGGAGGGGATAAGGAATATTTTCTCACGCATATGTCGCGGTGGATTCGAAAAAGCTGGCGCTCCGTTTCCCTTGACGTTGAAAAATAATCGTAAATCATCCGCGATGCGTCTTTCATCGAGAAAATTGAAAGTCCCAGCGAAGAGATCGTCGGGAAGGAAACTTCTTCGCCAGTCTATTTTTATTCATCTGAAAATTACTGTCCAACGACTCCAAGTGGATAATTATAAAGGTACTGAGATCAGTTCGAACCGTGATGCTGGAATAGTGCAGCCAAGGCAACGGAAATGATTCATAGCCTGCCAATTGAATCGTTTCGGGATCTAGCTCGAAGGCTACGGTTTATTATGGTCACGTTAGAGTGGCGGATCCAAAGAAGAAATACATCTTTAAAATTCTAGGTCAGAGCCGCGCGGAGCACCGCTAGAGGAGGCCGAAGTGTAAAACGTGGATGGAAGAGCGGGCCTTCTCGCGTAAGAGAAGGCGAACAGGCGACGCTGTTTCACTCGGTCCGTTCGGACATCGTTTTTCATCGCGTCCCGCGATGTTGTCATCGCGCGCTGACATCCAACACTCGAGACGCACGCTCCAGCCATGACCGTTTCGGGCTGAAATAGTCAATTTCACGATTCGCTCGACGACAGCCACCATCGCACCTCCTCGCCTGTTTTGTACTTTTTCCACCGAGCACCCGGCTTATTTGGCTTTCACTGCTTTCACTTCAAGGAGAAAGGATCGATCTTTCCATCCGCCAGATATTTTGTACGGTAGCGTGGCTGATGGATAAATTTCCCTTCGGCTCTGCCATCGGCGGCAACAATTTCCCGTCGAAACGGACGAACTTCTATCGTCTCGGAGTAAAGACCCCCGGAGGTACAAGCGCGCGACGTGATTTCTCGGCGATTAAGGGTGGTGGTGCTCGAGTAATCGCGATTGATACAGGGCGTCGTTGGAAGAGGCTGCGGGGAGAACGAAGGATGAAGAGCAGGCGAGAAGTTGGATTGGGAAGTGCGAGGGCGGTTGGCAGGAAACTAATCGAGACATGGTTGTACCGAAGCGCGTTAGGTCGGCCAACGAGAAAAGATTAAAAGCAACAATTTGAATAAGAAGCTTAGCGGGGGCGGCACAATAGTAATTCCGCGCAATTTACATACTCAAGCGGCAGCTGAAACAGGTCACCGCGTCATTACGTAAATACTCGAGGAACGGGGAATTTCACACGGGAACGGACAGCGGGCCCGATGGGTTACAACAACGTTGCACCGATTCTGTTCGAGCCTCGACTAACCGACTCTACCTCCAATAAAATAGACCACCGGCGGCGTCCTTCCCTACGCCAATCGCCTCCTACAAAAAACGAAACAACGCCACGATGTACCGGTGTCAGGATTTATCGACATGTCAATATGTAACGTCGATACACCATTTATCAATTTCGCTGTACCGCTGTGGTCGATAATGCTGAATGTACGTGTCAACATCATCGCGTCGACGCTGTTACGCTGTCCTGTCGCTAAATACAACAGCAAAAGAAAAAAGATATACAAAACGATTACAAAAGTAAATATGAAAAGAAATATCTTCGAGACGACACGAAGGGGGAAGCTCAGCGGACAAGAGAAGTTAGGCAACCCGGAAATTCCGAAAATTACGCAGCTTTGTATGCAAGTGGAGTGGTTCGTCCGTAACACAAAACTATTTTTGTTTGCGTCGTAGTGCGATTTTAGGGGATGAAATCACCCCTCGGAAAAATAATGCAGAGTTTCCTTTACCGTGGAATATTTCGAGAACAGTGAGAGATATCGAAGAGAAGTTTAAACAAAAGTGGCATCTGTTTTATATCTACAAAACTGCGAGAAATAAAAAAAAGAAAAGAACACTCGCGTATGAAGAAAAAAAAAAGATAAACAAGTCATCTCGAAGATTTCGTTGCACCTTAGAGTTGTATCTGCTCGCAGCCTCCGACGAAGAGGAAGGAAGGGAAGAATCGCGTACAAAGGCTGGCTTGCCGGGGATAAAGAAGGAAGACGAGTGGCCTAATAGCGAGTGCGATGTGTGCGTGCGTGTGTATCGGACGGGGGGGGTTTACCTTGATTCAGCGAGTGCGCGCGTCACGTTGCCGAGGCTACGCGTTGGGATCCGCGAACCGGGTCATTGGGGCACACGGGTGCAGGACCGGGTGCATCTATGCGCATATGCATACAGAATGACCCACATCGCCGCGCGTCCTTCGCCCCGAAAGGAGCTCGTCGAAAAATATGCCCCGTTGGATGTGTGTCGATACCTTCGGGACTTCTGGGCGGGCACGATAGATAGCCAGATAACGGCTGCATCATCCCCACCGTGTCTGGCCGCCCGAGCCTCCCCCTTTTCGGTGCCGCGGCTCTACCGTACCGTTGCCGTTGCTCCGTTTCGCGTAGTCGCGTGACGTCAATGCGCGACTTGCTTAACAAATGAGAGGCAGCACCGCCAGCCCCCACCTTTCGATGCAATTATAAGTTCATACGACATTTCGTTCGCCACTGTTCCTTTTTTTCCCCCCCTCCTCTCCCTCCCGTCCCACCCTTCCTCGCAATCGCGCTATTATATTTCCCTCGCGCGTCACGCGGCTATTAACGTTCAGAAGCCGCCCCCGTTAATTCGAATACGCGAGACCGGCGTGGTGCTTGCCCAGTGGAAGCGGCGCGAAAGGAAGTTCCCGTTTTCGTTGAACATCCTAGCCGCCTCGACCGGAACGCGGCAAGCTTTATCGATTCCCCGCTCCGTTGCTCCAAGTTATTCCCAAGGACTCCGCGCCGCGATGCCGCTGCAGCTCCTGCGGGCGCTGCTCGAGAACGCAGCCACCGATCCTCCCCCCACCCCTTGCGCATCTTATACGATTCCACGGGATTCAATTTTCGACTGCCTCCTCTGTAAACAGTGCTGCGAATAATCCCCTTTACACGCTCCGCCCTCCTTCTGCCAGCGATAACAACCCAAGGATTCCCCCGGCGATCGATGCTCCGAGGCACAAAAGAGATCCGAACGAGATCCAGGAGGATCCGTCGGAAGCTTCTCCTCGAGAGCCAGCGCAGGGAATAATTCGGCTCGTTGTCCTTGGAGCCCCGTGAGTCGCGCACCCCTGGTAAAAGCGGGCCCGGGCATCACCCAGCCGCTCGGAATTGAAATGTTCCTCGGCGAAGTGGAAGAGGGACGCCAGCGCGGCGTGTGTGCCCTCGGCTGTCGCGCAGCGGACGGGCATCGAGCACCGAGATCCGTATCGCGCCGGTGTTGCTTTTGCTCGTTCGGATCACCGAGCGGCGACCTTCCCTCGAGCAGAGGTGCGGTCGGGCAGCGCGTGCTGCCTCGCGTTCGCCCGCTCCCTCGTGTCCAGGTCCTGGCGCGACCTCCACGGCGTCTTTGCGTCGCGCTGCGGAGGCGCCCAAGGTGGCGGGCCCGACGAGTGCAGCCGCTTTGTTCCGCGCCCCCTCTCTCCTACGCGCGTCCCGAGATGGGTCAACGAGATACCAGGAATTATTCAGACGGAACGGCGAGCCGAACGTGACTCGGAGTCGGCCAGCGGATATAACGCCGACACGCTTCCGCCGCGGACCGAGCATCCCTGCCCCGGGCATGTCGCTCCCCTGTCGGGCATCACGTCCCCGGCTTTATTGCTGCCCCGGGATCCACCGATGCCGATGTATTCCTTTTTTACGGCGGCGTATGGGGGCCTGGGTTAGGCGCAGTCCGTGCCCGACTTTCGTGAGACGCCCCCCCTGGCCGCGTCCTCGATTCCCGTCCTGCCCCGGTTATATCGGTAATGGCCGGGCGAGCTTGGCGCTGGCTCCTTTTCCACCAGAAATCCTTTCGGCGTAGCTGGAGAATTCGGTTGCAAGGGCGACGAGTGATTAGCGGTAACTGGACACGGCAATTACTCCCAAACGATTCGGAGTTAAATTGTTCAAATTTGCACACTTTCAATTCATATCGAGTAGAATAACTGAGATTCAGGGGGAAAAATTGCGATCCTTCTGGGCTTTCTACAAACAACGAGGGAACATTCTGAAAATTCTGAAACTTTGTGAATATGTAGAGAATTTCCTCAGGATTACAAACGCAATTTTTCTTTGCTACCCAAATTCGCTCTAAGCGCGTGTAATTCAACCCTGAAAATCCGGTTATTTTCCAATTTTGTATTATAACTCGTGAATTGTAAAATAGATTAATTTTATTAATCGCGGCTAGTAGCAGACAATGTTTCGACTTTTTTAAACCTTACCATTAAAGGATTAAATTCTGGTATTTCAGACCTCGGGCGACTTTGAGCAAAACTTTAAATCACTAGATGAATTATTATAGTATCGAATGCAACGCATGTTTATTTTATACAGTTGTTTATTGATGAAATCCACGTTAATTCAGAATGTTTTTTGTACAAAATCATTAATAATAAGATACTCGGTAATATGTAAAATATTGAGAACTCATAAAGTAATAGCATCTAGGCAATATTGTTTAAAGTGGTGCAACTCAAAGCCAAAAAGACTAAAATTTTCATACAGATCAGATTCGTATACAATTGGATCGAACCTAATGTGAATACAAAGTTTATTTATTTGTGTTTTCTAATGCTACAAACACTTAATAAAGATTTAATTAAGCTATAGAACAGAATTTCGGCACTTCAAATTTTGGCCGATGTCCCAGTAAATAAGATATTCTCGTTCCACAGTGCGGCGTGAATTGTGCGAAGTGTGCGTAGTATTACGCGTTCGGGAATTTGAAAGGGATTTTACTATTTCTTATTCACTGTTTGCGCGCTACTGTTTTTTTAGGCAGTTCAAATTTAATCTTTTCATTAGTTACTTTTGTAAGAACAGAATTATTTGCAAAACGCGCCAAGCGACATGGCGTTCCTCGTGGAGCGTCTGGCTGTAAAACAAAGGACGATCGACGTAGGCCTCCATCCGCAGCCGACTCGTCGAATAAAACAGTTGTTGCTAACCAGCCGAACGAACAACACTCTTCGCCTTTTATTAACCTTTCCCGATTCCCTTACACTTTTCCCTTCTTTCTCCTGTAACTACAGACTCCGGGCAAATCTGCTCCGCCGACTGTGGTGATTAGGGGAGGTTTCAATTATGAATTCTGTGGTCGGTGAAGGAAAGAACGCGGAGGTACCATTTTCGAAGTGACAGTTTATTCAGAGTTACACCTCTGATCCCGATTAGATCTTTCGTTGACTGACGGTATCTCGCCGAAGCATCAGACGTCGCCCAGCCTGCCCCGTTAGAATTTGTAGTAATAAAGGGGATGGATGCAGGGCCGTTCCCTTTAATGGGAAAAAGTCCGCGGGATTAATAAAGTAGCGTCGTATTTACGAGCTGATACCGCGATAGGAGGGGCGGCGGATAATGGGATCAATGTCGAGGTGAGTAATGGCGTTCTCTGCGCGACGCCGACGATGTTTCACGCGATATCGTCCCGTGGCTTTTTAAGGAGATCGCTTTTTCAGACCTCGCGCGACACGCTTCTGCGGCTGGTAACGTTTCGACGGGAATCTTTGAGGGGACTAATGCACCCCGCGCGGGTTATTAAACGCGGCGAAATGGAGCACGGAGCTGGTGAGCAACGATGGCAACGCGATTATGGAAAAATGGAACCCCCCCCCCCCGCCCCTCCCGTATTGTCCGCAGGGAAGAAGCTCGTATACCTGGGCACAATGGCGCATTATTTGCAGATACCCGACTCGCAGAGATAATGGGGGAGGGGGCGATATAAACAAAGACGGATTAATGACCCGTGAAACCAGATACTTCTAGCCATTCGATTCCTCATTACTTTCGTGCGACGTCTCGTGTAACGACTGCTGCGCCAGCTAATTATTGGTCCGAACGGATCGTCGCGATTACCGAACGCAGTTTACGTACTCCCTGGACTCGATTAAGTTATTACCGTTAGAAGACCACTCCCGTTGAATGGGAATCCGCGACGCCATCGAGGACAGAGGAGAAAGATAGGGAACGAGCCGCGCGCGTAGCGTGTGTCGAACACAATTTTCGTGAGCAAGGGAGCGGAGCGTAGAAGCGAGACGAATTGATCCAGGATTCTACTTCGCCGTGTCCAATTCAATTTTCCTTGAAGAAAGCCCGTGCCCCGAGACTTGCGGCGCGGAGTAGTGCTTCGTGTCAGTAACAGTTTCTCTGACAATACTCCTGCAAGGCTTCTGCTCAAGATCAGCGATCTCGGTGACCGCGGGGAACTCTTGGTTCCCTTCCACCGAATTCTTGCTTCTCAAATAGGGCGTAAATCTGCATCTTCCTCCATATTTCCCTCTCTCACTGATCTCTCTCTCTCTCTCTCTCTTTCTCCGATCGAACTAAGCACGCATCCACTGCGGAATAACGAGTTACGAATCGACGTGCTCCAAGCCCTGCAGTCCTCCGCAGCGGGACGTTGTTTCTCCCCGACATCCCGTAGAATCTCGCCAAGAGCTCGCAATACCCCTTCGAATCGTCTGGCGAAAGGATCGACTGTGCACGTCGGCCATTAGAAAGCGGGGGTTGCGCGTAACAGTCGCGGAAACTACCCCCCGCCCGCCGTGGTATCCTGGCCGCCAACGGACTGCCCCGCAGACTCGGCCGTCCTTTGCGAAAGCGGGCCGGCATTGTTGCGGCGACCGTGTTCGCGGAAAGGATACAGTCAGCGCGGTGCAAACACAATGCGTGCCTCCAGCTAGAAGGCAGCTCGCGAAAGAGGAATCGGTGGAAAAAGGTGGGGGCCGCCGAGGCTTTCGCAGAAATTACGGCGAAACGCCGGTCAAGATAACGACTGGCCATTGTTCGCTGGAATCGTTCCTCTCGGTGGGGTCCGCAGCTTTTCTACGGATCCTTTCAGTGCCCCCAGCCACGTCTCCCAAGGCGACGCGATCGACGTATCGCCCGTGGACGATACCCTGCGCGTGACGCACTTTCAACCAGCCAACCTGCAGCTGATACGCTCGCCAGGTTGAATAGTCGGCAAGCTATCGGGAGAATTCCGCCCGCGTTAATGTTCTCTTCCCTGTCGATGGCAGTTACAAAGACCCGCGCCCCCGGAACCTTCGAATTTATTAACTTCCCGCTGCCCAGGCTCCTGGAGTACCCAGCTCCACTTCCCAGCTCTTTGTAGAACTCGTGAAAGCGCGGTTTTCCTGGCGCGTATCGTTTCAATAGCTGCGTCGCAGGGTCCCTAGAATCTCTGGCGCACTCAAGGTTCCGAGCTGATGGCCACTTTGCCCGCCGGTCCCACGTGCAGCATAGCTCCGTTTCACCGAAATTCGTCGAGACTCCTGGAGGAATCGGGCCCCGGCGACCCTCGCAGCTCCCAGCCAGGCTCGTCTTCGGGCAACAAAGCCGACTGTCCTGGCCGCGGGCAGATGGCTGGATGCACGTAGCTGCCTATCAACGGATGATCAAACGCGTGTCTCCCGATGCGTTCGGCCGTGGCTGCTGGCCGGCGGCTAGAGAATTCGGGGCGTCCGCGATATCTGATCGATCGCCAGGCCGGTACAGTGTAACGTACCTATCTGATGTTCCTTGGAATTCCAGAAAGGGAGCGTGGCTGAGGAAGAAGGGACGAAGGGGGCGATCAACGTGGGCAGCGTACGAATGTATTTCGTGGAAATGATGACAGAACGGCCGTAAGTTAACGGGCCGCGGTAGGATTTTCGGCGACTCGAGTTACACCCTCCCCGCGGCTGGTTTCCAGGAAAAGGTCCAGCGACACCTGGGCCCAGGTAGAGGCGCGCTTCTTTCAGCCTCCGAGAGCCGCGGAGTGTCCGGAATAGGCCACGAGCTATCCTGCCACACGAGGGCCCCATTTTCAGCGTGAAACGGGCAGGAAGCTAACCGCGTTAACGGACGTTCCATTGAGCAAGGAAATTTTCTATGCGCCTCTCGGCAGGCCCACCTTTCAATGCGCTACATCATCACATTTACCAGCCGCCCGCAGAGACGGAGGCCTTTATAAAACGCTTGCGCGCATAATCGATACTATCCGACGCGCCGCCTCGGCGGAACGGAGCCGAGCATTCTGTGCGCTCGAATGCGAAGCAGATAAATGTCGGTTCTACTGTGAAATGGCCGAGGAGCGTCGCACCACTGCGCCAGTGACACAGAAATCTGCCGCGTTAGCCTCTCGCGTATATCAAAGGACGCGCGGATCGCCTGGAAGTACCCAGTGCACCAAAGCTAACTCCGTTTCAATGCGTCAGGCCGCCGCGAGCCTCGCGGAACAGAACGTTCGACCCCCGAGGCGTGGACAAAACAAGGAATCATCAATTACAAGCCGCTTACGAAAATTGCTGCTTCCGTAACGCGAACTATTCGCGACTTTCCTACCACGGAGAGCTCGGCTCCGTTCGCACACGATATCGACAACTTCCCATTACCTTGTTACGCCGGTGTAAATTAGATGCATCAGTGGAGCATCGATCATCGTGAACGCACCGACGCGACGAACCGATTATAATTCCCACACGGCCACGATGCACGCCGCCTGCGTGCATGGCAGGCGTGCAAGAGAATATGTGACAATGTAACGAAAAGACGCGTGCCGACGTGGAAACGGCTTACGAGTCGCGAGAAGTGGGGTGCGAAGGGGTGCCGCGCACGCACGGTAGCGTTTTATCGATATCATTGCATCTAACCGCGGATTATGGATGGATCGGTAGGTCGCTGTTGCGGCTCCTCGATAGCCGCGAGGCGCAGCGAGGATTCCGAAGCCGGCAGACGGGGGCCATTAAAATAATTGTAGCTCCCCGTGTCGTTAACGAACGTTTATGAATGATGACCGGGGCCCGATTTATCATCACGCTGGGACGACAATGTGGCTTTACCGCGCGAGAAAGCACGCCGAGGAGCCGGCCGCCGCCGTACTGTCGCGTGCTACCCGGCTCGCGAGGAAGTTCGCTAATTGAGATTCGGATCTAGATACCCAGCGATCCGATCCCTATCTCCATTATTTATGAATAAAACCGCCCCTGCGCCGGTGATTGCGTCGCGTTACCAGCGGGATGAATTACGTATGAGGATAAGTACGATCGTGTGTCAAACGCGCCGTGGCAACGAGATTTAATAGGGAAACGTTAAGAGGCAGATATGTAATTGGGCGTTGCGTGAGCAGGGGCGTCGCGCTGCTCGTGCGAAATTGTAATTGATAATTGCACGTGGAAGCACGGCGATTAGCGTTCATCGATTGCCTTCGCCGCGACGGACGTAACGAGTAATTTTACGAGCCCGCGATTTCGCGGGTACGTAAACCCAGCGCGATCGATCATCAGCGTACGTTAACGATAACGTCCACGGTACGACTGCTCGATAATTTAGAACCGTATCGTTCTAGGGTAAAAGTACGAAGCTGTGGACATCTCGCGGTGGAACTTGCGGCGGGATGTAACGGAGGACGTTCGATGGCAATTAATGAAATTCCAACGACGTCGTTAACGAAGGACGGGTGCGCACGACCGGCTGATAGCGAGTAATTTTCCCTATCTTCGCGGAATATCTGGAGCCTGGTAATTACGTCAATTACGGGACGACCTTAGGTTAATAAATACTAATGCTGTCCCATCCGTTGCGAATGTTTCTGCAGCTTGTCGAGGCTTGTTGGCGGCAGCGAGTTCTAGCTGGCCTCGTGACGGCGATAATTTCCCTCAAGGCGATGACGCGAAAAATTTGCACTTCCTACTAGATATCCGATGGGCGGCCATCGCGGCTCCTCGTAATTGGACATTCTGACGCTTGATAACGTACCGATGAATCCCTGCTTTTCGCCTATTAAGCCGCGCTTCTACGCGAAACCACTAACCCCCAATGGTGGATTTAAGGAAAAAGGCCCAGGTGGTGAAAGTTCTGAAACATCCGGTCCAGAGATGGGGATCAAATAAAAGTTACTTGAACCCCAGATTATTTGACTAATAAAGTTAATTATTTATTTTTTAACTTTTATTCGTTATTCGTATTTTTATTTAAATCAACTTTTTGCCCATCTCTAAAACTAAATAAAAAAGTAGTTAAATAACGAATCAAATAAAAGCTACCTTAACTCCAGATTATTTGACTAATAAAGTTAATTATTTATTTTTTAACTTTTATTCGTTATTCGTATTTTTATTTAAATCAACTTTTTGCCCATCTCTAAAACTAAATAAAAAAGTAGTTAAATAACGAATCAAATAAAAGCTACCTTAACTTCAGATTATTTGACTAATAAAGTTAAGTATTTATTTTTTAACTTTTATTCGTTATTCGTATTTTTATTTAAATCAAATTTTTGCCCATCTCTAAAACTAAATAAAAAAGTAGTTAAATAACGAATAAAATAAAAGCTACCTTAACTCCAGATTATTTGACTAATAAAGTTAATTATTTATTCGTTTAACTTTTATTCGTTATTCGTATTTTTATTTAAATCAAATTTTTGCCCATCTCTAAAACTAAATAAAAAAGTAGTTAAATAACGAATCAAATAAAAGCTACCTTAACTCCAGATTATTTGACTAATAAAGTTAATTATTTATTTTTTAACTTTTATTCGTTATTCGTATTTTTATTTAAATAAAAATTTTGCCCATTTCTTAAACTAAATAAAAAAGTAGTTAAATAACGAATCAAATAAAAGCTACCTTAACTCCAGATTATTTGACTAATAAAGTTAATTATTTATTTTTTAACTTTTATTCGTTATTCGTATTTTTATTTAAATAAAAATTTTGCCCACCTCTTAAACTAAATAAAAAAGTATTTAAATAACGGATCAAACAAAAGCTACTTTAACTCCACATTATTTGATTACTAAAGTTAATTATTTATTCGTTTAACTTTTATTCGTTATTCGTATTTGTATTTAAATAAAAATTTTGCCCATCTCTGACGCTGTATACACAACAGAATTACAAATATATTTACGCGCGGGCGGTATGAAAATCATGGGAAACTAAAGAATATAGTATTTGGAGAAAATGATAATTTATTTTGGAAGATATAGGACCTGGTGGGTCTTCTGGGCAGGGGCCCAAGTTAAATCCTCTACTTCCTCTTATATATATTCGCGAAACGCTAGCTCGCAACGATTAATCTACCAAAGCCTGGGATTACCCTTAAATAGCTGAATACTTCATAGAAGCCTGCATAAAGGCGATTTTCAACGCGAAGATTGGCTACGAAGACAGCAATGAATGCGCAAGCATCGCTCATTGTGATCGTTGAAGGGTTCGAGCGAGCCTTTCATGTACGTACACCTTCGAATGTATTCTGCGATACCTACTCGGGACAGTCGCACACGTGGGAGCGCGGCTTTAGCCCAGCAGCCAGATGTAAGTGAACGTAGCGCGGGAAGGAGCGGTTTACATCCAGTCAATTTCACTTTTAAAGCGCTGTCGGGCACATTGTCGGGAATATCGGTGTACTAAAATATTCCAGCGATGGGAGAACAGTACCATTATCCGAATTGAAAGCGTCGCGCTGGTAGATAGGGCAATAGGCAACCTGAAGAGCCGGCCAGTTTCACTTTCTGGCTTATTTCCAACGTCCCGGAGACCTGAATCCATGTTACGCGTCGATCGATATTCTTCTCGCCGGTTTTTTTTTTCCCCCCGGCGAGCCGTCCAGTATATCTTGATCGCGGATTTATTCGTTCCCATAGTGCAGGGCTGCTTTCCATACAACATCCTGCGCTGCTTATCGAGGACACGCGCGGTCAGAATGTCAAGCCAGTGATGTTCGCATAAAAGCTTTTTATCCTCCGTCCTTTCTCGCTGCAATATTGATGTTCGGAACGTGGGGTGTCTTGTTGCTAGTGGACGTTACTTCGAGGGCTGAATTCGGGAGGGAATAATGCCCACCCTGTTTCCAGAATATTCGCTAAGGAACGGGCTAGATACGAGATTATTTATAACGCCTTCTTGAGGCGCACTCGTCTCTCGAAGTACTTCGTAACTTAAATGGCAAACTTCGACTATAAGAATTGTTAACAATCTGTTTTATGGAATATTAAAAATTTGAAGGGCGCGTTCAGAGTTTTGGGGAACACTGAAATCCGAGGGGGTGTCAGAGCGCACCGAGAGGACAGCGCTAGGCACCTAACTCGCCTCGGTGCAAGCGTACTCGACCCAGAAGTGTCGCTAATAAGCGACGCGTGCTGACGAAAACCTTTGGGATCAATTAGGGTTAACAGTTGTAATTTCGCTGCATTCCGGGTTCCTGTACGTCGCGCGAATTGGAAGGACCGTGGATCCGCGGAGCTGGGCTCGAAAGCCCTAGAAATTCCCACTTGTAAAGCGCGCGACGAGCGCCTAACGCTGTATATTTAATTATATAACAGGATTGACCGACATACGCGGCAGGGGCGTGTGCCAGTTTAAACGGGCTGTTGAATACGTGAAATTTTAAACAGACTTAACGAATCTGTCACACCCGGGCACGCGAGCGGTGGATTTCACTTAAAACGGGCTGTATCGATTCATCGGGGGGGTGTTGTTACTGCCTCTGCCGATCGTTTAGCTCGAGAAGAACAAAGTGGCCTAATTGGCGACAGAAGCAACCTAATTACGATCCTCGATTCACGGTTCTTTCGAACGAGGACCGCTCGCATCCTTCTATCAAAACTCCATTGTCTCTGCGTCGTTCCCGATGGATCCGGGGCACCGGCTCTCGATCGAGTAATCGGCGAGCGTATTCGCCGCTGAATCCGACGATATCCGTGACGTTAAAACTGCACACGCTTATGGAGCGTTTAACATCGACACGGAGAGGTCGGCTCGCTCGATTACTTACGGCCGAAATCGGAGGAATGCTGACAGGGGCTTTCGCCAGATATCAGCATGCAAATCCAATAGAGGCTCCCATCGTAACGTCAGCGCCGATATTAAATTTCATACGTCCTGATTGCGACCCGAATTCTGAGGAAACCCTCGTCCGGCAGGAAGCTCGGCGAATTTGATACCCGACAGCCGGCCAGGGTGACGGAACTTGAAGAAGTGCCGCTGTGCCACGCGTAGGTGATCCTAACACGCCCATCCTCCCTGAGAAAGGCGAAATATAAATCCTCTCTGAGAAATGATAAGCCTCGCTACAATCACGGTCACGTTGCCTTTCTTCTTTCATCTACCAGGAGGGTGCATCAATTTGGCTGAAATTTCGCATAGGCTAACGTCTGCGAGGAGCCGAGTTGAAGGGATAAAATGTTTTTTTAATGCAAATTCAACAAAATTCATTAGGCGATCGTAAGAATTTGTTTAATGATTAAAATCCAGCTTTCTTTTATTCTTACAACGCTCCCTTTTTGGGGGCGCGTCGGGGCTCCTCGCGTCACTGCACTTAACACCAGCCGTATGGATCGCATTAATGAAAATTCAATGGCAGAATATTTGCCCCGTCTAGAATGTCTAGAAAAGTGGTGTATTCGTTTTCTACGCGCTACGGTAATATTTGCTTTGAATAGAATGCCCCGCTTTTTTTCATGTTTACCTTCCGATAGCAAGGGTACACAGCTCGGAGGACCGGCCAATGTGTGCGCTCCATCGATTAGCCTCCACGCACGTTATTGAAACGTCGCGCCCGATAAAGGATAATGCTTTGATTGCAATTATCAGCACGTAGGTAGCGACTTAATACTTGCCGCGATGCTTGCCTGCATTATCAAGCTGGACGAGTGAAAATGCCGGGGACGTTGAATATTCATCGACCGCTTAACGTCCGATGGATCAAAGAAATTTGAATATGCATGTTTCTTTAGGCGAGCTCGCGAATTGTATGCGCTATCAGGTACTTCGTATTTATCGATCGCCCTTTGCCGTTCAATTTTTACCATGCCTGCCCGTTCGATCCCCACCGCGCATCGATACTTAACATTTAAAGGGCAAAGTTTATGTTCCCAAACTCTTCCAAATCCACCCGCGTTGCCCGAATTCAGCATTGCAGTGGCAAGTTTATCCACCTCGAAAGAATCCTTCTTCCTATTTTCTTATATCTTCGAGTGCCACTCGAGGACACATTCGCCCGCGCGAGAGTTTCTTTCGCCTTTCCGAATATCATCGTTCCCCGCCATTTATGCGAGCACACGCGATCCCAGGCTCGCCGCGAAAGATCGTGTTCTGTCGTACCGAGGGGTTTCATTAAAAGCTCGACGTTACGACACAGAGGGGGGACGCGTGTGTGCTGCGCCGGAGGATCGCGCGCGAATCTAGGCACGCGACCTAGACCCGACCTTTCCCAAGTTCCTGCCAGAACGAGGCTAACGCGGACACCGCGATTGCCCCGGGAATCGAACCGAACCAAGGAATAACGCTCCATCCACAACATATATACGTGTACCGTGGCTGCGAGCCACTCGAACCACCACCGGTGCCTATCGACCCGGCTTTATAAGTGGCGCGATCGTTCTTTCCGTTGCCACCGTCGCGGTAAAACGCCTCACTCCGTTTATTGTCCATATTTCGTTGCAAGTTCTCGGATACACGCGAAGTTTTAGGAGAGCGCGGGAATCGAAAGGAATAGCTGCTAATCGGGATAGGATCTAATGGGCGAAGCACGTTTTCCGTGTAGGATCTAATTAAGCTTCTTGAAGATTGGTGGAATGTAGGGCGAACGGAGCGAAAGGGAAGCTTGCGGTTCTGCCTTACGCCATGTCCTAATTAGATGTCGCACAGCGACAAAATTCTTATCGTTCGACCAACACGATTGTAAACAAACAAAGGATTTTCTATGGGCTCGTCCAAATTGGCAAAGCGTGCAATGCGGCAACTTCGTACATGTCGGTCGTTTAGTTTGAATTTCCAACCGGATTGTTTTCTGTCGTATTGCACGCACGATGTCGCAAACAGCAATGAATAATTTCGGCAAAGACTTCTTGTAATCTACCCGAAAAGCGGTTGCAAATAGTACTCTACAGCCGGCCGTATATGGACACTGTCACAGTGTCGTACGACCGACTGAAATCGGTCGGTTGGATGACAACAATTTTGTCGCCGCGCGACATCTAATTAGGACATAGCGTCCCTAGTAGCACAAAATATTGAATGCTCATACATCCAATATTAAAAAGAGGTTTGATCTCTTTTTGATATTTAAACATACATACAATATTTATTCTAGATTAAGAAGAAAATATATTTTCCAAATATGCTGGAAATATTCATTTTATATTATGAAAAAAATATTCTTTTTTTCAAATATAAAGTAAATATTTATTTACTGTTTGAAACAAAACATTTTTTCCGAATGTTCGGGAAATATTCATTTTACATTATGAAAAAAACATTTCTTTTCAAATATAAAGTAAATACTTATTGAATGGTAGAAAGAAAACATTTTTTTCCGAATGTTTCATGTTTTCTAAACCTTTATTTCACATTTTCAGTATGTGTATATAATATTTGGAATCGACATTTTTTTCATATTAAAAAGTGTGGCTAAAAAAATATTTTTAATATTATGTATACATTAATTGAAACACAAATGCCAAAGAAAAGGCATACACAACCTTCCTAAAAATCATGTAAGAAGCTAATAAGACAGAGAAAACAATTTGAATACACGAAATTTACATAAAACCCTAGAAAAACTTATAGCGAGGTCTAAATTTATTGCGACACATTTTTTTCACGATAAAGTTTGTCGCTTTGAATAGTCACTTGTTTTTACTTACTGATTCTTAAATTTGAAACAATACGCCATCGTCTTCTTCTAACTAATAATCGATAATTTAGTAGAATACCATTTATGTATCGGACGATACACTGTTTACTTTACAGGAATTTCGTTCAACTTTTCGCGTGACCGATCGACAAAAAATAGTGTCCAGCATTATATACAGGAATCGGTAGTGGAGGGAGCACTTGCGAGAGAGCAGAGTCGGTCGAAATGCCATCTCGCGGTGGATTCTGAGGTATCGTTGCAAGCTGCTTCTACTTAAGAATAGAACTTGCTTTTCTTTCAATTATTCAGAAGTACAAATGTGTGTGAGGTTTATTACGAAAATCGGCGCGCGCGTGCCAAGTTACAGGCAGATATGGATATATCGTGCGAAGCTACCCAGCTGACCGCCGCGCCGCGCCAATTACGTCCCTATGGTAAATTGCACGCTTCCACGTGCACGAAGACGTCCCGCAAGTTCGACGTTTGAATAAAGTTGCGATCACAGATGGGGGCGAAGGGTGAAGCCCGATCGATGGGGCGCCAGTAATATTTCAGCGCGTGGTTTCTCTTCGACAGTGGCCCGATAACAGCCGTCGTTCCAACTCCGAGGGAACAGGGCCGAGGAAAAGAATAGAAATTCAATCGAAACAACTAAGAAACATTGATATGAGAAACGATAATAATAGAAGTTAGCATCGCACTCGAGGGGTTCCTGGCGTATCTGTTCGCAAGATATTCGATCAATCTCTGAAATATATATTCCACCCCTGCCGGGGGAGGAAGTTGCGATAACCAGGCGCTTCGTATCTTCCTAGCGCGCGGTGGATATGCTATCCCGCGGCAACTTTCGCGGGGCTAAAGAGCTCTCCGAGTGCTGCGGTACGTGTCGCGCGTGCACCTGCTGCACGCCAGCTCGGGCCCGACCAATTTGCAGGTCCCGCGGCCGTGGGTAACGAAAGAAGCATCCACGAAGCCGTGAAAGCCGGCCGTAATTCCGTCGGCGGGCAGAACGTATCGGGGTAACGAACTTCCGCCGCCCGGGGGCCAATATTTCACGAGATAATAAGGAACAAACAGCGTTCCCGTGTCGAGCGCGAGGCGACCTTTATTATACACGGCGAACCGGGGCCATTCGTTCGGCCGGGGGCCAGGGGCCACGGCGTGGCCCGATAAACCGTAAATGGATTAGGAACTAAGCTCCTGATACGAGGCTACGGTGATCCAAAGTGCCACCGGGGCATGGGCGGTTCGGTGCAATGTCCCCTGAAATCCACTGTCAACGGACCACTCTAAGAAGCCGTTACATACGTCTTCCTTTATCCGCGGAGACCACAGTGAGTTCTCTGCGCGAGCGGCACCCGCGGGGCTCGCATCAATTTGTCGCCCGATCATTTTCGCTCGTCTTAACGTTTAAGTTGAGCTCGAATTACGGGCACGCTCGTCCTGGATTTCATCTACTTGGATAATGGCTCGTTTACGATTAAACGCGTCGCGTGAATGGCGAACGAAGTTGTACGCGCGCGGAGGGTGGAAGGCTGAGGCTAGCCCGAGGTGCTCGACGAACCGAGAGAAAGAAAAAGGTGGAAACTAGCTGCAGAAAAAGGCAAGGTGCGTGCGGGGAGAACGTCGCGCGACGCAGCGAGGGGGAATAGAAGGGAATCATTTTTTTTAAAGCTACTCGAGGGCAAAAGAGCGTAAACAACTGGAGTTAGAAAAAGGGAGACGTGGCTGAAAGGAGCGCGAGGAAGATGCGTGAAAAAGTAGACGCGTGCGAGGACCGGCGGAGTCGTGCATACTTGCAGAAAAACAGACGCGGCTGCATGCGAGGAAGAAGAAGAAGAAGAAGAAGAAAAGGGAGAGAGGAGGCTCGAGTCGCGTGGCTTCCTTTCTCGGCGCTGCTCGGCTGGCCAGGGAGAAAAAAAAGCTGTGAACAACTAGTCGCAGAAAAAACGGGTCGGCGAAGTTTTAGACGCGGGCAAGAACCAGGGAAGTTGCACGTGCGTGGAGGAAGGTTAGTCGCGGCGAGCTGGCTCCTTGCGAAAGATGAATCAATCGTAGAACGACACGAATCGCAGAGTACCCGCTTCACTCTTTCCACTGGAAATCAAGCACGGAACGACGAGAGCCCCGGAATTCCAGGATTCTACAGAAGTGGACCACGAATCCCATCGAACGCATTAGTCATGCAACGTTTCTTCCATCGGCAGCGGTTGTTCCACCCCCGCAGCGTTCGTGACCGCGTATAAGGGCCTTTCGTTACGACCTCGTCGCGGTCCTCCCTCCAGGAGGGTTTCCTTCGAAGGGAGAAAATGGGCGACGGTTGATCGAGGAGGGTGGAGCCGGGAGAGAGAATGGGCCGCGGAGACTGACAAATATCGAGAGAGAGAGAGAGAGAGAGAGAGAGAGAGAAGCACAGGGACAACTGTTGGGAACAGCTGCTTCTACCGATGTCCGTCGTTCGTCAGGGAACTCCTTGGACAACGGAGAGGGAGAGAGAAAGAGAGTAAAGAGTCGTGTGGTAATCACGTGGAGGAGGAAAAAGAAATACAGAGTCGCGAGGCAAAGAGATGAAGAGAGGAGGGGGGTGGGGGGTGGAGCGCGACCTAGAGGCACAGAGATAGGGGCGGAGAAGGATGAAAGAAGAGAGGGGTGGGTGTGGTGGTGCAGGGTGCAGAAGAACATGTCTATATACAGGGAACCCCCCGCTGGTTGGTGAGTGCCGATCGATCGCGGCATTCGCTCGTCCTCTCGCCAGTCTCTCTTCCTCTCGCCCTCTCTCGCTCCAGCCTTCTGCCAACCCTGTCTGTCACCTCTTTCTCTCCAGCGCACGCTTCCACCCTCCCTGGTCCGTATTATGTGCTGCTAGGCCACCCGGCACAGCCAGGGCGCCTGCCCGCCCGCTGCAAAACCCGTCTGGCTTGGCGCGACGCTCGCATTACCGCGGTCATGTTTCTGCTAAGATTTCCGTGGAGAATAGCTGCGACAGGAAAAACGAGGCGAAAGCTTTCCGATACACGCGCGCGCGCGCGCACGTACAAATACGCGTGCCCAAGATTCCCATGCTTTCGGGAGTTCGAAGCTGCGAGATCCTGCTTGTTTCGCTGGAATTAGAAACGGAAGTTCGCGCTCCGAGTTGCTGTGCTGGGATCTCTTTTGTAGGCTGTACGCGTGGGATCTCGTGGCCTCTCGATGGAGGTGAGCGATAATGATGAACACCTCGAATCATTCGGTGGGTCGGGCATAGTGTTATATACGTCGTTATATGAAATGTGAAATAGGGGAGAGTGGGGTAATCGCGGACACCTAAGCCAAAAAGCAAATAAAACGAAAACTATGCGAGAAATGAATTTGTCTTTCTTTTTATTTACAAACATACTTAAACTGTTCAACTATAAAGTATACTGCGAGGAATTTTTGAAAAATTATAATAAAAATCAAAACTATTAGCTAGTGGAGAGGGAACGTCAGTTTTTATTTATTAAAACCCCGTAACCATCGCGTTCGCGATTACCCCGCGTTCGTGATTACCCCACTCTCCCTTAAGTCTCGTTTATTCGGAGCTTACAGTTTGAAGAATCCTCGGACCATCTCTGGCGTTATATTCGATGGTGAGAGTAACGTTCGGTTGAAGGAAGAATCGAGTCGGGCGATAGGGGAGATTTCGGAAACCAAAGGCCAAAGTGTTACGGAAAATAACGCCCGACTCTACTCGCCGCTCTTTGACGCACACGCACGGGCCGCATTTATTAATTTTGGCTGCTGTTTCTCTCCCCGGAGCCACGAGGGGGTGCAGAGTTTGTCCTTGCACGCGTCGGATCACGTTTGTTAGGACGTGCCGGCTATTTCGGGGGACGTTTATGAAGACAATTCGCAAGGCGAGCCGACTGGAATGTTATCCCGGTCCAATGAAAATATTTGCAGCCACGCCGGGCCGCGCGGATGGAATCGCGAATGGGGAAAAATCGTATCAATCGCGGCCGTGACTTTGCGCCAGCCTCTTTGAAGTCGGCTGCGGCCAGACCGCCCCCCCCGATAATCCTCATTTCTCGAGTCAAATAAACTCTGTAAATAGGCGATCCCGAATGGTCGTTCGTGGTAGTTTTATTTCGGTTTCAATGGTCACGCGATCGAACCGAATCGCGCGTAAAATTCTCAAAACTACGGAGCCATGAATTTCGATCGTGAAAAAAGGTCGTGAAGGTTGAGAAAACACGGGGAGGCTCGAAAATATGAATGGAAAAATAAAAGCGTTCGATAGTTTCGTATATCGAGACCTTGGATTTGAGAATTGATACGCTTTCAAGCTTCTAATAGGGTAAAACTATACAATACGCCCCATTTGACAAAATGTAAATAAAATGTAAATGTAAATAAAAAATAATGTAATAATTTTAATCAAGATTGTTCTATTTTTGTTAATAATATCTTTTATAATATATATTCTATAACATTATGTTAAAAATAATAAAGAGTAATAACTTTTTTATGTCGGGGCGTTTTACCTGACGACTGTGTTACAAAACGCCCCATGTAAGGTTCAGGAAAATGATTATTTCCAGTTATTTCCAGTTATGTTTTTATCACAATTTCGGTGTAGTTGTGAAGAGTAAAGAACGCTTAATGTGTTCGCACAAAAAATTTAAAAAATTATTAAAAAAATATTGGTTTTACAGATGTTTCCTTAAAAGTGGGGCGTATTGTATAGTTTTACCCTACACAAAACTGTTAAATAAGGTATTTTGATGTTGAAATTCAAGATCAGAGGATTTCTAACTAAACTGCTACCTATGTACTTCGGTACCTTCTCACCAAGCGACCTAAATCCGACTGACCCGCCTTCGACCCACGCGTGGAACGCACCGTCTACCCAACAAATGCAATTTCCCTGGCCCCGCGATACACCGAAAAAATATCGTTTAAAAACACCTGCGCCGAGAGCAATTATACAAACGAAAATAACCTTCGTTTATTTCAACCAACACCCACGAATTCCAAATTCCGCGCACAAATTTCATTTCACGCTGAATCCCTTTAATTCCCGTGCCCCTCTCTCCCCGAAGCGGAAGAAGCGAAAAGAGCAGCGCCCAGTTTCCGTCGAATCCAAACGAAGCTTGCCGAGGATGAAATTCATATACCCCGTGGCATAGAAAATTAACGTGTGTGACAAGTGGAACGAGCGTGAGGAGAAACCCCGATAGAAATTCCGCGATTAGAAACGCGCCTGGGCTGTGGCCGATCTTAACGAAACTGGCCGCGTGTCGCGCGTCCTCCCAGCCTAGCGTTATCGACTACCTTTTGTCCGCCGCGGAGCGATCCCATGCCCAAGGCCCGGGCCTTTCGACCAGCGTGCGCGACCGATTTCGATTTCCAAGTGAAATTCCGCTGCCATCCAAATCCCTTTTCATCAGCCGCGTCTCGTAATGGAGCTGCCTGCCGCGTCTAGGATTTCTCGGCCAAATTGCCGGTCGTCTTTGTTTAGCCACGGCCGGATTCCTGGTGCCGGGTGTGGGGGCAGGAAATGAAGCTCGGTCTTTGTGGGAAATTACGGTCAGCGCGGCGCCGAAATCGAGGATCGACCGTGCGTTTTATCGCCTCGATTTCGTGGTCTGTTCTTCGGAGCGATCGCGATCCAAGCGGAGGAATAAAAATCGCTGGAGGGAACCCGGACGAAACATGTAACGGTGATCCCCTAATTGTCTCTCACGGTAGACTTTCATTCTGCTGATCGATCATTTTGCATGAATAGATGGCACGCGAGAATGGGGGGGGGGGGGGGGGTGATTTTATTGTCAGCGGGGCGCGCGACTCGCGCAATATTAATTGACGAAAAAACAGGCGCGCGGCCTCGCGTATACACTGTGTTCGGTTGTTCGGGCGTGTTTCTGCAGCCGGAATGGAATTATATTACATCGCCGAGCGGCAGCCATTCTGCTGCACTCCACTTTTAACCCAGTCGCGCGAGGATTAATTTGAACCGCTCGCGCGAAAGTATCTGTTTTATGAAACCGTATTTACGATCCATTGAAAACACGCCGGTGGCCTGTACAATGGGCAAGCATTTCGGTGACATTTCGATTCCCCCAGGAAATACCAGCCGGCTAGCGATTCTAGCCCCGGAACAGCGCGTCATTTATAAGCGAATGGAATAGTGGAACGTGCGAGGCGTTGCTGAGTTTACGCCTGACGAGTGTTCGGCCGAGTGAGCCCACCGGGCCGAGCACTCGTCCAGTCTGAACGCACATTCTAGCACTCGGCCGAGTAATCCGGCGGACAAATTGGCCAAGATTTTCACTCGGCCGAGTCAGGTGGTAAAGCCAGCTTTGTGGATTACGCGAAATATCGAGTGTCCGGGTGCGTACCTCCGGAGAAGCCTACTTTCTAATCAGAGCGAAGTGTAGGAATTTCATATTTCACCAGATACAGGCATTGAAATTGATATTGGCGAGGGAGGACCGTGGGATTTCTAAGGTGTCGAGTTAATTTCACCCCGCCTTACCCTGTCGCCTAACGAAGGGACCGAGATTAGCTTTCCGTGGCCGCGTCTACTTGGCCCCGAAACCGGACCGTCTCAAACGCGAATCTGAGATTGGTTTCCGGCCAGAGTCCAGCATCTTCTCCCGAGGATTTCAGAGAGGTATTTTCCTTTCCACGCTACCTCTGCGGTGAAATAGGTCCCCTGTCCGGGGCAACAGACAGTCTCCTTTCTGCCGCAACGGGTTTCTCGCGGAAGTGCGTTAGACACGTCTTGATTAAAGAGAAACGGGAAGTGGGAGAGGGATTATTATTTTTCTCCTGGGAGGCCGGACTGCCAGTAATTTCGCTAATGAGCGCGATGTTAATACCTGACGCAGCTGATTTATTTCACCTGCAAATAATCCGCCAGAGTTTCCTCTCCGTTTTTGCATCTCCTTTTCCATTCACAGGGATCCGCCTGGCCGCCGATTCGCCGATTCCCCGCGCTCTATACTTTCGTCTCGTTAAAACTTGGGATACTTGGGACCGTCAAGCCGCGCTCCCACCGTGCGTCACAAGCGCACACTTAGGCCGCGTTCCCACATGCCTCCGAACAGGCGGCTACCCAAAGATACCGTTCCATGGATTCCCGCGGAATCTAATTACCGCCGGAAAATTGATAAAACTCCAGGTCAACCTCCGGGATCCCTCTACGATCCCGCAATTTATTCGAATCGCTCCCGGCGGGGACTGGGTTCGCTCTGGATTACGTTTGCGTTAAACCATCGATCTCACAAACCGAGGAAAAGCTATCGACGAGAGATGCGCAGAGACGACGGGCTCGATGGATCCAAATCATCGGATTACCCGACCGGATCTGCAGCCCGTTCGTGCGATAAAACTGAGAACACGGTTCGCACCTGATACCGGGAATTCCCAATAACCCGCCGAGGCGCAGTGATCTACCCGATCCTCTTCCGTGAGGTGTTCTTCCCACGTTAAGCGCAGGCAAGCCGACGTATTACACAGACGGATCCGGAGCGCGAGCTTATTCCACGTATTCCGAGGCGGCGCACCAAGCACGCACGGAACGGGGGCGAGAAAAGGAAACCTCCTGGCAGGTAGCATTCAGTTTGCCAGCGATACCTGGAGAAGCGGACGCCAGACGCAACCGTTGGAAACGTCTTCTTGGGGGATCTGGGAAAGTAGCGATCGCCCAGGCAGGAATATTTGCAGAGGGGCTCCGAGATCCGCGCGTTATCGACGATTCCAGGGGAATGCAGGTCCTCCTGCTCGTCCCCTGAGCGAGGGACGCGGTTACGTAAGTTTGCGGCTGACATCCTTAAGGACGGGCGGCTGCTCGCAGCGCTTACCGTTTAGTGACGCAACGCGGAGGTTGCTGATAAAATGTAATTCCCACGTTCTCCGACGACGCCGCCAGGACGTGATGAGTAAATGTGCAGCTTCTCCCCCACGCAGGATTGTATTCTCGACGCGTAGGATGTCCAGGACACGAGTGGCAGCGGTACACGAGAGTTTAAGGCTCGAGAGCACTCGCTACGACGATTCGATTAGCTAACGGAGTCGCAGGAGTTTGCGTCTAGCCCCTGGAGGCACCGATCGGATCAGGCTTATTGGACCGATTGCCTGTTCTCAAACTCCGCGCCCCGCTCCACGTAATCTGCTTTACATGCAGGCGACTCGTTAGAAACCAGCCCCCCCCCCCCTCCCCCAGCCCCGCATTTAATCTGACCTTTAATTATTATTCATGGGCCCGAATGGGCTTCCGTTGTAAAGGTGATAAGCCGTGAATTTTTTAACCAGATCGTTCCGCCGCTCCGGTTTTATTCGATCCGGAACTGTTAGCGGCGCTCGGGGAGCTGCTGCGCCCTGATCTGGCGCTTCATTAGCCCGTGCTCGTCAAACAACGAGGCACGGGATGCTGTTCAGGGAGAGACGGCCGAAGCAATAGTGGGGTCAAAGGGGAGCTCTGGGAACTTCGAGAGAAAAAAAAACAGAGGCGATTAGTTAGGTACAAGAAGCCTTTAGGTGATCGCATTCACCGAAATTTGGCGCACGTTAGGTATGCCCCGCGTGTCCCAGCTACTCGACAGAGTAGACAACAGCTGAGTCGTATGGAAACGTGGGTATACGTACGAGGAAACAGCAAAACGTTCTGAAAAAGTGTTCCTGGAAAATACCACCGCGTAGAAGTATCTCGTTCGCGTCTAAGGCTTCCAAGAACCACCACGAGACTTCGGCGAACGCCGAGCTCCTCCGTTAAATGGATCGCAAACACAGCCGCGTTGCCAGGATTAATTAAGGGACAAGTTGACGCGATAAGCCGGGCGGCTTTTTCCACGGGAAAAGAGGGGGCCGCTCGAGAATGCGATTCAGTGCTATTTTTACAAAAGAATCGCCGCCTTCGGGAAGGAAAGCTCGAGGTTACGGGAGGCGTTGAAAAGTGACGGTCGCGGCAGAAGTATACCGAGAAGCAATTAGGCCGCTCCCTAAGGGCCTCGGAAGAGCCGGGCTAATCTCGAATCTCGAGTTCCTCGAGAGGCTGCGATCGGGCGGGCCGACTTTTCGGTCTAACCACCGCGGCGCACTGTCGCCACTCTATGAGACGTTAATTGTGCCTGTGTGCCTAACGATTTATTATTATTACCACTACCGAGCCTTCGTTGCGCGGAGCACAGAGAAACGTGTGTAGAATTAAGTGAAGCTGAGGTGCAAGTATACCGAGCAGTAGCGAGGCTGCTGATTCGCATCCCTGAGCAGAACGTAGCTTGAACTCGGCGGAGATAACGATTAAAGTCGACGAGGAATAAATAAGTGTAACGATGGGCATCGGTGGACAGCCGCGGTAGATCAGTAAGAATTAAGTTGGAGGTAAATGGGTGAGTGGGCTGACAGCGCAGTGTTGTGTGCGAGGGAACAAAGGCTCGGTTACGAACGTCTCGCCGCGAATCTCTCGCTGACTGCGGAAACAGATGTATCGATCCCGGAGACAACGCGCTCGAACTTTCCAATTAGATTTACAAGAGATTATCAACGCTTCCGATCGATGACGTCAATACCGAAACCTCGCAAGCGCACACGTCAACGATACAGCCTGTCGCTGAGTGGCGATATCGGCTGCTTGAAAAAAAAAAAAGATTGAAATCATTCGATAATTCCAGAGCAAATGGAAATCTGGTTTACGATGTGCCAGTGATATGGCTACTAAAAGCCGAGGGGAAAGTCCGAGCTCTAATTAGAAGCTTGAAGTTTTTTCGGCTATAAATATGACGACTAAAACTGATACGATATTCTATGCTTACGTGGCCTGGATTCGTGTGAACCGTATGCATGCAAAACCGTAGTCTGACGTATTACCCGGCACTGTCGCGAGCTGATAACATTAATTATTCGTGCATTAACAGCCGGGGATGTACAAGCAAAGAAGCTTTTGCTCCGTTTTTTTTTGTTTTTTTTTGCCGGAGACTCGAAGGGGATTATTTATTACGAGATTCTAGCGAACGGCGTATACATTATTCAGTGAAATGCTAATTCCGTACGAAAACATCGCCTTCGAATTTTCCTGCATCTTTGATATGAACTTTCCCAGCAATCGATATTTAATAAAGCGCAGTGTTACAACCGTGCGCCTAAAGATAGATCATTTTCATCGTCTCTCATTGGCCGGAACATTAGCAGGCTTTCACCGAGAACCAATTCCGAATCGTTCGTCTCGAGCGACATCCCCAACTCCCGGATTCTTCGCACACCCGCGTATAAAGCGTTCCCAGCCGAAGCACCGAGTCTCCGCGGAATCGGCTAGCCGAGAAAAATCGTCGAACCACCGGAAGCTTCCGCAGTTCCTTGGACTCGGAGCCCGTAGGAGCGTCACTCGACTTTCGGGGCCGGCGGGAGGGGTGGGTAATCGAATATGAGACCACCCAAATAGCGTCGCCCTGCGAAATAATCCAGCGGCGAGTTAGCGCGCGAGGGAGGACTGGTTAACCTCGACCCCCGGCCTTCTCGCGTCGAGAGGGGCTGCAACGGGGTGGCGACGCGGGGGTGGGCTGCAGACGCGAGACTGATCGATGAAGAAAAGTATGCTATTTCAGGAGGCCTGGAGTAGTCGTGACGCGGGCGAATCTGGTGTGCTCCCACTCCCCGCTCGCTGTCACACCTTCTCGAGAGCTATCGATTCTCGGGTTGCATCCAGGTCTTCTTCCTCTCCTTTTTCGTTTCCGTTCGCTCCCCCCTCCCCCCGGACCGTGTGCACGGAACCCACACGCACGGGGAGGCGCGCACCGCTGATATTCTTATGTAAATCGATTCCAAGGAAGTGCACAAGCGCACGAGCGCCGAGGCGCGCCGCACACGGCGGCGTGTGATGCAGGAAATGCCACGGATCCTACCGAGAGACGTACGATCCGCAATACGTGTCGGTTATGTCCCCGGGATAAATCGATAAACGGGACGATATTAGAAGCTCTTTCCCGGGGGGAGGGGAGAATAAACCGCCCTCCCCTGTACCCCTGCCGATGCAAAGAGGGGTGGATTTCAATGGGACGCGTGTGCCAGCCTTTATCCCGGTATTACGCCTTTGTACGGCGAGAGCGTGGAAATGAATTTGTTGGCGCTGAGTGGATAACGCGGCTATCGACGGGGTCCTCGAGCTGGACGGATGAACTTTTGTCGCTCGTTAGTTCGCGAACGAGATCTCTGGTCGTTAGTCGAGCCGGGCGCGGTGCGGAGGTGGGTTTGATCGTGATTAGATTCTGAACCGTGGTCGGCAGCGATAACGATGCTTTCGCTGTAGCCTTCGAATTCTGGGGTAATATAAACGACACGGGAGCGAGTTCGAATGAAATCTCTCCCTCTGCTTTGTTCCCCCCTCATCGCGTTAACGTCATTATAGCGGATATTTGTGTAATCGCCTTCACCTTTGCTCGAAGATACCAGGAAAAAGCCCCCTCCCCATCGATCGGTCGTTTAATATTAAATCGCGCGACCGCTCGCTCGGGAATCTGTTGCAACGCGCCTCTCCGAGCGATCCCGCGCGGACTGTGCTTTTCGTTTTCTACTTTCGCGCCGAAGGGAAGAGATACGCGGCTGGCTTAAGTATCGGTAGGATCCAGAATTGAAGCGGGAAAGATACGGATGATAAAACGGACAGCGAGTGGGGCGAAAGGTCAACAGCAACGGCCCCAGAGATCGCGATTAGTCACTTTCATTCTTAATTCGATCCAGGCTACCGAGATAAATCGATATTAATATCGCCGTGGGCTACTGTTCATTTATCTCTTCCTGGGCAGAAACGCGCCGCGGTTTCACGCGCATTTCTGTGGGCAGCCGCGTAAAAACGAAACGATATTTTTCCACGCGGTTTGAATATCTACCGCTGCGACGTGTGTATTTTTCCAAGAATCATACAACGTTAGAACGAAAATAATGCATTTTCTGCGTGCATCGCGGTGCGCGAGCTTTGTTTTCCCTACCCGACGTTTTCGAGAGCACTGTGCTTCGAGGGAGCGCGCGTTTTGTAGGATTCCAGACACCGGTGTGATATTTTTCTAAGCGATATTGGACCCACCGCCCCGCAGGACAATTCAAACTTTCGCGAGGCAACTGCGCCGGCTGAAGCCCTCCAGATACGAATCTTCTCTGTCGAAACTGGCACCGGTCTCGGCTTATTTCTCGCGGCACGCATTGTTCACGCAGTCGACGCGTTGCCACACCGAACCGAGCGGCTTTTAAACACCGGATGCGCCGCGCAACGCTCAAGAAGGCTCTCTTACGAAATCACCGCTCCCGTGCAGCCAGGAGCCGGGAACTAGAAAAAGTGCCGATGCGAAGCCCGCCTTCGTCGAGGATTGTGGTAGCGAGGACGTAACATTCGATGGAGTATTGGAGTAAAGGCTGATTCACGCGTGTCACATCAGTGAGGATATTCAGTGCCGCCAGTGTCAGCGGTAAAAAAAATATCGCTTCCCTGTTTTGGAATGGAGAGTTCAGTTGTTGACACCGAGACAAAGAGACCACGAACGGCAGTGAATCGTCGTGGAACCGATATGTGTGAATCCGTCTTAAGGGGAGGTGCCACCTTGGACGCATGAAAATCATAGGGTTATTTAGGAAATTTTTTAGAACACGTTTTCCCAACCGTTTTTGACTTGCGATCCCCTTTTATAATCCTCAAATAACCTGAGACCCCCATCCCTCCTATATAAGGTAAGGTAAATTTAATAAGGTACAGAAAACACGTTAAAAATAGATATTTCAGAATATAATTCCAACTTAATAATATTAAAAACTAGCTGTACTACTCGGCTTCCCCAGAAATTTAGATTTTGATTTTATAAAAAAAAAAGGAATTGATTTATTTTATTATTTTTTTCTTTGCAAAAATAGTCACATTCATCTGAGTTAGCTAGGCACATCGAGCTGGGATACATTTCAGGACCCCAGAGCTTACAGACCGGAAGTTTTTAGGCGACAAACAAATACACGAACACTTTCTGCTTTATATATTAAGATAAACCATAGCGACCCCCGAGAAAACGCTTCGCGACCCACAGGTTCGGAATCACTGGAATAGAAAATCTTATAAATGTGATTAAAATTTGTTTTTTAGTCTTTCATATATGCACAACAAACGCCGTTAGTAAGATTATCTATTCAGTTGATTTAAAATAAAAAAATTGCTAAATAAACCTACGATTTTCATTCGTCCGAGGTGGGCACCTCCCCTTAAACACGTTTTGATCGCCACGCAAACGAATTGCCAGGTTTATGAGAATATATCGAACCGAATTCTCGATCAGAGTTATATCAGGCAGTGTCATCGCTCGATGCTTCAACTTATATACAACCTCGCCGATACCCTTTCCACCTGCTCTATCATCCCTTTCCCAAAAGTACGGCTGTCGCCATCGACTGGCCAGTGCGATAGCGCGAAGGAGTGTTTTTTTTTTGGCCAGCAGAAGAAGAAATAGGAAACAATTGCACGGTGGTTTGCTTTGATTCTAAGCGCGAGACGATCGTGGATAAGAAAAGTGAAAACGCTTCCTCGCTAGCCAACGGTAATTGAAGTGGCTCGAGGTGGAAGCGTCGCTTGCAACCGGATGGAATGTTATTGTCGACGATCATCCAAGCTGTTCCTGGAATAACGAAGCCCCTCCCTCCACGCACTTTCACTCGTCATCGTTTCTTGCCGCTGCTCCCCGGGGATAATTAACAGCCGTTACAGGAGAGCTCGGTTACGAGGGAGTTTCTTCTTTCCTACGGAGGCCCGGGCCATACCAGCGACGGCTCAGCGAGCTAATTATTCGCAGACGATTGTTAATTAAATAGATTCCGATCCTCTGTACTGCGGCCAGCCACCGAGACTGCTCTCCTCGCCCTTCGATGGGGGATCGAGGGGTCCGATCGTTCCGAGGCCGTTAATACGGCTGTAACGTTGCGAACGAACGGGGATAAGAACTGATTCCGATCTCATTCCCAGTTTAATTGGATAACTTAATCTTCTTGGGATCTTTGATAGGAGGGTGGAAGGAGGCTGGTTCACTGGTCACATCCAACTGATTCTATGTGAACTGCGAGATGAGTGACGGGGAATGGGACCCGCAAGTATCGCTCTAGTATTGAAGATGAGAAAAAAATGCGGAGGGCTGAGGATGCGGATGGTTTTGAGGGGAATCGTACGATTTTCTTCGGGCAAACTTATCATTTTGGGTCTACGGTTCGAATCGGGAGTTGAAACGGTATCGAAAATAACTGTTTCAAATTGTTATCTATCGATTCCGACTGAAACAGTTATGAAGAACCGATACTCGGAATAACTGTTACACGGAACCGAAATTTCTGGCTATATCGATTCTATAACAGTTGGGGTAAAGCCGGGTTAATATGGAACTAATATGGGTAATATCATTGAAATTGACACGTTTATATTTTGTCGTCGAGTGTAAAAGTGTCTGAAAAGTGTATCAAACAGTTAAATATCGCAGTGAAGGAATGTTAAAAAGTATTGTTTTGATATAATATATCATTAAATAAGTGTGTTCTCGATTGTTCAAAAATAGTTTAGCAATGAAGTTACTTTCTTTTTAGTATAATTCTTAATTTATTGTTGGAACATGTGTGTACGTAATATGGAACGTACCAAGTAACATAGATGAAGTTAATAATGACGATGGCGACGATGATGCGGGATACTTATTTTGTGATGGTAATTATAAAAATAATGACAATCAAAAATGGACCCAATGTAATCATTGCATTCAGTGGGCACACGAAGAATGTGCGGCTTCCAACGTATTATTCACGTGCCCAACGTGTAGGAGACGCAGAAAGCACGAATAAATTCCAAAAATGATATATATTTATTTATTTGTATCGCCTACTTCATAAACCTTCATTTTCAGTAAGACAAAAGAGTAAAGATCTTTGAGTTTTCTTAACGAATTTCCTAGGTGTTCCATATTAGGACCCACTTTTGCGAACGGCCGATTTTCACTCTTTTCAGTTTTGTTTTTTTACTATAAATGCAAAACAATTGGATTTTTTTACATTTGACTATGTAAATATGATTATGCGTTTATTAAAAGAAAACAAATTCCCCTACTTTCGACAAGCTTGTGAAATCGGATGTTCCATATTACCTGCCTTTACCCTATATATCGGCTTCGTAACAGTAATGTGCGATTCCGAGAATTTACTGTATATTCTTCACTCGTAACAGTTTCAAGATTATTTTAGTTCTTATAACTGTTTGGAGTTTCAATTCTTATAACTGGTTCGAAAGGAGGTATATAATGTAGCTGATGTAAAGGTCGAAGATTGTCACGTGCGATTATAGATTCTCGATTTAAAGAAGCTTATAATTAATTAAATATAAAAGTTTTTGAGCGTGATGTTAATTTGCTTTGGTTACCATTTCACTCGTGAAAGACAGTAATTCGCGCGTGAATGTAGAAAGTCACGGCGCACTTAGAATTAAGATCCACCCCAGAAATAGATACCAGGGTGGCTCTTATTTTCGACTTCTGAATTCTCAAACTTTACACAGATTTTTATTATTATTTGGAGCTATTCTGAAGGGCGACGCGAGTAAAATCTTGAGAAAAATTTTTACCAAGAGTAAATAAGAACCACCCTAGTAGATACATTAGCGATGGAAGAAAATTAATTGCCTCGAAGAGCCGGTTGCATTATTTTCGTGAATTTACTTACACGTTGAACGACGCTTATCCTTTTAGAGTGTCGAAGAATATGCAAAGCCCCTTACCTGAAACAGACAGAGATACAAATATTAAAAGCCAATATAGAAAGGATCGCCGCAATGTACAGAAATCTGATTGACGCAAGGTACGATATAAGAGAGCAGAAAAATTCGTGAGCGGGAGTTTCCAAACTGATAACCGAATCGTTTGGCTCTGTCACCTTGTCTCAATACGGCTACAATGTCAGCAAACGTGTCGAGTTCATATTTGTGATCGATGATATCGATTGTTTCCCAGTGACCATGTAACGCGACTACGCTGTCGATAAATTGACACCGAGACGCGAGCCAGCAGATAAGAGCGTTAAAAAGTGAGGATCGCACGATCGGAAGTGACCAAGGACACGATCCAACGATACCGTTCAATTGGACAGTCCGTAAGGTCGCGTTGTCGCGTCACCAACGCGTCGCGACGCCGAGAACAGAGAACGAGAGAGAAAGATCGGCGAGAATAGTGATATTTCCAGGCTTCACACTCGGCGCGGAGATATTTAGAAAATTCGAAAGCCCTCGGAGCACCATTGTACCGAGACACTCGAGCTGGCGTCAAGCAGAGATTTGAATATTATTCCCGTAGCATATTGCCGAGCATGAAAGTGCTCGTCACAAAAGACCGCCCAAGCACGGTATTATTACCCTTAAGATCAGCAGCACGCGGGGCTCTAAGAATAGCGAAAGTAAATCGATCGTGAACGCTCGAACGCGATGCGTTCCTCGGCCGATAACGAATTGCACACGCTGGCAGTCGCCGAAAAGAAACCTCGCTTTCCCTTGACCAAGGTGTAATAACAGAGCAGCTGTCAGCTTGCACGCGAAACCGCTGGAAAAACCATGGGGTAGCAGAAGCGTGGATGGAGATCGTTACTCGATTACGCTCAGCTGTGCGGCGCGAGTCATGAGCAACTACTGCGCTAAACTGTATTACGCCACGCTGTAAGTAGTTTGCCTTTGCGCATAATTACTGGGAAAATCTCTTAATTAGTTTGCGAAATTCGGGCGAACAAGTTTACGCCGCGCCCTGATAACTTACCGCCTCGATAAACTTGAAAACAGACGCGGCAAATTGAGGCCCGGTTCTATCCCCGAAACAGAGAATCGGCTAAATAGTTAAGGGGTGATGCTCAGTCAGGAGGCCGAAAAAGGCTGGCCTTTGGAAATTTTTTACTCAACAGCTATAACACATTTCTCAAAAAATCTTTTTTCCTTTCACGGATCGCATCTATTACCGTGTATCGGAATTTTTTTATTTAAAAATATTTATCAATAACTAAGTTATCGTCCATCACTCGAAGGTTCTCTGGAAAAAAGGCTCCTGCGGTGACCACTGCTGCTCGAAAGTCGATCATCTAAAATAAAAAGTTCAAAAGAGTTTACTTATTATATTATATTATCTAGTCTTTGAACGAAGGATTTTTTTATCCGATGCTTAGTTTTCTTTTAATTGACGAAAATCAGGCACGGTTTATGATAAAAATTGAAACTTTTACTTTAAACATCAGCCATTTTTTCCCAAATCAATATTTCGAAAAATCCTTCGTTCAAATACCAGATAATATAATATAATAAGTAAATTCTTTTGAAGTTTTTATTTTAGATGATCGACTTTCGAGCAGCAGTGGTCCCCGCAGGAGCCTTTTTTTTAGAGAACCTTCGAGTGATGGACATTAACTTAGTTATTGGTAAATATTTTTAAATAAAAAAAATTACGATACACGGTACTAGATGCAATCCTTGAAAGGAAAAAAGATTTTTTGAGAAATGTGTTATAGCTTTTGAGTAAAAAATTTCCAAAGGCCACCCTTCTTTCGGCCTCCTGACTGAGCATCACCCCTTAAGGGAACCTTTTTATCATCGTGGATCGCGAAGCATACGAGGAAAAGTGTTTACGCAAATTGCAAGGCAGTTACGAACTTATCGCGAGTGACGATAAATTGCCGCGACCGATTAATTTGAGGATGCGCCCGATAGCCGGGGATATTCTGTTACCAGGTTTCACTGCACCCACGGGCGCGTGTTGCAACGAGACTTGCGCCACAGAGGCGGGTTAATGCAACGAGTTGCTTGTCAGCCGATTTAATCGCCACGTTTGATTACATCGGGACCGCGGGCCGCTCTTAATTGCGCCCGACTTGATTGCAAAAGCCCGTGTAAGATGTGTGCGAGTGTGGTTTGTCGACTGTGCCGCGTAAAGGGGAAAGAAACGGTGAGCGCGTGGGGCGAGCTTCTCTAGAATGTGCTTTGTGTACAGAGAGCGATTAGTTAGTGTTTGGAGAACCTTGCCAACAACTTGAAAACAATCAAGCGAGTTATAAGAAGTTTATACGAGGCGTAAACAGTGCTTATGGGGTAACATTTTATTTGCAGCATATCTTCCCTACCGCTATCAATCAGAAAAATACATGCTGCGACAGTGCAAGGTTGCCTCCGCACTTAGTTTACGATAACATCGAACATATTCTATTCTATTCGACATATAAGCTTTCCAGTTGCTTATCAAGAAGAGAGTCAGAGTGCCGGAAAGCAATTCTAACCCACGGACGAAGCCAAGCATCTCCGAAAAGCAGAGACGATCGGTGGATCCGATTTAACCGGCAACAGAGTTCGATGCAACCATAACCACGGGCGCGTAAATATATACACCGTGTCTCCGCGCTCGACGCGGGGCTGGAATTTACGAAAACCGTGCCCCAGAAACGCCGGGAGGGGGTTGGAAACGGGGGAGTCATTGTTTCGATCCCCGGCGCCGCTAAAAATACCGTCGAAATTTACGAGCTACGGGCAAAAAAATATCGCGGCGGGTGGAGAAAAAGGCGACGACTGTCTATTCCGGGGAGCGAGCGTATGTGGCTCGGGACGGAATCGTGACGTTCTCGTTTACGTTGTCGGGGAACGTCTCGGAGATTTGGGGGAGGGGGGAGTAAACATTTATCGGGGGCCCGTTTAGCCGAGCGAAAGTTTGCTCCCTTTTCCACGGCGACTCGACGAGAAAACGGGAAGGCAGGAATAATATAATCGATGATATCGATCACCGTTTATAGCGGGCTTCTTCCTACTACCCGTTTCATTCCGCCCGTGGATACGCCCACGCGAATTCGGAGCTGCTTATAGCGTGGATTCGCTTTTTCCAAACGGCCAACGACCCGGCCCCCAACGATCGATAAGGATATTTAGCGAACATTTGCAGTGGAGCTTAAAGCCGTCTGATACGTTCAGTGTTCCCACCGGTCAAGAGTACGAGGGTGGATCCTAACGAAGGAGCGGAACAGCTTTGTGCGTGGGGGCACGGTACGGTCGACGAGAGTAGCTACGGATCGGAGGATTATTCAACTTTGTCGGCGACGAAGCGGTGCTTTCTGGATCCTTTAGATCGACGTTTGACACTTGGAGGGGGCTATGTAATATGGCCGTCGAGATATTAAATCCTCCCGACTAATGACGTTCGTCCCCTTCCTAGATTACTTCAGATTTCCCTTCAGAAGCACAGTCGACGCACGGCCAATTCAAAGTCCGCCTCGAAGGCTGCTCTGTATCGCCACTGAATATTCCATAACGAATTTCGAAACACCGCCGCGAACCGACGGGCTGTCGCGTAAACGCGTTCTCCCGAGGGGGGGGGGGGGGGGGGGGGCCAAGGATGCGTCGCTCGAATTACATCCGTGGCTCAGAAAATTCCCACCGAACGGGGGAACTTGGCCCGACAACACTTTGCGTCACCCCGCGGCGGAAACTTGAAAAGTTAATCATCCTCGAGTTACTTCTCGTCGCTTACACAGCGCGTCCCTCCAACTTTTTCACCTCCCCGCCCGTCCGACTGGGTCGCTCCTCGAGCTCGCGACTTGCCCGGGATATTAAGCGTTGTCCAAAGCAAGGGCCCTGGATACACGATCACTTCCAGGAGGTGCCGATCTCGTAGTTCCCACGACAGATTCGAGTGGCTCAGCAACGATTAGCCAGTAATTTCGGCGTTTCGAGGAACTCCCGGCAGATCTTCGGGACCGCTTCGCCCGCATGCCCCGCGGGCCCCGTCAGAATCGCGACTTCCGTTCCAGCGAGCACCGGTCGGCCGGGGCTTTCGAATTGATTTCCTCTTTTCGCCGTGGGTGTTTTACGTCCGATTCGGCGCGGCCATAAATTCCAGGCTAACTTAACCGTTCGCCTGGAAAGCTTTCTTCGTTAATGCCTCGGGCGAGCCTCCTCCTACTTCCTCCTACCTCGCTTCCCCGCGCCATCTTTTCTTCTCTCCTTTCGCCGACAGACCTGGCATCGGTAGCCGCTCTCCCTTGGGCTCTCCTTCTTTCTTTTTTCTCTCTAGGATCTTCGAATCCCCTTCAGAGGGGCCGCGGACGGTGTTCCAGCGGGCTTATTATGCCGCTCCAATATTCAGCGGGGAATATGGGCGCGGGAAAAAGGCGGCTGGGGTAGTTATGCGCATAATTTAGAGCGACGCGGGCTGGCCAGGACGTGGTTCCATTCGACGGAGCCTTCGCGCGCCCGATAACCGTTTAGTGGGAGTGGAGCAACTGGGGGGGAGGGTATTAATTATCGGTGGCCGATGGTTAGTTGCCTCCGAGGCGCGGGCAATTTTCCGTGGCATTTTCGACCCAGCCGTAGGGCGAAGAGTTTAACTGGACCTCGGGAAGTATTCAACTCGGGAATAAAAGTCGAGGAGCCGCGGTTGAGCTTAAGGGAAGCAGTCTCAACGCGAAGTCCCTGGGACCAACCGAGATTTAATACCCACGAGAGGCGCCAGAAAAGATCCTGCTCGAACTTCTCCGCGTATTTCATGATTTCTACTTCTCAGACACTTGCAGGCTCGCTAGAATCTACTTCGCAACGGAGAATGCTGCCCCGACCGCTGAAACTCGCCCACGGAAGAATTCTCGACGATGGCCCCGCAACTCGAGAGTCCGCTACGTGCCAATTTCATCGCGACACGATTTCTTTATCTTTTCAATGAGATTTCGCGGCGAAAAAAGGGGGCCGTTTCGAAATACCCTTAACCTTGGAGTCGCTCCAATTGCACGTTCAATAAATAGAGAACAGCGGTTCAGCACTGATAAAATGCCAAGTATCGGGCGGTTAGCGCGCGCGCGAGACTCGCCGGGCGTTCGAGCGGGACGAGGGAATTGACGGGCGCAGGAGAGAAAGGTAAATCCAGCTGGTCGTACCCGCCTCCGCCGCTATGTATTTTCTCCGCGATTTTACGCTCCCGCTTTATAACAGGTCCGCGTGAATTTATATACCAACAGCCGACAATCGAGATTACTTCAGCTAGAATAAACTCGAAATGCTGAAATGAAATTCGTTTAGCCGGGGCACCGCGCCGGTCGGTTTTCGCGCCAACGGAGAAGAATCGCACTCGCGGGGGCTGCGACAGCTCCTGTCCGGATTATAGCGACTTATTTTCCGTATGAGAATTAGACGATCCAGATTTCCATTGCGAGATAGCCGGTATGATAGGCGAAAGGAAGCTTCGAGCAGCCAGAGGTGTATACTTTGCGGACTGTTCGCCGAACAGAAGTGGAGCGAGAGGATGTTTCGTTGTTTGACTCGAAATTTTGGGGAGCGCGTTCGGGTGCTTCGGATCTTTGCGGGAAATTTCGGAGAGAAAGGGAGCAGCTAGAAGTTCGCGTCGAAGGGACAAAAATTACCGGGCACTCTTAACGACGGTTAGCGTCGGACAACCTTATCAGGGTTTACGACCCAGTGAAACGCTAAGTTCGGATGGAAAAATCGGGCGGAATTTAGGGAGAAAGTTTTTTCATTTCGGACCCGTAATCTTGCCTTTAATCTTTTTCCACGGAATCGAGCGCCAGATTAAACCCCAGGATCCGAAGTTTAATTTATCTCGTCTCGGTGACTAGTCATCTCCGCGCGCCTTCCTCCCAGTTTAACAGGTAAAACGGAAAGTGGTCTAAAAGAGTAGCATAAAAGCAATGTACGGAGGCTGCCTCGCAAACTTGCTCGTCACCCTTGTGATCTTAAACACTTGAGCAGATAATCGATGCTGGATCACAATTTACAAGTTTCTGTCGAGAATTGGATCTCAGCGGAAAACAATTTCTTGCAGGTACAGTAAGGTAAATGTCCCCATTACTGACCGCGTCCCCATTAGTGACCAATTATTCATTTATATTGTTTATTGCAACACAGAAAGCAAAATATCAACCAGAAAGTTCAGAAATTATTATTAGAGGTATTTCGTTTATAGTTGCATACGTTATTTATGTAGCCGTACATTCATTTTTAAGTAAATTCACATGTAAATTTTACAGACTCTAATAACGTGAGGTTATACTACAGATATCATTAAACTGGCAAATTTTACAGTAAAAATACATGGATCCATGCAGTAAGTTACTCAAATTAACTGGAAATATATACAGAATTATAAAATAATGAGAAAATATTCATTTTCTTTCATTATTGTAGCAGAGAATCGAAAAATTGTAAGTTGGCCAATAAAGGGGACATCAGGTCCAATATAACTTTCACCATAATTATTGTATAAATAGTCAAATATCACTCTAAAATCAATTTGATTAAGAAACTAGAGACTTCAAAAAATATAATGATCCATACTTTATTCAAACATTGTCCTATATTATTAAAAAAATTACTATTTCGAACCAGTCGCACTCTTAAACGGTCGCTAATGGGGACATTTACCTTAGAGCGTCAATTATCCAAATCTGCTTGGGACCGAGGTGGTTCGGAAATTCGAATTGTTTGGATAATCAAACAGTTCGAAGAACGAAGTATTTATATATATATACTTGGGTATATACTTTGGTATTTATAGGGACTTTTAAAAAAGGAATTACAATACTTAACTAAGAAAATTTTACAAAATTTAATCATTCAAAACAGAAGTTGAAAAGACAATATTGTATCACGAGATTCGAATCTAGACTTTTCTTTTACAAAGCAATATTTTCTCACACTCACTCAGCCACTAAATTTCGTACTTTACACAGTTTATAACTATAGGAATTACACCTTAAATTACTTATTAAATGCAAGAGCACTACCGCGTTAATTTATGTTACGCAAAAGTAAATGAATCAATCGTTACCGCTACACTGGTTCAAAGAAGTGATGGGGATAGCGATGATGCAGCACTGGTTCGGATAATCGACCACTCGGTTAATCGAGCTTCGGAAAGCTGACGCTCTACTGTACCTTTAATTCGTTTTCCACTGAGCCCCTCGATTCTAAACGCGTGTACCCCTTTCGTCGGGACGCTTGAACTCCATTAAGGTAACCGAAAAGAAGCAGGAACTAAGCACCGGGTATATCCGAAGCGCGGTAGGACAGACGGGGCACGGGCCAACCGGCAAGTAAGTGTTTGCCACTTGAAAGTTGCACGCAACAATGGCCCCGGGAATGGCCCTTCTCGCTTTATCGTTTCAAGGCTGGTCGGGTGCAACTTTCCGCGCGTCGGTTGCTGGTGCCGCCTGTAAATTAGCCTTATTCACCTCGGCCCCCCGGCCACGGGGCTCGGATTTTCCACGGGCACCGCACTTGGGCTACAACTTTCGGCCGTTATGCCCGCGAAATTGAGCGAGCCTCGCCCCGACACGTCCACCCATTAGTCTAACGAATTTGAATCGCAAAGCGTGCCACGAATACCAGCCGCATCCTGCGGCTGCCGTGGGGGCCCCTGGTGTAGCCGGCATTACTGCGACGTACTGCGACGTCGGATCGCCGTTGGATAGGTGGTCCAATACGGTTTGCCAGGCAGCTTCGTCAACCGTTTAATACGTCGGCCGATTTGCCAGGCGAACGAGACCCGTACGTCTCCCCCGACGGGTATTAGAAACGCATACGGTCCAATTCGCTGCGGCCCGCGGTTTACGTGATCTTTGCGCCACCATCATTCAGCGGCCAAGCGATTCCCGTCTGGTGGGTTAGGTCCCATCGGAAACATCAAGCCGTCCCCATTCGTTCTGTTTCTATTACGGATCCTAGACGAGTCTAAGCCAGTTACATGGACAGAAAGAAGATCCAATTTCTATGTAAATCCTGCGAATTGTATGAAATTGCGGGGCGCAACGAAGCGCTCCGCGCTTCTAACGTCGCGGCTGACGCTGAAGCGTAAAAACTTTTCGCAAACCGCGTGAAAATGTTTCGCTCATTCGCAACGATAATCCCGCTGTTTTGTTTCTCCTGTCTTCCTCCCCGGTTGCCTTTTAGAGGCCCGAGAATCGTAAATTGGCGGCGAGTTTTAATGCCTCGCGACGCGTTGCCGGAGTTACGTTATTTTTCCGCCGGGCAGCTCGAGCGTTAAGCTGTAAATGACGAGCGAGCGGCGAGTCCCGGATAAACTTATCCGCGGCCCGAAAGCGGCGCTTCGTGAACTACTTACTGCGCTATAACAACAACGTTACGGTTATACGTGAACGGTACTTCGAGGGTACACGCGATCGAGTCTCCACGAATACCGTTCCGAGGCTAATCCGGTTCCATCTTACGGCATTACGCCCTGCCAATCCGCGATTAACCGCCGCGGCTCTCGTAATTCTCTTTCAGAATTACCCGCGGCAAGCTTCGCGTACGTTTACGCGCACCGTCGATCCGCCGCCGGTAACTTTCGCGTAATTTCTCGCACGCGCGGGAAGAACGAATTAAGGGATATTCGAGGAATGCGAGTCGCGGCGGAGAGGAAACGCGCGAACGGCAGCCACCTCGACCGGCGCGGATTTCGTCTGGCATCGAAAGTCGGGAGGCTTTCTATCGAGATAGCCTGATTTTCCTCCCCGTCGGCGGAGCGCTATTTGCGGAGAACCCGCGCCTTCCGCTGCGGCGACCAGCCGCTTCAACGGCGTAGCCGTGAAAAACGCGGTCGGCTCGAGGCGAAACGCAAATGCGCCGGGTAAACGAGAGACGGCCGGCGTGCCTGTGGTTAATTGTTTGCCATTGCGAGAACAAACTAACACGGTAGCAGCTTCGGCCGGCCGTAAAACGCAATTAACGGAACATTTTGCCGAGCAATTTCGCGCGGGTGTTTCGCAAGATTCTATCGCGTCGTTGAATCGGTATCAAGGTTACTAGCTGACCGGTAATAGGATATCGCGATCGACTCCTTCAGCGATCCACAACACGAGCGGCAGAAGAAGAAATAAAAAAATTAATCACTACTATCCATTATTGATAGATACGCCGCGCAGATTGCGCGCGTAATATTCTCTAATTAACGTTTCCCTATACTCGCGATGCTCGAATAATTTGCAGCTCATTACTTTGCAAATACAGGCCACGCGCGACTCGGAACAACGTGGCTATTTGTTGTTTTCTTTTTGTTTTCCAACGCGCGTCGCGTCAATTTAGAAACCGGGCTGACGCTTGCGCCGCGCATTTTCAGTTATCACCATCGCTGGACGAGCTCAAGTTGCGCCGTAACTTTGGACTGAAAGAAAGATATAACGATCGCGACTTGTCACACGTGCTAATCGTAAGTACTCGATATGTTATTAGCAGAGAATTTATTCCGCGGAATTCCTTGAATGCCCGTGGCTATTTCAGATCAATTTCTTCCTTGTTTATACAATTAGGGGACCGGCAAAGTCCTGTTTGGTGCCTTGAGTAAGCACACTGCTAAAGAATGATTTAAATTATAAATACGTATGTGTGTTAGTGTTCGACTGTGAAAAGAGCACGATAATACTACAAAATAAAATAATTCCCGAAGCGGCACGATAATACAACAAAAACTAATGAATAAAAACATGGAAAAAAGAAAAGAAGAAGAAAAGGTGATAGAAAAACTTTCTACATCTACGTCGTTAGCTCTGAGTAACGCTAAAATAAAAGTTCTCTGAATTTTGGTATATGCTCGTTCGTTTAGGTCACTAAAACTGCCATGTAGGTCAAACGTTTTTAGAATCCGACTACGGATTCGTAATCAGCAGTATGAAAAACCCCCAGACATACTGTATTTTTTAAATTAAAGAATGTTAAAAATTGTATTACCGTTCCGTACCGGCAAAGCCCCCTTTGGGGCTCAGTGCAAGTTCTCTATATAATTCTGCACAAAATATACGTTAAATATATATAAATTTTTTGAAACTGAAAATCACTATTTTTAAAAGAAAAAAAAACGGTCCTCTAAAGGTTAAACAGGCGTACCTTTAACTTGAACTGGTTGTAGTTTAATACAAGAGCCAACTGTCTGCAGAAGGACACTAAGGAGCCCTGCCCCTACTAAACGGCTGGCAACGCGTTCTTCACCCGTTTTACTCAATCACGAGATTAGTTAGGCCCCCATTATTGGGATTACAGAGAAAATGGGGCAAGAATAAAGAGATTAGAAGCGACCGGGGACTGGGTGAAGGTAGGGCTACGGAAGATCGTACTTCTAACGCTTCTAACGCGACACATGATACGTACGTGCGATCGTATCACGGATCTCGTTCGTTTCTCTTGCGCAATAATTAATAGTGTTAAAAATGCCATATATCGTGGTACGGTTAGGTAGCATATATCCTCCACTGACGTTGCGTTTCAAGCATCTTTCCAAGTCTACTCTCATCTTTCGTGCATCGCACGCGACCTGATTCAATTTGAAGGATCTAGGATTTGGCGACAAATTCACGGTCCTCTGGCATTCGGTCATCCCTTTATTTTAAATAACCTCGAGCAGTGCGTTATTACACTGACGTTATAATAACGCCCCCCCCCCCCCCCCTCTCCGTCGTCTTCATAAATATTCATCACGGCCCGTTATTCGCTTACACGAAACACGATTGTCTCGCGTAAACGTTCTCGGACCGGAGAAAGTTCGCCTCTCAAACGGGCGTCGAAAACTCGGTGTAATTTCGCCGATTGTAATTTCCGGCTGTCATTCGGTGCCGCTATCGTTCCCCGCCACGTCCGTTTCCGCAATTATTTCACCAAGGAGTACACGCTCGCGAACGATCGGCGGAATCGGGTTCAACAGTTGCTTCTCATCGATAGTAGACCCACGAGTTCCTCGTGGCTCGGGAAAATTACACCGGAAGACTAATCGGATTTCCTCTGCGCCACACAAAAATTCTTTCATCCTCGATACTGTGAAATGTTAGACAGCGAGCGCGCGAAACGTACACAGCGTAACAGATAATAAATCACTATTACCCAAGCCACAAGAAGAGTATGATCTTCGAAAAAAAAGGAGGAACAAGGAGATTTCGACTTCTTTGAATTTACTTCGACTTTCCATTTTTTGTTGCTTGCGCGCCACAATTCAGCAGCTCTGTAGCCGAACACCATCCAGATGACCGCGAGTCACGATACAGTGAACCGGGCCACGCGCGATTCGGAATTTCGCAAGTACGGCACAAGTAGTCCGTGCACTTTCTCTTTGCGCGCGGTCAGGTACACTTTTACGAAAGCGTGTAAAAACTTCCGCGGAATTGTGGCAATGAAAACGTTACGCGGGGCCCCGCTTTGTTGTTGGCGCGCAACGGAATCGGCGCGCGCTCGCCTCGCTACGGAGCTGTTGAGTAATAGCCAGGCCCGCGTGAAAGTTCGGCGGTTCGACACGTTGCGAGCGCTAACGTTCGCAGTGTCCCTGTTTTCGGTTGCTCTTTACGCGAACGGTGCTGCGTGACGGGCTACTTAACGCTCCCCGCGCGACGTTTTCGAGCGACGTCGGGGACGGCTGAAATATTAGACCGAAGCAAGAGTAATGGAGGTTGCGTCCCTTTGACGGGCCGCGCGGGGGACTTTACGTGCTGCGGCGCGAGAGTATTCGGGGAAATTCAATTACCTGGGATTAGGGTGGTTAATGTTCCTCCCGTGAAGTCGATTTCTTCTGTGGATTCTAGCCCAAAAACGACACTCTGGGAGAATTCTGATATTCTCTAGAAACGTGTCAATAGACACTAAAAGATAGTTTGCCTTAAAAAAAATTTCAATTTTCTTGCTACATATGCCGTATATATCTTTTCCAAAGATATCTACAGAGAGAAACTTGCAGAAGAATTTTTCGTAAACGTTAAGTGAATTTGGAAATATTCGTACGGATAGAAAGTGTTACAGAGTCGTTGCAGGAATGGGGATCGCAGTACTTTTTGAAATATACAGTTAGGAAAAACGTATTTGCACACTTTTTAAAATCGCATAACTTTCGTAGAATTGGTCCAAACGACGTGAGTTTTTTTTTTTTTGAGAAACTATATAGAGGGATTAGTTTGCTAAATGATAGCGAAAAAAATAGTAAAGGTCGTTTTTAAAACTTTTTTTTGCGAGCCTGTAATGAAAATTCAAAAAACCCGTTTGATGATTTAAGTAAGTTGTATACGTGCCTAAAATTATATCAAAATCGGTTAACGTTGCTCTGAGCTACAAACGCTTAAAGATCGTAGAATAAGGTCGAAAATCGCGGAAATTCCCGAAATCAGCGATTTTCGACCTTACTCTGCGATCTTTAAGCGTTCATAGCTCAGAGCAACGTTAACCGATGTTGATGAAATTTTAGGCACGTATATAACTTACTTAAATCTACAAACGGGGTTTTTGAATTTTCATTACAGGCTCGCAACAAAAAAGTTTTAAAAACGACCTTTACTATTTTTTTCGCTATTCCGACCAATTGAATTTTTTTTCAAAACGACGAAACACATCGTTTAGCAAACTAATCCCTCTAGCTTCTCAAAAAAACTCACGTCGTTTGGACCAATTCTACGAAAGTTATGCGATTTTAAAAAGTGTACAAATACTTTTTTTACTAACTGTAGATCGTCTGCCGCGAAGATCGCAGAGGGGAATGATGGTAGCGACGAAGGGGGGGGGGACACGATTTGTGGCCTCCCGAAGACATGAGAATCTTTTTTACGCTTGGCTCATTTTCCAAAGCCAACATTTTTTTTGCGCCCGTCCTGCGCGGTGAAACTGTGCCGAGGGTATTAAATTTCACGTTCCGCGGCCGCGGAAGGCGGAGCAAAAATACGCCCGCGGAATAATTCGGCGTGCCCCGTAAATACCGCGGAAATGGAAGATCGCGAAAGAACGAATTTAGGTTATCTCTGTGCCGTTCTGCACGCGGCCACGTAATGCCGGGGAAATTCGAGCGGTTCTGCGCCGCGGCCGGGAAACTGTTGCCCGCAAAAACCTCCTCGTAAATTTGCTTGCCATGTCGTAACGACTGATCCTCGCCCTTACGTGCGAGTTTTAGGGCCGTTCCAGCCGCGATACCACCTTTCTGGCTGGCGGATAGTATCTGGGGCACGTTCACTCTGCGAAGCAGTGGGTGCCTCTGACGTCAGAGCCGCGCCACAGAAGGAAACTAGCGACGAGCTTGGCAGAGGCATGATTACCAAAAGATCTGTTACTAGCTAAAAGCCCTAACACGAACGGACAAGTGGCCCATCACTGGGCGCAACGTGTCCCCGTCATTGGCGTTCCATTATTCTGACTCGAATTATGACTTGGCGGACAGAAGACAAAGGATATTAAATGTATCCCGCTCCACGTCGCAGCGCGAGTCATACTCTGGTGTCTTCTTCGAGAAGACCTTTGTACTTCCACCTGTAAGGCACGAGCTTACGCGATACCGATCTCTGCTACAAAGAGACACAGATAGCGGGAAGCGCGAAAAGATAAGGTCAACTCCATCTTGAAGAATCTGTCATTGACGTTACGAGACTCGAACTCCCCGTTCGTACACACAATAGTGTTTTTCGTATTCCGCGAAAGAGTCCGATATATATATATATATATATATATATTCGAGCAACCCAGTACGAATGCACTCTGTTGCACTTACGGGACGCTGACGTCAGGCACAAAGTCTTTGTCTGGCCAGTTCATCCGCCTTTCTCTGTTCCCTCTGCGCCCACTCTTCTACCAGTGATCCCCGCCAGTCGCGGTCTCTTTCTTTCTTTCTCTCTCTCTCTCTCTCTCGCTCTGACTGTTTCTTTCTCTTCGGCACGGCCGTTACGGTTACCGTTTTCCGTGGAACCGCGGCACGATGAGTCTTCCTCCAGCCTTCTCTCTTTTCTTTCTTCCCTCCCTTCATTATCGTTCGCTTTGAAGCTCTAAGTAATTAATAGCGTAACGGAGATAACCCTTAGCCGCTCTCGCGAATGCCTCGGCGTATTATTACGCTTCCAGAGGATCCCGCCCCCGGCATTGCGTGAAACGCGAGAACACGTAGGTGGAATATAATTGCGCGTTAGTTTTACCGCACTGCATTGGTAACGGAAGTCGCCCTCCCCCGCCCCCCTCAATGGGACGTTCGTGCGACGGTTTGAACGACGGTGAAAGGTTTCGGTGGAGGATGAACCGACATCGGGCGGTTACATTGGACTGACGAGGGCGGGGTGGTAAAAGGAAAAGGGTACGAAAGGAGAGACAACCTTTGGGACCCAATACCTGAGGAGAAACTAATCTGCTCCTAGCTCCTTTTCGTCAAGGGAAGCGGTGACCAGGGATCTGTTGCGCTCTCAGGATTTAATCCTGAGGGGAGCAGAGGTGAAGGGATATAAATATTTATAACACATACAAATTCAATAAAATTCATTAGGTAATTAAACAAGTTTATTTAAAAAAAATAAAATCCAGTTTACTTTTCTTTTTACAAAGCCGCTTCTTTTGGGGAAGAACCGAGTTGAACGGAGAAAAATATTTTCAATGCAACTTTAAGATTCATTAAGTGATTATAAAATTGATTTAAAGAATAAACCGCTTTTTCTTTTCTTTTTACATAGCTCTTGAATCACTTGACTCCTGGTTACATTAATCGAATTTTCCTTATTTCCCTTGCCCCTCTATGTACATATTATTTTCCTCGAGCTACGGTGGTTGTCAAAAGTAACTACGATACTTGAATCTACATAAGCGCGAATGTGACTGGCCTGTTCCACGAATCGCGGTATCTACTTTTATGTCCGACAATCATCTTATAGTGCCGCCAGCCGTATTCTATTATGCTATTACAATTATTACGCCTATCCCGGTGAATCGCGCGGTCTGGCTCGTGTCTGCCAGTTCGAAAGTGGAATTACGGCGTGTAATTGCTTAATTCTACTTTATCACCGGGCGACCAGGCACAAGAGGCAAACAGATGCGCCGCTTTTTACCAGGCGCTCGAAGAATTCCATCTGTTACGGTCCCCGCGGTTCATTGTGCCGGTTTATTATGGCAGGGATATCGGCTGGTTACGTGCCGCTGTCGGATATTATCGCCGCTCGAAAACGATCGTGAATAGCCCGGTTGCTTGTGCACCTGTCCGTCGTCCCTGTTCTGGGCCGGTAACGAATTGAGCCGGCAATTGCGATACGAGAATATCGGCCCCCGATGCAATCAGTCGAATGCAGTCCGCCAATGTATGCTTAACGTATCATGAATTTCGCAGAACCTAACTCATCGAATTTACATAGGTATCGGGGGTTTATTGGCTCCGGTACAACCGACCGTTCCGGGGCCACCTGAAAACTCCTATTTCGACGTCGCCGCGTCGCGTATCGCGAGAAAGTTTTCCCCATAACGATTAATTAAACCGCCCTCTGTAACGAAGCTCGTAAAAATCTGGATAGCGCCAGCGAAAGTTCCCGCGAAATATGTATACTCCCCCGCCTTCTGAACGTACCAGAGCTCTCTCATTATATTTGATGCAGACTGTCGTGGAAAATGCGGTTGTAGGACCAGAATTTATAGGAACGATCCAGGTTGCAATCCAGTTCCAGAGTATAAAAAGAACGGCATAGCTGTAGCGGCGCTGTTCGCCTGGTTTCCAGCGTTACTGAATCAATATTTGGCCTTCGGGTGTGTAGTATAAACGACACCATTAAGCGAACGCGAAAACGTGGCAGGCAGAGGGAGAGAGGAAGTTCGAAGAAGGCAGCGGAACGAGGCGCGAGCAATTAAAACGGCGCAACTCTGCATATGATGCGGCGGGTTTCTTTTGTCCTCCGTTTACGCGGAGGTAATTTGCCACGGAGTCACGGATCACGTACGCCAGCCGGAGTGTTTCGAGCACTTGTCGACGGCGGTCGGTGTTCCCCGTGAGATGTTTGCTGGACAAACGGGGCCGGGCGGCGGGACGATCCGGCGTGAGCCTCTTCGAAACGAGCGCGTGCCGCGACAAATTTTTATTTGCTTCGCGCGTAAACAGGACCGGTTCCCCCTTACGAGCCGCGCCTCGCCTCAATATAGAGTCCCCATTAACGAGGACTTCCGTAGTACAGAGTGTAAACACGCCACGTGTTGTGCCCGGCGAGCAAAAAAGAACAAGGGATTTAAAATAGAACGGGGGAAACGGTTCGAAAGGCGAGTTCTTGAGCGCCAAGGGGGTCTCGAGTATTCTCTCGACGAGGGCTCGTGGCCCGCGGTTAGTATCCGCCGCGTGTACCCTATCGGAGACAACACTGTTATGGAAAAAACCATCCCATCCCCCCGGCAACGCGATTCGTCGCACGTGTTCGTGAGAAATGGCACGGGAGCGCTTAAGCTTGGCGTAAGACTATAAACTTAACTATAGGCTTTAATACTCGGCTTCGCCCGAAATTTAGATTCTGAGTTTATAAAAACAAATATATTCTTTGTTAAAATGCTCACATTCATCTGGATTACTCAGGCATAATGAACTTAGGCACATTTCGTGATCCCAGAGTTTATCGTTCGAAAGTTTTTAAGCGACAAACACACAAACATATGGAAGCTTTCTGTTTTATATATCAAGATGGGGAGCAAAGGGAGAATATATATGTATATATAATTATACGAGAATCCGTTGACATTACTTTTTTATTTCAAGCTTCTTTACCAGTGGCGGATTTAAGGGGAAAGGGCCATGTGGCAAACGTCTTATTTTATTATATTTTTATTTTATTCTTCATTATTATTTTCGTCTATTTAGTTTACTTATTCACTTTTGTATTCATTTGCCTGGCTAATCGCCAGTAGGTGGTTCACTTTTTGTTTGATGTGTCCTTTACTCGTTTAGCGTAAACAAATTAAATATCAATGAATCTGTAGCTGTATTCACTCACAAACAATTTTGCTTTATCCTTGTTTAATTTTCCATGAATAATTATGTGAGTGGTCTCTGCCAACGACGGAAACCGTTTCTCCCGGCACCTCGGGAGAGTTGGTCAGATGTGACGACTTCAGTTTTCAACCCGATTTGCAGTAAATATTGTCTTAAAGCAAATATCGACCAGTCTTTCTGAATCGGCATTAAAATTCTGTACGTATAGGTTTGTTTTGATAAAATAAGTAATGTCTATATTAGTTTTAATAGCCATTTTATATTAGGTCGAGACCACGTCACCCGGGTTTACCCTACAGAACATAATTATAAATAAATTTACGCCCGCGTGGTATGAAAATTCTGGGGAACAAAAGGAAATGTATCTAGCGTTTGGATGAAATGATTATTTTTTGTGGAAGCTGCGACCTTCTGAGCCGTAACCACTGAAAAACCACTCGAAACTAGAGTCTGCTCCATCGAATCGTTCCGCAAACCGTCATCTGAGAGTAAGCACCGTTACGGGCTTGCGAGAAGTTGCCGGCAACTCGGCCGACAAGAGACCAGAAACCTTTGTTGCTCGCCGCGACCAAGTGCGTACGAACTCGTATGTCCCCGACGTATCTCGTGGTCGCCGGCAACTTGTCGCAAGCGCGTAACGGGGCTAAGAATGGAAGCAGCGAGGCTCGCGATAACAATCTAGGTTCCCTCGCGTAAAACGCTTGATCGGAATACGTTCCGCGAGCAACGGCAGAAAAAAAGCCACCACGTGACGGTGCTTTTTTTTAACGAGCCGCGATCCCGCATCGGTCGTGCAGTTCGCCTTGATCCTGAGCCACATAAGAAACTGTACGCACGCCATCGATCCTATTCCCCCGTTACGCTTCGAGTGCTGCGCGCCGAGGTGCCCGGTCCGTGTCGCCTTTTCGCTTTTTCCAGTGGGTCACGATACGTATCGTAGCAAATTCCAGCAAGTAGTATCTCGATCGCGGGCGCGGTTAAAAGAGGCCCAAGCAGCGAAGGCAACGGTAACTTTCCCTGGTGAATAGGGGACGCGTTACGAGCGGAACCGCGCTGCCCGCAGAGGTAGCGAGCGGCAGTTTCCGCTTTGAAACGGGACGCGTCAAACGGGATCAAGCGCGTATCAAAGAAACAGAGAGAGAGAGAGTGAGAGAGGGCAAAAAAAAAGGGGGGCAGGCAACGGGTGATCTGCTCTCGGGTTTAAAAGCGTTCGAGCCTCTCGGGGTGGGAAACGCTGTGTCCTTTCGACCAATGTGTTCGGAAGTTCCAGCGGCACTGTAGCCAGCTTCATCGATACGCTCTGGAATCGGAGCGCGTGTGCTGAGGAAAGCTTGATCGCTCGAATAACTTGCGAGCACCGACTGTGTTCGGTGGGAAAGAGTCGACGCCGGCAGGATCGATACGGTAACAGTCCTCGGTGTACCGAGCAAAGCTAATCGAATCGTTCCGAGTAGGTAGTTTTCATCAACGATCATACGCGGAGGTTCGAGCGCTGGCTTTGATAAAGCTGCCTCTCGATACGAAATATGAAATATCTAGCAAAGTAGCCGGTCCTCGGTGCTTTTCAATACAGAATAACGAGGTGGATCAGTGTACGCGAACAAAAGAGGTAGACGCACATTGCGGGTAGATTTGTCGAGGAAATATATTGACGAGAGGATCGAAGACGTTAGGAAAGTTCTCCGTCTTTATTTGGCAGGGACCAGAGGCCGCTCTAGACTCGGCCTGCACTTTCGACGGGCAAAAAAACTCCTGTCCCGACACGGGAAATCGATTTGGACGTTGGACAATAGCGGACCTCACCTTGATCCGTTCGTCAGCCGACTCTTTCGTACGGATAGCTCGATTTTTACTTGTGCGAGCGATCGAGGCGAAACGGAGAGGGGCTGGCCGCATTCACCACGGTTTATTGTTCGCGGAGGAAGAAACATCTCGTGCAGACCGAGCCCGACGTCCCTTTTCCACGGAAAGAAAAGAAATGTATTCGTTCTGTTCTTTAATCGACCTTGACCGTGCCCCTCTCCCCATTTCGCTCATTCTCTCTCTTTCTCTCTCACCCCCGCTCGATATCAACGACAATGGCGCGGACTGCAACGAAATCGCCCGCAATGAAACACTTTGTTCCCTTCGGGCTTTATGTATCTCGAAGAGTCGAACTTGGGCGAATATCATTGATAAACCATGTATACCGCGAGTGGAGCGAACAGCGAGGATTCAGCGACGATCAAGGACTTGCAGACGTCGCGGTGGAATCGAATCTAAACTCTTTTTACCCTTTCTTTTCGTGACGAGAAATGGAGATGAAAGGCTATTTTTTTTTTGCCTCTATGTAATTTGAGTATTCTAGATTTCCTACGCACCGTGTGCGCTATGATCGTGTTAGCTTTGTTAGCGCCCAAATGCGAGAAGTAGAATCTTTCTGCTGACTAACTAAATGGAAATAACGGAAAGCAGCAATTATTGTTTCAGGTCAGCACAGAAACCGCGAAACGGGCAACCACTCTTGCTCCCTCGATGCCAGGAGAGAGAGAGAAAGTTTCTTAGAGAATTTCGGAATCGTTGAAGCGAAAATTTTGCTTCGAGTATGATTTATCAATACGTGCGGAGACTTGTTGGTAAGCCGGTGCGCAAGGAACAATTCATATTGGAGCAAAGTGGAAACTAATGAAGATATACAGTCACTTCTAACGCCCACTCGGCTCGAACCATTTAACGTTGTCCCGCGAATACGTCGGCCGCAGGATTAAAATAAATAACGGAACGCCCGCAACATCGGCAGTCGAAAGGTCGCGGGATTCGCTAGTGGAGCAGCAGCTCGCCATGAATTTCAATTCGCACGATTAATTCTAACGAAACTAACCTCCGGGTCGCAATTCTCCGCGGGAAACATTTCTTAATTGAAAACTCGCCGCCAGCCTGGCGGAACGGCTGCCGTTTGCTTACAGTTTTTTCGCTGCTCCGCCGCATACAACCCACATAATCTTAATTATCGCGAACTCTCGCGCAATTGTTTCGCAAATTATTTTGATCCCCTCGCGATTTTCTACGAACCAGCGTATCGATCCGAATGAAAACACTTTAGAGTGACCCGCATAAATTCTGTCCCCGTTGCGAAGCATTTCCCTTCGTTCTCTTTCATCTCTTCGCTAAAAATGCAGAAGCTAGCACTCCGACTAAGATCCATTAAACAAGCATCCACCGAAGTTATAGCAACCCCGCTGGGGTAAACGGGGCGTCGAAGGCGCCATTTTCAACGTGGCGCGACCAAGAAAGTGCCGACCTTGGGCGATGAAAAATTCAGAGGGAACAGCTACTACCGCCGGTGATTAATAAAACAATGGATCGTTCTAGGCGATCTTTATTTTTCCTTCCCGTTTCCATCGCTCCACTCGCTTTCGTCATAAATCTTCATTCGCCCGTGGCGAGGAGCGTGATCGATATCGCCAATTAATCGCGAGGAAGGCGGCAGACAAAAATAGACGTGAACGGCCGTGCATAATCGGCTGGATGCGGGCGCGCAAATATTTCGCATCTATTTAACGGCCTATCGGTGCCACTGAATTTTGGACGGCCGCGATTATTTTTAGAGGGATAGGCCGGGTCGCGGATCTATTCTAAAGCCCGCGCGGATAAACGCGTCCCACGGCTAACGAACGTGCCCCTTCTGCCCGTTGATTTAATAACACCCAGACGGCAGGCGGACCCGAGAATCGATGGAAGAAGGCGCAACGGCGAGCGCCAAAGGCTTCTTTTGTGTCGCGCTAATGCGATTGGTGGTAATTAAACGGGCCCGTTTAGAAGCGACGAGTGCACTTCGCTTGGGCGCGAGCGACTTTGTAAAAACGCATCCAGTGAGAACGAAATACGCGGGCGAACGTTCTGTGTGACTTTCACGGGGCGACTGATTCATTAAGAGAGGAGGATTCCAACCCATCGGAATAGAACAGACGAGGCAGACTCTCTGTTCGAAAGAGGCGAAGAAGAAGCAGAAGCGCGATTGCGAGTACAGCTACGGGAACTTAAAGGGGAGCCCCCAGAAATCGAAGCCGGGCGCGATAATTAATTACTGGCGCCAATTTATGGCGGCACTGAAACGGTCGCGAAAGAGCGAATCTCTGCTAACGAGGTTACTCTTTCGAGGCACAATGTAACGGCACCTGTCCGCGGTGAATGAAGCGAGCTTCAAAATAGCAGAGTACATTGGTGCGTTGTAACGCGTGTGGCGCGCGAAAATTCGGTTCCGTCGTTGAATAACTCGATCGGTTGAATGGGATCTCTCGGTGACCGTGCACCGGAGGACTGTCCGGAGCGAGGGACATTTGCATCGACGGATTCGAAGGAAACGGGCAGATAATGCACCGGCAACGTGAGAAGGGGGACGAAAGAATAACGATACTGGTATCGCTGCTACGAGGCTGCACATCCGTTGCCCGGATCAGAAAAGGAAGGCAGCCGCCGATACGCGCGGGGGCATCTCTCATTGATCCGGGGGGAGATTTTACGCATTGACGGTTTCATGGCCGTGGCTCGGTGAATAAAAGCGCGTCCGAGTAAAATGATATAGCCCCGGGGGATCGGTGACGGGCGCCGTGTTGCGGGGGATTGGCGTGGATGCGAAGGACGAAGGCGAGCGAGGAGGCGGAAGGGTGCGGTAGACATGTTAGAGAGGCCCGAAGTGACAAGACTCACCTTGTCCGATGGTATGTTGCGCGAACTCATCGTAGATTGGTGACGAGGGTGCCGCGAGGAATCCAGAGGCCGCCCGTAATCTGACCCAACGCCGAGCTCCCCGTGTGACACAGGCAATGGAGGGACGGTGACAGGAGCGAGAAAGCCAGTGCGACGCACTTGTACTCTTTCGATGAAAACACACTCACGCTATCACAGCTCACTATTCCGGGACCATCTCGGCCGGAGCCCTTTCCGCTGCCCGATCACTCACTCCGACACCTGTCGTTACTTGTACATGTCGGGCGCGAAATATTTCGGTAACATGTTGCGGGCAATGCACACGGAATACGCTCTGTAGTTTCAACCGCACGCACCCACCGTCCCAGTCTCACAGCCAAACACATAAAATGGCGATCCTGAGACGATGCAGCCTTACTGGGCAAGCTTCGGTCACGGACTACGCGCAACGACTAGTCGCCCCGTTCGACGCGCACCCCCCGCCAGTAGTGGGAGGAGCTCCCGCGACGCTCCTATTGGTGGGCCCTGCAACTATTAAAGAATATGCGAATGAAGCTTGAGAATAATGTACGGGGTGTCTCGCGATCGAAACTTTATTACAAATACTCAGTTGGATTTATGGAATCGTTTCTGTACTTTCCAAGTTACGGTTTTAATGTTTCCTTGTAATTATTACTCTCCATGTGTATTTTAGAAGGAATGGGTTTTAAGGAAGCTTGGGGACTGTGGCGCTTTGTATGGGACACCCAATATAGGTTTAATCATGAATCGTAATTAATTTTTCTATTATTGTTCCGTGATTAATCTTGCTCTTTTTAGTAAGTCGTGAAATTATTGGTAAATCCGTTGTATTTGGGGGATATGTTGTTGGAAATAAGGTAACTACTATTGGTGGCATTGTAAACAGTCCCTTACGCTAGTGGCACATCAATGTTTGTACATAACCTCTTTTGCTCGCTGTTGTACAGTTATTAACATTTCGACAGTTTGCGAATGACAGATTGTATTGTTTTGTTCCGGCGTTGATTCGCGTTGAGGCGTGAATGATGTATAATGTTACGCACTTCATGTATATTTGACGCACAATAAAATATCTGTGATAAAGTCTTCGATGAAAGTATTTTAAAAAAATGTCCGCGATTATAGATGATAAAGTGGTCGCAGGGGCACAATCTGCGAATGTTGTCAAAGAAGATCCTATCGTTGCGTTGACGGTACATACCGTTTCAAATTCTAGATTTATGCGATTAATAGTCCTGCCTATACTTTCTTGTCGCTTTGTAGAAAATAACCTTGCCCTATCTCTAGGGTTGCCGTACGTCCCGTATTTCACTATTCCCGTGAAATATTTTACAGAGTAAAATATACCATTACCTACCCAATTTTTTCATGTTTTATTTATTTAGCACTTAAACGTTCCGTGTCAATGCTTGGCAATTATGGCAATCCTAAAAATAAACCATTACCTACCCACTTTTTTCATTTTTTATTTATTTAGCAATTAAACGTCCCGTATCGATGTTTGGTAATTACGGCAACCCTACCTATCTCCTTCTAACTGGCAGCAACGTTATAATTTATTGCTGTAGTTCCAATATCTGAGAAACGCCGCGACGCAGCCTTACGTGCATTCTTTATTCTTCTAATGTCTGTTGTAGGAGAAGGTAGATACTTTGTACTTTTTTCGAGACCATTACTTTGAGAATCATTCCATCGAGGAAGCGATTAAAAAGAATGGCGACGTGGAGAGAGAAATGAGAGATGCGTTGAACAAGTTCGACGAGTGTAAAGGGTACGAGATCGACGGATCGCGGGCAAAGTATTATTATCTGAAAGGGAAAGCGTTGAATGTTACGGAACGTTTCACCCAGCAAGCGGAGGAATTATTAACTAAAGCGGTGAAGCTAGAACCCAACTTAGTAGAAGCGTGGAACGAATTAGGAGAATGTTATTGGAAGAACGATGACATACAACAGGCGAAGAATTGTTTCGTCGGTGCTTTACGCCATGTAAAAACTATTCTGCTTAATAATTATATGTCCTTCGCCTTGTTACTCTTTTATTGTAATAATTCGATAATAAACCTTGCAGGGTAGGAATAAAATATCTTTAAGAAACTTGTCAATGGTACTAAGACAGGAGCCTGTTTCAAACGCCGAGCAACGTATTCAAAATGTACAGCAGGGAATGGAATATGCTAAAGAAGCGGTCAGTCTCGACACAGCGGATGGTACTTCGTGGGCGATATTAGGAAATGCTTATTTGTCTTCCTTCTTTACAATAGCACAGAGCCCTGCGACTTTGCGCTTTTGTATGTCAGCTTACTTGCAGGCAGTGCGTTATTTACTGTACGATTGTTCTTAATTTATAGCTTCGATGTACAAATGTAACATTCGTCGATTATTTTCAGGAGAAAGACATCGTAGCGGGGAGTAATTCTCATCTGTTTCACAACAAGGGAGTGGCAAGTATTTTATAAAAGCAGAAGTTAGCGTAAATACTTAGTAATCGATAAACATTCATATAAATTGTATCAGGCTTTAAAATATCAAGAGGAGTATAGTTGTGCATTAAAGTCATTTGAGAGAGCGATGTTACTGGATCCAATATGGGAGACGCCGCATAGTAAAAGGGACGAACTGTTACAATACTTGAAAGATGTACAAAATTTAATAAACAATAACGGAAGAGTGAAGCCTAAAAGATTGTACCAGATGATACGGGTATTTAATATTAATGAAACATATGTGTTCTCTATAAATTTAAAACCACTTGACAATGCCTTTCATCTTGCAAGAGTATATAAGCGTAAAGTATGACGTTGGTACATATACATATTTATAGGTTTCTGATTAAATGTAGGCATTGGATGTTAAGCATTTGGGACCATACAAAGGCGGCTCTTTTACGTCTGGCCAGAAATCCGTAAAATTAGAATTAATATCTCTGAAAGACTTAGCTGTTGGAGTGAATCCCGAGAAAGTTATATTGGGGAAAGTAGTGTGTTGGATACAAGACACTGATTGCGTACCTTTGTGAGTATAATTTTCGGTGTTTGCAAAACGGTAACATGTAGGAAATAGTGTTTATTATCTTTGCTAATAAATACACGTGTAACTTTTCAGCGCATTTTGTCTCGTCGACGAAGAGAAGACATGCATCGCTGTAACTATATACAACCTGGCCAAAGGTCGCGGAGTTACCGTGGGAGACTCTGTTGCTATACCCGAGCCTTACCTTATTCATCAAAAGTTCACTTATTTGAATAACGTGAGTGAAGCGCGTATAGACGTATACATTGAAAGTCGGAGTTAAAAATAATCTATGGAAATATGTCCTCTTTCAGGAGTTCGACTTCAAATCTGTACGCGTCGAAACGCCAGTTATATTGGTCGTTAACGGGAAGAAACTAGGAAGGGAGCAACAGGCCTCTGCGAAGTTTCACACTTTTAAGAAGACCGACTAACGAGCTTAATGCACAAACTTTCATCTAAGAATTTATAGTAAAATATAGTTGACAATGAGACTTTTTCCTATAACTCGAGCGCGGAAGTGTGTCATCGTCAATAGCCGATGTGATATTCGAATTTTAAGTCCAAGTATTATCATTACATACCTAGAATTAAATGATCTTACCACAGTCAATATTGCTGGAGATAGGTGAATAGACATTACATTGTTGCGCGTTTACTCGCGAAGATATCGTTCAAGTTGGAGAGAATTTTAAAAAAACGTTTCGCATAATTTGTTGCTTACATGAAAGTTCACGTCCCGTAAGTATTGTTATATTTTATTTACGACACGTTTACCTTACAAGGGAATCTTGGGAGCCTTGATTCGCCGATTCTGACGAAACCTTGCGCATAGATGTAAGAAATCGTTGAAATTACGTACGATGACATTTTCGCAAAGCAACTTCAAAATTGCAGTAGCATATTTTTGTAAAACCTTGTTAAACGTTAGATTCGAAGGGTGATGTTACTTCTTAGGAGCGTTTCAAGCAACGTTTCACGAAAATCCGTGAGCCCAGGTTCGCAGGGTTCCCTTGCTAGCTTAAACGTCAATTACAATACAATTTATACATAGTACAGTTGAATTACGTATAAAAATACTGATTTGTGCAACACGCTCCTGTGTATCTTTTAATCTATACACGATTTCGAATTCCCCGTCGATTGCTAACTTTAACATTACAAGCCTGCTTTTCTGAGAGACAAGAGTTAAATCAACATAACGACTAAAGTATCAACGTAACATTTCACTTACGAACAGAACTTTTGTTCATCAATCGTTTCACCGTGCCAATAAAGTGAACTTTGACTTGTTCGTATTATCGACGTAAACTAACTCCTTTTTTTATACGTACTCAAATATTTATATCCATTCATTAAAAGCTCTACTAAAAACGTCCATAACTTTCTAAGGATGACATCTACTTGTAATAAGCATCACGTGTATCGGTTAATCGATCGAATTTCACTTCGCTCGAAGAAAAAGAACAGAATCAAACTCAACAGAGAAGAGAAAAAGCCGCGAATCTTGTTTCTATAATTATCGCGTTATCCTCGATTAGGAAGGGAATGAAAATAGTGCGGTGCGAGCCGTTGGCAAGGATACAACGATGAGTACAGGAACAAGCGGTCGCTTATTTTTCAGTCAGGACACCTTTTGCGAAAAATGCTTGTGATATATTTAAAACGTTTGTATAAAAATGTTTTCTATTATCGATTATAATAATAAATACTTATTTATAACAACACGGTTGTCAGCCGTTTCCCTATTGTATCCTAGCGATATCCGTTCGACGTGAAACGATAGCGAACTTTTCCGTTGGACCATGACTAACGGCTTGATCGTCTTTTAGTGATCGTCGTAATGTCACAGATGATCGATCCTGGTCGGGAGTCATCGGTCTACACTTCCTCCATCGTCAGTTTTCCTGTGTGCGTTACGCGAGGGAGCAGCGTGGGCCTCTGCGCGACAGACACCATCGCGCGCAAGCGGAGCAGAGGCACGGCCTGTCCGGCTCCTTTCGGGATCAGGTAGGCACGGTGCATCCTCCTCACATGTTCACCTCCCACAATTTCAAGTAATTGTCGATCACCTCGAGGAACCACTCGCGTCGCTGAGGATCCTTGAAGATTGGCGCCAGCGTCCGCAGCTGCAGCTGCAGCAGAGCCTCGTCACCGAGCAGCCCGTCGAGCTGCTTCAACAGGGTCGCGTCTCCGTGCAATTTCAGCAGACTGGCGTATGTGAATATGTAGTACTGGTTACGTAGCCGTTCCACCGCCCATGCCTCGACGGTGCGATTTCCGCTGGCCGCTTGTATGGAGCCCATGTGCTCCGCGTACCACGGCGAGAAGTAGTTGCTTAATTCAAGATTAGAGAGGTCCGCCACGCCGCGCGTCTTCAGGCGCTCCTTTATGCGCAAATACGCTTGCGGCGTGTAGACGAACACCTGCAACGGACAGTTTACTTTAATAACGGCCATTTACTTCCTGCTTCTTTGTCTAATCGATCGGCGTAGGCGATGCGGTGCCATCGCCGTCCTACCCGCCAGCAATTTAATTAATCATCAACTACAGACCGCAACACATTCGCAAGATAGGGATACAATAAACCACCTACGTTTACCCTTCGAGTCGTAATTGCACTCGCCTGGAGAGGTCTAAGAATTCCTCACAGATAAAGATATTTATCATTGTCAAAGCACTAGAGTCTAGATGCTCGACGAGTATCTGTACACCGTGAATTTAAGCTAACAGAGTTGCGCAACTACCACCCGAGTACGACGATGGAAATTATCCAACACTCCACAAGACAAACAAGTCTCAAGTAGGCAAACAAGTCTGATCGTCTATCCCGAGAGTCTCCCTCGATATTAAAGGGCAAACATTAATTCCACGCCCTCGGCTACGGCGAACCGCGTAAAATATAGCAAGTACAATATACCTCCCCGTCGTCGTGATCCTCACCTGATACAAGGAGTTCCCCGTGACGTATCCGGTGATGTAGTGGGAGCCGAAGTTCTTGATGAACCGTACCACGCTCGCGGTGTCGCCGACCGTCACGTTCTCGGTTTCCTTCAGCACAGCCTCGTCGAGGATCATCGAGTCCGCGGTGCCGGCCAGCTTCTGGCTCTCGCGGAACCTGGCCACGCGCACCAGCACGTAACAGTACTCCCCGGTGATGAATGACGAGTTGATGCCCAGGTGGCGGGCGATCGCCGCCTTGGACCAGCTGCCGGTGAACGCCCGCCACGGCCTCTCCAGCCTCTCGAACGTGAAGTCCCGGAAGTAGGCCTGAAGTAGCTGCCTGATGTTGTCGCAGAACTCCATGTGGAAGTCACCGTCGAACACCGCGGTCTGCTGGCGTTGCTTGCTAGCCGCGGAGATCGGGTTCCTGAAAATGTCCAGGGTCGGCTCCCGGAAGATCCAGGTCTCGGTGTCGTTCCTGGGCACCACACGCATGCTGATGCTCAGGTAGCCGTACCGGCTGAAGATGTTCACGGCGCCACCGAGTCCCGGCTTCTGCGACCCGTCGCTCAAACCTCCTCCCACCAGCAACGCCAGCGTCCACGCCAGCGCCAAGAATCTCGTTCCCGACCACATCTCTCGCGACTGCCTGCGGCGGAAGCACCTGGACACAAGAGGCGGAATTCAGTCGAGAGGCTTGCACCGTGAGTGGAAAGGAATATAGCGAGGTAATGGAGGTAACGATTACAGTATTGGATCTGTTACTGGTTATAGCACAACAAGTATTAACATCGGCACTGGTATTCGTGTAGGTATGTAATTAGATCTGCTTGGGGACCTGTTAAGTTCCTGAATCAACCTATAAAGCGATACCCTACGGTGGTTCAGCAAGATGGAAACTATAGGTACTTGACAGGAGTAGATACAAGTATATTGGAAACGACTCGCATCATCACACCCGGAACGACACTTGCGTTGCGATAATAGCGACTACGAGTACCCGCCTCATCGATCGCGAATCGATACGATCCGCGCGTAGCCGTGCGACACGTACACCTCTCGCGCGATCAGGCTCATCTAAACGCGACACTTGTCAGAAGGCGCAGAGGTCTTCGTTCCCAGCCACCAGTGGCGTCTGCGGGCACCTCGGACCGGCAAGTGCACACGCGACGCGAGTCGCCGGTAGATAGCCGCGAGTTATCTCGTTTTGTAGGTCTAGGTGTACGTTGCCGAGGCATTTGCTCGAGGGAAGCAGTCCCGCGGCCTTCATCCCCACCTGGCCGCTGGACGAACAGCTTGCTCTATCGGTGCTCGCCGAGTAAGCCTTCCCCTTTCTCCTCTTCGTGGCCGGTGGTGATCAGGAAGGCTGCGAGAGGAGCTGCTCGATCCCTGAACCGAGGAACCCGATCGTCTCACCTGGTCGCGTGCACGCGAACCTGTACGTACATCTTGATAAACGTCCGTCTGGCGCGATTGATTGCTATGCACTGCGATCTATACGTCGATCCGTGTTAACGGTATCACTCGAGGGGGACATTGCCTGTCCGATCGGAGTGGTCATGGTTCCGTATCGTTGGGCGCACAAACAGCAAGCCTCGGGCGACGAGGATGAACTATCGCTGGACAGAGTTCCTCTTGCCTCGTGAGTTTATTAGTACGCGTTAGAATCTGTAACGAGGCGTCTCAAGGGTAACCGTCCAGTCCTTGGTGGCATCTTTTTGCGCGGCGATGCGACCGAAGAAGTGTTTCAAGAGCAAGGCTCCGTGGCGACATCATTGAATGGTTTCACTCATGCTTAGGGATCGCGTAACACGCCAAGCTTCCGCTCGAGCCCTTGGATCTCATCGAACGTGGCGAGCGTTCTATGGACACGGTCCATTAACCACGGCTGGGGCAACGCTGGCCCTACTTGTTGAACGGGCTTCTCTGCTTTGAGGTACGTTGGCAATTGTACGGTTGCCTCGGGTTCTTTTTTACAGTTTGGATATGCGAGGGAAACTTTGCTTCCTTACGTCTCTGTGAGATAGGATGCATCCAATTAGCGAATAGCTGGCTGGTAATGTTGATGAAACTTTTTACTGTTGTATAATAGAAATTGTGAAGACAATGACTGTATCTACGAGCTACGTCGATAGTAAAGAACCATCTCGCTATCTTCAATCATTCTTACGACACCATGGCAACAGCGGAACGAAGGGATGGGAAGAAAGCAGAAAAATCTGGACTGGTCGGTGCGTGAGCCCGTGATTTCTTGGTACGGTCCGCGATGCAATGTAGGCGTTCTATTCGTCTCGTGGCAAGGCACGAGGAACTAATTCGTTGGTCGCGTACGGAACCGTTACGGCAACGAACGACGTGGAATGTCACCTGTAAAATTAGACCTTTCACCGCGGCGGGTCTGCTGTTTCGGTAGAAGGATCTGCGAAGACCCTACACAGTCTTTTGTGCTGTCTATGGCAGTTCAAGGATATACAGCGTGGCAGTACACGCAACAGTAGGAGGACTAAATAATTGCTGAAAATTCGACGGTGAATGAGAAAACTGAGGGGTAGCTGGAGGTCCAGGGTGTCTCGTTGGTGATCCACGCGCATTTGGCATCCCCGGCCTTTGCATCGGTGTAAACGCAGCCTTACAAGAATCGAGGAAGGTATGAAGCGCGATCGGAGCGAAAGTGAAATTGAGGTCCCCCGCGCGAGGCTTTAGCCCCGCCTGCAGCTTCTTAACAAGCACCGCGAAATCTCGCATTCGCGATTATTCTCGCAAAGATTCTTCCACGGTCCAATTAATCCTTACGCAACGAAAGGGGCGCATTAACACCAACCCCCTAACGTTCAGCCATCAAACCTCAATTAATCCAGCGAACTGGGAATAGTTGTGCGTACCACAAACACATTATCGCCATTGACCCACATCTCACGCTTTCGTCAATTCCAATCTTATCGAAAATCATCCGCAATCGTCGTGACGCGGCACGGATTTCCCAGAGTCGCGTAAACTCCGACATTCCTCATCTTCCTACTTGGTCCCATTAACCTTCCCGGCTCTCTTTGGATAACAATCCACCATCGGACGGAAATTTTCTCAACTCCCCAAGAGAGTACCACAAGTGGAATCGAATAAAGTGGCGTCCCGCGACAATGAGTATCGCGAGTATCGTTGCCTCCCCAAAACGTTTCCGGCACGATAGCGGAGTGGCTGGTCCTGTTCGGTATACATCGAGGCCCAAAGGTCCCCCGCTGATAAAACACCCACGCCCGCACGGCGGCGAGCTTACGTAATAGGAAGCTTTTTATCGACTTATCTCGAAAGGAAGATCGTTCCACATACCCAGATTCACGATTACCGCGTTGCGAACGAAAGCGGCCATACATATTCATGAGATTACGACAAAGGGTTCCGTGGTGATTTCATCTGTTACGGCTTTCGTACCAAGACTGTGATAAGGAACACGTCATCTCACGCGGTACTGTTCAACATCGACACCTGACGTACCAACACTTTTATCGCGTACAGGAGAACGATCGAAAGTTACTACTTCGGAGTTACTGTTTAAGCGACTTGGTCATTGTTCCTCGACTGTATTTAAAGCAGCAAGACACTAAAAGGGCAAGCTTACGTTGGAGCTGCGATAAGCGATCAAAGCGGCGATAAAAGCTGCTTGAAAATATCTTTCCTTGATGTGTTTATAGCGGAGCTGTCATAATAGTACTGTGTCAGTCGCTTAAGGGTTTTCATTAGGCTAACTGTACTCGTAGTTGACAGTGTACCAATAGTTGACACTTTTATTTTCAGTCACGAATAATAAGCTTTCTATTAAAAAAATGTTTTCGACTGATACTTTTTCAAACCGCGTAAAGTAAATGTCCCCATTACTGACCGCATCCCCATTAATGACCAATTATTCATTTATATTGTTTATTGCAACACAGAAAGCAAAATATCAACCAGAAAGTTCAGAAATTATTATTAGAGGTATTTCGTTTATAGTTGCATACGTTATTTATGTAGCCGTACATTCATTTTTAAGTAAATTCACATGTAAATTTTACAGACTCTAATAACGTGAGGTTATACTACAGATATCATTAAACTGGCAAATTTTACAGTAAAAATACATGGATCCATGCAGTAAGTTACTCAAATTAACTGGAAATATATACAGAATTATAAAATAATGAGAAAATATTCATTTTCTTTCATTATTGTAGCAGAGAATCGATAAATTGTAAGTTGGTCAATAAAGGGGACATCAGGTCCAATATAACTTTCACCATAATTATTGTATAAATAGTCAAATATCACTCTAAAATCAATTTGATTAAGAAACTAGAGACTTTAAAAAATATAATGATCCATACTTTATTCAAACATTGTCCTATATTATTAAAAAAATTACTATTTCGAACCAGTCGCACTCTTAAACGGTCGCTAATGGGGACATTTACCTTATTGGTCGAAAACATTTTTTTAATAGAAAGCTTATTATTCGTGAGTGAAAATAAAAGTGTCAACTATTGGTACACTTGTCAACTACGAGTACAGTTACCCTATATTTCGATAAGATCGGCGATAATAGCGAAGCAAAAGAAATATTTGCTTCTCGACGCTTTTATCCTTAGTCATCTACTTACAAGGGAACACCGCGAACCCGGACTCACCGATTCGAATGAAACTTTGTGGGTTTTTAGAGTGACTGAAAACAAGAACAACGGTGTGTTTCATTTGTGCCCTATCGCCCTTTTGGGGGGTTAAAACTAACCTCAGAGTCAAATTGGCCGTTCCACTTTTTTGCGTATAACTCCCAAACTACAACAGACAGAAAAAAATGTTTCGAACAAAAGTTTAATGGTGAAATGAGCACTGCAAACTTGCGTTAACAAAATTTTGAAAAGAGTTTGAAGAAAATACCTGAACAAAAACAAAGGTTTTCCAAAATTTTGTTAACGCAAGTTTGCGGCGTTTGTTGCACCATTAAACTTTCGTTTGAAACATTTTCTTCTGTCTGTTGTACTTTGAGAGTTATACGCGAAAAAGTGGAAATGCCAATCTGACTTTGAGGTTAGTTTTCACCCCCTTAAAGGGCGATAGGGCACAAATCAAACACACCGTTGTTCTTGTTTTCACTCACTCTAAAAACCCACAAAAGTTGCATTCGAATCGGTGAGTCCGGGTTCGCGGTGTTCCCTTGTTAGTAAGCGTTGCTCTTCTCGCTACTCCAAAGTAAACACTTCCATTATAAAACAATATACTGTATTTCGACGCTTCGCCCTTATCATCGCTCTGATCGTTTATCGCAGCTCCAATGTAAACCTACCCTTAGAAACAAGTAGCACTGCAGCTGCGTGTTCCGCAACGTACACTCGTCTATCCAAGACGCTCCAACTTCCAAATTAGTAAAACGGAAGTGGAGCAGGTTCCACTTTCGCCGTTCTCTGTTAGGCGCAGGAATGCGGCTTGTCGCGTGGATTAGAAGTTCACGGGCGAACAGACGAGTGAAGTTCATGCGACCCACGCATTGTTAGCGACTTAATATATTCGGTGTCCTCTCAACAGTTCCAAGGATAGCTCAGCGAGATTTAGTCGCCCGAGTTATTCAGTGGATGCTCGCGTCGTATTCGGGAACAATATCGCTCTTGTGTTAGAGTCTACCGTTCTTCGGGCCCTCAGCTCGCGGCGAATAGTTCCGTTCGAGTATGAAGCAGAGAAAGTGTCATAAGATTTACCGTCACGATCATAAACAGCCGCGTTGTTCCTGTACTCTGGGTTGATGGCGCAGCAAGGGATATATAAACGGTTGTGTAATAAGCGTTATGCGTTAAACGCGCGGCTGAACAAGGGGACTTGCTTGCAGATAAAACGGGTTTCTCAGTGATTCGCAGAGGAGAAATTCTGGAGCTTCGCGCGTAAAACTTTCGGCCTGCAATGTGGGAACGCGTAACCAGAACTTCAAGAACTGGTGCAGCTATGCACTGCTAAGTTACCACGTCACTGCATTAGATTCTCAGTACTGTATTATTTCTCTGGTGGGCGGGCAAACGAGTATAAGTCAAATTTTACCGGAAGCTTAAACAGTTTCTTGTTCGTCCGTTTCTTTCTGGATCGAAGTTAAAGATAACAGTTCTTTTAACATATATGTTATTAACTTTCACCTCCAAAGCTTAACACCTGATCTTTGCAGAATAATCTGCTCGCGGAGATTAAAACTGCGGTGATAGAATAAAGAGATTACAATTTGGTTTGAGAATACCTGAATGCCAGGATTCTACGGTTCCAAAACACTTTGTCGCGTTGAGCTACGTACTTGCAATTGATCGAATTTAGAAACCAACCCTTAACGCTTGGAACGCTGGAAACAAATGCGATCCAGGGTGTCACAGACGCGCAGGGATGCCTAACCTCGCGGTGGGTCGAGCGAACCGCGAAGAACGCGCGGCAGGGTTCGATTTAATCGTACCTTTTCGCAGGAACGGTGCCTCGGGGATGCAGCCGCAACGAGCAAGTCCGAAGAAGATATCCACGGGAATGAAGCAACGCGCGTACGATGCGTTTCCGTGCGCGGCCGATAATAGCGGGACGAGTAGCCGCGTCACGAAAAATCACCATTGAAATAACAATCGAGCACGCGGAGACGGTGCGATTCAGTTGTCGCTGGCTACAAAGACGCGGGCTCTACGTGACGCAGAAGTCAATGGGGAAGAATTATTTAAGTAGCGTCGCGTAGTTGGGAGACTTTAAAGGGGCTCTTGCGCGCCCGATTAGACACAGGAAGCGGTGTCACAGTGAAGCGTTTCAGTTTCTTCCAACCGACGATCTAAATGTTCCTCGTCGCGCTGTAACGTTACATGCTTCCGACCCATTTACGTACTTTTACCATGGTAACCAACTCACCGCTCGTAGGTCCTGCAGGGAAAATGGATACTCGCTTTCTTCTCGAACTACTTCTCGGACTAAACATCTCCCAACTCCGGTATAACTTCATAGCTATCGCCAGTTTCGCACCCAGAGGGGGAGTAAGAGGTCCCGGCACCCCCGAAAGAAAAGCGGAAGAGAAGATTAACGTAACCACGACTGAAGTAATTCAAGAGCTCTGTAAAGAGAAGAGGAAACTAGATTTTACTCTTTAAATAAATTTTCCTAATCATCTACCGTAAACTGGGGTGACTTTGCCCGCCGGGGTGACATTGCCCACTTTTTTACTCTGACTGAAAAATTACCATATGATTGAATTCGCTAATTTTTTTTTCGTTTGACCTTGGAGAAATTATTGCTATCAATTACAAAACACTAAATGTTCTGATTACTTCACAATAAAATAAAGCCTTTCCGAAAAGTGGGCAATGTCACCCCGGGCGGGCAAAGTCACCCCAGTTTACGGTACTAAGTTTTATTGAATTTATATTAAAAGTATTTCTATCCATTCAACTCGGTTCCCCAAAAATTAGATCCTGAGCACGCCGTTGTTGCTATCCGCAATCTCAGCAATAAATTCAGGGCACAGCTGAGTGTCCGAAATAAATACCCGGGGAATGTTGAAAGAATTAACGAATCCTCGAACGTTCCACCGAATTCCTGCTCGAATGCCGCGCGGTGCTGCGAAGCTATGAAGTGTGAAACGCATGGAACATCGTGGCTCTCTCGCTCCGCGTGCCCATCGATCTCATTGTTCCGCGGGTGCAGAATTAAGATGACGTGTTCGCGCCATTCCTCGCGTTGCAAGCGTATGACGGTTTTAGAAAGGGAGGCAAGCCGATTCGCGAATAGAATCCGTTTGGTCCACCGTGCTGCGTGGCCGTGATTTCATTTCTCTACCAAACCGTATCGCGAGCGGGGCTGCTAATGGTTCGAAAATTTATAGTCGCTCACGGGCTCCCGTGGCAACGCCACCGCTCCGTGGCTATTATTCATCGGTGCGTTGACTCTGTGCACGTGCACCACGTTCCCTTCGAACGAAACGAGCCACTTGGCCGAGGGGTTCCTCGATTATCACTCTCGTTTGTTCCTATCCGATATCAGTTTAAACGCTCTCCTTTACACGGCAGACGTGACGAACGTACGGAGGCGCTCTTGAATTACCGGCGCATTTGCGAACGCTGGTAGCGTGCGCAGATTTTCGCGTATATCTTTATCGACGCAGGATCGATGTCTATCTGTCGTTCGTCCTTGGAGCTTGGCGATGATTCCGCGTACATTATTAGTATTCACACGTACGAGCTACGTGGAGATTGTTTTCGATGTTTACACAGGTTTATTGAGCTTTGGTTTCGCGTGGTGTCGCATGGTAAAAAGTTTGCTGAGATTTCTGGGGAAATCAAGGGCGTCCGTAGACTTTTTCCCCAGGAGGGGGTAACTTTGGAGTGACGGTGGTGAAAAATATAGTAACGAAAAAACGAGTAGTCCGCTTGCTTGTTTGAACTCATCTTGCAGTGCCAGTTTAATTAGAATTTTAAATCCGAAATTTAGAATTATTCACATTTTTAGTATAAACTTAATAAAGGCCAGTTTTTAAAAATAAGCGACTTTTTCTCCCAAGCCAGGGGCAGGGGAACTACCTCTTTTGCACCCCCCCCCCCCTGCGGATGCCCATGGGATAAATGCATGGCTCTCGTTGCTCCTTAATAAAATTGATGTTAACTATTCATGTATTTCTATAAACAGAGTTTTATCTCCCGCGGTGGTTGGATTATAATCGAAGCAGCAAGCTGAGGGACCATTTTTATGTCTACTCTACGCACGAATTACAGCGAGGTACGGGCCTAGGGTCAAGAAATCGAGATGGACTTACCCTACCGGATCACACAAGTTTATTCCACTTCCGTTAATCAACATTCCCCTCTGTATCGCACACCCTCCCTCCCCCCCCCCCTCCCACACACGACACTAATTGTTATGGGTCACTGACTGAATGCTTGTTGCAAGACAACCAGAAGATAACGCGCCAGCACCCAGCGTTGCCGTTCCAATCACAGCCTGCACTTGTTGCGACTGCACACTTGTTGCACTAATTCCACCCGCCCCGAGAACAATCACGCTCGTAATTTCGCCTTCGTTAATCGCCGAGCTGCATGCCTTTCCATTTTTCACACCTCCGACAAAGGCCCGAACATTCCTTGAGGAAACGTCAACGCGAGGTACCATTTATCGTCTACGCGCAAATAAATTGTCTACTATTGCCCCGATGGGGCAATCCATCCTACTTCCAAATAGGGCTGTTCGAGTACTCGAATATTCGAGTAGCTTGAAATTCGGACCGAGCCGAGTCGAGTACTCGAAGAGAGAAAAAGAAAAGAAAAATCGACTAAGGTAAATGTCCCCATTACTGACCGCGTACCCATTAGTGACCAATTATTCATTTATATTGTTTATTGCAACACAGAAAGCAAAATATCAACCAGAAAGTTCAGAAATTATTATTAGAGGTATTTCGTTTATAGTTGCATACGTTATTTATGTAGCCGTACATTCATTTTTAAGTAAATTCACGTGTAAATTTTACAGACTCTAATAACGCGAGGTTATACTACAGATATCATTAAACTGGCAAATTTTACAGTAAAAATACATGGATCCATGCAGTAAGTTACTCAAATTAACTGGAAATATATACAGAATTATAAAATAATGAGAAAATATTCATTTTCTTTCATTATTGTAGCAGAGAATCGATAAATTGTAAGTTGGTCAATAAAGGGGACATCAGGTCCAATATAACTTTCACCATAATTATTGTATAAATAGTCAAATATCACTCTAAAATCAATTTGATTAAGAAACTAGAGACTTCAAAAAATATAATGATCCATACTTTATTAAAACATTGTCCTATATTATTAAAAAAATTACTATTTCGAACCAGTCGCACTCTTAAACGGTCGCTAATGGGGACATTTACCTTAGTTCGGTTCTCTTAGAGTCGGTCGAAAAAATTCGATTACTCGATTCTTTGGTGCCGCTCGGTTTCTACGAGTACTCGGTTCTTCGAGCCGAGTCAGGCTCGGCCCGTTTTTTTTCGAGTACTCGAGCAGCTCTACTTCCAAACAAACGTTGCAGCCTCCGCAGCGATTTTGATGCAGCGAAAGCTCACACGTTGCTCACGCGTGAAGCATACATTTACGACGTGATTAGCGTTATCGTTCGCCAAAGCTGCTGCCGGATGAGAGTCCGAAGTGTCGTCGACATGGGGCCCGCGATAAATACTCGCGAATCGTGCGGCATTAGCGCGGAGTTGAGAGATCTTGTTTAAGTCCCTCGAGCAGAAGTCGAGGAGTTCAAGTGGTTTCTAATAACGCCAGTTTACGACGAATATATCTGTCTAGCACACGCCTGATCCGGGACAGAGAGCGGACTGCTTTATTCTTCGTGGTGGATTTCGTATTCGTGGCGGTCGAGGTCGTTCGCTCGACTGACGCACGAATGTAAATTAATTGCGAGACTCGCGTTGGTCTCGAAAAGCAAACGTTCCTTGTACCCGGCTGCGACAGATTACGGGCATTATGTGGTAGGAAATAAGCCTGTAAACAACGCGTTGTAATCTCGAGGCCCGGCGTCGTTGATCGCGTACCATTACTGTGGCAACTGGGGCAGTTCGCTTATTCAATTACTCGTTCGAGTAACTCGCAGCGCTGTTATCAAACTCCTCGATCCCCTCTGCAATGCTCCGAGAATAATACTCGATACGTTCGATGGGGATATGGATGTAGATATCAATGCATTTTAGGATGAAAGTTGAAGATTGCTTGAAAATTACTGAACAACAGATGTTAGTTTGTTAAAAAACGTCCTTGTAGGAAAAAATAGGCGGCTGCCACGGGTGTAAAATTGACGAGGGGCGCAAAATGGTCTTCTCGTTGCTGGAATTTCTTAAAATAAACTTTTAAATTAAATGTTACAAGTTCTACTATAAATATTTTAAGCTACAAATAAAAGGTGTAAGGTGATGAAAAACCTCAAATAAATGCATTATAAATAAAAGGCACCATTTGGCAAGTTCGTCTAGGGTGCAAAAAATCTTCCGCCAGGCCTGATGAGAATATATTTGGATTATAGGTACGAATAGATTTTCTATCCGACTGTTCTCCATGAGCAACGTTATACGCCAACGTGATGCTGCGTCGAGATTATTAATGCGACGGGTGTAGGGTTGCTTGTAGCCAATGGACCATGATCCGTTAACATCCTAACAATTTGTGTTTACGACAGGCCGTGTTCGCATGAATTACACACGCGTCAATATTGAACGCGGCACCGTTTATACAAGTGATTGATAACGAGTCGGTAGCGCTGGCGTTATCCGTCGGCGACATTCTGCGACGTCATCTAGTGCAGCAGAAAATATTATGCATCGTCTATTGTTCCTCCCGCATTGGGAAATGGGAATAAGGAAAAGCCCTTGGAAATGTTCTCGGGCAACGAGAGAAGTGAAAATAAATAGAGATCATTCGTTTTCCTCTTGCTTTCGCAAAAGAGAATTTCAAAGAGGGGCACAACCAGAATATTTCTTCCTCGGTAAAGAAACGATGTTACCAGAGATGAAGCCTCTTATGCTCCAACGAAGAGCGATTGAATAAATTAGATATTAATAGATGTGTACAGAAACGTGTCTTCTAAATTGCTCGGAGTGTGCCACAGTATGCAGAATAATAACCCACGTGTCCTCGAGTTTCGAGTCATATCTCCTTTGTCTTGGAACGAGTTAAACCAGATTTTTACAGCCTTAACCTCTCGCTTGTAATATCTACGTCTCGCGAAGGAAGAATAATATTGTTATTCCTTTTTGTATCCACGAGTATCAAGCTGACATTTGCAGAGTCTCTTTAAGTGTACATATCCTTAAGAACTTGTGGCATAATAGCAGTTACTTGCCGCGAGTACCTTGCACGCTTCGTCATAAACTCCAAAGAAGTTCTCGGAGCAGTAGAAAAAAAAATGTCCTTCTCCTATGCCCCTTATCTTCATCCGTATTACCATAATTGCATTAGCGGAGACTGGCTCCACTCGAGCATCGGTATTTTTCACACCAAACGAATAACAAGTTGGGGGGAATTAATGTATTCTGCGAATGGAAGTATCAAGAGTAAGACGATGGTCGTCGTTATTTATAGCCCTGCACTGAAACGAATCAAGCAAACAATTCCTCGTCAGCCTAGAATCAAAGACACACCCTCGTCCTGGCGATCAAAATTCAAGTTTCACGGTTATAGTCGACGACGTTGGAATTTCGAGTTTCTTTGATTCAGTGACGTTACACGGGGGAAAAAAGGGTAAATAGTGTGGGCAAGGCTGAAGTGAATAATTCTCTGTATAGGTCCCGCAACAGTTGGCGTGACATTTGCACAAACATGCAGCTGGTGTCTGGTTCGCGGGCTCGACGGGCCGGGGGAACGCGTTGTTCTTCGCGAATCGAGGATCATCTTGCGCCATGTATCTTAGGGGAAGAGGACTCGGTCGTGGAAAAGGTACGTTGTGCCGCATGAGAGGCCAATCGCCGAGATCTCGAAAGGAGTCACGTTTTCATCGGGAACGTACAGGTGGGGAGTTTTGCAATGCCCGGCATGGTCTTCCAGAGTTCAGCGTTTCAGAGCCGCGCCGTCGCTCTTTTTGCTTCCACTTGCACTTTCTCGCGAAAACATTGTGGGAATTTAAATGGTGTACGATACATTCTTCTTTCGTTTGCCGTTTTCCATCGACCTCGTTTAATCGCTCGGCCGAGGAATTCGTTACTACAGCTGAAGATTAATTAGTGTTTCTCAAGAGTATAATTTAAACTGAGCTGTATAGTATATGTGCATTTTTACATATTTTGTTAAACTCGGACGATTTGCGTAAAAAATTAATGAACCGATTTAGTCGAGGCTTTGCAGGCTTGTTTTAGAGTTAAAAATGTAAGCGCTGTCGGGAGCTTTTCCTGTTTTTTGCCTGGATTTTTTTGTATACTCGAGAAACGAGCGATTCTTTGCCAAATATCGATGCTTCAACTTCGCACAGCCGCTATTTTGTCTCAAAATAATTTTTCCAAAACCGAGCCCGGTAGCGGCTAGATAATTTCATATATTATCGAGAGAAAAAAAAATCGGATTTTCAATTTTGAAGGACCTCTCGGGCATCGTTTATAACTCACGAACCTTTCGATAATTTTTACCACAAAAAACATTGAAATCTCTGTAAGACGTAGACTAATGTTTAATGACAAAAGTTTATCGATCTTTTCTAGAAACAATTCCCAAACAATCGTGTTATTTTGACCGTGCGAGGGAGGCCTCCGCCTTGATTAGAACGAATAAGGATACTAAAATCGCAATATTATCAGGCGACACATCGAGGAAGCTTGAATACTTCTGAAAATTCCACCGAAATGTAAGCGTCGCGTCGTTGCTTCATAGAGCGCGGTGCACAAGTACGATCATCCAGCTGGAAGGACGGCGTTCTCTCCGACGAGCGACGTGAACAGCTTCGAGACATTAACCTCGAGCAATTGTCGCGTTGGGCAACGATTCTGCGGTTTATACTCGATTCGTTGGAGCGTGATAGCTGACGAGGCGGAGCCCGAGTGGCCGAATCGCGAGCGGCGGGAAAGCTACTCCGAAACGTCGAGGCGGATTCATTTCCACGAGGTGTCCGAGACGTTCGTCCGTACACTCGCCGCATCCTGCTAAATCACACCAGCGCTCCCATATTCCGCGTTCCGGGGATAACTCGCGGTTGCTCATCCATTTGGAGTAGCTTGCTCGGATTTATACGGCGTTTTCGCGATCTGCCGCCTATCGAGCGATACCCATAGACGGCAATAACAATGTTTCACCGGCGGCGCACTAAGTAATCAGCTTGTATCTCGGCGATCGCGGCCGATGACGCGCATAAGGTCGAGGCGCGTTGATTCGCACCGTCGGAGTAGCTTGAAAGTGCAAGTTCCTGGTATCTTTCTTGCAAAACGCGGACGGCGATCGGCGGCACTGCTAATAGTATCCGTATCGTACTATTCTTAGGCTTGTTCCTGGTTGAAAATGTGGGTAAGTGGCATAAGGACGGTCAACCGCGCCCGCGCGTGCTCGCGTATCCGTGTGTCGCCGCGACGTCGCGCGCATTCAACGAGCGCGAAAGCTAGACGCACGATGCCGATGATAAATGTGGCGGGAACGCGTAGATAACCGTGCTCGATTTATCTATCGCGTGTGTACGCCCCACCACGGCCTGCAAGTGGCCCCTGGCTGCACCTGCGATCGTCTCGAGCCACGAAACCCAGCGATCGATACGGGCAATAAGTTGATCAGCTAATGAACTGGCCGAGCTCGCTTCGTTCCGCTGATTCACGGTGACTTGCCGGATACTGTGTGTTGGGAAAAGATCGAAGTCGATGGGAAATGTATCGTGAGTTTTCACCGCTTCCTTTGCCGGCACTTTTATGCTGCGCCGTTCTGACGAATCATGGGGTGACGTGGCGTCTATGAGAGAATATCGAAGAATAGGAATGGGTACATGTGTACGCAGATGAGAGGGTATAGCGAGAGGGCGAAGAAATTTCCCTCCGTCATTTCTTCCGCGAGCTACTTTCACTAATAGACACCGGCATTCGCTTCTTTCTTCTACGTTAATATCATTCAGTGTCGGTGAAGGGTAAGGGGAAAACCGAGGGGGGTCCATTTTTCCGGATTCTGCGATTTCTAGGATATTTTGTTGGTGGAAACTGGGATCGCGGGACTGTCGAATCAGAAAGGATCGTACAGTTAAATGTTTGGTATAGCTGCTGGTTAAAAGCGGGAAATACCCGCTCTGCGCTGGAACAAAATACGGAATGGCCCCAGTATTTTACTAACCATAAGCTTCCAGCTTAGGCCGTCAAGGTAAAACAAGAAATTATTTCAGAAGAAAATTCATCGAACCCTGCTCGTTTATCGGTGGACTATTGAGACTTAATTCTCTCGATAAAGCTGTTTTAAATCATGATTTTCAATGAAATGCAATGGAAGGCATTAGTCGCTGGCTGAATAAGAATTCCAGATTCATTGATTGTCCGTTACCACACATCACGGCGGCGCGGTTTCGCGCGATGCTGACTCACATTGTTCCATTCTAATTTTTCTCGCTCGTATTCTACACCCGTTAGCCGTCGATAATCGCGCGTACGAGTAAAACAACACGGGTTTGTACGTGCACGAGCACCGACGAAATCGCTTACTGAAACGTATCCCGGTATTGGGCAACGTTCAGTGGGGGGGGGGGGGGGGTGGTGTTCTATTATAAGTGTATCGAGCCAAATTAAGATAGAGAAAGTGTAATAAAGGCAACGAAAGTTCACGGTGATAATTCGTTACGAAACGAACCACTTGCGGCCTACAGTGAATTCTAGAACCGATACCCTCGGTTTGGGAAATAGATTCGCCACCGTTTTCGAAACTTTTACCCATGATCACGTTAATCATTCATCTCGCCAGTGTCGACGCGCAAAATAGATGGACGTATCCAACGTCCACCTTGACCCGTATACCAAATTCGCTTACAGAAGCAGAGCAGAATGTATCCTTGAACGATTTCGAAAACTGCCTGCCTCTGTGTTTCGCGTTTCGGCCGACAATCCGAAATTCGTTTGCATATTGGGCAACGTTGGATCATCGAGGATCGCGGGGGCCATGGGAGGCTGGCCATTAATCCTTAGAAATTGAAAATGATTTATAAAACACTGCTCGGAGGATCGAAATGGAAGATGCTCGGGTTTCTGTTAAGGAATTTCCGCCAAAAGGGAACTACAAGCTGCCTCGCGCGCACAGCTTGCCGTGCTATTAATCAGCCTAGCAGCTTTCGCGGGAATGTGGGCATCTGTGCGTTGGGGCAGAAACGGAGACCCTTTGTTTTCGCACGTGTTCGGCACGTGTGTTCTAATTGAGGGGTACAGAGCATCCCTTTGTTATTCGAAATCGGGAGGAATCGGGATTATTAATGGTTGTTCTCGGTTATAATTGTTATTGAGAGCTCGAATAAGCGCTGTCGCTTTCTGCCGGAGGAGCAAACTCTGTTAGAGCTCTATCCACATGGTCGTTTGAAATTGCACAGAGATACACGGTTGACTAGAATGAGCCTGCCGGTCCCCTAAGTACAACGAGCCCAAGGCTGCGTTGCCGCAATCCAACTTTCAGCGGGCCTCTGTCGTCCTCAGCCTGGTAATTATTGCTGGATATTTAGCTGCTCGCTCTTTCGTCTAATCTCGCGGTTTCCCTGCGGATCGTTGCACTCCCCTAGCAGTTTCAGAGGAAGTAGGACAAAGTCAAGAACGTTTGTGCAATTTTTACACTGCCTTTCTTCCAGGGGTGGATTTGTATATATCGGCAAGTTTTCGGCGAAAGAAATCGAAGAAGGTTCAAACACAGAGGCTTCAGGCAACATTGAAAACAATTCACTGTTTTCTCACGTAGCAAATTTGGCAGTTGTCTGATTTATATGCGAGTTGTCATATCGAATTAATTTTAAAACTGTCTCAACTCTTTTCAATTCAAATATTCCATGATGCTTTACAGAAAGGGCGGCTGAAGCTTGTTAGCCTAGGGGCGCCAAATCTCGAAATCCGCCCCCGCTCCCCCCACTTCTATCTGTGAGAAACAAACTTAGTCGTATCACTTTATGAGACTAATTACTCCAAGCCAAATTCGTATTGTGTCGGAAAGAGTTTCGCGTTACGTAAGGAAGCGTTTTTAAAGTCATCAAATCTTCCAGCGGCTCTCTTATTCCACGCTCCTCTCGCGAAGATGGGCCACGCTGACGGCTGAGATTCGCGGCTGAATATTTCACCAACTGCATTTGTTTCCTCGTACATTTTTCTCTCTTTTAATCGTTTTCTTTTTCAGGATATTTCGGCGCGCTTCGATTGCGATAGCAACGAGTGATCCAGATGGAGATTTGGGCCCGTAATACGGCGTTTAGCTGTACGGGAGGTTGAATAACGTGTTGGGTAAGTCGATACGCAATATTCGAACTGAAACACTCACGTGCTAGAGAGTGCATGTTCGTTTCGAGGATATACAAGTTCTCTTCCTGAATGGAGGCCTAGTTTAACGAAGTAGCTCGCGACAGATCGGTTCCACGAGGCCAGACGTACAGCACCTTGCGCGATTCTTAAAAATATGCCCCTTTCTCTTACGTTTATGGGCGATACTGATAGCCACTGGTGCTCGAAAATAATTTGAAAGTGTAATGCGAGAGGTTGAAGACGATTCAGATGACTACTGTATTAAGAGAATCACGGTTCTACGAGTTCCAACACTTCTCACATTCGACTATTTTCCTTTTTAATGTCGCAACGCAGGATAATAATTCTTCTATAATAATAGGTGGAGCACGAGGATAAGCAGGATTCGAATACTTAATATTCTACTCTACCAAGCAGAGAGATAATATTCACTTCCATGTAAAGAAGAATTCGTTTTTTTTCGGCTAGCCACTCTTGTGCCATTTTTTTGAACCATTTATGAAAATAAGGGAGAGCAGAGGAATTGCGAACGCGGGGTAAACCCGAACACCGCGATTTTGCTGGTTTCGCTAGTCCTGTCCTCCCGCGATATCGTTACATGATGTAATTAGCTTTGATTAGAACTAAGGGAATTATCACAACGGAAGACCGCGCGCAACCGCGAAGATAAGGGTCGTGAAATGTTTTCGCAGCTTTTCTTATAATTTTACGCTCGCGTATTTAGAGCGTTTAGTGCATTAAAACTATATTATCCAACAAAGTATAATTCTTTCATACTTCGGTTACTTAATTCTAAGTAAAATCACCGGATATATATGTTCGTATTTGTTTTATTTGAAATTTCTCAACTTCTGTCCGTCGAAGTTTGTTACGAAAGATCCTGAGATACCCGTCAAAGAGGTTAAAGATATAAGACTAGCAACCAAAATTCCATCAAACAAGAAAAAAAACATTTTCTTCCAAAAAAAATGATTTATTTATTAAGGTAAATGTCCCCATTACTGACCGCGTCCCCATTAGTGACCAATTATTCATTTATATTGTTTATTGCAACACAGAAAGTAAAATATCAACCAGGAAGTTCAGAAATTATTATTAGAGGTATTTCGTTTATAGTTGCATACGTTATTTATGTAGCCGTACATTCATTTTTAAGTAAATTCACATGTAAATTTTACAGACTCTAATAACGCGAGGTTATACTACAGATATCATTAAACTGGCAAATTTTACAATAAAAATACATGGATCCATGCAGTAAGTTACTCAAATTAACTGGAAATATATACAGAATTATAAAATAATGAGAAAATAGTCATTTTCTTTCATTATTGTAGCAGAGAATCGATAAATTGTAAGTTGGTCAATAAAGGGGACATCAGGTCCAATATAACTTTCACCATAATTATTGTATAAATAGTCAAATATCACTCTAAAATCAATTTGATTAAGAAACTAGAGACTTCAAAAAATATAATGATCCATACTTTATTCAAACATTGTCCTATATTATTAAAAAAATTACTATTTCGAACCAGTCGCACTCTTAAACGGTCGCTAATGGGGACATTTACCTTATAGAATCTATAATTCTTCCCGTTGCCTTTGTAGATAATTAACCAAAGTTCATTTATCTGCAAAATAAATCTGATAAACGATACTTTTGTTTCAATTTAACTTTTCCCTCAAATGTTCGTAATTCCCCTGCTCTCCACTACACCTGTCACGTAACAGAGAAAAATAGTTCTACATTTGAACAGCTTGCTCGAAACTATGCATTATAAGCAGGCACGTGTATATTCACCCGCCAGTTCTCACGCTGCACGCTCGATATTAGAATATTCCTCTCAGCACCGATCCCTTTTCCATTCGAACAGGACACCTCCCCTTTCCTGAAATTCTCTTAAAATCTAAGCACCGCTTGGAAGCAATCTCTGGACGGGGCCCGGGGACGCGTGTATCGTGACAGAAACGTTAACAAAGGGGCCTGAATGCTCGTTTACACCAGCCCGGCAAGCTCAACCTACTATCAAACGATCAGCCAGCAAGGAGCGCGCAAAAAAGTGTATGGAAGTTAATTAAACTTCCCTTGCCTCTTCAAAGAAATGCGCGGCGGGGGCTTGCGCAACTATTACGGCAAAGGGGCTCGAGATCTCAATTTACACCTGTTCCGATATACAAGCGGCGTTGGCAATTAAGCGACTAGCATCGATATTGGATCCAGCCAGCGATCGGTGTCCCACGACGATTGCCTCACTCGAACGGAATTAAGCGTCCGCCACTGAAATACACGGCCGTCTAGACGCTGCGTTAAATAATTAACAAAGCCCGGCTCACCTGAACGTCTCAAGGATTCTCCATCTTCCGACGTCCCCCGTTGATCTCCCAATGGCGCTGCGGCTACGTGGATCCACCGGCTGGACGTTCGATCATCGCTCTCCGCGGAACTGTTATTAAAACCGCCACTCCGGGCTCCTCCCTGTGCACTGTTCACACACTTTTATTCACCGTGTCGGCGATTTAACGCGCGGCTTCAAGGTCTGGGTTGGGTGTACTCTACCGCGATAGATCACTGGAAGGATATCTATCAACAGTTTGACTGCCGCGGCGCGCTCAACGGGTTGCTCTTAGATCGCAGTGGAGGCATATATTCGAGCGACTTGTTACATGCAATATCTACGCGGATACGCGAAAGCGATCCTTTCCTCCTTACGCGTAATTCAGCTAACATTCTGGCTCTGATAAAGCGGACAAGCGTTATTAAAGGAACGAAGGATCATCGTGTGAAAAATTAGTATCAGTTTCACTCTTATCGTATACAGTCACGCACACCTAACGGGGCAGTCAGATTGTCAATACCTGCTCCAGAAGAATCCACGCGATCCATAGATCCAGGAATCTGGCAGCGTAGAGTGGCACTCTTATCTGAATGGAGGTTCAAGGATCCCAGTAGATTATGGATACACCTTCGTCGATCCTCGACGATCGAGAAGAGGCCGTGAAACCCTTGCGGCTTCCGATCAGGTAGAATCTCTGCTCTGCTGAACCGGGGGGTTCTCGCGCCTCCTTCGCGGGAATCGATCGATCGATCGCGATCGTCCGCCGTTCACCGCGACGCGCCACGATCCAACCGCGAGCACCGAGCCTTCGCGACTGCGGCCCCTTTTTCCTATCTACTCGCGGCGAGCGGAGCGGCCGGTCGCCGGGTACGCGCGCGCAACGAAAGCGTGCGTGCACGCGCGCGGTGTTAATGTGATGGGACGCGCCCGTTCACGCACACTTTGGTCGCGAACGGTGGACGTGGATGAGCGAAGACTCCAGCCTCGCGGTGGGTGGTAAACCAGAGATAAGGTTGATCCTTTCCAACCGTCACATCGATCCTTTTCCACGATCATCCAGCCGCGGCGGCCGATTCTATTCTCGGGCCCCGTCGCTCCGTGGAGAAACGGGTTTCCACGGTCCTGGAAAATCCACGATTATTACCGATCTTTATCGGGCAGTTACGCCCGACGGGGCACTCTGCGAGAAGAATATCTATCATCCCGGATTCGCCGGAGGGGTGCGGGACACCTGTGATTATGTAAATCTAGGGGATTCCGAGGTGCGCAGGCTGGTGACGAGTGTGTTGGAATCGGAGTTAGAGGGGGAATGGAAGATTTTGTTTGGGGTACGCGGTGGCTGGTGATGGGCGCCGTTACTGGGGTCACTATTATTCACTATAGTCTGTTGGTTGACTTGACACACTTTTCGGAGCAAGTTGGGGCACTTGGCAGTGAATCGCTATGTAGTCAAGGATGTATCCTTGACGCCAGCATCCATCGGTTTAACTCCTTCCGTAGGCTGACCTTTACGAAACATTGGGCCATGCCGTCCAATTGGTCACAAGTTAATCAAAAATCTGCTGGATGTAAATTGGACGCAGAGATTTAGAAGTGCTACTAATATAATCGCAAATAAAGTGTTAGGAACGTTGCGTTTGTATGGAAAGTGGCACTGCACTGGGGCACTCCCACGTATTATATAGCGATCTTTGTAGAGTGATCTGCAGCAAGTAGTGTTCCTGATTTCTCGATACTTTTCGCATCTCTTGAAATGAGATATCAGATTATATTTCTCGGGGATTCTCAAGAAATTAAAAAAATATTGCAAAATTTATATTTTTGGAATGATGTTGATAATATTTACCTAAATTCTTATTTGTGTTCAACTTAGACAAAACTTGTGTAAATGAACAAAAAAACAGATATTATAAATATAATTGATAAATTTATTTATTTAATATAATACGAAAGATTTCTTTTATTTCGAGTGGATGTTGGTTTAATTGGCGATACGAAGAGAAATGTTTATAAATAATCGCGCAATTATTCGTATATATTACTAACATTTAATATTGATTGTAGATGTGTTTATACGTTCACGATTAACACACAATTTGAACTAACTGAGAATTCATTTCTGAAAACAAATGGGATTTAAAGTTATTTTCCTACACCGAAGATTCTCGAGGAACACTGTAATTTCTCGAGAAATGAGAATTAAGATTTTATCAAATTTCCCAAGAAATTCGTCGAAAAGAATTCTCGAGAAGGAACACTAGCAGCAGGTTCGCCCGAAGATGGAAGTGCCAAAGTCTTTCGAACAGCAGGGCACGCCGCGTGACACCGTGTCAGTAGAGCGTTCCACCGGCGACCGTGCGACCGACAGAAAAAAAGGCGTGAATATGCAAGCGACAAAACGGGGGAATAAAAAGTGTGGCAATCGTTTCACTTTTGAAACCTCATCGACGGCTGTTGCAAGGAGAACGATCGCGTACCTACCTATTCCGTAACCGACCGATCCGATTCGCCTCATTACGCGCGAGCTTCCACCTTGTCTTGCGGATAGCTCTTCTTCCTGTCGTTCCTTGGATAACAATGAAGCCTAAGTCGCGGCAACTTCAACACTTCCTTTCCTTTCACACGATTCCCCATTGTAAATGGAATCGACGACGTTCTCGCACTTCCACCTACCACCTGCCACATTACTGTTCATTTAGAATTTAGAAACTTGCACTTTGGCAACGTCGATTGTTTCGCCCGCTAATTTGGCGAGAGGTAAAACCGAGAAAGGATGCTGGAAATGCGCCTGTTTACCCATGAATTCCTTTAGATTCCTCTGAATTTATATCAAGCTTCTAGGATCCTTCATCGAGCGGGTCTTCATTTATTAATCGACTTCAAAAGGAAAGAGGTTCTAGGTTCGATGTGTATGCATGTATGTTAGTATGCATTATGTTTCTCCGTAACTACTGGACCAATTTTCGTGAAACTTATTGCATTTAGTTCAGCTTCGATCAATTTAGGTCAGCGAGAAAAAATTATCAAAATCGACTAAGTACCCTAGTAGCATTTCTGGTTGGTCCACAGTATCCCCAACTTGGGGATTAGTTGGCCAACAAAATGCCAACAATAAATGCTGCTAGGGTAGTTTCGAAGTTACACCATAAATAAGAAATCTGTTTCATGAACCGATTTCAGTATTTAAATAACTGTAGTTATACAACCGAAATAACTAAAAAGTAAAAAATAAACAAAATTAAAACGTAACTTTAAAAAAGCGATAGAAAATGTAAAAAATTAATTTTGTTCCTTATTTAAGTCTACGATTCTCAATTTTTTTTAACCCGGCGCCAGGTTTACACAGTGCAAATGATGAGGCGCGGACGTAAAAAATTGAGAGTCGTAGATTAAATAAGGAAGGAAATTATTTTTTACTTTTCAGGGCATTTTTATTTTTTTTTAAGTCGGTTTTAATTTTATTCTAATTACAATATTACCTCGAGCAGCAAGTATAACTTATTATCCAAAAATAGCTTCAATCCTCCTACTGTCGTTTCCTCTGTTTAATTTCATTGCCCGATACGTGTAACTAATTAACATGGCCAATGAGATACGCCCCCACAGAGTAGGCTATCTCGTTTCTACAGTTGCTATGTATTCATGGAACCAATTACGACCTTGAGGAACACAAATGACCCATAATCCGTTTAACACATCGATCTGCGCTCCTTCCGGCTGAGACATCGATACATGAAATTAACAGAGCGTTATTATCATTGTTCGTGTAATTGACATTTGATACAAGCGAACGGCAAGCCGCGGCGGTTGTGCAAAATATCATCTGATTTCGCAATCTATCGGCCAGCATTTCGAGCGTGAAAGTTCTGATATCGCGCGACCGCGCGGGAAAGAAATGGCACGGGTATCGTGCGAATCGGCGCTGGCCCCGATGCAAAAGAAAAACACTTAATCGACGTTAAGTAACATTACCGAAGCGTTACGTGATTCCACCGTCTTCTGGTGATATTCAGTGCCCTGTTGAAAAGATCTCCACGACCGAGGAACGGTTCCGCTGCGGTTTGTAAACGATCGGGAAGGTAGATCCTTCGGGTGGTGATTTCCATTGACCGTTCTCGGCGACACCGCTCGTAGCCATTGCAAATTCGAGGCGAGGTTGGAATTGTTCAGGAGGTGAAAGATGAATACCGAAGAGAAGAGGAAGTTCTGGACTTCTAGGAGGCCCGGTACTTGTAAGATCCGAGGACCTCCTGAACCTAAGGGAATCTTAGGAATCTCTTGGACTTCGGGGCCGTGGAAGCTTTGAAGACGTTACAGACTTCAGGAATTGAGGACCTCAAGAACCTCAGGAACCCTGAGAACCCCAGAGACTTTCCAGGGTTCCAAAAACCCCACGAACCTTTCAGACCTCAAGAACCCCAAGGCCCTCAGGAGCCAAAGAACTCCAAAATACCCGAAGAACAATTGCTACCAGCTCCAACAAAGTTCTACCAACTCTACTATCACCTCTACCCTGTCGATGCCACCCGATATCATCTTTAGCGGGTGACCAATTCAAAGTGAACATCTTAGGTACTACTTTCTACATTCCTTCACCACTACAATCCGAAGAAACCAGTTAACATTAGCTAAATCACTAGACTATGAAAGTACGGAGTACCCAAAGCCTTGCACTTTGGACGAAGGCACCGCATGCAAATGCCAACTATGCAACCCCGCATGGTCCCATCAGCCAAGCGCCAGCAACCAGGCCAGCGGGCAACGCTGCCTCGAGAAGTTAGCCAGCCACTTGCGAGAGAAATGACCAGCCGGTGAAACGAGGCAAGGGTGAAGGTCACATTAGTCACGATCAACGTGTGTCTCAGCAACTCGCTCCTATGCAGCTGCAACTCCACCGACTTGCGCCCAGGGCGTAGACAAAGCCGCTCGCTGCCGATGAAGAACGTATATACGCGATCCTATCGCGCGGAATGCGCAATTCTCGCGCAGGACACGCTGTTGCTTCGCAACAAGAAAAGAAAAAAAGGGACACAAAAAAGAAAAGAAAAATGACTTCGTAGCCGCGGTTCTCGCGCGCCTGCTCGTGAAAGTGAACTCGACCCTTTCGCGAGCGACCAGTATGAGATACGGCCGGACCGGTTGACCGGCAGCATAAAACAGAGAATATTATAATTAGGCAGGGAAGGCTCGGGGAAATGCGCGCGCGCTGCTCGTTGCAACACAGTAAACGCAATGCCCGTTGCGGGTATTAGTTTACAAAGGGCAGTTCAGTCTAGTTAAGAAAATAATTGATCTAAAAGTTATTTATAAATTTTATTTCGACCGTACTAATTAATATATATGATTTCGGCGCACTAGTTCGGTCAATTTAAATTGATTATTTAGGTTTATTGTTTTTCCTGTTAAACAGGATGGCGTTTCAAGCATTTCGCTTATATTGCCCAATAAACTATAGTCACATATCTTTTTTCCCTTCTCTCTCTTCTTCGGGTCCCAGCAGCAACGGCGCACCGGGAGAAAAAGGTGGTGGGTTCACCCATCCTTCCCCAGTACCCGCCCCGTGATGTTTAACTTTTAAATTGACAAGTACTTAGCGTCAACAGTGATTTGCAGTACGAATTCCTCGACTATATCGCCGCGAACGGCCCGCTCGAAACACTTTTCCACGAAACGCTAATTTGCATAAACTTGACTGTGTTTTGATCGCAACGGCAATGGTATAAAATTTCATGGTTCCTCGTGCCGCGTGAAAGTGGCCCGTGTTTGCTCGTACTATTGGCAGAGTCTAAGGAAACCGGTTGCACGAGGATAGGTAAGAGTGCATTGGCGGCCTTGAAATCGAACGTTATCATAAGTGCGGTCTCCCAAGAATCCGCGCGCGAGCGTCCAACGGCAGGCGCACACGCAGAAGCGAATGGTCGCTGGGCTTTCGTAATAAATCGAAAGTCCGCGATCGTTTAGGCAGCCGAGGTAACCGATTAATGTCACCTTGCAACCGGCTTCGCGTTGCTAGCGATTCCTCGGCGTTCGGAGGCAAACGTTAGCCGATCGCGTCGGCCAGCGTTCCTCTGCATCTCGATTCTCCGACACACTAGCCAACAGGGCGATCAGCGTTCCCGCGAATCACTTATATGCCGGTGTACCCGCGCAATATGTTGCCACGTTTTTTTTTTTACGGCACTGCTTATGGATCGTAAAAAGGGTACTAGAATGCGAGTAACGCGATCATGCGTAGTAGGAATGATTAACGGGGACGGAAAGGAAGAAGATAGTTGCGACAGATTAGTCGACCAATATGGCATAAGTGTACGCGAGATTAAATTGTTTCTCGCGTTTACTTGTGGTTTGAAATAATCTTTTATTAATGAATATTTACTCTGACTTGTGTATATTGTTTTTATTGAGCGGTAAGCTCCGAGATTCCAAGGCTCTGCCCTTCGTGTTTGTTTTTATACGTGTATTTATATTTTAATGAATAACTGTTCTCGTAACTGTTGCGCGATGATTAGGATTTGTTTACGAGGAGTATTGGAAGTTGGAGTTTCTGTTAGTTACGGGGATCTTGCTTGGACTCACGCGAAACAAGTACATTGTAGCGGTGCACGTAAATTAGATAATGCCATTTACTAGTAACCTCGAGTTTCTTGCGCCTAAAGGAACTTCTAGAATACTTAATTACGAAAGAGTAAGAATAATTAGCATATCTCTTTCTGTGTGCTTGGTACCCCAGCGTGAAATCTATTAACCACTTGTGCCACACGTCGCCCGATCACATGCCATTTGAATTCTAATGGCTTACTGTTCTTGGTTGATTTGAATTCTGAATTAATTATGAAATGGCGCTGCTCCTGGCGTCTGTTCGCGTAACTACGTTTACTGTGACCGGCTGACGATCAGTGGAGTAGAATGGACATTCGATGTATTTTTTTGTTCGTTTAACGTTTTAGTGTCACATGCAACGTTATAGCACAGACGAGGTACAGGATAGACCTATCACCTTATGGATTTCAAATGATCTAAGTTTTACCCGTGTTGAATTCTAATTCCTACCACGCGTAGCGTTACAATTTTATTTTAGACTGAATCGATAACGTTGGGTGTGACATGAAAATGGTAAGGGGGCTCGCGAGCGCCCCTCGAGCGTGTGACACAAAATTACATTGCGTGATGGGTCTATATCCTATACCTGGTCTGTCATACAGTCACAGACCAGGTATAGAATAGACCTTTCACTCTTTTGTCTTCGGTGTCACCGTTCTGAAGTACCGATATTCTGAAACAACCACTGGTTTTCGAGCGCCCTCTCGGATATTCGAGCGGTGGTTGCGGGAAACATAATTGACACAGGTAAAGCTGCTGGTATCACCGAGAGAAGTATCGAAGCTGTGTTATACAGGGTGTCCCACTAACTCGGTTCACCTCAAATATCTATTATTCCAAGCAATAAGCGAAAATATTATTTATAGAAGTTGTCTCGTTGTAAGAAACACAAAACACGGTGAAACTAGTTTATTTACAGGGATAGATTGGATGTGGAGGCCAATTTTATGTTTTCAAATGGACTGTCAAATTTTTTATCGTCAAATTCAATAGAATAGCGAATTCTGAGCATGAAATTATTAAAGTGCATTCATCCTAAAACTTATTGTTTCTGAGATATTCAACATTGTCCATCCTATTACTTTGATTATGAAACATATTCGAAGCTATGCTCAGTTCATTTCGGATAGCCAGCCGATGAATGCGGAAATAATACAATAAAACAATAAATACGAACGTGAAAGAGCGCTTTTTTACTCTTGAAAGTATAAACATGCCACGTGAGGCGTGTGTAATAAACCAATTGAACGATTATTCGGCGCACCTATACCTGGTCTGTGATACAGTCCTCAAATTATGGGTCGGTAACACAGTTTGGTTGGTGGCAAGAACATCCATAAAGTGATAGGTCTATCCTGTATCTCGTCTGCGGTGCTGCTGCCACGTTCGCTGGAATCAGGAGAACGGTACCCTTGGATGTATGCATTCTGCCATAGTTATAGGTAAGATTCTGTACCTCGCCCGTGCCCCTAGATAGGAGCCACCTTCTCTCCATACGGTACATATGTTTGCCTGAAACGATTTAGCGTTTTGCTTTTTTTTTTAGCGATTTTCAGCTTTATCAACTTCCGTAGTTGAGTTGAATATAGTTCACAGAAGCACGTTTAACCTACAGCAGTTGTTTAACTTACGGTGTACGATAAAAATCAATGAGTTTTCACGAAGTTGGAAATTAAATAGTACTGCTACTTTACCTACAGTCCCTAACTTAAAATCCACATCTAGGTATTTACTTTGTAGTTCCATACAAGAACGCCAGATGACAGCACGATTCCAAGTACATCGCCGCTATATTACAAAACATGTTTGAAACCATCACGCTTCATCCCCTAAGCATCTAATTTATTATACAATCGCAAGCACAACTCGAAAACATAGCGAGATATAACTATAAATCAGCAAATACTGTTCACCATAGTCGATTGAGCTGTTGATGAGATCCACGAATAAATATACCAAGTCAACCACCCTTTTCTAGAACACTGCCGGAAAGCAGTCTATTAAATAACCCCCGAAATAGCATAATATGTATCATTCGGCTTCAATCGCCGAACACGACGCATTTACGGACGCAATTTACGTAAACCTGATTATATAAATTCGTTGGCCGTCACTAAGTAGAGCGAGAGAAAAAGGGCCGAGGGATGTTCTATATATATACATATATATATATATACATGTACTGGCATGGGGAGGAGGGTGCACGATACAAGGGGTTCGAGTTATCTATGATAATGACTTCCATTCAACGACCGGCCCCGACGACGCGTTATCATACGTACGCTATTATTAATACGGGGAGAGTGTATGATGTTTCTACGGGGTTTGATTTACACGCTTCCGCCTGATTTTTTTTTCCTCCCCCGCGTTATTACATTACATTAACGATTATACCGTCGTCAGGGGAGAAAGTCATCGAGCATGCGATAATCGGAGTCAGTCTATCAATCTGATAATTAAACGCTCGCCAGCCCCGATCGTGAATCTCCCCGTAAACTGTCACTTTCCTCGTCAATTGTGCAACGACACAAGAAATTTCATTAGCCGGCTATACGAGAGACCAGCCGAGTAGGGCAAAACTGTTCGAATTAACGGAGAAACCGGCGAACGTTCCTCCTCCTTCGAGAGCACTCCCTCTATTTATAAACGCGACAAAATGTCACCCACCCCTTTCGCAAAGTTTGTTCCGCGTAGTTCGACGGGACGAGCCCCAGCCTGTCACGGATGATTAACTTTCAGTGCGCGATAGAGGGCCTAAAAATACGTCGAAGGATTAAAAATATTCCTTCCGCCGCCGGTGGCTACTTTGTTACGCAGCCGCGTGAGAACCTCGATACTTCCACAGTTCCGTAAACTTTCATCCCCGTTCTCCCGCGACCATCGAAGTCACCGAAATTAATACTAATTTCCATTCATCGATCCACCCGGACAAATCCTTTACCTCGGGGGGGGGGGGGGCTGCGGGAGATTTTTCGCGCGACGAGACGACCACTCTCGATCGGAACTTCCGACGAAACGCCGGAGCAATCTGTCAAGGGCTGCAGCCGGAAGGGCAGAGAGGCCGGGCTGGACGGCGACGAGGCAACGACGGCTCGGGCTGGCTCGAGGCTCGAGGGTGGCGAGCGACGCAATTAGGAGAGAACATAAATCCCGCAGTTTAGCACACTTCCTCGCAGATCGGAGGATACAAATCAATCGGCGTAACGGCCGACTGCGCATTTAATTTCCATTCGGCTCCTGATCCGCGCGGGCCGTGGCAGAGCGACGCGCGGTAGGGGGTGGGGTGGGGGGGGGGGTATATACGGCGAGGGGCGACGGGGGTGGCGCGGAGGGGACAAATAGGATGCGAGAGGAGAGATCGGGGAGGCCGTGCGAGAGAAATAGGTGGCGGAGGGACGTAGAGGCGCGAGGAGGGGAGAGGATTCGTGGTGGTGAACGGTGGAAGCGGAGGAACGGGGAGGGTCGCAAAGTGGGTTAAAAGGAAAGGATGAGAGTGTAATTTGCGAACATTGACGCAAAAGAGATTTAGGACGCGGCGGTGGACGGATGATGGTAGAAGGAGGAAATACGGTGCGCGATACGGTATTAAATTTGTGGAGGAGAGAGAAATTGCGAGGAAAGATGGGGAAAACGAGGCAGAGCGAGGGGTGAAGGGGCGGGCAGGGTAACTGCGGAAGAAAAAAGTGAAAGGAGAATTCTGATAGAAAATGGAAACATGAGTCAAGCCCCTCGAAAAGCGACGAGACTTTTTGCTTAAGATGGAAGGGAAGGAGGGAAATAAAGGGAAGCTAGGAATCAAGGGAAACAAGGGGTGGAAATGGGGTGAATTGGCAGCAGCGTCGGTTTACCCCGCTATTCGAATCTCCATGCACCGCAGCCGTTCGTTCCTATCGCCGGAAATCCTGGAATCGGAGCGCGCCCGATGAATGACACCGCGCAAAAAAGGATTTGCCCGCGTTTCCACGATGAATCGACGATGATCCGATTCGCGTTTAAGCCCGCGACGCGGCAATGCGCGCGCGCGCGTGCCCCGACGAATTTGCACGCGTCGTTACACGGCCGCCTCGATCCTCCTGGAAAATGAGCGCGTTCCGATAATTGCGCTTTCGGTGCATCGTTTATCCGCGCAATGAACGATCGCCGCGAGTCTTTCGCTAATAAGCTTTCGCGATCGCCGCTGGTTCGATTGCATAACGGAGGGACGGGGGTGGGCTGGCCTGCGCGAGAAAGGCAAACGTGCACGAGCGTGTAACTCTGCTTCCCGTTGCTATTACAAACAGAAATTCGACTTGTAGCTACAGAGAAGTTGATTTTAAGTAGCATAGGGTAAAGCAACCAGGGAATGGCCGAATTGTTAAATTAATAGCCCTTTGAGATTAATACTTGAATATATTTATGTATAATAACAAAGCAACTGTTGAAATTGCATTTAAACTTATTTCTCTTGATATTCCTATAAAAATAATTACTTATTCTTATCGTAATTTTTAAAAAAAAAAAACGATTATAAAATGCAAAACGTGTAGAAGCCCAGTAAATCACCGCATACTTTTAATTAGAATTGTACTTATTAATGTTTGTTTAATACACGTAACTAAAAATATGGGATATTAATAGTGCAGCTACACTCGAGCGGATCCGCTTATAAACATATAATATTTTTCAATTTATAACTGACATTTCTTTGCCTAACGGTCATTCACTGGTATGCGGTCAATTACTGTTTGGTTTACCCTACTGCTGGTTCTAAAACTTTGCTCGTGCTACTAGATAATTATTGATTAACGCCAGTCACTTATCACGGATTACGTTGACGAATAACTGCGGAGGATATCGTCCATACCCCATTTATTATACAAACCACAAAGCAGTGGACTCTCGCTATCGACGCCGCGAAACCACCCTCGTGGCAACTCTGTCCGAACGGCAAGCACCGCGTAACTGTTATATTTCATCGAACGGCGGGCTAGCAACGTGGACCAATTTCTCCGCAGAAAAAAAACAGGAGTCTTCCGAGTGCCTGGTCCGAGTAATGGTTCTCGACGTGACGTACGTTAGCGGGGAGCAATAGATCGACGGCACTTTCGTCGGTACCGGCGACCTGGGGGACACGATTATTGCCTCCGCAGGATCCCCAGCTACTTCCACCCCCGCACGGTTCCACCGGCCACGAGATTTCCCTCCGACCCTGTGTCCCGTTCTTCCCTTCCCGTTCGCCGCCTCCTCCTTCGGCTCCTCGTGGCCCTAGTATCCCGGCTACGGTCCAGCTTACCCAACTTAGTCGACGGCGACCCGCGCTGCCGTCATTGCCAAGCAAGTTTATGGCCCAGACCGACGCCCATAAACTGTACAAATGGTAAATCTACCGTAAGATCATCCCAGCCGAAAATGATGTATCGTAGGTACCGCGGCACGTACACACGGGAATCGGCCAACATACCCCCGCTTCACCCGCCGCCCGCCCTACCCCCCCGCCAAGACATCACCTACGTTAGGAAAGAACTGGACGAAGGGACGCGAGGGCGAAGGTGGGGAGGATGTCGGTTGGCGTGTCGCGCCGCGATGTCGAGATACCTACGTCGGCTGCGTAAAAGGCTGCCACAGCTGATTCTCCCGTGGAAAGGAAAGGGAGCAGTTCGATAAGACTCCGTGATGGATTGTAGGTGTAAATGGTAATTGTGAGGGGATGAATTGTTGCAGATGATCCACGGTGATTTTAGCGCGGCATGTGTCGCGAGGTACGCGGGCAACGCGTGGGATGTGGGTAGCCGGGATGACAAATCCTGGCGATGAATACAGTGTCAGCGGAGGTGTCGCTGACAAAAATCCTATGAAAAGCGCGCGAGACGCTCCGCGAAGCATGAGGCATCGTGGAGCGAAACGGGGGATCAATGTACAGGACGATTGGCCGCGGGAATATAGACTGCAGCTTTTAGGAGCTTATCCTTGTTACACCGCGGCACCGTTCTCTAATACTGTCTTAACCGGGACACCCATTGTCACCTTATTTCCGACCCAGCACGGTTCAGTGAGCCCAACGTCTTCGACTTACGTTGCTCGACGGTGGTTTTGAGCTTGCATTCAGTGATATCACAGATTGCTCGAGGCATACGTGAGAGGCAGCCTCGGCGATTTATCCCCGTCGATATTTAATCGCTGATATAAAATCACCTTTGTAAGGCTTGTCGATAATTAAGCGTTCGGCATTTAGCGGAGAAAGAGACCCTGATTATTCTCCAATCTGTGTTCTCGAAATTTAAACTAACTCAACTTCTACCTTCATCGGGCCTAGATAAGTAGCCACTAACGTACAGTCGAGTACCTGTGAGATATATACGCGTGTGTCTGTGACGCAACCACCCGGCCTCATTATTTCCACGGTTAGATTGTTGCCGAACGAGCACCGCGCTCTATTCTTCGCCTCGCCACCGGATCTAACTTCCCCGATACCCCACACCTGTACTTTACCTGCAGCACCGGTGTGATCAAGTGTACGTAATGGGACAACCCTTACTAAATCCAGCATTGTAAGAAATCGGTCGGAGTTAATAATAGCGCACGGCTTTCGGCTTTGTGCCCGGCCGACGATGTATTGTGCCGGCAACGATCGTAGCTCGTGTGGGATTCGTGGGGATTTCCGTGAGCACGGTGCCCTCTTACGTTCGCCGAGAGGATACACGCGGCCAGGATACGATGCCTTCGCCTTTCACGCCCAACCAGACAAGATTATCCGTGAAAAAATAACGAAAGCTGCCGGTGAAGGTTCCAGCGAGGACTTGAGAATCTTCCTAGTTAGAGGAGGCTCGTTGCTCGCAGCTAATTATTTGGAGAACGAATCGAAGTGGGCTTTATCTTTATTTATCTCGATCGCAACTAGTTCTATCCTTGGAGATGGGATCGATGGAGGTACCTCATCCCGCGCGACGTGACCTTGAAATTCAATAGATATTTTAATCCTCAGCTAGGTAGAGGTAGCCCTTCCAACTGTCTTCGTAAACAACGAGTCGAACCTCAGATGGTATCTAAACGAACGCCGACGGGATTCCCGTGATCAGCGTAAGAGCGTTTCACAGCTCATCGTGCTGATCCCATAAATCTCGAGGAGTCCGCGGCTTCGGGGGACTATTATCAGCCAGTCCTTCACCTGCATCCCGTGCATCCCGCGCATCCCTTTTTCCCCGGCGGGGCTGGCAGAAAAAGCCGAGGAGCATCGACACGAAATGGAAGTAAAGGCACGAGCGGTGGGTTCCAGCGGTTGGCGGAGAGCATCTGGTGCCAGCGTTCCCTCCGCTTCCTCTTTCCTTACTCCACACCGTCCGTCTCTTTCCGTCGTTCCGTTTTTAACCCCCTGGCCCCGTATCGCTCCGTCCCTTCTCCCTGTCACCCTCTCCCCCCCCCTCTCTCTCTCTCTCTCTCTCACTTCAGCACGCTCTCATCGGCCGGAGTCCCTCTTTCTCTGCGCGGCTCTCCCTGTCCTCACTCCCGTTCAGGCCGCTGCCGTTGTCCCGACGTTACTTCCGTGACGATGAGCTTCAATACGCGCCGATAGTCGCGGCGGGAAACCAACGAGCCTACCCAAAGTCGTCCATGGTTTCCACGCATCCAACCCAACCCAAACCCCGGCCTAGCTCAACCTGGGACGCGACCAACACGTACAGGAACCCCGAGCACACGTATCCAACAGACCCCGGCCGCGTATCCGCGTTGCACGTGTGTGGAGGTATAAACACACGCAAGAAGGAGAGGGAGGGAGAGAGGGTTAGGGAGGGTGGGAGGGGCGGTTTCGCCCGCGCAACCATCCGTTCCTCGCTCCTCTGAAATAATAATAGAAGAATGAAAATGAAAGAAAAGGAAAAAGTAATAATCTCGGGGATCTTTTAAAATCCATCGAAGCAGAGGAAGCCGCCGGATTGTGTTGTGCGTTAGGGCAATCTCGCCGCCGTGTGTATCCTTCCTGCCCTCGACTGCCTATCGTCTCTCCTCCTGCCCGTGCCCCTTTCCCCCCCCCCCTTTCTTCCGAGCCCGTTGTCTCGATTACCGTCCGTAGCCGAGTGCACGCCCCAGCTGAAAGAAGCCAGAACGTTGACGGTGCCGCGGAGATGGCCGGAGATACCGATGCACCCCGACGTCGGGGGAGTATGCTGCACCCACCTGACAATACGCGCGTACCGGCGTGTTCAGCGGCGTATCTGTCCCTCGAAGATCCGCCGATAACTCCGTCGATGCATGCGCACCCCCTTGATTTCCAAAGTCTCGACAACCACCGAAGGATTACAGAGATCTTGGACTGCTTCCCGACGGAAGGACAGATAATCCACCGCATAAGTTTACAATGCCACGCTGTTGGTATTGCTTGGGGGGGGTTGAGTTACGCCGTGCAGATGGTCAATTTGCTCGAGGCGCGAGCTAACACTCCGCCGCGTGAACGGCATAAATTGCCCTCGAATGTCGGCGTACAGATCCTCCAAGGAGTCCTCTCCACTTTCAAGCAACCTTTCACTAGAAGCAAGTTCCGAATACGTTCCTCCGTGAATACAAGCGTATCCGCGTAGTCCACGAACTCGCAACGATTAGCTACATTCTCGTCACCCGGACGTCGTTGACGCGTGCCGTCTTCGACGGCACAGGCCAGCTCGGCAGTTCGCTCGTACAGTGGCTTCCGCCTGCTTAGGACGCGAGGCTTGCGGACGCCACGCATTTGACGCATTAACACGAACGGTACGGCGAAAGGGGGTTCGATGTTCGGCGGGAAACAGGGATGGCAGGGAATTTCGGGCCGGTTGACAGCAGCCAGATACGAGGGAATAAGACAGAAGGCTGGACGAGGAGCGTGACACGGCCGACGAGCGTGCGGGAGAGAGAGAGAGAGAGAGAGAGAGAGAGAGAGAGAGAGAGAGAGAGAGAGAGAGAGAGAGAGAGAGAGAGAGATGTAGAGCAGGGGAATAGTGACGAAGAGGGCGGAGGGACGGGGAGAAAGAGAGAGAGGGAGAGAGAGAAGGAGTGGGTTTCGTTTCGGGGTGAGCCGAGGGGGGAGGCACAGGATTTCACGGGAGGCTGATCACGAATGGACGCGTCTCCCGCAGCTCTGCCGCTGACAGCCAGGAATTGGAATTGCATCGGCGTCGCTCGATAGCCAGCCATCCCGCCAGTCAGCCAGTCAGGCAGCCAAACGGCCTAACATAGCGTGGCTGCCTGAATGCCTGCTTCCTACCTGGCTCTGTCTACGCGCGCCACGCTCTCTGCCTGGCCTCGCCAGGGCACCGTCGCTAGCCCGTCTGTCTACCTACCGACCGAATCTACTGCGCCGTTCCCCTCTCGATCCTCGAGTGATCCCCTTCCGCCGACGGCGAGATCCAGCAGATACATTCGAGACGGATAGATGGACCAGGTGCCAATCCGCCGTCCCGCCAGGCATACACGCACGATCCCGAGCCGATAGACGCACAGGGACCACCTGTGCTCGGGACGCAATCCAAGATCTGGCTGCCAGATAACGCGAGCCGATACCGATGGAGTCGAGGATCTATGGGACTAAGGTGTTTCGGCCACGTCGATGGTCCGTGGTAAGTTAATGTGTGTGGGGGGGGGGGGGGATGGTTGTTAATTGCGAGGGCAGAAGAATTTCTGGGAGAATTGGGTTAAGGTGGTGGAATGTTGAGAAGTCTTTGATTTGGGAGACTGTTTGTGGAGGAGGATTCATTTCTATTGCGTAGTGCCATTTAATTTTATGTTCTGCAGAGCTTCCACTGATGCCTTTCATTTCGTTGCAGTAAGTAAGCTTTAAGGAATTTCATAGAAATTCTATTCTTTATCGAGTGTCTCTCTTTTTTGCGGTATTGCCGTTGGTCCTGAATCGATCCAAAAACAATGTCGCGAATAATCCAGCGTCATTACCACGGACGGAGATTATTGCGTAATATTACACTCTCGCATTCATTACTCGAGAACTCAGCTTTTTCCTGCAATAGCGAATCGGTGAGAGAGAGAGAGAGAGAGAGAGAGGGGGAGAGAGCGTTCTGTTCACGTCAATACAAGATTAAAAAGGTTTCGAATCATTACATAACAACAAATAATATTCCACAAAATAATCACAGAGCGAAGGAGATGTGTTTAAATGGAACCACAAGCAACATCGCGCATAATTAAGCCTCGACACCACCGATCCACAGACAGCCACGGGATATTACTCGCTTTCCCATTGACCGACCATAAAGGTGGCTCTATTTACCAGCGCGCAAAGGGTCGAAAAGGATCATGGCCCGTATTGTCGCCGTTCTCTGGGAGCTCGTTATTTGGGTTATCGAATAGAGAGATATAGAACAGGTCGCGCTAGCCAGACGGTGGGCGAGATACGTTACGGGCACGTATAACCCCGGATTGATGGCAGTGCACGGTGGCTCTGCGAAACACTGTGTAGACCGTCCGGCCCGCCAGTGCCATCAGACTCGTGTTCTCCACGTGGGGATTGGATTTTTTTGATTTAAAGGCCGAGCTCGATACCTATTCCACCGCCGATCGACCGCCGATCCTGCATCGTGTCGCCCAGCCATTCGCGCGCACGTCCGAATTTACCGCTTAAAAACAGACGTTATCCCGCGATTACGTTCCCCCACCCAGGTGTGCTGGGAATCTGGGCGGCCGGTCCACGATGACACGGGCGTTATTTGTCCAGCAACGTGAAAACGAATACCTCGCTGGATTCGCCTTTTTAAGCGTCGAGCGATTGTTCATCGAGATCTTGGCATACCTGCACGCCTGCCATGGATTTCCATGTGACTGCGGACATCGTATTTCGTCCCAACGGCCAAGACTATTCGCCTCCTTTTAGCGGGAGTTACCACGCGACGGAGAGCGAGCCAAATGCGTACGATCTGGCTAAGACGTTCGATAACAGCTGGCGAACAGGGTAGCGACGGTAGGTGAGCTTCCAAGTATCGTGGAATATTTCTGCGATTCGTTACGCCGGTTCGTTCTGGAAGCGACGCGGAATCGTAATGATAATCCTTACTTAGGCATCATGTCTGGCGAACGCTGTTACAGAAACGTGGAACGTTTATTTTTAACTGTCCTACCAGGATGACAGTGGACCCCGGGCTCCAAGTTACGTATGGAAAATTTGCTTGTGTGTATTACTACGGGCGATCATACCGCCAGTCACGCACAATTCCTAATCACCGTGCCTTCAAGAGCCCTCGTTGTTACCTTACAAATCACCCCAATGCACCGCCCCATCAAACGGCGACGGGGAAAGTGTCCGAAAGAATTGAACGCGGGTACAGTCGTAAATTATTTCCGCCCGAGACGTTACAATGCGAGAGGAGGAACGACAAGGGGGGCCACCGCAAAGCGCCAGGAGCAACGGATTCCTCGCGCGGGACTCCCCCGATGGGGGGATCCATTGATATTAAAAATATAGCCAACCTAGTGGAAAGGCCGGCGAGCGCCGCGGAGGGACGATAAATGCAAATGGCGACGAAAATAGAAGGCCGAGGAAGGTGGTAAATGCGGTAACGAGCGTGAGGTTATAGTCATCGTCGAAGAAAGGAGCCCCCGGGGACGACGCGGGTGCGTGTCGTCGTCGTTCCTCGCCCTAACAAGGGCCCCCGCGGCGCGTGGAAGCGGCCACGCTTCGGCCAGCGCTAAACCGAAACCCCCTGGACCTCCCACGTCCACCCTTATCCATCCGCCAGCAACCCCTTAACGGCGGGCCTCCATCAGCCGTGGCCATATCGACGCTTCTACAAAACGCTTTCACCTCCATATACTAATAACGATAGCGCGATAGCTGCACGCGGCTGCTCCCACGCGAACCGGCTGAATCGGGCCATTTCCACGGCTTTTCATCCCCTCTGCCACCCTATTTCCATAAGTTTGCGATGCTTCTTCCTTTCGTGCTTACACGGGGAACGGTGACTTTGCTGTTTGGGATTCTCCTTCTTCCTCGTTTCTTTTAAGCGATGCCCCGTACATTTATGATTTCGATCCACTAATATGATATTCGCCGAGTCGTGTGAATCGGAGGCATTGTTATGGTGTGAATGAGACATCGGCACGCGTGCCTAAACGCCCGTGTCCTTCGCGCGCAACGTTCCGCTTTGCATAACTTCCTCCGTTTCACCCCTTTTTACGACACCTCCTGGCCGGGCCGTGACTTATGCTCATAGAACAGCGTCGCCGTTCCACGGGCATAATAGTGCTCTCGCAGTGTTAAAACGTTCTGCCCTTTTTCGCGTAATAGCCACGAACAGCCTACGACGATCGTCGACTACGAGGGGTCGTCGTACAAAAGGGACCACTTAATTTTCGCGGGCACAATGCGGACGTGACCCTTTCCCGCAAACGATGCTCTTGACTGGATGGGGAACGCGATAGTTACGAAGTAATAAAGTTCGGTAATGATCGTGTTTTGAAAATGAGGAGGAAAAAATTCGACGGAAATAAGTGCGCCTAAGGGGCGGTGTAAATTTAGAGGCTTGCTTTGGACATTCAGGAACGTGGACGGAGAACTTCCGTGAACCTGAAGGGGGTGAATTTGTCGTGATCGTGAATTAGTCGCAGGGGATGAAAGTATCGAGGCCTAAGTTAAGAGACTTATTTAACTTTTTTATAAAAGTACAACACTAGCCTTTCTACAAGGATACCTTACGGAATATTCTACATTTTATTACGACGAGTATGCAAACCTCTCACGACTGCATCCTGAACAGTCCCACCGGCTTGTGTCTTTATGTTCCTCGTAACGTGCACGAGAATTTTTCAGGATGGAACGCCATGGGAACCGAGCGAAACGGTAACAATCGCGAGGGTATTCAAACGTTTCCTTAAATCGATGCCCCACCGTGGCGAATCGGCCAAAGAAATTGGCTAGCAACATTCTCTCCGCGTCGATAAAATATGGTATCGCCCGGCTGGGAAATAATCTCCGAGGAGCAGGAAACGGGAGGAGTTAAGCGATTCATGCGGAAGATAGTGATCTTTACAGGAACCTGCCACCACATAAATGGCGTAATGCGCGCGGTGCTCAGACATTTGCAGTCCTATAAAGAGACCAGGACACACATTCCTATATATATTCCCTGTCTCTCTCTCTCTCTCTCTCTCTCTCTCTCTCCGAGAAGGGCTCGCACGCGCGCACACATAAGGAGACTCGCGCGTACAGATGCGTACACGTGCAGGTCCCCTTATACAGTGTGGCGCAGAGAGGAAAGAAAGGTGGATAGAACGGGCCAAAGGGCGGAGATTAAGGGTCGCCGAGGAGATGAGTTTGTTAAAAAGGCAGAAGCGGGCCAGCAGCACGCATCACGGACATCAAAGAGACAAGACGAAATGAAATCCAACCGCTGCCCGTCGCCACCCCGCCTCGAGACTCTCCTCTTCCTCTCCTCTCCTCCCCTAACCACTCTTCTCTTCTCGCGACCCCCGTCTCCCGTCCCTTTATCCGTTCTCCTTTCTTAGCCCCGACTTCCTGCTACGCCGTCTGCGCCACGCTTTTTTCCCCCCTCCTCTTTGCCTTTTCTGCAGTCTTCGGTACTTCACATCCGCTTCGACCGATCCCTCTACATCCACCGTCCACCCCCTCACGGCCCTTGCCTCGTTCTTGCCAGTCCTCTCGTTCTCGAAACAGCAAGCCAGAGGAGGACGCGCAGAGACAGAGCCGCGGAAGAGGGCACGCAAACCCTTTACGCGGCCTGGAGGACGGTCTGTGCACAGAGCGTACTGTTTCTCCCGCAATTCCCGGATCGTACGCGGCAGCTTTGCTCCTCCGGTGTTAAACGCAATTTTTAAGAACCACCCTCCCTCACCCCTCAGACCCGGGCCAGAGTAATTGCCTCGTGGCCGCCGTGGCCGTATGTAATTTGGTTGCGGCCCCCAGCGTTTCAGAGCCACGAATGCTGAACGTGTCAATGGTTTTTATGCTTCCTCGTAAAACACTCCAGCTTCTGTTTCTATTCTTCTTCCTGTTTTTTGCTCCTTCCGGACAAAACTTAGTCGCTTCTCGAGTGCGATTTTGCTCTTCGAGCGGCGGTGGTTGAGATATTTCCCTTTGGTGGGATTGGTGGGTAAAATAATTTTGAAAGTAGGGGGGGGGGGGAGATTTTTGGAACTGTGGTAATAATGGAGAAGTGCAAGGGAATGGTAGTGCCCGGTGAAATATGTGAAATTATTGGACTGGAGACAGTAGAGTGGCTAATAAGTGCCTGAGTCAAGTAGTACAACATACGATAAGTCAGACATGCGCCGAAACTGTTCTGCGCCCTCCACATTAACTGGCAGTACTATTTGGATACCATAAGCAGAGCTCCTTTCCCACCTTTAAATGATCATTCGATTAGTAACAAATTCACTAAGCACTGTAAAACATAAACCACCATCGGACACGGAGAATATAACACTCCCAAAGTGCATTTTTGTTTATCATTTTCAAGTAAACTCCAAGCACCAATTTCCTAATGTGGACACAGGGAAAACTTCGGTCTTGACCGTCTCTCCAGGTCCCCATCCGCAGATTCATTTGTCTGAAAAATTGTTCAACGATTCGCGAACTTTCTTCATTCCGACCTCGTACCAATAAAACTCGAGAGCCAAGGCACGGAATAGCGACGCTTCCGCTCCTGCGGCCCGATTCAAATTTCCGCCGCGAGAATGATCAGATCATAAATATGTATCCCCGCCGGTAACCGCTGGAATTCATGGAACTTCTTTAATTGAGTTATTTTGGTTTTCCGGCGGGCAAACCGACGGAAAGGGACTCGACGCCCCGCGGAAAATCCTTGTGGGAAGCGTGCAGCTTACGAAATCTCCTTAGACACTGGGGAGCCGCGGTCCCAGCAAGCGGAACCCCCCGGGTAACCGTATGATTACGACTTTCCCCGCCCGTCCACCGCTGTTTTCTTCTAATGAAAATCGTCGGTAAACCGGCAAATGGCTATTCGGAGCGAGAACATAATAGCATTTACACGAGACGCGTAAAATAAAACTGTTGGTTTAAACGCGAGCTCCCTCCGCATTGCGGGGCCTCCGCTCGCAGATTATGCGTTAATTAAAATGTAAAGAACGATTAAATTGTTCGCTCCTCTTTCGCGCACGAGGCTAATAAACGTGCCACCAGCTTAGGGTGGTGAAATTCCTAGATAAAATCATCTCGTATAACTCAATCTTCAAACAGGAGGCGTTTCCCAAGAATATTATTCAACGAATCGACATTCCCAAGGACGAAAATTCCAAAATTTCTGACAAACCGTAAAAACCACCCCTCTTCGTAGGATCCCCAAACAAAAACATATAACATCGCCTTAGAGACCGCTTCAAAAGACTCTCCACTGAATACCCAAGCGAGACATCTGGAAATTGACCACCGAGGTTCTCCTTCTGGAGGTGGAAAAAGATGCGTGAAACAATGAACCGAGTATAGGGGACGCGCTGAAAATGCCGGCGCATTTTAATATCAGTAGGATGTTAGGGGATGGATGCGCGAGTAAGTGGCGACAGAGGGTAAGCTAGGGGCAGGTGGGAAGGTGGACCAGGGGGGGGGGGCGAAAAGGGGTGGCAAAGTCGGGCTAGTCAGCTGTCTAATGACTCGTTACCAGGAGAGCTCGTAACGAGGCCACCGATAAATGACAGCAGGTATTCCGTTCCCCACGTGGCCAAGCTTGAAGAGGGTTACCCCGAGGTGACTGCTCGCAGGGAGGACGCAGAGGTTGCTTATCTACGCTTCTCCATGTCACTGGCACTTACAGTGCTCGGTCGATGCCGCGCCGAGGGGCAGGATCAAAGCAGTAATTAACGTTTCAATCTCAAGCAATTCGAGGCGGGAATACGCTTTTAAGAAACGGATACGGTAATTGGACGAGGAGCGGAGCTTTCGCCCGCGGAGACCGCAAATTACGCGAGAGGGAGGGGAATGGATGGTTGGTGGAAAGCTGGACGGGCAACGGGAAGAAACATGTAAAAGGTGCTGTTACATACGCTGGATTATGTCGACACTTCTTTCTCGTACAAGTATAAAATAATGCGACGATAATGTTAAGTCGGTGTTCGCTACGTTCCATTATCACACTCACTGTCGCTCCGAGTATAATTTGTCCCCTCGCGCGGGGTTCCATAAATACGGCTTGATCCTGCCAGTAAGAAAGTTTACCCACGCATTAATGTATTTATATAGGCTGCCTTTAACCCTTCGATCGCTAGTTGCGCGTGATAATTCAGATGGGACTTAAATCGCTGTTATAATTAATCGCGGGCTTTGAGAACGGCCGCGGGGTTCGTAAGTTTATACTTGGAAACAGAGAGCATCATCGACGCCTGCGATACACAGCAGGTATTACTTTCCTTCTACCATGGCTACGTGGTTACCATTCAAAAGAGCATCCGTGCGTTCGAGGCACCGGGCCGTCCCTCGCATCGATTAACGAAATCTGCGAAAACCACCCCCCTCGATAACCGATCGAAATTCAAAAAGCCTGCCTCGGGATTCCGATACCGCCACCGACTCTAATCCCATTTGCCGGCTGCCTTCACCCCCCCGTTACGTCCAGGAGCGAATATCCCTCTTTCTTACCACCGAAACTCGCCCCACACCCCCGCCCCGTTGTCTGTTCCTCTTTCACTCTGCTCCACTCCCACCGCCATTATGTTCCCTTTGCTGGATGGTTACACGTCTCTATAGCAACCCGCCACCGAGGGCAGACAAGAGAACGCTGTTTACCTACACGCGCGCACCCAGCCCATCCGCGGCGGGGGTGGCAGGAGCATGCGTGCGTCCACGTGCTGGCCGTCGAGTGCGGTGTGACCCATTTTAAAAAAAAAAAAAAATTCGTCGCACGAAAGGAAGGCGGGGTCGGTCCTGTGTGTTTTTCGTAGCCGCCAGGGCCGCCAGCAGACGGAAGAGCGCCGAGAAGCTCGGTTAATTGGGTTGAGTACTCAGCGCGGGGGAGGAAGTAAGTGGATTACCCGCGAAGTGTCGCGCGAAGCGCTTTTTTCCCCTTCCTCTGTATTCTTAACTTCGTTCGGCTGGCCCACGCGAAACTGGACGCTAAGGACGGCTTCGGGAGCTGTGCTTCAGAAATACTGGATGCTACGCGCCTCCCCGCGACTCCTAATTGAATTCGGTGCGCGCGCGCGGGAAAAAAGAGGATTCGAAGGAAGAAAAGCGGAAGGAGCCGCGAAGCTCGGCTGACTGGGATTACCGCTGTTCCTTGACCGAAATGAATTCTTTCAACAGTTGCATCGTGACGGAGGGCAGCTCTCTTTTCTTCCCCTTAATTGTAGTCCCTTATTTAATTACTGGGAAATAAATTGTCTCCCTTTAGACATACATGTAATCCCCTGTCCTACGATTCGCAAGTTTTTCTTGGAAATAGAAACTGCCATATTCGCGGCAGGGAAATAGTTTGCTGGCGATGAAAGAAGAAACGGAATTTGCCAAAGTACACGGAATCAATGTCGGCGAGCGGGTTCTGAAACAGTTGGGGGTGTGAAACGGCGACAGGCGACGGGTGCTCGGCTATTTAAGGGAACACCACGGCGAAACTAATACGCTGCCAATTGCGAAATCGCCGTAGTATTGCCAGCGGCGAGTTGTGCAAAATGCCTTGCGCCCGTAACACCCGTAAATGACGTGGTGCGGATCGAGTCACGTTCAGGGGCAAGGCCCCCTTGATGAATTGTCCGCACGTGCCTGCCCACGTACCGCACCTAATTACATGCTGATCGCGACGAGTGCCTATATTGTCCTTTGAAATGCGAAATTGCCTATTGTCGGCGTTTTCGCGGTCGATACAACCGGCTGGTCTCTAATGGAAATTTACCTCCTGATACATTTTCAATGGGTTGCTCATTGTTGCCCGCTTCTGCGACCCGCTCAACGTTACATTTTAATTCGCCGTTGGCTACTAGAAAACGCACGCGCCAAGAATCGCGGAAATATATAGAAATATGCAGGGAGTACGAAGGACGAGTGGAACAAGAGAAATATATTCAAACGCAGTAGCAGACGTGTCCACTTTGTTGCAACGGAACTCGAGGTCTAAATTTCTGTTAATTTTTCATCCGACTTTTCGAATTCTCACAGTTTCTTCAACTACGCGATCTTAATGAATCACGCAACTGATAAGCTTCGGGCTAAGATTAAACTAACACATTTCAACCCCCTCTGTTAATCATATTCTCTGCCACCAATGAACGAAAACTTTTCGAAATACATATTACACGCTACTGGAAGATTGGAGGGCTGGAATCTATTCCCTGGTTCGAAGGAACGAGCCACGTCCGGTTGTGACGTGTCGACCGATCGGGCATTTATTTTTTTCCCCACCCTTAAAATTGTCCATCGTGGCGTGAGTCGTGGATTGATGTGTTTGCCAGAGCCGTTGATAGATGGAGGCGCCCGTGTTGTCGGCGCCCTTTCTACCCCCTTAACATAGACAAATGCTTGCCGCCCACCCCTGGCAAATATCTGCCGGATTTATTATGCGAAACCACCACCACCCACACCCCCCTCCGCCCGTCCTGGGCGCGCGGCGTCGAGCGGCTACGTTCCTGAAAGTTTCGAGGGCAAAAAAATTGGCGTTCTTTCGCGGGCAGTCGTGCATGCCGTTCGTAGAAGACACGGGGCGAAGAAACGCCACCCCCGCGGGTCCAGCGTCGAGAGACTTGGGACGAGACCGCCCTTTTTAATAAGTTTGATTTCAAGATCAACGTCTTATGCCGTATTAAGTAGAATGAAAACGGAACGCCGGCGAAAAGAAACTTCCCCGGCTGTCGGTTGATTTTTCAGCCCGCGATTCATTACGACCTTGCCTTTCAGCTTGACCACTCCCTCGTTAATTATATCCGCGAGCTCTAATTAAACGTCTCTCCACAGGGAGCATGGAATTGAATCATACTAACGTTGCTGGAGCGGTGTTATTCCTCCAGTGCAAAGGGAACGTGCCCTTTGCTTTTGAGGATACAGGAAAGGATGTAGGTCGTAATGTAACTATTTCAATTGAAATGACCGCCTCTGGGAAAGTTGCGACAGCTTTGCGATCATCTTGAACGATCCCTCCTGCTCCTTCCAGGATCACGAACCGGCAATGGAACGATTGCTTAAAAAATCGGTACCTACCTTCTGGAATAGTTGCGAAAATCCATCGGGCACGGGCGGGGGGAAGAGAGGAGTAGGTGCGCATGTATCACCCATCGCCGGTGGTACGCGGTTCATTATTATTACTCGCGGTCCACGTGACACGCCCCGGCAAACGTACGGGTGGCGGATGACGTTGGTCACCGACACCCTCCCCCGAAAATTATTGTGGATATAAAAGCGCCGTGAAATAACGCTGCCGAACGAACGAACGAACAGCCACGTTCACCTAAGTGCAAACGTACGTGCGAGCGAACAAAACGCGCCGGCCGATCTCGTCGCATATTTGTGGCTCCGCTATCCGGTCGTAAATAAAGTCCCTCTAAAAACAAAAGCACAACGAAATAACGAACAAATGTACCCATCACTTCTGCTACATAAAACCCCGCGACCCTGTGCGCCAAACCCACCCCCGTCGCTCCCCCCCCCCCCACCCCCACCCCCTTCCCCATCGCCGACGCCGATGACGGTGATAGTGGTCGTGCGCGATGCCACCGACACACATTGTCGATTATAGCTTGGCAAAGAGGAGGATTCGCGAGCTGGTGCTTCGTCGATCCTGGCCAACGATCGATCTTGGTCGCGTGCGATCGACAAACTCTACTGCCCTTTCGCGATATCGTTGCGAGAAGGATGGCTCTAGATGTAGTCAAAATGGAACAGGTATTTCTGTGCTCGGGTATCTCCGAGATCCCGGTGATCGTCCTAGGGGGTAGGTTGCGCTAAAAAAGTCAATGGATATGTATATCCATCGAAGGGTGGATAAATACATGAAGTACTGGATTTGGAAGCTTGACAGTTCGACACCAGACAGTGGGAAACTCAAAAGTGGTTCCAAGTGGCGGAGAGAACAATATAGGCAGTGCTAGATTTTCCCTTAGGCTAACAAGGCTGCAGCCTAGGGCCCCGTTTAGCTGGGGGGCCCCTCATTCTAAATATTTTCTTCGAGAAATTAGCATTTTTTTATATTATCTTTATTAACTTCTATCTTTAATATTTATTTATATTAATGTTACGCTTAGTTTTGATATTCAATGTTAATTTTGACATTAAATTCTTATTCAGATTATACGATCATCATGATTAAAAAATCTAATCAGCGCCATTTCATTTTATACATTTAACCGAGGGCCCGCCAAATATTCAGCCTAGGGCCTCTGAAAGGTAAAATCCGGCTCTGACTATAGGAAGGCAGATTACACTTAACTCGAAGATAAAAAGGAACTACCGAAGCCCTAGCAGCGCAACCTCACGCACCTGTAGTTTCAAGCCCATCCTCGATCAGATCAGGCCGGGGATACTCGTATCCGGCCAATATAACGGGGATTCCTACGGTTCGACGCAGGAAAAGATAAATTGCGGTATTCTTGGATACCGCGGACGCAATATCGGTGTATATTTACGAGCCTGTGGGAAGAGCCGAGCGAGAGAGGCTGGATGGGGCTCGCGGGGGTTGTAGCGGGTACGAGGATCGCAGGGCGGGTAGGCGGGGGCGGATGTTTCTGGCGTTTCTTGCGAGACGGAGACCCCCGGGCTGCGCCGCTCAAAAAACATTCAAATTAATTCCAGCCCGGTTGCTCCAATGATGGCGGCCAATGTTGTGCAACATAAGATGAGACCTCCTGCTCCCTGCACCCCGCCGCCGGTGCCCTCCTTCAGGAACACACGCTCACATAGCGCGCGTGCACACGACTCTATCAGCCCGTAAGACACGTACACGTACACGTAGGTGCGCTTGCGGCACGCTTATGCGGCAACGTTTTTATGTAGATACATACATCCGTCAATCGCGTTCATGTACCTGTCGCGGTCTACATATCCGTTCAGGGGGGGGTGGGGGTGGAGGGTACATGCCGAAGACCAGCCCCCTAACCCCTTTTCACGGCGGCATATCGGTCGGCTCCCTGTCCGCCGTTTTCCTCCTTTTTCCCGGTATCCGTCGAGCCATCCACCCCCGTGCGCGAAGAGGAAGCTCGAGCGTGTTGGTAACAACGCTCGGAAAGAGGCAAGGAGCTACGGAAAAAGGAACATTTCGCGGATATTCCGTGACTCGGTCTTCTGCGCTCTCCCTCTCCTTTCCTCCGGAGCTTCCCTCCTCTTCTTTAAACGTCCCCCCCCCGCCCCCCCCCCCCCCCGCGCCATCGCCCCATCTTTTTGCCTGGCCCACTCAACCCACCGCTCACCCTACTTTGCATGTCTTTGCGGGCAAGGGGAGAGGTGGGGGGGCCGGCCGTGGGATGAGCTTTCTTACAGGATACAGCGGGAAGAAGCCGGAGGGTGGACGAAGAAAGGACGCGAAAGGGAAGGAAGCGGCGAAAAGGGGACAGAGCCGAAGATGGCAGAAGAGGGCGGTGGGGGTGGACGGAAAGAGAGAGAAATGATAATCCATTCGACGGTCATAACGCAGCCCGGCACCGTAAAGCTCACCAGACAAGAAATACGGCCAACCGACCACCCTCTCCCCGTTTCGTCCTCTGCATCGTCTCTCTATCTGTTTTCATCTTTCTCCGTCCCCAGCCTCCCCCGCCGCACCAACCTCGAAAGCTCGCTGCGAACTTACCCCTGGTTATATGCAAACCGCCACCGTTCCCCCGGGCCAGTCATAAACTTACTGAATTATATTACGCGGACCCGCTGTCCCTCTGTCCACCCCCAACCCCCTGCCTTTTTGCTCCCGTTTCAGCCGTCGTCGGGGCCGCTTTCGTGCGGAATTTTTCGAAATTACGAAACAAGGACACCCGAATTTCGGGCTGCGAATGGGCTACGAGCGTTTGAGGTAACAAATTAGAAATCGTGGATAAATGCGAGGATGGGTATAAAGAACATAGGAGCACTGAATGTCTGCTTGCGAAACCCAAGCACTCGCTAGTTTTTACGGAAGATCGATAACTCGATGCGTCTTTATATGTTCTCAGGAGATGGTCAGAATCCTCTCGCGATTTTCTCCCCGTCGCGTCCAAGAGACTTTCGGAGACTTATTCCAGCGAACGCTGTGCACACTCGAACCACAGATCGGTGAGTTTTCGATATAATTATCAACGGCTACCAGTCGCAGACACGTTTCGGTCATTGCTAAATGGAAATCGCAGCGAAAGCAGGATCGATGAGTTTGCAGCATGTCCCACGGCGAACCGGCGAACAAGCAGGCAAGCGAGCGGCGTGCGTAACGCCGTTTAACCGTTTAGGGGTTCGGGCCACGTTAACGGGGTGAGAATCGGCCGTCACTCGGCTCGACACGCGCCTCGTTGCCCTCCGATCACCTTTTTTTCTCTCCTCCTCGTCGCATTTTAATAACCTCGCCTGGCACCCTCTACCCTCCCGGGCTTCACCGAGGCTTATCACCGCCGCTGCGTGTCGAAAAGTCACACGAGCCCGGTTGATTTCAGAGTCTCATGCAACTCGGCCCAGTGACCGCCCTCCTCGGTGAAAGGGGGCAATTTTTCGCCGACGAAACAACCGATTTTCTCGTCAGAAAGGGAAAATGGAATTCTAAGTGACTGTCCCCTTTACCAATTTATAGAGCTTGCATCCTTAATTCATCAACATTTTTATACGATTATATGAAACGCAACGATACTGCTGCAACAGTCGCAAATGCAACGCATCGATGGTAATTAGGATAATAGGAATAGTTGAGGGTCGAGAATAATGACAATCGGATTGATGCCATCTTCGACGAATCTGTGAATTCATCAGCCAAGCGTGTTACGAGATAGATAGCGAGAGCAGGGGGCGCAGAAAATCTCAGGGAATTGAGTCGTCAGCAGGCGTTGCTGCAACGCGTATCAAATCGCGCATTATAATTGGGACGTCGGCGTATACGTACGTCCAGCACGTGCCGGGATCGGGCCGTCGACCGATCATAGTAAGACCTGCTCGTATATTATTCCTACGGAATCATAACTCTAATTCCCGGTATCGAATCGAATTACACGGCGATTGTTATGGGAGACGGCTCGATGAACGAGGCACAGGATGTGGAAAGGGGGCTGCGTTCGAGCAGAGACACCCGTCATTAGAGCGGGCTTGATGCCTGACACTTGTTCTATGAACAGCAACATTTGAACAGAAGAAACGGAATAGTACAAGAAGATATTTGGGTACTTTTCATAGATACAGTGTTTTTGATTCGCGCGGAACAGATTTACTTTAAAAGAATCAAGCAGCGCCACGCTCAGAATCCAGTACACGAAAAATTATAATATCAATAGAAAATACGACTTTCCACCTGTAATCTCCAGTGGAACTTGTTGCATATGCCGGGCAAATTCATAAATGTCAAAGAATCCTGCCAGATTGCTCCAATAAGCCTGCCCAACAGCAAAAGGAAACTACTAGAACGCTCCTATAACAGGCTACGTACATTTGCATCCCCTTAGGTACACATCATAAGCAAATATAAACTCCATAGCCCGCCCCTGGAAAGAGTTCGCTGCCATTCACCCCTACACTCAACTGAATCTATTAGCTCGAAACACGCGTCTGCAACTACAGTATATTTTACCATTCGTGAGCAGGGAATGCTACCGACGTCAACATATTACGCCAGAGACAATTATCCCCCTATAAAACGTACGCCCTGAATCACGGTATCACGATCATGTCCGTAGCCGTTCGAGGCGCGGGCACTCCTTCCGTGCCCCTGATGTAACCCACTGACCGGGGGCCTCGCTCGAAGTGCCGTCGATCATAATACAAGGACAGCGAAATCAGAATTTACACTCGTCTAAATCGCGTATCAATCACCCGGAGCGTCCAGCCGCGCTCACCCTTCGGCCCGATCGACCTGAACGGGTGCACGCGACCCGCGCCACCCTCCCCCGCCACGATAATGCATTTCGCGCCGGCAACCGTCGATCCTGCCGGCGATCATCCGTTCCCGTTCTCTTCTGCGTGCGCGCATAAGCTCGTTCTTTTTATGGGTTGCCCTCCTGCAGCGGCACGAGCAGTCACGTGCCTCGGGCGCCCCCCTCGAGCAGCCTCCCTCGACCCTCAACCCGCCCCTCTGTCACCAAGCCGCCCACTTTAGACGCCCCTGGAAGAGGGAAAAAGATAGAACGGGGAGAGGAACAGAGAGAATATGCCCCGGGTACAACCTACCCTCGTCACCTCTGCAACGAGCTAGCCCGCTTTCATTTCCTCCCCGTTTTCGAGGCTCTCTCGCTCCCTCTCTGTCTCTCTCCCCCCCCCTCTCTCTCTCTCTCTTTCTTTCTCTCTCTGGCTCGACACCACTTTCCATCCCTCGCCCGCTTTAATAAAAAGCTACTTACTTTTTGGACGCCGTCAACAAGGACGCCGACGCCTCTCGGTGCCGCCCGTAGGCGCCCCAGGGACGGAATTATTGCCGGCTGATAAGGGACGATTAACGCCACTTCGGTCGAGACCAGCTTTTACGAGGCGGGGTGTCGTTTCATGGAACGCGAGCACCGACCGATTGGGATCATCCCGGAGATCGGAATCCCGTGTTTCGCAGCCGGGGTTGGGACCCTTTTACTTTGGTCTTCAATGCCGATGAGGGCAGTGGCAGCTTTGGCGATACAGAAGAAGTTGGACGCGCATGAGTGCAGTGACGGCGATGTGCTTGGTTTCGGTAGACAGTGGTTGGCCGGCATAGAACTGTTTGTACTACTCCATTTGCAGTTCTGTCAGATAGAATTGCTTTCCGGGAAGATGGCGATTCCGAATTAGTAGTAGGGTATCCTTGGTACTCGGTATGCATCTGCATTCGAAATCGGTGACAGTTCGAAGTAGCTTCAAGCTATGTCTGATTAATGACGGTTTCTACTACTTCGACTGCAGCGATCTCCGTCAGCTGAAGTCTCTCCTCGAAAGGATCGAAGTTTTAAGCAACTTACAAAGTTCACGCTTAAAATATTCTGCCTACACCCCTAAAACATACTTCCAACCCCTCCACAACACAGTCCGCCAATTTGCAGAGCAACAACCCCGCCCGCACCCCAATTATCCCGAAAATACCGAAACTCCCAAAGCGCCCGAATGTTTCACGAAAAATCCCGTCCCTCCGCCCTTCTTAGGCAACGAAATGAATAAAAAAGAAAAAAAAAAAGACAAAGAGGAGAGACGAGTCGCGACCGTCGCTTCGCGCTCGTTTGCCACCGGCATCGCGATAATTTCCTCGTTTCCCGGTCGCGCAAACAACGCTTGCCTGCAGAACGGCAAGCGAGGAGGGAAACAGAGATGGCCGCGCGAGAATATGTACAACCGGTGAGCGGCGTTGAACTTTAATATTACAAAAAGCTGTAATCCGACGGTCGAGCCAGCCGGAGCGTTAAGCCTGGCCACCCAATTTATAAAAATAACGATGAAATTACTGTTGCGTGAAGTGTAGCGTCACGCGGGACACCGATGCAACGGTGCACCGTGCGAAAGGATGACGAGCGTCCAGCGGGAACGACGGGATTGGGTGGGGGGGGGGGGGGGAGGCACCCCCCTTCCTCTCCTCTGGTCACACGGCGACGGGAGCTGGTCCATGGGGGCGCAGGGGGTTTGCTCCATGGACCGTTGATAGGTGTACACACGGGGGAGGGAGCGTGACGCGCTTTCCGTCCGTCACCGGTGTCTGCGCGTTGATGTTTTAGCCTCTACTCGCGTTTTACGTTCGAAAAAATATGCCCACTGGCACGTGAGCCAATCGGTGGTAATAACGAAATCTCTGATCCGATTAATTAAAACGACGAACGGGCGCGGCTCGAGGAAACGAGCCCCCTTGCTGGTTCCTCCGAACACGCGCTTCGCGCTCGAGTCGCGCAAGTCTCTCGACTATAGGCAGTGTAACAGGCTCGCCTCGATGCCCAGGCATCGTCAGCTCGACGATATTTTAACGCTGCGCCGCGGCCATTGCGGGGTGTTCTTCTCCCGAAGATTCGTCGTAATATGCGACGAAGAATGCATTTTGTCCAACCGAAGGAAAGTGGAAGAAAGGTATCTCTTCGCCCAGGGATGAGAGTCAACGATCGTAGGTACCTAAGCTGGGTGGTTCGAAGGGGTGTGTGGGATGAATTTCTAGAAAAACACTATCGATGTAAGAAGGAGGAACGATTATAGAATTCGTTTTCAGTTTTGCCCAAAGTACTTTCACGGAGAAGGACATCAGAGTCTATCTGAATTTTCTACGAATTTCGGGACGAGCATCAGAGATTTCGCTCTCGTTGTTATTAAATCACGGTGACTCGCCAGAAAGACGTCGGTTCACGTCGTCCTGGAAAGAACAGAAGGGACTGTCCCTTGGAGTTCCGCGTGGCCCTCCGCCTCCCTCCGACTATCCCCCGTTAACCCCCTGGAATCCTCATTGGGCCGATGCTAACAATGTTTGTAGATATATTGTATCTCACGCATCACTTGGCCCGCAAATTGTTTTATAAACAGATTATAGCGACAGCGGGGTCGCTACCAGCGTAACGCTGGTAATATACTTCGAGCCACCCCCTCGCGACCCCTCCACTCTACAGGCACCGTTCCATTGTCGGCGATGGCGAGCATGGAGTGGATGATCGTCGAATCGTGGCTCAATCTTTCGTGCAATAAAACGTGAAAATACTCGGTTCAGCCTGGAGCCTGATTTTCGAAGGCAGCACGATTGCTGACTTGGAGAACTCGCTAGTCTCAAATACATTTCAATTAATTCTCTACGTATCCAGTTGATTCAGCTTTCAAATGTATCGGAAATGATTCCAGAAGGAATCACATCGCGCTTCAAGGGAGACGTGATTAGTCACGTTCTCTTAGCTGATTCTATAATTTTGATTCTTCGAATAAGAAGGGAGTGGTGTGCAACGAAAAAGAACGCTTCCCTGCGAAGGTATTTTCATAGCGATTGCAGGTGCTTGACCGATTCGAAAACAGACCGGGTCCCATAAAAGGAGAGGGCGCGGCGAATGCGGCAGACGCGGCTAAGAGTGCATCGAATTCCTGCATCCGGGAATGGGAAAAATCCGGTGAATCAGTGTCCGTGGCTCATTGGTTCGGTAATAGCGGTAACCCGCCGTCCAGGGCGGAATAGCGTGCTTATTGTGGTAAACCTGGGACTTAATGGTCTGTGACTTCGAGCACGCTGAGCCAACGTGAGTCTACATCGGCGCGGCCCACCAGCAGCAGAACCGAAAACTTAGTTATTCCAGGCAAGGCGGAAGAGCGAACGTTCCCCGTTGCTTCGACGCGCCTGCTAGGCGTCTCCGGTCGCGTGGCTTTACGATTTCGTATAATTCCTCCCCTCTAAAATTCAAGCAAGGCCACCCTTTTGCGATGGTTTCCTTCGACGTTCCACGTCCGTCCTCTCTAACAGCTATTTCTCATGTCCCTCGATCACGTGACGTAAGGTGACGCGTCTCTATTTGCAATTCGCGGTGTACTTAACTGATAATGAGGGGACGGATGCATTAGAAAAGGTTCGCGACTACTGGCGTCCTCTCTCTCTCTCTCTCTCTCTCTCTCTCTCTCTGTCTCTCTCTCTCTCTCTCCACGTTTGCCTCGTGTTTCTTTTATTCCCGTGGAAGTATAATAAAGTTTCAAAGTGTTGTCAGCTCGGGGAGCCAAGCGAGCCGTGACCATCGCGGAAAGTTGGCGCGTGATGATCGCGCGCCGGTCGAAGGGGTCTTTTAAATCGGTCGCAGAAGGGTGAGCAGCGTGAGTCTTGCGGCGGATATTTTCGAGCCTCGCGATCGGCACTTTGCACGTACCAACCCCTCTCTAGATAATATCGAGTAATCTTCACCCGGTAATCGCCTTGACGAGTTATTTCTGTAACGGTTTGCCGCGCCAGAGGGTGAAAACCCACCGGTAAGAGGCGAGCGCGAGAGGAGGGTATGCACAAAAAGAGAGAAGCTCGCGGCACCGTGCAAGTGTGTGCGACCCGTGAGATGGCTCGCACGATTACCTGCCCAATCTCGAATATAATTTTCTTGTTAGCTGTAAAATCCAATCAACGTCGACGATGCCTAGCCGCGCGTCAGCCGGGTCGACCAACCCCCGTTCTCCGTGTTTCTTCTCACCCCGCCTTCCGTCACCTTTCCCTGCGTCTTTCGCTGTCCCGGTTCGCTTCGCTTGGGACGGGAGCGCGAGGAATATCGATGGGAACGCGACGGTAGGCGAGACCAGAAGAATCAGAAGGGAGATGAATCCGATGGGACGGAGGCTGGAAGGGAGGGGACGGAATCGAGTTACCGAAATCCGCTGTTACCTCTCTACTTATTTCGTGGGCTAGCACGGTAATGGGATTCCCGTGACCGTTCCTAACGTGGTTCCGTGGCCGCGCCAGCGCTACCCTCGAGGATAGAGAAGGGTAGCCACGAACTGGCCTGCCCTTTGTTTTCCACGCGGCCCTTTCAATTATTCCCAAATAAAAGAGCTCGCAGTGGGGGGGGACTGTACCCTCTCCCTCGTTCTATCAGACCCTCCTTCTGCCCCCGTTCCGTTACTTTCGTAACGCGAACTTTCGCCCCTTCGCCTCTTGGCTTCTGGAAGATTAAAACGCTGTTCTTGGGTGGGAAGTTCCATGTTCCAGGGGCGGAGCTTCATAGACCCCGTCAGGTTTATCCTGGGTCCCGTATTTGGAGCGAAAGGCAAAGGAAGGGGGAGATCGTTTCACTGTAAATTGTCTTAGGTTACAAGCTCGATACGGCGAAGCGGAGGTTTAAGGGTATTTTTACTTGTTTCTCAACGTTGAATCTTTGCCGCGAATAAAAGGACGGACCTGCTTGGAACGAATCTCTAAATCCGTAACGAAATTCTTAACTAGACATTGATCTAAATTAATCGGGGTAGATGAGTTGCAATTCAGATGTAGAATATCTGATGTCGAAATAACAGAGACTTACGACAGAGGTTGGACGGAGGGGCAATTAGTTTGTCGCGATTACGATAACTGTACTTTCACGATCAACAAAGTAATATCGGGCCAAAGATCCACGAACACTGGGATCTCGAAGCCGAGTAGTGAAGTGCGCGACTAATTGATTTCGAGACGAGAGGTGGCATCCTTCTGACCGAATTTGCGTCATTAAAAATAATTACCCCTTGTTGACGGGGAACGAGGACACAACAATCACGGGCACGATAGCTCCGACGGTTTCTTTTCTTTTCTCGGCAATTATTATATTCTTCCTTCCCGTTCCAGCTGGTACCGTCTCGACTTATCGGCCTACCGCGGAACAGAATAATAGGCGCATCCTGCAGCAGGAGATTGAAAGGAAAAGGAGTACCTTCTACCTTGGCCAGGCTCGATGGTAAGGGGGCGAGTGCCCTCTTCTCCTATGCGCCTCGCTGACTACAGACCACGGAGTTGAATCAATTAAAGTTTAATCCGGAACCAGGATCGAGAGAACCAGCCCCTTCGTCCACCTTTCCTGCTGCTCACCCCTTCCCCATCTTTCAGCCCTACCCCCTTTTTTCTTCCGTTCTATCTCTTCACCCTTTGTTTCACCGCCCCTCCTCCCCCCCCTCCTCCTCTCTTCACTTGGTCACCTCCGTGCCGGTCCTTTTTCACTATCGTCTTTGTATTATTCTGTTCCTCCTCTGCCCCTACTCCCAGCATATTCTTTCTCCATCGGATCACGATTTCTTCGCCACTTTCGATTCTCCCTATCGCCCTTTATACCCTCCCTTCTAATCTTTTAATCCTCCATTCTAACTGGATACTAGTTCCTTCTGTTTCGCGACCGTTGCACTATCGTTCGTTCTCTTTAGAAATTGGTGCGTTTAATGTATTCTCGCAGGAGGAACACCAGTGACACGGGGAGAAATAGAAATCGAAGAAGACGGCGAGGAAGAGGGTACACCAAGGGGTCCGCAGCGGGGAGAGTATCTGCTATAAAATGACGAGGGGGGGGGGGGGGCAAGGGAGTGTGGAGAAAATTGGGGATCCCCAAACTGTATCGCTTACGCGAGGGGCTCCCCTCACAATGGGGGCTCGCAACGAGCGGAAAGAATAGTTATCCGTAATATGGGGTGACGCGTGCTGATGAGTCGGGCCGGAAGTTTCGATCACTTCTGTCCCCTTCTACACCCTCTTGGTCCTATCTTCGTTAAAAATGGCCTGCGAATCTTCCTCTGTGATCTTTCGACTGTGTGACAAGCGGGATCAACGAGCCCCTTGCCCAGGCATTGTTCTTTATGAAATTCCACGTTCTTTACTCCGTTAAGGGGAGTTAAACAATTTTGTAACACACAGCTCATCGAAAAGTGTAACTTTTAACGAATCACTGTGATCACAAGGCTGTGTGTATTTAATTAGAAACATAGTTTTTGATAGTACATTGAAGGATCAATGATATTCTTAAATTATATTTGCCCTTGAACACACGATCAAGGGTTTTCCCGAGGTAGAAGGAAGCTGCCCTCCATCTGCAGTATTATTGACATGTTCGATCGCAGCAGTCTGGAAAATCGCCAAACCAGTGTTCCGGCGAAACGAATCTTGGACTTATCGGAACGTCGAAGAATTCAGCGGTGAACCTGACTCCTACAAAAGACCGATCATACATGCCACCGCAGATCCTTTATTCTCCCCATGATTCCGTGCTCCTCGCGCTCCGACAGCTTCTTGACATATCTGCGCAGCATTTTCAACATGTTTTAACACGTTCCCTCAATTATCTGACAGTTAATTCTCAGTCACTCCTCGAAGCTACCAAATCAAGTAGGTATACGAAATCTACCGTGCTTCCTTACGTATTTTTAATTCCTCTTGCTAGCTGAAAGTTTCTCAACCATGGCTGCCACCACGAGGACCCAAGGAAATTAAACTACAGAACAAACAACCCAGCCACTGCACTTCGCAGTCTCTCGTCCCTCTTCCCGTTGCATTCTAATACCAAACGCGTCTCTGCTACGAGATCCCAGAAACCAGCAACGAGGTAAGTTTACTGAAAAATAATACCGCCAGTTTGCCGGCCGCGCGTATTCCATAAACGCCGTGTAAACAAATCCCAATAAAATGTTGACACGGGAAAAGCTTGGACCAAAGAAGCACGCGCATTTCCTACTCCCCCGTCGTCACGTTCCTTTCAGCAAGACCTTTTCGTTACGGGTATTGCAAGGCACAGGAAGGCTCCACATCGGACGTTGCGCGCAGCCGGGAGTTATTACAATAGTTCGGTTTTTTAGAACGGGGACTCGAAGCTGAGCGAGATAAACTCGGAAGAAACACAGCGCACTCCGTGAAATCGAAAAGTGCATCCACTCGGTGACCTTTTTTGCTGGCGAAACAATGGCGGCCGACTCGCGGGGAGGATGCACCCACGGCTCGTTTACCTGCGAATGCGCTGCACCCAGCCGCTGACCTGAACCGCTGGCAATCTCTCATTTTTGCCGGGACAAAAGAGCGCTAAATCTTATTGTTCTTGCGCCTGTAATTACGGCGGCTAAATTAGTTGGCGATTGTTCTTCCGCCGTTGGCGGGGAACCGCCGCAGCGGGGATAATAAATAAGATTCTCCGCGACTTCCTGACCGCGTTACCCCGCAATCCTGTTTACGCTCGACGGGCCGAACCCCTCCGCAGACGGCTGGATTAACAGGGAAAAAAATTGCAGGCCACTGGCACCACTGCTAATTGCAATTGCAACAAACCACTTAGCCACGCTCCGAGTGCAACAGTATCTTCCATCGTTGCCTGGATGCTGGGCTGGGTAACGTTAAAAGCGATGCAATTCAATCCTCCACATTACTGCTCCTCTTCCGGCGAATTGTTTAAATCCAATTAATTTTCATCGTTGGTTGGTTACAACTGACGTGACTCGGCTTGCGTAACGCAATGCTCGTTGAACGCTACGAGTCCAGGATTCTTTATTAATTTGAAGAAGAGAAGAGAACCATAAGACCTTCCGGGATAAATTTCAATTTCACAAATCCCCGCGAGTTAGCCGCGCGAGTCGCTATAAGACGGCCGTGATTAATATCACCGACCCCCGAAATAGCAGGGCGCAACATTCCGTCGTAATGCCTCGGCTCTGGGACCGCAGTATTTCACTTCTTCCCAGGAAACGTCGTCGTCGTTCGGTATCTCGTTTCGCGGAGCGGCCGTGGAAAACTTGCAATTGCAAAAACTTGTCTGGGTGCTCGAGACAAAAGGACGAACTTCCCTGCTCCTGGTAAGAGTTGCCGGCGACTTCTACGCCTCCCTCCTCCCCGTTCACTACCGACTTTTTCAATTTCACCCCCGCTCCCCTGCCCCACCGTCGCCGGGAACTTTTCGTTGACAACGCAGTGTATCTCCAGCCCGCCCCCCGCAAAAACGCATTTCCGCGAGACTCGAGGCGAACTTGGAGCACACCGTTCATGTGTTAACCATCACTTATCTCTCTCCAACGAATATTAGCCCGTCTCTATTACGGAAGGGGTAGGTATACACTGGATTCTCGATAGGAATGTTGTGGGTTGAGTTTGTAGCATTCGAGCTTCCCTAGTTTGTCGAGCTTTTAATTATTGAAGCATGTTAGACGTGACAGTGTTTCGAAAATACGTGCGTTTCGCCTCCAATGGTTACGTTTCATTCGTTGCAGGTGTGTGTATTTCAATGGATCGCGCGGCAACGCAACGCTTGACTTCGCCCATCGGCCTGTTCCGATGCGTTCTGTTCGAATTTAATTTCGTGTTGCCGCCTCACGCGCCACAAAGGGTATTAAATTCCATTGCTACGCGTTAAGTGGAACACGACGAACGACCGCTGCCTTTCATTTTCCGCGCGCCACGACACCATTTCCGCAACGGAATTCTTTATTTCTCGGGGGTGGACATCGCGGGCGATAGAATATCCTTTCGATCGGTTGCAATTTAGTCGAGGGGCTGCGAAATGAACGCGAAACATACTGCTGCGGGAGCGACGCTGTGTTTCTGAATTTTTCGACGATTTCTTCCGATGCAGGTACTGCTACGTTCGTTCCGGATACGAAGCACGGTCGCGCGTAATCGAAAAAGAAACTAATCTCGTGAAACGCTCTGGTTAGAATAATTAGAATCCTCCTTCACGCTGAAACCTCTGATAAAAATCAAGCCCCTCGTCGATCTTGAATGAGAGCATACAAACACCAAGATGCACTCCAATCCGCGTGACCAATAAAGCAATCCCGGCCAATTGTCAACTGAACAGAGCAGTGTTTCCACGCCTCAGCGGAAACTGCGTCCCCGGTGCAAATCCACGAGACTCCGTGAGGAAAATCCGCAGGGTGGCCTCCTCCCTGCCCAGCGGCGGGAAAGCCGCAGGAAACAGACCCCCGTCGGCGTCGAAGACCATCGGCCGTTTATCAAATATCCGCCGTTAATCCAGTTACGAGCAATCCAGGAGGACGGACGGTCGGAGATTGTAAAGAGAGGCGAATGGAGGCGAAAGGGAGGTCGCCCCGTATAGGGGATGGTGTCGGTGTGGATAGCGAGCCGCTGATTGCAGCCGGGTAATGACGGGGCCCAGGGGTGAGCAGCAGCCTGGAAGTAAGTAAAAATTTAAAATTTAGTTACTGCTCGCGTGCGCCCGACGGTTTGCGAGCGCCGCGAATGTGGGACAGGATGAGTCAGCGCGCGTAACTAGCAACTACAGACGGCAACGAAAGGGAAACGGTGTCGTGGATCACGGTGTTACCAGACAGCGTTTCTCAAACTTCGCGGCATTGACCCTGCTGCTCCACGAAGAAACACCTCAGCTCAGAGGAGCGGCCTCGAATTGTTGCGTCGGGGTGCGTTTTGGTGAGAGGATAATTCTATGAACCTTCGCTCTTCCCTCTCCTTTATTTTGCACGGAACGAGTTGCGACTGGGTGGCGCAAAGCGTGGAGGAGTATTCGCCGTTTGGAAATTAAGAGGAGCTCCCAGTAAATATGGACCCACACCTTCGTTTCATTCAGAGGATGCATCAGCTTAGCGACAGGTGTTGGAGGCCGCCCCCCTTGGACGAAATCGTTGATTCGCAAGTGAAGCGAATCGTTGATTCTGAAGCTACTTTCTGCGGTGACTCGAAGGACGACCGACCTTGAATCAAACTGGCTTGGAGGCGATCAAGTTCGTAAAGGACGGTCAAGCTGGAATTTGAGAAACTCTGGCGTGGGCCAAGATGATTGGAGGGGCAGCGTCGTCGCGAGGGGTGTAAGGTTTAATAAGGGCTGGCGAATTTCACACTGACTTGGCTCGCCACGTAGGGAAGGGGCGCGGAAGGGGTGAGGATGTTGCTCGGGCTGGCAAAGGAAGGGAGATGAATCGATGGGGGGAGGGGGGGGGGGGAGGCGAACGAAATGGGAAGGGAGGCGTGCGGCTGATCGGCCAGAATAAAGTCTCGCGTCCTGAGCACGGAGCCGAGAGCTCCTCCACGCACGCACACGCTCGCGTGGACGGCCAAGCGATCAACAGCCAGATTATTAGAGTATTAGAACTTGTCTCATAACTCACGGGCCTAATGGCCTTTGACCCGGCCGGGACGGCGATACCCCGAGCTGCCTTCCGCACTGCCTTTGACGCGGCCGAGGATATATGTGCGTTTTCGATGCTCGCGGGGGTGGATCGTACAATCTTTTTCCTCCCTTTTCCTTCTACTAGCTCGAGGCTCGTTCGGTGCTGGACGTTTCACGTTCGAGATATAGTGTCCATCGCGTATGTCGAGTCTGTCTCTGACGATTTTCTGGTGGTCTTCTCAAGATCTCGGATTACGATACGAAAGAAACCCATCGTCGCTAGCCGCGTCCGGGTGAAATCCATTCGCGCCGCGTCGCTCTCTATCTCGCCAGGTTCTCGATCCTGGAAAGGAGATAAAACACAGAAATCGGGATCTCCGCGGCGAGGAGCCCCCGTCGAGGGAGCGAACAGCTGCGGCGACGCGAGCGCGAGCAGAGAGAAGCCGCGTCGGACGCGCTCGCAACAGGATTGTTTTAATGCCATTTAAACTAATCGAATTAGAGAATGAATCGATGTGACGATACGGAACGATAAAGCAAGGGGGTGGGTCGAGGGGGGTGGCAGAAGAGAGAGGCAGCGGGGGTGGAGGAGGCGGATGGTTGGACAGGGGGTGGCTGGATGGATACGCGAAAGGGGGCGCATGGATGTGCAACAACAACCCCCGTCCTGCAAACTCCGCAGCTGCCAGGCACAGCGCCCGCTCGACCGGAAGTAACGCGACTACTGCCTACTATGCCTCTTCTTTTCTCCAACGGGACGCTCCTCTCTATCTCCGTTTCTCGCCCCCCTGCCCCTCTCTGTCTCAGTTTCTCTCTTTGTTCTCCTCCTCTCCCTTCATCCATCATACGTTCGGCCCTCCTTCTCCAACCGCTGTTACTATACGCGATCGCCTCTTCCACTGCCGGCTCTATCCTTCGTTCTATGCAAACCCCAAACCACCCTCGGCGCTGCGATTCGCACATCCCACCCTGTCATTTACATGCGTACCCGCGGTACGAGCGCGTAACCATCCGCCTAGGTACGCGTTGCCTCGTTCGCGGGATGAACGCCGCTCGTTTTCCCAGGGCGAGTTCCGCTACCCTGTTGCAGCCCGTCCGATCGCAGAAGGAAAGGCTCGCCGGGGCAGCGATCGATCGATGGATCCGACGGCTTAGCGCGGAGAAAGATGCGTAGTTGGGAGATGATGCGATGACTCGACTTATTAGGGAGAATGCATGTCGAATGTCGAGTTTTCCTTAAGTAGAAAGCGAATCGACGATAGATCGCAGTGTATAGAAACGACAGGGGTTGAAGATGGTAACGATGTAAGCGTCTGGAGTTAAAGTTAAAATAAAAATCGATACAGCTCTTTCGCCTTCAGTGGGACAAGAGATTTAGATGCTCGATTTATTGTCTTTCAATCAAATTCAAGCACGGACAATAATATAATTTCCGCAAGATACTTTTCCCAGCGAGGAAAAGGATTCTTCATAAGTCAATCGTAGCATTTTATCAAGGGTCTGGTAATATCGCTAAATTGTGTGAAAGGGTCACGTTACAGCCATGGAATACCAACGATCGGGAAAATGAAAAAATTGCGAGGATTCCAGGCCGATTGCGCCCGTTCGTTCATTTCGCAGGCAGAATCGAATGCTGCTAACGCGTCGTTGTCATTTGCAGGGCTATGCGTGGCACGCGATTTTACGCAACCGTCCGGAATGGCGTGATTCTGATTTGACACGCGTGGCAGTGTCAGATGCTTAAAATTACGATCCTCCCGGCCGGATCGCCCGGTATCGGGGCCGATCCAAAAAACGTTCTTGCGTCGAATCGAATTTTTTCTAGCTGGCTAGATTCGCACGTGTCGGCGGCGCGCGGCTGGACTCCAAGCTATGCCGTTTTAAATTGAAACGCGATTTAACCGTAGGAACCGTGCAAGCATTGGCGGGATGGGGTGGCGGGGCTACAAATCCGGCCAGTGTCGAGGCACACGCGTTTTACTCCTGACTGAGATTAATGAAGCACATTAGATAACATATTTCGTGGAATCGTCAGGATCGCTTCGAAGCACACGTCAGAACTTTGTAATTCAGAAATGCTTCCCATCCGGAATTTCTTATTAAATAGAAATAAATTCTCATCTCTCTAAGTTGCTTTCTCCAAAGAACGATCAAATATCTCTGCTGGCTGCTTGTCTTTTCGAATTACTCTTCCATTCTAGCGGAAACTTTAAAAAATACGAAATACGAATAATGAATTGGGAACGATAATGAAACAGCCGATTCTCTGTGTGTACGTTAAAATAAAATTCCCGATATCGTACGCGCGACTCTCAACTCTCCATCAATAGCAATCGGCTCGACACTCGAAAATCCCGCGTTCACAGTGCGGAATAATAATAATTACTGTGGGTTATAATGCAATGCGCGCACTTAAACACCGAATTAACCCACGCTAAGTTACCCTAGGCTATATTGAGAGTAATATGCCTATTACACGTCCTTCCTGTGTCCTCCCTCTTTGGCTGTTCTCCTCGCCAGTAAATTACACGCGCCCCCTTTTCTCATTAACGTGTGCGTGCACCTATAACCCTGTTCGCGCGTACAAACCCCGCCAAAAAGCAAACGACCACTCGCCAGATACGGGTGTAAGCTTGTTAATGTAATTAAATTCCTTCGGGCGATTATTTCGTACGTCACTGAAACGGTGTAGGTACTGGCGTACTAAAGTACAGTGGATGAAAGAAATGCAGCGAAGCACCGCGTGTACCAACGTGTACCGGGAGCACTGCTGAATGGATCCCTGCGCATTGACTTTCGAGTCTTTCAACACCCCGGAACGTCCCTTATTTCAGCACCAACTCTGTCGCGGATCCGAGAAACCTGCGGAACATCTCTAACACTCCTCCCACGATCATCGGCTATTAAAAGTAACGTGACTCGCGAGGAATTCTGCCAAGGGGATGAAGAAATCGCGCGAACCGAGGCTCCCACTCTCGGCGATCGCACGGCAGATTAAAGCTCAGGAATCGACAGTCCATCCTCGGCTCTCCATCGCCTCAAGCTGATAAAGAATCGCGGGCGCGATCGCGAGAGGGGAAAAATCCGCGATCGCGTGCACGCCTCGCGGCTATTCGTAGACGCGCTAGCGCTTAGAAGCGAGCGTCGCGACGCAGCGCGCATGGGGCGCCGCGCTGATCCAACCCTCCGAAAAAGCACCCCGAGAGAGGCCGGTTGCAACCCTCCTATCGGCATCGCTCCGCCCCGTGCCACCACTCTGGCTGCACCCCAATAGAGGTGCGCCGCGTATAGTCGCCTATAGGGTTGCACCGTGCGACGCTGCAATCGCTGCCTGGCGTCCCTTTTCACTCGCAACCCTTCGCCAAGCCCGTCCGTCCGTCGGTCGGTCCATCTGCATCCCTCCCAGCGATCTACATTCCGCGCCATCCATCTCATCCGGCGCTCGCCAGCTGCGGGTCTCGCCTCGAATATCGTCGCCGTTAACTTCTCGCGGATACTTCGCCTTTCAGCCCTCCACCCTCGGGCCAACCCTCTCGCGGCCGCGGCCGCAGCTCACCCTCTTCGCACGGTTTCTTTCGCCCCCGATGTATAACGCACCGCTTTCTCGCCACCTCCACCCTTCCCTTTCAAACCCCCACCCCCCTCCCCCTAGCAGCCCCTCCGCGCCTGGGTGCATACGTGTGTGCGCGTGTCTATGCGCGCGTCTCTCTATTAGAGACTTCCATTTTTCTGCCACAATGGCGTTGCCCGTTTCTCATCGCCAGCCTCGTCCTCTTTCGCGGCGCGAGCGCGACGAGCGCGTGCACCAGCCACCGCGCCGCCGGTTTCCGAGGGGGGTTGAAAGAGCTCGGAAGATGAGAAATATCCAAGGGCGAGACGGGGCAGGATTCTTCGAGATGGGCCTCCGTCATTACGGTATATATGTATAATCTCTCTCTCTCTCTCTCTCGTTTCCGCGAGAGGAGCCACGGGGTCGCGCTTATCGTGATTAAAAGTCTCGCTCCTACGGCAGATCTTTAATCAGGGAGGAACACTCCCTTTGACCCGGGGAGGAGAGGTTTTTGTTATTGCATTTAGGGACAGGATTTTAATAGGGCCTCGGTAATTGGACGCGTTTCGCGCGACGCGTCTCTTCGGTGCGTGGTACGGGGCGCCGTTGATTATGTTTTCTCTTTTTAATTATTGCAGACGCGGTCCTCTTTTGTGTACGCCGGATGCGAGGCTTCGACACTATTAGACCGCGTTTTTCGACGAATCAACGCATTAGGTGGAACGTCGGAGATGAAAGAATTATTCGCGTTATGCGGGAACGCCGGCAGCGTCCAATACATTAGGGAATAAATAGCAAGCAGGTTTTGTAGACCAAATATTGAAACTCGAAAAATACCGGCGAACCGTTAGTTTGAATATTGCCGAGGCATATTCATAGGTATGCTTCCCACTTTTACGTTACACATTTATCTCGCTGGTCGACGCGACCGACCATCGAAACTGTCGCATAATTCGCATACCGTGTAACCCATTCGTTATACATTGTGCGAAATATCAAACCGTTATAAAACTTCATACAGCACAGAGTGGCAGAAATTAAATTGCTTTTCTAGCACAGAAACTAGCAATTCTATATTAGCATCTCGAAAATACCGATTGAACGATCCCTCGCCAATTTGTCATCTTGCCAATACACCGCGTAAAGGTAAACCCAGGCTCCACACCAACCAAAAAAAAAACCCACCCCATGTTGCCCGCACTGTCCCGGCGAATCTCCCATCGCGAACGGAGCAGTGATCGGCGCGGCTCGCTATTTAGCAGCCAAAGGAAGCGTGGCAAAAGCGAGGCATCGCGTAGCAGCGGCGAGGATCCCGAAAAATAAGTTAGCACGGATGCGCGGAAGTTCCCCCAGCGGTGTGGCAGAGGCATCTAATAGAGGCTCGCATTCAGCAGACGGGGCGAGTCTTAAAAGATACCTCTGGGCCCGGATGAATGATCCAGAAGCATCCCAGGCCGGCTCCCCCCTGTAGCCAGCAAGTTTCCGCGGCGTGCTCTCGTCGTGATTCACGGTGAAGAGGACACATCGACTTTAAACCTCAGGCAGACGGGCAGCCTCCAGACCCTGCCGTTGGAGTCTCCTTTCATTAGTTGGAGTAGGAAACCAGCCAGTCAGCCAACCAACCAACCTACCTACCTACCAACTAACCATCCATCCAACCACCGCAACGACCTACCCACCGCCGCCACCACCACCACACTGACGTCCTCATCACCGACGAGGCCAAGCTTCCATGATCCACTCTCGTTTCTGGCGCCCGGCTCCTGATCTTGCGTGCGGTTGACTCGTTTTCAATGAATACAATGCCGGGGCAGATCATATTGAATATGAAAACGGGAAATCAACGAGTGCCTCCCCTTCTATCTCTCTCTCTCTCCCCCCCCCTCTCTCTCTCTCTCTCATTGCCCGTCTCCTGTCCCCGTTACATCCCTCTTGCTCCAGGCCGCCTCTATCGTCCGTGGGCTACTATCTCTCGCCCCGTCTAACGGTCTCCGTCCGTTCAACGCGCATCCGTCGTCCAACTACACCGCGAGGCGGGATTTCCACGGGCCCCCCGGTGCTTTGTCGAATCCGAGTCAAAGGGATAGAGACGCGGAAGGAAGGAGAGGGGAACACGGGTGGAGAAAAATTATATCGTGTCCGACCATCGGGCTCCGTGAAAACCACCGCCGCAACGATACCCCGACAACGGATGTGCCTTAATCGGTGCGACGCTGGATTAGCGGGGAGTCGCGCTGAATCTCCCGGTCAACCCGGATCGTGAAAACGCCCGCTGTTCTCCCGATCTCCTCTCCACGAACCTACTCTACACTCTGCCACTACCCTGTCCCTTGGCTTGGCTCGCTGGCTTTCTCCCCCATCCCTGTTTCGGAGCAGATCTTTCGCCGCATTTTCTCATCGCCGCTTCAACCGTGATCCCGCTGTGAATCCACCGTTTCTCGACGGTCGGCTTTCGAGGCAGATAGGTCGGCCGTGCGACGAACAGCTAACGTTCTCGGCGCGGTTCGGCATTTAACGTTCTGGTAGCGCGTCGCGGGCCTCTGAAATTTTATGGGAGTCCCGTGGATGCTTTACGAGCCAGTTGTTCCACGAGCAACGACGCGGAGGTTCGAAGTATGCGAGAATAGTGATCTTCAATTTCTCGCCGTCCTCAGCAGAAATGCAGAGACGCGAATTGTGGTACAAGGAAAGCCTACCCACATACCAAGAAAATACTATTGCCGGGCCGAAAGAAGATCCCTAGCAGGCGGTCTCGGGCGACGCAGTCCGCCGCTGTGACGATTGGTCGCGAGTCACCTATTCGGGCACACTTACAAAACACGGGGCACACGTATTTTTGTTATTGGCTGAAGTTGGCACATACATTGTCGCACCGCGCGACGACGAGGGCGAACGAAACACGTCGAGATCAAGTGGGATAGAGCGATCTGACCGACGAACGCCAAAGCAATAGCGTAGGCATCTCGGACGTTCAACCGTTAATATATAGTAACATAAAAATTTCCTAATTTTTAACAATATGCTCAGGAAAGTATTATCATTGGTTTGGTATCTGGATAATACTATTATCTTTGGCTTGGTACCAGGATAATATTTTCCTAAATAGGTCGTCGCACGGCCGACCTATCTTCCCCGAGACCGCCGGGTAGGGATCTTCTTTCGGCCCGGCAATAGTACATCCGTCGATTCTCCCGAAAGGACTAGAAGGTTGCTTCAATCGGAGTGACAGAAGATTCACGCACTCGTGGCAAGTGGTCCGCGATCCCCGCTCGTGTTTACATACGTGCGCGCGGAGGTAAATGTACATAAGTTTACATGCGGGGTAAAGTAGAAAATACCGCGGCATGGGATCGACTGTTTTTTCCCTGTTGCGTGGAGGAAGCACGAGGGTGCCCTGTCGCTCTCTTTCAACCTCCGGCCGCGATTTATGTACGCGGCGTTATGGCGCGCAATCATCGAGGAGGGAGCGAGCCAGCGGGAGGGTGAACGAGTCAACTGTTAACGATTTCGCCGGATTGTGTTTTCCTTGGCCCGGTCGGACCCTTTCATATTCCGCTGCCTCTGGGCCAGCGAGCACACTTCGTTAGCCGATCCACTCGCAGTTGTTTCCGAGCGCGAGCGAACTATGCGCTCCACCCCCTAAACAACCAGTACCTTTAACCCACTTACAACCCCAAACGTGCCGTAGACACATATTCGCGGGCGAAGTTGCCGGACGGTCGTTTTATGCGGTGTCGCGGGGCTCTGGCGGTTCCCACTGGCAACGCGGTAAATATCCTCCGAGTCCCTTTGAAATATGAAATTCGTATATTACCTTGCTAGGCGGCTCAACTGTCGCCCACTAGCAAAGGAAATTAATTTCAACGCTGTTGACCGTTTACTGGCCGCTAAGGTACCCAGTTTCGTCGCAAAGATCCGCCGTTGTTAATTAATTCGTCGAGTGGCTTGGTCGCAAAAAACCACCCCCTTGTGAAATAGAAATTTCAACGTCCGGCTCGTGCGCATTCGACAATCGCCGGCAGCGAGCCAGAGACCGGTAACCGCGCGGAGAGCAGGCCAATGGAAAAGAACATCGCCAGGGAAGCTTTCGGTCGAGATCGTCGACGCGAGAGCGGGCCCCGCGAGTCACATCGTCATCCTCAGGAGCGAGAGCTGGCGAGTTTAAGCTTCGGGTGGCAAGGGAAACGTAAGATCGCCAGAGCAGAAGGGAGCGTAATTAGCTTTCCAGATTTTTTTTTCCTCTCCTCTTCTTGTTTTTTTTTTTTTTTTCGACGGGTGCACGCCGACCGAACAGGGAACATTCGTATCCCAAGGGTGGACTGGTTTCACGAGGAGATGCTCGATTCCTCGGATGCTCGCGTATAGGCACGCTAGCAAAAGGCTTCTGTAGCCGGTCCTCGGCGGCGTTGTCGCTGCCGCTGCCGATGCTGGCTGCATCCGCTGCCTCTTCAGGCCCTCCGTGAGAGGGATCCGTCGACAGTCGGCGCACAAAGCTTATTATGCCGGCTTGGCTCTCTTCACGGTCGAAGAGGGTGGGCTCGTGCTCGCTGTGCCATGGTACAAGTTAAGTTGATGCCACTCGACGAACATCCTTCCTGTCTACATCCTCGATTCGGCTGCGAAGCATCTTCCCGCGCTGCCTTCTTACTCGCCTCTCTCTCTCTCTCTCTCTCTCTCTCTCTCTCTGTGCCTCTCCTCCCAAGCACGCTACTCTCGCGCTGTCTCTTCCCTATTTTCGCGCTGCTCCGCCTACTCCTTCTGGCCTCCACCCGTGCGATCTTCTCCTTTTGCAGCGTGCACCCTCGTTCCCCGTGGCTTTCGTCGCGTGCGCGCTTCTTTCAGATAGACGCCTGAATGCTGGGACAGCGTAACTGGATTTCAAACACCGCGAAGCGGGCTGCAATTCTGAAAGGATATTGGGGGATGTCTGGTATCAATTTTATTAGTGGTTTACGTAGCGATAAGCTGGGTAGGTTTATAGTTTCGGAGGATTCAAGGTTGCTGTAACTTTAATGGATCGGTGCGTGTTGATGTTGCTGCAAGTTACTGGTATTATTTATTGGGAGCTGGTAGTTTTTCTCCCCCCGCGGCGGATGATTCCTGGGACTTGATTCGACTTTTCGGAATTCGGGGTGAACGGGTGATGGACGACGGGCAAAGTTATTCGCGCGGCGAGCGTCGATCGACAAATGGCATGTCAACAAACTTCCACCATTATTTACAGGCATTATCGCGCGGAGCGTGCGTAAACAGGGATATTTGGCCTGGGCTGCGTAGCGTGGCGAAAATCGCCCGCCGACAAATCACCGACGATGGCAGAACGCGGAAAAAACCTCAACTAAATATGCTTGTCTTTTAGCGGGTAAATACTTTTCCCATCGACCGGCCGCCGACGCTTTGTTTGCACAGCGACGTGCCAACCAAATGAGTCGCTCCTCGATAAACGTTATTACATGCACGGATGTTTATTCACCAAATTGTGTACACTGCAAGAATCATGTAAAATAATACATTCGCTTGTACCAAACTAGCCGTACAAAATATCGGTAACACGTTGATGGCTTTCGCGTCGAAACCAGCCGGCCCGTTCAATCCACCGCGTCAATATTAATAATGTCCATAAATATCACAGGCAATAATCTCAAAAGAAAAGGGGGTGGGGAAAAAGCAACGCGGGGGATTAAAAATCTCTTGAATTTGTTCGCGCGAAAAGTCAGTAAACTGTTTCCAATGGAAGCTCATGCGGATAAATTAAAACCAGGGACTCCTACCGGTATGTAAAATACCGGTATTATACCGGTATTTTTCGGTTGTATCTTCGTCTGAGACTTAATACCGGTATAACGCTCATACCGGTATTTCGGCAATACAGCTATACCGAAACCGATATCATACCGAAACAGATAAATACCGAAAACAATAGGTTACCGAAAACCGAAATAAATACCGGTATTTTTTCGGTATTCTTTTCGGTAACATGATAGGTTTCAATATTTTCCGGTAATACTTTCGTAACCCTTATAGAATTGGAACTATTATATCAAAATACCGGTATAACATTATTTTGATACATATAATAGTTCCAATTCTATAAGGGTTATGGAAGTATTACCGGAAGATATTGAAACCTATCGTGTTACCGAAAAGAATACCGAAAAAATACCGGTATTTATTTCGGTTTTCGGTAACCTATTGTTTTCGGTATTTATCTGTTTCGGTACAATATCGGTTTCGGTATTTATCTGTTTCGGTATGATATCGGTTTCGGTATAGCTGTATTGCCGAAATACCGGTATGAGCGTTATACCGGTATTAAGTCCCTGATTAAAACTGAGTCACAAATTCCAACAAAAGATGTCCACGAAAGAAATCGATTCCTCAGGTTCGAACAGTCCCCGTTCTTCGTTCTTCCCTTTCGGAAATCTCTCTCGCCCGTAAAACAAAGAAACGCGACAATAAGAAAAGGCACTATTCAAATTCACTGGGCTCCCATTCTCCGGCATTGAAAATCCCATCCAACGATTCGAATGTAGCTCCTCTTCGACCTCGCGGATGAATCGCCACGCGGGTACGCGTCGGACGAACACGTTCCTCGAGGACGTGTAAGAAGAAAGGGAAGATCGCGCGGAAAAGGGACGGTAAGATACGGGGAAACTGGGAGAAACAATTCGGTGGCGGATGGTGTGCCGCAGAGCTCTGTGGCTCGACTGATCGCCTACCACCTCGAAAACCCTTATATAGGCTTCCCCGAATTTTGTGGTCCACTTAACTAGAAAACCTGGTGCTTATCCGACTCCGGAGCCGCTGCAAAATTACACGCTTCGGCTTATCAAGCCGTGAAACTGGTATTAAGCGTCAGACGAACGAGCGCGCGGGCGCTCCTGCACGCGCGCGAGGAGCCTTCGCCGGGAATGCACCAGTAAGCTCGTTTCCTAGGGTTCCTGTATAACTATATACACGGATATCGTTCACCTGACCGACCACCCTGACTTTTCGATCGGGAACGTTCCGTCCGTGCCGAATCGACCGTCCCCGTTGCGAACGGACGCCCTCCACGACCCCATTCACCCTCTGCCGACCCCTGGACACAACTTGGCCGAGTGATATTTTTTTAATTCCAGGCCTGCACGGTTGCTGGGTCGCGCGTCAACGCCGTGCAAATCGATCACGGCTCCTCAAGATGCGGAGGAATGGATACCACGAGAACGTTCTGAGAATCTATGAGAGACTTGTTATGTCGGAGATGAAGTACTTCGTGCATGGAAGAAGAAGCAAAGATCTTAGAAATTACTCTGCAGATCGTTAAAGTCGCTTACTGTAGCATTGTGGTTAACAGTTAAGGTGTCTTCTCTTAAGCCTACGCCAACGTCACGAGATTCTAGATTCTAGACTTATAATATCACAGATACTTCTCTCTGGTAAATATCTCGCCCTATTATTAGAGTCAAAGGAATTTTATAACAGCGCGACGCAGCGCATGACTATCGATTATAAATGAATGTCACTTAAGTAGCACTGCGAGAAGCCAAGAGTTCCGCGAGCGAGAAAGCAAATGTAATTACGACTGCACAGGCGAACAAGGAGCACACCGTCGGGTGGAATTTATCTTGGTGGCACGCAAGGCGTGCATTTCCCGTTACACGCGTCCTCGCCGCTTTTAAACGGCACGCGCGGCGTTTCCCTCGTCGTACGGAACGCACTGTCTCTGGTATGCCGGTAAACGCGGGTGTCGCAGTAATTAATTTCCCTGAAATTACTGGAGAAACAGCGGAGGAAGTCGAGTAGTCGTTACGCGCTCGCGTCAACCGCCAGTCAAATTACAATGCCAGCAATGTCGGTTAAATGATCGAGCTTAATCGAATAGCGCCCTCGCTAGGGCTAATTTGCATCGACGCCTCGCCTCTGGGGACCGAATCTTTCGTCCTTCGACTGGAATTTTCTCGCCTGCATCGCGATCTCGGTCCCTCGTAAATACATATTCCAGGAATAAACGGGGGGACGATAGGGGGGGGAGGTGTTTCAAGCGAGGCAGCATCCTCTTCGATCAGACGATACCCGGTATCCAGCCGTGGAAAGAAAGTTTCAACCTCGTATCGAAAACAAAGGGACAAAAGGGTAAGGGTGGAAGGACGGGAATGGCAATAAGGCGGATGAGAAAACGGGAAACAGAAACAGATGCCAGAATTCTTCTTGCCTGGCTTCACCCCCGTCGATTCAACCTCGACAATGGCCCAGCACCGAGGAGACTTCTTCTCCACTTCTCTCCAAAGATTTTCCCTTCGCCGGCTAATCTTCTTTGGCCGACACTCGATCGAACCCTATGGGAACGTTCGGAGAATTTCAGAATGGAGGGCTGCTGAATCGTGACGAGTACAAGTGGACTCTTTACTTGGATGCTTGTGGTGTGATTTGCGTGTTTTGATTCAATATGCTGTTCCACGGTATTTCTTTATGCCAGATAAATGAAAGGGCCGTGCTTTTTTTGTTGTTTGCTGCTGATGTTGAAAGTAATCGGTATTCATTGAATAGAAAGAGTTCTGCTTCCTGTTCCGATACTTTTTACGTTTCAGCTACCTTTTCTATTTACGAAATCACTTTGAACGTTCGCTTCGACAGATTATGCTCGATATAGAGGGCTTGCTTCGAGTTCCTAGAACGCACAAGTCCATGATTTAGCATAAATATATTCGAGAGATTCGTATCTTGTGGTAGGTAAATACCCTGTTTATACTGCTATTCAGATTTCGCGAGAACAGACACGCGGATTGGACGAGCCGTGAATTAACGACAGTTTAGCCGTTTCACGCGTCGACGATGACATATTTATTTCTCACGCGTGACGTTGCGACTGCCGCGGCCACGGGGGTCGCTGGATTGATCCGCGCCAGCCCCGGCTTGCGAAATGACACGCGATATTCGTGAACGCCCGTCAAAAGCGGGGAACAGAAGGATACGCGGGCGGCGTGACTCTCGGGGAACGTGTGAAATGACGGCTGCGAGATTCGACGAAAACAATTTACCGCCTAAGACGAATCGCCGCCAAGCGCGGCCCCCTTCTTTTTAACGCAGAATCCGCTGGAACTTCATAATGGAATCCTGTTGTTCATATAAAAACTATTCGTCCCTGTGGCTTCTCTCGATCGTCGACTTCCGTAAGCACTCAGGTTTGCTTGCAACAACGTTCTTCGAGGGACTATGAATTATCTCAAGGCTCGGTATATACATATCCTTGGATCGCATGGCCGGCGCGACGCGTGAAACTTATTCACGACGCCCATTAGTATCGAATTCATGAGGGACTACGATAAATGCAAAGTCGTAAGGTTACACAGAGACACATGTTCCATTGTGCCGGAACAACTGCGCCGGTTAAATCACTGTTTCTCTCGAGCTCGGTCCCAAAACGGTTGCGCACGAGCGTGCTGGTGCACGTACGCGTCCCATAACGAACCCCAAGCGATCTTTCAGCAACGACCACGCTGCCATCCAGCCGACACTCAGCCGCAAATGTAATTACAGCCGTTTAAGCCGTCTCTATTGTGTGTGGAACGCTTGACTTGGCGAACGGCGCGCACCACCCGCCGTAGGACGTACGGAAACCGGAGGAGGAACGGACCCAGGGGTTGTTCGGGGGCTGTAGGACTCGGCCGAAGGGGGTTCCCGGCCACTTCTGGTCACGTGCATCGCTCCGTCTAGTTGAAATCGATGCCGTCAGCCACCCACGGCCCGTTCTCACGTCGGCCTTTCTTCCCGCACAGCTTCCAGGGGCATATCGCGTAATACTTTGCCGTTTAATCTGCTTTCGACGCCTCGGCCTGCTCGAGGAGAGCATCCCCTAGCTCGCTGATACTCGGGTATCAAGTGTTTCATTCGGGAATCCTCATGGAGCGGGCTCTATACACACTTGCGATGAATTCAAGCCTTTGCGGGGGGGTGTTGTCAATACACGGGGCGTAAAGTTTGAAAGATATAGAACCGGCTGTTCCTTGAGGGAGGAGTTTCCTCCTCGAGGCGCGAGTAATAGAGTTCATTCTTCCGCAGTTGAGCTTCACCATCGTGTACCGAATAGATTAGTTGGAGCAATCGGCGTTCTAATGCCACTGTTCGAAGCATCGTTCCTCACTTACAACCCCCCGGATGGAACGTCGGCATCCGCCAAAGTACGGAGCCACCGAGCCGTCGGGATGTCCCCGAGCAGCCTGAAAAGAGCGACAACCAGCCTCGCCTCGACCCCGTGCACGCGCGAGTAGCGTCAGCTCGCGCGTCCTCCCGCAAGTGGCCGTCGGAACGTTCGTCAAGGCACCGGCAAAGCCACTACATATTCCGCCGTGCGGCGTTGCTTTACGGCCGCGGTGCCGTACACCCGTCCTGTGCGCCGGTAGAGGCAAGTGCCCGGCTAGCACGAGTCCGTACACAGCTCGTACAACTTGTACACATTGTGAACGCGCGCTGCGGAGCAATTGCCGTGGCGTAGGGGGGAGCGTGGCGCAACCCCCGCCTCGTTATTAATGGCAATACAAATCTCGAGAGTCATCGAGCGCTCTTCAATCTGAATGCCTTCTGCTCGTGACGTCACGTGAAATCCGCGGCTTCCCTTCTTTCTTCGTTACCTTAACCACCACCCTCCCCCCCTTCGCGATCTCCCTCAAACTCGCCCGCACCCCTCGCCTCCTCTGTCTCGTACCCTGCCATCCCCTTCCTCGCCAGAAGTTTGTTGTGTTTTTATTCCCGTTGAATGAGTCAATCGCTTCGGCTTTGCATCCGCGGCTGCACAAGTACCGGTTGCCCCGATGGGAGCACTCGAGGCGCCGCCACGCATGGAACAGGGAAAGAAACCGGCGGGGACAGACGGGGGGATAGTAGGGCGCAAGAGGTGGGGCCTTCAATTAACTTCCCTGATTACATCTCGTGGCCACATGTGGTGTGGCACTTTTGAAGTCTCTCGCGCCGCGTGCGCCGACCGCCGTTCAAATTGTTTAATTGCGTCGCATTACCTTTTCCCTTTCTAACCTCCCTTTCCTCCTCCCGGCGAGCAGCCGTCCCCTGGCCCTCGGATTTCGACGCCGCGGGAGTCTTCCTTTCCGTCGACTCGATCGTGGGACTAGGGTGGAGGAGCGGTAGCGCGGGTGTCGCGAATAGAAGGAGCTACTTTCGTGCCACGAAGCAAGCCATGTCTCTAAGGATGCGGAAGATGCTCGCGACTATGCGGACGGTTTGGGTCAGATCATTTTAAAATCGTCTAAAGAACAAGCGTCCATATCCATAGGCTCCATAGAAGCGCAGGTATCCGAGAGGAGGTAGGCAAAGCAATGCGCGACTCGAGACAATTTGACGGGCGAGCAGCGGCGATGATTGTCAGCAATAAAGAGGACATCGTTCCCGATCCATAAGGGTCTCCCTTTAGTTCCAGGCAACGTGGCGGGCCTCTCTGTTACCGTGAATCGAATGATAATGAGATTGTTTGACGGCGTCGCTCGGTGGCCTGGGTGGCCGCCACCCCGGAGGCCATCCTCCACGCAGGCCATCCGCCAGGGTGGTATGCACGTGCACGGATATATTCAACGTCAACACCGTTCCGCGGGGGTGTGCGCGTGTGTATGCCGCGTAGCACGTTGGCCTGACGTACACCTGAAACTATGGTATCTCCACGGCCCATAATGCGAGCCAGCAGTGCATTGGGCGTCAGTAACGAGATGCAGGAAGTGCGGGCTAGGGTTCTCTGGGGAGCAGCGACTGTGCCTGGGTCCGTGGACGTTCGCCACACGAGCTAGGCGAACAGAGGAGGCGTATGGAGGATGCCTGGAGGAGAACAGAGGATCGAAGCGAGAAATAGAGAGAATTAGGTGAGGGATGGGTGGTGGGGGGGCGGGGTGGCGAGGGCCGGGGGAGGGGGAGGGTGGCATGGGCGGCCGGGCGGGGAGAGAGGGTGGCGAGGAAGATGGATGGACGGACAGATGGCTAGATGGATAGGCAGATATAGACAGACGGAGCGGGACAGAGCGAGAGAAATAGAGGGACACGGAGAGGGAGTGGAATGCAGGTTGCAAGCATGGCTGTATGGTACTACCCTCTTGCCCGAGGGCGAGGGTGAGGTCGAGGGTCGAGGGCACTGATATCCGCCCGAATGACTGCCACGTAATCACCGGCTAATTATCCGATAGATACCCGGGAGCTCTGCCGATGCCCGGCGTCAGCCACAGCCGCGCTCCCGTGTGCACGGAATAGCGGTGGCTAGGGGGCGCCGGGGGGGGGGGGCGTAGGCGGAGGGTATGGCAAAGGGAGGCGAACCGAGGAACGGGAGCAAAGCGGAGAGGAATACTGCCAATATGGCGAATATCGGCGGATTCCATGGAACGAGCAGTTCGCATATCTCTCCAACGCCCTCTGGCCCTCTCTGCATGCCGCTCTCCATTTCGCTCCGTCCTTCGGCGACATCCCTGGATATCAATCCCACCGGCGAATGTCAATATCGAGGCTGGTATGTAACGATCAGTCGGCTGTGTTAGGCTAGCCCTGCATCTGTTTAACGCCGCCGACGGAGCGTCTTCTTTTGGCCGATTCTGACCGCTTTCTCGCACGATCGGCCGAGTTCTTTGATGGCTGATGGAGATTGGGGTAGTTGGAGGGTCGAGAAAACGCAGCATAGGCTTAATTAACGGGATGAAACATAAATTTTTTTTTTTTGAGCAGGTGGACCTGGGTTTTAGACAAGGTTTATGCATGCTGAAGAGCTATGAAACCTTGGGTGGAATTACAATTCAATCTGTGGGTAGATGGGCAGCATAGAAGTATTATGATTTTATCTAACCAGACAGAAATAATTCACGGGACGCTTTGAAAGCCACGCGTAAGATCTCAGTTGAGGAAAACATCGAAGCTAATTACGTATGTCGCTTCATTAACGGCAGCAAGGTCATTAATCGCTCCCTAGGGACTTCTATTGAGGTTCGCAGAGCCACGGTGTGCAAACAGAATGGCGTCGATGCTAAATTCATCGCCGAACACTATGCGCGCCCGCAGTGTTTATTCCAAACACGAGAATTTCAATTACTCTATGCTCGGATATACGGTCCGGCATGATTTCGTGGTCATTGATCGACAAATAATCTCGTTACCGGATGTTACTTTCAGATATCGAATCAACGATCCTCGCACGTGTATTAAATAATTATTAATTCGTCGGCCAGCGGGTAATATCGCGGATAGCGCAATGAAATTCGTAATAGTGCCTGAACCAATGATTCTCTTTCACCGGCATCGCACGGAAACGTCCCCCTACCTCTGTAGCAGCACCCCAGTCGAAGCTAGCTCCTCGAAGATAGTTAAAAAATTCCTTAAATCCTATCTAGTGAAAAACTTGTGCACCGTCAAACTCAACTGTTCCTCAACGTCACTCGTCAAGCCGACAGTCCGCTATGCCACAGGAAAGGCGTCGCAATTAGACCCGAGCCACTCCAATGCCACTCCGCCCAAGAACGCCCGAGTCCCGGCAGCCAGTATTCTATTACCTCGTAACACCGTCCAACAGAAGTTTCTCCCCGCTAACGATCTCGCGTATGGAAATCTCAGGCGTCCCGCCGTTTCGATAGCCCTATAACCACTACCCCCGACCGAGAGCATCGTCCCGCGATGCTCGTATGGCTCTCCTCGACCTCGATTCGAAGGCGGTTAAAAGTCAGCAGCAGTTCGACGCGCCTCTTCCCCCATCGGCGTCGGGGGCCGAAGGGTCCGCGGAATAATTAGTTAACGGTATACACACAACGGAGGCGCATCGGCCTCTGCACCGTCCCATGTCCTAGATAACATCTAGATCCTGCTCGTCCTAAGCCTGACTGACGTTTCTCTGCGGGCCCCAAGCCCGACTGTCCTCGTCATCGAGTGTCTCTCCCGAAAACGATCCCGCCCGATCCGGTGCAGGGGCATTTTCTCGTCGAACGCCCCGCGTCTAAACTCACCCCTCCTTCCTAGCAGTGTCTCGCATCCCACCCCCCCCCCCCCCCGCCGTGGCGACGACGAGGAAAAACACAATTCGCCACGTTTTTCGGGGCACGTGGCCCCCGCGACGACAATGCGGAGACGCCGATTCATCGCGGCGACACGTAACAGATCTGGCCACGCACCGTTTGTTCCGAGTTTGTACAAGCATTTGTCACGGTTCGATGGGGTGGGAGCCCCTGGAGGCCTTGCACCGTTCAAAAGAATACACGGAAGGAGGACCACCGTAGCACGAGCCGGGAACGCTGCGCCCAAGGTAAGCCAGTGAGCTTTAACGAGTGTTTAATCGGTGGACGATTGAGGAATCGTGTCGGCGGATTCAAGTTCCCAATCATTTTGGTTCGTCGAATGTGAGATTGTACGAATCTTTTCGGTTGGATTGTAGGTATTCGTTTTTGATGATGGGTTGAGGGAAAGTCTGTGGAAGGATTCTGGAATAAATTGCGTGGCATGATCGTTGTAGATCGTTGGGAAGCTCGCGTTAAGAGGAATCGAAGTGAAAATGGATCTAAGCTTTGTAATTTAAATATTTTCCACGAGAAAGGACTTCGATGAGTTGTTTAAAGTACGCTCTTGTGCTATGTACCATTTACATTAGGTACGCGAACACACAGTTAATTCCTTTTATATGAAATTTCAACAGAATGAATTTTCTCCTGCGATAAAATCAAAGCTTCTCGACGCAGGTACGACGGAACCAGCAGACGAATCACGTGGTGCATCTTCTCGTAAAGAGCTAAAAGGACCTCCTCTTTTTTTTTCTCAATTTCCAACGCTCCGACGAGTCTGACTTCCTGCAAACAAAAAATCTAATGGACGTTTAAGGACCATCGCCAGCGGCATGGAGGATCGTCCTGCGCAAACATTGTCGCGACCATCCTGTCGCAGCTCCTCCGGCGGTTTAATAGTGAGATAAACAGACATCTCTGTAGGGATACTTTGGCCCCGGGTAAGAAAACAGGGCACGTATCATTGCAGGATGCTCCAGGCATATAAAGACAACTTAATGGGCGGCCTCCTGCTGGCTCGACTGTCGCTTTGTCCCGCAAAAATTCGATACCTGATGCGCTGAGAATGGATGTAACACAGCTCGTACACGTATCTAATAGTAATTACGAGTATACACAGCAATTACACCATCTATTATTGTCCTTACCCTGTTGTCCACTTCCACCTCACCCTCTCGCACTGTCCTCCTTCTTTTATTCCTCGCCATCCTCTGCCCGTCCATCCCTTCTCTCACATTTACCATCCCTCGTTTCCCTCGTCTTACCCTACCACACATTTCCTCCTTCCCTTCGCCACACTCTACTCCTCCCCCCACAACTACCCTCCCTCCACTTGTCCAACGATATCCTTCCATAAAATCGCCCGCCACCCTTATCGCGGGCCAGGGGCGGGTATCGAAAGGAAGGCGAAGAGCGCGAGGAGGAAGAAGGCGCGGGAGCAGCAAAGTCCCCGATAGAAAAATACGACCGGTCGTTCGGGTGAAGTATTTCGATGAATATGAAAGTGACGGGCACGTAATCCGGGGCCAAATTTATCTGACCTCCTGGATATCCCCCCCCCCCCCCCCCCGTCGCGTTGACCTGGGTCCACGGAAACCGGCAGCCCCCCTTCTGGCCAGATAACGTATCGGGGCTCGCGCCATCGCCGAGGACCCCATTCGTTTTAACCTACGGCCGCGTATATTACGCCTTGCCACGCTCCCGCGGAGATTGATATACAACCCATTCGTAATGACCCTTACGCTCCATCCAGGGAAAGGGCCGCGGCCTGGTGCGTTAATTAATTCGCCGCTCGACGCCTCGCTCAGCTTTTTACAGTCTCTTCACGGGCCGTCTTCCCGCTGCTGCGTGGACCTCGATCACGGTTAATGGCCCCAGGGGTTGGTCGCTTGGTAAATGCACGCGAAATCGTTGTCTTCGCTCGAGCCGAGGGTGACAGTCCTCTGCTGATCGTACACACTTTGTTGGGATATAAGGAAACTCTCGAGAATTGTCCGTGGATTACGATGGAAGTGGATGTTTAGAGGGTGCATCTGTTGGATGAAAGAGGGCAATGTTCGTAAGGGTTGCCGAAAGCTCTTCCTGACTTCTTATCGTCAAGTAGAGAGCTTTCTTTCTCTAGACCACATTGGTCTAGGCTAGCCATTGAGGTCACTCGTAGCTAATAGAGTCCGTTTTACTTTATCAGCCTTTCGGCCCTGGTACCTTCTAAAGTCCATTTACTGTTTGCGATAGCTTCGCAGATTTCCCTCGATCCGTAACATGTACTTGGGTATCTGCCGAGATTCGAGTAGCCGCCCTTAGAAGAGGTGTCTCTGAAAGAAGCCTCAGTTTTGAATCACTGCCTCGGTTTCGGTGGCATCTAAGGCTACCCAGAGCTCTCGACAACTTCTGATATCACCCAGAGGCTTTAGTAGCTTCTAAGGGTATCCCGAGTTCTTCAGAAGTTGCAGAGTCGTCTCGAGCTATCAGCAGTTTCTAAGGACACCATAACTTATCTTTCGCGTCCTGATCCCAAATTCTGCATTTATTAATTCTGTACTGTGCCATTGGCTGTAACTCACCACTCCCATCCCCCTATCCTCGTCCAATTTCGAGAGCCGAAACACCAGGAATCATAACTCCAACACTCCCAACGTTGCAATTTGCGCGGCCCTAAGGATATCCCTGCACACCTCATTTTACCCAGAATCAGCCTCGCGGACTCTCGAAAGCCGAGGCGACCACGCGGCGTCCGACAGAGCCGTCGAGGAAGGGGCACAGCCGCACGACAGAAGGCAGGAACGTGGAAAGCCGTTGCTTCCGCGCACGTAAACCGTCGGTATGATTGATGGACCGTCTACCAAATGACGTATCCAAGAACAAATTGGATTGCCCTGCCAGAAAAAGGAGCCAGTAGCAAGAGGAACGGAAGAGGGTAAGGTGGCACGATTTGTCGAAGGAATACGCCTGTCGACAGGGCGTCTCTGTCGAAGCCGACGATTTTACTGTTGCCAAGCACGTCGTCGACGTCGTCGCCCACCCACCCCCCTCCCCTCTCCCCCGCCGCGGGATCCAGGATTTTCGGGATTCCCTGGTCTTTTTCTCCTTTCGCCCAGGGAAAGTCGTCGCGTCATTGTTTACACGCACCTGTATGTACGTACATATATAACAATGTCACGCACACACCACGCCCTCGTTTATTTCTTTTGTTCCGCGTCGCAGCCAGGGGTTCCGCGCTGGCTGGAGTAGGGGTGGTTTTGACAATCGGGGAGACGTGCCAGATCGGAACGATAAACGTACGAGATGTAGCCGAACGGCAGATCGGGACCGAGGCATGGTCCGAAGCAGGCCAACGTGCAGCATAAAACACAGATATCCTTCATTTTCTGGCTGACTTTGGGCGCTGTGGGTCCAGCGTATTAACTATTTCTGGCGTGTGTATCGGCCTGTCCTAATTTCTGGACGAGGTAGCTCCAGGTGAACAGAGACTGAGGAGACTGTTATCTTTATTGTCCGTTCAAGGGAACTTTAACTGAAACTGTCGCTGTATTTTTATACTTTCGAACCTCGATCCTGACGTAGATATTCTGGTCTCTTTCATCTCGAGATCCAGCGGCGCACTCGGGATTTAATCTTGGCGGCAGCCGAGTTGAAAGGATAACAATATTTTTAATGCAAATTCAGTTGAATTCATTGAGGGGGGAGGGCTATCTAAAACATGCTTCTTTCGGATTTCTTTCTAGAAAAACCGATAAATTTTCTTTGTTCAACATCAGTCTATTGGAAAGAGTACATCTTACGGATATTTCAGTATTTTTTATGGTAAAAAGTGTTGAAAGGTTTGTGAGCTATAGGCGATGCCCGAGACGTCCGTTTTTAGACGCTTTGCGGTGACAAAAATTGAAAATTCGATTTTTTTTAGATAATATATGAAATTCTCTGGGCGCTATCGGACCCGATTTTGGAAAAACTATTTTGAGATAAAATGGCGGCTGTACAAAGTTGAAGCATCGATATTTGGAAAAAATCACTAGCTTTTCGAGTGTAAAAAAATGTGAGTAAAAAAAAGAAGAGCTCCCGATAGCGCTTAAATTTTTAACCCTAAAACAAGCCTGCAAAGCCTCGAGTAAATCGGTTCATTAATTTTTTAACGATGTGTGTCACCAATTTTGAAAACACGATTTTGAAGAATACGCGCTTGAAGTTTTGGGTCTGAGCGCTACACCGAGCTTGCTGAGCAACTCGCATATACTTACACGCGTATAAGTTTGTCAATTTTGATCGGATTAACTTGACACTATCGGGGAATATTTTCAAGATGTTGCTCTTCAAGAAAATCGATTCTTCGAAAATTTCTACGTAGTCCTCCCCACTTAAGAGATTATAAAAATTTATTTACAGAATAAAATCCAGCTTTCTTTTCTTCTTACAGAGCCCCTTTGTTAGGGGTTCCAGGGCCTCTTGGCCCCACCCCCCCCCCCTGGGTGCGCCACTGTCGAGATCTACCACTTTTGCTCTCAACTTTGACAAAGATCAACCGTAACACTATTGCAAAATTCTCAAGCATCCCAAAGAGCAGGCAGAAACCTTCGCTAATTGATAACCTGGCGCGCACCATCCAATCGGTTCGCTCCGAGAACATTCTCGCCCCGTCCCCGCGCCCGGAACCGAGCGAGACGCACGTCTCATCGTTTTTCGTTAGGAAAGTTTCGGTTTCTCGAAGAATACAGCAAGGGTAACAATCCACAGGGTCGACTGGCGATTTTAACGACCAAACTTGCCGAGCATTCCCATTATTTTGCCACGTTTCACCGTGCGATTGCCGGTTTGTTTGGGAAGATAATAACGAGCAACGACGGCAACCAGCCCGCATCGTATAACAATATACCGGCTAATCGAAAAACTTTGTTAAGACTGAAACTTGGTTAATTAGCATCTTCAACGGGCTGGCTGGCTGCTTACGTTGCAAGGGGCCCGCACGACCGGAAGAAACGACGAAGAAATTGTACAAAGTGCAGGCCGCGGTATCGATTCGGCGACTAACAATGCTAATTTGATAGGGGAACACGGCTAGTTGGGGGGAGCAACCCTTCCCTTCGATTCACTTCCAGAAACTAACTCATTTCTCGGAATTAAGTGACTGTTTAATTATACATATATTCTCTGTGCGGTAAGAGAATAGAAAATGAAATTGAAATTTAGCGTCCTACCTGGAAAGGGGGCAGTGAGGAATGTTTCCTTACCTGTGTTCCGCGATCGACGAGCAATGAGCTAATAAAATCATCTGGCGTAGGTACACGTGTCAGCGAACACGCATGAATCTGTAATTAGAGATCTCGCGCGACTTGCTTTTCGAACAACTGAAATAACACACGAAAGTGTATGTTCGAGATCCACCGTTGGTTGAAAAGAGAACCGTGACTCCGCGGTGGCTCTGCCCTGTCGAATTTTAAGTTGCTTGCATGAGAAACACTGGAACGCTTCAAATTATTCCCAAACCAAGAAAATCGACGGGAGCAACTTCTAGAAAATGGGAACCCATGAGAAGACGCGTGGAATTGTAAATAATTACGATAAGAACGTTAATACACATTTTAGAGAATTAAAATTCGTAAGGAAATGGAACTAATAATTAAAATTCTCTTTGAAACATTGTCAGTTCTTTTGAAAACTGAAATCTTGGAACATGGTTTCCTTAAAATTCGTAGAAAAATTGAACAAATCATTGAAACTTTTGCCGATTCTTTTTAAACCTGAAAGCTTGGAAGATGATCACCTTAAAATTCATGGGAAAAGCGAAGTAATAACTGAAACTATCGTTGAAACATTATCAATTCTTTTGAAAACTCAAATTTTCTAAAATTGTTTCCACAAAATAAAAGAGGAGTCGGGCGGGTGTGAATAAGAACGCTGCATCCTCCCGTAAAGTATCCGTTTTATTCTTTCAAGGCGTTATAGATATCCAGGGAATAATCTCTGTCTCATATATATATCATTCTAATAAACATGAACAATAATAAATATAATGTGTCCAAGAACGTAGGAAGTTTTGCGTCTAATCAGGCTGCTCGGTACAAAATAGCGCGTTTATATATGGCATTCTCTCGGCAATAGCTTCCGTTACGCGTATCCTTTTGATTTCAAAAGACACTGATCATATTCACCTCTATCCACCTTCACCTTTTTTTCAAATTTGTACGTTCTTCTGCACAATCGTCGTGCCCCACGGAGCGTCCCCTCTTCGTCCGCACGGCCCAAGCTACTCTGAGCGCAGAAAAATGTCCCCAACTCAAGATCCCTTCGCTTAAACAGGCTCTCCCGAGATGGACGATGAAAGACGAAGATGGACGACACAGTGGGCGCACAGTTTATCAGCGAATACACTCGTCTCTCTTTCTTTTCTTTTTTTATCACTACTTCAGTCACTTCTCGAATTGCACGACGATCAAGCGCTGCCCTAATTTTTCCTTTCCGAACACAGTAACCGCAGGTGGGTTGGGAATATAAAGCATGCGAATCACTGTCGTTCGATGGCTGCATTCTTTTTAAACCGTGAGAAACTGAATAAGTGCGCGTGTGGAGAGTAGAAGGGTCAGGTGGATTGTGAAATGCTCAACCGAATGGGTTATCGCGAAACGGAGTCCCTGGGTCGAATATTCAAGAATAGCGATCGTTTGAAATTTGAACCGAAGGGAACGCGATGTCCAGCATTGAAATTTAAATAAATTAACAAATATATGCGGATGCACTTGCCGGTACCAAAGAATGCAACCCAGTGACAATTGAAGTTTCGAGATCAGCTTGTTTTACAATAGAACGCACGTGCCAATCTTCAATAAATACCACACGCTAATTCGGATGAACAGAATTGAAGACATCATTGTTACGAGATCGATGGATCGAGAAATTATTGCACCGCGTGGCGATTCGAATTCTCACTCTCACCTGCCGTTACATCTAACATCGTACTTGGCGAGCATCGTCGCACGTCCACTGCCGATTTATCCACCCAAGATTACGTCGCCTAAAGAACCGCTTTATCGTAACGTTCTTCTTCGCTCGAAATCGTCCCGTTCCCCGCAGAAATGTCCTGCCGCGTGGCAGTGAACGCGCCATGCGATGGTCTCGCGCAAGGCGAAAAGTCGAATCTCTACGAACCGTTTAAGGGAAGAATCACAACGACTAGGAGGAAACATCGACGCAAGGGAAGCAAAGTGTAACCGAACGATCGACGATCGTCTTACAACCTTCTCGTTCTCCGTCACCCGCTGATCACCGTGTTACACCGCTACACACATAAGTCTACTATATTTTACACGTTCCCGATCCCGCCTATGTACAGACCTAAATCCTCAATGGGCCACGGAAGGGCGGCTTCCGTGCGCCTGCCCCCGAATACATCATCGTTCAGTTCCACCTTCGCGCTCCGGTGAAACGCAAAAGCCCGGTTGTCGCAAGCCATTCGAACGCAACTGGAGAACGATGCTCCTCAGGGTTGATGGCTGGCTGGAGCGAGGGGATGGCTACGAGTATAATTCCATTAAAAGCTTCTACCGATTCACAACGACGACACGAATTGTATCTGCGAGAATAGCAGAGAGAATTGACCTCGGTAACCAGTCCTTTGCTCGTCGCAAGCGCAGTCGCAGGATCCTGTCGCACGCGAATCTACGCGCCCGCTGTAGGTGTCGAGTGCTGCGAACGATTGGCGAAATAACGATCGAGCCGCTTTTGATCCTCAAAGAAATTATTAATTCCGGTGACCGAGGGCCTCGACGCCTACAGACGTTCTTCGTTTGCGAGAATGATATTGATCGCTCGAGCAATGACGATCGATGGCCATTGATCGACGGACAATCCTGCGAGAAACGGTGCGAATTGGAAAATCGAAATCGTGATTACTTAATTTGCTAACGAACGTTACCATTAGGAGAGCGAAAGACGATTACGCGACTGCAAAGGTTAGAGTCTTACCGATCGCTTCGCGCTCGGACGTAAATCTAAAGTATTGCCGCGGTGGATGGCTCGACGAGAGAAAGGGAAGCTGAATTATCGAGTGGGGGGGGGGGGCGAAAATTACACGCGTACAAACATCGATCGCCGCGCGGTCTCGGCGAGCTCGCGGCGGGGGATGATCAGCGCGTTGACATTCAAAAAGTAATCGCTTGAGTAATCTCCCACGCGATCTTCAGAGGCGGGAGTGTGAAAGTTACGAGTGACTGGATAGCCTTCTGAATCGCGTAAACAAATCGCTAACAGATTATAGTGCGTAAAGAGAAAGAGTGTTCTTATAATTTATGAATCCTTAGCTCGACAGATTGTACAAGTATTCTAGAAGAGATTGAAACGCTTCCGCCGGAATCAGTTCGCAAGCTAATCTACGCTCGTAACTACTAATCTAGCATTCCATGAAAGACAATGATATAGGACACAGATTAAAGTGAAAACTTATTTCTACGTCGATAGCGAAATCGCAGGCGAAGACGAGCGAGCACAAGAAACATATATTCCCAAGGTTCGTGCAAATGCCGACAGTGGCCATTCGCGAATGTTCGCGTTCGTAAATTTTTATGTACCGTGAGAGAATAAGTAAAGCTTCGAAAGTGTGCAGCTGGGCGGAAGGTTTTTTTATTAATTGCTTAGCGAGCTCCGCGTTCGACCAACTGGCGAATATAAGCCTGAAACGCGCGCGACACACGCCATAATTAATTTGACGAATTCTCGCGGCCGGGGGACATGTTAACGAGACAGATTTGAAACTTGCGTCCTCTTTTTATTTCTGCCAGCACGTTCCGCGTCGCGTACAGCCTGACGGATGTGAGAGAACGATCGCGCGAATTCACCTCGCAAATTGATGCGATTTGGAGATAAGCGCCGCGCTAATGACATCGCGTTTCCCGGCGAAACGCGCGCGTAATCAGGACCACCGCGATTTCACTCCGCTGAACTCGGCTTCTGAAGGAACGCGGCAGACGCGCGGTGGCGCGAGAGACACTTCGATATCTGTCTCCAATGAGCGGTGAAAAAAAAATATGGGAAGGGTTGCAAAGAGATCGGAACGCGCAACAAGAGATCGACAAATGTGAGTTAATAATTCTAGCGAAAAGCTGAGAAGTAAGAAGCAGAGAAGCAGAATGTAGATTCGCAGGCTGGGTTCACTGGAAACAAAAGCTTTTTCTACGGTGGTGGATTCTCAAGTTACTATCAGTATTCGTACACTTTTGCGAATGGGATTATAGTATTCTTCTTTTCGTCGTTATCTGAATGGAAAGAACATAGACGATCTCGTTGACAGTTGCATTCGATGGGTAAAAGATGCTGGGTATGAATAAAAACACAGTTTCCGCGATGTACCAGAAACGAAGCGTAGAATTCGAAAGCTCGAAGGGACTCGAGCACGCGAGGTGGTGCACGAGAGTGAACAACAACACAACAGCCACAGGGGATAATCAGTATGTCACTTTAATCACACATAGTCGTCTAAATGTACAATTAGGAAGCCTTGCTTCGATCGTTTCTTTGGTATCGTTGCACTGAACTGATTCACGGTGATCGCTCTAGGACACTCTAGCTTTTTACCATATTCCCTATGTACATTTACACCTTGAAACTGTTACGCGACATTACTCCGGCACGAAAACTCGTTACTCTACTCACGAGGAAGCACGCGGAGATCGGAAGCCTCCAAATCTCCCGGCGCCTCGCCCTTAACGGCCGCTCCCTTTTCTCCTCGGACTACCAGTTTACCAACTATCGTCGCCACTCTCGTTTAGTCTTCTTATCTTCGCTTGGTCCGTGAATGAGTTTCGTTTTTTTTTTTTGCGCGCGCGCAATTGGCAGGTCTGAGCACCGAAAACCCTTTACGATGCCCGCTCGAATATCGCGTGTACACAGCTAACGTTTACTCGACAGTTAATCATATAAATACTTAAAGTTAAATCGCTAACGTAGATGCCTGTTTCGTTACTGCGGAGAGATCGCGGCGAGCGCCGTGCCCTCCACGGCTCCTCTGCCGGATAATAAATTATTTCGTGCGGCTATCTATTGCGCTCTTTTTCTGCGAAACAAATCAAACGTCTGTCCGCTGCGAGAGGGTTGAAGGTGATTTTTACAGCGTACGAGAAACCAGATAGCTACCGTACTGCTCGATATATATATTTACAGTTAATAGAGCACAGTGCGTGTGTCTACGGTCTGTAATGTCCCTCGGGTAAATGTAATGTGCTTAGACGACTCGCGGCGCGGCCCCGCGATCGGATCCAGCGAACGCGTCGAGTATAAAAACGGACTCCCATCGTTGGCACTTTCGCGAGCTTGCGTCCCACCGCAAGTGTATCGTTTCGTTGACGGACGAAATGGCTGTTGCTTCGAGTGGCGATTTGATTGCAAAAAAAATTCTCGAAAAGTCTGGAGTATACGTGTATATAGTTTTCGAGTAAGAGAAGAGAAGGCGTATGAGAGAAAAATGGATCTAGAAAGGAACGTTTTGGCATAATTTCTCATTAAAGGACTCCTAAACGAAGGATCCTTCGTTACGACACACGAAACACGTAGTAGAACGTTCGCTTTACAAAGATATTGGACGTTGTTCGGACAAAATGTCTAAAGAAGAAATTGTTCGGACTGGCAGACAGTCCTTCACCGCATTCACGTTCAATATCAACAATTACTTCCTCAAACATTTATAATACAATTAACATTCCACCGAATATTACCGATTAGTCCCGCGATCACGAGCTACGGAGCACGAAACTCGAATGCTTCGATATAGGTACCCTCGCGTAGTACTAAGTTTCCGTCGTCTAGCAATGAGTCCACGATTTACGCGGCTAAAAGTTACCTAGCCCTGTAATTAGTGCTTTCATAGATCGATAGTGCCATGCCATCCAAAGCATTCCTCTCGTTCTCTTTCCTCCCAGTGCCACGACAAGCAGTCGTCCAAACTATCGACGATGTCGAACAACGGACCCGTTCAGACAGATCCAGGGCGAGCGATCCCCGCGATCGGTTGCACGCTTCGCCCTCCGACTACGCACCCTCGCGCGAGTAGTTTCCTTAGCTCCTATCTACTGACACATCGAGGAAAGCATGCTGATCTACGCGAATCGCTACGGTTCTACGATATAGCTGCGCTACGCGATTATACACCGAAACGCTTAGAGGGGGATACGCGTTTAATTACATTCCGCGGCGGAACGAGTCCCGCGCGACGCCCACGGACCTCGTCCACCTCTAGCACACCGTAATCCTCTATGTATAACTATCTGCTATTGTAAACGTGATAAATACAAAGTGTGCGTATAGCCACGTGGTAATTGGTGGTGTGTTATTTGGCAGTATCTCGTGTTCGCCTCCTGTGCCCTCTGCAACCCTTTTGTCACGGTGGCGGGCGCACCCCACCTCGCATTTCCTTTTTCCCCTCAACGGCTACGTACCTTTCGCCCCGTTCCTTCCTCCGCTAACATCTCCTGCCTCTATGTACATACATGCAATCTTTGGTTTCGCTACAGAGCAATCTATCCGTGTACAGGGTACCGTTCCAATGGCACCAACACCCTCTTACCCAAACACGCGCCTCTCCTACGACGTTGGTGCGGTAAATCGGGCGAGGAATCGCTGTCGTAGCGATTCGATACCTACGAGGTCTCTTAGGCCTGGCTCGTCCGTAGAACGGAGCTACGATACGATGCTACGCGTTGCTCGACGATACTACTGCGACACCTTGAGTCGGCTCGGATCGTAGCCTAGGTATATCAGCTGCCACCGAAATAGATTATGCGCTTCTACCTCGGCACTATCGACTCGGCCCGTCGAACGCGGGCCACGCGGAGTATTTAAATATATCATTAGATAGATATTTGGTACCGCTCCGTGGTAGAAGATTCGTTCCCTAATCGCGAGGTACGTCGAATTAGCACTCGAATAAATACGCGGGGTGCCTTCCTCTCCCCGTGCGCCTGTTTCACGATAGTATACGCGCTTCCTGCGTGTTCCCCAGTGCACCGCTTGTAGGGGCGCGTGAGCTTCTATACGTAACGCTTAAATGTGAAATATAAAACGAGATAAGGGCTGTCAGTCTTGGGTGGACGACGACGAGACGTCGTAAAAAACGGTGGCGACTCGAACGAGGGTGGGATAATAGATCGTGGAAGAAACGGATCTGCCCGTGGATCGTCACCGTGCCACGGTTAGCAAACGATTCAGCCTCAGAATCTCATCAGTCGTTATTATTTAGCCGGAAAGAAAAATTCATTGAGCATTCCCGTGGCACCTCGGCTCGCCGGTGCCATTCTAACGCGAGGGGGAGGGGAATGTGTGTTCGTTTCGTCGAAATGCAATGCTCCCTTCGCGCGCTCCCGGCTGTGAAAGAGCCGCAAATCGGGGGAGGGTTCCGGCTCGGGTCGCCCTTCTTCTTCGCTTCTCGATTACTTTAGGCGAGACATCGATGTAAACGTTGGTCACAGTTTCCGTACCGACAAAACATCGTAAAGCTAGAAAGTATCTACGGTTTCGAGGAGCTTCTATTTATTTTAGTCAAATATAATACTGTTCGCGACGATCGCGCGTCGCACGGCGTTTTGGGTTCGTTGTTGTTGTTTTTTTTTTGTTTTTTTTTTTATCGTTCCGTTAGCTTGTTCTGAGTTACCTTCTCTCGGACACCTCGCTACCACGCCGCGCGATAACGCGAGGGGTAGTGTAAAACGATGAGCATCTCCGTCTTCCAGGCGAGTCTTTTCGGTTCTCTAATGCCCTCGAGGCAGGCGGAAGATCACAGCGAGGCCCAGGTCTCGCTCGGACGACGTTGCCGGAAGTTTTGGCGGAATTTGGCAACGAGCGTCGACGGTCCGTCCACTTACCTGAGCTGTCACGGGTCCTCCTCCCCCGTGACTCGCCCCCAGGGGGAAAAGTAATTGTACAAAGTTGCACGTCGGCGGCGCGCGCTGCTACGCCGCGTGTATAACGCTACTACAAAAGTTTGGAGAGTTAAAAAGACACAGAGGGCACGCTCCCGGCGCCCTCCGATTCGCGAGCATTAATCCTAATCGAAGTTAGAAATCGGCTGGACTTCCGTGGAGCGAAGCCGAGCTACAAGACTCAAATAGTATTAACACGTTGACCGGCGACGTTTCGAGAACCATCTGCTGCAGACCACGTTACAATCTGAGGAATTTAGTTCGACGCAGCGTTTGGTTTCTGATCGGATACAAACAGATGTAACCGAGGAGATAGGTTCCGCTTCTTCTTGCTCTTGGTGTAGCGTCGATCTGCCGCGTGACTTGAAACGTCGCAGACACGCGAGGCATGCCGGCGTACATACGCGTTAAATTAGAGGAGATTCTACGATCGAGAAACCAGACCGAAAGTCACTTGTCTGCCTCCTCCACTTGCTTTCTAATACCGAATTCTGATCTACTCTTCGCTATCGGTGACGCGCCGAACACGTCGAGTCTCGATCACTCAACGCAGAAAGTTTTGAACTCCCGAATCGCTTTCCAAACGAAAGCATACGCCCCCCCAGAATCCTCGAAACGAAGAGCTCTACAGCTTCTTGAAACCTTCCACAATTCTCTAAAACCCCTCATCTTATACACTTCCCAAAATCTACCCCCCCACAAAAACATCAGGAAACGAGTCTACCTCCGTCCCCAAAAACATTCTACTTTCGTTGACGAGTTAAACAGTGATCATTCACCTACCGTCGATCAAGCAATCGAAATGATCACCTCCCGTGACAATGGAAAGCCGAGCTTTCCCCGGATTGCCAATTGAGTCCCAAGTGGACCCAGGGCCTACCGTTGCTCGGCCATGAAGGCCGGTGCGCTGGAGGTGAAGTCGCGAAATAGAGCTGCGATCGTTCACCTACCAGGGGGCCGACTATCCCAGTGATCGCCTCTCGTGACAGAAGAGCGCTATCGCCAGGTTCCCAGGCGAATTCCAAATGGTCCCAGAGCCTAGAGTTCCTCGGATAGAGCGATGGGTGCTCTGGAGCCGGGCTTCATGTCCTTCACGCCTATCCCGATGTCGTCGACGGGAGTCGGGGCCAGCTTCAGCTGGTTACCGTTCAGCTTGATGTCGTTCACCGAGTGCGAGCGACCGTGGGTGACCAGAGGCTTGGCCGTCTGATTGGTGCTCGTGTTGGAGTTGGAGCTGCTGACGGAGTTGGTGCTGGGACTGGTGGCTTGGTTAGAGCTGGAGGTGCAGTTGGCGGTGTTGCTCGAGCCTGAGCTTGAGTTCGAGTACGTCTCTTGCGAGGAGGCTGCCGACTGAACGATGAGGTTGGGAATGGACGTTTTTGACCGTGGCTTTGGTTTGGTGTTCGCGGCAGACGAGTTCGGGATCGGAACCGGGGCTGTTGACTGCTCCAGCACGCGATTGCTGTCCACCGCGGTATCCGGTGACACGGACATCTTCATGGGCGCTGGGGATTTCGAGGAGAACGTTGTCAACTGGTTGGCGGACTGAGATCGAACCGTCTGACCTCCCAGCTTGTCCCTCAGCGCCATTTGGTAGGCCACCTCGAAGGCCTGGCCCAGGGTCAAGATCACCTCCGTGGCTTGGTCCTGGAACAGGTAATCTTCGCTTCGTACACTCTTTACAGATCAGTTGCTCGCTGCAAGACTACGTAGTCCGAACAGTTGAAGGTTTTTCATGTCTAGAGGGTTCCTTTTACTTGGGTTAAAGATCTGGCGATTGAATAGCGATGATCATTGGGCAAATTTTAAGGCGAAGGTACCGTGCGATGCGGCACCGTCGAAAGGAGGAGCGATAACGACGATTGTTTCGTGACTTGTTTGAAGAAATTTCAAGTAAAGAGACTCACCATCGTTGGCACGGAAAAGACATGGCAGAAATGCGTGCGGCTGGCATGGTCCTTGGTGATATACGCGAAATGCGTTAGATCGTCGGCGTCCTGGCAGGCGCAGTGAATGTTCCGAATCTCGTGCTCGCAAATCGGCTCCTATCGATCCGTATCGTTCCAAATGCAAAACGTATGTAGACACGATAAGCGTACTTTCACTGTTAATCCTTTATAGTACGACACCGATTGAAATTACTTCCCCGCGAAGAGTTTCGACGTACACGTGAACGGAACTATGGGCTTTTAAGTTTTCCACTTGAACGCGATTGAGATCGTACAGATATCTGCTGTTACATAAAAAGAACGAGAAAGTGAGCTTCCATTAACGACTTCGATCACTCTGACAAAGATACGCGGTCTTCCTTCGCCTCTTATATTCCATATTCTCCACTGTCAACGATTCGACCACTGGAAATATTCGACGCTTGAAATAAAAAAGGTGACGCGTGCGAGTGCCGGTTTCTCGCTAAGCGTAGCGTCGTAAAGGATCAACAGTGATAAACGCTGGATAACTCCAGCCGACGGGCGTATCTTACATTAGTCACCGTGTTCAGGAATCGAACACCGCGATAAGAAATCGCCAGAGTGATGTCTGGTGTGACCCTCGGCTCGCGACACGTCTTCTTCAGCTTCTGTATGGACTTCTTGGTGGACTCGGTGCCACGCAACTCCTTCACCACGGTGGAGCCCAGATACTACGCGATTTTCGAACAGAAAGAAACACCCCGCCTCTAGAATCACCACGAAAGAACCGGACTCCAGATAGGCGAAGCTCCTCGGGGCTTACAGGGACAAATCGGAGCGAGGCTGTTGGAAATTCCACTCGTATCGCGGTTATCGCGAAATTATTGTGTAACGTAATATTTATGGGTTCGTGTGCTCGAGGAGGTGCACGATTATCGGGGATTCAGCCGAGCGATTCCGCGAAGGAAGAAAGCGTTAAACGTTCCTTCTGCGCGTTAAAAGTTGCTTCACGAGAGATAATGGCCGGAATGAAATGTGTTATTAGTTACACCCACGCAACGATTATGATAATAGCCTTCACCTTGAGGCTCTGTCACGACTATCCGGCTGACATCGCGAACGCGCTTGTTATTCAAGAACCCTGTAATACGTCGGCCAAAGGGAAGGAGAGAGGCGGAGCTGAATTACAGAGTGCAATTACTACGCCAGCATGAAATATTCTCGTTTCCATGGGCGCAATTGCGGCTTCCCTTTTATCCCGCACAACCGCATGCATTTTCGAGAATTTCGCAGATTCTACTCGACTATCTTCGCGACTCTTACTATATTCTTAAAAAACAAACACATACACCTCAGTATTTAGCTACGTAATAAGATAGCAAAGAAAACAAACTTTCGCTGATAAAACGGTTCCTCGATCGTTACTTAGATTTAAAAAAAAAAAATTACTATGATGATTTTAAGCTTCTCAGTGAAAAGATTGTATTGTCTCGGAAACTACGTAAGTGTGTGTGCGAAGTTTCAAGTCGATCGGATACGTGGAAGTGGGTAAAAATTAGGTCACAGGATTTCACGCTAACGAACTAACGAGCTCACAAGTGAAGCTGGAAAAAGACTCGTAAAATATTATACAGCCACGAGAGATCTAAGTTTTCACAACAAAAGGAACAACCTCCTTCCTCCGCGAAAGTTACACTACCAAAAGAGGAAACTACGCAAAAATTCACTAAATACGCGTGCAACTTTGTCGGGAGGAACTCAACTATTAAACTGCTGTGCATTTCCACGGAATTATGTCGAACATCCAGGCATTGGAAGCTCAGTTAAGGATATTTGGCTCGGTAAAGGAGCAGCTTCGCGAAAGGAAGCGGGTGGAGGAGCAAGCCAAGAGCCAGAGGGAACACGGAAGTAATTAGACTTACGTTGGCGACGTACGTGACGCAGCCGGTGACTAGAGCTTTTGGCTGGTGCCTCCATTGCGTCTTGAGGGTGGACGGCACGCCGAACAGCAGCTCCGACGGTGCCCTGATCTCGAGCTGTTCCGGTGCCGAGATCGCCCCATTATGCGAACTGGGTCGCTGGGGTGGCTGTGGGGCTGGTCTGTTTTTGCGGTGCCTTAATGTGCCCGTCGTAGTCGTATTCGTTCCGGTTATCGACGTACCGCCGTTACCCTCCGCCGTTGTTTCCGGCAGTTTTTCCCGTATCTCCTCCTTCAGCTGCTGTATGTTCGTCTTCTGCGGAAACGGCAAGAAACGGCCGCGTGAGGGACGCGATCCTTCGACGCGTCTTTCCATTTCAACTCTTCTTCACCTTCATTTCATTGTACTTAGCTTTCTCTTCAAAAAGCTAATCGTTCTTCACGTCACACGTGACATTGCCGGTTAATCTAAGTAGCCTTGCTAAGTGATTATGGGACTGTGAGTTGTCTCAGAGATAAGTGGACTCGCCGCGACGAAGGTTACGTTATCGCGTGCAAAGGAACGACCCTAGTAGAAATTTGTCTCGTTTTTCCCTATTTCTGGTGAGGTAATAGCCAGGCTTGGATAGGGAAAAACTAGAAAGGAAAAACTAACCAAATTCCGCCTAAAACCCAGTCTGCAAAACTGGAATAGTTGTAACTCGACTCTGGCTAACTAGTTCACGTCCAGTTTTTCCCTTTTAATTCCTGGCTAGTTATAACCTGACTCAAACTGTCAAGTCCATATCTAGTTTTCCTTATTGAATTGTAGTCTAGGTTTTCGCCACCAGAAACTTGTAAGGAAATGTGTGGAAAAATTAGATGAGAAAAAAAACAATCAAATCTATATTTAAAGATATCGCAGCAAGTCAAACATATTTATTGAATAAAGCAAACATGGAACCTAATGAGCGGAAAAAAAAATCTACTCTTTGTTCGTGGTGCAGGTTTGCAAAAATGCTTCAGAGAGTTAGAAGTATTGGTTTCGATGTTTGACCACCGGTTACCGAGACACCCATTTCGACTTTGTCGTCAGTTAAGGATACGTTTTGAGAAAATACTGTCACGAGCGTGTGTGCCTATCAGTCTGGCTCACTCGGCGCTAAATCTCGGAATAGCTGATACGGTGTTATCGCGCTAAACGCTCTTTCCTTTCAACTTTATTAACACGCGGGGATAGCTTCAACCAGCACGCTGTAAGTTCGCTAGAGGATGCAAAAAGTGTCGCGGGAGCTTCGATAAATTTCACATTGGGACAGATCATTCGATTTAACGAAAATACGAATCGGGGCTATTATTAATCCATTACGCATCAACTCTACTCCCAATGAGCCATTGTTTCTGAGTATCGACGCGGCACCGTGACGCACGAAAAACAGCGGACCCCTCGCGTTCCATCCAATTTTTACCGAACGCGAAAGCCTGCTGACGGGCTTGCGAACGAGTGAACGACAGAAAGGAGCATTTTTTTCCTTTTATATTCGCCCATTTCGGCGAACCGGATGACGTTACCCGTTGCATCCGTTTCGCCGACGAATCCCCGATACGTTGGCGAACGGGGGGGGGGGGGGGGGGTGGAAAAAAAAGAAACCCCGAAAAAAGAGGACACCCGCTCGCCTCTCGCGGGGAAATTTTCGCGAGAGCGTTACAAAGCCACGGTGGAAAATCCGGCTCGCGTTACACGACGTACAATTACACTCGTAAAAGCGTCGCGTTTCGAACTGCGACCCCCACCGCCCCGGCCCCAACCCCTATCGCTCCTCCGCCCCCCCACCCCCTCCAGAGAACCTACAAAAAGGAAACTATTTTTTGCAATCTCTGTCCGGGCTGAAACGCGAGCGGTCGTTTCGCGGCGCCCCGGGAATTACGATCGAAACCGGATTCAAGCCACGCGAGCGTATCGCTCGAATTCGGATTACACGCCGCGAATCGTTTGTTACATCTGGCTCGCCAGTGTGTAATTCGCGTCGTGCCGCGGCTCCAGCGAGCGGGTCGCTTGAAAAACAAAGGGGCAACCACCCACCCGTCGAAACATCTGCGGCAAGGGATGGCGAACCATCGCGCGCGGGGTAGCGTAAGGTAACCGTGAGCAAGGTGGAGTAAAATGTTTCAGGGTGGCAGGGGCGAACCGTTTGCAATGGATAGCGCGCGCGCTAAGCGCCGCGTGTCCTATTATTCCCGTTCCACGAACAGCGTAAACGTGCGGCAGAGCGCGTCGGCTGCCCAAGGAATCGTCTATCTGCGTCTTGCAAGGACGCCGCGGTGTCCGACGCGCGGTTAATGAGACGAGAAGGGAGGGCGGTCGCCCGTCACTCGGATCGCCGGCAATCGTGAAATCCGATTGCGGCGAAAGAATGGGCGCAAGGAGCAGAGAAACGGAGGAACAAAAACGAGCAATTTGCACGTACGTGTGCGCGTCGGCCGTCGGCCATTAATCGAATTTAATTAGCTAATTAAGGGAGCAGCGCCGAAAAGACGGGGCAGGAGAGACGGGGCCAACGGAGTGGCTCGTTAACGGGGATGCGCCGCGTATCGCGCTCGAGGCGCCCGAACAAAAACCATTAGCGTCCGCTCGAGCGATCAGGCTGAAAGCTTCGCCTCGAGTGCCGTCGGCGTGCATGTGCCCCGTCGAACAGGTAGCCTGGCTGATGCACGCGTTACAATAACGGCTCCTCCAATTAGCCGCGATATTTACATTATGACGCGATCGGCTGAAAGCCGTCGGAAGCGATCGAGCTTGCTGGTGTCGCGAGCGCCAACCCTCCAGGCCCCGTTCCGCCCTCTTCTCGGCCAAGTGCTCCGACGGCCCTTGTCAGACACCCCGGTGAACCGTTCACCGGTAATTCTTAACAGGATCGCTTCGCCCGCCGACTCCACCCGCCCCCATTCTCTCTCCGTTTCCCTGCGTCTGTTTCCATTCGGGCTCTCAAAACGCACGATCCTCGCCGTGTCACGCGCCCCTCCCACTCCTCTTCATCGGGCAGGTGAGAGAATCGAGGGGGAAAGAGTGTCGGGTAAGATGACGATGATACTGACGAACGTCGTTAAACCCTTCCAGTCCATGTATCTCTTCCGCCTGCCTCTGGTGCAGGGGTCGCGACTCGTTCTTTTCATTACAACGTGTGAGAGGTTTATGGGACTCGGGCTACGGACCGTGTTTTGCAACATTGCGCGCTGGGGTTGACGGAAAATTGGGGGTGTCGAGGGTACGTTGGCTTTTCGGCGGCAAATGCTCAAAGCCTGGCAGGTGCAACGTTTCTTTACACTCGAGAACGTTCCGATGCATTGTCGATTAAGGAGGATAGCGTCTAAAAGAATCTACGTTTCATCCTGGTTGGGATGAAATTTCAGGGAGTCGATGGTTCAAGCGGCACGGGGGGCTCACTCGGCGAGTTTCGCGCGGCAATTTGCATCGAGGCGATTTCTATTCAACAGGGATGAACGATTTCACTCACCAAGGTGTTGAGGTCCTTATTAAGATCCTCCAGGTTCGGCCCAGTGCAATTTCGATTCGGTGCACGCGTGCTGGAGTCGCTGACCGACGCGAGGATCCTCTTACGGTGGGCCGGCTTTTGGATTTCCAGCACGGCCGCCAGCTCCACCTCCCACACGCATCTCACGCGATCCATCTCCGTGTACAGATGCTTCCTGAACGTCTCCGTGTAATTCTCCAGGTGAATGCTCTTCAACCACTCGTCCACCGACTGCCCGACCCCGCTGTGACGTTTGTCCACGCGTTTGTTCAGCAGACCGACCGCGTCCATGATCACCGTGCGCTCCTGGTCGCTGTTGATCCCGATGTCCTTCAAGTCCGCCTCGTCTAGCACCCCGTTCTGCGAACAAACGACGGACATCGGTTCCAAGGTGACCTCCGGCGAGGAAAGAACTCGACGGACCAGACGATATACTCACTATGAAGTCGAGGTCGTCGAAACCGTAATTAATGAACAGGGTCTCGTAATCCGCCAGGCCCAGCGTTGACAGCCACTGACCGACGGAAGTGGAGACAATGGGGCTGCTGCTGGTGTCCGAACTCAGGCCTGCGTACAAATCAGATTGGAACCGCGGGTTTAATTCACGGGGGATTGCCTCTGCGCCTCGATAGCTATTTGGCCGTTTTCATCGGATGGAGTCTGAAGTTGCCCGCGCGGCTCGAAACGTTATCACCGTGCAAATAGGGTAAATGACCCAATTACTGACGCATTAAGCGTTGACGCTGACATTATCTTATAGTTTTGTACTTGTAGACTAAAAGTATATGTTGTTCTTATTATTTATTATTCTTTAATATGTTTACTTGATGAAAACAATTTGGTGGATCTTAAAACTTCGAGTTTTATGTATAAATTCATGAATTTCAAAAATATATTACAGGATCTATTACTGACACCCTTCAAATGTATTTGACTGAATTACTGACACCCCAATTATTGCCAGCTAACCTAATACTGTTTATCTACATGAGCAACTACTGCTATGACAGTAATACCAAAATGCTAGACAGGCTTGTACCAATCACTGTCACCCAATTAATAAGTAAAAAGACTTAATGAATCGTTGAATTCAAATCTTTATTACTTTCTATGATGCTTATATTATTTAAAATATTATATTTTGTTATGTTAATAGCTTAAATATTACGATTACAACATTTTCTTTGAAGCCTTGTTTTCTCTTTCGCTAGTAAGAAAGTCGTCGTTTCCATTCCCCTAATATCCGCTTAAAATTATTTATCGTTTCATTCAAATTACCGAAGAAAAAATGAAGTACTATTTTTTGTATCGTATAAATAACAGTTTGAATTGTATGCTAAATTTTTTTTACGCATCGTTTTATAAGATTTATTCGTTATTTTACGTAAAATAGCTTAGGGTGGCAGTAATTGGGTCCTTTACCCTATCACGCGAGAATATTGTAAAACTGATCCCGACTAAACTACTCAAGTGGCAACTAGGTCCCAAGCAACCCTCAGAGTTGTAATTAAGCAGCCCTCTTATCGAAAGATCCCGTTTTCGTTCGCCGTTACCGAAAGCGAGCAACTTCTACCTTCTACGCGAATGGAAGGGCAAAGAATTCAATGTAATGTAATACCTAGTCTGGTCTGGAACTCCTTCTCGAGCTCGGTGACGAAAACGGACTCTCTGACCAGGCCGGTGCCGAAGGACGCCATGATCTCGGAGATCTTGGCCCATTCCTCCTGCTCGTCGAAAGGGCTCATTATGCTAAGGGACTTCTCGTCCCTTTCGCGGTCACGCTCGGACAATCGGAACGCGACCTCTCCGTCCTCGATGCGTTCTCCGCCTCCGCCCTCGCCGCCGGTTCCCATTCCGCATGCGGCCGGCCCGTAAACGTTCCGCAACCGACGCAGCGTGCGCGGCCGCTCAGCCGTCACGGATCCTTTCAACAAACCTGTCGACAATTACAACAGTACTGATCACGCACGGCGACAATCAAAGGGAGAAGTGGCAGACCGCGGTACAAGAAAGAAAAAAGAGCAAAAAGAGATTAGTCTACTGATTGTAATGGAGCAGCAAGGATCACTCGCTTCGAGAGTTTCTTCAGAAGGTGCGTTGTGTTATCGAGGGGGGTTGCGAAGATTTGTTTTCTTTTAATTCTTGGCCCTCTATACCTACATAGTAGTAAAGGGCAATTCTTAAATTAGAGTATAGTGTCGCAGGATGAATCTAAACAGTGTTTCTGTGAGAGATTTTTAGCTTCGCCAGCTCTGTGTCCCTTTCTGTTAGCTCTGCTTAATATGAAAATTGATTCCTTAGAATAAAGTCAGTAGAGCAGTTTCTCTCACCGATAAGTCGCCCATGTTTAAAAATGCCCATTTTAAGGTACCAGTCGACTCGTCAGTACACCCAGTAACCCCCTCAAAATTCGCGATACAACGTCCAGCCTGACCAGCAGCAATCCTGCAGGGTTTTAAGCGCAAACACGCCGAGAGAATCAGCCTATGGATATCCATAATGGATATGCTGCGCATACGAACGAATCCAGGGATACGTTGAATATTCATTACAGATTCGTCATTGTTCGATGCCTCCACGAGATTAGTTCCCGGAAGATAATCAAGGCCGACTCACTCGACACCGATGTCGTTAAGCAATTACGTCGGCCGCAGTCGTCGCTCTTAAGCGGGAAGCCCTATTTAGGACGCTAAGAATAAGGTGATTTTTGGGAATTTTTTCCTATCAAACTGTTAAGCGGATCTTTTCCAAACTTTTAGGGTATTTTAGTTCACATTCAAACAATAAAAATTAATTTTTTCGTTACAAAGTGTTCGGTAGAAATGGAGATATATGAACGCATTTTCGTTCCCTGAAACAAAACAAAAAACAGGGGTTTCCTGATTTCTCGTATAATTACATTGTCGATGGACCTAAAACTTTTATAAATAAATTAAATTGAACAACTCTTTTTCCATAAATAGTACGAAATACCCTGAGGCAGAATCGTAACATTTTCTTTAAAGTCTCACCAATTACCGAACTTTTAACCTTTCTTTCGTTTGTTAGGTACACCGACAATGTAATTATACGAGAAATAAGAAAATCCTTGTTTTTTGCTTTTACGTCAGGGAAGAATTGGATCCTCCAACATAATCCCAAATTTGCAACACCGGCGCACGAGTCCCTACAAACGTGTTCATATATCTCCAATTCTAACGAACGCTTTGTAACGAAATAATTAATTTGTATTGTTTGAATGTGAACTAAAATACCCTGAAAGTTTGGAAAAGATCCGATCAACAGTTTCTTAGAAAAAATTCCCAAGAATCACCCGCGCCCCCGTGTTTTACATCGACCCGTCGCACGATATTTACATGTAAAAAGAAAAAAAAAATGGAAGAGCTGTACAACATACCGAAGCATTGGGTAGGTATTCAAAACGCAACCAGTCGTGCGTTCCGCGTCCCGGCGGCGTACGATCGGCTCGCAAATAAATTTCGGATTCGTGTAAATAAAGAACGTGGATGAAACGTTCCACGGTCAAAGCACCCACCGTGGAAAATAAAATCATTTGCCCGTGCACTTGTTGCGGACATTACATTCGTCGTGATCGAACGTAGCGTGCAAATAAATAGTGGCTCCACGGAAGTGGAAGGGGTGCTTGTGTACCGAACGGATTCGAATCGGCGAAGATCGTTGGGGAATCGTTGCTTCCTGTTGATAATGGCACGTCAAACAAAGGAGAAAGTATCGAAAGATTATCTTTCGGTCAATTAAATATCGACTCATTCTTCTCCCACCCTACGGTACCTAGAATACAATTCTCGTACTTCCTGTCCCGCATCGCCGTTAGTTTGACCGCTAACAGCGCACCCACGTTTATTGTACAGCTCGCGTATTGTATAAAAAAAAAAATTGGAACGATTGATGGAAACCGAAGACCTGACATGAGGCCTCCCCAATCCCCATCAATGGCATATCGCGACTGGCAATCTGCGCTGTTGAACGCAATTTAAACACTTGCATGTCGCCGATGAACGGCAATGTCTGCCGGGAACGTGGCACGTTCAGCCCACAGCCATCGCGGCACACCTTTCGAGCACTTAAACGACCGCACTGTCACCCTCCGACAGGTGCAAATAACAGCCCCCCGACTCCCCTCCGCCACGTTCGCTCCCGTTCCCCCATTCTTCGTTCTTTTCATCGTCTGGAGGTTTGCTCGACGTACCGCTTCTACCCCCTTCCCCGCCGTAGCCCGTAAGGGGGGGGGGGGTGGCCCCAGCAGCCACGCCGACACTAAAGACAATCCGTCGTTTTCAGCGGCGTCTGACAATCGACGCCTTGGAAATGCCGCGCGTTCGCCATGCAAATTCTTTCATACGAATTTCGCAAATGAGAATTCGCGTACGCCCCGCGAATGCCACCCTCGGCGGGGCAGGGGCGCCGGAGGGGTGGGAGCGACTCGCCGCAGACCGGAGAAAAGAAAACGAAGGGTGGAGCGGAGGCGGGGCGGTGAAAGGAGGAAAGAAAGAAGGAAAAAGTACCACTTTAAGCAGCGGCTATGAACGCCTTTCAAAGACGCTGCGTAGTGTATCCTCTCCGCACAGGTGAGCTCGAGAGGGCGGTCGCGGGCATGTACGCGCGTGTACGTACATCCCCGCGTCGTGAAAAGCTCATAAAAATATTAAACAGAGAGGAGGGGGGGGGGGGGGTGGGCGCGGAAGGGGAGAGGGAGAGTAGAGAAAGAGAAGGCCCGTACAGCGAAGGATGAGAACGAGAGAAAAGAGGAGGCCGGGGGAAGGGCTCGCGCGCACGTTACAAGCAGCAAACGTACGTAATTTTAATTAAAGCTCCATGATGAAGGGCGTCGCCTGCTCGCGCGCACTCCAGCCAGCAGCGTTATATTATGTAGGCAGTTATTCAAGTCATATACACAAATTACATAAATCCTCATCGCCGTCCCTTTCTCCCGTTTTCCACCTTCTATCTGCCTTTCCCTCTGCCCCCCCCCCCACCCCCCTCCCCACCACCGGCCCTCCTTCTCTCTCCCGTTCGCCTGTTCAGCTTCTCTCCGCAGATTTTTTACTTTTTCTCCTCTCATCCCTCTGTCCCTGTTGCCCCGTGTCTGCCGAGCCTCTCCCCGCCCCTCCGAGCCGCTACTCGTTGCCATTCTTCCCGTCGTCGTCGCGCGAGCGCGACCGCTGGCTTTCACGGCCTAATAGTTTCCCTCGCGAGGGAATCCGTTTAATCGCAGTAATTGGGAAGAGCCTGCGACATTATGCGCTTTTTCTTTCTCCTTTATTTCGTCGCCGGTTTGCAAGCTCCCGTCGTGAGAAACTGGCGAGCGCGCGTCGCGCCGCGCGCCCAACGCGTTTTCTCTCTTACTTCCCTCCCCCCCCCCCCCCACACCTCTTGTACTCTCGCGGCCGGCGCCTTTCGACGTCCGTGTCTGTTCCTTTCCCTGCGCTGTAACTTTCTTTCTACTGTTCCATCCTGTCGCGCGAAACGGCGAACTCTCTGGCTTCGAATGCGATCGGTTTTTCGGGACCGTAATGGAAACTTGATGAACGGCAATGTTACAAGATAGAGTAATTCTATATTGATGGAAATTTGGTGATAGTAATACAACGGAACATCAGATTTCGAGACAAACTTTTCTTTCACACTCGAAAGGAGATAAAAAGTGATCCATTTTCTCCGGGGAGATTATTAGTCAGAGTTTCCCAAACATCTTAATATGTAAAGCAGAAAGTGTTTGGTGTTTGTGTGTCGCCTAAGAATTTTCGAACGCTAAACTATGGGGTCACGAAATGTGTCCCACTTCATTATGCCTGGCTAATCCGGACGAATATAGCTATTTTCACAGAAAATAAATAATTGAAATTTTTTTATAAAATCAGAATTTCAGTTGCGGGGCGAAGCCGAGTAGTAAAGTTAGCCTTACATATTTAAGAGCCGAAATCCTCGATCGTTGCATCGGCTTAGCTCGCAGCAAGCATAACTTCCGCTTGTCTTAACTCCTTCCCCGTTGTCTACGGTGGGCGCGCTCCATTAAAGCTGGAAAATTTGCGGCGGCACCGCGCCGTCGTAAACATTAAAGTAATCCTTGCGTAAATAAGAGCGCCCGCCGCGGATTTCACGGGGCACTGTTCCCTGTTCGAGCAGAGATATCGGATTTCGTTGGATATTAAAAATCCTCGGCCATTAAGCCAGTCGTAAACGACGCGACGTTACGTTCGTCGAATCTGGTCGCGCCTGTATCGTTCCCCTCAGAAGCAAGCATTAAAATATACCTGACAAGTCTGACCGATGTCACGAATAACACGTGGGATCGTTAAGATGTATCTCTCCGTGTGCAGATAAGGATCTATCGATAAGAATTCTTTAAATTAAAATTCCCCATTTCCAACGTTCACTTTAATTTCTATAATTCGCGGTACTGCGTCGGTACACAGCTGCGATTAAAATGCAATTACCGCGGATGAAAACTGGTGGGGGAGGGGAAGAGGAGGAGCGTTATTACAACGATCGCGGTTATGTGATCGGCGGAGGAAATTTATCGAAGTGAACACCGTAGCAGAAGATAGAATAATATATTCACTTGCCATGGATTCGCTGTTCATGCAAATTGCAGCGTTTACTCGAGAATTTATGGCCCCGCTACCGGTCGATTCGCGTCTCAATTTTAGCGGAATTAAGACGCTCGCGTTCTCGTCGAAAAGAACTGGATCCCCTCCTAGGTAATTTAAATGTAAAATACGCGCTACAGGCTCTCCTCGAGTCGCGCGGTATCTCTGGATCTCACGCTAATTTAACGCCGCCTTAAAACTGTGTCAATTTCGCGTTCAATGAGCCCGCCGCGAATTAAGGGGCAGGAATTCCGGGAACTCATTGATAAAGCGTTGTACACGGCTGCGGAAGAATTCGGGGCACGGTGTCCCGCGCTCGCGAGGATAGAGTCATTAACAATTGCTTCCAATCGTACAGCGTAACCTGCCGCGAATACAAATGGCCGTGTCGCTGAAATTCGCGAAAGAAACGGCGCGCGATTATTCAGAGGCACCGAATCAGATCGCGCGCGGGAAGCTGTCGTCCAGCTGAAATTCTTCAGGGCCGTTCGCAGGAACAGTGGGGGCGCGTGTCACGCACGATAAGTCAAGATCGGGCTCCCTTTTCATAGCCGGGACGGGCGGCAGCCGCTGGTAGACGAATTAGGCGGGCATTCGTCATTGAATCGTAGACGGCGGTATCTACCAGCAGCTCGTTTATCTCGTTAGGCAGCGAATGCTCTTTCGTGCCGCTGCGATCGCGGCCCCTCTGATAGAAGAACAATAAGGAACGAAGGAAATACGAGTTCCAAAGACGGCTGCTGGAAGTCGCGGTTCGCCAATTAAATTCAATTGATCGTAGGTGCTGGCCATTCTTAGGCGAACCACGAGTGATCGTTGTCGTCCAATCGCGGCCCCGTAATAGATGCAGCAATTTACCGGGTGATGTAATGACTCCATTAAGGAAACGGATAATTTGCTAATGGCTAAGCAGACCGAGATAAGTAGGCACGATCCGAGTCTCGTCAGCTCGCGGGCTGCATTTCCAGGCACTCGAGCTCCTCATACGAGCTTTCTAGATTCATCTTCAATGGAGATCTGATGGAAATTGCAGCGAAATTAGACGATACAACTGGATGATATAGGTAATTTCTATGAACACGAGCTTTTTCTTCGATTTCATTTGACTACCCTTGGCTTTAGAAATAGAAACGGTAGGTCTGCATTTACACGATAAAGAAAGAGTCAAAATGATATGAATCGCCTCTTCACTAGGCTTCAGTTCTCAATTCTATCTAATAACTGGACATTAGGACATATTTGGATATTCTAACGGCTCCAGCTGACTCATAATACCGCTAATTAAGCTCGATTGCGCCGGTCGATGGGTTATGAAACGGGGTTCCAGTTTGAAAGCACACAATCCAGCCGCTCAATCAATTCCTGATAACGTTCCAAGCCATTAACAATGAATAATATTAATATCATATGTTATCTCATAAAATCGTATAAAAAAAACAAACAATCATTGCCCCGGAGGAAATATACATTCCTTTGAGAAATCAGGCTTCGCATTTCGATTCTTGCAGTGAACACAAATTCCTGCATTATCTTTACGAGACGATCGTTATCGTGATAGAACGAGGAGAGTTTGTCGAACAGCGCGTTAGCATTCCACGAATTCACGGCCATTTACGCGGTAACGCGTCTACCGCCTGCTTTTACCTTTCTACGAACCTATACCGCGCTCTTGCGATGAAGCATTGCTGACATTCAAACGCGCGATCGCCGCGAAATCGTTTCGAAGAAGGCCGCCGCCCGAGGAAACGGCAACGTACGCGCGGGTAGAATCGCAACGAGCCGGCGGTTTCACGTTGATTTAATCGAAACCTTGAACAACTAACTACCTTGGGCTTATCGTCGTGTATATTCATTACTGGTGAATCGACTTGAACGTACCACTGCCTACGCCGATAATTCCTCTAGCGTTAAAAATACTGGTGCGGCATCGATGGATCTTCTAATTTCATTTACCTCGATTATCAAACACTTCCCTATTACGAATAGATATATAATGTTTCTGAGAAAACACGAATTACTCGAGCAGAAGGTGCAGCTAAATTCGTATCGCGTGAGTGGAATGGTTTGTTTTCTTGGATTTAAAAGGGGAACGTTTGGGATTTATCGACGATCGGCCGGTTCAGACGAACGGGTCAATTGTTATTCGTTTACACGGTCGTGAAATCGGGAATTGTATATTTACCCAGATGTATGCTAAACCTCGGGGCCGGATTATAACATAACGCACACGGCAAGAACCTGTGCCGGTGGCCAAACTTAGAATCGCCGCTAAAGATATCGAAATCGCGAGCCCGAAATAGCCGCCGGCCGACAACACGAATTCTACGAGAAAGATGACCCCGGCCTGTTCGTAGTGGGCATCGATCAGGGACAGCGCAGATTAGAGATCTGGTAAATTGATCGTAGGATCGTGAATTACCCGCGCGCCTCTTATCGGGACAGCTACGCTCGGCATTTAAACGCGAACCGTGGGGAAGGATAATGTTTCCAACTTTCTTCGCCAGTGTTTTCTCTGAAAGAATGCGCTTCGACGATGGAGCGCGAGTCGAAATGCCAGAGAGACATATGCGCCTGGTGTTTTCTTCGCTGCATTCGGAGCTGCTATGCTCGTTTCGCGTGGAATTAAGGAAAAACTCAGGCATGGGATGCGAGGAACTCGCAGAAATTCTGAGATCATGGTAGAAAGCATCCATCGAATAATTAGGAAGTATTCCTGTGATTCAAAAGATAAGCTGGCTTCGAAGAGGAAACGCAAATGCCAGGATCATTCTAGAGTCCAAACGCCTCTCTGTTCTTACTATAAGGAAGGACAGGATCTCGCCAGAGGATCGAGGAGTCAAGCAGGTAAGGAATGGGAACGGCACATCAATTTTTTATCTCGTCGTGCGTCCTCGGCTACAACGGAAGACGGATAAATCGTTAGAAGCTATCGATGGAAGGCTTGAGTTTCCCATCCCAAACAATCCCACTCCCATTGCAACAGAAAACGACCCGAAACAAACGCCGCCGTGTCAAACCCCACCCTTCCCTCCATTCTCTCCCGAATTACCTCTTAAACACCTCGGAGCCGACGGAACGGGACAAAAACACCGAGCCCTCGCCTCGTCGTGCATACTCGAAGGTGACGCGACCAACGAACCAACTATTATTACATCGGGGAAACGGGGCGAGCAACAAGTATCGCGGTTTTTGCCAGGCACGCCAGGAACTCTGTACACGCAGGATTCCTGCGGAGTGCACGTGGCGCGGTTGCACGCGCGCGCACCAACGCGTTCGAACAAGAGGGCACGTACCACGAGGAGCACAGAAAGTCCGACGTTCCCCTATTGCGGATGCCTGCCGGCCGTCCCTCGTCGCCTCTCGTCCTTTTCCCGCCCCCGCCGACCTGCCCAGATGTCCTTTCCTCTCCCGAAACGCCACGGTATAAAGTGTATACCTGTGCCCCGGCCTCCTTGCACCGCCAACGATGGCCTCACGGCGTCATTGCGCGAGTGACCGACGCTTCGTTGACTTTTCGAAAACGCCAAGCCCCTCGACCGGTGCACGCGTGTGCCGTTTTCGTAAAAATGTCCCAGCCGCGCAGCTGTTGCACGCCACGCGCGCTCGATTCCGACCGTCAAAATGCTCGTCCGGAGACAACGCGCCGGGTGTTGTGTTTATCGGGGCGTGATGTCACCGTTCAGCATTCGTATGCTTATAGATTTTTGTGAATTACGTGGTAGGTAAGTTTTTTATTTTATTATTTCAAGTCACCCCGTTTTCCGGTGCCCCCTATTCTTCTGCTACTTTGGTCCACTGCCTGTGCACTAATGTGTTTAGTCTTTTTCTATAGTAGAGGTTTGTTAAGGCGCTAGATGTTCGGGTCGCTTTCTTCACCGCTGTTTCACTTATTCCTCTTTTTTACTCGACTTCTTCGTCAGGTTTAGTAACAAGTATCCACGAAATAATTTCGGACATCGAAGAGTATCAATTATTAACACCGAAGAACAGTCACGGTTTTGGAAGACTCAGCGTTCGACGTCCAACGTCCACGCGTTGTGTTGGGTCCCTAGTGTTCGTGCGAGCTGTTGTAACACCGCCGAGGAATTCCTTTCTTCTTCACCTCCACGAAAACAAGGTTCGGTCGGTTTTCTGTACGATACCGACACGCCCAGGCTGCACGAGCCCCGCACGATGATCCACCTGCCCGATCGATCCCCGTTCCACCGCACACTGACGCTCGATCCCGCCGGATCGATCGGTCCTCCTTCGGCTCGTGGACACGTGACCCCTCCGCTACCACCTCCCGTCTACCTGCCAGTGAGTCAACCCGATGGACTATCGTCGAATTTCCGTTCTTCCCGCTGTGTGGCCTCTGGTGACCACCGCGCTCGCAATGTTTGTAGCCGTAGCAACAACAAATAGCTTGCCTCGCGCCAGTCGCCACTCGACTGGAATAGAATCCACCGACACACTCACCCGGCGATAATTTCGTTCTCCACCGAGCTTCCCTTGATAAACATAGCTTTTCACTTAATTCTAGTCCCTCCGCGCGAGCTGTGCCAAATAATTTCGTCACATAATACACTAAAGTCCAAATCTGGATCTACCGACCCTGCGCAGGGCGCGCTGCTTACCCAGAAGCCTACCACGCACCCCCAGAAGCCTCTCTTCCCCGGCAAATCCCCCGCCGAGGGTCTCTCAGGATAATCCAAAAGTGTTCTCGGCCAAAGTAAACCACCGGTAGAAATGTCCCTCCGCGACGGTATCCCAGGAATCCAGTCGAGATCACTTTCACCGGAGCCCCGCGTTGAAGTGCAACCAATTGTCCCGTCGACGCACGTGACCTGGAGGTGGCTCGCACCAGTCTCGAAGAGGATATCAGCGACGGGACCGTTTCACCGAGCAGCCACGAGTCGAGGTTCACGGGTGATCATCGCCGTGGTGGATCCATCGGGCAACGGGCACGCACAGTTCGGCCGCGGAGTCTAGGCGCTGCCGGTACACCGTACCAGGATGCAGCAGGGCCCAACAGTTTGCACGGGATGCACACGTCAGCGAACACCGTTGACCCGTGGTGTCCTTATCGTTCGCCAAACGTCGAGCGACGCGGTCATCCGAGTAAACGCGACGGACCTCGCTCCTCGACGTGCCACGAGGCTGCTTAACGAGACGACTAATTCGAACGTGTTAGGTCCACGAGGAGCAGTCGCTCGGCTGCTGGTGGTGGCAGTCTACGAGGAGGAGTAGGAGGAACAGCGGAGCCACGGGAGGGAGGAGAGGAGCGGAGCCCGGTCCTCGCCACCCGCGCTCTACCCATCGGGACAATTAGATGGAAAGGGAGAGGCGCACAAGCGTAAAGGAGCAACAGAGACCCGTGGAAAGTCGCTCGACACGTATAGCCGGCCAGCATGCTGGTTGCAAACGAAAGATGACCCCAGAGATGGGACTAGCAACCGCTGGGACCCCGGACCGAATTGTACACCGAGTGGCTTCGACACCACGTAGGGAGGACGAGGCCGTTTCGTCAGCGGTATAAATCAAATTCTTTCTTTTCCTTTTCCGTGGCAGGCGACACTGGGACATGGCTCCGTGGACGTCCGAGAAAGTTCCCTTGGATCCGTCAAGCGGCGCTTCGGATACGTTGATTTTGTGGTGTCAGCGTTGGGTGAATTGGAGGAGCCCCCTGAAGGATATCAAAGATTTTGATCCATTGTTAGGTGGGTGGTTAGGAATTCGATGGTGGTGCAATGCTGGGAGAATCGTGCGGAGAAGCCTGGAGCATCAAGTTCCGAAGCCGGCTAAGTTCCAGGTCCCCGAAAACACGGTGACGACCCTGAAGAAGAATTGAATGGCACGGAGCAGACAATGAATTCCACACTCGCGTGGAGCACGCTTGCACATGGCGAAGCGGCGTTCCAGCTGACCAGGGTCGACCATTGTCATGTTAATGCACAAAAGACCCGCGTCTGCAAGTTGCGTACGTTCACGGATTCTCTGCCACCTAATTACCTTATACCTGAACAACATGGCGCGGAATACGGAGCACGGAAGTAGCCGAAACTCCTTCAAAATGGGAGGCTCGAAAGTGACGGGTCGCCAGAGGTTGCAACGTAGAAGTTGTCCAAATAGGTAACAACCCGTTCGTCGAGAGGTAAATTAACAGTGTGCAATGTTTAAGTTTACTCCGTAGACATTTTACGACGTGCCATTTTACGGAACTTGAAGATAATAATAATTCTCCTTCGGAATCACTCGTGTTTAAATGGTTCATCTTTGAGAAGCTTTAAACATTTGAAACTATACTATTACCACAGCTCCGCTGTAAACACACCAAGGAAAGATACGTTTGAGCAGCTTTTATCGCCATCTGATCTCTTATAGTTTCTAGCGCGGCTCCAACGTAAACGCGCCCTAACGCGGATCACTGTTTTAAATGCAAGTGATCGCGAACGATCAACGATCGAATACTGGAGCAGATCGTCCAGGGGACATCTGGAGCAACAAGTTGCGCTCGAAACGTGATCGCATGCGTGTATATACGATGATTGATCAATCGATCTGCGGTTAGTGCTGTTTCGCCCGTTGGATAGCGTTGCGTAACGACATATCGCGTGACACCAAGCACAGGACAGAACACCAACGAACAGATTAATACGGATGCCGCGACTGGTCGTCCACGTCGGTCGAACGGATCCGTCGAGTTCGTTCGTCTGGCTTTCTTGGAAACTTCTCGGAGGTCATGACTAATCCATTCTGCGCTCGGAGGAAACGGTACGCGTCTTCCATTAAAATGCAACGTGCGTGCGAGCGAACACGCAGAAGAACACCGGCGTTGCTTCCGTTTAAGATCAATAGACGAGTAATTACGCCCGGCGAGAGCCGCGTCCGCGCGAGAAAGCGAGAAGAATTCTTTCCAAATTGCAAGAGTCACTTGCGGTTTATCGCACCACTGTTTACCGTGTCAGAGCATTTAATGATCGAGATGACAGAACGATCACGTACGTGGATCATGGAGACTTATCATTTGGGACTTAAAATAAATTGAAATTCTTGGAATTCGAGATTCTTGACTGAATTTTTCTTGTTCGTTTTAGTTACCACTTTGACTCGCGGGAATCTGTGTTTCTTCCGAGTCCTCCCAGCCTTTGGAGATAACTCCAAAGAATCCCTCGATTATTTATCTGCCAACGAATTTTTAATTAACGAATGACCCCAGTTGTGAAATTAATTTCGATGCGGCGATAAGCGCGCCTTTCCCACCGAGCGATCGCTGCGCGGCCCACTTATCGCGTCAATTACGAGAATGCTTGAATTATCTACAAACTCGTGCTTCGCGGAACGCGGAAAAAACTCGCTTGACAGAGTCATGCCGTCGAAAGAGCGGACATTCCTGCGTGACGTCATAATCTGGCCCATGCACCAGCACTGTCAATCGTACGAAAGCATTCGACCCCACGACTTTCTTCGATTCTTCACAAGGCGGTCTTGGAAAGAAACGGTCGAAGAATTTAGAACAGGCTGCTCGGAAGGACAGTTCGTGACTCAACACTATTGTAGTTGAACGATAAATTCAAGCTCCTAGGGGATCGTAGATGTCCCCGTGAAATTAATTAGAATCACAAAGGTAAAAGGAAATATTTCCAAGTTTCTGTATCGTGGAATCGGAAGTTCCGAAAGGTACTCGGCTGAAAATCGCGATTCGCGCGCAAGAGATGAACGGAGGGCCACGGGGGTCGCAATTTAACGTCGATTTCGAGCACGAATTTCCGCGTTCTTCCGGCCGACAACAAAGAGCCGCGCACTTTCCGTTACGGTCATAAACGAAGCACAATGAGAAGTTAACTAGCCCGCTGAAAATAAATTCCGGTTCCCTCCCGATTGCAACTCGCCCCGCTCGGTGCAGTTTATGTTTTTCCCTCCTCCTCCCGACGAGATAAAACAGCGCGCAGCTTCCGTACCGCTGGTATCTCGAAGAAACCGTGGACTCTTCCTGCCCTTCGATAATTCTCGATAATGTAATCATTGAAATCCTTTATCGCGAGATGAAAGGACACCGCGAGAGAATAAGACACATGACCTGCATTCAACTCAAAGTTGGGCATTAACTAAACAAAAAATTATCTAAATAACTGATCGCATTAAAGTTGCTTCAACATTTCATTACTCGACGAATGAAGTTAATTCTTTTATTCGACACATGACGAATTACTTTGATAACTTTTATTCGTTATTCGAAATTTTATTTGGATAAAAAGTTTACCCGTCTCTGATTCAATCGACGGCGATTTAAGGAGCTGAAGGGACGAAGAGGATGGAAGAAAATGGGAGACGGCGATTTTCCACAACGCGACATGCCGGAACCGAGGCTGAACTCTGATTTATTTGAAGATGGTAAAAGATCGTCGGCCGTGCGACGAGATAAACAGCGATAAGATAGAGCGTATCGTTTGTCAAACGAGACATTGTCCTGTTCCATTGCATGGGCGAGAGTCTCAGCTATTGTCGCGACAGTCTTGCTACGTGCTTCGGAACGGGTTTTAATACCCTTGCCTGCCTGGTACACCGAGGTGCAACGCACTTCGGTAATGTACCTTCGCGTGCTCGCGTGAAAATGTTTGCATTCAATGCTAATGGAGGGCCGCAGGTTGCTTAGCACGCGATACGGCGTGACAGATCAATTTCTGTTGGAACGTAACTACGTATTGACGCCCAGTGCCGTATTCCGCGAATGTGACCAAAGAAAGAGAAGAGAACTTTCTGCTCGTTAGAAGCCGCCTGTTTGGCAATGCACGCCGCGTTGCCCCCGCGGGACACGTGTATGTCGAAATAGGGTCCACGCGAACGATACGTATAAAAGCTTTGGTGATTAGAACCTCGATTACAGCAATCCATGTCCCTTTATTTTGATACAGAACAGTGCATCACTAAGCGTTCGAGTCACCAAACTCCGCTGTTCCTTTGGGAACGCATGCCTGTACCGTAGCCCACCGGAAGTCATGATGCGGTTTGCCTTATCGTAGCTGTTATAGCTCATACGGACGTTGCTGCCGAATCGGACCAGTGAGGCTAATCGAGCTGGATTATGCGATAGCGGCAGCCCTAATTCAGCTGGAGAATTCGCCTTGCTAGCTGGCCTCGATTCATTTAACTTACTCTGTTCGCCGTCACCTGCGCGTCACCTTGACTTCATTTGCGAAGATCAAACCCTGATCCAGCAGGCAGGCCAATTGCTTCTTCGAATTTTCTGAAGCGGTTTGGGAATGCGTCCTGACCGTTTAAAAAATTTTATTTTTCTTAGTCGAGAAGCGGCATGTATCGAGGTGCAAGAAGAAACCTGATCGCGACGCTGCCGTTGGCAGACGAGCTCTGGGCAACGATTCTGCCAGCAAAGAACGCCGAAGATAAAGACTGGGCCGCATTATCGAAAGTTCACAACCTACGACAAGCACGGCCTCCTCGATAGCGCGTAGACGAGGAACACGGGCACGCGTGTTTATCTGTGAAAAAAAAAAAAGAAAAAAGAACCTCGAGCAAACGTAACTCTCACGGGGCGTCGATAAGGCTGGCTCTGTCTGTTGATTTAGCGCGACACTCCGCTATCTAGCAGATATCACGCGTTAATGTACAAACCGGTAGTTTCGTGGCGGCGGATGAATTATTACACCGCGATGCAGTGACCGCGCCGCGAGTTTACGATCGTCGGGTGAAAGCGAGGGAATTCTAGTTGTAGCCGGCAATAGTGAAGTTTCCAAAGCGCATGCTCGAAGGAGAAGGTGGAGAAGTGGCTGGAGCGAAGTGCTGCCAGTATAACGATGGCTAGATTGGAGGTTTAACCAGTGATTATCGGGGCATTGCTGAACGGCTGGTAGCTGAAAATATTCTACAGATCCTTCTGCCTTTGAACCCTCCCCTTTTACAGGACAAAAGTGTTTCAGTTTTAGTGTAGCATCAAAATGGAATCGAACGTTCATGGCACAGGTATATAGATATCAAACGTCAAGCCAGATTAAACGCTGATAGCATTGATAGGGTTGCTTTTCGAATGATTATGCCACCCATATCCCCGCAGAGATATTAATTTCGATAATGTGCAATCCATCGTTGCATGTCTCGACGCAACGTTTCGCCGTGCAATATTCGAACGTTGTGCAAGCTGCGCCGCGCACGGATGAAAATAATTAAGAGGCTAATAATATTAAAGGACGTGTAGCTGGTTGGATCTCACCTTGCTCCACTTTCCACTCGCGCTCGTCGCGTGCGCAATTACACCGATTACAACATTCTCGTTGCACGAGAGGATACAGGGTTACGCGCGCGTGTGTAAATCTGTGGAATAATATTGTGTAAGTTTGGTAGAAAGTATCGGAAAGTTCTATGGCTTGTTTTCCACTGGTAGCTCCCTACAAGATAGTAGGCAGGTTGATGGGGAGAAATGCATCGGTAACGTGGCGTTACAGCGCATTCGTATGCTGCTGCTGGCTTCAATTTTATTTAACCCTTCGTGGTCACAATTCTGTGGAGTTCCGTGGTGGTCCAATCGACCCGGCCAACTTTTTAAACCCAAAAATTATAACACACGCTTTGAACATTTTAGAATATGTAACAGTCGCGTTTTAGTAAGAAACGAAATGACAACGTGTAAAAAAATATCCGAAAAGTGTAAAGTACAGAGAAATGAGGGTTTTTAGTAAAGCAATCATAACCTTTTTTATTTTTCAATTACTTTTCGTGCAGAAAATTTATAGTTTCATAGCGTGCGCGTCTAAAAAGGTATTTATTTTGAGATCTTGACTTTGAATGATTTTGTAACGGCTGCTACTCACCAACGGACGCTCTGATTCGAAAACTGGCGGTCCCCACCGGAAGAGGAAACCTCAAATTTCCGTAAAATGTCAGGTCAATGATATTTCAGAGTCTGGAACTTACCGGTCCAAAATTAAAAGGCGGGTCTATCGCACCCACAGCGACCATGAAGGGTTATAAATGATTACTGGAATCTTGTAAAGATTATCTTAGCGATAGCATGTTCAGTTATATCAGCGGAAGGTTTGTGGCCAGTGGAAGATCGTGTTCCGCAGCTTGGATTAACAAATGAAGTGATTAAGATCGACGAGATCAGCAGGACAAGCGTGACTATAATTGAACATGCTTATAGAAGGATGCAGTGGAAAATCGGTGGAAAATAAATTCAATATTTCATAAAAACTTTGTAACTATCATGTTTGGATAGAGATCTGTATGGAAACCTGTGCACTGAAATATTTACACCGTATAAAATGTGAGTTTTAGAGTTGAAAGCGGTTGCAAGTATCGAGTGGAAAGGAAATATAATTATTTATATACAAAATGGTTGGTGACTTACCGTGCAGCGTGAACAGTGCATTTGGAAGTACGTAATTGCGAGCAATTCACGATCGACGCTGTTAATCTCTATTTATATAAAAGTGCCTTATATTTAAGAAAAAGAAAATCTCCTCGACGCTCGTTTCACTCGCATGCAGTTTCGCTTAAAATACTCCGACACTGTCACGGCAGAAACGCAGCTTTTAAAAACTTTACTGCACACTCTTGGAAACCCTTGCATTTCGTTAAAAATCAATCTGACGCGATATCTATTCACTTGTTTTCTCGCGGGAGACGAGTCCATTCATCGACATAAAGGGCAAGACAGAGCAAAGAATATTCTTTCACGTTATACAAAAATATTTAATTGTACACAGAATTATGCCCCAGACAAGTGAATTGCATCGTAATAAACACGAGATTCGATAAACGTTAAGGAAATTAGGATCCCCGCGAAAGAGACACGACGACAAATAGCAAAAACAAGCTCAACGGAATGGACATTGAAGTGGGACCAAGAAACAGTCACGAAAGCACAAAGGACGAACGAAAGCGACAAAATAATTCGAGACATCGCATACCATAGCAGCATAACGTTTATTAGCACACCAACGGTAGATATATATATATATATATATATTATAACGCACTATAATCGCTTAGTTTTTAATACGTCTAAAGTGTACCTAGGTTTAATGTATACTCTCATACGTAATACTCGTGGAGCGATTACAATAACTAGACGAAGCGTTTAACATAAAATAAAATCTAAAATCACTCAAAAAATAAACTATGTATGTACGTATATACCAGGGGAGAAAATTCAATCTGTAACAAATCAGAATACTTAATCTACGTGTCTCACCATTACTGTGCAGCGCCTGGTCGTGGATAGGTTCGGCTCTCGACCAGCAACTAATACTACGGAATGTTAAATAAAAATCTCATAAAAGTGATTAGGTATCCAAACGGTTTTATACGCCTCCTTCGTCTCTGAACTGAAAAGGTAGACTGCCGTAAAACATGAAACTTAATAGCGAGTTGTTTCTCACGGCACTTATGCCCCATACGTTCACAGCGATTAAAAGATTCGTATCACTTTAATGTCAGAATACCGTAGACAAGATTTTCACCTGGATGCTGTTCGAAGCTATCCAAACGGCGTGCTCGATCTCGCGATTGCACAAGAAGATGATCACAGGTTCACGAACATCGAAAGCCGACCTATCCACCGGTTTCCTGATAGACGAGCACGATTCTCCGTGATCCAACTCACCCGTTACAATACCCATTCATCGAAGCAATACTTTCACTTACGTATTAGTTTCGTTACGATCTACAACGACGGCATATAGATATATATCTCTTTCGGTTTAAATGGGCCGACGTCCCTGAAGAACTCGGAACGCCGTTCAATACTTCGTATGATCTCTTACAGCCACTTCCCCTACTCTTATCGGAATGCGAGTTACAACGAAAAAGGACAAGATACTACGACGTAGTAAGGATATACACGATCTATGTGACGAATGTACGTTAACTATGATTTATCGTGTATAACGGGAAAAGATTCGCGGTACATCGGCAGCTGTTTGAAAACGGGACAGTGTATTTACAGAACAATGATCACCGATGCACCCGGCGAACGATAAACAGGAAAATATCGGTATAAGAATGTTCGTAAAGTATTATGCAGGTATTATGTACACGACACGCACACTGGTATGTATGGGGTGTCAATAAAATGAGGATTTAAGAATTCAGTGGTGCGCTGCTACTAAAATGAGAGGAGCTATATTTCGCCCATTTCAGAGAACATCAGGCACCCCTGAACTCTGTGATCCTCCTCCGAGCACACCATAAACACGCGTACATACATCACAGTTAACGAACTATGGTAGATAGCCGGTAATCTAAGGAACTATTCGATCATCTAATCGTACTTTAGCGTATTGGAAAAGTATCTCTAGCTCTACCCTATCGATCGCATCGTTTCTCCCCCCGAGACCGGTTCCACCGAACGAGCGTGCACACTTTGCACCCATAAACGCGAAGCCGATAGTAACAGAAACGTAAAGAAAATACTTAAAAAAAAATCCCCCGGTTACCCAGCGAAACGAGCGGATCGTAAACCCGTGGAGACTAAAACGCACCCCATTCGTACGTTCGCGAAACGATAGTCGCGCTGTTTCTCAGGGTACATGGCAACCCTCGCGACTAGGTCGAATCGAAATAGTAATTAACCGACGCGAGACTCGGTTCTCATGATTTTCTCGATATTCTCGCGGGTGTTTCCTTCGAGGAAGATCTTCCACGGACGGGCGATCGGAGACCAACTCAACAGAACAACAGACATGTACGAACACAACGATTATGCATGTACACGTGGGCAGAAAGAAGCGTCATGCGGTGCAGCCAAGCGTGCGTTGCTGTTTACCTGCGAACGGAACGTCCCCGAAGTATTCCTCGACGTTGTCCGTCGACATGCTCTTGTCTGACAGTGACACGCTCGACAACGAGCCGCTGGACGCGTCCAGGGAGCCGCCGGCCGGAAACTGCAATAAATCCTCGTCGGTTTCCGTCTCCATGTCGCGGGACCGCCGCTTGTAAACCTGCCGGCACGTAAACGCGAGCATAGGTCAACCTAACGCTGGTGAATGTCTTTTAGGTGTGAAAAAGTGGCTTCGAAAACAGCGGAGGTTGTAGAATGCCTTTCGACAGCCACGCGATGGCAATGCTTCGAAAGTAGATCGCTCCGGAAGCCTCGAAACCAGCCGACCGTCATACCCGACGGAATTCGAGCTGTGGAGCATTTTCGGGGATCATGAAAATGCGTGGGAGAAGTGGGTGTTTGTTTCTCTAAACGTAAGTTTAGCTGAAAATTCTATTTGGATTATGGTCGAGTGTGGTTAATCGTTGAAAAATTAGCATCGTTACCATGCAAATGCAAATGAGAATTTCGCGCGTCAGCTCCGCGCTCCGATCGACCCGCGCTGCTAATTTTTGCCGCGAGGTGAAGGTAATACGTCCGCGAATTACCGAGGAGACTAATGAAAAATGACGTTTCGCGGTAGAACATTTCATAAACGATACAGAAACTCGTTTTGTCCCGTCCACGGTTGGGGTGGGGTGGAGGGGCGAGTAAAAACGATTCCTACTCGATAAAAATCCATCGGGGTCCGATCGCTTGATACGATTATATAAAATAAACTTTATAAAATATAGATCGCGCGAGCGAATCTCGACCGAGGGGAAATGTATCTCCCAACTTTCGATTCGCAATTTCAGGCGCGCCGCGATATTAAAATTTCAATCTACCAGGCTTATCGAAAACGCCTCGCAACGTTATTATTCGTGGCGACGAGTCGATTTCTATATTTTTTTTTTTTTTGTAGAAAAATTAAGCGCCTGGTGCATTATTCCACCCTTAACTTTGTCATCTACAGCACGAACGCTGAGGGGTAGTGGGTTTCTCGAAAACCAGCAGCGTTTCAACTATGGATCACACGCAACCAGTGGAAGACTACGTTCAGCTTCTACATCCTCCCCCGACGAAAGCCTAGATATTGGAAACCCAGGATCTCAAAGGACATCCTTCCCCCTCCCGCGAAGAAGGGATTCTAATTTACTTTCTATCCCAAGCGAAAGCATTCGGCGAAGCTTCCAGGAAGACCTAACTCCGACCACTTCGCCAATCAACCGTCACGAGAAACATCGTCAATCCTCGATAAAACTCGAGGGTCCACCCGTGGTGCCCATACGCCAGAGTTTTTCGCAAAACGCGGGCCCAGAGGTTCGCCAGCGGATGAGATAAGATATCGCCGGGTATCCCCGTGACGCAATTAAAATTCGACGCCACAGACTCGACGGACGTTATCTGGCGGGCTGTCTGCGGAACGGCCGCCGGGAAGCGTCGCTACAAATTCGTAGGTCTCTCCTCGCCGCGGCAAGGAGAACGGGCGTTCGCGAGGAGAAGTCAGACAGGCATAGAAGCCGAGGGCTTCATTATTCAAAGGGTGTCGGCGTCTTGCATTCTGCCGCTCTGCTGGATCCGCGGAAGTTGACGGGTGTGAAGCAACCATCCGTGAGCAGTTCCCTCCTTCTCCGCCCTCCTGCACCAACGTCGCCACCTCCTCGTCCCTCCGCCGACGGAGGCTTCTGGCTGCCTCGCGCAGCCTCCTCTTTTCCTCGATCCTCATGGATTTTCCGCGATACCGCTTGATCCCGTCGTCGAGTCGCATCTGGCACCCTCGCCTCTCGCGATTTGCGGCGCCCGCCAGCCGAACGATCACCGAAACGACGCTTCGTTTGCCGACTCCGACGCCCGTGACTGCCGGATGGATTCCATTCGACGGTTTCTTCGTCGAAATCGCGGCGAACATTCGGTGCACGGACTAAGCTGCGGGAGTCTTTTCGGCGGTTTAATCGAATGTGTGCTTGGTTTGGAGCACTGGGCTTTGTTCAGTCGAGAAGTGGTGTATCGAAAAATATTCCAGTAGGTAATGTAGCGGCTATCGGTTGCGGATGCTGAATCAGAAGGGCTGCAGACGTTTCGACTAGCTCGGCTGGTCAGAGCAAATAAAGATTCTGATTCAACAGAGTGTTCTTCCTACTGCTTCTCGAAAGTGGAATTCACATCCACGCCTCTGCATTCCGTTTTCTTGCCTCTCTCTCTGGCTTATTGGAGATTGAATTTTGCATCTGGTGAGGCATTTCTGATATGCATTAAATTTAAGGAAGAACAGCTGGTTCAGATCCGCCCGGTTCAATAAAAGATTCAGATTCTAATCTCGAGCCAGCTAATCAATTGGCCTATCCTTCGTCCACCCGCTCCGACGAGCAGAACGTAACACGGAAGTACGGTGCCAGTTAGCAAACGGTTGGCGTTCCGGTGAAACCTTTGTCGCTGTTAACGTTGGAGGAGCATGGCTAAATTGTGCCGAAATATCGGCTACGCCTGGTCCTCGTTGATGAGATTTACGAGCTTCAATCGGAATAGAGGGTGATTCGTTATCGACGGTCGCGAACCCCTGAGCTCGCCAATTACATCTGAATTTCGAGATTCCTGTACGGGGGTATCTCTTTTTCACGGGATCATGCTGAATACTTCTCTCAGTTCTAATCGAACGGAAAAGGACTTTCATATCGACGCTCTGTCGATTAAAAAATATCGCACGCGCGACCAGCTTGGTTCCCTCGGCTCGTGGTAAACGGTAAAAAGAGGTGCTTAATCGCGTGTCACAGAAACTAAGAAAGAAAGTCTGTCGACGGTGTTGGCATCCGCACCGCTCACGATGTACATACACACGTTTCAAGCCCTCCTGTCCCGGCGTTACGAGCACGTCGGTCCAGAAAACGCGAAAGCGTGCTCGGCTCTGGCGGCAAAGGTCTGGCAAACGGCATACACGATGATCGTATCCGGCATCCGTAAATCCGCGAGGCACTAACTACTCGATCCAGGGAAGGAGCGTCGCGACGCGTTCTCTCAAGCCGCCTGCAGCCCCCTCGAGCCCCGCATAGCAGCGCGCACACCATCCCAAAGCGTCTTCCAGTCACCCAGCTCCTCGCTCGAAGGATATATTCACTGTGTGATATTTCGTGGAGCGTGTATAACCGCTGAAAGACACGGATTGCGAACGCATATAGCAGCCGGAGAGGAAGGAAGTAGCGAGAGGAGACGGGGGAGGGCTGAAGGAGGCGAACGAGGGTGGCGAAGAGGGCCAGGGGTGGCGGAGGATGGATAAAGAGCGCAGGAGATAGAGGAGATATAGGAGAAATAGAAGCCCGTGTGAGGAGGGTGTATGTTATGGATATCCATTCGGAGTGGATGGGAAGCGAGCGTAGTCAGTCTCACAGCAGAACGATCACAGGATGACGCGGCAAATGGCGGGAAACGAGCGATACAGGCTGCGTGCTGGAGGAACGCAGAGAGAGAGAGAGAGAGAGCTCCTTGCAAATCGCATCAAAGATCAAACACGGCTTGTATATTAAACGTAACCTGCTAAGGCGTCCCGCCGACTGCTTATCTACTGTCCAAGCGTCTTGGCCGCGCAGCAGCCACGGCGATCGCTTCCCCTCGGCCTCTGGCGGCGCCATTCTTCCCACAGAAGCCCGACGTGGCAGCGGCCGCGACGCGCTGCCCAGATCTCCGCGGCCGATAAACTCTTCTGGGCCCGCTACCGCTTCCGAAACGAGCATTCCAGACCAGTACTTTCGCGTCCCGACGCGTCAGGCACCGCCGTTTGACATCCCCGCGTGTCTGGCGCGGATACGGGCGCACAGACGCGGCTGCTGCGTGCTCCTGAGGAGCAGCCGAGGATGCAGAATTGAACGCACGCTCCGATGGAGAGCATGCGACGAATCGCGGAGCACGCCTTGGCTCGTCAGCCGCTTCAGAACTGCTTTGAAGCTTGCGATCGTCTACCCCGCGGCCCTTTCGATGCGATTGGGAAGTTAATGTCCTGTTGTCAGGGAAGACGCGCGACGCGAAATCGTCTGGTGGCGTCTGCTTGCGGGCAACAGCCACGAAGAAGTAAGAGATCTCCGCGCGCACGAAATTCACCCCCGTTCCTGAGTTTCTCGGGCGACACTCCGCTCGGGCATAGTAAAGGCGTAGGAACACAAAGTACCCACCGCACGGTAAAACTCACCTAATGACACCTCTCCGAATCAATAAACGTTAGTTCGACACCCCATTGACAAATCCCTTCAACGATCCACTCCAATCTCTACAGGTACTTGTGCCAAGCAACGCTCCCTTCAGACCCGTCAAATACATCTCGATAATTACCAGATAGCAAACACTGCTCCAGAAAGTACAAAACACAGTCAGACCAAGGAGCACCGTCAATGGCGAAGGATCTCTGAAACGCTTACCTGACTCAACGGGCGAATTCGTTCGTGGATAGACTTCTCGGCCTGCATCGCCGAAGGGGGCGGGTGGTCGGGGGTCGGTGGCTGAGCGTAGTGGGTGGGACTGGTCGGCAACATCATTTGTACTCGTTTCAGGCGCTTGTCGGTCGCCTCGCGGGCCTCGTGGGCCTGCTGCTCGTCGCCCGTGTCCCTCTTCTCGTCCAGAAGGCTCTCCTGGGAGGACTTGAGCGTGAGGAACGCGTTCGACACGAACGTCTGCTCCGGTATGATCGAGTTGGTCTCGCTGCACGGCGACTTGTCCGGGCCGCCTTCCGCCTCGTAAGCGTCGAACGCGTGCCTGCGTAGCTTCCGCCGGGGGTTCAGCGTCTTGATGGGCCTGTTCTCGTAGATGGAGGTGATGGCGACTGGCTCCACGCCCGGGTCGCGCCTCTCCTCGCCGTCCTGCATCCGGGACTTCATCTCCACGTACTGGTCCACGCTCCTGGTCACGTGGCGCAACTGCTCCCGACGTTTTTGCAGCTGCTCGAGATCTATGTGGCTGCGAGCGCCGCTGCGCGCCATGAACAAGTACTCGTAGTTGCTCGGGCCCAGCGAACAGTCCGCGGACAAGGACATCTGGGTCTGCAGGTGCGTAGGCGACACTGATAGATTGCGCCTTGGTGGCTTCTTCGGGGGTGTTGGCTGCAATGGGAGAGATTCCTGCCCTGAGGAAGTTGACAGGTTTGCGCGGGTACAAGGGAAATACGCGGGATAGATGGCTGCCTGGTTCATGGTAGAGTTAAATAGATTGGCGGGGTTACAATAGTTGTGAATTCTGGGGCAACTTTGGTTGATCGGATGGAAGATTAATCCTGGATAAAGAAAAAGAAAAGGAACTTCTCTTCACAGCGAAGTAGCGTTCCAATAAAAATATCAAACGCGTATCTTTCGAATTAAATGTTAGCGAAAACGATGATCCCGCTTTCGCGAAGCTTCCCGGCTGGAAGGAAAAAGGACAGCCAACGTCGGAATGCCGCGCCAATTAACCCGCGATCAATTTGTCCATGTTAACGAACTGCGAGGCGCGGGGGATGATTCATTGCCGCGTTATACGCCAGGGTTTCTCGGTGTAAAAAGATTCAATCGCCGGCAACGGGAAGGAAAATAGGGTACGCGGGAACAAAGTGCTCGTCGCTCACGAATTGTCATGCTAGTAAACGAACTACTAAGTAATTTGTCGGCATAAGGCGTTTGTAAAAGAAACAGAAACGTGACAAAAGGATCTGGATAAGTCTTACACTGGAATATCTGCATGCAAAGTAATTGGTAATTGATGAATGGTGTAAGCTGCCCCAGGTACTCGTCAAACGAGTCGGCAAAGCGTTTGAACGGCTCGAGCGAGCTCAGCTGGCGCGACCTCGTGCAACCCTTGATCGAGTCGGAGATGATCTTAACGTGAAAGGGGTCTGGCTTCTTACCGAGACTTTATTGTTGGAGGCGGGGCTGTGGAGTGAACTGGACAAGGGTGCCATTGGCAAGTAAATCCCAGCGGCGCTGGAATCGTTGGGCAAACAACGCCGGTCCCGTGGGCTCGGTCCACCGACGCTCGAGGACGAGGAAACGCTCAATTGGTCCGACTCCCTGCCACCCCCGTATCCCGTGGGTAATGTCAAGGACAGATCCTCCGACACGAAGCTACCCTCCATTGTTCCTCGAGGTACCGGTGGCGTTTGGTACAATCCGCTGTCGGAACCCCTGCGCAATCAAACTGAACGTCTCAGCGGGACCAATTCACGATCGGCCAGTAATCGTTAATTCTGTTTGCTTCGTTAAGTCTGTTTCTCATTTCTTCTCTGTTTTTATTCATTTCTATTTGGATATTCAACGGTGCGCGCAATCGCCAAATTGGCTAGTAGCGTTTAGTAGCGCTTTGGACGACAAACGCTGTCCGATACAATGGGTTTTAAATTTCGTAGGGGATGATTGCGAAGATTATCTCGTTTGAAAAAGGGGCAAGCTTTATAAGATTGCATTAATTTTCTTAACTATGCCTTCTAGTTTTTATGACTGTCTTAGATTGAGAAGTGTTTGTATCTTCAAAAGTAGAGTGATCTTACTCGAGGCGCTGCTCAAACACGAATCAAATTCGTTGAAAATCTTTCTAGACGATTCGGCCAGGGTAAAGTTACAGCGTAAAGGAATCGAAAGCGCTACCAGTTAATGGTGAATGTTTGCATGTCATTACCGTGTGGTGTCGCGCTGTACTAACGGTATTCTGTTGGTGGTAGTGTTTTGTGGATTGTCGTCGGGAGTTTGATCGGAACTTTCGAGAGTATTTATCGAGTTGAGTGTGTCGGACATGGACATAAAGACGCTGTCGAAGACGGAACTGGGGTCGGAGTCCTCTGTCAGCTGGAGGGCCCTCCGTACTCCGTTCACTGGTCCCCCAATCTGCTCGTCTTCGCTGGAATTCGCAATCCGTCGTGTATCGTGAAATTTGCAACGATGCCTAAGCATTTATCTGCCGTGGCACACCGAAAGCGAAGCAACGCAATTGTCATTCGCTGCCGAAGCCAACACAGAATAACGTGCCACTGTGAAAGCACCCCACGCTCCATTCTAATACTAAATCATCCCTAGCTACCTTCGCTATTCCCCTCAGAAGCCGCGTTTCGTTCGGTAACGACCCACGCTGCGAGAACCCCTCGTTTCCGTTGCAATTGCAGAACTTTATTTCTGACTTTATCCGCGGCGTGGTAGGTTTCGACGTGTCAGGAACAAAGGCGTCACTCGAGGCGCTAAGCCACGTAGATGCCCGGGCTCTATAATCGTACAGGCAAGATCCCAGCCACGGATACACCTAACCGGACCGAGCGTAACAACACTGCAACGGAACGAGGCAGGGACTGATCATCGGTCGGGGAACAGCGGAAGAATAACGGTCGGGTACAATCGCTTCCATCCCAACAATGCGTAACTTTAACTAGAGACGAGTCCGCGCGCCGAGTGCCGACTTTTTAATGAGGCCACGTAGACGAGGTCGTAGAGGCAAGTGGTGAAACAGAGAGAAAGAGAGATGGCGAAGAGAGATGTGAACGAAGAGGCGTAGGAGGAGTAGAAACGAGCGAAGGTGGAGGTGAATGAGAAGCCGGCGAACCGCGACTGGAGGCCATGCCCGCAGGACGAGGGAGAGAGCAATGGTTATTAGTTTTATGCTGAGACGGGCTAACATTTACATTGTTTAACGTGATGGATTCATCTCGAGGCGGCCGAGCCACGGCTACCGACGTCAAACATTGACGGTGGAGGTGCGGAGAGCCCTGGTACCACTCACCCCCTTCCTTCTCCCCGTCTCTCTCTCTCTCTATAAACCTTTCCTCCTCATCCATCTTTCTTTCCTTCATTCAGCATCTCCCTTTTTCCCGCTGTCAGTCTTTTGCTCGCCCATCGTCCTCTTTCTCCGTCTGGTCCGGCCAACCAGTACCACTAGCAGACAGAGAAAGCGAGCGAGCAGGGAGAGAGAGAGAGAGAGAGAGAGAGAGAGAGAGAGAGGAGAGGAGAGAGAGCGAGCAGTACCAATGGGGTGATACGGCGGGGGTGACCCAGGGGTGAACGAGGCGGTCGGACCCACCATCGCCTGCCTACATCAGGAAAATTAAACCAAGCCAAGCGGTGCTTAACGCGCTGGGGCTACACGCGGCCGCGCCACCTCCTCCAGCTTCCACCTCCGGTTTCAGCTTCCCTTTTCGGCCCCCGAGAACCTTTCCTCTCCCCCGCCTCTGGCCAGGCCGTGGTGTGCACCAGCATCGGCCACTAACGCGGTACCACCGTTAACCATCATCCCGTGCACTCACTCCGCTCTCGCTCATTCACTCTGCCCGCTTGCCTGGTCCACGTCTACGCTTTTGTTTACCCAACATCTCTCCTATATTAAAGCCGGCACGGTTACGCGCTCGCCTATACCATATATCCGGTCTTTCTAGAAAATATTACCGAGCCCCACCGCAGCCGCTCTTATCTGATCCACCCACGCGGTACTCTTTTCTCCACCGCGAAGATGACGCCGGATGAGCACAAATACTGGCAGCCTGCATCACCATCGTCGTCCTTTTTTTTCCCTCCCTTTCTTTTCTCCCCGACTCCTTCCTTTTTTCTCGTTTCCCTTCCCCTTTTATTCCTCGGTACGCCGAAGCTCGCGCACCCCGTTGCTGGCGACGGGCACCGATAGGTTATTCAAGAGGGTAGTCGCGGACAATCACGCCCGAACGCAGTCATTCTTACGCGAGGCCGAACCGCGGATTATCTATTTCCGATCCATCGCGAACCGAGGACGATTTAGACCCGTGGCTTGTTCAGGTGATTCGAAATGTCACCGTCGGCTTCATTTGTCACTGAGCCGAAACGGCTGGGTAATTATGTATGCGAGATAAGAGTGACGTATCAGCCGGCTTGGCAGCTGTGTGGTGATTCGTGGCGTTGTGTAGGTGATAATTCGTTGAACGGTATAAAGAGTGAGGAAACAAGTGGAGCTATTTAGTGTGTGGAATAGTCGAGCGAATTTGGCACTTCGTCTGTTTGCTTACACCGCAAACTGAGTTTCAACATCCTGTATTGCCTGCCAGCTTCGTGGACATTGCTATCTATCACCTGGGATAACTCGAAAGTAGCAAGCGTCCACAGAGTAGGGAGGATATCTTCTACCGTTACATTAGCAACATTGCACGCAGCTGCAAGGCGTTGAGCGCATTGAGCCGCGCAAGATCGCGAGAATGGTTTACGAGCAGCGCGCGAATACAGCCGAACAGGGTAGAGGAGCGTTGCAAGACGCGGCACGCGCGCACGGTGGCAGAAGTGAAGGGAGGGGAAGGAAGAAAGAAGAGAGATACTCACAAGGACATAACGGAAGTGCCGGAAACGCGACGATCGTCGTCTCGAGGCTTATGATAGAACTGCCATTGAGTGGGCGACGTTCCTTCCGCCGGGGAGAGATCGTCCCCTGGTCGAACGTTCTCATAAGGGCTGCCCAATGAATCGCCTCCCTGGACCGGAATCGGTGGCAAGTTCTCACTGTCAGCATCGCTCTCCACGCCGGAGGAGGACCTATGCCCTGTTCACAACACGTTCCTCACGGTTCTTATTCCTTCAACAGAGGCTCCCATCCCTCCGTTTCATACTTCCACCTTAATCCTCTTTCAAGTGATACAAATTGCGGAAAGGTAGACCTTGGGGTTAAGGGGGTAGGTCACCCTCGCTAGTCCTAAAACAGGCCTTTCTTCGAACGCAAATTGTAAGGTGATAAATAACAATAGAGACAACGTTTTTTTCTAGTTTTATTCGTTATTCTATAAGCTTTAACACAAAAAAAGAAAAGTCTAAATACCTCTATGTACGTAAAAGTTGTGAGTAAAAACGTTATGGCGTGTACGCGGTGCACCGTTTGATGGTGTACATAAAATCTCGAAAACCGCTCCAATGATTTGGATGAAAATTTAACGACAAAAATGAGAGACGAGACATACAGAAAACCATTCCCTAAAATGTGTTGGAAGCAGATTTTCGAAAAAAAAAATAATACAATTTTTATGACGAAAAATACGATTTTATCGATTTCTTGTATGGAAAATATTTTTTATCTTTTTTTTAAGAATTTATCTCGAAAATCTGCTTCCAACACATCTTAGGGAATGGTTTTCTGTATGTCTCATTAAATTTTCATCCAAATCATTGGAGCGGTTTACGAGATTTTATGTACACCATCAAACGGTGCACCGCGTACACGCCATAACGTTTTTACTCACAACTTTTATGTACATAGAGGTATTTAGACTTTTCTTTTTTTTGTGTTAAAGCTTATAGAATAACGAATAAAACTAGAAAAAAACGTTGTCTCTATTGTTATTTATCACCTCACAATTTGCGTTTGAAGAAAGGCCTGTTTTAGGACTAGCGAGGGTGACCTACCCCCTTAATCCATAAACTCCGAAGGGATAATCATTCTAAATTCATACTAGGTAATTCACAATTACGTCCCACTAACTTATCCGAGCTCGTACTAAACATAGCTTCGAAGTAGCACAGAATCGAATGGAAAGAACGTCACTCTGACAAACGTACTATCTAATGAAACTCAATGCAACGGACTAGAATCCTGCGAAGGATGACTGCAGATGCATTCGTCGAAGGACAAGTGGCGCCAGTTGGAAACTGGGTTGATACTCGTTTAAATATAGAATACCGTAGCCTACTTTATGAGCAACTTGGTTTTTGCGCGTCGATTTCTAATTACACGACCGGTTTGCGTAAAGAGTATACGCAGTAAAGTTATCGAAGGAAATAAGGCGTACAGCAGGGGCACACGATCTCGGATACGTACTTTTTATCACCGCGGTGATGTCCTGGGTGACGTGCGGCGGGAACTGTCCCAGAAGATCGAGCACCGTGTTCTGCAGGGAGTCCCGAATGGCCAGATCGACCCCTCGATCGAGAAGGGTCCGCACCACCTCCATCTTGCCGCAGAGTGCAGCCTCGTGCATCGCGGTTCCCGCGGACGTCCTCGTGTTGACGTCCACCCCAGCGGCGAGCAACACCTCCACCACGGCTCTGCAAAGAGAAAGAGCAATCTTGCATTGCATACCACACATTGCAAGGCATTTCTCTCGAGGATGATTCTTTTCCATGCGAAAGAAGGCATTTACGAGTTCACGGGACCGCTAAATAATATTCGAGGATCCAACCCCGAAGGTCACTGCCATCCCACCTTCCTCGAAGATCAAACGAGAATTCTACCCCCCGAAGAAAAGTGGAGCCAATCCGCGAAGGTCTCGCGTCCTATCGTTCGACCATCGTCATCGACGTCCCACGATACTGGGGCCCCCGCTTTCACGCAATTCCCATTTCGACGGGCAGGCAGGACACGAAACCCAGATCTGGTTTTATATCTATCGGGGGGGGGGGGGGGGGGGGGTAGCGTGCACACGGACTGCAGTGACCGCAGCCATCCGTCGCATATAGGATTCGTGGCTGGGAATCGGATTCACGTGCACCTATGTTGTTATTACCGTGCCATAGGGGTATTTGTATACTGGCTTACCAAGAGCACCGATATTGAATCCGATAATAGACATTACTCCAGTCCCGCTCGCAATCCCTTCGTCCCTTCGCCACCCCCCCCCCCCCCCCCTCCCACACCCTCGCCCGTCGTTCCCTCTGCCCGCCCGCCCCCCCCCCCTCTGGCTGCACCGTAAGCCACCCCCGCATTCAGCAGATCCGCCAAATATCGTGGCGAGAGCGCGAAACGCGTGCGTGAACGCAATCATCGCAGCGTGCATCGGTACACAGGGCGAATCCCGCCGCGTTTCGAACGTGGTCGCGCGGCTACGTGTGTACACTTCGGCCCCCGTTGGGCGTCCACACGACCGCGGTAACGTCGAAAACGAGCGTGCACGATGAAGTTCCTGCGCAACGGCGGTAGTTTCCCGCCTATCCAAACATTCCAATCGCTCGCGTGCACACGCTGTTCGACCGCGGAGATCCTCGAGCCCTTTGGCGCCTAATCAGCGAGGCCAGGGCGGATCGGTAGATATTCATTCCGATAAACGGGCGGGGGAGCCGCGCCGAGATGCCCAAAATTCCAACGCTTCTAGGGTGTCCCGCAATTTCTGCGCAACCTAGCTACGATACTATGCGACGCGTTTGGGGCGAAGGGAAGATTCCTTGATATTAATCTATTAAAACCACCCCACGTTCCTCTGATAATGAGTGGCATCGATACCTCGGCACCTTCATGCTTAATTGCACGGTAACAGTATCGCGCGGTGTTGTCCGACCAAAATTCGATGGACGGAACGTCGGCGTCCCCCTGCACCGACCGCGTACAGTCGGCGTCCATCGCGGTGCCACGATCGACAGGGTGGGAACGGGATGGGAGCGGGGTTTGTCCGGCAGAAGGGGATGCAGGAGATCGGGCGGATGGTCCGGAGGAGGGTCGGGAGGGATGGGGTAGCGCGTCACCAGCGAGAGAAAATGCATTCATCGGGCTGTGTATCGCGACGCGATCGCATTATAAGCGGCGAGCGGCAGTTAAAGCGATTACCGAGCTGCGAGGCTGCATAGAAAAACCGACGTTATACCCGATTACAATGTGACTGCCGTTTCGCGGCGATTCACGGGCGCCCAGCGATTTTCGATCCCCGTACATCGGCGGCCCGCAGCCCCGCTCGCTACTCGATCCGACAACGTCGATTATTTTAAAGGCTTACCGGCCGGATTATGCGCGTGACGCCGCGATGTTAAATGAGAACGAATTGGCCGAGCAAAGCGTTAAATAGAATTCCGATTCGGGGCTTCGCTCGAAACGTATATCCGTATCGCGTGTTCCGACCGATGGAATTTACGATGGGGGAATTTAGGCCGGCGGGGGACAAAAGAAATTCCATTCCGCACCAGCGGACGGTCCGCGCGCGAGAGAAATGCCCGCCTTTATTTGTTAAAGCGCGCCGCTTTAAGAGGGGCGTTTAAGTGGTGACGAATGAAAATCGAATTCATCGTTGTGTAATTATGGATCCGAGAGTTGAATTTCAACAACTCGCTGATGTTTCAGCTATTTGGGAAAATAGGCACGTCACAGTGTACGTTGAGGGATAAGTACATATGTTTGACTTTAGAGCAGCAAGGTAAATGTTTACCATTCTTTTGGCGCGCGATGTTTTTCGCGGGGAAGCTTGCAAATAGCTGCCGAAAGAATTGCCCCGAAACCAGGGAGGGGTCGAAATTCATTTCCGTTATTTAATCGTACAGCACCAGCGTAACCGATTATCCGGTTAATCCTGTATCATCCGATTGAACGGCCCGATTAATCAAATAACAAACGCCTCTCGCTTACAATACCGTTTATTTAACTGAACATTTTTGCGGCGCGATACAACAATCGACAATTATATCTGTAAATACTAGCAGCTCGGTCGAACGCCGTTTCGCGCGATGTTCCAGAGATTGTTTCTATTTATCACAAAATACCTATCACAGCGAGACTCGTTTTACAATGGCACCATTCGTACCTCCATCATTCACAATTAAATCCACGCTGCCAAGCAAATTCCACTCGTTCGATACGCCTCGCCCATAGTTCCCCGATCCCCCTCAGAAAAATAGCAGTCATAGAAAATCTGCATATAACTAACGAGCATAAAAAAAAAAGCCAACGTTTCGTGATACTACGTAATAGTGGCCATGGAACCGACGCTTTAGCGTCGTGCGGCTAACCAAGCGACAGACCACCTTTGGGCACAAAGGGAGGTTAAACCTACCCGGGTTCAGTGGGAGGCGAGCAATCGCGATATACGACCAAGCGATCTGGGTCGATACGTTTCGGGGATAATGATTAATACGATCCTCGTAATCGAGAGGCGGTCAGCAATCCGCGCGGATGAAGGGAGCTGTTGGCGGCGCGGATGCGGATCGAAACGCGTTCGCAGAGGCCGAGAAGAGGAACGGCGGAGGGCGAGGGCGATCGGCAGGGATGGTGATATACGGACGTTGAACCAGTAGAGGGTTGCGACGGATCATGCCAGTCGGAGGACGTGCATATCGTATTCCACGGGATTACGCAACGCGGTGTTCTCCGATTGGCTGTAACGGGCAACGCTGCAAACGGCACGACATCGTTATGGTCAGCTGAAACGAGCCCATTGTTGTTCCTTCTGGGATAAAATGCCGCGAGGCTCATTACCCGGTAATTACCGCCCCTCGGCTCCAAAGATAAAATGTTTCGACGCTCGGAGAGATGAGACGTTGCCATGGCACTTGGTGGAAAATCCCGGATCAACTCCCTTCGGCTGCTATTGCTACGGCGCTTTCGATGATTTATTTTTTATAGCTCGAAACGAAGGTAAGTGGAAGAACTGCCGATCCTTCACTGATACGACACGACCAGCGCAGATCCACAATCCAACTTCTAATTAGTTGAGCTTAATTGGTTGAACCAGTCGACCACGTCACTCGTGCACAGTATTGTGCTTCTTTCGTTGACGTTCTATTATTATGAAATATGTGCATCCCCTGTCAGTCTGGAGACACAATCGTTAACGTGAAGTGGCATCGAATGTGCGTCAGGTTTCTTATAAAACACAGCACAGGTGCGACTAAGGTCGAAGCCAGATATATTGGCCGGTGAGTTTCGTGAGGGGTATTCTCCCACCACACAGTCTGCTTGCCTCGGTGCTCCTTTTCTCAACATTTTCTGACTCGCTCTCGTTTCATCTCTCTCTCGCTTTCGCAGAACAAGAGTGAGCCAGAAGTGGCGGGGACGGTGCCGAGCTTTTGGCGTGTAGGCCAAAGCGAGCTTTAAGCGTAGAAGTACACAGATCAGAATAGGTGTGCGTTAGCTCCGAAAAAAATCAGGAGTTTTATTGGCCAGCAGATTGATTCTTTCTCGATAGCTTCGTCTCGTATTGGTCTACGCATAGCTTCGTAACGCACACAACTATTACGCTAAGAATAAATAACAGCCATGCGGCTACGTTCAGCCGAAGGCGAGCAGCATTCCCCTTACTCCACCGTACCCTTCGAGGACCACGCAATTCCAATTGACAAATCCACGATCGTCAGATGGTGGTGGCCGATTGCTCCTCGATCGCTGCTCGCGAAAACGAATTCACCGGCCAATATACTTGGCTTCGACCTTGGGCGCTCTACCGTTCTGAACCACTTACCCGAGATTCGTTTATAATCATCCTTAAAACCCCAAGAAGATTATAGAGAGAAGAAAAGTAGTTAAACTTGTGACAAATAGCTCAATAACTGCTTAGCGCTTCGAATTAAAAGAATCCAAAGTGCTTTTCTGAATCGTATCATCCCACTGACTATAGTAGCAACCTAGCTACAGTCATCTACATATTTAATAATCAACAATAATTCGTTATTAAACTATAAACGAAGTTCCTCCGTATGGATTTCGAAATCCACTGATTAAAAGAGCTGACCCAGCACGAGAAATGTATGCAGTTACGCGTTCAATGAGATAAAACTACTTTTCTTTTTTGTTCGCTCGAGGTCAAATTGTCCCCACCCCCGCCGGTTACGTAACATACATTTCACCCTGTCAATTATGGATTAATGCTGTAGGGCGCAGGGTATCATTCATGAGCCGATAAAGTTTCCTTTCGGTCTCAAACAACGAGCGCAAATTAATCGCGCGATGCGTGTACGCGTTCAAAAGCCGAGTGTACACGAGTCCGCCGCGTCGGGGCTCCGCAGATCATGAATAATCGAACGACGATCCCTGATCTGCAATGCAATATAAAATAGATTTCATGGACAGGGACGGTAAACTCGCGAGCCGCCACCCTCGCGTGTTGATCGAGCGCCGGGCGCGAACATCGGCTCCGATTGATTAAATAAAGGCTGGACGCGGTGCTGTTCATAGATAGTGTCTAGTTATTCGACACGTTGCAATGCAAACCGCTGGGTAAGGACAGAGAACGCTGACTGGCGACACCGAACTTCGGATGAACAACTGAATCAAGTAGGTATGCAACTCGTGGTAACGCATGGGGCGTTTTAACAATAATATTAATGAAAAGAAAGTGGTGGCAGGTACTAAGACACTTTGATTAAATATTTATCGCTTTACACATTGCTGTTGCTGGCGGTTAAGGTGCACAGGATTTTAGGCAATTTCTTTGCGACGTAACACAGAAAATCGATCAGATATCTAACCCTTTGTGGCCACACCGTCTTATAATCGCAAATTGGTCTCATGGGGTTCACTGCACTCCAGCGTCATTTTTGAGTTAACATTTTTGTATTTTGAATGATAATTGTACATTCGTAATAGTCTAATAGTCTTTTTCCAGAAATGTAAATTTTGATATGATGGAATTTATAGTTGAAAGAATAGTTTTGGAGAAAAGCGATATTTTTTGTTAAAATTCGCGAAATTTTAAATTTTAATATTAATATCTGCAAATTTAGAGAAATATTGGCAAAGCCATATAGCTATTTCTGAAAAATAATTACCTGGGGGGCGGTACAAGCCGTGTGACAACGAAGGGTTTATTGATATTCTGGGTGTAAGGTGTGTCGTTTCCAAACAATAGCGATCATAATCTTTCGATCATATTGTATCGATACACAATTAAGTTTCGCGAAGAAAAGCAGTTAGATTTTTCAACCCTCTTCGTTCAACTTTATGTAATATTCATTCACTTTTCGATATAGAAGCACAAATATATATATTTAGAAGTGGGCTCGAGGGCGCCAGGGGTGAAAGCGAAGGAAACGTATTCCACTTACCTGTGACCATTTCGCGAGGCCAAGTGCAGCGGAGTGTGAGGGAAAATCACCGAAGAGGAGGCGTTCCGAAGAGGCACGATCAGCTCCGGATACGTGCTAACGAGCAACTGCACGGTTTCCAGTCTGTAAGAGATAATTAATTTTTCAGAAGCCGCGCAAAGCCAATTAGCAGCCCGCCATCGATTGTTCGATCTGAAGGGGTCGATTATGCGAACGCCCCGCGGTCGTAATAGGGACCGGCATGGCCGTGGGCTGCGCGATTTTCAAACCCTCGCGTCAGGGCAAAGAAAAAAAATTGCCATAGGCGAACGTTGAATTTCGACGAAAAAGGAGAAATCGTAGGTGGAATTTACCTGCCGTATTGTGCAGCGAGATCGAGCGCAGACTCTCCCCGGCTGTTGCGGATGCTGGGGTCGCATCCGTATTGCAACAGCTGTGCCACCACTTCCGTGTGCCCATACTGTGCCGCGCAGTGCAACGCTGTCTCGTTGTCCTTCGTCTGCGATCATACAAAGCCCGTATTTCGAGTTGACGAATCGCTTGGTCCCCGCTCGGAGCGTTAGGGAACTTCGTGTGTACACGAAATATCACGAGGGGTGAAGCAAGCCTTTGCAAGCCAGTCAGAAATGACGATGAACAAAGTAGATTCCACAGAAAAGGGGGGCAAGTGACTTTCACGAAACGAAGTTGAATCCTTCGTGATCCTTATGATTGGTGTAATAAAGCGGGGTGTTTTGAAAATATTCATACGATTTTAACCAATTCGAATGGGATTCAAATGGGCTATTCAAGTACGATTCGAATGGGTTGAGTATTGTATTAATGTTACTGCAAGTGCGTTCTTCCTTTGTTTCCTACACTTAATCAAGAAATAAAAAAATATATCAAAACAAATTTTTATGTTAAACGATTTTATTAAAAATGTACTAAAAACTAAATGAAAGTGCACTAAACACTAAAACAAAATTTTTTACTTGTACTACAATTTTGATAGTGTTAATATCATTTAAAATAATTTACTTTAAATAAAATCGTGGGGCCCCTTGTGCAACCAGAAGTTGAAGTATCGGTTGGCAAGTGGAAACATCGATTACAGTTTATCAGTTTTATGTCACATTACAATCTGTATCCCGCAATTAAAATATTTTGCTTCATTAATGCGAATGAAAACTTTCTAACAACAAATTCATTTCGACGTTTGCTTCTGTATTTAAGTGATTTATATCCTGTCACGAAATATCGTGCCCCACAATTTTATTTAATGCGATATTAACACCAATAAAATTGAAGGACACAAAGAAATTATTTTGTAGTTTTTAGTGCATTTTTAATAAAATCGTTTAACGTAAATTCGTTTTATATATTTTTTTATTTTCTAATTTTTAGTGTTTGTAGATTTGCATTTCACAGCTCAGTCTTCTTTACAAATATCCTTCATTGCTTTAGACAGTTTAACAGGTTGCTTAAACGCTATAGTACTAAAGTCACTAAAAAATAATTCTATTTTGTACAATTTCGATGGTAATATACTACGAACGCCTGCAAAGTTTTAGTTTTGCTATTCGTACATACGTGACGGATCATTTCTCGATAAATTGGGTGTTTTTCTTCGGTAATCGCGATGCGACTAGCGTGCCGAACATTTTTTGTCGTTTATCGTAAAGAACGCGGGTGGCTGATTTAAAGTCGTTTGCATTTGTGGTTATTGGTTACATTTATTCATGACTGGGTAATCTTTTTAAACCCTCGGGGTTAATTTTTTTTTAAAAAATATTGCATTGTCATCCAAATTACGCAGGCCTGCAAAGTTTCAAGGCAATTGGATAGTTGGAGGTGGGTTGAATTCGATCCGCCAGATTTTAACCATACGCAAATCAAACACACAAACATACAGACAAACGAACAGAGGAACGAAGCTGAATAAAATCGTTTAAAAACAGGGAAAAGGTGTAAACTTACTGACCGTAAGATTCACTTTGGGCACCGAGGGTCCTTGGGTAAGAATTAACCGCACGATTTCAGCGTCGCCCGCCCAAGCTGCCAAATGAAGCGGCGAAGAGCCTTTAGCGTCGACGACGTTAGTGGAAGCCTCATATTGGAGCAATAACTTTACCACCTCCCTGAGGATAAAAGCGTTACCCCGAATTATCGTCAAAATAGCCGCGACATCGACTAACCAGCATTAGAACGGAATATTAATGAGAAAGTATGGCAGCTAGGTTTCAATGTCGAGCAAGATCTGATAACTTGTTCGGTGAGATGAAAGCAATAGACAAACGAATTTCATTTCCGATCGAAACTTACTTGTGCCCGTTCAAAGCTGCGTGATGCAGGGCCGAATACCCACTGGCGTCTTGCACGTTAGGCCCCGGACCCCGCCGTAGGCTGCAAAAAAAAAAAGAAACACTAACGATAATAATGATTTAGAACACATCCTTCGTTTGTGTTTGCGTTCCTTTGTCACGTTCCTTGTATTTTATTTCGAAACAGTTGCAATATTTCGTGCGAAGCATGAGTAACACCAACGTAAAACAGATACGCAATCGGACGCTTGAATCAATTTCTGTCATAACGCTAATCGCAGGAAGTTAGAAAATAGGCTGGGTGATTTGTAGTGAATGGTTATCAAGCCACGCAATCAGCCTACTATATTCGCAGGCGGGTGTGGGGAGGGGGGGGGGGGTGCGTGTCGCTTGTTTTCAAGATTATACAGTCTCTAATTAATTAAACTGATCTCTATACAGCGAAGTTAAGGATGTTTGACATACCGTAAACTGGGGTGACTTTGCCCACTTTTGAACTTCAAATAACTTTTTTAGCACTCCTAGTGCATTAAATTTTTTTTTTAACAATACTATTGTACGGTAGGTGGCGTGTAGATTTAAATAGGCTTTTAAAAAAAATTCTTTACTTAAACGTACGCTCTTAAATTACCAAAAACATGGTGGGCAAAGTTACCCGCTCAGTTGGGGTGTCTTTGCCCACGTCAAATTTTTCAGTGAAGACATGCTTAAAACTCATTATTGAGTTATGATCGAGCAATCGTTCTTATTCTAATAGATACATAAGACTAGTATTATTGAAACATGTTTTTAAAAAAAATTCATTTAAAAAAAGCGGAAATGACGTCGCTGAATGTTGTCACCCCACGCCGAAAACACGTTTTTTTTTCGTTCCCGGGTCGTCGCTAAGATTCATCTCGTCGTAATTAAGTATGTTCGCTTTCGGGACGCCTTCCAACGTTTTCTCTAAGTGGTCAAAATATTTTACAACCGTCTCGACACCAACAGCCGCTCTCGCGCGAGAAATATTTTGACACTTTCTTTCGGTCAGTTCCGTTTTTTTTGTCTTCTCATGAAGCCCATGTACCAGTCCTGGCCGGGTGTATTGTTAACGAATTTAACAATATTTTTCCGGCCCTGTCCAAATAGTCTTTAACTATTAATCGAATAAGGTATCTAGCATTGTGTAACAATTTTGTACGAGATTTTAAGGTTTATTTCCATTCAACAGCACAAAGTTTGGAGATCACAAAATTCACTTGGAGAAAAAACATTTGTTTGTGTAATTTTTTACTCTGACTGAAAAAATTACCATATGATTGAATTCGCTATTGTTTTTTTTTCGTTTGACCTTGGAGAAATTATTGCTATCGATTACAAAACAACATATGTTCTAATTACTTCGTGATAAAACAAAATAAAGTTTTTCCGAAAAGTGGGCAAAGTTACCCCGGCGGGCAAAGTCACGCCAGTTTACGGTATCATAAAAAAACGGAGAAGTGGCCTTACGCGATGGCGCCTCAGATATTTCGAAGACTCTGTTATTTTCTAATGGAAAGGAAGGTTCGCGGATTCTCCGAGAAATATGTCACCCAGCTTATGATCTCTTTGAAGGCGATCCCTACAAGCCTCTGACCTCTCTGAGAAGCTCCATGAGCCCCTCTGTTCCACCGCGACAACCTACATTCCCGCGCAGATACTCTCAAACTTCGTCCCCCTATTCAAAGCGAACACCGTCGTCAACGTGCGCTACCAACGCGTCACCTTAACTTACAAGATCCTAATCTAAAGCCTTTCACTACGCTCCTCGCAGCAACGTTGCCCCGAAGCGCACCATTATTCGCCGCGACATTCGAACCACCCCCCCCCCCCCGGCGGATTGTCAGATCAGCAGCGACGGGTAACGATCACCCAGCCGCGACCGAGGCCCATTTCCTCAATTAGGAATTCACGTTTACCGCCGACAACAAATACCCGATGGCAATATGAGGCTCGCCGAGTGGCAAAGAATCGCGGGCAACGCGATACAGCGCATCCGTGTCGCGGTATCGGCGCGACGCATACAGCCGGGACGGCACAATGGGCCTCGTGGACAGGAACAGCCTCGCTAATGAAGCTTCCTGGATCCAGCACACGTTCTCATTACGCGCCTTTGTCGCGCTCCGGCCGAGATAAACGTTCCCCGCCCCCCCGAAAATACCGCGTAAACGCAACCCCCCGTGCACCCCGTTGAGACGAGCCCCGACACCTTCCATCCCCAGATCGATTCTTTTCGATCAGACTGATTCGATTCCTCCCGAGGCGACCGGAGGTGACGGCGACAGGGCGGGCTGCAGTTTCTCGTTATCCCGTGTTCTTCTTAAGTAGATTCGATTAGCGCAACTTGGAGCTGGCCACTCGCTTCCACCCTCGAGCGGTCGAGTGGCGCGCGATCAAAGGCGATCGGATTGCTCGGGTTTTTAGCCACCTCGGGAGCCGTCCGCTCGCGAGAACTGCCGTTTTGGAATGGAAAATCTGTTCCGCGGATGACTGCACGCTGGGCTTCATCTTTTACTCGCGACGTCTTTGCGTAGTTAACGCGAGCTTCGGGGCCTGGGTAGAATGTAGGAATAATAAACGGAAAAGCTTCCTGGTTTCACAGTCGCGGATTGCTCTTACGTACGCGAATGCGACATGCGTGAATTTAAATGACGGAATTGAGGAAATCGTAGGTGGAATATGCAACGCAGTGTGGCAATTACACCATTGCCATGACACCTATCGTTTCACCACGGCAGCACGCAATTAACTCGTCAAAACAACGCTGAACGGCGAGCTTAAGCGCTCCCACTGTCTTCCTGCGAACGTAAACACCGAAACGGTGTTAAACGATTCATTTCGTCCGATCGCTATGACGCATCTGCACGCGCGACTTTTCGAATGAAAGGGATCATCGACGAGTCCGCGAGTACGCCTCGCGAATGGAACTGAATTCGAATAGGAACTACGATTGACAAAGCGCGCCGCGGTTACGCTGAAAGTGTACTCGCCAACGAAATCGGTCGGCTCTGGGAACGCCAAGCAAATAGAGTGTTTTCGCTATTGGCCGCGGCAGAAGCGACGCCGCGGGGAAACAACGTAAGGGGCGCAATATTTATCTTGCCCGATTAATACACGTCATAGCCGAGCACGCGAGCCGCCATATACGACGGTATTTGCTCAGTTCCCGCGTGATATTCCGATATGAAGACAGAGAGTCGCAAAAATATGTATGTTTGCCCACGATCTTCCCAACTGTCACGCGCGTTACTCTGCCATCGATATTAGAACCGACGCGGGCCACCGCGGCGATATTAAATGCCACGATTCTCGCTGGTAACGCCATATACAAACACAACTCGTAACAGTGCTGCGTATCGTCCACAAACAATATCTGACGCGGCAATCTGCGTAGCGGTACCGTCCACGTATATTTTTCAGCGTGGTCCCAGTGTTTCATTTCTCGACGCGGCTAACGTGTAAACCACTTAAAAGTACAATTACGTAATTGTCCCGCGGCTGTACACAAACTCTGTTTACCGTCGATATTCGTGGAACTGTTACAGTTGTAAACAATCATTACCATCGCTTTTTTGGTGAATGATACTTGTCCATATCGAGGATTGTTGTTCGTAAACAAACGATTGAAAATTGCAGTGGTCAGGCTCACGTTTTCACGGTACTTTCCAGGAAGTTTATCCAGAGAGAGAGAGGGGGGCCGAGGGGCCCTGGCACCCCCCAAAGAAAAAGTAAAACGGAGACTAATGTAACCACGACTGAAGTAATTCAATAGCTTTGTGAAAAGAAAAGTAAACTGGGTTTTATTCTTCGAATAAATTCTTATAAACCCTTGATCGATTTTATTGAATTTACAGTAAAAATATTTGTATCCCTTCGACTCGGTTCTCCCCAAGATTAAATCTTGAGTGCGCCACTGGCCCAGTCATACTGGTCCGGCCAACTTGACCAGCGATGTCTGTCCCCAATGATATTGCTTTGTAACCTGGAATGGTTTGTCGCTTGGATTGCAAACCCAATGCTGTTGCACTTCGCCCGTTGTGACAGGAAATTACGGGAAGCTCGATACTGAACTTGAGCAAATAGCATCGAGCTCGGCACGAGCCGAGGCAAAGAATCGAACGGTGCAGGCGTTATTGTCATCGTTTACCCGGCTTCCGAGCCATTTCGTTCTCGGACTACGGTGCCGAGAGAAAGCAGAAAACCGATGGATTTGCCTCGTTAACGGTACGCGGTCTGAATCGACGCTTACGTCGGGTGCCGGCATCAAAGCATCGCATTCAGTTTACCCAAAACAATTACGCGAACCGAAGGCCTTTCTCTGCGCGAAAAGGATGAGGAGAGGTGGGTGGTTGGGGGGGAGGGGATAGATCAAAGGGCCCGGTAGCCGTGGCCGTCATTAAGCAACGACGTCATTAAGCTTTCGGAATACCGGCACTTTAAATGATCGGCGGCTCGCGGCAACCGGCACGCGTGCACCCGCGAGAGATCGCGGCTCACGGCTCCCTTAGAGCTGGCCACCCTCCGCCTCTCGACGGGCCTCTAATCCATTGTAGCTAAGATCAAAAACGAGAGAAACTGTCGATTTTACCAAGGCAAACTTGGTCCCCGGTCGCGAGTCAAGTGGCGAGAGGGATGGGCCGGGGGGTCTGGAGGGGCTGGCAAGAAAAAGAAACGAACGCTCGAGGGTTAGGCGGAGAGTGCCTCGGAACGCTTGGAAGTTCGAGGAGCTTTCGGCCAGGAGAAGAATAGGAAAGAGCTAACGCGCGGAGAGGAGGACGGCACGTGTTGAATTTCCCTCTTCCTCCCCTTTCAATTCTTCCTCCGTTCGTCCCTCCGTGTCCCGACTCTCTTGCTCTTCACGGCCCCGTAGTCGCGCGTATTTGTTTTCCGCGCCCTAACAACGGGGCGGGGGTGGTCGTCGGCTCTCTTAAAGCCGAGTATACACGAAAACGCCGTCAACCCCTCCCTCCCCCCCTACCTCTGAACGCATATACATACGTCGGTGTACGAACGTAACGTACACGAGCGCGTGTCTCACCCAACCGTCCACCCCACCCCCTGGTCCGTAGACCAGTTGGGGACGTTTGACTCTTCCTTTCTTTCCCACCCTCTCCTCCCTCCTTCCGCAGCCGTCGCTCCGTCTTTCTCCGTCTGTCGCACCCTCGCTCCTCGTTCGCCCCATTCATCGAGTTCATCCGCTCGCCCAAGTTCCTTAATTAAACCCTGAAGATTCTCTGCAAAAAGGACATCGCCCAGTGGCCCTCGACGTCTACGGACGTTACGAATCGGACGGCCATGGGGGGGGGGGGGGCGGACATGAAAGATACAGGATAGGTGGAGGGGAGCCGGAACGAGAGCAAGAGTACCTACCGTCTGTCAGGCATCCGTAATGGCAATTTCTTGCCGGCTTTAATCAAGACACCGAACGATCAACGGCGGGAATGGCCGGTCAGCGGGGGGAGATAATCAAATAGTGACCGTTGTTTTTCTCGCCCGGCGCCGGGAACGGAAGCCCGCCGCAGCGAAGGACCCCCACTGCGGGGATTCGTGAGAGCCGTTTACGCGCGTGTTTAAGTTCGCGACGCGACACGGGACAGTGTTGTATTAATAATATCTGATGAGGCTTAAGTGGATCGTGCGTTAGAATTAGATCGCGTGTGCCATGGAAAAGATCAAAGTGACGTTGAACCATCCGGCGCGGGGTCAGGTTTTCTCAAAGGCTCCGCGCCGGTGTATGTGGCGCGTTATAGAAAAACTTGTTTTCCTAACTATTTCTGCATCGGCGCGAGCGGGTATAAATTGGAGCATTCTCTGGCAACCCCTCTAATCGAAGATGCACCACCATGCGGAAAGTATCAATAGCTATGAGTGATAATGTGGTATTTCGAGGCAATCGCCGAACCGTCGATAAACAATAACAGGTAGCATTTAAAACGAAATTTGTTGGGGAAGCCGGCGTCATTGAATTACGCGGTTTCCTCTCCTCCCGCGGCAGGTACTCAAGGGCCAGAGGCGCAATAAAATGTCGAGGGATAAGAGAACTTCCATCCAGCCCTCGCCGGGTTCCAGGGACGCGAGTGCTCGCTACCCGCGCACCCTTGCGCCCGCGGCAGATAGAAGAGGAAAACTGGGCACATCGGTCGAGGGTGGCTCTTGGAGCGATAAAGAAAGCGAATGAGCCGCGGAGGGAACCCAATGGGGAGGGAAAAGGGAGGAGGATGAGGGATGGGTATAAATTGAAAGAAGCAGAAAGGAGAAGAGGGCAAGTGAGAGTAATAGACGGAAATTAAACCAAAAAATGAGAATAGAAGAAGCCAATAGGAGATAGGGAAAAAAGGAGACGTTCAGAAGAGAGGGTAGGAAAAAGTGGGAAATAGGGTTAAGGGATGAAGCCTATACAAACGGCTTATATTTGTATGAATTTTTAGGAACATTTTGTAAAGATACCAATGCGCTAATCCGTTCGGAACTTTAAGGGTACTTTATTTAACATTAGAAGAATGAACAAAATTTATAACAGTAAAATTATAATAAATACAAAAGAATGTAAAGCTGTATCTGAAATAGGTTTTTCTTTTCGAAATGCAAAACGGCGCCGGTTGCAGCGTCTCTGGTAGTTATGTAAAACAAACCAATAAAGTTTTTTTCAATTTATGTGCCAATTGTAAGACTATGAATCACAAATGGCGTAGAAAAATTTCGTACTTTAAAAATGGCGTAACTTGTGATATTTTCCCCCAAAATTCGCGTTTTATTTATTTAAAAGCAGTGATTAAAATCAATAATTTGGTTAAATCTCGTGGTTCATATTCTGAGGAATATTATAAACTAACAGTGTGCAAACATTTGAAGTTGATTGAATACGTGGTTTCGAGAATTTTTAGAATATTTCGAGTAAACTTTGGGAATGTATTTTTGAAATGTTTTGGAAATGATTTATGGACAAAATTTAATTTCTACTTTTCGTTCGATTTATACGGTCTTCTCCTCTTAAGGGTTTGGAGGAGGGACGGGGTGGATAATGTAAAATGGTTGAGAATGAAGGCAGAATGGATAGGAGCATGGAAAGACAAGAAAAGAGAAGACGATGGGGCGAAGTAATTATAAAAAGAACAAAAAGAAAGAAAATAAAAGCGAGGGAGTAAGAGAGCAAGGGGATGAAGAATTGAAAAAATCAAAAGAAGGGAAAAGCTAGGTACAAAAGACGATATCGAAGAAAAAAGTGTGTGGCGACAAAAAAGGAGGAACTAGAAACGGATAGACTAGAGTCAAATGATAGCCAGGTCGTACACGTGGGAGGGGTTTTAAGGCATCAATCGATAAATTCCTCTGCCGCAGAAGAGAGGCACGATACGTGCTGATGCTGCGGAAAAGGTCCTTCCTCGCAAACACTCCGAGTGTCACTCCAGAAAGGTGACAGAAAAAAAGCCGAGACTCTCTCACAGCTGCACTTTATGCAGTTTCGCGCCCCCTCGAAAAGAGGAAATGGCAGCTCTCGAACGGAGGATCCTACATCGATCAGTCTAGCGTTGAACGCAGCCAACGCGAACGATCTCCTCGTGGCATTTTGCCTCGCTGTCCGCTAATTATCCCCTCGTCGATCGTCTAACATAATACATCGCTTCCTTCTCCCCAAAGAGCAAGTAACGAACAAACCATTACGGTGACATCGATCTAGTATAATAGAGTCATTACACGGAGACCTAATTCTGAAATTCGGTGGCATTTTAGAAACAAGATACATTGCATAATCGGAACAGAAAAATTGAAGTGGAGAAATAAAACGACGCAGATCCACCGCAAATTTCAACTGCACGCTTTCCCGCCAAGCTTCGCTGACACGCGTAAAGAGCACGGCTGCAATGCGTTTCCCGTAAAACGAATAAAAAAGAGAGAAAATTGAATGTAAAGTTGCCCCGTGACTCTGTACAAATTTCCAAAAACCGCGGCCACCGGGCAAAAGAGAATATCGGCGTCTTGGAAATCCCGAGCTGGGTGTCCCCACCCCGGGAGACATCAAAGGGAGTCGATGTTATCGCGGCCGGACGATGAGGTTAAAAGTTGCAATTCGCGAGACCACGGAGCGGCCTGGGGCGACGTTTTCGTAGAAGAGGAGCTCTTTCGTTGCCCCGGGGGCGGTGATTAAAATTATTGCCCGACCCAAAGTCAACACGCCGCGCAAACAAAGGATAAACACATTCTTCTGCAGGGGTACACGGTATATCTACGGGGAGCGCGCCCATTCCGCGATTAGCATCGCAAAAATATTTCCCGTCACCCCCGCGGCGTGTCGCCCGTGTCGTTTATAGCGCGGGCTCCGGGCCGCGTTTTATATTGCTTCCCTGTGATCTCCCGACGAGTAGAGGGTGGAGAGAGAGAGAGAGAGAGAGAGAGAGAGAGATACGCGGCAGCCAGACGAGCAGAAACCACAAGAGAACGGTTAAAAAGCTTTGGCAGAACGTTGCCGCGGGCGAGCTTTGTAGTTATGGACAAGTTGCACCCGCTGGTGACGAGCGAAAGAGGCAATTCGTTATCCTAGGGTCGAAGAAACAATCGACTCGAGAGACATTCCACCGTTTATCCTGACAAGGGGAACTTTTCCTGCCCACTTATTTCCTTCGCTGATGGGCTTGGGTAATCAGTTCGGCACTGTTTGGCGCTGGTAGCGATGGCTTTGAACGTACCGCGAGTGTTTTTGTTTGAACGAGTGCCGCTCGACTCCACTAAAACGAGATGCAGGTATTGAAACGATCGATACCCGAGTATCTATAAATTCTAATACACTTAAACTGCTCGGAACGGTGGAGGATAATAGCTACTCTCGTGCCTGATAGTAGAAGATAAGAGGCGTCGTTTATCGCGATACATTTAAGATTCGTCGTGTGCTCGAATCTTCCTTTCCCCGTCTCTCTCTCTCTCTCTGTCCGCGCTTTTCTCGCTCGTTTCGCCTCATCTACTTCTGCCAAGTGACTGAGGGTAAACGCTTCTTGCGCTCTCCGCTCCTTTCTGCCGAACTCCTCTCCCTCCCGCGCACCACTCGACTCCTGTCCTCTTTCTCGCCGGAGGTTTTTGCACGCGAACGACAATCGGCGTTAAAGTGCGTGAGCGCACTCGAAGCACGCGCGGCAGCTTGTACACGAGCACCACGCACCTACTCTCTTCAAAAACAAACGCGTCGGCCTCTCGCCCCGGCACGGCGTGACTTAATTAATGGGAAGCGCCGAGGAGCGCCGACAGAGTCGTCTTTGTAAAGAAGTTCGCGGGACTGGGTCAATAAAGAGGCGAGACCACCGACTGGCCTGCCACTAATCGCGCCGCCTATGTCGATCGGCCGCCTCGACCCGTGCCGATCAAGAACGATCGACGATCGACGCGGCTGACCTTGCCGCGAATTCGTTCGGATTTTCGACCCGCTTCACTCCGGCTTTCATGACTCGGCGCGAACACTGATTCGCTTCGCGAGCCGTCCGCCACGATCATCTCCGCGAATTGATTTGCAAATTGCACGAACTGCGTGGAACTCGTCCCGTCCACGTGTCCGCGGTTAAATGACTCGTTTTAGGGGCTCGCTGATGACGATGCTGCTCAACTATGCTAACTCGGGCGAAAGGATGACGAAGTTGTTAGAGCGACTACTTTTTACAGGGGGAACGAGTTAAACGTGCAAGTCGCCGTTCTTATACCGGGTGTTTTCGTGTTTTAGTTTTTATCGTTCATCCGAACACGCGGTTAAGAAGGATGGAGTTGAGGACTGTCGCCCACACATGGCCCAACGATAAGGACAAAGATATTACGGGATCTCAGTGGCGTCTTTTCGTCTACGATCTATCGCGTCCGAGCTAGGTTTATCATTGACCCTTGAGAATAAATAGCTGCCCACCAAATAAGCCCCTTTATCTGCTCCCCCATAAATAGAAATCCGTACGGGCTCGATAAGTCCGTAATAGATGTTCCGGTGTCGCTTCTAGATACGAGCGCGGCCTCTGACATTTTTCAACGGTAATCGGTAGGGTTTAATTAAAATCTTTTCCTGCGTAAAGTCCAAGTGACACGCAACTAGCAGGTGGCTATCGTCCGAGATAGGATAATAGTGGCGTGCCATGTGATTAAAACGTTAAATACAGATTTCAATAACAATTATTGACAGAGGAATCGTTGCGTGACCGTATCTACGCATCCTTCGTGCATCGTCATACGGTTCGCGCACGGGGTGATTCATGGTCACGGTGAAATCATGAATAATCACTGGACAATAACGAGCCAGCACATACCGGGCGTGTTATTCCCTATTGATATTCAGAGCAAACCTGATTCTCTCAAGAAAATACTATAAAAAATATCCCCGTCTGTTTCTAGTAAAATGGGTATTATACACGACGGACCACAATACTCGATCACAAATTCTTTCCATTAGATAATTAGGCTTAACGGAGCCTACTAGCTGCTAGCGATGCGTTTTTAATAAGTTACTTCTTATTTTGACTTTTTAAGGTCATCTTCAATCTTCCAAGTCGGACCCTACAATTTTTCGAAATACTTGCTACTTGCCGAAGTCGTTTTGATACATGCTAAATGGCAATTATAGTGTCCCGTACAAATAAAATGCACGTGACCTTAAGAAGTTCAGAAAGAAAAGAGCTATCAAATTCTGTGGGACACCACGTATACTACGCGTTACACGGTGATTCTCGATTGTTAAGCGGCGTACACAAACCGGCACGGTGGATGCGCGATCTCGCATTAAAACGCGGTTACAGTTTTCATGAAAACACGCACGGTAAATCCAATTACCGGTTCGCAGCACGGAATCAAGTATCTATGAAAAAGCGTATTCACGCGAGCGAGAAAAAGGAACAGAACGAGGCACTAATTACAGCGCTTTCAGCAAACAGATTAACGATAAAAATGTAGGATAATTGATTACAGTTAAAACGCATTCCATCGGATTAATTAATATTAGGAGAACTATTCGGGGCCGCGGATCCGTGCTATTTCCCGTGGCAGCACGGACACGCATCCACGGGAACCACTTTACGAAACGTCAGAATTAATTACAAAAACGCGGCGATCAATCGAGCGTGGGTAATTTAACGCGGATACGGGGGCACCGGTACGGTGTAACGATTCGCTCGGGGCAGTTTTACGTCTGAACACAGTTAACCGTGCCCGATGTGCAACGCGGACGCGGAACCGCTGGTCGAGACGAAAGAAAACAATCCGGGAGGACAGTGAATAGCCCCGCGCCAACGGCGATATCATCGGGACAGAAATCATCGGCAGGAGAGATTCGAAGGGAACGTGACACCGATCGCTCGGCGACGTGACAGAAAACGTGTACGTGTCACGTACGATGGGGGCCCGAGGATCCCGTCTCGGACAGGCGATGCCGCGTTAAAGGCGATACGGAACGGCAGAACGATGGACGAGACGGAGGAAAAGCAAAAGTCTGGTACGGTGACACCCACCTTGCCAGTGGACCACTCCTCTTCGCTCGTTGACCCAATATCTTCTCGACCACGGTGACATTTCCGCTTCTCGCTGCCTCTAGCAGCTCCTGGTCCTTCCCCATGGTCCATTTACACCGTAACCGAGGCCTGCTGATCACCTGCACACTTGTCAATTTCTGTTTTTACTACGATTACTCGCGTTTCATTGATCCAGCGTGGCCATCTTGGGGCCGACTGGCCCGCCACCTCGCGGTCACTTTGCCAACACGGGGGCGCGCGAGAGAGACGGGAATCGCGGTAGCCGCGTTTCCTGGCCGGCCTGAAGCGAGACGGAGCGACGCAGCCCGAGGACTGCGATGTGTACCGCGCTCAGGCATCTAGCCGACTGTCAAGTGCCAGCTGTTGCGCCGTACTGATTTTCCGTAGCTTCCCGCTAGCTCTCGGCTTCGCCAGCAATTTAATCGAATAAGTGTGTCACGCGGTTCGTAACGCCGGATCGACATGAGTCGCGGACTCATCAGAGAGCCGCTCATCATTCTCTTGCTCGCCGCTAACTGTCTGGCCGTACAGAAAAGTCCGAAAACCGAGTCACTCGATGGTGAGCACATAACCTCAAACTTCGATAGTCTTTTTTTTTGTCAGTAAACTGTCCGTTTGCCCGGGTCTAATTCCTTCTTCGATTCGATTAAATGCCATCGATTTCTACCGCACGGCGTGCAAATCCCGTTACGTACGTTGGAAAATTTCAAACTCAATCATCCGACTACCAACGGAATTGTTTTTGTTATTCCTACGGCCTAACCTTTCTTCCTTGGTATAAACATATGCATACCGTGTTTCTTAAGCTTTACGGGCATGTTGGATTAATTACATTTGGGGAATGGTGTTGCGTACATGCATTTCGAGTTATAAATATTAAAGCTTTAGGGGAAAATGTCAGGCTTAAGGGAGAAACTGTTCTTGGCTCGAGGATATCTTAGATAGACTTGTTATTAGATATTGTAACTAATTTGTGTACATGTCGCCGTTATCTATGATGTACGGGGCAGTGTCACGCAGCTTGTCGCCTTGATGAATTTGCGTTTGCGTAATATTTTTCAACAGAAAAGAGCCATTGGATATAATGGTAGTTTAAGTTGATACAGCTTGGCAATGCCCTCTAATTACTGGCAGCTGTTATCGTAGATACCAAGTTTGTGTGTATAGGATACAAATACAAACTCGTACTGCAATATATCCCTCGTTTATTGTGTAAGACATTATTGATTGCATACAAAGTAACAGCGTAGAAGAGAAACGAGTACAAATGTGTAAATGTAAAGGAATATTTAAATAAATACAATCTATTCCAAAGAAAGTTTATTATATATATATATATTCCATGAATAATTTTATAATACGCATGTTACTTATCCTTAATCACTCATCGCACTTATTACACGCATACTATATCAGCTTTATATAACGAAGTCGTTACACGTTTGTGCAAAGCGACACTGATCAGACTAGTATGAACTGTGCACTCACAGTTTTATCGATCTTTTATGACTACTCCGCTTCTGGACAGTAAAAACAAAAATGAAACTGTAGGTGTTACTTTTGCTTGCAAGCAAAGCAAACTATTTCTGGTGTTTGCTTTTGTGTACAATAAAATATGGCAACTAAAATAGTTGATTCCATAAACTAAAGGAATTCGGCAAGTTAAAAATATTCACCCGTTTATTGAAAACATGTCTTTGTTCAATAATTTAAAGTCTGCTCTGCCCGATGAATTATTTTGAATGGCTGCGGTATATTGACTGTACAAAGGTAGCATAATAATTAGTCTTTTTATTGAAGGCTTGAATGAACGAGTTGGTGAAATATTTACTGTCTCCGGTTTAAATTATTGATTTAAATTTGAAGTAAAAATGGTTAAATTTTTTTATGGGACGAGAAGACCCTATAGAATTTCATAATTTATTTTAAAAATATGTTTATTAAAATAAACTATTTCATTGGGAGGATACTTAAATTGATTTAACTTTAAAAAATTTATCTAATTATTTTTTGTTCAAAAAGGTGGTTTATTATAAATTATTAGATTAAATTACCTTAGTGATAAATGTAAAACTAGTGTTGTGTAAATTATGAAAATAATGTGTAATACGTTTTACAGATGGCAGTGTATTGAAGGTGGCTTTATCTAATGTTCATAGCGGCGATGCATTCATCCAACAGATAAACATTGCCCCCAGTAGTAACGTAACATTTAACGTAACAAACGTCTCTTCCGATGCCTCGTTCATTATCGCCCAAGTTCACGCATACGAATACAATGTCACTCTATCGTACGACAGAGACCATCTCCATAAAGTTTCGAACAGAAGTGTCTTCGGATCGAACATCGGCCTCTTCGTTAAGCCGGGTTTGCAAATAACGACGCAGTTGTTTTTGAAAAACGATAACGTCCACCATGTTGACGCTGTGCTCGTTGTTATTCCATATACTGCTAATGGTGAGTACTCTCGACATTTAGCGTATTACAACCGATCCATTTGTACCATGTCTTGGTCCAGTAAAATTATAAGAAATTCCCCATAGTCAGTGGCGGATTTAATGGGCCCCATTTTCGAAAAAATATTACGATTATATCCAAACGCTACATTCTTTTTCTGTACTACTATCGGGAAACGAAGAATTTCGATACGCCATCTAGTGACAGAATATTAAACTACTGTGAGTAGGCCGAAATCTGTCGAAGTCCATACGATTATCAGTGTTTATATAGACATGTTGTGAAAAACGAGTGTTTTTAAATTTTTTTGAACACTAAATTTTTAATTCTTCGATTAATAAATACTTGTTCGGAATGTTTGGTGTGATTCGGGCCTACTTGCAATAGTTTGCCAACTTACCACCGCAGCGCTGAAATCTAAGCCACGCCTCCACTTGGTTTCCCAATACTTGGCGCATTTTTAGTGAACTACCTTCCTCATTTTCCCGAAAAAAATGGGCCCCTCAGAACGTTTGCCACCTGGGCCTTTTCCCTTAAATCCGCCACTGCTCATAGTGCGATTGACACTCAAATAATTCGAAAGCACGTGCAGCTATATCGATTCGACTATCCACTATCAAGATTTAAATTATTCAAATAACACCACACGTTGCGATAGAAACTGCTGATTCAGATGTCCAGACAAATTTCTCGCGGACTTAGCGTTCCGATTCACGGCTCGATATACAGGGCGGTACAGAAACCGTTATCACTTTAACAGAATCGACACTATGATAAAGAGAAGAAATAAAGAAAAGTTCGTCCTTCGATTTCAATGAATCTATTAAACAAATTTTTCTTAATTCGGATGCGTAGATTCCGCGACCACCAGCTTTGATTCCTCCTGTAGGGAAGCTGAGAATCCTACATTTCGGTTTTATTGCGACACAGTAGGCACTCCGGATGATACATCTTTGCGCAGAGCGCGTAAAGAAGTCGCGTGTCATTTGATTAAAGTGATAACAGTTACTGCGTCGCCGTGTGCTATCGATAATTTTAAATGGGTTCCATGGTTAAGTTATATAACAAAAAATGGCCACCGATTTCGCCCATAAGTTTGTTGTTCTCTTCGCAGCACCCATACCGGGTGGATGCAACATGGAGTTCAATACCGAAATCGCGCCGTACGCGATGGTGTCCGTGCGGGACGGGATGGTAATAGTCGACGTTCAGCCATCTTCTGTGCCATTGAACGGCAGCTCAACCTGTGAGAAAAATCCGGTGCAACACGATATGTATCAGTTGTATTTAACATCGCAGGAGTTCGATCGTGACAGCTACTTCACGGCCATCATAAACATGTTGACCGTGGATGATATCGTGCAGAACGGCCGACAGGTACTGGCAGCTTAACCATCTACACGCCACATGTTTCTATGTAAATGAATAACAAAAAACAATATTCTCCTTTCATCCTAAATAATCGTTTCAACGTGTTAAGAGTACAACAAAACGGTTTCATTGAGTGGCACAAAGGGTTTCGCGTGGCAATTAATTCGTGGAATTCTGTACAGAGGGTTCAGTTACGATTAACGTAGACAAATGCCCCCGAAATGAAGTCAAGCGAGCTGTACAGTTAGAAGGCAATCAACCGGCCGTCGACTGTGAATTACGTGGTACATGCCACTTAGTTTTACGTTACTCTCGTGATGTATTATCGTCCTGTAGTTTCCCCGTACCGTGATTCAGCAGCTCGATCGCGTAAAGGGCTTCTTGATCCTAATACACCGAAGAATTGTTTCGCGGTCAGGTATCGAACGCCGACGTGTTCACGCGGATGAGACGATTCTTCAGCGCATACACCGGCACTGGATCGGTTTATGTGACTGTCGCCAGTTACGGAGGCTATTCCGCAGCTTACGTGCCAGCATTCTCCTATGCCTGCAGCCCGTTGGTCGACCCAGAGTCGTGCGAAGTTCTAAGTACGTTTCGCTTCGTCAGTACTTTACCAATGATTAACGTCGCAGTGAAACGATCGGCGATACCACCCTTTCTTTCCAGGTGAGATCTTCCCGAAGCTGGTCTGCGCTGGTTGCTTTTTCCTCGGTGTCCTCGCGGTCTTCCAAGGCAGCGCGTTTTATCCAGGCGACATGGCAATGCCCGTTCTGTTCACTTCGACCGTGATGAGTTACGCCGTCACGGTCGCCATCAGTCAGGAATCCAAATCGTCTGGTGAGTGTCCAATCCCATCTTCCATTTTACGTTCCACCCCGTTGCTTCAGTCGCGCGGATTGTCCTCACGATTCTGTTCGTCGACCCTGCCCGCGGCGCAGTAACATAGAAACATTCCGTTCCGTTCGTTTCAGCCAACATAGCGATCGCTCTGGGACTGGGCCTGATCTTCACGCTGCTATGGGGAGCTTGCTACAAAGGCCTCCAGGTCGTCGCCATAGCATTATTCAGCCTCACCTTAGGATACTTCATCTCGTGCGTGGTCTACTTCCAGTCTCCAGGTACACGCTACTATCAGGGTAAACCGGCGAGACGATCGACAAAACGCAAGCGGAAATAAAGCGTTCTGCATGCTCTGTATAATGTCTGAAGGATCGCCGGGGCGGGGGGGTTGTAGCAAATTATAGGAAAATAATGAAAGCCGGCTTAAAAGCGGAGAGTAGTAACGCGAAAAGAAAAGGGATTGGGGAGGAATTGGGGGGGGGGGGTGGAAGGGACAGCTCACCGCCCCGAATCGAAGTTAGTTTGAGTTTGGCGAAGGGATGAAGCACAGTCAGAGAGTCTCCCCCTCCCCCAGCCCCGGTAGCTTTTATCAATGTTGCCCGCTCATGTGGAAACTTCGGCTGCCGAATCCCCTCGTGCAGCAGCGGGCACTCGCATAGCCTCCTACCTTTCTCACCCATAACGCGGCACGTCACCCTCCATGCCACCCTCACCGACACGCGCGCCCGTACGCGTACGTACACGCGCGAAAAAATCGTCGTCGCGTGCAGACAGCCCACCCCAACGCGGACTCCCACGAAGCGACCTAACCAGCTTCGAAGATTCACATTCACCTAATTGTGCCCCCCTCCCCCCTCTCTCGCTCCCTATATTTATTTTTCGCTTGGACCTATTTAGATTACACGGTCTATGGATGCGTAACTGCGTCGAGTATCGGCCCGACCTACCCCGGCGTCGACAGATGATCGTGCTGTTCACCCTCTGCCCTGTTTTTCGCGCAGCTTCGGACGCGTCCTCGTGGTTTATGCGTGCGGTAGTCTCGCGCGCATCGGAGAAGCTACAAAAACGTTAACTATCGGTAGAAGTGTGCGACAGATGCCCTCCCCCTCTCGCTTCGTGCCGTACGTGACGATGATACCAGGCGGAATTTGTTCGGGTGGTCACCAGGCAACTTGGCGTTTACTTTGCAGATAGCTTCACAGTTCTGGAAAGTGACTGGATCTTCTGGACTCTGTTCATTGCTATCGGTACCGTTTCATCGTTCGCGATCGCATTATTATCTGTCGTTACACCCGCCATTACGTGTGCCATATTCTCGTCCTACATGATGGTCCTGCCGATCGACTATTACGCTGGGTCAGCTCTGAAATACATCATTATAAACGTGGTTAGGAGGGCTACCGTCAGCGGCTTCAATCAGGCTGTCATCCACCCGCCGACTCAAACCAAAGGTACCGGCTGATTCTGACTCCTATGGATCAGACCTGTCCACGGTGAAGCCCTTTACGCCGTGTTGCCTCCCACTACGAATTTTCGCTAACAAGTTGGAGATAGAAATCATTAGATTCGGTTGATTTTTTTATTATGTACGACGACTGCCTGAACTACTTAGTCGCCCTGGAACTTTCCCACGGATAAACTCAGGAAGATCTTTTTGGTGAGCTTGACAATCTATCCCTGTTAACTGTTCCTTCTGGTTGCCTCTGAACCTCCAATGCTTTAAGGCTCAGTGTTTCACGATTCTTGCATCAGCGTGTGTAGGAGCCTTTACAGTCCCATCTTAGTATCCGTAGTTTCTATTGCTAATTAACGACAGGATAAGATCGGTGATTGGACTCCGGGAGTTCACCTTGGACAGGACTGCCAAACGTTAATGGGAACAGGTTCCACCAAGACTTGTATGTTTAACGTAACATTACACTTTCAGACGTGTGCTTGATCGTTCTCTGGGTATTACTGGCATTGTACCGTTTCCTGAAGCAGTGGATCCCAGGAATAACGATAGTGCCCTCGTTGAGCTTCGTGACGGAGACGACACCTCTGATCGCATCGCGTTTCATTGGTCGTGTAATCATAAGAAAATGAATGTATTAATAATAACATTCAAGTCCATCCAAATAGCCTGCCTTAGATCGGGCCGAAGAAAGATACTTAAGGAATATTCATAGACTGAGGTTTCCAGTGTGTAAACGTTTTTATTCGCGTATGTATTAGCGTTTGAGGAGATCTGAGAGCGATCTATTTTATATGCCTGCGTTTTTGTACCAATTCCACACGGCTTAAGAACGGGCGAGTTCCTTAAAATAACGTTAAGATAGTTACTAGTTTATATGTAATAGCTTGAATAACCAAAATAAAGTTAATATGAAGTACAATTTACGTCCGATGTGTTCTTGCACTCCTGCCTTCTACACAAATATTTGCGATCGATGGCTAAAGGAGATGCCTGCTTATATGGTACAAAAAAAATTGACACCGACTTGAAGAAAAAATAAAATTGCACTGAAAAGTAAAAAATAATTTTTTCCCTTATTTAATCTACGACTCTCATATTTTTCAAGTCGGTGCCAGATTTACACAGTGCAAATGATGAGGTTCCGACTTAAAAAATATGAGAGTCGTAGATTAAATAAGGAAAAAAATTATTTTTTACTTTCAGTGCAATTTTATTTTTTTATAGTCAGTTTTAATTTTTTTTTATATTTTTTTATTTTTAACTATTTAGTTTTATATATATTGACACAACATACTAAGGAGATGTGCGCGTACGTACATAAAATAATAATAATTAGGTGACAATAGTCTTTATTATTAACCAGAACTGGCAAAATATTGGGTCAATGTTGATGCAGTGTAGGATGGGACCATCGGCATCGCCCTCTTTCAAATAAACAAAAAAAAGGTCATCAAAATCGGTCCATTTGCTGAGGAGTTACGATAGGACAAACATAAAAAAAACAAACGGGTCGAATCTATAACCGTCTCCTTTTTGAAGTCGGTTAAAAATCTTCCAGCGCAGCTTATCTTTATCGTGCCCATATGCGATGATAAACGGCTCCATATATATATATATATATATAAGAATGCAAATAGGTAAGTAAAGGACGGAAGGTTGTGACGTAACGAACGAATACACGTGAGTTTTGCATTGTCATTAAAATGAAATAACATTTATTGAATCGAGACAGTGACACCTAACAGTGGTTTTCTATATATATCCTACTACTTACAATCTTAAAGGTAATCACAGCAACAATATTATCTCCATTATTCACAACACTTACGTAGATTACTGTCGCAATAATATATTATATTCTCATTAATAAATTTGTTTAATACTCATACACTGTATTTTCGTTATTTTTAAGTATCATTGTTACAGATAATAAGAAAACTGCGTAACCACTTCCGCGTCGCGGGTCGATCTCTGTCGAATATTAAATCACGGTCCTACGTTCATCGCGTGTAACGGAATCGTTCGCCTTTCGTGCAGCCTCCGCGGCATTACAAAACTGAGCAGCGAAGGCCGTCAAACGCAAGTCGATTCGAAGGAGCGGCGCACGACGGTAACGTCTATCGAAAGGTGTGGGGGGGGGGGGGTGGGGGCGCGGGGAGTGATAGGAACTGAATATCAAAGCAATAATCGCGAGGAAACTCTGGTTCGCGGTGCGACGATGTCAACGAGGAAGTGGCGCATGCGGATCTGAACGAATTGTACGATCGAAATCGGAACCGAGGCCACCCTCGACGATCGGGGGCGGCGGCGGCAGTGCTCGCATCCGCGAGAGATTCTACCCTTAGCGCGGCTGCATTGTTTTCGTGTCCTTTCCAAAAATATAAATTTACTAATGTACAATTCCCGTTTACCGTGTGTATCGCGTGTACGTTGGTATCCTATGTGTGTGCATGGTGTGTGTCCCGCGTATTTGTTCGCCCGGCAGAAAGCGTCCCCCGGCGAGTTCGTACATTGCCGACGTTCGCTTCCTACCGGGACGACAACCCCGCGGCATTGGCGAGTGTAACATTGTTCTTTCGTTCGACACGGCGCACGATTACGTGATTACCCTATTGACTGTCGATTAAATCGTTAGATAGTTCCGTCAGCTACGCCGATCTCGCGCGATCCCCGCGACGGGCTTCCACCCGAAGGAAGCTCCCTCCCGACAGCGTCCGCTGATTAACGAGCTGCGCGTAGATCGAGCCGCGAGATCCGATAGAAACAAGTGGCTGCTTGTAACACTCATATACATATATAAGCGTGGATGCTGATGGGCTCGGTGGGGAAATGAACGTGGGTCCGAGTACGGCCCGGCACGGCGAAGGTCCAGGGGCAAGGAGAAGAAAGAGGGCCGAGGTGGTACGGAGTCACTGATTTAAGCACCGTTGCCTCCGCGTCGAGCCGCGAACGCCGACGACGAAGTTTAATCGACTAGCGAGAAACACGGGTCTCGAGTAAACGAACGAAAGAGGAAAACAGAGGGAGGCGAAACCGTGGGTCGTCGAGGAGCTGCGCCAAACGGCGGGAATCTCAAGCGGGTTGCCGGGCGGTCGCGCGCCCATCACCTTCACCGACCTCCCTCGCTCGCATCGGGTAACGCGATTAATTACAAGTTTTCTATCGCGCGAATAGCCTTGTCTGAGGTAGTGCATATATATCAAATTACCCTGTACCGTGAATTTTCCCCACTTTCGCGCCCCCCGCCGCCGGAAACGCAAGTTTCCGGGGAGAACTCCGGGCGAGCAGCCTCGCTTTCGCCCGGCTCGAGTGACTTCGCGAGCTTGGCTTCACACCGCGAGCAACTCACTTCAAAGCCGCCCGATCGTCGATTAACGCCCGCGCGATTAATCTTCTGTGGGCCGCGAGCAAGTTCACCTGGACTTGGTGGTTTTTGTCGGTTTAGTTGAGCAGGTCGGGGCGAGCGGCGGAAATTGAACGGGACGCTGAAGCTCGGAGCACTGTGACACCTTATCGAGAAATAATACAGAGACACTAATTCCTCGTAATCACGAAAATGAAAGACCAACTGTGGTTTGATTGATAAACCCTGAACTGAATGAACCTCGCGATGTGCAGCGTAAATCGACGATCCCGGGGCCTGATATCTCCCAACCCCGCCCGAATCCTTTTATAGACCTCCGTTTGAACGTTCTCACTTTGGAAGAATTTCGTTGCGACGCGTCGTTACCAGACCACTTGGCGAGGTCTCGCTCGGCAAGCAGTGACTCCGTGGGAGCGGAAGGATGAGCGAATAAATGTAGGTTCAGGTCGCGTCTTACCAGCGTGTCAACGAGGATAGCTCCGCTGGCTGTTAGCGCAGCAACGTTGGAAGCCATCGTTCGCTTCCGGTCCAAGGGAGAACACCGAATGTACAATGGGGTCGAAGAGAGTTGTGTGTATGTGTGTGTACGATCTCTATGAAGTGGTACGATCGAACGGCACCGAGAATATACCGTCTGTCTTACCTACACGTATATACAACAGCGTGTCGACGATCCTCTCTAATGTACATTACAGGCTAAGAAGTGTAACAAATCGCTATTTTACAATCGTCTTTATACAGAAGCTCGGCGGAGCGCGCTTCGATCGCGAAAGCGTCGCGAGTGATCCAAGAACGGGGGTGGAGTGGGGGGGGGGGGGGGGACTGAGGAAGATGGGATAAAAGAGACGAGATTCAGTTCCTGGGGAACACCAAAAAACACGGCGATCTGTTCGCTAGAGGCGAAGCAGCCCTTAAGCGTGTCGGGCCAGTTCGAGACTCCAAGTTAAGTCTACGAAACTCACGGCGTCCGCTCGACAGTCTCACCCTCGACGCCCGTCTTCGAGGAACCCGTCACTCCGACGTCTTTTCGGCTCCCGTTACTCTGCAAACGGCCCTCCGCATTGTCCTTTCGAGTTGCCTCGCATCGCTCACAGCAATCGACGCGAGAGTGGATCCTGGTTACCAGCTACAGATCGGATTGTCTTAATCTAGAATCGCGCGTGGCTTGGACCAAAGTGTGTAACGATCGTCCGTTAGCGTGTAGTTGGAGGGAAAGTATACAGTGTAAAAGTGTGCTCGGTGCTCGGTGGGCGCGAGTTAAAATCGTTGCTCGTTGCGTTTCTGAACAAGAGGGAGGCGCGAGCGAAAACTCGCGGGGGGGCGGGGGAGGGGAGAGAGGAAACGCTTTCCTCGTCGAGGTACACACGAAGGAGTCTAAAAAGCTATGGTTTATCCTCGAACCCTTCGTAAAGTCTGCGAGAAAGAGGGTCGACTTTTAACGGGATTACGCGCGGAGTCAGTAAAGACGAATCCTGCGAGGGGAGTCCGTTGGATGCGACTGGTTCTGAATATTGCTCGTAGACCGATCCACCGCCATGAGACACTGTTTTGGCAAGCCTTTCAGCGGGGATTGATGGTAATAGGGTCAGGCTATCGCGAGCAGTTTGCAAACATATGTAGCCACCGTTTGCTAAACACTGACATGTTTCTTCAGTTTCAAGAGACATGAAACTTTCGTGCAAATGGAAATGAAAGTTTTCTTCTCGAATCGCGTCCGACAGAAACCTTTCATATTTAACTAACAAAACGGGAAATACATGAGAGACGTACAAAATTCTTAAAATGTCAGAAAATTCGTTCGAATCGCAAAATGTGATTTAGAAGTTTCTAGAAGAGATGTTAAATATTTTTTTTTTACTAAAATCAAGATTAATATTGCGGTAAATGAATTTCGGAGTTTTCAAGCGGAAATAGGTGCTCGAGGATCCCGAAAGTCGGAAGGGAGAATTCGATCGTGACCACTTTCCCTGGGGGCAAGGGAAGGAACCATTAAGTGTATGGTCTGAAGAGCGTTGTCAGCCGACGCCATATCTGCGAGCAAGCGTGATGGCCGGCCTCCGGAAAAAGCCACCCTCCAACCGGCTATCAATCCCAGGCCTTCCCTCCCTTACGAAAGGCCGCCAGAGGCTTCGAACCACCCCAAAGTCTCGCGAGAATATTCGCAGCGGGAGCCCGCCTCCCGTGTCTTCGAATCCCTCGAAATTTTCACCGTCGATTCACGGCTGTTGCGTGGAGGGAAATGTGCGTACACGGTGCTCGATGAAATGTTACGGATAAACGGGGAAGGAGAACGGAACCCGACGAATCGGCAAGGTGATACACACTGTTCCCTAAAAGAGAGGAAGCTCGTCTGCTATTTTCTACTAGCATTTCAGATACAAGTTCAGTCACTGATATTTCGATCGTTCATGAAATTCATCTAAACATGTAATGCTCCATTTGGTCTCTGCAGTGCGAGTTTATGGGATCACGAATGCAAACAGTTTCGCCATAGCCAGCCTAATTATCATTCCTCGGGTCCCCAAGTTGAATATTGTTGCGTCGGAGGATTGCGGCGGATCGGCCAACGAGCAGTTTCGTTGCAACGAGGTTTACGGCGTTGATTTTTTTGTACGTACTGTCGTGAGTAGGTGGATAATATTACCCTGCGTGACCCGGGTCATGCGTATACTTCTACGACCTCTAGATTAATCGAAGAAGAACCGTTGATTCCAGCTCGATCATCCTCGATGTAACGCGATCGCGCAACAGCCGACGGTCCCGTCGGAAACGCGTGGCTCGCGGAGGCATTCGTCTTCAGATACCACGTACAACCACAACTGAGAGATACTACCGGCAAGATAGTCAGAGAATCCCGAGCGCGAGCGACTAAATAGCTCGCGTGTCGTACAAATCGGACAGGCTACAGTAACAAACTCAGGAACGCTCATGCTCCTGTTTGCTGGTTCGCGAAGGTAGCACCAGCAGTGTCCGCTCGTCGGTGAAATTTGGCGAGCCTCCAACTCGGTAATTTAATCGAATTACAGCACAACTCGTTAACTTCTTTTTTTTTCCCCACTCCTGTTGCATCGTTCCTTTAACAAGTCTACAGGTAGAGCATCCTTTTCACCCTTTTCTTGCGATAAAGTTGTTCGCGCATTTCCGGAGCAGGCAATCTTACATTCTTCCCGCGAACAGAACGAAAGGAAATATATGGGGTCCAAAGTATAGCGCCCTCCATCGGTATCCAATCACAGTAAAACGGTTAGACAAACGAGTACCACTACACTCGCAAAAATGAACCCAGTATGAAGTTACAGAGCAAGACGAACCAATTCCCTTTCCGCATTTCCAAACCATCGGAGACTCCCAGCCGAAAGGGCCCCAAGAATCGACTAAATAAATTAAAAGGAAATGAACGGAGGCCAGCCGAGTGAATCCGCCAAAGGGCTAACCTTCGTATCGAACCGGTACCCGCGCACCCCGCACGCTGTGCTCACCCGCGATGGATCCCCGCGGCGTGTTTCTGGCCGCTGCCTCCGCGAGCCAACCGTCGCGAGCGCAGTGATCGAGGTCAGCGATCCGTCGGACGGCGAGTAACCGCGCGGAAGTCGGGGTGTCGCGCGCGCAAGTACGAGCCATCTGCTGTGATACGAGGAGACCGGGCGTTCCAAGAGATTTGATCGGGTTGATTCACTCACTGGTGTCGGAGGTGTGCACGGGGGTGGTTGCCGGCGTGTTCGGTGGCTGATGCTGAGCTGGCTGCGTCGGTATCCCGAGGGAGGCGAGTAGTGGCCGGGGCACTACACCAGGGGTGACTGTCGGTGGCGGCGGGCTCTCCTGGCCTACGAGCAGGCTCGCAGGCGGGAACCCGAAGAGCTGGGATCACTGGAGCCTCGGCCAATAGTTGCCCGTCAAGTCCGGAGTCTGCGACGGGATCTGCACCGGCACCGAGACGCCTGCAGATATCACGCCTGGAACAGAGAGATTTGCTGCGCGATTAGATCAACGGACATCTATTTCGTTCGGTGATTTCGCTAGTGGATGGCAATGCTAGGTAACTGGAGGGAGAGATCTCTGGCTGCCCGAGGTCCCTTGCTCCAGCACGGATCACGACAGCACACGTGTGACTGATCACTCGACGCTTTAAACTTTTAGACTTTGAAGTGATGGTAAGATGGAATATCGGGGAGGACAGAGGTTGCCAGAATTTAGCTGGCGGAGTGAATATTGGAGGTGGGTGTAGGCTACTATAGAGAATGACTGGTGATAATAAATATTCCTCAGCTATCGATGACTTATGCCGGAAAGAAGAAAGCCAAAGTGGGCGAAACGGCGAGGCAGATGATCGTCGCAACGACACATTCGAGGACCGCGCGCATCCCCGCGATTATCACACCGGCGAGCGAAGCAGATCGAGTGCGAGATTCTCGAAAGCGATACGTCGAGAGGCAGGCGGGCACTCGGGAATGGAAACGACGACGGAGGCGGCGGCGGTAACGAGCGCGGTGAAAGTCCTCCGCGCTCATGCACGTAAAACGATTATGATGGATAAGTTGCGGCTCGTTCCGCACGTAAGAACCGAGAGCGGGTGAACAGAGGAGCTGGGGGAGAGAGGACCGTGGCTGTGGGAAGACGGAAAAGCGAAAGGAAGAGCGATACGGGGCGAAAGACAAGAGGAATGCCGCGCGCGTTCCGCAGTATTCCACCATTCTACGGCGTTCCACTCCATTCCTGTAGGTACGCCGCGCACCCCCGTGTTTCCTCCCCTTTGGGTTCGCACGTTATTGAGCGCTCGCCCAGCCGAGGCGAGACCCAACCCATCCACATCCTCTGTTCGCCCCTCTGTACACCCTGAAGAGAGGAAGAGCCAACGGGACAGGGACAGTGCGAACGGGCTTAAGAGAGGGAGAGGCAGAGAGATATAGGGTGATAGAGAGGCAAGAGAGACGGTGATAGAGGGAGAGGGTCCCCGCTGAGGGGGAAGAAAGGGGGATGAAGGGTAGAGATAGCAGGAGGGTCGATCCTCCGCAGTTTTCGCTAAACGAGAGGGAAGGGGGGGGCCGAGGGACAGCAGGAGCCGGAGGAGAACGGAAAGTTGTAGGGAAAAAGAGGGTGGCGAGAGGAAAGGACGGAGAAAGTGAGAATCGAGAGAATGGAAAATTCACCAGCCACGTCTCGTCGGACGAGGGTGGCGGAAAACCACCGAACATCCCATTCTTCGATTCAGCCCGCTGGCGCCATGCGAGATTTGTTTTAAAATCCTTTTACAATTCCATGGAGGAACGACCCACGTGCTCTGTACCATCTCCGCCATCCGTCGCTTGCCTAAATAACTTCCATCGCTGCGCGGGGTCTCACCTGCCCAACCATCGGCGGCGCGCCTCCTCGCAGTCAACAGACCGCTGTGTAAATTGCGCGAGAAGAGGCTCCCGGAGTAATTCACGATTTATTTCGCACCCTCCGCGTCGGCCACGACGCGCGGAGGAAGTAAAAGAGCGAGCACGATGAAATTTACAAGCGCTGGTGACGGAGTACGCGGAGGGCTTGCAGTTTTCTGTAAGATTTCGGCGGGCTTTGAGGAATACACGTTTCCCGATCGTTTTCTTATACTTTCAACGTTCCGCGCCGATTGAAGCATCTTATCCTACTTAACGAACGCCGGTAAGAAAAAGTGGGGGACGAGCAGGTTGCTACGAAAGCGCGTAGAATTTACGTACGATTTTCCGCCTCAGCCGTGAATTTCAAATGCATCTCCGCCGGAAACAAAGTTCCTTGCGTCCATTCAACGTATTTCCACTCCCGTCGCTTGCCACGGTAACTAGTTCCCGCGGTGACGCGCCGCGTGCCTCCCTTTTTCACCGCGCCGCCGCTGCCGCGCGCACAGAATCCTCCGGCGTGTGTAATAAACCACAAAGTTTCAATGGAACAGAATCGGTACACCGTGCCGTGCAAACGACAGGCGTAGAGCAACGGGGACCCGCGACACACAATTCTGAATTTTCTGCCCGTCGCGGTCGCCCGGGCTGGTGGTTTTTGTTTAACGCGAGTCCACCTTCGCTCTGTCTATTCGCGAGTTTCAGATTCTACGGGACACAGTTTCCGATTAACGTTCCCTACGTAGTCGCGAAAGAGATCTAATTTTACGCCGCTGGCTGGCTCGGCGTGCCAGCGAACGGGACGCGACCTTGATTATCCGCGTAGCACTGGACGGCCTTGAAGATTCAGCGAGAACAAACAAATAATCCTTTAAGCGGGAACTCACCGGTGGCGGTCGAGGTAGTCGGCTGGTAGGGCGCACCACCTGGTCCTGCAGGCTGTCCTCCTGGCGTGGTGGGAGCTCCACCGTGAGAGGTCGGTATACCCCGATGGGGTTGCGAGTGCGCAGCGGTGCTGTGTGCGTGGGAGTAAGACTGCGTCAATGAGTGAAGGGGCTCGTGGAACACGTACGCCGGATAGCCCTCGGCGCGCTGCTGAAGACAACTTCCACCCATTGACCCGCCCAAGCTGCTTGACATCGAGCTGCGACGAGAACACGGACCCGTGTCAGAGAAAATGGTGTAATTCGACGTGTACACGCTGCTGGTAGAACAGATACAGCGAAATTGTAAAAGCAGCAGGCGTCGAAGACGGTTAGCGCCCTTGAGTGACGGCCATCGACGGCCAAGGGACCCAGTCGGCAGAGTTTCTGTACGCCGGTACCATTGGAACTCGGAGCGGACCAAGCCGGACCTTGCAGTGAATGGCGGAGAACGTATCTAGTGGCTTTTACCCTGATGGATAATCGCTTTACGGAAGAGCGGGCCTCGAGCAGCATCTCGCTATACCTTCTCCACCGACACTCAAGAGCGCTACCTTCTTCGCCCCTTTAGAAAGGGCGTTTAATTTGTAACGGGGGTTCGAGGGAATCGATAAGAATCTTTAACGGTGAACGATATATCGAGGGAGAAAGCCGCGCACACCGGGGACTGTTTGAACAAGTCAGATACCACGCTTTCGGTACCTGTTATCCGTCGATCTCTGCGACAAAGCGAACCAAATCGAACTCTATCTCGCTCGGTCAACAAACCCCTCCCAACAATGCATCGTAGTTATCGTGGAGCATTGTTACAAGCTTCTCTGACACTCTCGTACACGAGCAGAAACAGGAGCAAAGTCCAAAATGAACGTCAAAGTGTTAACCCTATGGACTCCAAGTATTTATCTGTAGATAACACTTTCCAGGCTATAGGAATTTATACAGTACTCGATACTTGGACTGCGGAGGGTTAATTATTACGTCGCTCAATAACGAATCACCGTTAGCCACTTGTTCAAACGTTTTCCCAAGTGATCGTGGCACGAACGGGATCCGAAGGATCCCGGGCTAGTGGCCACGTGTCACGGAATAATGGAAGAAGGGGTAGGTAGAGGTCGAGTTACCTGTAAGTGTCAGGCATCGTAGCGATCGGCTGCGGTATCGACGAGTACATGGCGTTGAATCCGGCGTTTAAGGGTAACCGTGGTGTGGCAGGGGTTGCAGCCGGCGGCGCGGTACTGCTGCCGCCCCCGCTGCCTCCGCCGCCGACTACCTGATCGACGGCTGCTCTCCTTTGGTTCCGTAATTTCTCCTCTCGACGCCACTTCGCCCTGCGATTACTGAACCACACCTGCAACCGACGCAATGACGGTGCTTTTGTCACGACAAGGGGCGTCACTCCGCGCGATGTATTCGCATTATCCGCACCTATCCATCCCCGCACTCTCGCCCGTTCATTCTCTCTCTCCTCTCGTGCACACGGCTCTCCTCTTTCATTCTCCTCTCTCCCGGCCCTCGCCATTCTCTCCCCCCCCCCCGTCGCCCTCCCCGCCGCCCGTTCCTCGCCGCCCTCCCAGTCCTACAGCGTGAAATCTAGATACTCTTTTTTTCCTCCCCGCTCGCGCCGGAAAATCCCGCGCAGCCGAGTTTGCACGAGACTCTCCTGCAGTTTGTTAATTGCGATTGAGCAGTTGTCGGCCGGGAAACTGAGTTACCCTCGCTGCTATCCCGATCTTCCCTACCCCACCGACGCAATCCTCGTTACGTACGTCGGTCCCTGTCCTCCATTTTCGCGCGATTTTCTATGGCCCCCGTGGAAGCTGATCGCGTGGCGACGCCTGGGGCCCCCGTAAGGCGGTTTTGTTTCCGCGGAAGCGCGAAGTCGGTGGTAAAATATGCGCTCCTGTTGGATTCAGGGATGCGCTGCATGATTCGCATACAGATTCTCGAGGGCCGTTAATCGCGCGTCGTACGGCGAAGCTTTGTGGTCATGCTAACCCGGACTATAGGCACCTGCGATAGGTCTTCCCACAGATTTCGCGCCCGAGCACTCGAGATGGTGCTTCTAATAACCGATAACCTCGAGCAGCAAATCGGAGCTTAAGTTCTTTGTCGCGCTTCCACGGATCTCTTGATTTCGAAGATACCTCGGTCGCGATAAGAGGATTCCCTACCCCTGCGATATGTCGGTTTCCCCCCCAGGCCCTCGTAGCGCAAACTCGCCCCAGATTACATTGTAATTTTTCCCTCTAATGCCCCCGTCTTCCGTCTTCCTTCCCTCCCATCGAATGATTTCCCTCGCAATCGGCGTTTGCAACAATTCCGAGGGAGCGGAGAAAGTGGATCCGCCCTCTCCCGGCCATTTTATAATTCACCCAGTCGATTGTTCGACTCATTTGCGGAGGGAAAAAGTGCCACAGAACCGCTCCTTGTTTTCCTCATTTGCCACTGCGGTGCGGGTACTTTATTAATGGCTCGGCAATTGCCGGCGTCTGCCGTTTCGCCCGCGGGATAATGAGAACAGAGCGATAGAAAAAATTCGATGGCCGACGAGCGGGCCGCAACTTTTTCAATTACCATTCGCTAACAATACGCCGGAGGATCGCGGCCAACCGGCGTGTATCGTTTATTTCGCCAGCCGATTCTACCCGCTAATTTGCCCCGCGCTCGTTCGCTTTATCGATGAGAAACAGAATAGTAGAGTGATTATCGCGCGTATTTATCCGCCGGGGGGGGGGGGCGGCATTTCCTGCGCGGGCGAAAGTTGATCTTGAACAGTCGCACGCCCGGCGGCCTTCGATCGAATGAAAAACTAAATTTCATCTTGCCCGGCGACGTAGCAAATCGCGTTCTAGCACCCCACCGGCGAATATCCACCATTCGCAAGCCCGCAGAGACCGAGGCTCCTTTCGCCCAATACCGTCGTTCCTCGTAAACTCGTCCTACCGCGTCCCGAAAACTCGTTTGAATCGATCCATTCGGAATTCCACGAACCCCGGCTGCACCCCCTCGCCGTTCCCTCTCGGCCTCTCGCCGTAGCTTCTCCACTTTCATTGGCAACGCTTAGAAGATGGCGACCCGCGCGAATTTCAAGTTGAGAACATTCGATTTCGTCTAACATTTCAAACAGCTCTCGACATACAATCATTCGTCCTTAACATTTGTGCTCGGAAAGTGTCGATTGATTGTAGGTAGCGAAAGGATTCGGTGGAGAGTAAGCGAAGGTTTCGTTGAAGTTCGAGGAAGAGGAGTGAAAGTAGAGAGAGAGGAGGGACACTCGGGCGAGACTATGACACCGACGAGATGCGATATGGTGTTCGGCATCAGTCCCCGGAAGATGCTTTTCAGGGGAGAATGGAGCGAGAAAAGGCCCGGCTATAGTTTAAGAGAGAGGAGTGAAAGCCCGAAGAGGCACGGGCCAGGGATGCTTGTCAACGGGCCATTCCCTCGCGGCTTGGAAATGCTAATGCCCGCGTATCGGAGCACATCGGCCATCGCGGGCACACGGGGGTATCCCGTCCATCACCATGGATGATAATCGGGGCCGGTGGTGTTGCGCGTGGCGCGGCGAAACTCGTGCGAGTATATATATCCAAGGTATAGGTGGAAAAGCGAGGAACAACCAATCAGAGGGCAACCTCCCTGGGGACGCGACGTTGCCATGGTTGCGTTCGAACCCTCTTAGGCCGTCTGCTGGATCCCTCACGGTTCCCGTGCCGTGGCGTTTCGTGTACCACGCCGTGGCGGCGAGTCCGTGCCACGCCATGTCCTGCCGCGCCACGCTTTCGCTTTACCCATTTTCCTCTTCTGCGTCCGTGTCTCTCCTCCTCTCGTTCGCTCCTTCGCTCTCCTCCCCCCGTTTGTTGTTCGCTGGTCCGACGACGGCCGAGTCCGCCGGTGGAATGATTCCTTTCACCCCCTTTACCCTCTCCTTCTCTGTCTATTCACCTCTTCTTTCTCTGCCTCCCTCTCCCCCTCTCTCTCTCTCTCTCTTCATCCCCGTCTACCTTGCTTTCTCTTACTCCCTCGCCCTCCTTCTCTCGCGGCCTTCCCTCTCTCCACCCCTATCTCTCTCTTTCTACCCTGCCTCTCCGCCTTTACCTCTCGCACCGGCACTCCCGGTTTCCTGCACTTAGCAAGATCAATACCAGCCAACGAGGCTTGAAAACATGCGTCAACATGGTCTTGCACTGTTTGTACGTCCACATAACGCTCAGCGCCCGGTTACTACCACCGACGCGAAAGCCCGCCGGCCACTTCACCACCCCCGCCTATCGTCGAGCCAGGTGAGAGGGCGGCGGGAGGGCAGGGGGGAGGCAAGGGCGGTCGGATAGGCAAGAGGGTAGAACAGGGTGAGCCGGCGGCACCGCGCGGCCAAACAATGTTCGATAAGGCTGCGTACATATTAGCTCGTATAACCATGCCGCGCCACCCTACTGCTCGAGCAACGGATGTTATATTAATTGCGATACACCGCGCCGCGATGCGTTTCGCCCCCGTCGGGGCCACGAAAACGTGTCGCGCGAGAGGACGACAACAGTGGATGGCCATTTGCGGAAGTTTCAACGAGGTCCAAGGAAACGTGGATGAACCCGCGCATCATCATCCGCTGTAACGATGCCGCTGATGAACCGTTAAACCTGAGACGGGGGAGGGTCTGGATCGCGCGGCGGCCGCGAAACTGGGTGTAAAGTCTGAAGGCCGGGGGAGGGGGTGAGCGGGAGAGGCCAGAGAGAGCAGCTAAAGTCCCCAAAGCAGTGCCCCGCGTGGCGTGGACACGCGTTTCGAGCGTTTAATGAAAGGGCGTCGTCGCACTTACCCAGCCGCCCTCTTGAGGCCGGCGCGACCGGAAGACGGGAAGAGAAGACTTCGACGTGGAAAGTGGAGGAGAACTTCACCGAGCAACGGAGAAAGTGAGATGGCTGGAGGGGGGGGGGGGGGCAAGAAAGTCGGGAAGCGAGAAACAGCGGGCGAAAGAGGGTGGAAAAGGAGTGGCGATGGGGTGGTCGGAGCGAACGAGAAAGAGGAAGCACACGCCGCATTCGCACATTCACACTCACCTGGATACGTGCCTCAGGCAATCCAATCTTCTCGGCGAGACGCTCCCGTGCAAACACGTCCGGGTAATGTGTCCGCTCGAATTCTAAAACGAAACCAGTTTGCAACAAGTGCTCGTTATTAAACGTGGCCCTCCCTCTCTCTCTCTCTCTCTCTCTTTCTTTCTCTCTATCTACCGTGAATCGTTGACGCGATTCGCGCCAGCGTGCTCCGGCTACAGACACGCCGCTACGTACCCATTAATCGCGCATAATTTCGAATCACCGCGAGACAAGATTAAAAGGGATAATTATATCGACGATACTCGAATCGACTGGGCCGACTTGAATGGCCGCCGATCCAATTAAAGCCGTTATACATCGCCGGCGCGAGCCCGTGCTCGTCGAAGCCACGATATATCCGTACGGGGAGAGAAGTAATTTACTTCTCGCACCGTCTCGATGTATGCAGGTATTATTAATATTATTATGTACCGCCGCGAATCGGCCCGCGGTAGGTACGTGCTCCATCGATCGATATTTAATATCTACACCGATCAAATTAATCTCTCGTCGCGCCTAGACCGACAAGTTCTCGGGGAATTGGCTGCGACAGATTTGCGAAGGTACTCATTGTTATTTCGCGGATGGGTATCGAGGATCAGCAAGGAGATTAAGATACACGTGTATCCAAGTTTAACAATGTTTATCTAAGTGGCGTGTGCTAACCTTTCTCGAGGCTGTCGATTTGCTCGTTGGAGAAGGACGTCCGGTTGCGCTGCAACTTCCGCTTTAGCCTCAACCGTACTTGCGAGTCTTCGTCGCCAGACGAATTATGCTCGGAGTTGCCGTCGGACGTGGTCTCCTGCTGGTGCGACAATAAGGAGCCAGTATCTGCAAACGCAATTAATCGCCCTAATAATATTTATAAAGTTACATCGTTCCCAATCGTTTCTAATCGAGCAGCCATCCAGCGAAGACCTAAGCATCCTCGATATCAGTCCCGCGTTCGAAGCAATTCCCCGGAATGAAAGCTCGGTGCTCGCAGTCCGGTTAAACTCTTAAGGAGCGGGGAGAATCGACGTCTGGCGAGGCACAGTTCAGGGCACAGTTTCTTCGGGTTTATTCTCTCGTTAACCGTAGAACGCGCGGCTAATTTACCGTTCGAGGGGTGGCGACGCGGCAAGGCGGGGAAAATTCGAAAGTCAGAGGGGTCGAGTGACTCTCAACCAGCGGCATCCCAAAACTTTCCGCCGCTCAGTTCGAGAAGAGCGATCCCCAATTAAGAGCCGTGCCCCACTGGCCCGCAGTATCGTTTCAGCGATTCCCGCGGCGAACAATAGGGACCCGACCTCCTCGGGATCCCTGGACGACAGAGGTCGGAGTCCTCCGGGCTAGAATTGCCAGTCATTCCCTCCCACGTAGTGTTGACGTTTTATCATTGCTCCGTCGCAAGAGACACATCGGTGGTCGCATAAAAAGGCGACTAAGGGAACGGCAGAGACACCTAAGGAGACGCGAAGAGCCAGTTACCTCTGGACGAGCATACGAAATCAGGCCCCCGGTCCTACCTACCTATCGGGACATTCTCGGGGAGCTTGTGTCACACTTTTCGATGCCGAGAAAACACGTGGCAGGCACCTATGAGCAGCGGCGCACTTATACAGAGTCGCGTAGCGGTAGCCAGCCCTCTCGGGGAGCCGCGATTACTTTCCGCCTCCGCGCACCGAACCCTCGCCCTCTTTCCATCCCTCCCCGATACCTTCCTGCCATTTCCCTTTCCCTATGCCCGCGTGTCCGTCCCTCCGTACCCGTACCTACATATTCGCCCTTACGGTACATATACCGCTCACCTACGTGTACACGTGCCTATACATATGTATTTCTAGGCGTACCTATATATCGTCCGCTCGTCAGCTGCTCGCTTTCTCGTTCGCTCATCTCTCGCGCATCGCGCACCACCCCCCGCCCCCCCCCCCTCCGCCGTCGACCCCACGAAATCTCTCCCCTTCTCCGGCCGTCTCCACCACCTCCCCGCACCCCTCTGGCAATTCGAAATACCGCCACCCTCAAACATACTCTGCCCGCTTCGTCCCTCGCGCCCACCGCCGAAACCAACCCCTAGCCCCCGGAATATCCTGCCCTTTTCTCTCCTCGCCAGCAGCCCCTCCAGGCGCGCGTAACGACCGACGATTTCGGGCTAGCCCGTCGCAGGCCCGATCTCGTTGGCTTTAATTTTCTAGGTGACGACGCATGACCGCGACGGCGCCGAGGGGGTGGGAATATCGGCTGCGACGCGAAGCTTCTGTCCGTTCTCTCGTGTCTCTTGAATAGAGGAATGGCGGTGCGAATCTGTGCGATAAGATTGCAGGTGAATCTTATTACCGTCGAAGGGCGAAATGCGGATGCTTGTGGTCGGTTTGAAGATCGTGGAATGCTTCGTACCTACGGGTACCTAGGTTAGGGTGTAATAATAATTTTCACGCGGTTTCGGATGCTCGGCGAAGGCTTGCCAAGGTATCGGTCACTCAGAGAAGTAACGTCTGCTCGGCTATTCACCGCGATTCCCGTAATCTGCTTATCGGTCGCGGTCACGGTCGGAATTCTCACGCCGCGGTGCAATTTCGGTCGCGACTTGGACCGCAGCCGCGATTACCGTAATCCTATTAGGGCAGACGTTTCGATTCAACGACGCCAGGTATTCGTTCCCTTCGGGCACGTAAACTGGCTGCCATCGGCGGATGCGCAGGATGGAATTAGAGGGACACAATGGAGGAGAGGTTCGCGGAACGCTCTCGTAAGGAACGTGGGCGAGGGTGTCGCGCGTTACGGGCAGACCCATAATGCCTGGAGGGTTCTCCGTTGACTTCTACCTTCTTTCGACCATTGTGCCTCTCTGCCGCTGCTCGGCAAGAAGTGGATCAACTATTGAGACTGGATGCCTCTATGGCGTTTGCGTCTCACAGCTTCTCGACCGCGTGAAAGCCGAAGGGAACCCCCTCGAGTGCGTGCCACGAAGAGGTAAGGTTCCCAGAACGCAGCTTACGAATCGTAAACTGGAACTCCGTGGGCGAAGCCTACGACAACAATTCTTCCACGCTTTCGTCTTTAAGGGGGGACCCCCACCCAGATATTTTTGAAATATTCAATTTCTCTTTTGTTTTATTTGAAAGCTTAAGGTGCGCAGAATATTGTGTTAGAACGGTTTTTTCATATTCGCAATATTAAAGGAGTTACAGTGAAGGCTGTAACACCGCGTCACGTCAGGTAAAGAGGAGCCTAGAACCGTATTTGGAAGGGAAACGCGCCTTTATTATAGTGAAATAGATGTGTTAGGTATCAGAGTAAATTAGGGACGAAGATCTCACCTCGTACGATCTTCTAAAATGCTACGAAGGAGGTTTCAATCGGAACAATAACGAGAGGCTTGAACGCCATGAAACCTTTAAACGCGTTTTTCTCCAAACATTTTTCAACCTGACCCGCACTATATCTCCAAAACCTTTCGTCTAATTTACTTACTCTTTTTCTTTTATTTAAGTTTAAAACACTAGTCTCTCCAATGTAGCGTAGGATTTTATTGATACTCCAATTATTCGACTTTTTCCAAGCATCTCGGTGCAAATTTTTTACGTAAAAAATTAAAGTCAACTCTTCAAGCTGCTACAATTTCCAAAATAATTGGAATTTTCAGAAAATCCTACGCTACATAGAAAATAATATATTCCAGTTTATATATCTCTTTTGTATTTCCTTCTCAGATGATCCAGTCATTCCCGGGAGTGTGGGTCAGTTCCTTTTGCAGTGCTCGGGGAAGACATTTTGTTCACCGCCATTTTGTACAATTTTCCATAAAAAAAAAAATTTTCTAGCAAAATGAAGATTGCTTTAAAGCTATGTAAAAAATCCAGGCCCAATATTTTTATTTATACGAACAATAAAAATCCCAAACTTTTTAGTGGTTTCTGGGTAGTGCCCCCCCCCCCCCCTTAATACTCGCGCTACGGAACGCAGGGAGACCTCGCGATTTCTTAATAAATGCGTTCAACATTCGCTGATCGATTGCTACCCCAGTAACTGTTTACTATACAACGCGGGACTGATATCGACTTGGCAAATTACGGACACAAAAATGGACCTTCGCTGTTGGGACGAATGCCAAGGCTAGAATCGGCCAGTTCTTATTCCGTGTGTTACCCTCGAGACTTATAAACCCGTTAGCAGTTGGCGTATAATTGGAACTCACCGCTCCGTTTGAGCAGGGAATCGTCGCGACTGTGAAGTTGGCTGCCGGGTAGCAGGGACTGGCCAGAGCCGGGGGTGGCCGTCGTTGGAATTCCCGTGGCCAGGGGATGATGGGAGGGCGTCGCGGAATACCATGCCGGTGGCCAACCTGCAGCCTGTCCATTGAACATCCGAAGCTTATCGTAGACACTCTCCGCGCCCTGATGCGCCTGCACTGCCGCCGCCTGTTGCTCCTTCTGCGAGGCAAGGTTCCTCAGCACCCTGTTGATGGACGACACCTGCGAACACAGCGGTCGATGAATTACGAGCGCGAAGTAGCGCCCGCTCGAGTGCAACGAACTATATCCCTGCACTGTGGAGAAGAAATCTCTGTGTCGCCGAATACGATATTCTGCCGTTCATCCCTTTGATCTCTGACGAAGAGCGTGGCCTCCACATCCCCAGTGATTTCCGCGACACGCGTACGAACGAATTAAAACGAGCCACTCCGCGTGACAATAGAATCCAGCGTATACCGAGGCGTCAGAAATAACGTCCACCAAAATTGCAATGTTTATCGCGATCCCCGTCCCGTATCCTTCGCGACGATAATCCCCGTGTCACAGCTGTGCTCGCCATTTACTCGAAATACCTGCCACGAATTTCGATCGTTATTCTCGCTTAATTAACCCCCGCGGATTTACACGGCACGTAGAGCGGGTGGTGGAGAGAAACGGTCAGTCGATTCTGAGTGGAAGAATGTGCCGTGGGAGGGGTGGATGGGTTCCTTGGTAAATTGTCACGAGCTTCTTCGCTCCGTGGCGCGACGATCAATTCTACAGTTACATCGGTTGTGTCTCACCCTCGGCTAACCCCCGGCCCCCGTGTACCAGGGGCCATCTTCCTCCCTCTGTTTCGCTTCCGACCTTCGCGCGGAGGGAGAGAGGTAGCGCCAGATGAAAGGACACCGCCGTCCAATTATTATTACATAAAACGGTTTCCATGGCTGTTCGCTCCCCCTAACCAACGGCGTGGGCGTCGGTGGCGGCAGCAGCCACGGTTCTTCTTCACCTTGTACCGCGACCGAACCACTGGCTAACTCTAAAGTTATAACGAGCCACGGGGGCGAGCCTTGTGCTCTCGACTCGCGCGCATAATAGTCTCGGTGTTCTACGCGCGCTCAGCCCACCCCCGTCGGACCCCTCCGCAACGTCGACGCCGGTGGCGCGCACCGAAGTCGAGGCACAACCGAACCGCAAGGCTCGCTCCCATGCGGGGTATCGAGCGAGGCTTCTTAATTACGGGCCTGGCTCTCGGGTGAAAGGTTCGACGGGTGAGAGGCGCACGGGCGCAAAAGCCGATCCTTCTCGCGTGGCACGACTTAAGACCGCCACGGAATAATGGGTGTATGGCCGTGTCGGGTGCCAAACGACGTTGTTTGCTTTCGAGTGCTGCCGCCGCGCGCCGGGTCAACAACGTATGCAAGCCGCGAGGGGTCCCCCCCCCCCCCCCCCGCCTCCGCGTTATTACGCCCGTATGAAAGCCGATAAATTCAATCGCCGCTTTTTGTTCCGCGGCCAGCTCGATGGGATCGACCGAGGGCCGGATTCTATCGCGAGTAACGCTTCGGAATAAGTGAGACCGCGCATTGGAACGTTCAATGGCCACTGAGTCCTCTGCTTACGGAGGCGCTTTCGCCGATCCTCTGTTCAGGACGAGGACGGAAACTGTTACGGGAACGACTGGCAACGGGCTGTCGCCGCAGGGCGCAGCCAACGACGGGACGATTACTTATCACGGAGCCGCGTCGAAATCGCTAGGATTCGCCGCTGAGAGAATCAGTGTTCGGTTATGTTCGCAGCAGCTTTCGATCCCTAATCGAAACGCGTCCCTCAAACAGCAATGCGAAACACGTTTCATCCGCGACAATCGGAGGTGACGTCTCGCAAAATTCCTCTACACCCCCGGCGCTGTGTGTACCCGTGACGCAGCAGTTCCTTGAGAAATTACGCGAGCTATCGACGGGAGGGTGAGAGGGGGGGGGGTGAGGGAATGCGGGAACAGTTCCAAACAAACCAGAAACGCGATCCGCAGACCGGGCTACGATTCCGTAAGTGGAATCAATCCTTGGGGGGATGGGGTTGGAAAGTTCGTATCGCAAGATTCGTCTCAATTCTGCGGAATAATGGCAACGGTGGGGGGAGAGGGGGCGGTGAAGAGAGAGAGAGAGAGGGAGCGCCTGGAGCGAGAAAGGACGTTTCCAGACTAACTGCATAGAGCCTAGCTGCTTTCCATCATGAAACCAAGCAACCTGGCCTGTTCTACGCTCCGCTCCACTCGGCTCTCGCCGCACAACAGCCGCAGAGCACCGATGCAGACCATTACACGCGCGACCGGACACGAATAATTGTGCAACACGCTTAACTGATCCCATTCACCCTGATTCTACCCGCTTCCATCCGCTCGTCGCCGACTAACCCCCGTCGCACCCCATTGCCGCCACGATATGTACCCGCCGCAACAGCCAGCCCCCTACCCACCTCCTGCTATCATCATCGTCATTGCTATCATTACCGTGAACGTCGTTGCCATCGCACGAGACAATCGTCGTCATCGCCCAACGGATCGGAGACACCGGGACCACGATCGATCTGCTCACCCGAGACCCACCCCCTCGCCCCTCATCATCCCTAGTCGGACCGTAAACTTGGCAAATTAACCCGTGAAAGATGGAATCGCGAGGGGCGGCGGTTTTGGTACAGTCAATTTCGGCTACGAATTGGCCGATGCCTCTTTTTGTATGTCAGGTATGACAGATCCCGTAAACTGGGGGAACATTGCCAGTACGGGGTAACATTGGCAGTACGAGGTAGCACTTGGCATGTATTAGAGAAGGAAAAAGATACAAATTTTATGTATTTTCACGCTTGTAGTACATTCACCAGAGATGCAGTGTTTGTGACAGGACACCTACTTAAAGCAAATGTAAAATGTTATTTTTATATTATATAGCAAAATGTTCGAAAAGCATCCCAATGTTCCGGAGCCATAAGTCCGGCTGGTTAAAAGCCTTGAATGCAAAATCTCCATTAGTAAACGATCGATTGAATAGTGCAGCATAACTATGTTGATGGCAAGGGTAATGGGGAGGACCCCAGAGTCGCCAGTCGGTTTTTTTAGTTTATCGTGCGTGTCATACGACGCCTTTGTCGTTATGTAACATCGAGAAGCGGAAAAAGTACGTCGTTTTTGTTGTGCTATTCGAAGTAAACCACGGTTTAGCAGCGTATAAGGTGAATACGTTAAGGTTGTATGTTCCTTTAGTAACGTGTACATGAAAGTTTTTATTTCTGAATGATAATATTTTCGAAACTATAAAGGTACCATTGGGGCAAAAATTCCCCTACTTATATTTTTTATTTTTTGTTAAAGAAGTCACGTTAAAATACTAAAAAGAGTGGCTATCTTTGTTGAAGCCAGCCAATTCCTAAAGTCATAAATTATCTATCTTTCTTCCTGGTTTTTTTTTGGTATTAAAATAATTTGAGTTCATAGTGCTTAAAATAGAGTTACGTCTTTATATCGAGCCATGATTATTGTGCACTTTTTTAATCAACCTGAATCTGTGACTTGTATATTAATTCTTTTGTTTAAAAAAAAGGTTGCCGTAGTATTCCCTTTCAAAGTTGTATACTACGGAAAATTGGTTTAATAAATATTTTTTTATTCGACAAGACTTTTTTCACTTATTTTGTTTTATGTTACAATATTTTATATTTTATGTTAGAAGATATTAAGGACTGTTTACCCCAAGCAATGGACTTTTTGCCCCGGACATGAGGCATTTGAATTGACGCACAGTTTGTGATATAACTCAACAAAAAATAACACCATTAACCAACAACTTTGCAAAAGTAAAGCGTAACAGTATGTAGTTTATATAAAATAACACCGTATATATCTAGATTGTTATTACCAAATTTTACATAGGTTTATATGAAAAACGGGACTTTCATCCCGACAACAGAGAAAGGTTACAGAGAGTAGAAAGGTAACAGAGATAGGTTACAATAGGATGAGTGGGATTTTGAATGAGGATAGAGAGGCTGTGGGGAGTGATGGGGCGACTACAATGACAGTAGAACACTTCAATTTTAACGGCTAATATTCGAGGATTCCCTTATGTTCATCGTCCCCTGCATTCCCAATGAATCTTGTTATAGCTAAATCACGTTGAATCAGACGAAACAAATTGATAGTTTATCAGTGCAGATACCCGGCTACAAAACGGGGCCGGCTCTGAATGAACGATTGAAAAGACCACGCGAACCGATCGACCGACCGAGGCCGCCGAGCACCGCGACCCAGCCGAGCTCCCTGCTGGATTCAACGGACAACGGACAATCCTATCGCGATCCTCTTTGCCGCTACCGTGTCCCGGGGCCACGGTGATCATTATAACGATTCCGAGTTAAAAGCTGAAACGCTCCGATCGACGTCGTTTCCTCTCGAATGCCGCGCGGCGAGCCATCGATAGAGAAGGATGCCCTGTCGGTGCGCGCGTAGCCAAGGCTGATTGATCACCCTCCCGCTCTCAGGCCTCTCCGGCGGGGCTCGCTCCTCTGTTCCCAACAGCGCGAGGAGCGCACAAAAGCGAGTGGTTCCTCCAGCAGCCGACGTATAACGACTCGTACGCGTGCCATCCCCTTCGGTATTCGCGACAGACACCCTGGATATCGCAGGGGTGGCGAGGAGAGCGGCCGCTTCCAAGGAGCCGCCGCCAAAGGGACCTGGCCCACGACCTTTTTCGGGACGTTCCTCGAATCGAACGCGCACAAACGCAGAGGGGAAAGGGGGGTGGGGAGGATCGGACGTTCGACGCTTGGCGAGGGATGGAAAGGGGGATGGAAAGGATGTTTGGAAGACGGAGCGCTCGCGGGAGAGGGAGGTTTCTTTGGGATCGCGGAGGGGCGATCACCGTCGAGGGTGGACAATACACCGAGGTCCGCGTAATGGACCGATTACCCCTCCCAGCCGATCGTATTGACGAGACTTTGATTAGGGTCGAGTGGCCGGATCCGACGGGTAAGTACCGACATGGGTGCCCACCCTGATAAACCGCCCCGCCGCATACAAAAGCGACTCTGTGTCTAGCGAGCGAGCATCCCCCATCCTGGACCAGGAACCCAGGCTGTTCATCGGCTGGTGCGCGGTGGGCTCCCGCGGAGTCATTGCGCTTTTCTCTCGTCGCTGGAACGCGCAACGGAGGCTCGTTCGATCGCAGGATCGGCTGATCGGCCCCGGTTTCAACGAATCCCAACGCTCTCCGAGGCGCGCGACTCTGCGGAGCTTCGGATATGCTTTCTGTGGTGTGTAGGTGCGTGTGAAAGAGCAAGGGAAGAATTGATGGGCGGGATCTAGATACGTGGTTTAACTAACGGGCAGGTACTTACGCTGGGTATATTGTCGTTATTGCAAACGCCTTCCTGCAAGAGCCGATCGCGAATCTCCCAAGCGAAAATCGACGGGCATTCACGTTTGTAGTCAGCGATTTTGTTAACCACCGGCGTGGTCGCCACGCGCGGCTTGCTGCCGCCGATTGCGCGAGGTTTTATCGAGCCAGTCTCGTAGTACCTGAAACGATAATGTCATCGATGGAGAAGACGTATAAAATGAGACCAAAACGGACGTCGGATGATGTCGTTTGATACGCTGGGGTATCGACCTGGTAGGTCATCGGCCCCAACAAAACGACAGTATGCAAGGAGGATATCACTCTCCCGGGACGTCCAACAAACTGTCGAACGATCCCCTGGTATTTTTTTCTCTCTCTCTCTCTCTCTCTCTCTCTCGCTCTCTTTTTTCCCCCCTTTCTTTTTAAATATACAAGATAGGTAGTGTGCGCGAGCGTTTCTTGTCGAGATGATCGACGATGACTGACCTGCCGAGGATCTTGGACACGCATCCGTTGCTGACTTGCAGTATGCGCGAGATGTCGCAGGGCCTGGCACCGCTGTGGGCCAGTTCCACGATCTTCTGCCTCGTTGAGTCCGGCAATGGTCGACCGTTCACGTAAACGCCGCCGAGCTGGTTAACCCCGCTGTGTCCTGCTGCCGAGCACCCAAATATCGAGTTCTGTCCGACCATAGAACCCCCGAGACCCGCACCGCCCCCGTGCATCAAGTCCTCCTCTGTGAATCAAAACGCGCGCAACGTGTATATTCTGTCACTTGGCCAGCGTGCATGTTTCGGCAAATCCCGATCACACGTGCCGGCGCGGAATTTCGTTATTAGACTAATTAAACCGCCGCGGGCATGTGTGATATCGCATTTGATCGCGCGCCACGGAGCCGTCTGCGTTTTAATACGCTCGCGGGCCTCGCGATCAAGGATCACACTCGTGATAGAAAATTATAAGGAATGTATAAAGGAAGGTGCGACGTCGGATGGTACATAAATAATTTCTGCCTCGAATCACCGTGTAATTTTACAGGGACGTTTCAACTCCGTATTTGCTTATCGGGCGACCCTTCTGTGAATCTTGCGGTAGGTATTTGATACGGGAATATAGTTAGTGGTTATTAATTGGACTATGCTCGGGCCTGCCAGAGCTGATAGGCATGCGAATTTACCACCTCTCTAAGTATTCGGGGGTGTAAATATGTGGATTTGGCATATACAGTGGCGCAACCAGAGGGGGCCAAGGCCCGTGGCACCTCCCAAAGAAAGAGGAGAAAGGAGATTAATGTAACCACAATTAAAGTAATTAGTAAACGAAAGCTTCGCAAAAAGAAAAGAAATCCCGATTTTATTCTTTAAATAAATTTGTATAATTCCCCAATGAATTATATTGAATTTGAATTAAAATTCTTTTAATTCCTTCAACTCGGCTCACCCCCTAAGATTAAATCCTAAGTATGCCACCAAGCACATGCTTTCTTCCCTTTCCATGCATTAATAGAACGAAAGGAAAACGCATTGATCGATAGGCCTGGCATTCCCTAAACTAAACAAAAGATAATCGACGCAAGAAGAATAAATTGCTGAGCAACCCCCTGCCACTCTTATATCGACATCGATAGACTGTAGGTAGAGTAAAATAGGTTTAACGTAATACGCAGTGTGTCTATTCGATTCTAACGCGCCGATCATCACCGCATCCTGCAACGTGTCAACGGAAGACAATTTTTCGTAACAAGAGACAATGAAGTCATTCCACCGCGATAATCATATTGTGCCGTTATTTTAAATTCTCCCGGCGAAACGCGGGAGAATGAATAGCCGCGATTTTTGCAGTTACACATTTGTTACAAATTGCCGGGCGTCCATGAATGATTAAACAACAGGTCTGGTTCATATTTTTGTTACGCGACCACCGCCACGGACACCGTGAAGCGCCACCGTTGTTTAACGCACGAACCGACGGCCGAGGGTGGGGGGTGGAAATTCGAGGGTCGCATTAATTCCTGTGTCTGCAAACACCAAAGAGTGCTCCAACAATATTTGTGTTCGTTAATCGGGGGAAACACGCGACGGCCACGGTTAACTTGTTTTTCCCCGGTGGAAATTGATTTCCGTAAAAATCGTTCGGCCCTTTCGCGCAGTTTACCGGCGCAAAATGGTCACAAATGACGACCTAGCCGAGTGCAATTTACGAGGCGAAAAATGGATCCATCCCTCTATTCTATGACCGTGAACGAATGGATGGAATAAAATTTCGCAGAAAAATCCTGCCCCCGCGGGACACCGACGTCCCCGGTCGCCGAAAAGAGAGCCGGACTGTTTCTACCCTGCACGACGGAACGACCGGTGGACACGCAAAGTGGGCCTTTTCACCCTTTTGTGTGGGGGGGAGGGGGTGGTTGGCCTTTCTAAATTCACGCGGCGACGCTGACGGCGCGCGAAGAATAAGGGTGGAGCGGGACTAGCGAGAAAGCCGCGGCGCGAGCTAAATGCATCTTGCAATTAACGAATTTAATTAATCTACCGCTTTTGGCGGCGCGCAAAACGACAAGAAATAGTTGAAACGCAATTTGAATGGTCTGGCCGCGGCGCCGTATGAAACCACTTTGCGTGTAACGTCGCACCGCGTGTTTTCATCAGCCTTTACCGTCGCCCGCGAGATTCCGCGCGCTCCGTGCTTATTTCGCGCTCAAAGGGGACGCGCTCCCGCGCCTCCGACTGTCTGTCACTCTTCCTTTCCTCCCCCCGTTGCTCGAGCGGCAGACCCTTTCGGGGGAATCGCCGCCGTGACGCGATAATCACGAAACGCTTGGTGGATATAATTTTCAGGGCCGAGGCGTTCTACTCGGCGAGGGTTCGAGGGAGGATCTTCCCTTCGAGATTCCTCCGGCAACTCAGCTGCCCGGGTCATCCGCTCGAACTTTTGATTCTCAAGAAAAACATACGCAGGTTTGCTGAGACGCCGTTTCGTGGCATTTAACGAAAAGGCCTGTCGTCGAGCGAAATGAAGTCCTTTCGATTATGCGTGCCACGCGAAACAGACGATAACGACAGAACGTTAAGGCATTTTACTTGATCCGATTAAAACGGCGGCTACCCTTCGAGAGTTCTCCGTTGTCCCAGATATTCTATGAATATTCATTCGACGGCCAGTTCGATAAACGTGTATGTAAATGTACAAAAGAGACACGAGGTATGTAATTTTTAGTCTAGAGAGGGAACGGTGGACCACTGGCGCGCCTTTTACCGATCACGTCTTCAACGACAACGTTATATTGTAAGTCCGGGAGAGTTCGACCACTTTTTGAAGAAGAAATCACGTAGCATCGTTGCTTTTCACATTTTAGTCGTTTTATGCACATTAAAGCAAAGCCCAAGCAATTTAGAGTGTATATAAATTATAGTGTGCGATAATTTCAAATATTTATTTGCATTCTCAAGGGAAAACATTGGCACTGCCACTGGTCCGTCTCACCCGCATGTCGGGGTTAGACCGTCCACCCACTACGGGTAATCAAGGGAGCGATCGACCAACTTATATAAAAAAAATAATTAAAAACGAATACATACGTATTGTTGGTGTTACACTGTAGTTATATGCATATTATATCTCCAATATCGGAAGCGTGGAAATAAACTTGCCTGTTTTTCAAATATCATCCACCACTGTATAACTTGGTCTGAAAACTTTCAGCCTCGCATAAAGTCTTAACTGTATATTATAATTCAAATATGGATTTGCGACAATGGTCAATGTGAGACAAACAACAAGCGCCTTCGTTTCTTTCGTGCCAATGACACACGGTGCCCTATCTTGCGTCAGTCTGAAAACATCAACACTGGCCGGAAACTCTCGGTGGTCGAACTCTCCCGGACTTACCCTATTCAACACTCACGTTGACGATTGGATATCTAAAGTTTCATCGTATACCCTTGTACGTTTCTATTCCACCCTTCCCAAGTTCAACGACCAGCCGATGTTAAGAAAATCATTTAAGCATTGGAGGTCACTGATATCCCAGTAGTCGAGGCAAATGTCAGAGCAGCCAGGGCCGCGCAACCTTGACTTCCCCTCTTGCGTCATCGAAGCATCAAAATCCCTTTCCACCGCGGCAAGGCCCCGTGGTCTCCGAGTCTCCGCCGCTTCTCCGGACGGCACGAAGTACGGAGGCGAGTTTTTCGCGAGTTTAATTCATTACAAAGAGGGTGTGACTCGGACACGAGGCACGTCGGCGGACGGGATGAAGGAACGCACAAAGTGGTAAGCTTCTCTCCCGCTCTCTCCCGCGGCGCCCGGCTCGCTCTCCCCCTGTTTCACCCCTGTCTCGTGCGAGAGGAGAGCGAATCGTCCGTAGCGGCACCGACAAACCCGTGCACACGCCGTCCGCACACATTCTTTATATATAATTTCGCGTTAATCTACGCGACGACCAGCGCGCAAAAGCGAGTCATGCCGCAAAGTGAGGCAAAAAGGTTCCACTTGGCTGAGCGTGAAACGGGACACAGATTAAATCCCATCCTGCCGGCGCACGACGTCGCGGCACCCTTCCCACCACCCTCTAACCACCCCTAGCCCGAGCCCTCCGCAACCCCCGACCGCCCCTACTCTTCATCCTGCTCCTAGCGTCCACCCCCGCTCGCCGACCAACCCCTGCTTGCCGCCCTCGCCACCCCCGCAACCCCTCCGCGAACGCGCCGCCGACCACCCTCGCCAAACAACCCCCTGAACCCGACGTTCCTAACGCTACTACGCCCTAGACAAGAGGGGTGGCAGTGGGAAAATTCTGCCATTTCGTTCTCTTTAAGCGTGGAAATACTTGCCCGGCATTTAACGCATACAAATAGGCTCCGCGCTGATTAACCGGCCGCCCTCTGCACCACGGTTTCGCGCCAGAAACGCTACTCTCGATCCCCCGGGAAGAACACGTCGGCGTCCGTCGAACAGCGACTTGAAACATCCTTCGCGAAACTCGGAAGTTTCCTGGGTTTTCCGGGAGATGGAAGTCGACGGGGTTTGGCAGGGAGAGGAGGGTGCGCTGGATGGTAGGTTTAAGGGAAGGAGCTTCGTCGCCAGGATGGATGGATCAATCCGTGGGAGCAGTTATTGTGCGGTAAGAGAATGATTCCAGCTTCGGCCTCTACCTCCGCAATTCCCAGAGCTTGCCATCGTGTTTAGCTCCCGCGCGATTTTCTCCACGTTTTCCGCGGCTGAATTGGTAGAATAGTTACACGGTAGAAGGAAATTCTATGGTTCAAATATCCTTTCCTATAATTTTCCACGGTAGACCCCTGCCCTCCTGTCTTTACGTTCGAGTCGCTCGCAATTCCGTGCTCCGTCCGTGGCCGGGCTCGATGATCCGGATACGTCAATTATTGGCACAGTCGAGCGGCGAAAGAAACATCCAAATTCTCCCACCGTATAACGCGTTCGAAGGCAAAAGCTCGAAGCCAACGGAGCTGAAATATTAACCAACCATCGCGCGCGAAAATTACTCGCGAAACGTCCCTCGGCCGAGACTTCTGCTCGCATAAAAACGGCGGCTCTGAAAAATCCGCGGCTCGCGACAGAATCCGCTTTTGAGAAGTTCTTGCAGCAGACCCTGGCCGCGCATTATTATACCGCAACGCGTCCCGCGATAACCACCAACCCCTCCCCCCGGAAACTGCCGCTGGCTGTTCCTTCAGCCGGCGTAGCGTAGCTCGCCGACCTCCTAGGTGATATCCGTGTCCCGTTTACAGCGTTCTTTATTTCAGCCGCGGTATCCGCCGACGGGTAGGAGCGCGCCAGACTAACGGCCGCTCGTAAACCGAGCCGCGAAACCTTCCACGCCCCGCGCGATAATATTTTCCTCTCTAACGACGCGGAGAAATGGCTGACTTGCAACCCGCGGCGCGGCCGGAACCAGTCGATTTTGCATCTCTGAAATGCACCGCCGTGCGCGTAACAACGCGGAGTTTCCCGACGGGATGGGGGAGGGTGGCAGAACAACTGTTTCGGCCGGGCAGAATGGCCGCTGGGAAAGAACAGCGATTGATCGTTAGCCGATAAGGTGGTCGGCGGAGCCGGCTAATGCTCCACTCCAGCATCCGAGCGATGACGGAAAGTTTGCGTCGGAATGTCTGTCTAATGGGACCCAATAATATTATGCGGGTAATTAGACGCGGCGCGTTTTCCAGCGGCATCCGTCCGGATGTAACGAGTCCCCCCCCCCCCCCCCAACCACCCTGGACCCCGGTCGAGTGTCGTGCAGAGTTCGATTGCGATACTCGAGCCGGATGTAAAGTGCTGTTCTCGTTAAAAACACGCCAACTCTTGGAGCCCCGATGAAACGGGCCTGAGGAATGTTTGTAAAAGGCCTGGAGGGTGCTTCGAGGTGCATGTTTACGTTCGTTATGCGTTCATACGGACGGGGCTCGCAGTCGGAATTACCTTTCGGCATAATAATCACTTATCGCACTTCTGTCACATCGAGAGAATTATTTCGAAATCCCCGCGGATCTCCCTTCCGTCGCGACATTCCCCGGCATTCGACGAACTCGCGCGAATAGAAGCTGCGAATTGAAAATAAAACTTTTGCTCGGCCCCCCCTAGCCGATTACGAAGCTACCAGGCGCAGTCTCTTCAAAGCTCGACAGTTCGGAAATCAGTGTCCCGTGACTTAACGACGTTCAAAGGCGTAACAAGCGGAATCCCATTTAAGCAAAGAGAGGACGAGTGCTGGCAGGCCGCTACCGGCGAGAACGTACACTCCGCGCGCTCTCCGCTGGAAAAATATTTCCCTTCCATTCTCGTCGGCCGCGTGAATGGGAAACGAAGGGAAATCTCCGCGCGAGCGCGAGTTCTATTTATCCGCGGAGAATGGTAACTCTCGTTAAACGTTATTATCACGGTCGTCGCTGGGTTCGAGAGGTGAAGGAGGGGGCGAGGATGGTTGCGGGGAAGAGGACGCCGACAACCCGCTCGGAGCGTTTCGGGGGGAGGGAGGGGGCTAAATCCACGCCACGAGGATGCGGCAAGAGTTTCATCCGAACGCGTCCTACCGCGACATCAAAGATGGCGCGAGGCGCGTATACATATTCTGTAATGAGTTGAATCGCGGGCAAGAGCGAGAGATGCTCTTACCCGTCTCTTAACCGCTTGCTCCTTTTCCGCCCGGCCCTACCCGTTCTCCTCTCTCTCTCTCTCTCTCTCTCTCTCTCTCTCTCTCTCTATCTTTCTCTCTGCGCCCGGCGTTCCTCTTCAGCCTCGCTTCCGCCTCCTCTCGGCGAATTCATTACGGCCAGTGTTAGGAAGCAGCGTTGAATTAGCGAAAGCAACGCCATCCTAACGGCGTATACTCGTTACCCGGCGCCTCTTATTATTAAAGCCGCAAGGCGCGTCGCGCGCGTCTTCGTCGCTTTTCACCGTGAAACCGCGGGAACCGCGGGGCGCCGAAGTTAGCAGTCGGCCGATTACACTCGCTCCCACCTTGTCGCTCCTTAATTATAATTGCCGAGTCGCTGACGGTAACGTAATTGCCATTTAAATGGGCCGCCGGGTAATTCCAGAGCGACCTGATACATCTCACGCACTTCTGTTTTCCATTTTAATTTAATTACAGAGCAGAAGCCACGCGCCACGTTTATATAATTTTCGCGAGAATCAAGTGAATGGAAGGCCCGCGCGAGCCGATGAGAACATTCAACGAAACGAGGACCGAGGATCCTTGCACCCTCGAATCGCAGGGCCCATTCTTCCGCGATATGCCGATCGGGCAAACTGATTACAAGCACCGACGAAAGTCACCGTTTGCATTGCCGCGAGACCTCGAATCTAAGACTCCGGGCCTCTGTCTGATAATCCCGTGCGATTTCGGTCCGTTAAAATTGATTCCACCACCGGCGCGCGCCGTCGACAGGGGGGAGGGTGTGTATGTTTATCCGAAGTTTGGCCAGATCGTATTACCTTCCTACGCGCGATCATAATACCGGTTCGGAGGGGCGTGCAGAGGAGAGCTTCCACCCCTTGGAGCGAGCGCCGCTCGAGCATCGCGGAGAGCCTGGTGGCAGAGGAAACCGACAATACCCTTGCGGCACCGGCAACCCTCTTTCTTCCACGGTCTTCTCGCCTCCCGGTCCCCGCCTCGATTCGCTCCTGTTCCTCTCGCCGTGCCTCCCTCCCGCCACAAAAGCACCCTTCCCGTTAGCTATTGGAATCAAACGGCCGATTCACGGGAGCAGCACTTTATTTCGTGCTAGGCTACAAGATTTGTTAATGGTTATGGGCGAGCTCGTGCGGGCTCGCGTGCCAGCCGAGGCTGCACAGATTACCTGCGCCCTGGCTTTCAAGGGGCAATAAATGTCGAGGGTGCGGGATTATCCGCGACCGAGGCAATAGGATATCCCTCGTAATACATCTAGAGACTCTCCCCGTTCCTTCATAATTTATGCCGCCACGGGAACGAAGCTGTTTTCCCGCGGGCAGAGAAATTCGTCCCACGGCCTCCCCAGCGCGTTGCCGCGTCGAACGCCAGAGTTTTTTAAAAGGCGGAATCGGTCGCGACGCAGATGAACCAGCTCTGGAATAACTGTTGCGCGCGAACAGCGCAAGTAGAAATACTACTTGGTGGCATTCGAAGTTCGAAGTGACACGGAGTATGGGCACGAATGTGGAGCAGGATAGATCCTCCTGGAATTCGAGAGACTTAAGAATTTCACTGCGAAGCCCATTCGTCTCGACACTTGCAGTAAAAAAGACAAGAGATTATCGTGAAAATGGGATCTTAACCGCTTAAGGGGTTACGCCACCATGAAAGATTTGCCAAATCGAAGTTTTCCGCTTTTGCGTTTTCTTATTATGTGAAGTTTTAAGAATAATTCAAGACAGGCTGGACGAAAGAATCCCCCAAAATAGCCGAGTTACAGAGTTTAAACGAGGCGCGGATGTCGATATTCCGCAGCAGGTAGCGAGTAGCGACCCATTCTACTTTTCTTCTTTTGCGTTCTTCTCGAAACTACATTTTCGAAGGTGATATATCAGATATCTCCAAAACTATTTGTCCGATTGATTTCCAAACTTGGTACGCATATTCTTAATGGTATTACCTACGATGTAGCGTATCATTTTTTCCCCGCGATAACCCATTCGTATATAATAAATGTTTTAAGTTCGTTTTGTCAGGTGAAAAACGAATACTTTTCTTCACCTTGCTCTCATTTGTGCAATATATTGTTTTCCCTCAATCCGCATGCCACATTGTAGGTATTTTATTAAGCAACACGAAAATCATCATGTTTTTCGTTATGATTTGTTATATCAGTCACGCGTGTAACGGCGGACGAGCTTCGCGGGACAACAAAGAACTCTGTCATTTTTTAATATTTTTTTACAGTATTTATAAAATATATGCACTGATACATGCTCTACGCATAAGAAGAAAAGAAATAATTTTCATCCCCATAGTATCGGTAAAAAAAATCGTCTAGTGCTGTTCCGAGCGCCTCAGGGTGGCGTAACACCTTAAAGATTAATACCACGCTATGAAACGTTCGCTTCTAACGCCACTCGCGTATACACGCACTAGCCTCGCCGCCGAGAGAACGTACACAAAGAAAGAGACAAATTGGCGGTGTAGGCGCTCGCTTATTAAACCCAACGGCCGACCCAACCTGACCCGAGACTGTATACAGCCGATTGTGCCGAGTGTTGTAGAGCCGGGGTTCCGTGCTACCGAATCGTCCGAGGGTTTTTGGGGTAAAAGGCGCCACCCTTCGCCGTCGAGACTACGGCGAAGGGGCTGTTGGCCCGACAGAAGCCAAGGAAAGGCGTGTCGGGTTACTGGCTAACCCCCGGGGGTAACCGCGAGCCCCAACTAAGCCCATAAGCGTACACGTAGTCGCTTGACCCTCGTATAACTCATCGCGAAGGTCACAAATTTAGCCGAACGCTGCGGTGACGATCCGAATACCACCTACCATCCGGCAGAGGCTGCACGCCTACGCCAAACTAACGAGATGTAAATTCAGACGCGCGTTTAGCAACGGCTACGCTATATTCCATTATTTCAGCTGCGATTCCCGCGGCGAACCGAAAGTCTCGCGCGTACTTCCTCTGCCTCAGAGTTCAAACTAACGCGAAAACCCTTGACCCAGAGCTCGATGGTCTTCGAGACTCGAGGCAAGCGTAAAATTGAAGCAAGTGAATAACCGGTGAAACGGGGAAGAAGTTCACAACCCTCTATGTACCTATCCGCTATGCAACAATGTTTCCGGGCGGTCGAAAAGTGGTTTGGAAAATTAAACTTGCCCCTCGTTTGTCGGCGCTTCGGCGTTCGTGGCGAGGTTTGGCCCAATTCAGGGAAGCTGCTGCCCACCCCCCCCCCCTCCCCCCTCGCCACGCATTGGGTACGACTCGAAATCCATCCCGAAGATACGGGGCATCGCGCGTCTCCCGGCTGTATCGATAAAAGAGAGAGAGAAAAAAAAAGGTGGCCCGTGGCTCGGGTTTCACGGTACACGGTACGGAGTTGACGTTAACGATCGGTGACAATACGAAAGGCGACCGACGCTCGACCGCATTGTAACGGCCTTCTATTAGCACAGACGACGAGATACGAAGGTCCTGGATCCGCGCAGACACAGTATCCGAACGACAGATGATCGGCCACCTTTCAGTTTCTCAGGCTTCGCGATTAACCATTCCGTTCCCCTTTGTCTTCTGCGAAGATTAGATCCGGCCAGGGAAGTCTCTAATACGCAACAATCCCCGGAGCTCTTATATTTCTATCCCTTTCACGGGACAGATTGTCCAAGTGGTTTTATAGAAGGAAAGCCTGTAAGCGCGATAGCCAACCGGCAGGAACACCACAGTACCGGCATGCAACAAGCCCACGCTCCTTCAACAAGTGCGACGATACCGAACAGAGTGATCTGTTTCGACGACGACGGGAAAGGGATGACGGATTTGAAAAAGAGTACAAGTTACAGGAGTTTCGAAGGAGCACGGGGTCGAAGCGTGGAAGTGAGAATTCGAGCGAAAGAAAAATGTAGCCACGGAATTTAGCCGGCGCAAAGAGGCACAGTGCTCGGACCAACCTTTATGCGGCATCTTCCAGAAGGGCGGTTCGGGGGTGGGCGAGCAAGGGTTAGCCACCCCCGCGCCCAACAGGGTCCTTGCCGCGTGCAGCGCCGCCGCCGCCGCTTCCCGGCTCCGCGCTGCCGCAGCGCTTGGCGGGTAATCCGAAGCGCTGTCACTTCCGCCGATGACGCCACCGCCTCCGCAGGGACGAAGGTGCAGGTTCAGCCGACCGCCGCCGACCGTGCCACCGCCTCCACCACCTCCTCCGTCGCCGCCTCCTCCTCCGCCGCCGCCACCTCCGGCCACGCTAACACAGTGCTGAAAATTAAAGGTCAATCATCAGTCATCGATCACTTTTCCCACCCTCCGAACACGGGGGAGGAAACTTTCTGTTTGGAACGGTCCAACAACGCCCACGTACGAGCGCTAAACGGTTTGCACCGAGGAGGTTTGCTTAGAATTTTGCTACGCTAATCGCCGATTGAATGCACCCGTATACGCAGCGGTGGTGCTTCCATCCAGTTAATAAAATATGATTATACACGAACCACTGGAAAAAGAACCGAGAATGGGATAAGGAGGAAGGAATTACGACCTCGAGGTGGTAATAATAGTAGGAAGTTGCAAAGAAACCGAGGCTAATGCATAAGATTTGCAAGTAAATTGTTGCCCCGCAATGGCTGGCGTGTCGAGTTCTATCGAACAAAGGGTGCGCTTCGCCTTCGAGCTTCCAGTGCTACGGGGGATATCGAGTACAAAGGAGATCATTTTTATTCGCATAATTCTTCCGTTCCGAAGTACTCTGGCTGGAGCCCTGCGCTTCGCGAAATGTTGTATATAATTCCGTTTTAATCATGGTGATATCTTTGCCCGAGAGATCCAGCTGCCACTTGCATTTCGAAGGCTTCGAAGAGCCACCGACAAAGAGACTCCGATTTCTCTTTCGGCGGCTGCTTTATCGTAAATAATATATAAACCGCGGCCTGCTCTTTCCAGGAAAAACAAGCGTCGCGACACGTGTGCCAATGAATTCCGTTTTTCTGTCGGCGAGGCGGCCATGTTGGCGAACGTTCCTCCGCCCTTCCCCCGGGTCTTTCGGTAAAACTTCACTCCGACCTCGGGCACGCGGAGTTAAACTCGCACGTCACCGGCGCAAGTATTACGCGTCAAGTGGCCCCGACGGTTTAAACTGCAGATGAAAAGAAACCGGCGTCCGAGCGATTTCTTTCGCTCGAGCTTGATTTCGAGACGCGCCGATATGCCGGGGGATTATTCCGCGAGTCGTTCGCGCGTGCACGCGTTAAATAAGCCGATTAAGAAGAGTTTCCAGCCGAGTATCGAAAGCCCGCGTGGATCCCTTTCGTCATCTGGTGAAAATAATTTCCTAACCGTCGCCGACTCCTCCCGAACAATGGAAACTGTTTGGCCAAGGAGAATCGCGGAGTGTCGTTGCAAAACGGCCGAGCTCGCGCGATTTCTAACTCTCGCCGGGCACGCATAAATTAATTAAAACCAGGATGTTGCATACTGATAACCGCGACGACGGCTATGTTGCACGCGATGCGACCGGGGAAGGTCGAGAAAGGTGAAGGTGTCTGTCGACAGCGAGCATCCACGGAAACGCGCCGAGAGGATACAGTAGCGACGAAGCTGTTAAACGCGGCACGCTTCTCCCGACATTAATAATTCTTATCCCCGTAAATCGGCGGGATTAATAAATCTAGAAATCTCCAGCGTAACGGGAAGCGTCGCTCGATAAATTTCACGGAATATTATAATCGCGGTACATTGAACGCGCGTTCGAAGCGTTCGGCTAGTAAAGGACGAAGCGACAATTTCGCTCGCCCGACGGCCCCGGAGATCGGCGCATAAAAGTAGATCAATGTTTCCGCGCGAAGCCCGGAGCCGGCGTGACGGAATATAACTTTCGATATTGTTTCAGCCGATTTCATAAGCCACCGTTAAATCACGGAAACTCGATTGGTCACAACCCCCTCGACGCCGCACTCTTCTGCGCGCTCTTTCGCGCGCGGCCCTCGCTTCAAAGAACATAATTCAGGGGATTATCGCGAGCGGGCACGAAGCGAGGAGAGGGGTGGTAAATATTGGCACCACCAGGTCGGAACCTGGTTCGCCAAAAGCAAATTTCAAAGTGCACCAGAAAATAAATAACGCCGCGGCGAATAATAAACATCGCCGGTGTCGGCGGTAAATTTTTTTTTTTCATTCTCCGGCTGGGCTTGATTACCTACCGGTCACGCATGAATTTATCCGCGGCCCGGTGTTTAACGCGCGATCTGTATTCCCTGGCTGTAAAATCGAGGGAAGAAGCGACGAAGAAATTCGGTTCCCGCGGCAGTCTGACGGCAAGAAAATGAGGAAAGGCTAATTTGCCAGCTTGTCGTACGTGCTTGCACAACTGTCAACCCCCTGCAGTAGGAACACATTACTCCCGAATCTAACAGTCGCGGCTCTATATACACTGTACACAAGCTTGGACACAGGTTAAATGTTAAATCTCGTCACAAAGTGTGGCGAACGGTTACAAACGCTTGCGAATTAATCAAAGCCGCCGAACGGGCTACAAATTCCTCTTCTTCTGTTTTTGTTTGGTTGCTTTACGCCGCCGCTTCGAAAATTCTCTGTTTGAACGGCGCCCAAGAAATCTAAAAGTCCGGCCCTCGCGATTGGGTAAATGCACGTGGATCTTATTAAGAATTAAACGAATCTAAAGTATAACCACCCTTCAGTGGCGCGCTCAGGATTTAATCTCGGGGTTAGCAAAGTAGAATTGTTAAAAATATTTTTTAATACAATAAAGTTCATTAAGTAGGTGATTATAGAAATTTATTTAAAAGAATAAAGTCCAGTTTGCTTTTCTTCTTACAACGCCCCCGCTTTGGGGTATCAGGGCCACCGTGGTTATTAAATCTTTTCGAATATCCTTCGTTGACTTCGCCGCGTCCTAAATAGCATCCACGAAGAAACCTCGAGGAGCCGAACGAAACGGACGGTTCGTATGTCGATGAGCGCCGCACGATGGAAGAAAAACGTCCGTCCCATTGAAAGGTAAGAAGAAGCTTCTACCAACGAGCGTGTAATTCAAACTCTCGCGGCTGAGATACTTGCGGTTGGACTCGTGTTTACATCGGCAGTAATATGCTCTTTGGCGATCGAGAATGCCTTTCTGAAGGAGGGTTTACGAGCGGCGGCGTTCACCTACGCGCGCATTCCACCGTCGATTTCGTTCGGCACAGTTAATCACGCCGCGGTTACGACGAGTGTTAATTATCATTGGGTCCGCTTCGTAGATCATTAGCTCCTTTCATCCTCGGCCCGGGAACGCGACGGCTAAAGGGCGAGGGGGATTTATAGATCTATACACGATTCGACTCGATCGAAATGTGCAAGCTGTACCGCTGTCCACTGATTATGGGCTTTAGTATCCCGACGAGCGAGCGGATCGCTTTGTATCCCGCTAAAAAGGACAGCCACTTACTTTAACGTCGCTCTAATAGAAACGCAACGTCAACAAACGAACGTTTTCCATCGAGCTTAATTATTTCTCCCATTCCTTGCGGATTTAAAAATGGTACTTTACAGGAGTATTAATGCGAGCATCGTGGCTTCCGAAGATTATTTTTAAACAGAATTTCGATCAAGACCCAGCCTTAAAATTTTTCATTAAATTCACGCGGATACCTAGTCGATTTTTAGTACGTCCAACTGTAAAGCACAGCTCGCAAAGAAAATCAATCGACACCGAAATAAATGCATTATTCCGCCGGTTAAGGGCTGAACCGCCCGCGGCGAGAACGCCGGCAAGTTTAAGCCCCCGCGCAGAAAATTAAACGAACCTGCGGCGAGTTTACTAATTACTCGGTTCCTTCGTTTCCCGGTGTCGAGCACAGAAGAAGCTGCAACGCATTAAATTATTTAATATCGCCGCGGGAGGGTTATTCGCGTGAAGAATTACGCGTGGCGACGGCTGCGACGAATAAAGGGAAACGATGGTGAGTGAAAGCGACGGCCGTTGGGTAACGACATTCTTGACGCTCGATTTGCAAAAACGCTTGCTGGAAAAGTCTTGAGATTACCGTGGCCTCGTTAACGCGGCCGCATGTAGAACGCGAGAGACGCGGGTCGTTAAACACGCGGTGGATTTTTGTGAAGTAAAGTGCTGCCTGAGAATTCTGTGCCAGCGGAATAAGATAAATAAAGACATTGCTGTTTCTCTGAGAGGATGGTTTTGCTATCGCTTCGTTTAAGTCTGTGGCCGTCGGACACAGATCGTCAAGGGAATCGGAGGAACGAGTCCTGTGAGAATAATCTAGCCCAAACGGACCATTCCTATTGAAAATAGAATCCCAAATAGGTAACTGAAAGACAAATGGTAAGGAGAACTGCTTCGATTCGTCGCTCCTTTCTATCTCATTTACGCGACACCACACTTATTTGGCCCTTAAACCCTACTCATCCCTCTATTCCAACTACTCGAGCGCAATGCACAATCCACGCGCGGAGTCTCGCGATAAACATTCGCCAAGCACGCTCCACCGACGCCCATAAGCGTTCAACGCACGCACCGCTCGCCGAATCAAGCAACGGCTCGCAGCATCCAGAAGGTTAATTCCTTTTCCGCCCATAATCCACTAACAAGGAGGTCGAAAAGGGTGCACGGAATTAGTAAATAATTTGGATCGGTGAACTCTCCTGCGAGAGCCCCCCCCCCGGTTGTCTCTTCGCCCTCGAGCGCTTCAAGTACAACAAAGGGCTTTCCGTGAAATCTCCGAGGTACGCGAAGTCTTTCTTTGTCAAGCACTCGAGCGACGAGGGGACATCTGTTATTTTCCGAGATTGTATCGCTTTCAATGAGCCGCGATGTTTCTCCTTTTTTTTTCCTCATCCCTCCCTCGACCCCGCGCAAAAATAATAAAGGCTGACTGGTGTTCCGCGACGTGTTCACCGCGATCCCTAATTCGGGCGCCGACGGCGGATGAATTATTCATAAAGGCAAAAATTTTGTTTCGTTCGATGGGAAATACGCGCGCACGGGGGACTTTCCGAAATGTTGAAAGTGCAATGAGCCGAAAATAGCTACGGGCGGGAACGCTCGATTAGTGGGAAATAGCGAGGCTCCAGAGGAATAGCTCGAGCTGAAATCGAGTGGCTCGAAAGGCGGGGACGAAAGGGAGCGAGTGCTGTGTACAGATTACGAGCGAAGTGCAGAGTCTCACTTCGCGGCTGTTAACAGACATCATTATTCGCACAGACGCTAATTAGATTCTCTAACTGATGCTTACGGATAAATTCTTCCAAGTGTCTCGCCCGACTACGTTACTGATAGGGCAATAATCGTGTTACGCTCGTTTACCGTGATATCGTCTCTGGATTATTTACACATTTACGCGCGATATTCTCACAGAATTCTACTGTAACGCGCGGCGAACGAACCTGCTCTCTATAACTTTCCGAACTGTCGAATAAGAATTCCTTCTTATCTAAAATTCCACGGAGATTCTCAGCGTTTTCGATACTCGTGTTACTACATCCCGTTGTACATCGCGAATAACCGTCTACACGCTGCACGGCGGTAATTGGGATGCCCGGTGGATTTCGCTGGCAAATAACAAATGCATCCCGAGCCGCGTCATTTAATCACGCCCCCCCACACGCGAGACAAATCCGCTGCAATTCACTTTCAGTTGACAGGGTTTTTTTCCCCGCGATCACAATGAGCCAGCGGGGTGTTAACAGCGTCATTGTGGCACGCGCAATTTGTGGACCAAGCGTCACGGTGCCGTGCTCTTTCGAGTTATTACGTCTATCTGGGCGGTTTATTAGTTTCCCGCGAGGCGCCGACGGCGGACGGAATTTACAGGAAAGAACTTCTTTCCGAGTCGATTCGGAACGAGCAACGAAGGGCCTGAAAGGGATTAAGCGAAACGCGGAGTCGTTTAATTTCTGAATGGAAAACTGATAGGAAACGAATTCTACCAAGGCACTTTGCTCGCGGACGAGCAATCGCTTCTTCCCCCACCGACGGTCGGCTCCCGCCGTTAGTTACAGTTTCTACAGCTATTTCTACCGGACTCCGTTAAATCACTAACAGCGGTAAATTACTACTATCGCTTCTCATTACGCGAACAGCTATTGACGCAATGGGGCGTAGAACGAATACACCTATCGTTTTAACTTACATCGAATGGAAACGCGTCACCGGGACTAAATAAAGGAAGAAGTGTGCAAGATACAGCTTCCGTGCGTTTATCAACCGTTCCAGTACGCAATTCGTTAGTCACCCTGGCGCGACCGCGGCAAAAAGGGGCACTTAAGAAAGCCGCTGAAGGGGCCGATTACACTCGTCGATATCTGACGAAGAGCACTGTGACGACCGTTTAACCTCCTGCATCTACTCTTCCAGCAGCTCGAGGGCGGTCGGTTGGATTGAAATTGAAAAGAACGTACCGTGTCGAGAATGGCCGTGGTCAGGCCGGATCCAGTCACCAGCTAAAAGCACAATCCGCAGCTACGTGTCCCCGCGGGACGTTCACAGCACTTTCCGTAGGCAGCTCGGCCGGCGATGCCACTGTCGGAGCCCCTCGATTCTACTCGGCCAGGCGAGACAGTCCGCCGTCGCGTGTCTCCGACGACGAAAAACTCTCTTCACTGATCACTGAGAATTGCACAGTTTAACGGGCGGCCGACGGAATCCACACCGCGGAATCTTCACAGGCGACGCGAGGCGACGCGGACGCACCGCGGTCCCCCGGGAATACTGGCCGCGCGCGGTCGGCGGTTACGCCGCAGCGCGTAACGTTTGCAAGTGAAACGGGAATGCACGGCGCCGCGGGCTCTCCGGCTACTAAAACTCTCTTTCTCTGCCGTGGAGCGGGTATTTCGGGCGGACGGGTCCGCGTGGTCCGGCCGCGATCGGCTTGGTCGTGGGGCCCGCTTGGCGAGCCGACGAAGGAGACGAGGGCAGGAGAAATATTTCGAGGCGATCGTCGGTGAAGAGGAAAGAAAACACGTGCGACTGGAAAACAGGGGTGCAGTGACGCGTCACTGCTGCGGTGCGCGGCGCCCGATTGACCACCAGAGTCTGCCTTCCTTCATGCGAAGATCCCTGCCGCACGATTTCGTCACCCCCACCCCTTGCCAGCGTCTCTCGCGCGTTCTCCCTCTAACCGGGGGCCGCTCTCTCCCGCCAGCTATCCCCCTGTCGCTCGCTCTCGCTCCCCCTCGCTCGCCGCTAGCCGAGCGAGCTTCCCTCGCCTACGGGGCAAAGTCGTCGGACGACGGGAGCCCAGGCTCGACGGGAGAGCGTCCTGTTTCGGCGTAGCGTGCCTCTGGGTGGAGCCACGGCACGTTGGCATGGTCCCTTCGCTTTGTCGTCCCGCCGACACCATGCCAGCCGAGCGGAGCGCCGTGGGGCCGAGGGGCCGAGGGGGCAGAGCGGAGCCCCGATCGTCGGGGCGCAGCGGCGTCAGCGTCTCGCCGGCGTCTCGACGGCCGAGGACGCTCGGCCGATGGGCGGCGCCTGCTGGAGGCGGCGCTGCTCGTCGTTGGACCGAGCCCTGGGACGCCATTGTTCTCGACGCGCGGCGCGGCGAGCCTCGGCGGCGCGCGACGCACGCCGACGCCCGGCGTCGCGACGCCACTCTCGCACGCAACGCCGTCGCGGCCGTCG